>JARQOC010000011.1:155483487-156758487 GCA_033576535.1 Allobates femoralis | reverse complement strand
CCTCGCTCGCGCTCCCCCCGGTCCCTCCTGCCCGCGCTCCCCCGCTCCTGCCCGCGCTACCTCCCGGTCCTCCTGCCCGCGCTCCCCTCTCCTTGGCCCCTGCCTGCTCGCTGTCTCGGGCCCCCTTGTCCCCTGCCCGGCGCAATCATCCGCCAGGGTCTGTGCTGAGCATTGCGCCCTTCCTGCCTGCCCGGCGCTCGGGCGGCATGTGTTCACCTGTTGCATATGCATGTGTGTGTGCTGTGCATGATGCATGTGTGTGCTGTGTGCATGATGCATGTGTGTGCTGTGTGCATGCTGCATGTGTGTGCTGTGATCTGCATAGTGTTGTGCATGATCATGTGTGTGCTGTCTGCATGATGCATGTGTGTGCTTGTGCATGATGCATGTGTGTGCTGTGTGCATGATGCATGTGTGTGCTGTGTGCATGATGCATGTGTGTGTGCATGTCATGTGCATCTGTCTATGCATGCATGTGTGTGCTGTCATGTGCATGATGCATGTGTGTGCTGTGCTGAGCATAGTGCATGCATTGTGTGCTGATGCATGTGCTGTGAGTGTGTGCATGATGCATGATGTTGTGCTGTGTGCATGATGCATGTGTGTGCTTGTGCATGATGCATGTGTGTGCTGTGTGCATGATGCATGTGTGTGCTGTTGCATGATGCATGTGTGTGCTGTGTGCATGATGCATGTGTGTGCTCTGTGCATGATGCATGTGTGTGCTGTTGCATGACATGTGTTGCTGTTGCATGATGCATGTGTGTGCTGTCTGCATGATGCATGTGTGTGCTGTGCATGATGCATGTGTGTGCTGTGCATGATGCATGTGTGCTGTGTGCATGATGCATGTGTTGCTGTTGCATGATGCATGTGTGTGCTGTGTTGCATGATGCATGTGTGCTGTGTGCATGATGCATGTGTGCTGCTGTATGCATGATGCATGTGTGTCTGCTGTGCATCATGATGTCCCATGATCATGTGTGCTCTGTGCATGATGCCATGTGTGTGCTTGTGCATGATGCATGTTGTCTGCTGCATATGCATCTGTTCATGCAGTGATCTGCATGATGCATGTGTGTGCTGTCTGCATGATAGCAACATGTCTGAACAGCACACACATGTCATGCCTACATGCATGCTATTTGCGCTGTGCAATGCATAGCACACACATGCATCATGCAACACCACACATGCATGCAACAGCACACACATGTTCATGCATCAGCACACATGCTTGCATACGCAACACATGTACATGCACATGCACATGCATGTCAGCACACCATGATGCATGCAACGAATGCATCTGCAACCATGCCATGCATACAGCAAATGTATCATGCATAGCAGACACTGCATATGCATCACATGATCATGCACTCACATGTCATGCACAACACACACATGTCATCCAATGCACACATACAGCACACACATGTATCATGCAACACACACAATGATCATGCACACAGCACACCATGCATCATGCACACAGCACACACATGCTATCATGCATACAGCACACACATGCATCATGCCACACAATGCATCAGCACAGCACACAATGCATCATGCAACACACCAACATCACACACATGCATCATGCATACAGCACACACATGTATCATGCACACAGCACACACATGCATCATGCACCAGCACACACATGCATCATGCATACCACACACATGTATCATGCATACAGCACACACATGCATCATGCATACAGCACACACATGTATCATGCACACACACAACACACATGCATCATGCATACAGCACACACATGCATCATGCACACACACACACATGATCATCACACTGCACACAACACACACACATGCATCATGCATACACCACACACATGTATCATGCACACAGCACACACATGCATCATCACACACACACATGTATCATGCACACGCACAACACATGCATCATGCACACAGCACACACATGCTTCATGCACACAGCACACACATGTATCATGCACACAGCACGCACATGCATACAGCACACACATGATCATGCACACAGCACACACATGCATCATGCCACAGCACACACATGCATCATGCATACGCACACCATGTTCTGCATACAGCACACACATCATCATGCATACGCACACAATGTATATGCACACACCACACATACATCACACATGCATCATGCATACAGCACACACATGTATCATGCACACAGCACACAATGCATCATGCAACACCACACACATGCATCATGCATACACACACACATGTATCATGCACACAGCACACACATGCATACACACACACATGTTCAGCAACAGCACACACATGCATCATGCAACACACACACATGCTCATGCATACACACACATGTTCATGCAACACATGCATCATGCATACACACACACTGTATCATGCACACAGCACACACATGCATCATGCACACAGCCACATCTCAGCATACAGCACACATGTTCATGCAACAGCACACACATGCATCATGCACACAGCACACACATGCTCATGCAACACACACACATTACATCAACAGCACCACATGCATACAGCACACACATGTATCATCACCACCACTACATACACACACATGCATCATGCATACAGCACACACAGTACATGCACCATGCATCATGCAACACCACACAGTAATGCCACACAAAACACACATGCATCATGCATACACACACAATGTATCATGCACACAGCACACACATGCATCATGCAACACACACACATGCATCATGCAACACACACACATGTATCATGCACACACACCACATGCATACACCACAACATGTATCATGCACACAGCACACACATGCATCATGCAACAGACACACACACATGCCTATCATGCACACAAGCATTGCACACAGAACAATGCTCGACATGTATCATGACAAGCACGCACAGCATACAGCACACACAGTTCACACAGCACACATCATGACACAGCCACATGCATCATGCATACAGCACACACATGTATCATGCATACAGCACACACATGCATCATGCACACACCACACACATACTTCATCAATACAGCACACACATGTATCATGCACACAGCAGACAGCTCTTTAAGTTGGTGCTCATGTATCATGCACACAGCAGACGTGCACACACATGTATCATGCACACCTCCACACATACATCATGCACACAGCACACCTATGCATCATCCACACAGCACACCTGCACACACATGCATCATGCAGACAGCACACACATGCATCATACACACAGGTCTTTAACGTGCCGCTCATGAATCATGCAGACAGCACACCTGCACACACGTTTCATGCACACCTGCACATACATGCATCATGCACACAGCACCCCTGCACACACATGCATCATGCACACAGCAGACCTGCACACATATGTATCATGCACACAGCACACACATGCATCATGCCCACCTGCACATACACGTATCATGCACACAGCACACACATGCATCATGCACACACCACACAAATGCATCATGCATACAGAACACACATGCATCATGCACACAGCACACACATGCATCATGCATACAGCACACACATGTATCATGCACACAGCACACACATGTATCATGCACACAGCACACACATGTATCATGCACACACTACACACATGCATCATGCACACAGCACACACATGTATAATGCACACCTGCACACACATGCATCATGGCCACCTGCACACACAGATATCATGCCACACCACACACATGCATCATGCACACACACGCATCATGCACACACATGCATCATGTGTGATGCATGTGTGTGCAGGTGTGCTCTGTGCATTATACATGTGTGTGCTGTGTGCATGATACATGTGTGTGCAGGGGTGCTGTGTGCATGATGCATGTATGTGCAGGTCTGCATGACACGTGTGTGCAGGTGTGCTGTCTGCATGATACATGAGCGCAACGTTCAACACCTGTGTGCATGATGCATGTGTGTGCTGTCTGCATGATGCATGTGTCTGCAGGTGTGCTGTGTGCATGATGCATAGGTGTGCTGTCTGCATGATGTATGTGTGCTGTGTGCATGATACATGTGTGTGCTGTGTGCATGATGCGTGTGTGCCGTGTGCATGATGCATGTGTGTGCAGGTGTGCATGATACATGTGTGTGCACGTCTGCTGTGTGCATGATACATGAGTGCCAACTTAAAGAGCTGTCTGCTGTGTGCATGATACATGTGCTTGAAGGTATGCTGTGTGCATGATGCATGTGCGTCCAGGTGTGCTGTGTACATGATGAATGTGTCTGCAAGTGTGCTCGCTCCATCCTGCCCCCCCCCCCCCCATCCTGCTCCTCCGGCTCCATCCTGCCTCGCTCGCTCCATCCTGCCCTGCTCACTCCATCCTGCCCCCCCGCCACCATCCTGCTCCTCCGGCTCCATCCTGCCCCGCTCACTCCATCCTGCCCCGCTCCCCACTATCCAACCCTACCCCCAACCACCATCCTTCTCCGCCTCCATCCTGCCCGCTCCCTCCATCCTGCCCCCCCTGTTTTTGCCCCCCCTCTGCCTCCATCATGCACCCCCTCTGCCTCCATCCTGCTCCCCCTCTGCCTCCATCCTGCTCCAGCTTCATCCTGCCCCCCTCCGCCTCCATCCTGCCCCCCCCTCCGCCTCCATCCTGCCCCGCCTCCCAGCTCCATCCTGCCCACCTGCCATCCTGCCCCCGACACAATCCTGCCCACCCACCCCCCTCACCATCCTGACCCCCTACTCCATCCTGCCCCCCAGCAGTTAGCGCTCATGTGACCGATCAGCTGATCGGTTTCCCAGGCAACCACAGGTCCTAAACGCCTGTACTACCTAGAAAATGGAGGTGGAGCGAGCCGCCGGCCAGGTGAGTATCCTCACTGAGGATTTTTTTATTTTTACTGTGGAGAAGCGGGGAGCCGCGGGGACCGGAGTATCGCCATATACCATAGTGCTGCTATACATGTACTGTAATGCACCGCCATATACTATAGTGCTGCTATACACATACTGTAATGTACCGCCATATACTATAGTGCTGCTATACATCTACTCTAATGCACCGCCATATACTATAGTGCTGCTATACATGTATTGTAATGTACCGCCATATACTATACCGCTGCTATACATCTAATGTACCGCCATATACTATAGTGCTGATATACATCTACTGTAATGTACCGCCATATACCATCGTGATGCTATACATGTGCTCTAATGTACCGCATTATACTATAGTGCTGCTATACACGTACTGTAATGTACTGCCATATACTATAGTGCTGCTATACATGTACTCTAATGTACCGCCATATACTATAATGCTGCTATACATGTACTGTAATGTACCGCCATATACTATAGCGCTGCTATACATGTAATGTACTGCCATATACTATAGTGCTGATATACATGTACTGTAATGTACCGCCATATACCACAGTGCTGCTATACATGTCCTCTAATGTACCCCCATATACCATAGCATTGCTATACATGTAATTTAATGTACCACCATATACCATAGCGCTGCTATATGTATATCTAATATATATAAAACCCGAAGGCTCACTTACGTCACTTTGCTCACCACTTCCGTCACTTTGTCATAGCCAAAGTGCCGTCACCACAGCGCTACAAACGCCCAGGGAAGACCAACATGGCGCCCCTAAGCAGACCGGGACTCAGGCAGCCCCGCCACGCTTACGCCCGCCCCTACACTGCCCAAAACACACACACATCACGGCCATGAAATGAGCGACGTTAGCCGGTCGTCTCCCGCCCGCCACACACCACTTCGGGAGATGACCGGCTAATGCCGGTCGTCTCCCGAGTGCCTCGCGCTCGCTCCCGCCAGTTTCACAGGTGCAAGCTCCTCCCCCTCACTTCCGGTGCCCGGGGCTGTTGATAGCTCTCAGCGAAATGGCGGCCGCACGGATCGCCTTCCGCTCCTAGACTGCCCCGAGCCTCCGGGGGTAAGCCCTGTGCCGGACCACCAGCAGTAGGCCAAGTAGCCCTGAGGATACGGAGCCAGCTGGTGTGCAGCCTGAAAGAAGACAGAGAGGTGTGCAGCCTAGAGGAGGACAGGTGTACCGAGCGGTGATGTCGCCGCTCCAGCCTCCTCTCTCCTCACCCCTCCAGCCGGACCTCTCCTCACTCCTCCAGCGCCACCTCTCCTCACCCCTCCAGCGCCACCTCTCCTCACCTCTCCTCACCCCTCCAGCCGTGCCTCTCCTCACCCGTCCAGCGCCCACCTCCCCTCACCCCTCCAGCGCCACCTCTCCTCACCCCTCCAACCGCACCTCTCCTCACTCCTCCACACGCACCTCTCCTCACTCCTCCATCCGCACCTCTACTCACCCCTCCAGCCGCACCTCTCCTCACCCCTCCATATGCAATGTACAGTATGTGTATATATGTGTGTCACTTTCTCCGCACTTCCGTCACTTTCTCCGCACTTCCGTCACTTTGTCCGCACTTCCCTCACTTTATACACACACAATATAGCGTCCAAGAAGTCTCGCCAAACTTCCCGGACATATTGGATCCAGTCGTCCGCGGCCGCCAACATACTTTCTCCAAGATGGCGTCCGGGAAGTCTCCCCAGACTTCCCAGACCCAATATTCGATCCAGTCGTCCGGGGGCGGCGACATTTCGACTCCGGATCCACGTGCCGGGGAACACGCAGGCCCGGTGGTAAGTATAGCGAAGTGTGTGTATGTGTGTGTGTATGTGTCTGCTGACCACTCTGCCCACGGCGCTGCGCTGACCACTCTGCCCACGCCGCTGTGCTGACCACTCTGCCCACGCCGCTGCGCTGACCACTCTGCCCACGCCGCTGCGCTGACCACTCTGCCCACGCCGCTGCGCTGACCACTCTGCCCACGACGCTGCGCTGACCAATCTCACCGCACTCACTGCTAACCACTGAGCCACCACACTCACTGCTAACCACTGAGCTACCGCACTCACTGCTAACCACTGAGCCACCGCACTCACTGCTAACCACTGAGCCACCGCACTCACTGCTAACCACTGAGCCACCGCACTCACTGCTAACCACTGAGCCACCGCGCAGTGCTAACCACTATGCCACCGCCCAGTGCTAACCACTCAGCCACCCCGCAGTGCTAAGCACTGACCCACCGCGCTGTGCTAACCACTCAGCCACCTCTATACACACAATTCATTTCACCGCACTCCCCTATTAGTAAATCCCTCTCCCTCTCTCCTGTAAGTGAGGCGCCAAGCTCATTGGTCGGCCACAGCACACACCGACCAATCAGCTTTGCGCCTCCCTTCCTATTCAGATACATCGAGGACTTTGAGTTTCAAATTTACCGCTGTAAGTGAGGCGCGAAGCTCATTGGTCGGCGCCAGCACACAGCGACCAATGACCTTCGCACCTCACTTACACCACTAAATTTCAAACTCAAACTTCTCCATGTATCTCAATGACCAGTGAGGCGCTTCTCTCATTATACTCATGACAGTAGCAACATTAACCCCTTACATTCCGTTTTTTCTGTAATTTCTATAACACACTGTGTAGTTGTACTGTCACTACAAAGTTAACCCCTTCTATACCATTTCTCCCTTAACTTCATACTTTGTAGTCTCTATTACTACTCCCAGTAGGAACATTAACCCCTTATATTCCATTATTGCTGTTATTTCTATTACACAGTGTATAGTTGTAATCACACTGCGAAATTAACCCATTGTATACCAGTTCAGCATTAACTGCATATTTGGTAGTGTTTATAACTACTGCCACTGCTACATTAACCCCTTGAACACCATTTTGGATATAATTTACAGCGCTGACTCTGTTGTGGGAGTGCCTGTGGGACATTAACTCCTTCAATACCATTTTTGATATCATTATAAGTTCCTACTCTGTTATAGTCCTGTTAGTCGGACATTAACTCTTTCTACACCTCCACTATATTGCTACCCTCACAGTTTTGCCTACATCGCCTACTTAGTCATATATCTGGTGTTTAAGTCTATTATTTACAACTCTTAAAAATATTATATACAGATTCTAGACTCCCGATTCTTTAGAATCGGGCTCACAGCTAGTTTTAATCATACTTGACAAAAATTCCAACATTAGAACTGAAGGAAAGATCGACAATATTGGGTGGGCTGAAATTCCTGAAAAGGCAACATACCGTCAGCTCCACAACATTGTTCTGACAAATATGATACACTAGCTGTGAGCCCGATGCAAATGCATCGGGTGTCTAGATTATTTTTAAATTTATTTTAAGATTTTCAAATAATAATCCAATTATTCCAATGACATCTTTACACCAACTACATATATTTGTATGGTTGATATCATTTAAGGAAAATTGAACTATTATGTTGTAAGGGTCTTAGAACACAAAGTAGCAACTCGCCCTATACTTTCTATGGGGATTACCGCAACCTCGCGCTACACAGCGACTCGCAATGAATCCCCATTGAAAGTATAGTGGGACTTGCGGCAGGTGCGGCAGCTGAGGTAGCGACTCGCAATGGCCTCGCGGCCATTGCTCGCGCTACACAGCGACTCGCAATGGATCCCCATACAAAGTATAGGGGGACTTGCGGCAGGTGCGGCGGCTGAGGTAGCGACTCGCAATGGCCTCGCGGCCATTGCTCGCGCTACACAGCGCCTCGCAATGAATCCCCATTGAAAGTATAGTGGGACTTGCGGCAGGTGCGGCAGCTGAGGTAGCGACTCGCAATGGCCTCGTGGCCATTGCTCGCGCTACCTCAGCGGTAAATCGCTTAGTTTGTGGCCGAGCCTCTGGTTCTATTTTCGGCCAGCGACTCGCAATGGCCGCTTCGCGGCCATTGCTCGCGCGTGGTGACGTCACATAGTGACATAGCCACGGCGATTTCGGGGTCCGACACGATTTTGCCTACGGCAATTATATAGTAGATGTTCCCTGTGATGAAGCCAATCCTAACTGTCCATGTATAGATCATGGACACTGCACCAAAGGATTTCCTAAAAAATTACAACAAAATACAACTAAAGAAATGGATGATTATCCAATTTACCACAGAAACATTGGCACTACATATAAACATAATTCTAAAACAATTGATAATTCATGGGTTGTCCCCAGGGGCGGGCTGGCCCGGGGGGCTGGGAGGCACTTGCTCCCCGGGCCGGGGTCACTTAGCAACAGTTCAGGGCCGCCAACCGCTGGGTGCATTACTAACATCACTGCAAAAGTAAATTACCGGCGGCCGCAGGCCCGCAGCTATTGTTAATGCGGGATGCGGCCGCCGATGATTTAACTGTACAGACAGGCTTATTGCACCCAGCGACCTGTACAGGGAGGCAGCAGGCATTGCGTGGGCCAGCCTCTGCCTGTTGCAGCTCCCCAACAACTCTTACCGTGGCTGCCCGCAGAACCCCTCACTTGTTGTTTGGCCGGCCGGCACCTTATCCTGTTTGTGAACAGTACCGGCCGCGTCACTGCTAACAGAAGGGGTCTGAGTGTGGCCATATCTGCAAGCCGTGATGCAGCGTGCCTGGCTACATTACATTCCTGCCGTGGAGAAGAGCTAAATGGGACACCAGCCATGAGGTGAGCAATGTGTGCTGCTCCTCCATATAAAACTTGCCCATGTTCAAGCATGGCTGGCTGTGCATGTGTGTCTTGCTGCATGTGTGTGTGTAAGTCTCTGGATGCATGTGTGTGTTTGTGTGTGTCTCCAGCTGCATGTGTGTGTCTCCAGCTGCATGTGTGTGTCTCTGTCTGCATGTGTGTCTGGCTGCATGTTAGTGTGTGCCTCTGGCTGCATGTGTCTGTCTCTGGCTGCATGTGTGTGTGTGTGTGTCTCTGCCTCCATGTGTGTGTCTCTGGACACGTGTGTGTGTCTCTGGATGCATGTGTGTGTGTGTGTGTGGGTCTCTACATGCATGTGTGTGTGTCTCTAGCTGCATGCATGTGTGTGTCTGTTTCTGGGTGCGTGTGTGTCTGGCTGCATATGTGTGTACAAGCCTCTGCATGCATGTGTATGTTTGTGTGTGTCTCCAGCTGCATGTGTGTGTCCCTGGCTGCATGTGTGTCTGCATGTTAGTGTGTACCTCTGGCTGCATGTGTGTCTCTGGCTCCATGTCTGTGTCTGTCTGCATGTATGTGTGTCTCTCTCTAGCTCCATGTCTGTGTCTGTCTGCATGTATATGTGTCTCTGGCTGCATGTGTGTGTTTGTCTCTGGCTGCATGTATGTGGCTCTGGATGCATGTATGTGTCTCCAGCTGCATGTGTGTGTCTCTGGCTGCGTGTGTGTCTGGCTGCATGTTAGTGTGTGCCTCTGGCTGCATGTGTGTCTCTGGCTCCATGTCTGTGTCTGTCTGCATGTATGTGTGTCTCTAGCTCCATGTCTGTGTCTGTCTGCATGTATATGTGTCTCTGGCTGCATGTGTGTGTCTCTGGCTACATGTGTGTGTGTGCCTGTCTCTGGCTGCATGTGTGTGTGTGTCTCTGGCTACGTGTGTGTGTGGCGTTGACTGCATGTGTGTGTGTCTCTGGCTGTGTGTGTGTGTGTGTCTCCGGCTGCATGTGTGTGTGTCGCTGGCTGCATGTGTGTGTGTCGTTGACTGCAAGTGTGTGTCTCTGGCAGTGTGTGTGTCTCTGGCTGCATGTGTGTGTCTCTGACTGCATGTGTGTGTCTCTGACTGCATGTGTGTGTGTGTCTCTGGCTGCATGTGTGTGTCTCTGGCTGCATGTGTGTGTGTGTGTGTGTGGCTTCATGTGTGTGTGTGTGTGTGTGTGTCTCTGGATGCATGTGTGTGTGTGTGTGTGTGTCTCCAGCTGTGTGAGTGTGTCTCTGGCTGCGTGTGTGTCTGGCTGCATGTTAATGTGTGCCTCTGGCTGCATGTGTGTGTCTGCCTCCATGTCTGTGTGTCTGGCTGCAAGTGTGTGTGTCTGCATGTGTGTTTGCCTGGCTGGCTGCATGTGTATTCAATCTGGCTGTGTGTGTATGCGTGTGGCTGTATGTGTGGCTGGCTGGCTAGCTTTGGCTGTGTGCGGCTGTGTTTGTGTGGCTAGCTATGTGTGTGGCTAGCTATGTGTGTGGCTAGCTATGTGTGTAGCTAGCTATGTGTGTAGCTAGCTATGTGTGTGGCTGTATGTGTGTGGCTGTATGTATGTGGCTGATATTGTGTGTGTAGCTGGCTGTGTCTGTGTTTGGCTGGCTGTGTCTGTGTGTGCCTGTGTGTGGCTGGCTATGGCTGTCTATGTTGCTGGCTGTGGCTCTGTGTGTGGCTGGCTGTGGCTATGTGTGTGGCTGTCTATGTGGCTGTGTCTCTCTGTGTGGCTCTCTGCGTCTGTGTAGCTGTCTATATGGCTAACTGTTTTTGTGTGGTTGTGACTCTGCGTGTGGCTGTGGCGGGCTGTCTATGTGGCTGGCTGTCTATGTGGCTGACTGTTTTTGTGTGGCTGTGGCTCTGTGTGTGGCTGTGGCTCTGTGTGTGGCTGTGGCTCTGTGTGTGGCTGTGGCGGGCTGTCTGTGTGGCTGGCCACTGTGACATCCAAATGCTGTGTGAGTGTCCGACAGTTTTCTTAGATCACATCCATGTGCAATCTGTTTTGTTTCTCAGCAGCTATTACTGCTATTTACAGGAGCATTTTACAGTTGTCTCAGCTGAAGAATGAGAATGTATCAGTGAAAAAAACTGATGCCTCTCGGATGGTCCGTGTGCTGTCAGTGTGCGGTCCATGATTTTGTCGGACTCATAGACTTGCATTGGTGAGTCTCGCACATGAATCGCAGACTGTCGCAGCATGTTGTGACTTTTTTCCCATCCAGAATCTGGATGAGAAAAAAGCGTCCGACACTCGCCAATGTGTTTCAGACGTTGATTAACTGACTGCACTGCGATAAAATCACACATTGCACTTATCCGAGATTCACGCCAGTGTGTCCGTGCCCTAACAATAAAATCCATATAGTAATCCTACAATGTCTGCGGGACATGGTATGGGGGGGTTTATGGCTCAGTTAGTACACTCCATACTTCTTGTTATTAACCAGTTAATGCTCTCTTGTCCACCGCACTTCAGTGTCAAAAGAGGAAGACAGCGAGACAGGCAGCAACATGGCATCAGAGAGCCCCTGACCTCGAAATAGAAGATCCTCAGATCCCGGTATTGTGACGACATATGAAGAAATATTTTTTTACATTTATATTACACTATGAACTCCACAGCACTTTACATACATCATCAACACTGTCCCCATTGGGGCTCACAATGTAAGCATCCTACCAGTATGTCTCATATTGTATATCACCTTTCTTTGAGATCACCTTCACAAATATTGCATTTATTGAACTTGTCAGGTTTTGGATGTTTTAAGATTGCATTTGTTTGCAGGATGTCAGAATTGACTCCCAGAGCTGCTGGTTTGACGGTTAAGGTCTTACAGCATCTTAGATTTTTTTTGCTTAATAGTACTTCTAAGTTTCTCAATAGGGTTGAGATCAGGGGAGACTGGTAGCCACACCATGGTTTTCTCTACTTTTATGTCCATAGCAGCCAATTACTCAGGGCTATGCTCTGTACGAAGAGATGGTGCATTGTCATGCATGGGGATGATTTTGTACAAAGAAAAAAAGTGGTCAGTCTAAAAGTATATATACTTTGCCGTGGTCCTTTTCACGCCTTCATGGACCCTATAGGGGCAAACTAGCTCTCTCCACATGATTACGACCCAAAACATGACTGCCACCTCCTTGCTGATGTGACATGGTGGCGGTCAACTAGCAACCATCTACTCCAACCATAATGGGAACCTCTAGGCTCCCTTTAGCCTTTAGTTACCCCTCCGTCTGCAGGGGGGCGTGGCACGATGGGGGGGCACCGCTGACAGTGCCTAGGGCGCAGGAACTCCAAATACGGGCCCGGCTGGAGAGGGACCGAGATGGGCCGCCGAAAATTTCCGACAGCACCCCCCCCGGTCCCCACCCAAGGGCTGCCGGAAAAACTTTGCCACCCAGGATTTGCGTCGCCAGTCAGCCCCTGGTTGTCCCATTTAACCCATATTTGCTAAAAAAAAATACAACTGCCATATTAATGTGGAAATTTGTGCTAGCATCCAAAGTGTCAAGTATTTGTTTAAATATGTATAAAAAAGGACATGGAAAGGCTAATATTGAAATAGCTCAAACACAACTCCAACATGATGAAACTAATCAATTTGTTGATTCACGATACGTCAGTGCAGCTGAAGCTGCATGGAGAATCTTTGCTTTTCCTATGCATATTATTATTCATCTTGCTGTACATCTACCTAAGGCTGGGGTCACACACACAGATATCTGGGCAGATATTGTTCACAGATCTCTGGTTGCAGTGAAATCATGGACAGATTTCTCCATGTTGTACACAGCCACAAAATAGAACCATGTGTCCATGATTTCACTGCAACCAGAGATCTGTGAACAATATCTGCCCAGATATCTGTGTGTGTGACCCCAGCCTAACTCTCAAGCAGTGCCGAGACAAGGCATTTTGGTGCCCTAGGCAGGTAAGGCAAACGGCGCCCCCCCCAACCCCCGAAATATGTCTGGGAATAAAAATGTCAGCATACTTTGAAAGTAAATTTAATTTAACAGGGACCTATAAAAGGTTCGTCCAAC
This sequence comes from Allobates femoralis, assembly GCA_033576535.1. Classification (NCBI taxonomy): domain Eukaryota; kingdom Metazoa; phylum Chordata; class Amphibia; order Anura; family Aromobatidae; genus Allobates; species Allobates femoralis. Next base: position 156,744,826 of record JARQOC010000011.1, on the reverse strand, counting down.
CACACTACAGAGACATACTGATAGGTTGTTTACATTGTGAGCCCCAATGGGGACAGTGTTCATGATGTATGTAAAGTGCTGTGGAGTTCATAGTGTAATATAAATGCAAAAAGTATTATTCTTAATATTATGTCACAATACCAGGATCTGAGGATCTTCTATTTCGAGGTCAGGGACTCTCTGATGCCATGTTGCTGCTTGTCTCGCTGTTGTCCTCTTTTGAAACTGCAGTGCGGTGGACAAGAGAGCATTAACTGGTTAATAACAAGAAGTATGGAGTGTGTACTGAGCCATAAACCCTCCCCTTACCATGAAGTATGGAGTGTGTACTGACTGAGCCATAAACCTCCTCATACCATGTCCAGCAGACATTGTAGGATTACTACCCGTATATACTCGTGTATAACCCGACCTGTGTATAAGCTGACCCCCCTACTTTTGCCCCCAAAACCTGGGAAAACCTATTGACTCGTGTATAAGCCGAGGGTGGACCCCAGCACAGGTATACAGCCCCCAGCAAAGTGGTATACAGCAGCCTCTTCAGTGGTATATACAGACCCCAGTGGTAATACAGCAGCCCCAGTGGTAATACAGGAGCCCCAGTGGTAATACAGGAGCCCCAGGGGTAATACAGCAGCCCCAGGGGTTATACAGCAGCCCCAGGGGTAATACAGCAGCCCCAGGGGTTATACAGCAGCCCCAGGGGTTATACAGCAGCCCCAGGGGTAATACAGCAGCCCCAGTGGTAATACAGCAGCCCCAGGGGTAATACAGCATCCCCAGGGGTAATACAGCAGCCCCAGGGGTTATACAGCAGCCCCAGGGGTAATACAGCAGCCCCAGGGGTTATACAGCAGCCCCAGGGGCTGTACAGCAGCCCCAGTGGTATATACAGGCCCCAGCAGTATATACAGCAGCCCCAGTGGTATATACAGGCCCCAGCAGTATATACAGCAGGCCCAGTGGTGGTGTATAAAGGGCCCAGTGGTGGTGTATACAGGGCCTAGTGGTGTATACAAGACCCAGTGGTGTATACAGGGCCCAGTATGCGGGGGCCGGGGGGGGGGAAGCGCGCCTTTGCACACTCACCGCGGCCGCCGTCACCGTGCGTCTGCTGTAAGGCTGCTTTCACACTGCGTTTTTCTGTGATCCGTGGCTGTCCGTTGTAAAACGGACAGCCACGGAGCAGATTTTGACCCCATGTTATCCTATGGGCACGGATCACATTGGATTTGGCCTTATTGGCATCCGATTTTTGTCGGATCCGATTCTGGCCGATTTTTTGCTGTGCCCAAAATCGCAGCCTGCTTCGATTTTTGGCACAGCGGGTCAAATCGGACGGAATGGGATCCGACCTGATCCGTGCCAAATAAGGCTGCTTTCACACAGCGTTTTTGTGCTGTCCGAGGGGATCAGACTTTTTGCAGCACCCCTCAGACAGCATCGGATCCAAACTGATGACTGCAATCGGATGCCAAATAGGCATCCGATCCCGATGTTTTGCAGCATCAGTTTGGATCCTCTCCCTGCTCCTCCTGTCACCTTGTCCCCCTCCTGTCACCCTCCTGTCACCCTTCTCCCCTCTGTCTCCCCTCTTTGTCCCCTCTGTCCCCCCACTTTGCAGCCCCTCTTTGCCCCCCTCTTTGCCCCCCTCTTTGCAGCCCCTCTTTGGACCCCCTCTTTGCATCCCCTCTTTGGACCCCCTCTTTGCTCCCCTCTTTGCCCCCCTCTTTGCAGACCCTCTTTGCAGCCCCTCTTTGCCCCCCTCTTTGCTCCCCTCTTTGCAGACCCTCTTTGCCCCCTCTTTGCAGCCCCTCTTTGCCCCCCTCTTTGCAGCCCCTCTTTGCAGCCCTCTTTGCCCCCCTCTTTGCAGACCCTCTTTGCCCCCTTCTTTGCAGCCCCTCTTTGGACCCCCTCTTTGCCCCCCTCTTTGCAGACCCTCTTTGCCCCCCTCTTTGCAGCCCCTCTTTGCCCCCCTCTTTGCAGCCCCTCTTTGGACCCCCTCTTTGCAGCCCCTCTTTGCCCCCCTCTCTGCAGACCCTCTTTGCCCCCCTCTTTGCAGCCCCTCTTTGCAGCCCCTCTTTGGACCCCCTCTTTGCCCCCTCTTTGCTCCCCTCTTTGCAGCCCCTCTTTGCTCCCCTCTTTGCAGCCCCTCTTTGCTCCCCTCTTTGCCCCCCTCTTTGCAGCCCCTCTTTGCCCTCCTCTTTGGACCCCCTCTTTGCTCCCCTCTTTGCATCCCCTCTTTGGACCCCCTCTTTGCCCCCCTCTTTGCAGCCCCTCTTTGCCCCCCTCTTTGCAGCCCCTCTTTGCTCCCTCTTTGCAGCCCCTCTTTGCTCCCCTCTTTGCCCCCTCTTTGCAGCCCCTCTTTGCTCCCCTCTTTGCCGCCCCTCTTTGCCCCCCTCTTTGCCCCCTCTTTGCTCCCCTCTTTGCAGCCCCTCTTTGCCCCCTCTTTGCAGCCCCTCTTTGCCCCCTCTTTGCAGCCCCTCTTTGCAGCCCCTCTTTGCAGCCCCTCTTTGCCCCCCTCTTTGCCCCCTCTTTGCTCCCCTCTTTGCCCCCTCTTTGCAGCCCCTCTTTGCCCCCTCTTTGCTCCCCTCTTTGCCCCCTCTTTGCTCCCCTCTTTGCCCCCTCTTTGCTCCCCTCTTTGCCCCCTTTGCAGCCCCTCTTTGCTCCCCTCTTTGCAGCCCCTCTTTGCAGCCCCTCTTTGCTCCCCTCTTTGCCGCCCCTCTTTGCTCCCCTCTTTGCTCCCCTCTTTGCAGCCCTCTTTGCTCCCCTCTTTGCCGCCCCTCTTTGCTCCCCTCTTTGCCCCCTCTTTGCAGCCCCTCTTTGCCCTCCTTCTGCAGAGCTTAAAAAATAAAAAAAATCTTCATTCTCACCTCTCCACGACACCCGCGCTGCTTCCAGCTTCTTCTGATCAACAGGACCTGGCGTGATGTCACAGTCACATGACCGGTTACCGCGGTAATCGGTCATGTGACTCAACTGTGACGTCAGGCCAGGTCCTAGACGCACAGAGCGCTGGAGGCATCGCTGGATCGTGGAGAGGTGAGGATAATGATTTTTTTATTTTTAACCCTTTCATTTCACAGGATATCACTTCTGCAATGTATGAATATACATTGCAGAAGTGATATTATGGCACAGAGCGATTTTAGTGTACTGAGCATGCTCAGTACACTAAGATCGGGTCCGAGGAACTCAGCTGTTTCCTCGGATCCGCGCTCCATAGGCGCCATGTTGGAGGAGAGGAGGGGCGGGCACCGGGCAGAGCTGCAGGACAGGAAGTCCCCTCCTCCCTCCTCTCTGGCCGGCGCGGCCGCCGGCGGTCAGCACGGGGCCCTCCTGGGGGCAGGCAATGCGCCCTCCACAAGATGGCGCCCTAGGCGATCGCCTAGGGTCGCCTACCCATCGTCCTGGCCCTGCTCTCAAGCACTATATTTTCATCAAGATGAGCTGATTGACAACATGCAACAAAAACTACTTCAAAATTCAACACTCTTTGTGTACTTTAACCTTAATAAGATCGACCCTAATGCACATCAATATTAGTACAGAGACATTCCAAAACACTACATTTGGAAACATGGCATATGGGAACATAGAAAGAAAAGAGGCCACACTGTAATAGGAAAAATGAATATACAGTTAGTGTGAAAGACCAAGAACGCTATTATTTACGTTTGTTGTTATTACATGTAAAAAAAAGCAACAACTTTTCAGGACCTTAAATCTGTCCATGGCATTACACATGAAACCTTTCGAGATGCTGCCTTAACACTTGGATTATTAATACAGTTGTGGCCAAAAGTATTGACACCCCTGCAATTCTGTCAGATAATACTCAGTTTCTTCCTGAAAATGATTGCAATCACAAATTCTTTGGTATTATTATCTTCATTTAATTTGTCTTCAATGAAAAAAACACAAAAGAGAATGAAGCAAAAAGCAAAACATTGATAATTTCACACAAAACTCCAAAAATGGGCCAGACTGAAGTATTGTCACCCTCAGCCTAATACTTGGTTGCACAACCTTTAGCCAAAATAACTGCGATCAACCGCTTCTGGTGACCATCAATGAGTTTCTTACATTTCTCTGCTGGAATTTTAGACCATTCTTCTTTGGCAAACTGCTCCAGGTCCCTGATATTTGAAGGGTGCCTTCTCCAAACTGCCATTTTTAGATCTCTCCACAGGTGTTCTATGGGATTCAGGTCTGGACTCATTGCTGGCCACCTTAGAAGTCTCCAGTTCTTTCTCTCAAACCATTTTCTAGTGCTTTTTGAAGTATGTTTTGGGTCATTGTCCTGCTGGAAGACCCATGACCTCTGAGGGAGACCCAGCTTTCTCACACTGGGCCCTACATTATGCTGCAAAATTTGTTAGTAATCTTCAGACTTCATAATGCCATGCACACGGTCAAGCAGTCCAGTGCCAGAGGCAGTAAAGCAACCCCAAAACATGAGGGAACCTCCACCATGTTTGACTGTAGGGACCGTGTTCTTTTCTTTGAATGACTCTTTTTTTTCTCCTGTAAACTCTTGTCATATATGATACAGTCTATATAGAGTCTAATGCATGGGTATAATGAGACACATGAGACATACGCTTCTTAAGCAGCTCTTGTATTGCTTCATACAAGTTAGTGCATTAACAGGATAAAGTAAATGTAGTTGCAGAGTGCAAGGCAAACAACCAAGGACATCAGAGCATTAAAGCATAGCACAAGTCTCAAGGAAAGCATTCAGAGTCTATTACTTTCTTGTCAGATGTTGCTGGCAAGCAGGAGGATTCTGTGTCCACAAATGGTTCCAGGCAGAGTGAATCCAGGCTTCGGAGAGCAAGTCACAAACTGGTTGCAGACCTGATTCAGGAGCACAGGTAAATTAGCTGAAACTAATTAAAAGGGCAATTGGCAAGGAACAGGGCAGGGACATCAAAGCTGAGGACTCCATAATGGTTGAGGGCCAAAGTCAATGCACATGACAGGAAACAAGATGGCCGACAAAATACACTAAATGCAAAGATAACAATGGATATAGCAAAAAAGACTGAAAACCTAACAACTCTATGTTGATGCCTTTGCCCAAAAAGCTCTACTTTTGTCTCATCTGACCAGAGAACATTCTTCCAAAACGTTTTAGGCTTTCTTAGGTAAGTTTTGGCAAACTCCAGCCTGCATTTTTTTAGTCTTGGAAGAAGTGGGGTCTTCCTGGGTATCCTACCATACAGTCCCTTTTCATTCAGACGCCGACGGATAATACGGGTTGACACTGTTGTACCCTCGGACTGCAGGGCAGCTTGAACTTGTTTGGATGTTAGTCGAGGTTCTTTATCCACATCCGCACAATCTTGCGTTGAAATCTCTCGTCAATTTTTCTTTTCCGTCCACATCTAGGGAGGTTAGTGTCGAGCCCACTGGGACGGGGTACTCGGTACCGGACCGGGTTCGCTGCTGGGGGATGTCACGGAGGTCCTTGTCTGGACCGTGTCCCGGGCCCTGGCAATAATAAGGGGGATTATGTACAGGGAATAATAGTTCGTCGTGACGCCACCCACGGTGTGTGGTCAGTATTGGGACCACCACTGCAGCAGGACCTCCGGAGTGATGTTAGGCAGCTAAGATGGTACTGCTCTCCGTAGGTAGAAGTAAGGTCCCCGGGGCAGTGGATGTTATAGTCTATGGTGGATGTGATAAGAGGTGGATAGTGGAGACGGGTGAAGGAACACACACTCACGTTTCTGTAGTTTCCAAAGCTTTACTGTGAGATTGTTGCAGATTGTCCACGGAGTCTGTACTGGTGGCCGGGTTTCTCCCACCATGTCCGGGTCCTCAGCTTCCTCGTGCTGCGCTGTGTGTGTGTGTCCTGCTGCTGCTTCTAGCTGAACTGCTGGCACTGTCTCACTCTCTCTCTCTTTCTGCTGGTACCACTTGGCTAGGCAACTTGAGTCCTCTCTGTAGTGCTGACCCCACCGTCTTGCTATGCTCTGGTACTGTGGTGGTCTAGAGACTGCACCACTCCTGGATTCACTGTGCTGTATGTGTCAGACACAGTGTCGGATCTGGTGTCCATTCTGGGCGCTCCTCTGGGGCGGGTGGCAATGGCAATCAAGCTCCCAGATGTGTTTCTCTGTCCTTAATTCTCCTTCCCTCAGACCCTAACTAGGCCTGGAATTGTGAGCAGACTGTAGAGAAGCTTAGCACAGCTTCTTTGACACTACAGGCTCTCTCCTCTTCACAGTACTGCCTCGTACTGAACTCTCTACTTCCTCTTGAGCTGGAGTATATCAAGAGCTGGTTTAGCTCCCCCTCCTGGCCCAGAGGTGCTAGTGTGAGTCAGAGTGTTGTGGGGAGGAAGCCCGTGTGATGTTACTGTGGCACATTAACCCCTGTGGTGCTACATTAGCCACAGTGGCATGAGCTTTAAACGTCTTGATGACACTGCGCACGGTAGACACAAGAACATTCAGGTCTTTGGAGATGGAGTTGTAGCCTTGAGATTACTCATGCTTCCTCACAATTTGGTTTCTCAAGTCCTCAGACAGTTCTTTGGTCTTCTTTCTTTTCTCCATGCTCAATGTGGTACACACAAGGACACAGGACAGAGGTTGAGTCAACTTTAATCCATGTCAACTGGCTGCAAGTGTGATTTAGTTATTGCCAACACCTGTTAGGTGCCACAGGTAAGTTACAGGTGCTGTTAATTACACAAATTAGAGAAGCATCACATGATTTTTCTAACAGTGCCAATACTTTTGTCCACCCCCTTTTTATGTTTGTCAATACTTTTGGCCACAACTGTAGATAATAGTGTCTGGAGAAATACTATACTAGATGCCACCATTCTGAACATGCCTACACAACTTCGGGAGATGTTTACTACATCTGTATTTTTGGATCACCTACAAATTCAATAGAATTGTGGAAGAATTTATACATTTCATACAAGACTACTGTCGCCGATACCACAACAACACTGAACTGTGCATCAATAGTGAAAACTATGCTACGAAAGATGTTCAAGATGTGCTAATAATACATGGAAAGTCTTATTTGGATTTTAATTTACCACGCCCTGCAACAAACATATGCCAGACTCAAGAAGACTATGATAAATATTATGAATCAGCTACAGCTACTGAGATAAAAAACAACTCTTAATCCTGAGCAACTGTTGGCTTTCAATGCGATTGTGGAGGTTCTACAAGACAACACCTCGACACTTAAGTGTTTCTGTATTGATGGTCCAGGTGGAAGTGGAAAAACATACTTATACCATCTATTTATACATTATGTCAGAGGACAAGGACATGTGGTCTCACCTGCTGCCACTACAGGAATAGCTGCAAACTTACTTCCAGGAGGAAGTTTCCACCCTCTATATGGCATTTCAATTCCAATTAATGAAATGTCAGTTACCAGGATTAAAACTCACACTAACGCTGCCAACGAGTTAAAAAATATTACACTTTTTATACTTGATGAGTGTACAAAGGCACAAAACCATTCTTTGAATGTCATTGATAGACGTCTACGTGATGTCATGACAATACATGTTGATGACAAAAATAATGTTCCCTTTGGGGGTACAGTTTTCATACTTGGAGGAGATTTCCGCCAATGCCTTCCTGTACTTATGCATGCCACCAGAACTGAAATTGTCGATTGTTGTCTTAAATATTGTCATCTCTGGAAACACTTCACAAGACTCCCGGTATTCAACAACATGAGATCCAGGGATCCAGAATACAGCACATGGTTACTTAAACTAAGCAATGGTCAGCTCTCAAACAAATACAATCTTGGAGATGATGTTATTGAAATTCCTCCAGATATGCTGTCCTCTGCCTGTTTAATCACAGACATATTTGGCATAAACATTCATATTAATGTTAATGACACTGAAAGTGTTTTGTATGCTGCATCACATGCAATACTGTGTCCAAAAAGGAAGATGTTGAATTTCTCAATTCTCAAATTATGGACCGATTGAGTGGCCAGTATGTCTTAGGGTACCTTTACACTCCACAACTATGGTGTGGAAACTGAGAGGCAATCCGGAGTTCTGTCACCGTTGCCATGAAATTGCTACGAAATTGCGGCGTGTATTTGTGGAACCCGGTGGTGATTTTGAGAGTTGCTACCGGTTGCAACTTCAGAGCATTGTTCAAAAACCAGACGCAACCCTGAAGGTGTTTTTCCCTGGTTTTGGCATGTGAACGGGCGATAGGGATGGAATCAGCGTCGCCTACTGATTTCCCAGAGGCGTGCCACAGCGTGCTGGACACCGCGCCCCGTCAGCGATGATTGGTGGGGGCTACTGGGTTACCATTGGCTGTCCCTTCACAGGGCGCCATCTTTGATGAGCTGTCACTTCAGCACCACACGCATCTGCACCTACACAACAATCCTCTACACAAGTCCAATTAGGCCGCCATTCAATAGCGCAAGATAATGCTGTTGTTGTCTTCGGAAGATGTACTTTGTACATTATCCTGGCACACATGACAGGTCATGAATTGATGTACACATCGCACATGGGTGCCATAGGCCACGCTCTGCAATGGCTTGCTAATTAGGTGACGCTGATGTGTTTACTACACAACTCCCACTCCGCGGCCGTTTGCCTTGTTTAGTGTCCTCAATGTTTTTTGGTGGCGCTAGTGTGCGTCATGATGTCATGACGTTAGTTTCGCTTTCGCTCTGCCTGCCAGGTGCCTGGACCTCCCCTGTAAAATTCAAGAATGAGCACATAGGGTGATATCTTCTTTGAAGAAGGACAAAGGTTATATAAAGAGGCTGCTCACCTGATGTAGTTGTGAAAACCCACAACTGGTAATGATCGCTCAGATACAAGTAGCTGCTGCAGGACCGTACTCTCCACAGATCCCTGTGGTATAATCAGCTCCCAGGACACAGTACCTCGAGGTCCGCGCTGCCACTTCAGAAAGGAACAAAAGAAACCAGTACAAGGGAATGTCTGGATCAACGATTCTTCTTTATTATCCAACGCGTTTCAGAGTCATCTCCCAACTCCTTCATCAGGGAATGTCATTCCCTGATGAAGGAGTTGGGAGATGACTCTGAAACGCGTTGGATAATAAAGAAGAATCGTTGATCCAGACATTCCCTTGTACTGGCTTCTTTTGTTCCTTTCTGAAGTGGCAGCGCGGACCTCGAGGTACTGTGTCCTGGGAGCTGGACCTCCCCTGCACATACCAGCACAGTCATGGCCGCCGCACAGCGTGCACCTACATGGGGTCTGGCAGAGCTACTGCTCTTGATAGATCACGCCGACCGCTATGACTACTGGTGTGAGCAACTTCACCGGCACCCACGGCTGCGAAAATGCAGCATCCTGCGAAGGATACAGCATGCCCTGCTGCATAAACTGGGGGTGGAGAGGACCTCCAAGCAAATCCCAAAAAAATAGCAGATCTGAAACACAAGTGCATTGTAGATCTGCGAGCCAGGACTGCCAGGCTGCGTGGTGAGTATGTGCCAATGGCAAACACACACATTGCAACCTACATATACAAAACCATACAATAACATCCTGTTGTATTGTGACATGCCACATAATGTCTCACAAACAACCATGTTGAGGTGTCACCAATGTGCCTCAGCATGTTGGATACACTGCAACATATTTCTGTCCGAGAAACTCATTTTACAAATATTCACAGCTATATTGTTCCTTAACCTGTGTTTTTGGCAAAACAGGTGTGTGGTGACGTTAAACTTTACTAATACATATCAATGCCATGGTCAACAAACACATAACACCTTGCAACCCATATGTTCAACCTCTGACACATAAAATTTGGCCACACAATGATGACAATATCCAACACAGAATACAATATGTGTGTTGTGTTGGCAGACATTGTGCAAACACCTGTGTTTTAGTGCCTGAGCTACATGTTTAAACTAAAGCAGCTAACAGACAAAGGCAAGTTTTGTTTGGCTAACAACATATTTGGCCACTGTTGTGTCACTCCTGTTCCAACCCATAGTGGACCCTAAACACAGTATATGCGTCCACAAGAACATTGTCGCCTACCTTTGACGCTGTCAGGACATAGCAAAACACACAAGGTACCTGAGCCATGTTGTGTCCCTTTTGTGTAATAGCTGTGTCCGCATGCTTGATCTTACAGATGAGGATGACGCCGGGTCTGGGGAGCCTCAAAACTCCCCCCCGCCCCCCGGGACACCACCACCACCTGTCCCAGAGGCCCCACCCAGCTCAGCACCACCCAGGACACCACCACCACCTGTCCCAGAGGCCCAACCCAGCCCAGCACCACCAAGGACACCACCATCCCCTGGGCGGGAGAGCAGAGAGAGTGGGATGTCGTACCCACACCCTCAGATGGCGCCTCAAGGTGATGCATATGGTGGTAAGTGTCTGCTAATGCATAAACCATGAACAATGTACTTACTGGTGTGTCTTTGTGACATGAGGATGTGAGGTTATGTTGTGTTCATCATTCCATACAATGTTTTGCAGAAAGAGATGTTGCACGTGCGGCCAGCTGGTCGATCAGCACATCACCATCTCCTCCTGATGGTACAGTGGATGGTAATGATGAGCATACGTATCATCAATAACATTTCACGCAAATAAAGACATACATAGACCCTGGAACATCACTAATCTGCTTTTTTGTCATACAGCTGTAGTAAATGTTTCTGATCTGCTGCTGGCACACCAGGAGGCCCAGCAGCACCTAGAGAGGGCACACCGGGAAGGGAAGCAAAAACTTGCCCGCCTGGATGCCATGATTGCCACCCTACAGCGAGCACAGAGCCGCATGGGCCAGGACCCATCACCACAACCCCAATAATGGGGCTATTCCAAAAAACTTAAGTTTGTCCATGTTGGACCTTGTTCTTTAACCCAGTTGCCCTGTTGGCACCTTTTTTTTGTTTTAAGGCCACGTTGGCCTCTTTTTTTTTATAGTGTCCCACATTGGGACCATGGCTACTGTGTCTTGGCTACTTGTAAGGTCCAGTAGCCTTGTGTCTTGTGATGGCAATGTCTTTTCAACATGTAGTTATTGAATAAAAATATGGCCATCAATTAACTGTTTCTTCTTTTGTTACAACACACACATGTTACATGTTTTCAGAATAATTTGCTTAAAACAAACGGTGGCAGGTTGAAACAACACCTATATGGCGTCCTCAAATAAACATTTCTACATAATTTAACATTTCTGTTGCCATATCCCCCACTGTTCATTTAAATTGGCCTATATGAAACCCACATAACCCAACAAACACATACACACACACACAGGTGTCTGAGACAGTTTTAACTTTCTCGAATGTTGGATATTTATTTTGTGCTCTCAGTTTTAAGGGGCTTAAAAGATACAGCAAATCAATTTTAAACCATAAAAACAGGGCAAGAGATGCCAGCACATAAAAATTGGCCACAAGGTTGTGCATTGGCTAGTAGTTCTCTCCAAGTTCCTCATCCTCTGCTGGATCCTACAATGGGACCTCCCCCTCCTCCTCTTCATATATCCACCGGCCCTGGGGGGGCGCAGCTCTGCGGCTGGATCTTCTGGGTGGAGGTGGAGTATCACGAGATTGTGTCCTCCTCACCATGAGTCTGGTGGGCGCAATGGGCCCTGGTGTGGTTTTCTGGGGGAGCGTCCACTAGGCCCCCCATCGCAGGGATCCATCCATGCCCACCTCCAGGACACGAAACATGGCCCGCTCCGCGATGTTACGCTGCTCTGGCTCCATGCGGGCCAGCATTTCGCTGGCGATGTACCCAAAACCAGAGTCGGGGGTCCTCTCTCGATCTAGGAGGACCCGTTTCGCCCAGGTACCCAGCTCCATGTTGGGTGGGGCTGGTGGTCTTCTACGGTGAATCTCACAGCTGGGCCCTGGGTCCGGCTACCCCCACTGGTCCCGGGCACTGGCTCTCCCGCAGATGTCGATGGGAGAGCCTCGCCAGCTGCTGACTCCTCATCACTGAAGCCAGGCGGCAGAGGGGCCTAAAAAAACAAAACAAAACAAAAACATAAGCAACATGAACCATTATCATTGATGATATTAGCAAAAACATCTAGTCAACCAACCATAGCGGAAACCACACCATGGAAAACACCAATACACAAAGGGGAAGAGTTGAAATTACCAAAAGCAAATTAAATGTACTAGTGCCGTATACTCACCTAAGGCTCCACATTGCTGGGTAAAGTGATCAGAAACAAGCAAATCATTTTGAAAAACCAACGAAAGGAAACAGTCATAGTAACCAACAGTGAAACACAAAGGTGAAGCAGAAGCCAAAGTGTGAACAGGAAATGCATGCTAAAAATCACATCTGTTAGCAAAACATGCTGGGTATCTCAAACACACCAACACAATTACCCACCTCCTGTGACGGGGCAGAGTCTTGGGCTGGGCCTACAAATGGTTGCGGACGCCGCCAGCTGCACTGTGTTCCCGTGGCCCCTCTTGGCCCAGGGTGAAGGTGAGGAGGTCATAGTACCATAGAGTGGGCCTTGGGACCTCCTCAGCTCCAGCCCCGGACCGTGTTTGCATCCACTGCTGCGGGAGAACATGGTGTGTAGGCCTTTTATCTTCTCCGCAACCATCGCCGCTGTCCAGTTCTTTTGTGGTTGTAGCGGATTGCACAGCTCCACTAGTGGCTCGTAGGCTGCAGCCAGCGCTGCCTGATCATGATAGGCAGACAGCGACACCCGCCACAGGCATTTGTCCTCCTGGTACAACGTGATGAGTTGGGTCACAAACTCGTGATACTTGGCCATCTGTGAACAATTGTAACATATCAAAAAATATGCTAAACAACACATGGCCAGCATACATCACACAGTACTCTGTGTACATCCCCTCTGGTGGCACACACATAATGTGTTCAAATACGGTTGCATGGGGGCAAGCCTTGGTGACGGAGACAACATTGTGCTGTTGGGGAAATATAGTAGTGGCTGTGTGCATGGATCAGATTAAAAATGGCAGGCGTGATGTTACTTTACATTTGGACTACACACAGCTCAGACACGCATAGGGTTAAAATACCCAAGTTCTGCATTAAACATTGTCAGGCCAAAATAAACACATAACAATGTATAGTACAGGACAAAGCTTGGATTTATGATGATTACGTAACGCTAACTACACTTCTACATGACGCTACCTAAAGTGTATGGTAACGCCAACAAGCAGCATTTCACAAGTCTTTGAGTAATAAGGATACATACAGAGAACGCCAAAGCCATGTGACAACACATACCGTCGGTCCACCAGAGAACTTGTGATAAGACACTACTGGCTCAATGCACATTCCAGTCGTGGCAGGGGCTAGCCAACAACAGGGGTTATTTAACCAGACATTGACCAGGGAAAGAACACCAATTAGGCACATTACTTTGCAACACCTGCGTACGCCCATGCGCCTATGTTGATTACAAGACGCCACTGGGTAGTGATTGGTTGATTCACATATAAAATGATCTCAAGGCGCATGTGTGACATGCTTCCTGCCCAGAGTCATTAAGTAAGTAGTGATGTGCGAACATGAAGTGTAAAGTGTGTGCTGTTTAGATTTCTGAACCATAACATTTGGTAACGCAATAGTGTATTGTACGTGACGCCCAAGTGGTGGAATTTATGTTGCAGAATGTGGTTCACATACACTATTGTGTGCTGCCAAATGCCTGCTTGATTTATAATTACAACCTCACATTGTCATGTTTTGATTGGGGTTTTTCCATTTGCCATACAGGATCATGTTAGAAGGATACGTATGTCTTTATTAGCGGGGATGATCAGATTTGAGAACACAAATTACTGTTGGTGAAAATAGCACACTGGGACGTACATGGCAATTATCAGAAATGGATTTGGCCTTGTGGCATCAGCAAATGTATGGCTGTGGACATCCAGGCTTCACAACACATCAGGGACTTTGTGTCAACATGATGATTACGGTACTCAATAGTCTGCTTCATGGCGTCACATATTCATCATCACCCACAAAGGCTGTTGTACGTGTTTAATTACATAGTGTCGATGTGTATTAATATTTGAATGTTACAAATGTGCCATACAGGTAGGGAGCTACCTTGTGCTGACACATGTACATTGCATTGTTACCACAGATATGGGCTGACGTTTATTACGTTTGGCGTCAAAGGGATCAAGGATGAGCAGGGCTGATGAGTGTGCATGTTTTTTTTTTTCATGGCAATGTGGTTTGGGCCCTTGGTACGGGTAATTCTCTGTGTTTCCGATGCTCACCATTGTTGGGCTATGCTTTGGCCAAGTGGCCAGCAGTTGTATCTTGAAGGATTTTTTTTTTTTAAGATGTTGTTACATTTTGGATTGTACTGTGATTTTTTTTGTTATAAATATATAGGTGCTGATACGTGATATGATGTTTGACCCTGATGGAGATGTGATTGTGGCTCTTGCCTTGGTGGAAGAACAATTGTGGCTGGAGGATTGATATGAAAGGTTGCGGGCTCGCAGACCACCGCGTGTGTGGGCTTGGGATTGACTTCGCCGCCAGGACACCAGGAGCCACATGCAGCTGTTGCGTGAGCTGGAGGATCGTAGTCCGCAAGATTTCAGGAACTACCTCCGTATGTCCGAGGACTCTTTCACCTACCTTTTGGAATGCATACGGCCCATCAGTATACAGTCATACGTCGATCAATATCAGCTGAGGAGCGTTTGGCAGTAACTTTGCGCTTCCTGGCTACAAGCCGGTCAAGGACCGACCTGCAATACACTTCACGTGTATCACTGTCCCTTCTGAGCTGCCTGATCCCTGAAACGTGTGAGGCCATCTGGAGTTGTTTGCAGCCATCCTATATGCAGTTTCCAGAAACACCCGCTCAATGGTTGGAAATAGCCCGAGGCTTTGATAGCTGTTGGCAATTTCCAAACTGCGGCGGTGCATTGGATGGTAAGCACATGAGGATAACTAAACCCCCCAACTCGGGGTCTTTGTATTACAATTACAAAGGTTATTTTAGTATTGTCCTCTTGGTCCTCGTGGATGCGAACTATGAGTTCCTCTACGTGGACGTTGGAATGAACAGGCGAATCTCAGATGGGGGTGTGTTCGCACACTGCTCCTTGGCGCAAGAACTATCGACAGGTGGGCTGAACTTGCCCTCAAATGAAGAGACAAGCCATCATCTCAACTTTGCGTTTGTGGGGGATGAAGCGTTCCCACTTCAGGCACACCTACTACGACCATATCCCCAGAGGACCCTTACTTCTGAGCAGCGCATTTTCAATTATCGGCTATCCCAGGCCCGCCGTGTGGTTGAAAATGCCAATACATTCCGGGTTTTTCATACGCGTATGCATATGAAACCGGAATCTATTGATGTGGAAGTGCTGGCCTGCTGTGTGCTGCATAACTTCCTGCGTCGTAGGGATCAGTCATAATACACGCCAGCAAGTTATGTAGGTTCAGTGGACCCCACAACAGGGGAGGTCCATCCAGGGGCTTGGCGTGATACCGACTATGGTGTGGCGCCACTCCAGCCGCTGAGCCATGGTCGGACTCAGCAGGATGCCAGGAACAGTAGAGAAGCATACTGCTCCTATTTTAATCTCCCTGGGGCAGTGGCCTGGCAGCACCAGCAGGTGTAGTGTGTCTGGTGCTGTGAGGGCTGCACATGTTAAGCATGGTGTATTCAGCAGGGTGGCTGCACCATGTAATTTTTTTTCATTTGGTATTGTGTGCACATTGTTTAGCTAGTTAGTTAGGTTTTTTTTTGGTACATTTTGTGTTTGGTGCACACTTTACCATGTTATATTTTATTGTGTGTTTATTTACTTGTAAAATTATGTTGTTGACTCATGTTAACTTAAAATGATGTTTGATGTGATATTTTGTTTGGTTTACAATATGTTATTATTTTCTGGCCAAAAAAATATTAATTTAATTTTGGATCCAAAATACAACCTGTGTGACTCGTTACTTGGGGATGGAGGGCAGTTGAACATAGCTTTATGCTGTGCACAGTGGTATGTCACCCATTGTCACCTATGGATGGGTACGTGACACATTGTGTGTTTATATGCAGGACCCAGGTTAAGCAGTTTGGCCGACAGTGGATAGGCCAAATGTGCGTACATATCCATTATGGTGTGGTGTGGCTAGAGGGACACCTGGACAAAACACATTCATCTAGCCCATGTTATTGTAGGCCTGTAGGTATAGTCAATTTGTGATAAACATGTGCACACACACATAGTCGAGTGGTCCCATGGCAGCTGGACAATGGCATGGACCAATATAGGCACATACGTTGCAATTATTTTGTGTATGTTCCCACCTGCACCTACAGACGAACACATAGCAATCCAGATTGTAGTGTAAGCCACTGTGTAGCTCCAAACCGCTCCTGTGTGACGCTTGAGCGTCTCCAAAGTGGATTGAAGCACACTTGTCCACGACACAAGCGTGTATTCCTTGTGAAAAGGCAACAAAATTGCGTCACGTATTAGCCAGCCTTCCTGAGCACCCTGGCCAATCACAACGCTATGGCGTTGACCAATGATTGTGTTTTGGGCGTGGTGTAGCAAAGTTTGGCACGCCTATGTGTTCACGCCGCTGCACAGGTACGCCCACATTTCATAGGTGATTGCGGCGTGTGAAGCGGCGTCGGGAGTCAACCGGATGTTTCCCGCAGTTTCTGTGTCAACTTCCGGGGAGCCACGTACCCTTGGGTTGACGACGCAATTGTGGCGTGTACATGCAGCTTCGGCGCTCGGAGGCAACCGTCAAAAACGTGCACGCGCACGTTCAGTTGCCTACGATCGCCGCCCAAAGTTGCGGCGTGTAAAAGTACCCTTATATACAAGTGATGATTCTGTGGATGTGGATGATGCTAATGAAACTGAACACTACCCAGTCGAATTTTTACATTCTCTAACACCATCTGGAATGCCACCACATCGCCTACAACTAAAAGTAGGAACAATCATCATGCTACTGCAAAACCTTAATACTAAAAAGGATTATGTAAAGGAATTTGGCTCATTGTAACATCCTTAAATCCACATATCATACAGGCAAAAGTCATTACTGGATCAGCTGAAGGAGACTTTGTTTGTATTCCATGTATTGATTTGTGTCCATCTGAAACTGGATTACCTTTAAAACTACGAAGACGACAGTTTCCTGTTAAGCCAG
Organism: Allobates femoralis; assembly: GCA_033576535.1. NCBI lineage: Eukaryota > Metazoa > Chordata > Amphibia > Anura > Aromobatidae > Allobates > Allobates femoralis. The sequence continues at coordinate 156,727,626 of JARQOC010000011.1, read as the reverse complement.
CTTTTGCAATGACAATTAACAAGGCACAAGGACAGACTTTATACCGAGTTGGTATTTATCTACTTCAACCAGCTTTTGGCCATGGGCAGCTATATGTTGCTTTCTCCAGAGTCAAGCAACGCTCCCATGTCAAAATCAATGTTTTAGATACACCACTACAAGGACAGTTGTTACATGGTAGTGATAAAGTGTTCACTAAAAATTGTAGTTTATAAAAATGTTTTAAATTAATTTAGGTCTTTATTAATCTCAATAATATGTACATAGTATTATATCACATCAATAGTGATTTAGTTTTTGAAAACATTAATATACCTTAGATATACACACACATATATACTGTAGATACATATGAGATATATTTCTATGTATGTATATACATATATAAATACATAGTAAAACATACACATTGTTATATGATATATGTTTTATATATATATATATGTATATATACAGTTAGGGCCAGAAATATTTGGACAGTGACACAAGTTTTGTTATTTTAGCTGTTTACAAAAACATGTTCAGAAATACAATTATATATATAATATGGGCTGAAAGTGCACACTCCCAGCTGCAATATGAGAGTTTCCACATCCAAATCGGAGAAAGGGTTTAGGAATCATAGCTCTGTAATGCATAGCCTCCTCTTTTTCAAGGGACCAAAAGTAATTGGACAATGGACTCTAAGGGCTGCAATTAACTCTGAAGGCGTCTCCCTCGTTAACCTGTAATCAATGAAGTAGTTAAAAGGTCAGGGGTGGATTCCAGGTGTGTGGTTTTGCATTTGGAAGCTGTTGCTGTGACCAGACAACATGCAGTCAAAGGAACTCTCAATTGAGGTGAAGCAGAACATCCTGAGGCTGAAAAAAAGAAAAAATCCATCAAAGAGATAGCAGACATGCTTAGAGTAGCAAAATCAACAGTTGGGTACATTCTGAGAAAAAAGGAATTGACTGGTGAGCTTGGGAACTCTAAAAGGCCTGGGCGTCCACGGATGACAACAGTGGTGGATGATCGCCGCATACTTTATTTGGTGAAGAAGAACCCGTTCACAACATCAACTGAAGTCCAGAACACTCTCAGTGAAGTAGGTGTATCTGTCTCTAAGTCAACAGTAAAGAGAAGACTCCATGACAGTAAATACAAAGGGTTCACATTTAGATGCAAACCATTCATCAGTTCCAAAAATAGACAGGCCAGAGTTAAATTTGCGGAAAAACACCTCAAGAAGCCAGCTCAGTTCTGGAAAAGTATTCTATGGACAGATGAGACAAAGATCAACCTGTACCAGAATGATGGGAAGAAAAAAGTTTGGAGAAGAAAGGGAACGGCACATGATCCAAGGCACACCACATCCTCTGTAAAACATGGTGGAGGCAACGTGATGGCATGGGCATGCATGGCTTTCAATGGCACTGGGTCACTTGTGTTTATTGATGACATAACAGCAGACAAGAGTAGCCGGATGAATTCTGAAGTGTACCGGGATATAATTTCAGCCCAGATTCAGCCAAATGCTGCAAAGTTGATTGGACGGCGCTTCATAGTACAGATGGACAATGACCCTAAGCATACAGCCAAAGCTACCCTGGAGTTCATGAGTGCCAAAAAGTGGAACATTCTGTAATGGCCAAGTCAATCACCAGATGTTAACCCAATTGAGCATGCATTTCACTTGCTCAAATCCAGACTTAAGACGGAAAGACCCACAAACAAGCAAGACCTGAAGGCTGCGGCTGTAAAGGCCTGGCAAAGCATTAAGAAGGAGGAAACCCAGCGTTTGGTGATGTCCATGGGTTCCAGACTTAAGGCAGTGATTGCCTCCAAAGGATTCGCAACAAAATATTTTGTTTGGGTTATGTTTATATGTCCGATTACTTTTGACCTCCTAAAATGTGGAGTGTTTGTAAAGAAATGTGTACAATTCCTACATTTTCTATCAGATATTTTTGTTCAACCCTTCAAATTAAACGTTACAATCTGCACTTGAATTCTGTTGTAGAGGTTTCATTTCAAATCCAATGTGGTGGCATGCAGAGCCCAACTCGCGAAAATTGTGTCACTGTCCAAATATTTCTGGCCCTAACTGTATATGTGTGTGTATACTAGAAAAAAACCTTGCAGCACTCAGCTACTACCAATGATGTACATATGCTGACAAGCTATATATATGAGAAAAATTTTAAAAACTTACGTTTTTTTCAAAAAACTCAAAATTCTTATTATTTTTTTTAAAATCTGAAGTTCTTAGTACACACATTGGCCAATGTCTGCTTGCTCGTCGACTACGACAAAGTGACTTCAGGTCCGACGAGTCCTATCGCTGACACCCAAGTCCCTTGTCCACCCTACCCCACTACTAAGTGGGCGGACACCATCTAGACCCTAGATCACCTGTGTGCAACGAGGGTGCACATTGCAGTAATGGAGCCAGCCACTCCACACGATACAAAAGAGAAAAATGTGTGTATGTATATATATAACTTAGAATTTGCACCATTAATTTTGTTGTTAATACATATATATAAAAGTATTTAAAATCATCACAGGGTGGAGATATGTTTCATCGACTTTTACACAGTTGGTGATGGAAACCTATATTTGTAACTACAGTGTCAAAGATGCTGAGAGACTTATTTGTCTTTTAAGTGGGTGTTTTTTTTTGAACAGCTTAAGAGATAGGTGGGATGGCTGTTAACCATATCTCCTCCTCTGGCTCTAATCCATATGGACAGAGACATCGCTACATAAATATATTTATTATATAATTGTCTAAGGGATTTTTGTGTGTGCCTGTAACCGACATCGCGCGCCACACAGAGGCAGCTCATTGGCGGCATACTTTGCGGCATTCAAACCGTGCGCCAAGCCGAAGTACTCTTCTGATTGGTCGCCGTAGTCGCGGCGACCAATCGGAGCGGTAGTGCGGCTTGGCGGGCGGTTTGAATGCCGCTCCTCTGATTGATTGCCGCATTCAGCGTCGACCAACCAGAGGAGCATCTCACGCCATGTCGCCATATTGTATTTGAAATATGGCGCCATGGCGTGCCGCTATTCTGATTGGTTGGCACTGATTGCGGCGACCAATCAGAGGAGCGGCATTCAAACTATATTCATGTGTAAAATCCACTGAGTATAGTGTATTTGAAATATGGCGCCATAGTGTGCGTCGCTATTCTGATTGGTCGGCGCGTTCAGCACCGACCAATGAGAGGAGCGGCTCACGCCATGGCGCCATATTGTATTTGAAATATGGTGCCATGGCGCGCCGCTATTCTGTCTGTGGATGGATACCTGGCCTTGGTATTCCCTTGTCATATCTCTAAGCTTGTAAAATAGCTGGATATTGACTAAAAGGGCCACTTAACATGGTGGTTATGGTGTTCTCTGCAAGGAGCCACCCCTTGGCTGGGTCCTTCCCTGGAAGGATATCTGGCTAGTCCTGTGTTTGAGACTCCTAACCGAGGCTCCACAGACTCTATTTGCATATTCATAATTCCCAGGAGTCAATGCATCTAGGAACTCACTGTGTTGAGCGCTTTAGCCAGCTGCCCGCAGTGTTTTCTTGGACTTCTTGGGGGCCTGTATATACCACTGATAGGGCGCTGTATTCCACTGATGGGGGCTGTAACCTCTGATGGGGGGGAACTGTATACCAGTGATGGAGGTCCTATATACCAGTGATGGGGGATTATATACCAGTAATGAGGGGCCATTTATCATGATGAGAGGGACTGTATACCATGATGAGAGTCTGCTTCATTTCCCCCTCTAGGCTTATACATGAGTCAATACATTTCCTTAGTTTTGGAGGGTAAAATTACGGGCCTCGGCCCATTACAAAATTAACGCAAACAAATCCAAAATCTTAGATTACAACATTGAGAGATCCTTTCTTACTTATCTAAAGGAGCAATTCCCATTTTCTTGGAAAAAAACTAGACTCTTGTATTTAGGTATCCAACTGACTAAACCCACCTCAGACCTAGTTGCGGTTAATATCTCCGACCTCCTCGACTCTTTTAAAACTGATTTTTCAAACCTCTCCAAACTCCAATTATCTTGGACAGGCAGAATTGTAGCGCTAAAGATAAAGGTGCTTCCGAAATTTATATACATGGTCCGAGCAATCCCCCTTCCCATCTCCAAGAACAGGTTGAATGAGCTTCACTCCCAATTAAGAAAATTAATTTGGCAAAGTGGGAGACCCAGAGTTTCTACCACGATCTTGGAAAAACATAAGAGGAGAGGAGGAATGGGGATTCCAAATCTATACAGCTACTATCTTGCATCTATACTAAAGCTGTCACAGAGCTGGCTGAAAGATTCAAATAACTCTGCCCATGGATGACTATCGAAAAAGAATTAACTAACTCAAATAACCTCCTAGCCCTAATAGCTGCGCACTTGAGTAAATCAAAAACAATCTCTTCTCCACTCCCAACAGTTAAGGCAACGATCCTAGCGTGGAAAATACTCCTTAAAAAAAAAACTAGCCACCTCCTTCCTTACTCGACACCCAAGAACATCCCTCTGGAGACGCTAGAGCACCTTATCCCAGGCCTGAACGTATCCTCCTGGTGCGTCGAGGGATCCGCCACACTGCCGACCTATTTTCTGATGGGAAGCTGGTTCAGTTTCAGTGCTTGGAACAAAAATATAATCTAACGTGGCAAGATAGAACGGCTTGGAGATTGATCAAATCTTCCCAGATCGACCTAAATTCTGCCTTTTCATTCCCAAAACCTATAACCGACTTAATAGAAAACCCACTTAAATCCTTGACTTGGATGACTGGACAAATCATCGAATGATGACCACATCCTTCATAAACATCCTTACATCATTGCGTGGGAAAAAGAGTTAGGTTTCCCCATTGATTTGGTAGATTTGACCTCTACAATTGAAACTTCCTACGCAAACACCAATTATGCTTCAGTCCAAGAATCCTATTTTAAAGTTTTGACGAGATGGTATTGGACACCATCCAAACTAAACCACATTGACCCCCTTATCTCCCCGTTATGCTGGAGAGATTGTTCGCAAATCGGGACACTTTCTCATGTTTTTTGGAAGTGCCCAAAGATCCTTAATTTCTGGCAGGGAGTTAATGACCTAATCTTCAATACCACCAACTTTAAACTAATTCTCTCTCCACAACTAGCCCTCATCTCTATTGGTATATCAAACATCCCCCATAATTTCAGATTCATAATCTCTCAAATACTCCTTACCTCCAAGATACTTCTGGCTGCCAAATGGAAGACCACAGAAGTACCCACCATATCTGAACTCACTGACAGAATCTCGGCTCACTGTACCTTTGAATTTAACTATGCAGTCAGAAACAACTCGTATAACAAATATTACAACAATTGGGAACCCTGGATTTTTACACAATCACTCAAATATCTAACTAGGCCATTGACGTAATTCCTGACTCTAACCCACATCTGATGCACCTAACATTTTTATAGATGTCTCTCGGAACCCTCGTTCTTTACCCCATAATTGTTTTTATGTTATCAAGTCCTAACCATTATCTCTCTTTCCTGTTTTTTATAAGAATAACTGCTCACAACCTAAGTTTATTGCCAAATCTTTGTTTGTCTAGGTTTACTTAGATGTTTTATATTAAGTACCTATTAAGGTTAATACCATTGACTACCCCTATATTTATGTGTGTATGTTACCCTTCTGATTTTCCTGTATTTATGTCCCGCTGTTCCGTTAAAAAATCATCCAATAAAAATATTTGAACAACAATTACGGGCCTCGGCTTATACTCGGGTCGGCTTATACTCGAGTATATACGGTACATAAATAATATATTTATATAATATAATAATGTATATAATAATATTTATTCATTTATATAGTGCTTTACATTCATCTGCAACACTGTCCCCTTTGGGGCTCACAATCTAAACATCCTATCAGTATGTCTTTCAAGTTTCATAGTTACATCTATCTATCTAATACATAAAATTAGAATATAATAACATTTCTATGGATTGTCTTTCTGTTAGTATTATGTAAAAGTATGAAGCTTTGCCATTATTTTTGACATGTTAATAAATTGTATTCTTTCACTTCCTTTATGTTTTTTTTGCTTCACTTTGGAAACGGACAATTAGACACACATCGAACTGCACAAAACAATGTACCACAATTATAGTCACAACAGCTTCCAAGAGATCATGTAGTGTAAACACACATAGCAAACAGAGGAGACATCACATAGTCAACATCACTCAAGAAACACAACACCAAAATACAGCACACAACTAGGAAAAGTACACAGGTAAAAGAAGTCAAATCATGCCAGAAATACAATACACAAATGCAGATGGGTGACATACAACAGGTATGTTGGAAAGTGCAAATGGTGTGACACATGTCCACTGCTCCGGTTAGCACCACTAAGGATACACAGATGGCCATTTTACCGCATTCCCGATGCAATAGCATCGGGCCTATTTCTAGTAAATAATAATGACAATAGACAAAATAAAGATTCCCAGCGTAGATCAGGACTACAAGATCCCAGGTAACTTCAGTTGCATCACAAGCAATGTGGAGTATTTAATTATATGTACCAAATGTCCAACAGGTGGCAGGTATGTAGGTGAGACAGAACAAAAATTTAGAACAAGAATGAATTCTCATCATCATACAATAAAAGAAAGACATATGGACCTACCTGTAGCCAAGCATTTTTGTAGCTCTTACCACAGTATAACAGACATGATGCTGGGAATACAAATTGATAACGACCTTTGAGGCATTCAAAGCAGGAATGAATATTTCACATGGATTCATGTCTTTTTACATAAATTGAAAGGGCATTTGAGGGTATTATATTTTTGAACAGACCCCAGTTAGAGGACAATAAAACTTTGACACTTCTTACGTAGTGATGAGCGAGTATGCTTGTGACTACTCGGTACTCGCACGAGTATCACTGTACTCGGGCTACTCGGCGAGTACCAAGTAATCTCACGATACTCGTGCTGTGCTCGTGGTCCTCATCCCCGCATGTTGGCGCTCTTTAGAGATCCAGCCCACATGCAGGGATTGGCTGGCAGTCACTGCAATGCCACAGCCCTGTTAGTTGTGGCATTGCAGTGATTGGCCGGCCTGCCCAGCGTGACCGAACCTTTATAAGACCCGGCCACGATGTGCTCTGCACACAGCCATCCAGACAGTGAGAGGGAGAGTGTCTGCTGCTGCTTAGGGACAGATTTGCGGCCCTCATAGGTAGATCCGGAGCAGGGCTTCAAACTGCTGCTGACCACAACAGTCCCTCTCAGGACTAATCTAGGAGGATATAGGCAGGGTGATCCAGATCGGAGTCCAAGCTTTACAGTGACCAGAACAGTCCTCAGGAGACTGTTGGAGCTGACTAGCTGTATACAGGCAGGGTCTAAAATCCAGCTTTACTGTGACCAGAACAGTCACCAGACTGTTGTACTTGACTAGCTGTATACAGGCAGGGTCTAAAAATCCAACTTTCCTGTGACCAGAACAGTCACCAGACTGTTGTACTTGACTAGCTGTATACAGGCAGGGTCTAAAATCCACCTTTCCTGTGACCAGAACAGTCACCAGACACTTGTACTTGACTAGCTGTATACAGGCAGGGCCTAAAATCCAGCTTTCCAGTGACCAGAATAGTCACCAGACTGTTGTACTTGACTAGCTGTATACAGGCAGGGTCTAAAATCAACCTTTCCTGTGACCAGAACAGTCACCAGACTGTTGTAGTTGACTAGCTCTATACAGGCAGGGTGTAATATCCAGCTTTCCTGTGACCAGAACAGTCACCAGACTGTTGTAGTTGACTAGCTGTATACAGGCAGGGTCTAAAATCCAGCTTTCCTTTGACCAGAACAGTCACCAGACTGTTGTAGTTGACTAGGTCTATACAGGCAGGGTGTAATATCCAGCTTTCCTGTGACCAGAACAGTCACCAGACTGTTGTAGTTGACTAGCTGTATACAGGCAGGGTCTAAAATCCAACTTTCCTGTGACCAGAACAGTCACCAGACTGTTGTACTTGACTAGCTGTATACGGGCAGGGTCTAAAATCCAGCTTTCCTGTGACCAGAACAGTCACCAGACTGTTGTAGTTGACTAGCTGTATACAGGCAGGGTCTAAAATCCAGCTTTCCTGTGACCAGAACAGTCACCAGACTGTTGTACTTGACTAGCTGTATACAGTCAGGGTCTAAAATCCAGCTTTCCTGTGACCAGAACAGTCACCAGACTGTTGTACTTGACTAGCTGTATACAGGCAGGGTCTAAAATCAACCTTTCCTGTGACCAGAACAGTCACCAGACTGTTGTACTTGACTAGCTGTATACAGGCAGGGTCTAAAATTAACCTTTCCTGTGACCAGAACAGTCACCAGACTGTTGTACTTGACTAGCTGTATACAGGCAGGGTCTAAAATCAACCTTTCCTGTGACCAGAACAGTCACCAGACTGTTGTACTTGACTAGCTGTATACAGGCAGGGTCTAAAATCCAGCTTTCCTGTGACCAGAACAGTCACCAGACTGTTGTAGTTGACTAGCTGTATACAGGCACGGTCTAAAATCCAGCTTTCCTGTGACCAGAACAGTCACCAGACTGTTGTGGTTGACTAGCTGTATACAGGCAGGGTGTAATATCCAGCTTTCCTGTGACCAGAACAGTCACCAGACTGTTGTACTTGACTAGCTGTATACAGGCAGGGTCTAAAATCCAGCTTTCCTGTGACCAGAACAGTCACCAGACTGTTGTACTTGACTAGCTGTATACAGGCAGGGTCTAAAATCCAACTTTCCTGTGACCAGAACAGTCACCAGACTGTTGTACTTGACTAGCTGTATACAGGCAGGGTCTAAAATCCAGCTTTCCTGTGACCAGAACAGTCACCAGACTGTTGTAGCTGTATACAGGAAAAATGCGCAAGGGCGTTGGCAAGGGACAAGGAAGTGGACGTGATGGTGGTGCAGGCAGAGGCCGAGGTCGTGTGCAAGCACTAATTTCGCAACAACAAAGTGGCACATCTACTCGCTCGCATGTCCTGTCCCAAATTCTTGGGGCCCGCAGCAGTACACCGCTCTTGAACCAGACCAGTGTCAACAGGTTGTTACTTGGATAGCGGATAATGCTTCAAGTCAGATTGGCACCTCCACAAACACCCTGTGTTCCACACGGTCAAGTGTCAGTAGCCGTGATACTGCACCGCACATTTCCCAACCTGATCCTCCTTCCTACCACCAGGCCAAGTACACGTCCACGGACATTACTGATCCGACACTAGGACACTCGGAAGAGCTGTTCACGTATCCATTCGCAGAATCTGGCCTCTCGCCAGCTCCTGTTGAAGTGGGTGATGAGATGGTATGTACAGATGCCCAAATATTTGAGCAGCCACGTTCTCACGAAGGGAACGTTGGCAACGTGTCTCAACATGGGGTGGACGATGATGAGACACAATTGCCAGGAAGTCAGGAGGAGGATCAGGGAGCGGAAGAGGAAGACGACGTGGTGGATGATCCAGTAGCTGACCCAACCTGGCAGGAGGATATGCAGAGTGAGGATGGCAGTGCACAGGGGAAGGGAGGCGTAGCATCCTAACAGGCAGTAAGAAGCAGGGTCGTGTCCGCAGGCAGAAGGCAGGCAACCGTTCCCCGAAACAACAACATGACACAAGGTGCCTGTGCAAATGTTATGTCTTCCCTAGTCTGGCAGTTTTTTAAGTTGGCTCCAGATGACTCTAAAAAGGCCATTTGCAACATCTGCCATGCCAGCATCAGCAGGGGTACGAAAAATAGCAGCCTGACCACCACCAGCATGATCAGGCACATGTCAGCCAAGCACCCGACTTTGTGGGAAGTACAACAGAGTCGAGGAGCGGTGCTTGCTGATGTCACTGCTACGTTCTCACGTGTTGTGCGTGCCAGCCAATCCCCTGTCCATGCTGGCCGCAAACAAGCCTCCGGCCCTGCACCTGACGTTGCCCACGCACAAATAACACCACCATCAAGCACGTCTTTGTCCCAGCGCAGCGTTCAATTATCCATTCAGCAAACCTTTGAACACAGGCGCAAATACGCTGCCAACGCCCCACATGCCACAGTCCTAAATTAGCACATTTCGCGACTGCTTGCGCTAGAAATGTTACCTTTCCGGCTGGTGGAGACGGAAGCATTCCGCGACCTGATGGTGGCTGCTGTCCCACGTTACTCGGTCCCCAGCCGCCTCTATTTCTCCAGATGTGCCGTCCCCGCATTGCATAACCACGTGTCACAAAGCATCACACGTGCCCTGAACAACGCTGTTTCAGCCAAAGTCCACCTAACCACAGACACGTGGACAAGTGCTTGTGGGCAATGCCGCTACATCTCCTGACGGCACACTGGGTTAATATTGTGGAAGCTGGGACCCAGTCTGAGCGAGGGACGGAACACGTCCTTCCCACACCAAGGATTGCAGGCCCTACCTCAGTCATGGTTTCACCCAGACTCTACAGCTCTGGAATGTCATGCTCCTCAGCCTCCTCCTCCTCCTCCTGTGCATCCTCATCCACTTTACCCTCCACACCAGTCCCAAGCTGGAAGCACTGCAGCACTGCCTCTGCGAAGCGGCAACAGGCTGTGCTGAAGCTAATATGCATAGGTGACAAACCCCACAATGCAGAAGAGGTATGGACAGCTCTGAAACAGCAGGCAGATCTCTGGCTCACACCTCTGAACCTAAAGCCAGGAAAGGTCATGTGTGACAATGGCCGGAACCTGGTGGCAGCTTTGAGGCGAGGCCAGCTGACGCATGTTCCATGCGTGGTCCATGTGCTCAACCTGGTGGTTCAGCGGTTTATAAAGTCATACCCAGAGCTGTCTGATCTGCTGGTAAAAGTTCGCCGCCTGTCTGCACATTTTCGCAAGTCACCGGCTACTTCAGCCGGCCTTGCCGGCTTTCAGCGCCGTTTGCGTCTCCCGGCCCACAGATTGGTGTGTGATGTCCCCACGTGTTGGAATTCAACTCTGCACATGTTGGTCAGGATATGTGAGCAGAAGAGGGCAGTTGTTGAGTACCTGCATCACCTAAGCCATCGGGAAATGGGTCAAACTCCACACATAACACCTGAGGAGTGGAGATGGATGTCCGACCTATGTACCGTCCTCCAAAACTTTGAGGACTCCACCAAGATGGTGAGCGGCGATGACGCCATTATTAGTGTCACCATACCGCTACTCTGCTTTCTAAAACGGTCTCTGCTGAAAAGCAAAGAGGATGCGTTGCAGGCGGAGCGCGATGAGTTTGAGCAAGAAACAGTAGTGGGTGTGGGTGATAACACACAGCCCAGCCTCATCTCATCACAACGTGCAGTGGAGGACTATAACGAGGAGGAGGAGGAGGATGAAGACATGGAGCAACTCTCTGGCCAAATTGAGGATATGACATGCACACCAGTCATACCATCGCTTCAGCGTGGCTGGCCAGAGGACAGGGGAGATGAGGAGGAGGAGGAGGACAGCATGTTCAGTCATCGTGTTGGTCTGGATACTGAAGTGATGGCTGTTAAGAGTCTGGCGCACATGGCTGATTTTATGGTAAGTGCCTGGCTCGTGACCCTCGCGTTCAGAACATCTTGGCCGAAAATCAGTACTGGTTGGCAACACTCTTAGACCCACGCTACAAGGAGAACTTTATGTCTCTCATTCCTGAGGCGGAGAGGTCAGCCAAAATGCAGCAGTTCCAGGAGGCCATAATCACGGAAGTAGGCAAAGCATTCCCCTCACAAAACGCTAGCGGCATAGGTCAGGAATCGGTGGACAACCAAGGCGTACGGCCTAGAGGGGCACAAGTCCAATCCGCCAGAGGTAGGGGAACAGTCTTTACGATGTGGGACAGTTTTCTCAGCCCCTCACGTACCACAGCCCCTGAGGTGCGGGGTAGTGCCACAAGAAATGCTAAGTTTGGCCAGATGCTGAAGGAGTACCTTGCAGATCGAACAACTGTACTGCAACATTCCTCTGTGCCTTACAATTATTGGGTCTCCAAGCTGGACACGTAGCATGAATTGGCTCTCTACGCCTTGGAAGTCCTGGCCTGCCCTGCCGCTAGCGTTTTGTCAGAGTGTGTTTTCAGTGCCGCAGGTGGAATCATTACTGATAAATTCACCCGCCTGTCAACTGAAAATGCTGACAAGCTGACTCTGATCAAGATGAACAAGGGTTGGATTAGGCCAGACTTCACCACACCACCAACAAATTACAGCGGAATTTAAATTTTGTTATGGGAATTTGCCATGTACCTCCACTAACCCATGGGTACACACTTCTGGACTTTGGCTAATCGCTGGACTGCTCCTCCTTCTCCTCATGTGCCACTATAATGACCGTTACAATAGTTAGGCTGTTGTTTCAGGTATACCCCCAGTGGTAAATTTTTTCGACCATTCTTTTAGAATGGGCATTACAACGACAGAAGACCCGCTCCTTTTCAATGGGAAAAATGTTTTGAGGCCCTCCTGCACGTCTCTATCCAGGGACAATGTGGAGCCTCCCAATTTTTGGCTGCCCTGCCAAAGGGCTATACTACAATACACCCACTTCAGGTTTACAGGCCCTCATGCATGTCTCTATCCAGGGACAATGTGGAGCCTCCCAAATTTTGGCTGCCCTGCCAAAGGGCTATACTACAATACACCCACTTCAGGTTTACAGGCCCTCATGCATGTCTCTATCCAGGGACAATGTGGAGCCTCCCAAATTTTGGCTGCCCTGCCAAAGGGCTATACTACAATACACCCACTTCAGGTTTACAGGCCCTCATGCATGTCTCTATCTAGGGACAATGTGGAGCCTCCCAATTTATGGCTGCCCTGCCAAAGGGCTATACTCCAATACACCCACTTCAGGTTTACAGGCCCTCATGCATGTCTGTATGCATGGGTCATTGTTGAACCTCCCAATTTTTGGCTGCCCTGCCAAAGGGCTATACTACAATACACCCACTTCAGGTTTACAGGCCCTCATGCATGTCTGTATGCATGGGTCATTGTTGAACCTCCCAATTTTTGGCTGCCCTGCCAAAGGGCTATACTACAATATACCCACTTCAGGTTTACAGGCCCTCATGCATGTCTCTATCCAGGGACAATGTGGAGCCTCCCAAATTTTGGCTGCCCTGCCAAAGGGCTATACTACAATACACCCACTTCAGGTTTACAGGCCCTCATGCATGTCTCTATCCAGGGACAATGTGGAGCCTCCCAATTTATGGCTGCCCTGCCAAAGGGCTATACTCCAATACACCCACTTCAGGTTTACAGGCCCTCATGCATGTCTGTATGCATGGGTCATTGTTGAACCTCCCAATTTTTGGCTGCCCTGCCAAAGGGCTATACTACAATACACCCACTTCAGGTTTACAGGCCCTCATGCATGTCTGTATGCATGGGTCATTGTTGAACCTCCCAATTTTTGGCTGCCCTGCCAAAGGGCTATACTACAATACACCCACTTCAGGTTTACAGACCCTCATGCATGTCTCTATCCAGGGACAATGTGGAGCCTCCCAATTTTTGGCTGCCCTGCCAAAGGGCTATACTACAATACACCCACTTCAGGTTTACAGGCCCTACTGCACGTCTCTATCCGGGGACAATGTGGAGCCTCCCAATTTTTGGCTGCCCTGCCAAAGGGCTATACTACAATACACCCACTTCAGGTTTACAGGCCCTCATGCATGTCTCTATCCAGGGACAATGTGGAGCCTCCCAATTTATGGCTGCCCTGCCAAAGGGCTATACTACAATACACCCACTTCAGGTTTACAGGCCCTCATGCATGTCTGTATGCATGGGTCATTGTTGAACCTCCCAATTTTTGGCTGCCCTGCCAAAGGGCTATGCTACAATACACCCACTTCAGGTTTACAGGCCCTCATGCATGTCTGTATGCATGGGTCATTGTTGAACCTCCCAATTTTTGGCTGCCCTGCCAAAGGGCTATACTACAATACACCCACTTCCTTACAATGGGCACTTCAGGTTTACAGGCCCTCATGCACGTCTCTATCCAGGGGCATTGGTGAACCTCCCAATTTTGGACTGCCCTGGCAAAGGAAAATACTACAATAGACCCACTTCCTCAAAATGGGCACATTATGTCAAGACAGGGCTTCATGTATGTCTCTTCTCAGGGACATCGGAGTGCTGCACAATGTTTTCACGTAAAATCTTTCATGTAATCACAAATAGTAACATACACCAGCTGTATCTCACTATGGGTATGTGCCCTTAACATTTCCACCCTAAATATTCATTTTGGTGTCATTTTGGAAGGTTTTCTGGTGACTCCGTAAAATTGGCGTGAAACTCGGACAACATTGTTCACAGCTGTGACTTTTGAGTGAGAAATGCTTCCAGGGGTCTTCCCCATGGTGTTGCCATGTCATTTCAGCACTCTTCTGAGACTTTTGTGACATTTTTAGGGTTTCTACATGCTGCCGGCAGTCATTTCATAAAAATACTCGGGTCTCCCATAGGATAACATTGGGCTCGGTGCTCGGGCCGAGTACACGAGTATCTTGGGATGCTCGGCCCGAGCTTCGAGCACCCAAGCATTTTAGTACTCGCTCATCACTATTCTTACGTGAACTGTTTCCATAACATTGTTTCACCACGTCTCATTCCTGTTCTTGGACCAACCACTAACACTAATCAAAGGACAATAAAACTGTCTGTGCCTCTTTTCTCAGTACTTTGATTTTACTGCCCTAGCTTCTCCTTCCCCCCTCCCAACTGACTACTATATGCTTCACGTCACTTGTGTAATGTATTGCAGTATCCCACCCTGCATTTGTATATATATGTGTTTCTCCAGAAGTTGTACTATGATTAAACCTGAGGAAGATTTTTATATTTGAAACATACGTCGGCGGTGGGGATTGCAGCCCAGAGGACAGACAAAAACTGTGTACTATACAGCTGGGTGTGCAAGGTATGATATAACTGGTTATCTTGATATACTGCAGTACACTGCTGAGCTTGGTTGGTCCCAGTAGTAGGGAACTAGCCGCACCCCATAAGTAGAATAAGGGTTTGAGGGGAGAATATAGTTATTTTGCTAATATTCTAAAAAGCGACAGTGTATGACTAAAATTGCAGTATAAACTGACACTCCAAGCAGGTATTTAGCTGATAGTGCAATTTATGAAACTGTGATATGTGTCCTTAAATATATGCCGAATTTCATATGTGTTTTTTATGAAAAAATTTATTTGGAATATTAACTTTCTGAATATGTGCAATATTTTAAACTATTTAATAAAGAGAGAATTGTTTGCCTATAAAAACGTGTGTACAAATTCACTTTAAAATACTCTGAGAGACCTGGGAGGGTACCGTGGGTATTTTTATGAGGTGAAACCATTATTAAGTCTGATGAAGAGGCCATAGTGTTTCGAAAGCTTGCTTTGCTATTTCTTACCATCTTTTCAGTTAGCCATTAAAAGGTATCAACCACTGAGGACTCTCAGATTCTAGTATTTTTGACAATACTCAAAGCATTTTTTTATGTAGTGGGGCAGTCATCCTAACACAGGGCTGCACAAAAAACCACCGAATTACCGCACTCCATTCAGTCCATGTTGCACCACTCAAACCAATTTGGCCACCATCTAACAAACAATATTGCACAACAAGCCTCCTGCCTATTTGACAGACTAGTTAGATTTCTAAGATGAGAATTCTGAAAACAACAAACCTACTGTCTCAACAATAGTATCCTAAGACTCCGACATTGAAATGAAAGGATAACACTGCCAATATCAACCCCCACTGTCAGAAATGACTTGCCAGCCATTAAATTCTTGCACCATCAAAATCGTTATCAAATGACCCATCTGTAATCAGAATCAAGTAGCCTTTGTTACCGATTTTCTAATTCAACTAACTAGACAGTAATAAGGCCGTCCATCCATATGGAACACTCAGTTACTGCTTCCTCCATCCAAGACATCCAAATCCAATGCCTGAGGAACTGCCAAACAGAATACCACATCAATTATCATGTTGGACACCCCTTGATGCTACTACACCAATTTACAATTTCAAACCCGATAAATATCAAATTACATAAAGCCGAAAGCATGTCAATCGCATAAGCCCCTGACCAATTGTGCACATGACTGTTGCATTTATTAACCAACAACGACTTCCTCATTTCTAGTGCCACCTCCATCATAAAATTGGAAATCATGCCAGAATTCTCTAAACTCTCACTCGTACAAACTAGACTATTGACCCCTTCCCCCACCACTACCGCCTTTGAAAATATCCCTTAAAGCAATCTATCATAAACTGTACACATACTGTACCTTGATGCAGTTTTACCGGCATGGTAACGCTGCATCAGTGCTGCCAATTCATCCCTATGGTGACGGAGCCCCGAGCGCAGCTCAAACGCCGGCATCTGAGTGCCGGTGTTTGAAATCTTGCGCTCTTCCTAGCGCATCACATGACGCACTCTTCTTCCTAGGTGCCCTGAGTAAACCTTGAAGATAAATTCCCTCTACTAATCCTAAAACCTATTACCTCCAACCCTGCACAAGTAAATTAAACTAATTTCATCTCACCAAACTGCTTCGGAGATATTCTCAGAACAGACACCATGTTGAACGCTGGAATATTCTCATTCGCTGTCCTTTTCTCTGCTAAATCCTGGACTCCAAGAAAAATCATGTGCGTTAAATGAGGGAAAGATCACAGAAGGAATGAATCACAGCAGTTTATGATCAAACACTCCCGATCGCCGCACCTTGATGCTCAGTATCAGACGTTTGCTAGCTTCATGACTTCCACCAGTGTCACACATTACCACAGGGTCCACCACCCCTAACACTCTACACCCCATGCTGTGTGTCTTCTGTCTGCCACCCCCTTACCCACCTACTGTGGGGTGCCCAGCATCTCTCCTGCAGAGGGTTCAACCCCATGGCCTGCACATCACCAGAGGCCTCTGCTGTATGCCATAGTCGTACCCTGAAAGAGTCTGTCCCATCCTCATAGTCTGCTCCGGTGAATTCTGCTTCTTTCACCAGATGCTGCTCAGTTCACTTCGAAGGTGGGACAGGTGATTTTGTAGACTGTCTGACTGTGTTTTATGGCTGCCAGCTGTGGTCATTAACTCTGACGTCAGCCTATTAGGAAATACTTCAGCCTATTCGAATCCTCTGTGTGCAGCTGCTAGTTGCCAGATATATTTCCTGTTATTATCCTGCTTAGTATTATTGATTTTTCCGGATTGACCTCTGTCTGTTTTTGTACTACTCTCCAGACTAACGAATTTTGGATTTTTCTGGACTGCAACCAATCTACAGGCAGCAACTCCCTGGACCTTGCAGTAAGTCACATCCCTGTATAGGGGTTAAAGGGTGTCTGGGTATCTCGGGGTTCTGCCTGACAGTGTGGATTGCATTTAGTCTGTCTGGGACTCCAATTTTTACCTGTAACTCAGACGGGATGCAGGGAGGTCAATCTTCATGTACTGCGGATGGAAGCGACTCCCCAGCTGCCCATTGCAGGAGAATGACCGTAGATAGAAAAAATTCAAATTTCAAATTTGCTTATTTTCATTCTGGCTAACTAATTAAAAAATATTAAAATCAGTTAAAACGGTTAGTCTATGTGAGCACGGATTTGGTTGCAGAAATTTCTCCACAATTTCTGCATCTCCTTGCAGAAAAAATGTGCGTTATTGATGCATTTTGGGGTGAAAAAAGGCTGCAAAAATAATGAAAGAAATGACATGCTGCAAATTTTTTTCTGCACCAAATCTGCAAAGAAAAACTGAGCAAAGTATGCACAAAACTTATAGTGTAACCCTGTTTAAATTTTTATTTAATAATAATGTAGAGCAAGTGATTATAATAAACTTTCTAATATACTTCATTACAAAATTCTCAGAGGTCAGGATAAGGTCAAACTAGTTTGTGCCAATGAAAGATCTGTCACAATATCTGTGATCCCCTTGTCTGCTGGCTCCACACAGCTCAGTCACAATCTCCGTTAACCCCTTGTCTGCTGGCTCCACACAGCTCACAATCTCTGATCTTGCCCTTTCTCTGCTGTCACACTGCACTGCTCAGTTGCTGGCCATGCTCACAGAGCCATAAAATGCAGCTTTTAAAAGAGCACAGGAAATTGTAAGAAAATAAGTCATATGGCAGAAAAAAACATTATCTTAGCTGCAATATGACCCATCATTAATAACCAGTGCAGTATGTTTTTTTTTTTTCTTCAATGAAATGACATTTACACTTTAAGGATTCTTATTGACTTTGCTGGCATAAGAATTTGCTTGCAGTTATAAATGAACCTCTGAATTATAAAGCGCTGCAGAATATGTTGGGGCTATATAGATAAAGTTTATTATTATTTTGTGACAAAACTGCACTCAAAAAATGCATCAAAATGCAAAAGAAAAGCACTATGTGTACAGGGCCTAAAAAACTTCTTTGAACACTGATTAGTCTAAACACCGATTCACGCGCTAGGATCCCGTTGACGATATCGTTGAAACCTCATGGATTTGTGATTGTTCAAATGATATCGTCTGTGCGTCGTTGCATGTAAACGAACGATGTAGGAAGGAAAAATAGTTGGATCGTTCTGCAAAAATTTGTGATCCGGACCTCAAGTCTTCCGTTCGTTGTCCAATTAACTTCCTGGGAAGCAGCAATATCATTCAGTGTGATACCTTTTTGAACGATTATATATAAAGTAATTGGTCACAGCACCTCGGGTTGCATGCTAGGCCTTTCGTTCCTCCAGCCAGCATATGGACGCACGTCCAAACCGGAGAGTCCAAATCCGGATCACAATGCAGTATCAAAATAAAAAACGGACAGCACCACAGACCTTTGATGGTGCAAAATATCTGTGTGTTTATTCCATGGTCATGAAAAAGCGACGTTTCGACCACTACTGTGGTCTTTATCAAGCTTAGAATGTTTTACAATTGACCTCTTTAAATAATGCTCTACCCCAACCTTAATTTAAGTGTTCACCAATCACAAACAATGTTCAACAATTAGTATAAAAAACATCAAAATACATCATAAATTACATGATAAAAATATACAAAGTGATACTTATCCAAACAAGTTATGCATCATATCCAACATTATATCACAGTCTAAGACTTATATAATCAATGAAAAGGCACACAAACGGTTAATACAAGTGAGTAAGTGACCAATCAGGAACAAGCTAACCCAGTTGTCATACCAACTGTCATAAACATAGATGTTACACTCAGCGAGGCGATCAGAGATTACTTACAATCACTAACCTCTGTCACTTCATTATAGATCCTATTCCAATCTGTACTATCATCTTATTTAACCAATCCAAATGATTACCTGTCATCTCTGTGGGAAAGCGCGACCTCATATCACAGTGACCAATCCTTATAACTATTCACAAGGCCACTATCAACAGCGGTATATTACCTTTTCAATAGACCAGGATCTCAGCACTTAACTCCAGTAAAGAATCAGCTAACGTGCATGAAGGGGGCGTGACGGTGCTCACACAGTGTGCATAGGCTGCATTGGACACATAGAAAAACTGAGCGCATGCCCAGTACAGTCTAAGTCACCAGCCAATCGCGTAGCTTAACACAGAGCATGTCATCACGTGACGGGGGCGTGTACCAACACGGCCGCAATCACGATTGTAATAGGCTACTCCGGCGCATGCGCAGTCAAAGTGCCACCAGGGACCAATCACGCTCCTTAGCTCCCCTGTTTATATCAAGTGACCGCACGCGATCTCCTCATCTATTGGCCGCCCATACATACACTATGAATGTAACCCCCAATCATAATGGGACAACGACGTAAAGGGCATTATGGGTATTCACCTGACCCCCATGTAAAAAGCATCATGGGAATCCGTTCTATCCTATCACACCTCGCAATCCAACACACCCTCATAAAATAGAACAACCACTCCAATTGGTCACGATCCCTAACACCAACTACTGGATAATGTACTATCACCACTCGCATCCTAATGTGCAATCATAATGTGCAGTCCACTGTTTTTGGCACAGTCACAGAAGGCTATATCAATTCACATCAACCTTTACTAATTCACCATATCGCCTCCTTAGGTGTAAGGATAATTAAACTTACACTGAAGGTCACAAGTAAAGACCGGACATGTTACCCCCATTATATGCTATTACAAAAAACAGTAAATGATTAACAAAAAAATAATAAAAAAATATAAATAAATCATCAAATGGTGACACAATAACACCCATTTTGAGCAAGATGTTTCCGTCATCAAAATTCATGTATTGATAGTTCATACATATAAATGTCCATGTTTAACTATCATTACTGTAATTTTTGTTATCAAATATCTAAATACAGAAGTATATAGACATAACTAATCCTATGGGGAACCCAACCACCTTGTTATTCAAGTCAAGTAAAGCTAAAAGAGAAAAAGATTAAAAACAAAACAGCGTTATCAGCAGCAAGATATCACAGCTCACATTCACTTTAATAGGCAGTTCCTCTGGTTATATTCAATATTTAGACCTTTAGGATGTAGTGTGTCTAATTCAAATATCCACTTTCTTTCTTTATCCATAAGGAGGGCCAACCTGCTTTCTGTGACTGTGCCAAAAACAGTGGACTGCACATTATGATTGCACATTAGGATGCGAGTGGTGATAGTACATTATCCAGTAGTTGGTGTTAAGGTACCTTTACACGCCGCCACAACAGGATGCATACAACCCGCTACAGGCTACAAATGTAGCTTGTGGCGCCAATATCGCCCGTAGTAGCGGCGTCTGAAGACGGGACGACACAGCCGGCTACAGATACATCTGTATCCGTGCACTGCCCATAAACAGATGGCTACATCGCCGATTGTAGCGAGCTGTATCGGCGTGTAAAGAACCCACAGAAGGGAACTCTGGACACCCGGCGATGTAGCTGCAATGTAGCTAAGGCGTCACCCAGGCTCCGTGTTACCGCGCCCCATCTGCGATCATTGGTGGAAGCTCCTGCATGACGATTGGTAGTCGCTGCATAGGGCGGCATATTTAAGGAGCTGACCAGTCACACTACACAATTGCTCATGATGTTCTGGCTTTGTGCATGATACATGTGTGTGCAGGTCTGCTGTGTGCATGATGCATGTGTGTGCAGGGGTGCTGTGTGCATGATGCATGTATGTGCAGGTGTGCATGACACGTGTGTGCAGGTGTGCTGTCTGCATGATTCATGAGCGGCACGTTAAAGACCTGTGTGCATGATGCATGTGTGTGCTGTCTGCATGATGCATGTGTGTGCAGGTGTGCTGTGTGGATGATGCATAGGTGTGCTGTCTGCATGATGTATGTGTGCTGTGTGCATGATACATGTGTGTGCTGTGTGCATGATGCGTGTGTGCCGTGTGCATGATGTATGTGTGTGCAGGTGTGCATGATACATGTGTGTGCACGTCTGCTGTGTGCATGATACATGAGTGCCAACTTAAAGAGCTGTCTGCTGTGTGCATGACACATGTGTGTGCTGTATGGATGAAGCATGTGTGTGGTGTGTGCATGATACATGTGTGTGCTGTATGCATGATGCATGTGTGTGCTGTATGCATGATACATGTGTGTGCTGTATGCATGATGCATGTGTGTGCTGTGTGCATGATACATGTGGGTGCTGTATGCATGTGCGTGCTGTGTGCATGATACATGTGTGTGCTGTGTGCATGATGCATGTGTGTGCTGTGTGCATGATGCATGTGTGCATGATACATGTGTGTGCTGTATGCATGATGCATGTGATGATGTATGTGTGCTGTGTGCATGATACATGTGTGTGCTGTGTGCATGATGCGTGTGTTCCATGTGCATGATGCATGTGTGTGCAGGTGTGCTCTGTGCATTATACATGTGTGTGCTGTGTGCATGATACATGTGTGTGCTGTATGCATGATGCATGTGTGTGCTGTATGCATGATACATGTGTGTGCTGTATGCATGATGCATGTGTGTGCTGTATGCATGATGCATGTGATGATGTATGTGTGGTGTGTGCATGATACATGTGTGTGCTGTATGCATGATGCATGTGTGTGCTGTATGCATGATACATGTGTGTGCTGTATGCATGATGCATGTGTGTGCTGTGTACATGATGCATGTGAATGCAGTGTGCATGATACATGTGTGTGCTGTATGCATGTGCGTGCTGTGTGCATGATACATGTGTGTGCTGTGTGCATGAAGCATGTGTGTGCTGTGTGCATGATGCATGTGTGTGCTGTATGCATGAAGCATGTGTGCTGTATGCATGAAGCATGTGTGTGCTGTGTGCATGATGCATGTGTGTGCTGTGTGCATGATACATGTGTGTGGTGTATGCATGATGCATGTGTGTGCTGTGTGCATGATACATGTGTGTGGTGTATGCATGATGCATGTGTGTGCTGTGTGCATGATGCATGTGTGTGCTGTGTGCATGATACATGTGTGTGATGTATGCATGATACATGTGTTTGCTGTATGCATGATACATGTGTGTGCTGTATGCATGATGCATGTGTGTGCTGTGTGCATGATGCATGTGTGTGCTGTGTGCATGCTACATGTGTGTGCTGTATGCATGTGCGTGCTCTGTGCATGATACATGTGTGAACTGTGTGCATGAAGCATGTGTGTGCTGTGTGCATGATGCATGTGTGTGCTGTATGCATGAAGCATGTGTGCTGTATGCATGAAGCATGTGTGTGCTGTGTGCATGATGCATGTGTGTGCTGTGTGCATGATACATGTGTGTGGTGTATGCATGATGCATGTGTGTGCTGTGTGCATGATACATGTGTGTGGTGTATGCATGATGCATGTGTGGTGTATGCATGATGCATGTGTGTGCTGTGTGCATGATACATGTGTGTGGTGTATGCATGATGCATGTGTGTGCTGTGTGCATGATACATGTGTGTGCTGTGTGCATGATGCATGTGTGTGTTGTGTGCATGATACAGCACACACATGCATCATGCACACAGCAGACACATGCATCATGCACACAGCGCACACATGCATCATGCACACAGCACACACATGCATCATGCACACAGCAGACACATGCATCATGCACAGAGCACACACATGCATCATGCACAGAGCACACACATGCATCATGCAGACAGCACACACATGCATCATGCAGACAGCACACACATGCATCATGCACACAGCACACACATGCATCATGCACAGAGCACACACATGCATCATGCAGACAGCACACACATGCATTATGCACACACTACACACATGCAGCATGCATACAGCACACACATGTATCATGCACACAGCACACACATGCATCATGCACACAGCACACACATGCACCATGCACAGAGCACACACATGCATCATGCACACATATGCATCATGCACACAGCACACACATGTATGATGCACACAGCACACACATGCATCATGCACACAGCACACACATGCATCATGCACACAGCACACACATGCATCATGCACACAGCACACACATGCATCATGCACACACTACACACATGCATGATGCACACAGGTATGAAACTTGCCGCTCCCGGCGCCGCGCGGCAGGCAGGGAGCGGCGTCTCCTTCAGCACAGAAGCTTGGACGGATGGATGGTGCGGCCCTGGGCAGGGTGAGCAAGGGGGGCCGCGAGAAGCGGAGAGGGCAGGGGGGGGGCGGAGAGGGGCAGGAGGACCGGGGGGAGCGCGGGCAGGAGGACCGGGGGGAGCGCGGGCAGGAGACGGGAGTACCCAGGGGGAGCGCGGGCAGGAGACGGGAGGAGGCGGGGGGGGGGGAGCGCGGGCAGGAGACAGGAGGGCCGGGGGGGAGCGCGGGCAGGAGACAGGAGGACCGGGGGGGAGCGCGGGCAGGAGACAGGAGGGAGCGCGGGCAGGAGACAGGAGGACCCGGGGGTAGGGGAGAGAGAGAGTGTCCCGGATATTGTAAGTGAAGCAGACTCGCAAAGCCATTGCGAGTTAGGCTTTGCGAGTAACTGGAGGGTATTGTGTGCAGACTCGCAATGCCATTGCGAGTGAGGCTTTGCGAGTAACTGGAGGGTATTGTGTGCAGACTCGCAAAGCCATTGCGAGTGAGGCTTTGGGAGGCAGCCACGTTCACGACGACGGAAGTAGGGCCGAATATGACGGAAGTGGCTTAAAGCGAACCTGTCACCCCCTCCAGACATCTAAAAATACCATAGCCACCTTCTGTAGCACTAAGGCTGCAGTCTGACAAGGTGTCTATAGCATTTATGCTCCCTTGATTCACTGAAATAAAGACTTATATAAAATCTGTTTCAAACCAGATCCAAGACCGGGAGGCGGGTTTTCAAGTGTCTATCTCCTTCCTCTGTGGTGTCAGTCATCCCTCTCTGCTCTCTGTGCACCACCTCCAGGGCCACCTCCCTGCACTACAGAGCTTTGTCAGCTCTGCTACAACATAGAGCTGCTGTTATAAGAGACCCCACAGTAGTAAATCTAGCAGGAGGATCCTGAGCAGAGAAAGCCTTGCCTGCTATATAGCAGCCTTGAGCTGTCAGCAGTGCAGCAGAGTTGAGTTTGTGCTTTAGATCATAGGCTGAGGAGCAATGCTGCTGTTTACAAGAAACTGAAAGTGAAAACTGCTCAGCTCAAGGGCTATGTAGCAGGCAGTGCTTTGTCTGCTCAGGGTCCTCCTGCTAGATTTACTACTGTGAGGTCTCCTATAACAGCAGCTCTGTGTTGTAGCAGAGCTGACAAAGCTCTGTAATGCAGGGAGATGGCCCTGGAGGTGGTGCACAGAGAGCAGAGAGGGATGACTGACACCACAGAGGAGGGAGACAGGCACTTGAAAACCCGCCTCCCGGTCTTGGATCAGGTTTGAAACAGATCTTACAAAAGTCTTTATTTCAGTGAATCAAGGGAGCATAAATGCTATAGACACCTTGTCAGAATGCAGCCTTAGTGCTGCAGAAGGTGGCTATGGTATTTTTAGATGCCTGGAGGGGGTGACAGGTTCGCTTTAAGGTAATTATATATTAGATATGTGCATATGCAAGTGGAGTCCGTGGAGCCTCGATTAAAAGTCTCAAACACGGGACTAGCCAGATATCCATCCAGGGAAGGACCTAGCCCTGGGGTGGAATCCTTGCGGAAACCACCATAACCACCATATTAAGTGGCCCTTTTAGGATAAGGTCACACTTAAAATCTGAATTGCGTTCACCACATCCAGATCCGGATGCGGTGAACGCAGTTGTCTTCAGACATTCAGCAATCCGGGAACCAGATTGCTGAAGCCGCAATCCGGTAACCGGATTGCTTAGGATGTGTAATCCTGAGCAATCCGGTTACCGGATAGTTTGCTCATCCCTGCTGGTAGCGCTGCTGCATATTTCATGCACTGCCTTCGAAGGATGATGGTAAAATGACAGTTTTTTCCAATGGGGATGCCCTTTTCAATAGTTTTGTTGAGTAAATGTTCTTGTAGCAAGCAATAGTCTTCTACTGTTAGATCTTTTTGATGCATACAAATGTAATGTAAAGCCCCCGTCACACATAACGAGATTGCTAGCAAGATCATTGTTAAGTCCCAGATTTTGTGACGTAACAGTGATCTCGCTATGTGTGACACTTAACAGTGATCAGGCCCCTGCTGTGAGATTGCTGATCGTTACAAAGTGCTCTGTGTCATTTTTAGGTCATTGGTTTCCCGCTGGGAACGCTGCATCGCTGTGTTTGAAAGGGACAACGACGAACAATCTCAATACTACGCCCGAGAGTGACAATTCCCAACAACCTCCTATCATTCCGGATCATTCCTGAGTCGCTGGTGAGATCTGACTGTTTGACATCTCACCAGCGATCCCTAAGGATCGTTATCGTTGTCAGGATCGCTGTTGCGTCATTGTGTGTGACGGAAGCTTTAGCTTTGATTTTGACATATGCATCAACCAAATATTGCTGTGTTAGTTTGCCCCCATTTAGTAGTGGATTAAAATCCTTTCTTACTGCTTATACATACAGTGTTGGCCAAAAGTATTGACACCCCTGCAATTCTGTCAGATAATACTCAGTTTCTTCCTGAAAATGATTGCAATCACAAATTCTTTGGTATTATTATCTTCATTTAATTTGTCTTCAATGAAAAAACACAAAAGAGAATGAAGCAAAAAGCAAAACATTGATCATTTCACACAAAACTCCAAAAATGGACCAGACTAAAGTATTGGCACCCTCAGCCTAATACTTGTTTGCACAACCTTTAGCCAAAATAACTGCAATCAACCGCTTCCGGTGACCATCAATGAGTTTCTTACATTTCTCTGCTGGAATTTTAGACCATTCTTCTTTGGAAAACTGCTCCAGGTCCCTGACATTTGAAGGGTGCCTTCTCCCAACTGCCATTTTTAGATCTCTCCACAGGTTTTCTATGGGATTTAGGTCTGGACTCATTGCTGGCCACCTTAGAAGTCTCCAGTGCTTTCTCTCAAACCATTTTCTAGTGCTTTTTGAAGTGTGTTTTGGGTCATTGTCCTTCTGGAAGACCCATGACCTTTGAGGGAGACCCAGCTTTCTCACACTGGGCCCTACATTATGCTGCAAAATTTGTTGGTAGTCTTCAGACTTCATAATGCCATTCACACGGTCAAGCAGTCCAGTGTCAGAGGCAGCAAAGCAACCCCAAAACATCAGGGAACCTCCGCCATGTTTGACTGTAGGGACCGTGTTCTTTTCTTTCAATGCCTCTTTTTTTTCTCCTGTAAACTCTATGTTGATGCCTTTGCCCAAAAAGAGAGAACATTCTTCCAAAACGTTTTAGTCTTTCTCAGGTAAGTTTTGACAAATTTCAGCCTGGCTTTTTTATGTCTCGGGGTAAGAAGTGGGGTCTTCCTGGGTCTCTTACCATACAGTCCCTTTTCATTCAGACGCCGACGGATAGTACGGGTTGACACTGCTGTACCCTCGGACTGCAGGGCAGCTTGAACTTGTTTGGATGTTAGTCAAGGTTCTTGATCCACCATCCGCACAATCTTGCATTGAAATCTCTTGTCAATTTTTCTTTTCCGTCCACATCTAGGTAGATTAGCCACATTGCCATGGGCTTTAAACCTCTTGATGACACTGCGCACAGTAGACAAAGGAACATTCAGGTCTTTGAAGATGGACTTGAAACCTTGAGATTGCTCATGCTTCCTCACAATTTGGTTTCTCAAGTCCTCAGACAGTTCTTTGGGCTTCTTTCTTTTCTCCATGCTCAATGTGGTACACACAAGGACACAGGACAGAGGTTGAGTCAACTTTATCCATGTCAGCTGGCTGCAAGTGTGATTTAGTTAATGCCAACACCTGTTAGGTGCCACAGGTAAGTTACAGGTGCTGTTAATTACACAAATTAGAGAAGCATCACATGATTTTTCTAACAGTCCAATACTTTTGTCCACCCCCTTTTTTATGTTTGGTGTGGAACTATATCCAATTTGGCTTTAGGACAATTCTTTTAGTGTTTTTTTCATTGAAGACAAATTAAATGAAAATAATAATACCAAAGAATTTGTGATTGCAATCATTTTCAAAAAGAAACTGAGTATTATCTGACAGAATTTCAGGGGTGTTAATACTTTTGGCCAACACTGTAGCTGTAATACTGTAGTTGCGTAATCCTTCATTTACTATCTCCTTGGTGTTTTAGAGCATCATGCCAGCCTTCTTGTCCATAAGGCCATGTTCAGTTCAGTATTTGGTGAGTTTTGTGTTTCAAATATTTTTATTGGGTTATATGGGGGGTGTTTACAGGGTGTAAGACATTACAAACAGTACTACTAAACAGGGTTGGAAACAAAAACATTGGGCGTGGCTTTGGAGCTCATGGCGAGCAGACGTGTGTAGCTCGAGCTCCTGCATCTCAGCCTGAAGAAACCAACTGGTCTTCTCCCTAAGGGGAGATTTCCTTCCACACCAACCAGGATCTATTTGGACCAGCACTAGGAACTGTTTGGACCATCTGGACACCTTTTTTCTGGTCCTCTCTGCTTCTCTGGACTCCCATACTAGAAGACCTTCTTGGAACTTTACTGCTTCCTTATCCCTTGGATTGTATCTACTTCTGGATGTCTTCCTGGACTTCTTAACCAACTTCCTGGATTTCCCGCCGGTTCCGTGAGCCCGCAGAGCCCTGGGACCCGCTCCAAGACTTTTCCCGCCTTTTTCCGGGACCCCTCCGTGTTTCCCGCCTTTGCCGCGGCTGAGCGGTAGCCCCGGGAGCTCCCTCTACAACAGCTACCATCACCCGTCTTCAGGACTCAGCCGACGCTTCTTCTGGTGAGAACCCCTGAAGTGCCTGAACAGCAAGCGGTGATAATCTCCTCAAGCGGGATTCCTTTATTGTGCACTATCGGTGGCTGGATTTATTCTTCATATGTTTCCCTCTTCAATGATAAACTCTATTCAGCTTTGAAGCTCCTTTTTGTGGGCACTGCAGATCAGGTGAGAGCCTTCACGGTCTTTTCTTGGTTTTCCGGTGCCTTCTGACCGCTTTGATCCCTTTGGGTGACTCAGCAATCTTTTCCCGCCATTTTTCCCCGCCATCTTCCCTTCATTACATTATATAACTAAGAGCGGTTATACCAACTGCTGGCGGTAGAGGGCGCTAGTCTTCTCTTTTTTCCCGCCATCACTGTAAACAACTTACATAACCAAGAGCGGTTATACCAACCGCCGGAGGCAGAGGGCACTAGACTCCCTCTTCTTTTTCCCGCCTTTTTTGTCACTACATTGTATAATAAGTAGCGGTCACAGTAACTGCTGGCGGTAGCCGGCTATATTTTTTCTTCACTTTGATCTGAAGCTAATGCTGGAGAGTCTCTGAATCGCCACGTTTCCACCTGGGGATCCATCTGCTGGACTCAACGCTACAACTTGCATTGCATTCCCTCGTGGACTTGGTGCTCTCTCTGCTCGTCGCGGTGGCTCCTCTGATGAGTCGCCATAGCAACAGTGACTCGCTGCATTGGCGGCTTCTACTACTCGTGCTGCTGCCTCTATCTTGTAAGCGATCCTCCTTGTGACTCGCTGGTTTCCCCAGCAACCAACTCGCGACTCTCTAACTACTCTATGATTCTCCAGAAGACTCGTGCAATATTACAACTACAGTTCTCACTCGCCAGACATTTCCTGTATCCACGGCGAGTAGTCTGGAGACCCGCTACAATTCTGCTGCCGACTCGCTAATACAGCAACTTCTTCTACTCGCACGGAATCTCTGACACCACAGCGACTAAGTTAGAGATATTTGACTACCACAACATCCATCTTCTACATTGTGATTCTGCTACTGGACTCTGTGCACAGATACAATAACAGCTTTAACCTGCATCTTTATGGCACTGTTAACCCTTTGTCTTTAGATCCACTAAGTTTACAACAAGATCACCATATCTATCATTGATCCTCTCTCCTACTTTTTTCCATACGGAGATTTGCATTATTCTTACATAAGTCTAGGTTACATATTCTCATTGAAGATTAGCTTTCCTCCTATTGGATCGACGATCTTATTGGCTTTTGGGATTGTTCATTTTAACTTCAAGCTTTCGCCTCAACTACTCTTGGACTCTTGCTTTTTTGGATTCCGCTACAACAACTACTTCCTCTTTTTCATCAGACTTATATCTGATGGTCATAGCAACTTTATCTTCACGGAAGTTTGGACCAGCTTTCCATAGGATCGACGTCATCATCATCATCATAGAAACTTTGACTCAGCTACGAAGTAATCCTATTGGTATAGGAATCTCTGATGAACTTTGTTAACTAAAGCGACTTTACAGGATTGATATATCTCCTACTGCCGAACCACCTCCCTCTTCTGGACCTCCGGACCTGGGACTGCGTTACAGCAATATATCTTGCCTTTCTCCCTGATGCTGACTGGATTTTGTAGGTATACCTCTCTGTCTGGTGTTTCCATACCTCTTGCTCTTTATCTTCTGCTTTGACTCTATTTCTTATTTCTCTATCTCTTGTTTTTCTACAAAACTACTATCTATATCTTCCCACTATCTACTCCCCTTCCCTCTTGTTTTTTCTGCTTTATAACTCACCTCTTTTATATTGAAGACCTATATTCTACATATTTATTCTGTTTTTCTATAACTGATATAGTCAAATTTAGATCTAAAAATATTTCCATTTCAAAGCGAGCTAGACCCCTTATCTAACTAACTTACTAATTAACACAGTGTCCCTACTACTAAACACCAACTATTAATCTTACTACAGAGGCTTATCTACGCAGACCATCTTCATTTAAACATTATCAGAGTATTTCTGACCCCTAGACCCTCATTCTAGTATCACCATCTCCTACTAGACATTTTCTCACACTCTATAGGACTTCATACCCTTTCCCAATTTTGATAAGATACTTGATATAGCCTACCCGGAGGATCTTCTCCGTGCCTATCTGTGATTTACGGAAACCATTAACTCCCACTGTGACTGCTGGGTTGCTTCGCTTGCAGGATCTTGGCAGTAAACACTCTACTAGTATATTTATCCAACTTAGTTCTTTTTGATTTCCCTATATACTTACTCACTGGATTGCATCAAGAATCAATCCTCATAAATAACTACCTTCCCATTACACGCCGCATTAGTTTTTGTTACAACGTATTATTAATACAATAAACTTAGAAATGTCCTCTTCCAAGCCATCTAGACTCTCTACCAAGTCTGCCCACGCACAGGCTAAACACAGATCCAGATCTCCTCGACATTCCAATAGTGACCAGGACGCCTCTTCTCAAATAACCATGGACGAGACCAACTTTGTCAAACCGCTGGCCCCTTCTCAAAAGAGAAAGGACCTAGACACTAAAAAGAAGTCACAGACCCAATATACTCGGAACTCTCCTGATTCTTCCGAATCGGATGACACCCCGAATACCAGTCCTCTCAAGCAGAAACCAAGGACAGAACTCCCCTCCCCCCAGCCACAGGACACGTTTGAAGGGATTGATTGGACTGGCCCAATCAACAAGGACTTCTTTAAGGACATCTTTTATGCCCTAGACAGGAAAAATACCTCCTTTGAACAAAAGCTGGAGACTAAATTTGACCTTATGCAAATAAATGTAGATAGGATCGCACATAAAGTAGAAATAAACAAAACTGACCTATCCGCTCTAATTACCAAACATGAGACCCTAACCAAAGAACATACCATTCTTGAGGGAAAATGTAAACACATGCAAAACAAACTCAATGAACTAGAAGATAAAGACAGACGTCAAAATTTAAAATTGAGGGGCATTGAAGAATCAGTACCACCTAATCAACTCAATCAATTTACAAAGCGCTTATTGAAAAAAGCAATTCCCACTCTGACAGACCTTGATCTTACAATTGACTCAATATATCGCCTTAGTAAACCCAAATCATTACCCACAGAGACCCCCAGGGATGTACTGGTTAAATTCCACTTTCTCCATGCCAAGGACCAAATAATGGACTATATGAAGGAGAAAAAGTCATTGCCCGCACCATTCCAAAATATAAGAATCTTTGCCGACATATCCAAACCGACTATGTTACAAAGGAAAGAATTATCCCCAATCACCAAAATCTTGCAGGAAAACTCAATCCCCTACAAATGGGGTTTCAACCCGACTAAAATTATCTTTCACTATAAAGGACACCTTCATACCGTTCCAGAGCTTAAGAGAGGTCTGGATACACTTAGGGACCTAGGTATTGCTGTTTCTTAAATAGATCATTAACCCATTATTAAGGCTGAGATGTATGCCAATAACACAAGCCACAAGAAGGAGGAAATATAACGTGATATTAATCCCCTCCATTGACTATTGAGTGACGCTTCACTCTCCTAAATTGACCCACAGAACATTATTCACTTCTTCATTTCACTTACTATATCTAAACAAATCTGATACAAATCAACTTAATAACCACAACTGAGTCTATTTTACAAACTCCCCTACTATTAAAGATGTCTCTACGTTTCCTCTCACTGAATACCAACGGTTTAAACTCCCCCCAACGTAGATACTACCTATGGAAAACAATTAGAGACTCCAAAGCTGATATTGTAGGCCTTCAGGAAACGAAATTCTCATCCCTCCAACCTCATGGAATCAGTAACAAACAATTCCAAACTATCTATTACGCTAATAATCAGAAGAAAAAAGCTGGTGTTGCTATCATGATTAAAGATAGTGTTGTTTTCGAGCACATTGATAGGATTGAGGACTCTGAGGGACGGTACCTAATGCTCATTTGCAAGATCAACAATCACCTGTTTACCCTCATTTGTATCTACGCCCCTAATAAAGCCCAAAAAACATTTTTAAACAAAATAATGAGGATAATCAGAGATAAGATACAGGGAGATCTTATTCTCTTCGGGGATTTCAACACCGTCCCCAATAGCTTAACCGACTCTTCCAACAAAGGAAGAAATAAAAACAACGAATCACTCGACCCCTGGCTTTACAGGAATGATCTCTATGATGCATTTCGATGCCTTAACTCCTCCTCAATTGAATACTCTTTTTTTTCCAAAGTCCACAATTCCTATTCAAGAATTGATTTGATACTAGCCGGAATATTTACTCTTCCTAAAATCACCAAGGTTGAGATAGGGATAAGATCTTGGTCTGACCATGCCCCCATCACATTTGACTTCAAAATTGGTCCAAAAACAACATCACCCAGACAATGGAGGAATAATAGTTTTCTATATTCCCATCCATCCTACAAACAAGAAATCGAAGATACAATACTCCATTATTTCCAAGATAATGACACCCCTGACATCTCACCACAAACTCAATGGTCAGCCTTTAAAGTAGTTATGAGAGGTAAGCTAATCCAACTGAACGCCCAACTTCTCAAAAACAACCAGCAGAAGCTCAAATCCACACTGGCCAAAATTCAGGAACTAGAAACACTCCATCAATCCTCCATGAACCCCCAAATCTTGGAAGAGATCTTTAAGCTTCGTTTGGAACTAAAATCCATACTCACCTCGGAGTATGACGACCTTAACCAGAAGCTAAAATCTCTGCACTACCACTCGGATGACAGACCGTCCAAATTACTGGCGCAAAAAATTAAATACCAAAGGACAAAAGCCAGAATAAAGGTAATTAAGGACCACCATGGTAAACTCCATCACCACCCTGGAGACATCACGGGGGAATTTGCCT
The DNA here is from genome assembly GCA_033576535.1 of Allobates femoralis. Lineage (NCBI taxonomy): Eukaryota > Metazoa > Chordata > Amphibia > Anura > Aromobatidae > Allobates > Allobates femoralis. Next base: position 156,694,314 of record JARQOC010000011.1, on the reverse strand, counting down.
CCTTTTACTCATCTCTCTACAACCTACAAGACCTCCATTCTACCTACACCCCGAATGGGGATGACATACGTGATTACTTGGACAAACTGGACTTACCTTCTTTAACACCTTCTGAACTCTCTGACTTAAATTCACCTTATTCCCTCACGGAGATCCTGGATGCCATTGATAAATCAAAAGTGGAGAAAGCTCCTGGCCCAGACGGTTTTCAATCTGAACTTTACAAAATTTTCAAACAAACTCTCGCCCCATATCTAACTAGATTAGCCAACTATGTCGCATCTCAGGGATTTCTATCAGAGGATATGCTAGAAGCCACCATCACGGTTATATACAAGGACAAGGGGGACCCATCTGATGTAAAAAACTATCGTCCAATATCGCTTCTGAACACCGACACAAAACTAATTGCCAAACTAGCCGCCAATAGACTGAGTAGGTACGTTCAGAAATTAATCCATCCGGATCAAGCCGGATTCATTCCAACCCGCACCACCACTGATGCCACACGTCGTGCTCTGAACTTAATTTCTGCCACTGAAACATCTGCCCAACCATCTGCCTTCTTGGCTCTTGACGCCGAGAAGGCATTTGATAGGGTCAACTGGCAATTCCTATTCAGCACTCTCAAAAAATTTGGTATCAAAGGTAACATTCTAAGACTTATTGGATCTATGTATAAATCACCTGCAGCTAGGGTTCTCTCCAACACCACCTTGTCTCCCAAATTTTATCTCTCCAATGGTACGAGACAAGGTTGTCCCCTTTCTCCATTACTATTTGCGCTTTTTATTGAACCTCTGGCTGCAAGTATTAGAAAAAACAATGACATCAAGGGAATCCCAATTGGCAAACATCATCACAAGATCTCTCTATTTGCTGATGATATTCTTCTATCAATAACCAACCCTCTAAAATCCCTGAGACACGTACTTATGGAGCTCAACAACTACTCTCGAGTCTCCTATTACAAAATCAACGCAGCCAAGTCCCAGATCTTAGATTTCAACATAGACGAAACTCTCCTCTTATACCTCAAGGAGCAATTTAACTTTTCTTGGAAAGATAAGGAGATTTCCTACTTGGGTGTCATCTTAACAAAACCTCTGAAAGATATGGTCCACTCCAACTTCACATCACTATATAACTCTTTCTCCTCGGAATACCAGCGTCTCTCTAAACTTGACCTATCATGGATAAGTAGGATTGAATCATTCAAGATGCTTCTCTTCCCAAGATTTCTTTACATGATTCGTTCAATCCCTCTATTCATCCCGAGAACCTGGTTCACTAAATTGCAAGCTCAACTTCGTACATTTATCTGGCAAGGGAAGAGTTCAAGAGTGGCATCCTCTTCTCTTCAGCGCCACAAACTGTCTGCTGGCCTGGGGATACCCAACCTCTTCAATTATTATTATGCCTCACTAATTAAGCTTTCCCAAAAATGGCTTCTTGACCTTCCTGTTCTCCCCTGGACATCTATCGAAGAATCATATACTCACAAATCTTTGAAAACCCTTCTAATAGCTCACTTACTTAATCCACGTATGAAACTCCCCTCACACCCGATTATCAAAGCGACATTGCAGGCCTGGAAATCGCTGACGAATAAGGCCCACAAATATTCCACAAGTATTATCCTCAAGAATATCCCCCTGGAAACACTGGAAATTTTAATTCCCACACTGGACCTTTCCCGCTGGAAAATACGAGAAAATACCTATATCCAAGACTTACTTCAAGACGGCCATCTTAAACCTTTCCAAGATATGCAGAACGATTTTCCACTCACAAGAGATGATAGGACACATTGGAGATCCTTGAACTCCTATTTTCTATCTCATAGTCCTGATTTCAAACTACCCTCCATTATTACCGAGCTTATTAGACTTTCCCAAAAGGAATCGTTATGGACGACAAACAGACTCTACCGAATCTTAAATGAGGATCTGGATCTCCCTTATTTATCGTTTCTCACATCTTGGGAAGCCGAATTGAACATTAAAATCGATCTGGATAAATTCCCTAAAACTCTCCAATCTGCCTACTCTAGCTCTAAGTGCGCCACCATGCATGAGAGTCATTACAAACTCGTTTCCCGGTGGTACTATACCCCAGTACTAATTAATCGGAGTTACCCGGATCAATCCCCATTGTGCTGGAGAGCATGTGGTGAGAAAGGCACCCTTTCTCACATTTTCTGGTCATGCCCGAAAATACAACAATTCTGGACGGATGTTGCCTCTTTGATAAGATCTGTTACGAAACTCCAATTCAGTTTCACCCCCCAATTGGCTCTTTTGTTAATTGGCATGGAAGACCTTCATCCACATTTCAAATCTTTGATCTCCCACATTATTCTTACTGCCAAGATCCTCCTGGCTGCTAGGTGGAGACAACCAGGTCCTCCATCTCTTACGAACCTGATAGACAGAGTCACTACCCACTGTATCTACGAATACTCTTTTGCCACAAGAGCCAATAAATGGCCAAAATATCTACTTCAGTGGGAACCCTGGCTCACCATTTATTGCCCATCCCTCCTACCTTAAATTTTCCTCGACTTAATGCCTCAGTAATTATTCTAGACTTCTTACTCTTTTGACATAGATCTACGTGTTCGAAAATTAAAATCACCACGAATTACTCTATTCTTGTTCTGATTCTGCTTAATACCATTACCTCACTTTCATATCTAACTTTATTGTTGCTCAATTTTTCAAATTGTACTGTATATACTTTGTCGGTCGATTTATACTCCATTGTATAACTGATTGTTAATTCCGACCATGTTATTTGTTATATTGTTATATTTGTATTCTGCCATACGATTTATATTCTATTCATGTATCTACATACTGTTTGTTCCCCCCCCTAACCTCCCCCCCACTTTCCTTTTTTTCATTTATGTTTCCTTTCCTTTCCCAACCCACCCCCTTCCATTTTATATATAATCTAATAAAAACAAATTGATATGGAAACAAAAACATTGGGATCGACCGATGATTACATAGTAGAAATTTAACATAGTATTAGGCGATTGCCTATCTCAAACAGGTGAACATTTCGGATAATGAAAATTTCCAATAACTTTGGTGGAAGTAATTGTCTTCGACTTTAAAATTTGACCAGCATTGGTCGGGTCGAAGAAGGTACAAATTGTAAATATTATATACATCAAAAACAGGATGAGTTCGCTCATCAACCTATATTACAAAGAAAATTTACAAGGAAAGAAGGAGAGAAAATCTGAGGTGATCAATACAAGAATATCCTAATAAAATCAGTAGTGATAGGTATGTATCCGAGACATTGAGTCGTTGGGTTTTTAGTCATTGAGGTTTAGAGGTTAAGGGGGTTGTTTGTCAACGGCCTTGGTCAGGTGTTTCAAGGCTTGTGTAGAGATCCATAGTTCCCAATTGTAGAAGTATTTATTATACGTGTTCTCTCTAACTTGTGTAACTGAATTCAAAAGAGCAGTGATTAGAAATTCTGTCCGTTAATTCTGCGATGGTGGGAATTTCTGAGGACTTCCATTTAGCGGCTATAAGTAGTTTAGCAGTGAGAATAATTTGGGATGTTATGAATCTGAGAGTGTGGGGGATGTCTGATATGCCAATTGAGATGAGAACCAGTTGTGGGGAGAGAGTGAGTCTAAAATTGGTAGTTCTGAATATTATTTCTTGAACATTCAGCCAAAAGTTGTGAATCTTTGGACACTTCCAGAATATATGTGTTACTGTTCCGATTTGAGAGCAATCTCTCCAGCAGTTCGGAGAATTAAGAGGGTCTATGTGGTACATTCTGGAAGGAGTCCAATACCACCTCGTTAGGATTTTAAAGAAGGTTTCTTGGATGGAGGCGCAGTTGGTGTTTGCATAAGAATGTTCTATTGCCTTAGCTAGTTCCTCTAGTTCTATAATGTATCCTAATTCTTTCTCCCATGCTGCTATATAGGGGAGTTTATGAATAGTAAGGTCGTCAATCAAGGTATGGTATATACAGTATGACCAGTTATCCAAGTCGACTTTTTTTGTGGATTTTCTAAAAGTTCCGTGATAGGCTTAGGAAATGTAAAGGCAGATTTAAAATCCATTTGGGAAGAGTTAATCATTCTCCAAGCCGACCTGTCTAGCCAGGTGAGACCGTACTTCTCTTCCAGGACCAGAAATTGTACTAGTTTCCCTTTGGATAGTAGATCATTTATGAATCGAATACCTCGGGCCATCCAGGAAGATAGGTCTAGGCCTGGGATGATGTATTCAAGGGTCTCTATCGGAACTGCCCTGGGTGGTGGGTTAGAAGCAAGGTGGTTCGTTTTTTTAAGGAGCATTTTCCACGCTTGTAATGTGGTTTTAACTGTTGGGAGTGATGGTAGGGTTTTTGTTGGGTTATATAGGTGCGCAATTATTGGTGCTGATGGATTATTGGATTTAGTTAGTTTTAGTTCGATTTCAACCCATGCAGGAGAGTTTATTGAAGTATTAAGCCAACTCTGGGATAGTTTTAACACGGAGGCAAGATAGTAAGCATGTAGGTTGGGAATCCCCATTCCTCCTCTCCTTTTGTGTTTTTCTAGAATCGTGCCAGGTAACCTAGGTCTAGCCTTTTGCCAAATAAATTGTCTCAGTTGGTGTTGAAGACCATTTAGCTTATTTTTGCAAATGGGGAGGGTGATTGCTCGGACCATGTATATAAACTTTGGAAGTAACTTCATTTTTAGGGCGACTACTCTACCTGTCCAGGAGAGTTGGAGTTTAGATAGGTTTGTAATGTCTGCTTTGAAGGAGTTTTGTAGATTCAAGATGTTTCTTTTAGTGATATCTGAAGTGGGATTCGTTAGTTGGATACCTAAGTATGAAATTGAGTTAGTTTTCCAAGAGAAGGGGAATTGTTTCTTTAGATAGGATAGAAACGTTCTCTCAATATTAAATTCAAGGATTTGTGACTTATTTGTATTTATCTTATAATGGGAGATACTCGAGAAGGTCTTGATAGTATAGGAGAGGTGGTGAAGGAATTTAAGCGGGTTTGTTATGGATATGAGGATATCGTCTGCAAAAAGTGTGATTTTGTGTTGTTGTGAGTTTATGTGGATGCCTCTGATGTTTTCGTTTCGCCTAATTGATTCTGCTAGGGGTTCGATAAATAGGGCAAAAAGGATAGGTGACATGGGGCATCCCTGCCTAGTACCATTAGAAAGGGATATTTTACGGGAGATAGCTTGATTTGAGTAGATTTTGGCCGTGGGATTAGAGTACATTGCCAATATTGAATTAAATATATTACCTCGAAATCCGAATTTGTGTAGGGTTAGAAATAGATAATCCCAATTGACTCTGTCGAATGCCTTCTCGGCGTCTAGGGCCAAGAAGGCAGTCGGGATCTTAGAAGTTTCAGAGTGGATTAGCAGATTTATGGCTCTTCTGGTGGCGTCTGAAGTATGTCTGTCTGGGATGAAACCCACTTGATCGTTTTTAATTAATTTACTAATATGATTCTGGAGCCTGTTTGCTGTCAGTTTGGCAAGGATTTTGGTGTCACTATTTAGGAGGGATATAGGTCTGTAGTTTTTAGGTTCGGTGGGGTCTCCTTTGTCTTTTGGAATAACTATTACCACTGCTTCTGACATCTCCGGGGGAAGGGAGCCTGATAGTGCTATCGAATTCACCAGTTTTAGAATAAATGGGGAAAGACGTTTAGCAAAAATTTTATACAGCTCGTTTTGCAGACCATCAGGGCCAGGAGCTTTCTCTTTTTTTAAAAGAGTTGATTTCCAAGAGAGAATATGGGGCGTTAAGGTTTTCTATATCAAGATCTGAGAGAGAGGGTAATTGGAGAGGATCTAAGAAATTTTTGATATTTTCGTGGGAGGGGATCTGAATATTTGGGTCATTTTTTAGGTTATAAAGGGAGTCATAATAGTCGGCTAATGTGTTAACAATATCCTTGGGGTGGAAATTGCTTTTCCCTGTTGAGTCTTTTATCTCAGATATTCTGTTCTTTTGTCTGAGGATTTTAATTCTTGTTGCAAAAAATTTGGTCGGTTTGTTGTCTGAGAAATAGAATCTAGATTTAGATTGTTGGATCATCTTAGCATAATTTGAGGTTAAAAGAGATCTTAGTTCGGTTCTCAATTTAAATATGCCTTCTGAGTTGTTAATGTATGGATTATTGATTTGAGTGTTTTCTAGATTTTGTATTTTGTCTAATAAGTTCTGGGTTTTTTTCACGTTTTTGTTTATTTAGTCTAGAGTTTACTTGAATTAGTTTCCCTCGTAGGACAGGTTTGAAGGCTAACCATAGGGTCGAGATGTTAATGTCGGGGGTGTCATTTTCTGCAAAGTAATATTTGATTGTGTTTTCTATTTCGGTCTTGAATTGTGGGTGTGAGTACAGAAAGTTGATGTTCCTCCATAATTTTTCAGGGCAAGTAGCTGGGGAGGGGGAGAATTCAAAGAGTATGGGGGAGTGGTCAGACCAAGTTCGTGGTCCGATAGTAATTTTTCGAAATTTGTGGAGTGAAAAGAGATTTGTCAGAACGAGGTCTATTCTTGCATATTAATTAAATCTGCCCGAGTAATGAGAAAATTCAATTGAGTTTTCATGTAAACATCTGAAAACTTCGTATAGTTCAGTGCGGGCAAGCCAGGGATTGAGGGGTTTGGTATAATGTCGTGATTTTGTGGATGAGTCGAAGATAGGGTCTGGGATAACATTAAAATCTCGTAATATGATTAGTTCTCCTTTCTTTTGATCGTTTACTGTGTTCATGAGTCTATTCAGAAATGTGATGTGGCCCTTGTTCGGGAGGTAAGTATTAACTATGGTGAAAGTGGAGTTGTTGATTTTACATACTAGAATTATGTATCTGCCCTCAGGGTCATTGGTCAGGGAAATTTCCTCGAAGGACACAGAGTTTTTAATAAGGATGGCTACACCTGCTTTTTTCTTTTAATTTGATGAGAAGTAGTAATTCTGGAAAGCTTTGTTTTCAAATTTTGGGGGTTTAAGTGACGAGATTCTTGTTTCTTGGAGACAAGCAATTTCCGGGTTGGATTCTTTAATGAGTTTCCAAGTATGGTACCTATTTGGTGAGTTTTTTACCTCAGGATTTGTAGACAAAACCAGGAGTGGAGCAATCAGAGGGAAAGTGTAATAGAAACACCTGCACCACTTCTGTATTTATCACCCACTGCTGGTTTTGGCTACAAATCCTGAGGTAAAAAACTCATCAAATTCTCAGCGTGTGCACGTGGCCTAAGGGAAAAAGATAGGATACATTAGAGCATCTAAATTACTATGCAAAATACTGATTCTTTGTGTTTTTGGAGCCAGAGGGTTTTGTGGATCAGGTTTTAAATTAATTAAGATGTCTCTATGGAAGGGAGGCTCACCATCATCATTCTGAAAGACGACTGCCACTTCACTGACAGTTGGTTTATTGCATCGTCTGGGATCTTGAGTACGATCTTGTTTATTAGTCATTGTGATGTTTGGCATGATAGTTCCATTTTGTATAGCTTTGATCGTCTCTTGTTCTTCCACATCATATAGCATTCTACAGGTGTGGAGCCCACTATGACTGGGTACTCGGTACCAGACTGGGGTATCGCTGGGTTATTTTTATCAACATACAGCAGAAGTAAATCTCATCACTCAGATTGATATGGATATTGAAAGCAGGAATAAAGGAACCAAGTGTTATTACCCTATACATAGACAATTTTTGAGATGTAACTAATAGTGATGAGCGAGCATGCTCGCCACTACTCGGTACTCGCACGAGTATCACTGTACTCGGGCTACTTGGCGAACACCGAGTAATCTCGCGATACTCGTACTGTGCTCGTGGTCGTCATCTCTGCATGTTGGCGCTCTTTTGAGAGCCAGCCCACATGCAGGGATTGGCTGGCAGACCACTGCAATGCCACAGCCCTGTTAGTTGTGGCATTTCAGTGATTGGCCGGCCTGCACAGCGTGACCGAGCCTTTATAAGACCCGGCCACGCTGTGCTCTGCACACAGGCATCCAGACAGTGAGTGTAGGGACAGTGTCTGCTGCTGCTTAGGGACAGATTTGCGGCCCTCATACGTAGATCCGGAGCAGGGCTGCAAACTGCTGCTGACCACAACAGTCCTTTTCAGGACTAATCTAGGAGGATTTAGGCAGGGTGATACAGATCGGAATCCAAGCTTTTCTGTGACCATAACAGTCACCAGACTGTTGAACTTACTACCTTGATCCAGGTTAGGGACTAAAATCCAAATCTCCTGTGACCATTACAGTCACCAGACTGGTGTACTTACTACCTTAATACAGGTTAGGGACTAAAATCCTACTCTCCTGTGACCATTACAGTCACCAGACTGGTGTACTTACTACCTTGATACAGGTTAGGGACTAAAATCCTACTCTCCTGTGACCATTACAGTCACCAGACTGGTGTACTTACTACCTTAATACAGGTTAGGGACTAAAATCCTAATCTCCTGTGACCATTACAGTCACCAGACTGGTGTACTTACTACCTTAATACAGGTTAGGGACTAAAATCCTAATCTCCTGTGATCTGAACAGTCACCAGACTGGTGCACTTACTACCTTAATACAGGTTAGGGACTAAAATCCTACTCTCCTGTGACCATTACAGTCACCAGACTGGTGTACTTACTACCTTGATACAGGTTAGCGACTAAAATCCTACTCTCCTGTGACCATTACAGTCACCAGACTGGTGTACTTACTACCTTAATACAGGTTAGGGACTAAAATCCTACTCTCCTGTGACCATTACAGTCACCAGACTGGTGTACTTACTACCTTGATACAGGTTACGGACTAAAATCCTAATCTCCTGTGATCTGAACAGTCACCAGACTGGTGTACTTACTACCTTAATACAGGTTAGGGACTAAAATCCTACTCTCCTGTGACTATTACAGTCACCAGACTGGTGTACTTACTACCTTGATACAGGTTAGGGGCTAAAATCCTAATCTCCTGTGATCTGAACAGTCACCTGACTGGTGTACTTACTACCTTAATACAGGTTAGGGACTAACATCCTACTGTCCTGTGACTATTACAGTCACCAGACTGGTGTACTTACTACCTTGATACAGGTTAGGGACTAAAATCCTACTCTCCTGTGACCATTACAGTCACCAGACTGGTGTACTTACTACCTTGATACAGGTTAGGGACTAAAATCCTAATCTCCTGTGACCATTACAGTCACCAGACTGTTGTAATTACTACCTTAATACAGGTTAGGGACTAAAATCCTACTCTCCTGTGACTATTACAGTCACCAGACTGGTGTACTTACTACCTTGATACAGGTTAGGGACTAAAATCCTACTCTCCTGTGACCATTACAGTCACTAGACTGGTGTACTTACTACCTTGATACAGGTAAGGGACTAAAATCCTAATCTCCTGTGACCATTACAGTCACCAGACTGTTGTAATTACTACCTTGATACAGGTTAGGGACTAAAATCCTACTCTCCTGTGACCATTACAGTCACCAGACTGGTGTACTTACTACCTTGATACAGGTTACGGACTAAAATCCTAATCTCCTGTGATCTGAACAGTCACCAGACTGGTGTACTTACTACCTTAATACAGGTTAGGGACTAAAATCCTACTCTCCTGTGACTATTACAGTCACCAGACTGGTGTACTTACTACCTTGATACAGGTTAGGGGCTAAAATCCTAATCTCCTGTGATCTGAACAGTCACCTGACTGGTGTACTTACTACCTTAATACAGGTTAGGGACTAACATCCTACTGTCCTGTGACTATTACAGTCACCAGACTGGTGTACTTACTACCTTGATACAGGTTAGGGACTAAAATCCTACTCTCCTGTGACCATTACAGTCACCAGACTGGTGTACTTACTACCTTGATACAGGTTAGGGACTAAAATCCTAATCTCCTGTGACCATTACAGTCACCAGACTGGTGTACTTACTACCTTGATACAGGTAAGGGACTAAAATCCTAATCTCCTGTGACCATTACAGTCACCAGACTGTTGTAATTACTACCTTGATACAGGTTAGGGACTAAAATCCTACTCTCCTGTGACCATTACAGTCACCAGACTGGTGTACTTACTACCTTGATGCAGGTAAGGGACTAAAATCCTAATCTCCTGTGACCATTACAGTCACCAGACTGTTGTAATTACTACCTTGATACAGGTTAGGGACTAAAATCCTACTCTCCTGTGACCATTACAGTCACCAGACTGTTGTCGCTGTATACAAGCAAAATGCGCAAGGGCGTTGGCAAGGAACAAGGAAGTGAACGTGATGGTGGTGCAGGCAGAGGCCGAGGTCGTGTGCAAGCACTAATTTCATAACAAGAAAGGGGCACATCTACTCGCTCACATGTCCTGTCCCAAATTCTTGGGGCCCGCTGCAGTATACCGCTCTTGAACCAACACCAGTGTCAACAGGTTGTTACTTGGATAGCGGATAATGCTTCAAGTCAGATTGGCACCTCCACAAACACCCTGTCTTCCACACGGTCAAGTGTCAGTAGCCATGATACTGCACCGCACATTTCCCAACCTGATCCTCCTTCCTACCACCAGGCCGAGTACACGTCCACGGACATTACTGATCCCACACTTGGACACTCGGAAGTCCAGAAGTTTGTACCCATGGGTGAGTGGAGGTACATGGCAAATTCCCATAACAAAATTTAAATTCAGTTGTCATTTGTTGGTGGTGTGGTGAAGTCTGGCCCAATCCAACCCTTGTTCATCTTGATCAGAGTCAGCCTGTCAGCATTTTCAGTTGACAGGCGGGTGCGTTTATCAGTAATGATTCCACCTGCGGCTTTGAAAACACGCTCTGACAAAACGCTAGCGGCAGGGCAGGCCAGGACTTCCAAGGCGTAGAGAGCCAATTCATGCCACGTGTCCAGCTTGGAGATACAATAATTGTAAGGCACAGAGGAATTTAGCAGTACAGTTGTTTAATCTGCAAGGTACTCCTTTAGCATCTGGCCAAACTTAGCATTTCTTGTGGCACTACCCCGCACCTCAGAGGCTGTGGTACGTGAGGGGCTGAGAAAACTGTCCCACATCGTAAAGACTGTTCCCCTACCTCTGGCGGATTGGACTTGTGCCCCTCTCGGCCGTACGCCTTGGTTGTCCACCGATTCCTGACCTATGCCGCTAGCGTTTTGTGAGGGGGAATGATTTGCCTACTTCCGTGACTATGGCCTTCTGGAAATGCTGCATTTTGGCTGACCTCTCCGCCTCAGGAATTAGAGACATAAAGTTCTCCTTGTAGCGTGGGTCTAAGAGTGTTGCCAACCAGTACTGATTGTCGGCCAAGATGTTGTGAACGCGAGGGTCACGAGCCAGGCAGCTTACCATAAAGTCAGCCATGTGCGCCAGACTCTTAACAGCCATCACTTCAGTATCCAGACCAACACGATGACTGAACATGCTGTCCTCCTCCTCCTCCTCATCTCCACTGTCCTCTGGCCAGCCACGCAGAATCGAGGGTATGACTGGTGTGCATGTCATATCCTCAATTTGGCCAGAGAGTTGCTCCATGTCTTCATCCTCCTCCTCCTCGTCATAGTCCTCCACTGCACGTTGTGATGAGATGAGGCTGGGCTGTGCGTTTTCACCCACACCCACTACTGTTTCTTGCTCCAAGTCATCGCGCTCGGCCTGCAATGCATCCTCTTTGTTTTTCAGCAGAGACCGTTTTAGAAGGCAGAGTAGTGGTATGGTGACGCTAATAATGGCGTCATCGCCGCTCACTATCTTGGTGGAGTCCTCAAAGTTTTGGAGGACGGTACATAGGTCAGACATCCATCTCCACTCCTCAGGTGTTATGTGTGGAGTTTGACCCATTTCCCGACGGCTTAGTTGATGCAGGTAGTCCACAACTGCCCTCTTCTGCTCACATATCCTGACCAACATGTGCAGAGTTGAATTCCAACGCGTGGGGACATCACACACCAGTCTGTGGGCCGGAAGACGCAAACGGCGCTGAAAGCCGGCAAGGCCGGCTGAAGCAGCAAGTGACTTGCGAAAATGTGCAGACAGACGGCGAACTTTTACCAGCTGTTCAGACAGCTCTGGGTATGACTTTAGAAACCTCTGAACCACCAGGTTGAGCACATGGCCCACGCATGGAACATGCGTCAGCTGGCCTCGCCTCAAAGCTGCCACCAGGTTCCGGACATTGTCACACATGACCTTTCCTGGCTTTAGGTTCAGAGGTGTGAGCCAGTGATCTGCCTGCTGTTTCAGAGCTGTCCACACCTCTTCTGCATTGTGGGGTTTGTCACCTATGCAGACTAGCTTCAGCACAGCCTGTTGCCGCTTCGCAGAGGCAGTGCTGCAGTGCTTCCAGCTTGGGACTGGTGTGGAGGGTACAGTGGATGAGGATGCGCAGGAGGAGGAGGAGGCTGAAGAGCATGACATTCCGGAGCTGTAGAGTGTCGGTGAAACCCTGACAGAGGTAGGGCCTGCTATCCTTGCTGTGGGAAGGACGTGTTCCGTCCCTCGCTCAGACTGTGTCCCAGCCTCCACAATATTAACTCAGTGTTTTGTCAAGGAGATGTAGCGGTCTTGCCCACAAGCACTTGTCCACGTGTCTGTGGTTAGGTGGACTTTGGCTGAAACAGGGTTGTTCAGGGCACGTGTGATGCTGTTGGACACGTGGTTATGCAATGCGGGGACGGCACATCTGGAGAAATAGTGGCGGCTGGGGACCGAGTAACGTGGGACAGCAGCCGCCATCAGGTCGCGGAATGCTTCCGTCTCCACCAGCCGGAAAGGCAACATTTCTAGCGCTATGAGTCGTGAAATTTGATAATTCAGGACTGTGGCATGTGGGGCGTTGGCAGCGTATTTGCGCCTGCGTTCAAAGGTTTGCTGAATGGATAATTGAACGCTGCGCTGGGACAAGGACATGCTTGAAGGTGGAGTTATTTGTGCGTGGGCAACTTCAGGTGCAGGGCCGGAGGCTTGTTTGCGGCCAGCATGTACAAGGGATTGGCTCGCACGCACAACACGCGAAGACGTAGCAGTGACATCAGCAAGCACCGCTCCTCGACTCTGTTGTACTTCCCACAAAGTCGGGTGCTTGGCTGACATGTGCCTGATCATGCTGGTGGTGGTCACGCTGCTAGTTTTCATACCCCTGTTGCTGCTGGCATGGCAGGTGTTGCCTTTTTAGAGTCATCTGGAGCCAACTTAAAAAACTGCCAGACTCGGGAAGACCTAACATTTGCACAGGCACCTTGTGTCGTGTTGTTGTTCCGGGGAACGGTTGCCTGCCTTCTGCCTGCGGACCCGACCCTGCTTCGTACTGCCTGTTGGGATGCTACGCCTCCCTCCCCCTGTGCACTGCTGTCCTCGCTCTGCATATCCTCCTGCCAGGTTGGGTCAGCTACTGGATCATCCACCACGTCGTCTTCCTCTTTCTTGGCTAATCGCTGGACTGCTCCTCCTTCTCCTCATGTGCCACCATGATGACCGTTACAATAGTTAGGCTGTTGGTTCAGGTATACCCCCAGGGGTAAATTTTTACGCCCATTCTTTTTGAATGGGCATTACAACGACAGGATACCCGCTCCTTTTCAATGGGAAAAATGTTTTGAGGCCCTCATGCACGTCTCTATCCATGGACAATGTGGAGCCTCCCAATTTTTGGCTGCCCTGGCCAAAGGGCTATACTACAATACACCCACTTCAGGTTTACAGGCCCTCCTGCACGTCTCTATCCAGGGACAATGTGGAGCCTCCCAATTTTTGGCTGCCCTGGCCAAAGGGCTATACTACAATACACCCACTTCAGGTTTACAGGCCCTTATGCATGTCTCTATCTAGGGACTATATGGAGCCTCCCAATTTTTGGCTGCCCTGTCAAAGGGCTATACTACAATACACCCACTTCCTTACAATGGGCACTTCAGGTTTGCAGGCCCTCATGCACGTCTCTATCCAGGGGCATTGGTGAACTTCCCAATTTTTGACTGCCCTGGCAAAGGAAAATACTACAATAGACCCAGTTCCTCAAAATGGGCACATTATGTCAAGAGGCCTTCATGTACGTCTCTTCTCAGGGACATCGGAGTGCCGCACAATGTTTTCACGTAAAATCTTTTATGTAATCACAAAAAGTAACATACACCAGCTGTATCTCACTATTGGGTATGTGCCCTTAACATTTCCACCCTGAATATTCATTTTGGTGTCATTTTGGAAGGTTTTCTGGTGACTCTGTAAAATTGGCGTGAAACTCGGACAAGATTGTTCACAGCTGTGACTTTTGAATGAGAAATGCTTCCAGGGGTCTTCCCCATGGTGTTGCCATGTCATTTGAGCACTCTTCTGAGACTTTTGTGACATTTTTAGGGTTTCTACATGCTGCCGGCAGTCATTTCATAAAAATACTCGTGTCTCCCATAGGATAACATTGGGCTCGTTACTCGGGCCGAGTACACGAGTATCTCGGGATGCTCGGCCCGAGCTTCGAGCAACCGAGCATTTTAGTTCTCGCTCATCACTAGTAACTAAATACATATAACAATATCAGTTGTTATTCCTATACATTTAGTTCCATATATTTTACTTTATCTGATTCAAATTATACGAACAGATACAGATATAAGTTTTCTTATGGGAAGATTTCCTCCCTGTATGATAAACCTATGGAGTGACCCCTGATCAAAACTTGCTCCATTCAGCATATAGGGTATAATTAAATTAAACCCCCATATACTTATGGAGAAGATTAAACCCATCCATATTGGCCCATATTAGTATTTAGGCATTTTGATTCTAGCTGTATCAAAGTTACTTTTATAAAGAGTTAGTACCAGTCAGGACTGGTTTTACCAGAGTTTTAGCATGATAGCAGGAGGTGTGGCGCTCCCCACGTGTTAAGCTGCCTGCGCCTGGCAGCTTCGTCAGGGGAATGTGGCTCTGTCCTCCATTATTCGTCTAATATAGCGTGCAGTTCCGTTCATTCCTGATGATTTCCTCCCCTCAGCTGTGTACAGGGGAAACCGGGTGGCCAGTCCGTCCCCCTGCTTTCACAGTGTCTGAATGCGCATGTCTAAGTACTAGACTGCGCATGTCTGGAGCCAGAAATATGGTGGCTCCCATAGTAAGGGATATATTCATATAGCGCATGCGCCAACAGCGCACTGCGCATGTCAGAGTTCACAATACCGCTGATTCCCAGTCGCGGCGACTGTTATGCTTATATTAAGCCTGTCAGAGCGCCGGAATTGTCACATAATACAGTGATTACTTAGTAATATGTCCCCTATTAAGGCCAAAATGAAAAACATAATATTGTGAGGATAGGATTATTTTTCAAGTATATATACACCCATGGCTAGTGTGGAGCCCACTGGGACAGGGTACTCGGTACCGGACTGGGTTGCTACTGGGGATGTCACGGAGGGCCTGGTCCCGACCGTGTCCCGGGTTCCGCAAGTAAAAGGGGATATTTACAAGGGATGAATGTTTGTGACGCCACCCACGGTGTGTGGTCAGTAATGGGACCACCGCTGCTGCAGAACCTCCGGGGATGATGTTGGGCAGCTTAGATGGAACGGCTCTCCGTAGGTAGAGGCTGGTTCCCTGGGGCAGTGGTAATTAGATTCTATGGTGAATATGATAGATGTGGTAATAAAGGGATGGATAGTGGAGACGGGTTCAAGGATCACACACTCACGTTTCTGAAGTTTTCCAAAGCTTTATTGCAGATGTTGTAGCAGATTATTGTCCACGGAGTCTGTACTGGGGACGGGTTGCTCCCACACTGTCCGAGTCCTCAGCTTCCTCCTGCTGGGCTGTGTGTGTGTGGCCCTGCTGCTGCTTCTAGCTGAGCTGCTGGCACTGTCTCTCCCCTCACAGGTACCCCTTGGCTAGGCAACTTGAGTCTTCCGTGTGCTACTGACCCCACCGTGTTGCTTCGCTCTGGTACAGTGTCGATCTAGAAACTCCACTATCCCAGGATTTACTGTGCTGTGTGTGTCAGTCACAGTCTCGGATCCGGTATCCGGTCTGTGCAGTCCTCTGGGGCGAGTGGTGATGGCACTCAGTCTCCCAGATGTGTTCCTTTGTCTTCAATTCTCCTTCCCTCAGACCCTGGCTAGGCCTGGAATCGATGAGCGGACTGTAGAGAAGCCTGACGCAGCTCCTTTACACTACAGTCTCCCTCAGTTCTCCCAGGAACTGGACTCTTCACAGTACTACCTCGTACTGAACTCTCCTCTAAAACTAAACTACTTCCACTTGACCTGGAGTATATAAGGGAGCTGGTTTAGCTCCCCCTCCTGGCCCAGAGGTGCTAGTGTCAGTGTGTTGTGGGGAGGGAACCCGTGTGATGTTACTATGGCACATTAACCCTTGGGGTGCCACATTCCCCCTTAGTTAAAGACAGTACTCCGGGACTATGGAAAAACAAGTAAACAAACAGTTAATACAATTAATATTTACAGAGACTTAAAAGTAAAAAGTACAAAAATCACTAAAATTTGAAGAGTCCAAAAATTCAAAAAGCAGTCTTTCTGGGGGTTTAGTCTATTGCCTCCGGGCTGATGAATATATACAAGAGTTTTTACCACAACCAGTCCGTGATATATATGGTCCATTAGTAAACGAGAAAAGTTCAAAGTTCATACAGGATCGTCTCTGTAGGTACTGGGCTTTTTAACGTTGTATTAACTATGAACATTTGTCCACGGGCGTTTCTGCTTAGGAGGCCTGGATTCACTACACCACCCCCAGGCACTTGCTTTCCCTAACTTGCATGCGCAGTGCGGGACTTGAAGCTAACAGCGGCGCGGGTGTAAATACGTCACCCGGCGCCGGAAATGACGCGAATCGCGTCATACAGCCCCCACACTGAACCCCGGACGGAATGGGAGAGTGGGGAGGCGCGCAGGGAGGCGCGCATTTGAATCTATGATGAAGATCACGCCTATTCAGGCGTGATATGATGAAGAGGGGCAGCCTGGCTGAGTGACTATGAATACCATAGTCACTCATTATCATCAGTAATGAGGTACTTTTAAAACGTTTATATTCAGTTTGACTATATGCATTTAGGAGCTAAAAGGAGTGTAGGGTAAGTGTTAATATGCTCTAGGGACAGCTTTTAATAGCTTAGGAGGTGTTTTGGGGGTGACAGGATCCCTTTAATGTGCATGGGGGTCAATCCAGTTCCTCCACCCTCTTGGACATGGTCAACCGGGTTCAATTTACATTTACTCCAAAATATTTACACTTTACAGTTAATGACATTTTAATCTTTGTATCTAGCCGGTAACTGACCTTGGGTACTATGCTCTGACCTGCGTAAAATGGGTATACTACTTGCATGTGGGCTATTGGTGTTGGTGGGCATGTACCTATTTGTAGTGTTTGGTACTGTGGCAGATGGGGGTCTGACTGCAGGACTGGCAAGTTCACTGGGACCAGGAATTTGTTCTTCCTCCACGGGTTCTACTTCCAGTTCTTCAAGTCTTGGGACTTCTTCTGGTAACACGGGTTCTGGTGTTGGTTCCACCATTGAAGGGAAAGCAATCATTGGTACTACAACTGCTCAGTAGTAATTTGGCCATGTTTTGGGGAAATCTCCTAATACAGTATGGAATACTTCTTCTTCTTTGACAGGTTGGACCTGTACGGGTTGTGTTACTTCAGGTGTCTTCAGAGTGTCAGGACACGGTTTGAGCTGATCTCGGGATACAATGGCTGAAGTTCTTCCTTCGTCTTTACTTATCAGACACGTTTTAACATTGTCTAGGTTAGATAAGACTGTGTATGGGGTGGTTTCCCACTGATTATCCAATTTGTTAGAGCGTTTCTTTCTCTTGAGAACTTGCTCACCAGGTTGTAATGGAGTTGCTTGAGCATGTTGGTTAAAGGTTTTCTCTTGTCTTGCTCTAGCTTGCTGAAGGTTTTTCTCTACGCACTCTTGTACTTGACAATACTGTTGTTGACGTAGGGTATCCCAATCAGATTATTCCACTTCTGTGTCTGGTTTCATGATTCCCATGTCTAAGTCAATTGGTAGCTTACCGGGTCTCGCACGCATAAGGTAGGCTGGAGTGCAGTTTGTAGAACTCACTGGAACATGGTTGTATAAGTCTACCAAATCGGGTAATTTATCTGGCCAGATTTCTCTCTGACTCTTCAGTAGGTCAATTACAATATGGTTCATCTTCTTGCATAAGCCATTTGTTTAGGGATGTCACGCTGTCGTGTGGATCTTCTTACAGCCGTACATATTGCAGAATTCCTGGAAAATCTCTGATTCAAAAGCTGGACCTTGATCTGCAAGGACTTGTTCTGGGTAACCATGCGGTCTACAGAAATGTGTCTGGAATGCTTCTGCAGCCGTCTTCGCTGTCAAGTCTTTGACGGGTACCACCACTAAGAAGCATGAGTAATGGTCCACGATGGTTAAGGCATAGACATAGCCTGACTGGCTTGGTGACAACTTGACATGGTCTAACGCGACTAACTCAAGTGGTTGCTTAGTTACTATGGACTGGAGCGGAGCTCTCTGTGGATCTTTTCTTCTGAGGTTGCACGGGCCACATCTACACCAATCTTCAATTGATTTTCTCATGCCAACCCAGTAGAATCTCTCTCAGGAGCAATTCCAACTTCTTCCATCCGAAATGACCTGCACCGTCGTGGTAGGCTTCTAAAACCATTCTGACGTCTTGCTTGGGTACGATTATCTGCCAGACCAGTTCATGTGTTTTAGGGTTGGTATACCTTCTGCAGAGCTTCCCCTGATACAGGAACAACTTGCCTCTCTCTTTCCAGAGCTGTTGGGTCTCAGCTGGGGCATTCTGGTTAGGGTGCACACCTTGTTGTGTAAGCAGTTCTTTCACTAGCTTCACAGCTGGATCACCATCTTGGGTGTCAGCCCATCCATGGTGTGCTAACGGGTTGAGACTTGCCTGTTGTTCTCTTTGGTAGATGCCGGGTTGATGCTGGTCTACCTTTGAACGATGAAAGGCCGGTAGTTCAATCTCTTCGAACTCTTCCGGTTCCTCTTCCATGTCTTCCAGGTGTGGCATCCGGGATAAGGCATCTGTGTTCCTGTTCTTGCGGCCTGCCCTATATTTGATGACAAAATTGTAGTTAGACAGCCGGGCTATCCATCGCTGCTCCAATGCACCTAATTTGGCTGAATCCAGGTGAGTCAACAGGGTGTTATCCGTGTAGATGGTGAATTCTGCAGCTGCCAAGTAGTGCTTGAAACGTTCCGTTACAGCCCAAACTACTGCCAGTAGTTCTAACTTGAAGGAGCAGTAATTTTCGGGATTTCTTTCTGTAGGCCAGAGCTTCCTGCTTACAAAGGCAATAACTCTCTCTTTCCCTCCTTGCTTCTGTGACAGTACTGCTCCTAGTCCTACGTTGCTGGCATCCGTGTATAGAATGAATGGTTGATGGTAATCAGGGTATGCCAGAATCTCTTCTCCCATCAGTGCACATTTCAGCTTGTTGAAGGAATCTTCCCTCTCTTCACTCCACTGGAAAGGAGGATTACGGGTTGCAGACTTTCTTGACTGTCCTACCAGGATGTCTTGCAGGGGAGCTGCTAGCTTCTTGAATACTCTGATAAATCTTCTATAATAGCCTACCAGGCCCAGGAATTGCCTCACTTCTTTCACGTTTGTAGGTCTCGGCCAATCCCTTACCACTGTGACTTTATCAGGATCCGGTGCTACTCCCTCTGAACTCACGACATGTCCCAGGTACTGTACCTTTGGTTTGAGAAAGTGGCATTTGGATGGCTTGATTTTCATGTCGTATCCGGATAAGGCTTCAAACAATTCTGCCAGGTCTTGTAGATGTTGCTCATACGTCTTGGAGTAGACTATGACATCATCTAGGTACAGGAGGACAGTTTCAAAGTTCTTATGTCCTAGGCAGCTCTCCATCAGGCGTTGAAAGGTCCCGGGTGCGTTGCAGAGTCCGAACGGCATACAATTGAACTCACAGAGGCCCATCGGCATAGTAAAGGCTGTCTTCTCCTTGTCGGCCTCGGCCACAGGAACCTGCCAGTACTCACTAGTCAGATCAAGGGTGGAAAAGTAGTTAGCAGATTTTAATGCAGCTAATGACTCCTCAATCCTAGGTAATGGGTATGCGTCCTTATGTGTGATGCAGTTGATCTGCCGATAATCTACGCACATTCTCATGGTCCCGTCCTTCTTTTTAACTAACACTAGAGGTGCTACCCAGGGGCTACAACTGTCTCTTATTACCCCTGCAGATTTCATTTCTTTGAGCATGTCTTTGGTGGTTTGGTAGTGAGCGAGTGGTAATGGTCTATACAGTTAGGGCCAGATATATTTGGACAGTGACACAATTTTCGCGAGTTGGGCTCTGCATGCCACCACATTGGATTTGAAATGAAACCTCTACAACAGAATTCAAGTGCAGATTGTAACGTTTAATTTGAAGGGTTGAACAAAAATATCTGATAGAAAATGTAGGAATAGTACACATTTCTTTACAAACACTCCACATTTTAGGAGGTCAAAAGTAATTGGACAAATAAACATAACCCAAACAAAATATTTTTATTTTCAATATTTTGTGGCGAATCCTTTGGAGGCAATCACTGCCTTAAGTCTGGAACCCATGGACATCACCAAACGCTGGGTTTCCTCCTTCTTAATGCTTTGCCAGGCCTTTACAGCCGCAGCCTTCAGGTCTTGCTTGTTTGTGGGTCTTTCCGTCTTAAGTCTGGATTTGAGCAAGTGAAATGCATGCTCAATTGGGTTAAGATCTGATGATTGACTTGGCCATTGCAGAATGTTCCACTTTTTTGCACTCATGAACTCCTGGGTAGCTTTGGCTGTATGCTTGGGGTCATTGTCCATCTGTACTATGAAGCGCCGTCCAATCAACTTTGCAGCATTTGGCTGAATCTGGGCTGAAAGTATATCCCGGTACACTTCAGAATTCATCCGGCTACTCTTGTCTGCTGCTATGTCATCAATAAACACAAGTGACCCAGTGCCATTGAAAGCCATGCATGCCCATGCCATCACGTTGCCTCCACCATGTTTTACATTGGATGTGGTGTGCTTTGGATCATGTGCCGTTCCCTTTCTTCTCCAAACTTTTTTCTTCCCATCATTCTGGTACAGGTTGATCTTTGTCTCATCTGTCCATAGAATACTTTTCCAGAACTGAGCTGGCTTCTTGAGGTGTTTTTCAGCAAATTTAACTCTGGCCTGTCTATTTTTGGAATTGATGAATGGTTTGCATCTAGATGTGAACCCTTTGTATTTACTGTCATGGAGTCTTCTCTTTACTGTTGACTTAGAGACAGATACACCTACTTCACTGAGAGTGTTCTGGACTTCAGTTGATGTTGTGAACGGGTTCTTCTTCACCAAATAAAGTATGCGGCGATCATCCATCACTGTTGTCATCCGTGGACGCCCAGGCCTTTTACAGTTCCCAAGCTCACCAGTCAATTCCTTTTTTCTCAGAATGTACCCAACTGTTGATTTTGCTACTCCAAGCATGTCTGCTATCTCTCTGATGGATTTTTTCTTTTTTTTCAGCCTCAGGATGTTCTGCTTCACCTCAATTGAGAGTTCCTTTGACCGCATGTTGTCTGGTCACAGCAACAGCTTCCAAATGCAAAACCACACACCTGGAATCCACCCCTGACCTTTTAACTACTTCATTGATTACAGGTTAACGAGGGAGACGCCTTCAGAGTTAATTGCAGCCCTTAGAGTCCATTGTCCAATTACTTTTGGTCCCTTGAAAAAGAGGAGGCTATGCATTACAGAGCTATGATTCCTAAACCCTTTCTCCGATTTGGATGTGGAAACTCTCATATTGCAGCTGGGAGTGTGCACTTTCAGCCCATATTATATATATAATTGTATTTCTGAACATGTTTTTGTAAAGAGCTAAAATAACAAAACTTGTGTCACTGTCCAAATATTTCTGGCCCTAACTGTACCTCTCTTTTATAGGCTGATGGTTACCTGTGGGTATAGTGTGCTCTACCCCTTTAATTTGCCCAAAGTCTAACGGGTGTTTGCTGAATATTTGCTCATATTCTTTCACTACCCAGTATAATCCATGCTTTTGATGGGAAGGTGTTGAACTGGTACCTACATGTAGCTTTTGGCACCAATCCTCCAGCTTTTCCCCTGAGCCATTGTCATCAGCCTGATTTGACGGGTTCAAGGGCTCGACGGCTGTGATGTTATTATTATCAACCGTGTATAATTTAGCCATGGTAAGCATACTTTGGTAATGTGATCTCATCCTCTCCGCAGTTTAATAGGCGTAATGGCACTCTTCCCCGGTGTACCTCAACCACTCCTCTAGCTGTGAGTATAGTAGGTCTACTGTCTGAGTACATGGGTTCTACCAGGGCTTGATAGTCTTGCCCTTTAATGCCTATTGCGGCTCTACACCAGACCAACATTTCAGTTTTGGGAGGTATTACAATGGGTATTGGATCACTTACTCGTACACTGCCGATCTCGCCTCCGGATAATTGTACCTGTTGCTTCAACATCAGGGCTTTGATCTCTTTGTGCAGAAGCTTCTGCTGTCCGGTTCCGGCAGTCTCGGCGATCTGCTGCAAAACACTTTATCACTTCGGAAAAACATTTCTCAATTACATTAATTCCTAGCAGCATCACTGGCTCACATTCTCGCCGGTTAACATCTACGATTATAATACCCTGGTTCTGTAATTCTACCTTCCCCATCTGAATGGTTATTTCTCTGAACCCAACCTGTGGTATTAATTGTCCATTACTAGCCCATATGTCCATTGTAAAGTCAGTTGGAGCACTAGTAATGTCTGAATCGGCCCAGTATCTTTTTTACATAGAACATGTGGAATTGGTGTTACCTGGGACCCGGTATCCAACAAGGCACTAAAGGGAATGCCATCCAACACGATAGGGATAACCGTCTGTCCTCCCACGAATCTGTCATATCAGGCTGAAGGACCTGTAGCGTTCATACCTGAGGAGCAGCCCGCCTTTCCAGGGAATTGTCGTTTAAAGCACACTCTCGGGCAAGGTGACCTGGCTTCTGGCAGCGGCAGCAAATGGGCTGTCCATCCGGTTGATAGCGATCGCTGGGTCGTCCTCTGGTCGCTTGATATCTTCTGGGCTTCATCCACGGAACATCCTCTCTGCTGGTCGCCAATTCGATCTTGGGTGCAGGCTTGGATCCTGGCAGCTCCTTGATGACATTAGCCATTGATATAACGGTGTCTTTCAGGGCATCTAGCTTTTGATTGAGGGCCTCATTGGAGATTGGCTCCCTAGTTTCAGCAGCAGTTGCTGACATGACAGATGTCGCTGGCGCTGGCGGTTGCTGAGGTGCTGCTGCTGTAGGGTCCGGTATAGATTTTAGATCCCGGGGCTCTTCTAGCTGCTGCAGGCGGATGGCTCTGTGTTTCAACTCAGCAAATGTCATGTTAGGATTCTGAAGAAGTATCATACTCAGCTGTCCTCTGTGGGATGGGGATAGGAGGCCCTCTATGAATTGGTCGATTAGCATTTTATCAGCTCCCGGGGCTAAAGCAGGTTCTGCCAGTTTAAGGGCTTTGAGTGCTTCCTGCAGATTCAAAGCATAGTCTCTGGCACTCTCTTTGGGCTTCTGGTGACATGCAAAGAACCTCATCTTAGCCCGGGTATCAGCAGTAGATTCAAATGTTGCTTTTAGTCCAGCTGCTAGATGCTCTACAGTGTCTTTATTTGTGTCCAGCCAGGACGCAACCTCCCACTGTGCATTGCCCGTTAATTGTCCCATAATCATTCCTACATGTTGGGCTTCAGTGAGGGGGGGTACATCACATAATAAGCTTTTATCTTGCAGAAAGTCATTAAGCATATTAGGCCTACCGGAGTATTGGGGCAGCCACATTGCCCCTGGAGTATACAGCATCAGGAACGGCATGATAGGTGCTGCTCCTTGCGCCGCTGCACCGCCGGGTGCTACTGCTTGATCCGGCGCTGCAGCTCCACCAACTGCTCCACCGCTGCTTGGCGCCGCTGGCTGCGACATCCTGTGCCCCCTTAGTCAATGTTCACCCTCCTGTCTTCCGCTTCCGTCCGGATGTCTCTTGGAGGTTCCGAGTGCACCAGGGATCTTCTTTCCCGCTGGATGTTGTCAGCACCAGGGAGGAGGCTGGATTTACGCCACTGCAGGGTACCACCCCCTTTCTTTCCTTCACACCGCGCGCTGTAAAATGGCGGATTTTCAAAAGTACAGTTCATATGGCGCAGCTTAAAAACAGTTTTTGCACACATCACGGCACACGATGCCCATTTTACCGGGCACGGTAAATCCTGTTCGTGACGCCAGGTTGTGGAGCCCACTGGGACGGGGTACTCGGTACCGGACCAGGTTGCTACTGGGGATGTCACGGAGGGCCTGGTCCCGACCGTGTCCCGGGTTCCACAAGTAAAAGTGGATATTTACAAGGGATGAATGTTTATCGTGATGCCACCCATGGTGTGTGGTCAGTAATGGGACCACCGCTGCTGCAGAACCTCCAGGGATGATGTTGGGTAGCTTAGATGGAACGGCTCTCCGTAGGTAGAGGCTGGTTCCCTGGGGCAGTGGTAATTAGAGTCTATGGTGGATATGATAGATGTGGTAATAAAGGGATGGATAGTGGAGACGGGTTCAAGGATCACACACTCACGTTTCTGAAGTTTTCCAAAGCTTTACTGCAGATGTTGTAGCAGATTATTGTCCACGGAGTCTGTATTGGGGCCGGGTTGCTTCCACGGTGTCCGGGTCCTCAGCTTCCTCCTGCTGCGCTGTGTGTGTGTGGCCCTGCTGCTGCTTCTAGCTGAGCTGCTGGCACTGTCTCTCTCCTCACAGGTACCCCTTGGCTAGGGAACTTGAGTCTTCCGTGTGCTACTGACCCCGCCGTGTTGCTTCGCTCTGGTACAGTGTCGATCTAGAAACTCCACTATCCCAGGATTTACTGTGCTGTGTGTGTCAGTCACAGTCTCGGATCCGGTATCCGTTCTGTGCACTCCTCTGGGGCGAGTGGTGATGGCACTCAGTCTCCCAGATTTGTTCCTTTGTCTTCAATTCTCCTTCCCTCAGACCCTGGCTAGGCCTGGAATCGATGAGCGAACTGTAGAGAAGCCTGACGCAGCTCCTTTACACTACAGTCTCCCTCAGTTCTCCCAGGAACTGGACTCTTCACAGTACTACCTCGTACTGAACTCTCCTCTAAAACTAAACTACTTCCACTTGACCCGGAGTATATAAGGGAGCTGGTTTAGCTCCCCCTCCTGGCCCAGAGGTGCTAGTGTCAGTGTATTGTGGGGAGGGAACCCGTGTGATGTTACTGTGGCACATTACCCCTTGGGGTGCCACACTAGTATATGTAATAAATCAGAGGTAGAGAGGCAGACCAAGAACCCCATAAAAATGATGATGATGAATGATGAAAAAAAGGGACATATCACCAGGCAAACTATGATTTTAAACCAAATTAAGATATCACAAAGAATATACATATATCTCCCATGAACCCATATGTAAGGTACATGACACCACCAAAAAGGTGGATTTATCCAATTCTATAGGTTTGTAGTTACAATTCCATGGTAAACATCAAAATATAAAGACATAGTATATTTCAAATAGGAGATAGATTTAGTATAGTGCGCAGCACTTTTTAACCAGACCAAATCCCAAGTGGACCACTTGAAAATCTATGCGGTCAGCCTAGGGATATTCACAGCCAATTAAGGCAGTAATGGGGTCCCCCACAAGGGGTCACTCCAAATACAAAACCCATATAGAGACCATACCTCTCTCTATAAGGTTCAAAGCCCAGAACAATCATTTTTAATCACCGACTTCAACCCTTTCCACTGGTGGTCCAAACAGGTCCTACCCAGTGTAAAAAATCAATTCAGAGTTGTACACTCCATTATAAAGTGTGCCGCTAGATCATGTAGCCAAGACAATCATCCAACCAAAGCATTCCCTCAGGCACTGCTCTGGTTTGATAAAAAATCTTGACAAGAGACAATCGTTCCTTAAAGGTATCTTTACACGCCGCCACTGTGGCTAGCAACAGGTATCCACCGCACGTGCACGCGCACGTTTTAATGGTGGATACCGATCGCTAATGTCGCATATGCACGCTGCCATTGCGTTGTCAACTGAAGGTATCTTTGTTCCCCGGAAGTTCCAACAGATCCTGCGGCTTACTTCCTGTTGAATACCTTCCCCGCTTTACACGCCGCTACCATAAAGGACTATGGGCGTACATCTTTCGCGACGCAAGTACATAGGCGTGACAGAGTTGTGTATTCCTTGATGCTAATACGCTGATTGGACAATGCAATAGAGTCATGATTGGCCAGCATGCGCAGGAAGGCTGGCTATTAAATGACGCTATTGCAATTGTGTAGTGTGAATGGACAGCTCTTTAAATATGGCGCCATGTGAAGGGACAGCCAATGGTTACACAGTAGCCCCCACCAATGATCGCTGATGGGGCGTGGTATCCATGACGCTGTGGCATGCCCCTGTGAAATCACTAGGCGACGCAACATCCATGCCTGTGCCCCGTTTAGACGCCACTACAATGGCAATTGTGCCTTTCTGTTGCCTCAGGTTTTTGAGCACGGCTCAGCAACAGGTATCTGAGTCAACTGCAGGACACAGGAAGGAATTTCCCTATTTACACACCGCCATTTCGTAGCAATTTCATGGCAACAGACATAAATATCCCCAATGCTAGGCAGTTGCTACCTTTCAGTGGTGGCATGTAAAGGGACCTTTACATCACCAAAGAAACAGGGGATGGGGGGTTTATGAAAAGAGAAAAACAGGTTTCTTTATAACATATATCACATGAGGAGAGAGAGAAGGAGCAAGAACCATCCCTCAGGTAGTATAGATGTACAAGTCAAGTTCATTTATAGAAACCAGTAGATAAAAGTTCTTCATTAATTCCATCTGTTGTTAAATTCTTGAGTCTGTAGGTCCATTACGATTCTCGCCATAAGAGATCCTTCATTTTATTTCCTCCTCTGATGTTGGTCCGTACTTTCTCTAAACCCAATATCTTGATCCCTCTTGTACTATGATGCGCCCTCAGGGCTGTGGGGTACTCGGCTCTCGGGACTCTCTCTTAGTAAGGGATGTCACGGGTGGCCATCCCGAGGCCGTAACCCTCGGGGTCAACTTTAAAAAAGGGGTTTTCTCTTTTCGAAGAAGGGGATCTATTTACAGGGGATTATTTACAACTTGTCTTTGCCGTGACGCCACCTGCTGAGTCTGGTGTATTCACCAGCGCCGCTCCAGTCCTCCGGTGGTCAGTTTTACGGCGGCTTAGATGGAATCGTCCCCGCAGGCAGGACGAGACCACCGGGGCAGGAATGCTGTAATAAAACAGTTTATGGTTGAAAGGATGCAGCAGAGTCAAAGCTTCACTTCACCGGGTAACTTTTACTTGAACAGTTCTTTCTTTCAGCTTACAGTTCAACAGTTCATGAGATGGTATAATGGCGAATGCTTTCGGGCTGCAATTGGGATTCTAGCTTAAGATGGAACCCTCCTTTAAGTTCCTTTCCTTTCCTTCTATTCCGTTCCCGTGTGAAGTCTAATCTCTTGTAGATGATCTGGCCTCCTGCTGTTACTTGTTCTGTCTCCTCTCCCTTTTGTACCCGTCGGGTTAACCTTGTAGTGAATGCCGCAATGGCTGCTGCGGTTCTGGCTTCCCTCTTGTGGGACCTTGGGAGTCAGGGCTGTATTCATAATATCCCTGTTTTGCGGATTTTCTGTGAGACTTAGAGTACTCACAGGTTCGGGCTCCGATACCCACGTTTCTTCCTATGGGGCAAACTCTATCCGTTCCCCATTCAAGTCCACTCTGCCATCTGAGGTTCTTTGCTTTCTTTACTCTGTTGGGATCTGTGCTCTTCCAGGACCTCTCAGCCGAGATAGCCCTCTTGGTTCCTGTAGGCCTGTCTGCCTGCTCCTTCCACCTCCTCCTCACTCCGACTCTTCACTCCAACTCACTCTGACTCACTAGTTCCCCCTAGAGGCCACTATCTATCTCCTCCCAGGGTTCCCTCCCACCTACTGTCCTATTGTGTGTGGGTGCTGCTCTAGGGCACCACCTTGTGACCATTGTCCCAATTGCAGTGGAGTACTACACCGCTTTTCTGGGTGCAGTACCCCTTCTGTGGCACCTACGTAGTGGGGCGCCACAACTACATTGGTGGTTTATCAGGAAGTGAGATGCAACTGAAGAGATACATTGTAAGGTTTTCAGTCTTTTTTGCTATATCCGTTGTTATCTTTGCATTCAGTGTATTTTGTCGGCCATCTTGTTTCCTGTCATGTGCATTGACTTTTGCGCTCAACCAATATGGAGTTTTCAGCTTGTCGTCGGCCATCTTGTTTCCTGTCCTGTGCATTGACTTTTGCCCTCAAACAATATGGAGTCCTCAGCTTTGATGTCCCTGCCCTGTTTCTTGCCAATTGCCCTTTTAATCAGTTTCAGATGATTTACCTGTGCTCCTGAATCAGGTCTGCAATCTGTCTGTGACTTGCTCTCTGAAGCCTGGATTCACTCTGCCTGGAATCATTTGTGGACACAGAATCCTCCTGTTTGCCAGCAACATCTGACAGGAAAGTAATAGACTCTGAATGCTTTCCTTGAGACTTGTGCTATGCTTTAATGCTCTGATGTCCTTGGTTGTTTGCCTTGCACTCTGCAACTTACATTTACGTTATCCTGTTGATGCACTAACTTGTATGAAGCAATACAAGAGCTGCTTAAGAAGCGTATGTGTCATGTATCTCATTATACCCATGGATTAGACTCTATATAGACTGTATCATATGACATACATTTTTTTTCTCTAGGTCAGTTTTGGCTGTCCCAATATATGAGAGATGTTGCTGGATCCTTTTTCTCAATTCTTGAGAGGTCTGACAGATATAAATTTTGGGGCAAGTGCAAATTAGTGCACAGACCAAATTCCGAGTCTTGCAATTGAAGTATCCCCTCGGTTTTCTGACTGAAGGAAAAATATCAGAGAGAAGATTATCGTTAGACATCACTAATGGACAAACATTACATCCCCCACAAGGGTAGGAACCTTCCAAGGATATACCCCTCCAAGTTTCAAACTGGGGCGGAAAAAGTGACTAAATGTCAAATCATCCTTTAAATTCCTTGCTCTGCGTGCTATTACGTGTGGTTGTTCTGGAATACAATTTGATACTAACGGTTCACTCAAAAGGATATTCCAATTCTTTTTCAAGATTCTCCTCAGATTTTCCCATTGGTTATTATATTATGTTATAACCCCTATCCCCTGATTTTCCAGATTTTTTTTAAAAGGTTAGATTTCAGGAGGGTATGTCTGTCCAAATGCAAAGAATGCTGGAATGGTCTAGCAATTACCTTTTTAGGATCGCCTCTTTCTTTGAAACGTCCCATAAGATCAAACGCTTGCTTCCGAAAATCCTCCATCTTGCTACAGTTGCGCCTCATGCAAATGAATTGCCCCTTGGGTATTCCTCTTTTCAAATGGTCTGGATGGAAGCTCCCATAGTGGAGGAGATTATTTGTGGCAGTCGGTTTTCTAAATAGGTCCGTATAAATCTTTGTCCCCGATATTTTCAATCTGAGGTCTAGGAAGTCAACCGATAGAGATGGCGTCTGTGGAGTTAAGATAATGTTTAAGGAGTTGCTGTTCAGATCTTTAACAAAATTATTACACTCCTCCCTTGATCCAGTCCAAAAAATCAAGATATCATCCAGATATCTGTACAAACGGAACATGTGTTGTTGGTAGTCCACTGATTTGTAGACAACAACCTCCTCCCACCACCCCAAAAAAATCCCTGCATATGAGGGCGCACAACGCGCCCCCATTGCAGTACCAGACGTTTGGCTGTAAAAAAACGCGATTGAAAACAAAATAATTACAATTCAGGATGTTGGAGAGGAGATTAAGCAAAAAATTATCGTGTTCCCTGGTACCTGTTGAGTTGGAGTCCAAGAAAAATGAGACCGCTTCAATCCCCAATTCATGTCGTATATTCGTGTAGAGTGATTCCACATTCAAGGTTAATAGCAAAGTTACTTCTGGAACTTCCAGATCTTCCAAATGTGCAATCAAATCTGCTGAATCCCTGATGTAAGATTTCTGCTGGAGGGCTATGGGCTGTAAATAAAAGTCCAAATATGAACATGGCCTCTCCCACAAACCATCTATCCCAGCAACTATTGGCCTACCTGGCAGTTGTGTCAAGGGTTTATGCACTTCGGGAGCATGTAGAAGGTAAGAACCAGCGGATGTTGTGTCGATAGGAATTGTAGTTCTTTCTTGGAGATGATGCCCTCAATCAAG
Organism: Allobates femoralis; assembly: GCA_033576535.1. Classification (NCBI taxonomy): domain Eukaryota; kingdom Metazoa; phylum Chordata; class Amphibia; order Anura; family Aromobatidae; genus Allobates; species Allobates femoralis. Next base: position 156,663,870 of record JARQOC010000011.1, on the reverse strand, counting down.
GTTCGATTCAATAGACGGTCCAATTTGGTCTTAAAAGTGGTCGTTGGATCTGAAGGGAGAGGCAAATAAGTTAACGCATAGCCTCAGTTCCATACATATTAACTGGCCAAAGGACTATGTTACCCCCTTTATCTGCTTCCTTGATCACCACCTCTTTTAAGTTTTTCAGATTATGTAAGGCCTTTTTTTCTTCCAAAGAAAGATTATTACGACTACATTTGTCAATCCTTAATCTTTAAATGTCCTTACAGACAGTATCAAAGAATATTTGTACTGTTGGGAATAGTGAGAAACTAGGAGTAGTTTGTGAGGGTAATCTACTTGTAAAATGGCGATGTTTGCCCGACTGGTCGTTATTATCATCCAACAACTCCAGAAGATTTTCAAAAGTATGTTTCTCCACTGGGGGTAGGGAGTCCAGGACAGACGTTTTTTTGTACATCAATTTGAAGGTTAGCTGTCTGCAAAATAAATACAAATCCTTCACAAAGGTACATTTATCTAACACATTCACTGGTGAGAATGACAAACCCCTGCGTAGTAGATTCTCTTCTACTGCAGATGGTGTATTATTAGAGAGGTTTATGATGGTTAGACTACCTTGTGTTTTCTATTTGTTGTTCCTGACAGGTACCCTCTTCGGTAATGGTGTTACAATATCCAACCTGTTTGTCCATTTTCTCAAGTTTGGACCCTCCACGTCTTCCCCTCCGGGCTCGCTTTCCAAATCGCTCAGGTCTGAAGATAAAAAATCCTCCTCTTCTGATGTATTAGGCGTTGGAGCAATAGGTTTGACTGGTGGGGCTGGACTGTTTGGATTTACTAGCGGGGTATTTTTTTGTTTTGGTCTTGGTGTTGGGTTACCCTTCTGTCCCCACTTAAAGACTTTTCCTTGCTTCATAATTCTAAATCCTTTTTGCCTCTCACCAATTTCTGCTTTTTCCTTTTTATCACTTCCTTTTCAAATTGATCTATTGTCCCCTTAAGTTTAGTTTGGAACTGTTTAACTGTATTCTTATCAAGAGTCAAGCTGTGACTCCCTTGTCTTAATAGATTCACAAATCGTGGTTAAGTAATCTTTATCATGGGAAATTAATAGATCTAACAAGATTTTAGAACATGATTTTAAACCCGACTCCCATTTTTTTCGAAAATCCTCCTCTGCCTCCCAGGCAGGAAATATTTGCACTTGGCCCAAAATTTATATCAGTCAGACCTCTCAAGAATTGAGAGAAAGGATCCAGCAACATCTCTCAAATATTGGGACAGTCAAAACTGACCTAGAGAAAAAAGAAAAATGTATCTCTTCAGTTGCATCTCACTTCCTGATAAACCACCAATGTAGTACAAGAGGGATCAAGATATTGGGTTTAGAGAAAGTACGGACCAACATCAGAGGAGGAAATAAAACGAAGGATCTCTTACGGCGAGAATCGTCATGGACCTACAGACTCAAGAGTTTAATAACAGAAGGAATTAATGAAGAACTTTTATATACTAGTTTCTATAAATGAACTTGACTTGTAGATCTATACTACCTGAGGGATGGTTCTTACTCCTTCTCTCTCTCCTCATGTGATATATGTTATAAAGAAACCTGTTGTTTTTCTCTTTTCATAAACCCCCCTCCTCCCCTGTTTCTTTGGTGATGTAAAGGAACGATTGTCTCTTGTCAAGATTTTTTATCAAACCAGAGCAGTGCCTGAGGGAATGCTTTGGTTGGATGATTGTCTTGGCTACATAATCTAGGGGCACACTTTATAATGGAGTGTACAAATCTGAATTGATTTTTTACACTGGGTGGGACCTGTTTGGACCACCAGTGGAAAGGGTTGAAGTCGGTGATTAAAAATAATTGTTTTGGGCCTTGAACCTTATAGAGGGAGGTATGGTCTCTATATGGGTTTTGTATTTGGAGTGACCCCTTGTGGGGGACCCCTTTACTGCCTTAATTGGCTGTGAATATCGGTCTTTATTGTTTGCTATTAGCAGTGAGGTCTTCCTGAGACTATTTTGTCTTAAAGGAATGTTACAGCTGAATCTAGTCATTTGAAATAATTTTAAATTTTGTGGTTTTTGTCGTGTTGTCTGTTACTTAAATACATTTTTTGTAATATTTCACAAAAAAAATTTATGGTTGTATCGCTTCTTTTTGGACTTTCCTATCAAATTTACTAGACGTGCTGTAGAAATAGCTATTTAATAGTAGAGTCCTCTGCCTAGAAAGTATTATGTACCTCAGAGAGTGTACAGGTGCCTGAAACTGCGTCACTGTGAGGTAATTAGAAAGTCTGTATTGCTGTGACGTCGCCACTATTGTTCTTGCAGGGATGTCACAGATTCAAAATCGCCGCCAACGTTGCGCAGCATCGCTCATTGGCTGAGCGCCATTGGCAGTGATCAATGAGCTCTGTTGGCGTTTCATTTCGCTGAGCGCGGCGACCAATTAGTGAAGAGGGATTTAAATCACACGCCAAGAGCGCTGATTGGTTGCCATGCTCAGCGGCAACCAATCAGTAAAGCGGCGCACGGCTTGGCGGGGGTTTTGAATCCCGCTTCGCTCATTGGTCGCCATCAACTGTGTTGACCAATGAGTGAATTGGGATTCAAAACCCCCGCCAAGCCACGAGCCGCTTCGCTGATTGGTTGCCGCTGAGCATGGTGACGAATCAGTGCTCTTGGCACGTGATTTAAATCCATTTCGCTGAATGGTCGCCGTGCTCAGCGGCGACCAATCAGCGAAGCGGCACGCGGCTTGGCGGGGAATCTGAATCTCGCTACGCTCATTGGTCGCTGCGGTCAACGGCGACCAATGAGCAAAGCGGGATTTAAGCACGTGGCAAAATTCAGATCCCCCATCAAGCCGCGCGCCGCTTCGCTGATTGGTCGCTGTTGAGCGCGGCGACCAACCAGCGAAGCGTCGCACGGCTTAGCAAGGGTTTTGAATCCCGCTTCGCTCATTGGTCGACACAGTTGACGGCGACAAATGAGCCAAGCAGGATTTAAATCACGCAGCAACAGCGCTCATTGGTTGCCACGGTCGATGGCGGCCAATGAGCGAAGTGAGATTCAGATCCCCTGCCAAGCCGCGCGCCAAGAGCGTTGATTGGTCATCGCTGAGCGCGGTGACCAATCAGCAAAGCAGGATTTAAATCATGCACCAAGAGCACTGATTGGTCACCACGCTCACGGCAACCAATCAGCGAAGCTGCGCGTGGCTTGTCAGGAGTTTTGAATACCGCTTCGCTGATTGGTCGCCACACTCAGCAACGACCAATCAGCGCTCTTGGCACGCAGCTTGGCGGGGGATCTGAATCCCACTTCACTCATTGGTCACCATCAACCGCGGCGACCAGTGAGCGCTGTTGCAGTGTGATTTAAATCCTGCTTTGCTCATTGGTTGCCGTCGACCACTCAGCTGAGCGCAGTGACCAGTCAGCGAATCGGCGCCCGGCTTGGTGGGGGTTTTGAATCCCAACCGCCATATCATAATACCCATAACTTGGGTGTTCCAATATGGCGGTCGGGGTACTTCCGCTGTGAGCAGCCGGGAGATGACCGGCTGGCACCGGTCATTTCCCTGCTGAGTCACCGCGGACCTCCGTGCAGTGAGAGATGACCCACAGCTACCATCGGGAGATCAGGGTATGGGGACTCGGGTATCTTGGCCCTCTGTTGCTGTAGGGATGTCACTGGTGGCTTGCCCAGACCTGTGGCCCTGGTGGTCAACTGAAAAGGGGTAGTTGAAATGGGAATAAAAGTTGTTAAGTTTATCATGATGCCACCCGCAGATTCTGGTGATTGAGCACCAGCGCCGCTTCAGACCTCCGGAAGGCGATGGTATAGCAGCCGAGATGGTACATCTCCCTGCAGGTAGAGCTAACCCTCCGGGGCAGGGATGCTCCGGTGGTAATGGTGGTGCTGGTGATGAGAATGAGCAGAGCACGGTATTGTCGAGAAACAGATACACGGAGACCCAGTCACTCTACCATGGAACTTTACTGGAACAATGCAGATGTCGATACAGTTCACAGTGGCAAAACAGTCTTTATCCGGCCGGCTAGTCACAGTGGGCTGCAGAGTCTCTGGAAGTCTCCCGTGGTATGCCTTCTTGGATCTAACCCGTGTCCTGCTGCTAGTGCCTGTCCTGGGGTAGCCTACTTAATACCAGGCCCGTTGAGGTGCTCTGACGATCCCGGCTTCCACTCTCTCACTCTCCTGCTCTGGGATTTCACCACAGTGGGTTAACCTGATCCCGCCTGGCAGGGTGTCTGGGCCGGTAAACGGACCTACGACCTCTGGTGTTCTCAGTTCAGGGGCTGGACCCCCTGACCGTCTTTGGAAACAGCACTCCGGTAAAGTGGACCCAGGTTCCCTCCCTGAGTATGGGCGCTCGGGGTCCCCTTCTTCTGTCTGGGCTGCCTGTTCTTTCTCTCCAGGCCCCCTACCTGGGAGTCTCCTTTTCTCACTTGGAGGCTGCCCGATCTCTGTCTTTCCTCGGTGCCAACTAAAACTCACTGTGTGTCCTCCCTTCTCCCCTAATCCTTCCCCTAGGGAATGGGTCCTTACCATCTGCCTAAGCTCGGATGTGGGAGTGCTGGGATGGGATCCTCCCACAGACTTCTGCCTTCCCACTGTGACAGGGGTTACCACACATTCGTTTATGGGTGCAGTACCCCGATTATCACGCCTGACCAGGTAGGGTGCCACATTCCCCCTTGGTGGAATACACTCGTTTGCGAGTGTGGTTAACTGGGGTACAGGCAGTGAATTTTTTTTTCTTTTTCATTAAACAATAACAATTATAACGGGTAACATATTTACATTTTAAGCATTATTCTTCATCCCTTTATGGGAAGCAACAAGCTTAAACGTTGCAAAAATATAAAAGAAACATTATTAACAAGGGGATTCTTCGGTCTCAGGGGGACCGGTAACTGCGCGGACCCAGCAGTAATTATTGTCCTGCACAGTCCAGTGTGTCTTATCACCACTGGGCTGCTTGGGGTTGAACATTATTATAAAACGGGGTAAGAGTTCTCATGAAAGTTTATGAGGCTCAAAAAGGCAAAAAGGGCAAGATGAAATAAAACTATATACAGTTCACGGTAACAGAAATGTTTTGTTGCTTATAGGCGGGACACCCTAATGGCAAAACATCCCAAGGGTCCTGCATGCAGCTCATAGGTGACCTGGTCTCCCTGGTAAATGTCTCGCTCTGGGTGACTGCGGCGTAAATGGGGCTCCATATCACGCCGTCCCACAAAAATGTCATCTTTTTGCCCTTCCTCGCATATAAACCCCCACCCGACCCATAGCGGAACGACATAACAGTACCTCGTTTTTTCAGTTACCATAGGTAACGGGGGTTGTCGGTGGGCTTCATCTCCCGAATGGCGGCTTTCCATTTCAAGTCACCACCAGTCCTCACGACGGCGTTGTCGGGCCGCCTGGTCCTCCTCGCTGAGCTGGAGAGGACTAATCAGGGAGGAGTATGCCGGAGGTGAAGAACTGGTTGCCGGGGTATCCGGTATGGTGCTGATGTTGGCACGGAGCTCTTGCGGGGCGCCCCATCGATGCTGCCAGGCACTTAACCACGCTGCCTCCGGGGTGTCGCCTCCGGTAGCTCCTGAGCCGTAGTCTGTGTCGTCCGCGTTGGGACCCTCCTCCACGGAACCGGTCGAGTCGTCGTCCCCTTCTTCAGCCTCGACGACAATATCCAGCTCCTGGTCAGGTCCTTCTGCATCCTGGGCTGGTTGCGTGTTGGTAGGGCTGGCTGGCGGGTCCACGGGGTCATCCGTCTGGACCCCTGCTTCCTGGGTCTCCACAGGTGGTTTCGATGCCAGGACCTCCTCCACAGCTCGGGTAATGGCCGCCGCCTCTCTTGCTTCTCGGTCCACCGCCCGGGACATCAGTTCAACCGCCTGGGTGGCACTCCAGCTGCAGACCACCCACTTCGTCTGCGCCAGATTGTCCCGCAGCTTTCAGAAAGCCCCTCTCCAGAACTCCGCATCTCCCTCGTTAGTAAGGAGGGAGACCAAGTCCAGGTCCCCGCGGGCAATGCAGGCCTGCTGCTCCACCTCACGCAGAAGATTTGTCCAACGGGTCACCATTGCACCTGGTATAAAACATTGTTCTTTGTGTCCTTCTCTTCCGGTTTGTCCTCTTATGGCTTTTTGGCGGTTCCCCTCGGTCAATTCCATTGGCCCGCCCCCTTGGTTGATTGGCAGCCATAGGGGCGAGCAAACTGTTTTGTGCCTCTGGCAAGGGGCTGAGACACACCTTCGGGCCCGCACATTGTCCTTTCACATGGTTAAGCTGCCACTTTGGAGTTCCCGGTAAAATGGTGTGAACCAGTTCTCTGTGCCATGTATTGACTGTGAAAGTTCTTTTAGGACGAGTTATAAAGTTTGTAAAGGCACACAATACACGTTAGGTACGGGTTGGTTCTATCCTGTTTGTGACATGCCAGAAATTGACTAGCTCAAGGTATGGGAATTCGGGTATGTGGGCCCTCTGTTGCTGTAGGGATGTCACTGGTGGCTTGCCCAGACCGTGGCCCTGGTGGTCAACTGAAAAGGGGTAGTTGAAATGGGAATAAAAGTTGTTAAGTTTATTGTGACGCCACCCACAGATTCTGGTGATTGAGCACCAGCGCTGCTTCAGACCTTCGGAAGGCGATGGTATAGCAGCCGAGATGGTACAGCTCCCTGCAGGTAGAGCTGGCCCTTCGGGGCAGGGATGCACCGGTGGTAATGGAGGTGCTGATGATGAGAATGAGTGGAGCACGGTATCGCTGAAAAACAGATACACGGAGACTCAGTCACTCTACCCGGGTACTTTACTGGAACAATACAGATGTCGATACAGTTCACAGTGGCAAAACAGTCTTTATCTGGCTGGGTAGTCACAGTGGGCTGCAGAGTCTCTGGAAGTCTCCCGTGGTATGCCTTCTTGGATCTAAACCGTGTCCTGCTGCTAGTGCCTGTCCTGGGGTAGCCTACTTAATACCAGGCCCGTTGAGGTGCTCTGACAATCCCAGCTTCCACTCTCTCCCTCGCCTGCTCTGGGATTTGACCCCAGTAGGTTAACCTGGTGTGACTGATCCTTCCAGACAAGGTGTCGGGGCCGGTAAACAGACCCACGACCTCCGGTGTTCTCGGCTCAGGGGCTGGACTCCCTGACTGTCTTCGGAACCAGCACTTTGGTAAAGTGGACCAGGGTTCCCTCCCTGAGTATGGGCGCTCGGGCGGTCCCCTTCTTCCGTCTGGGCTGCCTGTTCTCTTTTCTCTCCAGGCCCCCTCCCTGGGACTCCCCTTTTCTCACTCGGAAGCTCCCCGTTCTCCGTCTTTCCTCTGTGCCGACTAAAACTCACTGTGTGTCCTCCCTTCTCCCCGAATCCTCGCCCTAGGGTATGGGCCCTTACCATCTGCCTAAGCTCGGATGTGGGAGTGCTGGGATGGGATCCTCCCACAGACTTCTGCCTTCCCACTGTGACAGGGGTTACCGCACACTCGTTTATGTGTGCTGTACCCCGATTTTGACTCCTGACCAGGTGGGGCGCCATATTAGCGGTAGTGAAAAGTTTATTTATAGTGTCGGTTGCTTGCGACAAAACTATGACGTTTCGGCCCATTCGGGCCTTGATCACAAAGTCGCTTAGTTTTTGTGTATCCAATGTATTGTCCTAGCCCAAAGAGAATGATCAGTTGACTGATCTTTTGAAAGCATTAACCCTGTAGGTTTGTAGTGGAGGGTCAGCTCTAGGGCATACAATCCAAAGAGATGATAAATGAGAGATGTCACTAGGTAATGGTGTGGCACACCTGGAGCAAGCGCTCAAGTGGGGGTTGGTGGCACAGTGGAGGGTGTTTCCACCCTGGCTGTCTTGGGAGAGTGACACTCAACTGATCATTCTCTTTGGGCTAGGACAATACATTGGATACACAAAAACTAAGCGACTTTGTGATCAAGGCCCAAATGGGCCGAAACGTCATGTCGCAAGCAACCAACACTATAAATAAACTATTCACCTAAAGCACTATTTCTTGTACGTGTGCAGTGATTCCTATATACATAGTTATTGGAATCTTTGGTTCCTTTTCACTGGCACCGTCACCCTCACCAAGCCGAGTGCTAGCCATTAATTCTTCCATATTAGCGGTAGTGTCTGTGTCACTTTCACTTCTGTCACTTGTGTCGCTATCCCACAATGGTGGATTGGGGGATAGCGACATAAGCGCAGGAAAAAGTGGGACACATTATTTGTGATTATGTATTTAGACTAGCTAACATGGTGCAAACATTTTTTAACCTTGAGCATTGTCAGTCATTCAGGTTTGTTTTTGTGACATTGGGTTGAGTATTTATGCTGCCTTTCAGTTTAAAGCAGTCTGACGGACAGTTGGTTATATTAGGGCAAGAAACTGGAGCAGTTGGTGCATACACACAGTTGGTGGTTGGTTTCAGCATTATGGTGGTGTTTTTTGGGGGAAGAAGGAGGTGTAATAGAGTGGGGTTGGTCAGCTTTCTTTGGAATATGTTTAGTTTGATCATTGAGCACTGATAGGGTGCATACTCACAATTCATACTTGCAGCGTTTTTAACACCGTGTCTTGCTATTGTGAAGCACTGCGGAATATGTTGGCGCTATATAAATAAAAATTATTATTATTATTATTGCTGCTGCGCCTAAAACGCTGCATGGTACAGTGCAAGCATAGTGGATTGTATTTGTAGACATTCCATCCTCACTATGCTTCAACTGACCGCAACATCTTTTCAGCTGCAATATGGGTTGCCGGACTTCCGCAACTCCACAGTGTTTTCATTTCATGCTGCAGAGTCGGAAGTAGCCACTATCAGGTGCACGCAGGGAGAAGCCACTCTGCATCCACTGCAGACGTTGAGTATAGGGTAGCTGCAGTCTCCCTGCATGCACCAGCTGGTTCCTGCAGATCTGGAGGCGCTGTGTCCAAGATACAGCACCTCCAGATCGTGTGCACATACCCTTATGTGTTCTGGGCGCTGTGGTGAGTGGATGTTTATCCTGATGGCAGGCAGATTCAAGGGGTCAGTGCACAGACCCAATGAAGTGCATGCAGACAAGGAACGGCCATAGCCTCTTTTGCCTCCAATGTCTCACACACTGAGCTTTCTCACTTGCACTGCCATGTGTTGCTTGTATGACAAGGATTTTTAAAGTTGTGAAATAAAAGCATGACGTTTTATGGATACTATTGGGCAATAGGTACATGACCGACCCCAAGGCCCTTGAGGGACTTGGATCCCGGGCGGTTGCAATGGGGGATGTCACAGGTGGCCTGACCGGGGCCGTGGCCCTGGTGGTCACTAAAAAAGGGGTTAAAAAGGGGAAAAATAAAATAAAAGAATGTCTTGTGACGCTACCTACGGTATCCAGTTGATACCGGCGCTGCTGCAAACCTTCGGGGATAATGATGAGGCAGTTGGGTTGGTAACACTCCCCGTAGGTGGAGTGGGGTCCCCGGGGTAGTGATGGAAGGATGGGATTCTGCACAGGGAGGTGGCTTTGCAGGTTGGGTGATGGCATAGTCTATGTGTTGGACAGGATCAGGGACTGCAAGAACTGACACTCACACACTGAGAGTTGTTCCGTACCTTTCACTGAAGGTGTTGCAAGGTAATGTCCAGGGTACACTCCAGGTGGTCGGGTGGCACTTCAGGATTTCCACACCCGATGAGTTATGAGGCCTCCTTGTTCCTGTGTGTGTGCTTAGGTCCTGACCTGTCTGAAACCTGGCCTGACTTCCTCTTAGTCTCTCACTTGCTTTGCAGGGGGTGAGAACCTTCTGCTGGATGCCGCTATCTCTCCTGCGGTTCCTGGCTCTCGTGTGGTTGTGGTGCTGCAGGAGTCCCAGGAGACTGTAGTCTCCTTGGATGACCGGTGTTCTCTGCTGGGCTAAGTAGTCCCGGTAGTCACGTGGACTCCGGCATCCGGGTGGCTTCCTGGGATAAACCAGTATGGTTCCTCTGCCCCCATGCTGCTCCTCGCCTTGCCTCTGACCCTCACTATTTGGCTCTACACTGGCTAGGTTCTCTCTCTCTCTGGCACGGGCCTGGTGCGGCTCTGTTCACCAGGATATTTTCACAGTCCTCCCTGGAACTGCACTCTTCACAGTCCTCTCTGGAACTCCACTGTCTAACTCCTCCCTCGGGTCTGAATTTATAGGGGACCATGCCTGAAGGCAGCAAGTTAAGCTCCCCCTTCAGGTCTGGGGTGGAAAGTGTTGCATGTGTAGGGTACCTGATGTGGAAATCCCTCCGTACACTAGGTGGTTCTGTGGCTACCTATATCGCAGGGTGCCATATTACCCCCAGTTAAATTCAGAACTCCTGGACTGAGAAACATTTTTCAAAACATTTACAATAGCAATAAAGGGTATTATAACAATGTCTCAAAATTCACAAATGTAAAAAAAACAAGAAAAACAGGGAAAAAGGTGCAGTCCCTATGGCGCTGGTCCATCCGCCGCAGGCTGTAAAAGGAGTTTTTGCCACAACCAGTCCCGTGGCCAATGGTCCATTTTTTAGTAAATATTAGTCCGAGAAGATGCAAAAGTTCGTACATGTAAAGTCTCTGTAGGCCCAAATGTTTAACGGGTTCAGTTGCAGTAAGTTATTCAACACATTTACATTCCCTACCATTCCTATGGGCGTCTTGGCTTAGGAGTCCTGGTTACCCTCTCTACCCCAGGAACTTTCTTTTCTTAATTTAATATTCATGGGGTTAGTCCAGTTCCTCCACCCTTATATACACTATTAATTACTGTCTATTTACATGCAAGTCTCATATGTACATTTTATTGTCTGTACCTGAGTGATGTATGCCCAAGGTTAATACGGATTGATCTGCCGTAGTACTGGTGTTTCAACTTGTAGTGTACTGGTATCTACTGCTGGTGTGGTGCATGCACTTTCTACGAGTTTGCATGTAGATCTACACAGCACTGGTATGCCTGAGCATCTTCTTGGTCTTATTGCAGGACTGGCAGGTTCACCGATTGCAGGATCCTCTGGTTCTGCTACAACAGGTGGTTCTACTTGAACTTGAACAGGTTCTTCCAGTCTTCCTTGTTATTCCACTGGTTGCAAAAAGGTGAATACAGGTACTATTATGGCTCCTTCACATTGAGGCCAATCTTCAGGAAAATCTCCATCTACTGTATGAATCACTTTTTACTTTGGTTCTTCTGGTTCAGGTATACAGGGGTCTTCTTCTTGTGGTTTTAGTTGTTCAGAACATTTCTTTAAGTGAACTCTAAAAACAGTTGTGGTTGTCATTCCTCTATCTCTACTGATTAAGCAAGTCTTCTTGTTATCAAAGTTGGAATTTAGCACTGTATAGGGTTCTGCTTCCCATTGGTCATCTAGTTTATGAGTTCTTTTTCTCTTAAGGACCATTTCTCCAGGAGTTAAGGGAACAGCTTGTGCATTCTTGTTGTAACTTCTCTCTTGCTTGTCTAGTGTGGTATTGTCTAATACATATTGTCTCTGATCTGGTTTGGACTTTTCTCCACACATTCTTGTACTCTCCTGTACTGTTCTTTGCGGTTGGAGTCCCAATCAGCATCAGATGAATCAGTTTCAGGTATTACAATTCCCATTTCGAGATCCACTGGTAATTTTCCGGGTCTTGCTCGCATTAGGTATGCTGGTGTGCAACTTGTGGAGCTTATGGGTATGTTGTTAAACGTTTCCACTAAGTCAGGTAACTTCTCCGGCCACATGTTACTTTCTTCCAAAGGCAGTTTTTAGCAGGTCTATGACCACATTGTTGATTTTCTCACACATGCCATTGGTTTGTGGATGGTACGGGGTTGATATGGGGAGGAGGAACCACAGACGCTGCCAGGAAAAATTAATCAGGTATGAGCCTTGTCCTATATGTGAAAACTTTAAAGTGCATATCGCATGGAAACTATTTTAGAAAGGTATTAGGAATTGTGCAGTCACAGTATAGTGGTTGGATGAATGATAAGCTATTGAAGATACTATGGTCTGAGAGGACTAATGTATTAGTGAAGATATAGATATTACCCTGTATACCTTGATATTGCTCTGTATACCGTGTATACCTTGATATGTACCATTTAAGGACAATGGATGAAATACTATGAATTTATTGACTGGCTTTGTTTCTGTTGTGTTTCCCCGGAGGGAATGTTCTAAATATTTTAATTTTTTATTTAATTAATAAAGGATAATTAAATTTATTATCTAGAGTATGAATCTTTCCTGAGATTGGGGGAAAAAGGACCTGATCTTTTATGTGAATTGGCTGATAGGAAAGCTATTTTTAAAGGGACTTGTTTAAAGTCACTTGCAGTATTGTCTGATGAAGGGGCCTTTTGACCTCTGAAAGCTTACTAATATAACTTCTCTGGTTAGCCAATAAAAGGTTTCACTCCTTGAATACTTTTTTCACCTTCTTTGGAACATAAGTATTTACATGGGTTTTGTTGACAGATTTTCAGATGTGAATGGCACAAGCCAACTCACCTGACAGCTTAGTAGCAAGCAGTATGAAATATTTGGACTACAGCTTTGCGGAAGGCACTAACGACCTTTTTAAGTGGAGTATTATGGACATAAGAAGGCAGGCTGTAACCACAAAAAAAGTGAGGAAAATGACTGTTTGGTGTGTGCTCGGTAGCAGGCAGTAGGAAATGTTTGGACTACTGCTTTGTGGAGGGCAATAACTGCCTTTTTAACTGTAGTAATGTGGACAGCAGAAGGCAGACTGTGACCACCAAACAGCGTGGAAAAAAGGCTGGTGCGTGCTTTATTGAAGGCAGTAGGAAATGTTTGGACTATTGCTTTTCGGAGGGCACTAACTGCCTTTTCAAGTGGAGTTTAGTGGACAGCAGAAGGCAGGCTGTGACCACAAAAACAATGGGGAAAATGGGCTGGTGTGTGTTTGGTAGAAGGCAGTAGGAGATATTTGGACTACTGCTTTGTGGAGGGCAATAACCACCATTTTAAGTGTAGTAATGTGGACAGCAGAAGGCAAGCTGTGACCACCAAAACAGTGTGGAAAATAGGCTGGTGTGTGCTTGGTAGCAGGCAGTAGGAAATGTTTGGAGTATTGCTTTGTGTTGGGCAATAACCTCCTTTCTAAGTGTAGTAATGTGGACACCAGAAGGCAGGCTGTGACCACCAAAACAGCGTGGAAAATAGACTGGAGCACACTGGCCGCAAGGGCTCGGGATACTCAGTAGCCGGGCCGGCGATCTTTCAGGGAGGTCACAGTGGTGGTGGCCTGTTGTGAATTCTGCTTGTGGGCTCCCTCCGGTGGTTGTGCCTGGGAATGCAGTTGATCCTGTTTTGCACTCTTGGTCAGGTGAATTGGATAATTGCAATTCTGACTGGGTTATTTAAGGTTGCAGGATTTCCTTATGGTGGGTTTACACACACCAATTTATCTGTTCAATATCTGAACAGATCTCTGGTTGCAGTGAAATCATGGACACATAGTTCCATTTTGTGGCTGTGTACAAATGATACAATGTGTCCATGATTTCACTGCAACCAGAGATCTGTTCAGATATTGAACAGATAAATTGGTGTGTGTAAACCCACCATTAGTCCTGGCCAGTTGTCAATGTTCCTGCAGGTGTTTCACCTGTCTGGTTTCTTCTGCCTTGCTGCAAGACTTCTAAGCTAAATATATGGTTTAGGCGGCCGTCACACGCACAGATATCGTGCAAGATGTGTATGACACCACGATGAACGATCTCCCAGCGGCAGAGCCTATGCTGGGAGATGGTAACTATGGTACACGTCGGGTAACTAAGCGACGCGCGGCGCCTAGTTACCCAATGTGTACCATAGTTACCAGCGAGATCGCGGATCCACATCGCTGGTGAGTCTGTCTGTGTGACATCTCACCAGCGATGTGAGCGATATTGTAAGCGATCGCGCGTGCACGTGATCGCTTACAATATCGTTCTAGATATCTTAGCGTGTGACGGCCGCCTTAGTCTCATTTGTGGCACACAAGCTGTGTGCTGAGTTCTGAACTGGTGTTTTTCTGCACAGTGAGCATGCTGTGTTAGCTTGCTCTCTGTAAGGAAGTTTTCTTCCTAGGATTTTTGTGCTATTCATTTGTTAGTGGCTTGTTCAGCTTTTGGTGTCAGTATATATATATATATATATATATATATATATATATATATATATCTACTATATAATTGCCGTAGGCACGTTTGTGTCGGACCCCGGCACGCCGTGGCTTTGTCACTATGTGACATCACCACGTGCGAGGCATTACCCGCGTAGCGGGCATTGCGACCCCTCGCCGCTGTCATCCCGCTCCGGAGCAGCTGCTGTCAGCACATGCTGACACAGTGCTCCGGAGCCTGTGCCCCTGTGCCCCCGCTCCGGAGCAGCTGCTGTCAGCACATGCTGACACAGTGCTCCGGAGCCTGTGCCCCTGTGCCCGTGTCATGCCCGCGCCCCCCTGGGTCGGAAGTTCCGTCTGCCCGCCAGCCAGTACCGTAGCTAGCGGGTGGGCAGGGGGGCCTAGCGCATCGTGCCACTCGGCATGAGGGGCCCATTGCCTCCACCCCCTGGGGGGCCCCGTGCTGACACCAGCCGCCCGCCGTGCGCCCGGAGAGGAGGGAGGACGGAACTTCCTGTCCGGCAGCTCTGCCCGCCCCTCCTCTCCTCCTACAGCACACGCACGCCGGCCGCGGTGAGTCTGCACTCCCCCCGGCCCTCACATCTGTCTGACAGCACCCCCCCCCGGTCCTCACATGGGGGTCCTGGGTGCTGATCTTGCCCCAGGGCCCGGAGCATGCCAGCTACGCCTCTGCGCTCCAGCCTCTGCCCTCCAGCCTCCGCTCTCCTTTCCAGCCTTCGCTCTCCCCTCCGGCCTCCGCTCTCCCCTCCAGCCTCCGCTCTCCCCTCCAGCCTCCGCTCTCCCCTCCAGCCTCCGCTCTCCCCTCCAGCCTCTGCCCTCCAGCCTCTGCCCTCCAGCCTCCGCTCTCCCCTCCAGCCTCTCCCCTCCAGCCTCCGCTCTCCCCTCCAGCCTCTCCCCTCCAGCCTCTGCTCTCCCCTCCAGCCTCTGCCCTCCAGCCTCTGCTCTCCCCTCCAGCCTCCCCTCCAGCCTCTGCTCTCCCCTCCAGCCTCCGCTCTCCCCTCTGCCCTCCAGCCTCTGCCCTCCAGCCTCCGCTCTCCCCTCCAGCCTCTCCCCTCCAGCCTCTGCTCTCCCCTCCAGCCTCCACTCTCCCCTCCAGCTTCCCCTCTTCCCTCCAGCCTCCCCTCTCCCCTCCAGCCTCCGCTCTCCCCTCCAGCCTCTGCCCTCCAGCCTCCGCTCTCCCCTCCAGCCTCCGCTCTGCCCTCCAGCCTCTGCTCTCCCCTCCAGCCTCCGCTCTCCCCTCCAGCCTCCGTTCTCCTCTCCAGCCTCCCTTATGCCCTCCAGCCTCTGCCATCCAGCCTCCGCTCTCCCCTCCCCCCTCCAGCCTCTCCCCTCCAGCCTATCCCCTCCAGCCTCCGCTCTCCCCTCCAGCCTCCGCTCTCCCCTCCAGCCTCCGCTCTGCCCTCCAGCCTCCGCTCTGCCCTCCAGCCTCCGCTCTGCCCTCCAGCCTCCGCTCTCCCCTCCAGCCTCTGCTCTCCCCTCCAGCCTCTGCTCTCCCCTCCAGCCTCCGCTCTCCTTTCCAGCCTCCGCTCTCCCCTCCAGCCTCCGCTCTCCCCTCCAGCCTCCGCTCTCCCCTCCAGCCTCCGCTCTCCCCTCCAGCCTCCGCTCTGCCCTCCAGTCTCTGCCCTCCAGCCTCCGCTCTGCCCTCCAGCCTCCGCTCTCCCCTCCAGCCTCTGCTCTGCCCTCCAGCCTCTGCTCTGCCCTCCAGCCTCCGCTCTCCCCTCCAGCCTCTCCCCTCCAGCCTCCGCTCTCCCCTCCAGCCTCTGCTCTCCCCTCCAGCCTCCGCTCTCCTCTCCAGCCTCCGCTCTGCCCTCCAGCCTCTGCTCTGCCCTCCAGTCCTCCGCTCTCCCCTCAGCCTCTCCCCTCCAGCCCTCCCTCTCCCCTCCAGCCTCCGCTCTCCCCTCCAGCCTCCGCTCTCCCCTCCAGCCTCCGCTCTCCTCTCCAGCCTCCGCTCTGCCCTTCAGTCTCCGTTCTCCCCTCCAGCCTCTGCCCTAAAGCCTCTGCCCTCCAGCCTCTCCCCTTTAGCCTTTCCCCTCCAGCCTCTCCTTTCCAGCCTCCAGCCAATCCCCTCCAGCCTCCAGCCAATCCCCTCCAGCTTCCGCTCTCCCCTCCAGCCTCTGCTCTCCCTTCCAGCCTCCGCTCTCCCCTCCAGCCTCTGCCTCCCCTCCAGCCTCCGCACTCCCTTCCAGCCTCCGCTCTCCCCTCCAGCCTCCGCTCTGCCCTCCAGCCTCCGCTCTGCCCTCCAGCCTCCGCTTTCCCCTCCAGCCTCCGCTCTCCCTCTCAGCCTCCGCTCTCCCCTCCAGCCTCCGCTCTGCCCTCCAGCCTCCGCTCTCCCCTCCAGCCTCCGCTCTCCTCTCTCCCCTCCAGCCTCTCCCCTCCAGCCTCTGCCCTCCAGCCTCTGCCCTCCAGCCTCCGCTCTCCCCTCCAGCCTTTCCCCTCCAGCCTCCGCTCTCCCCTCCAGCCTCTGCCCTCCAGCCTCTCCCCTCCAGCCTCTGCCCTCCAACCTCCGCTCTCCCCTCCAGCCTCTCCCCTCCAGCCTCTGCCCTCCAGCCTCTCCCCTCCAGCCTCTGCTCTGCCCTCCAGCCTCTGCTCTCCTTTCCAGCCTCCGCTCTCCCCTCCAGCCTCCACTCTCCCTTCCAGCCTCCGCTCTCCCCTCCAGCCTCCGCTCTGCTCTCCAGCCTCCGCTCTCCCCTCCAGCCTCCGCTTTCCCCTCCAGCCTCCGCTCTCCCTCCAGCCTCCGCTCTCCCCTCCAGCCTCTGCCCTCCAGCCTCCAGCCTCTGCCCTCCAGCATCCGCTCTCCCCTCCAGCCTTTCCCCTCCAGCCTCCCTCTCCCCTCCAGCCTCTGCCCTCCAGCCTCTCCCCTCCAGCCTCTGCCCTCCAGCCTCTGCCCTCCAACCTCCGCTCTCCCCTTTAGCCTCTCCCCTCCAGCCTCCGCTCTCCCCTACAGCCTCTGCCCTCCAGCCTCTGCCCTCCAGCCTCTGCCCTCCAGCCTCCGCTCTCCCCTCCAGCCTCTCCCCTCCAGCCTCCGCTCTCCTTCCAGCCTCTGCCCTCCAGCCTCCGCTCTCCCCTCCAGCCTCTGCCCTCCAGCTTTCGCTCTCTCCCTCCAGCCTCCGCTCTCCCCTCCAGCCTCTGCCCTCCAGCCTCCAGCCTCTGCCCTCCAGCCTCCAGCCTCTGCCCTCCAGTCTCTGCCCTTCAGCCTCCGCTCTCCCCTCCAGCCTCTGCCTTCCCCTCGAGCCTCCACTCTCCCCTCCAGCCTCCGCTCTCCCCTCTAGCCTCTGTTCTCCCCTCCAGCCTCTGCCCTCCAGCCTCCGCTCTCCCCTCCTGCCTCTGCCCTCCAGCCTTCGCTCTCCCCTCCAGCCTTTCCCCTCCAGCCTCTGCTCTCCCCTCCAGCCTCTGCCCTCCAGCCTCCACCTCTGCCCTCCAGCCTCCGCTCTCCCCTCCAGCCTCTGCCCTCCAGCCTCTGCTCTCCCCTCCAGCCTCTCCCCTCAGCCTCCGCTCTCCCCTCCAGCCTCCGCTCTCCTCTCCAGCCTCCGCTCTGCCCTTCAGCCTCCGTTCTCCCCTCCAGCCTCTGCCCTAAAGCCTCTGCCCTCCAGCCTCTCCCCTCCAGCCTTTCCCCTCCAGCCTCTCCTTTCCAGCCTCCAGCCAATCCCCTCCAGCCTCCAGCCAATCCCCTCCAGCCTCCGCTCTCCCCTCCAGCCTCTGCTCTCCCTTCCAGCCTCCGCTCTCCCCTCCAGCCTCTGCCCTCCCCTCCAGCCTCTGCCCTCCAGCCTCTGCTCTGCCCTCTAGCCTCTGCCCTCCCCTCCAGCCTCCGCTCTCCCCTCCAGCCTCCGCTCTCCTCACCCCTCCATATGC
Organism: Allobates femoralis; assembly: GCA_033576535.1. Taxonomy (NCBI): domain Eukaryota; kingdom Metazoa; phylum Chordata; class Amphibia; order Anura; family Aromobatidae; genus Allobates; species Allobates femoralis. Next base: position 156,645,839 of record JARQOC010000011.1, on the reverse strand, counting down.
AATGTACAGTATCTACTATATAATTGCCGTAGGCACTTCCGTGTCGGTCCCCGAAAAGACCGTGGCTATGTCACTCTGTGACGTCAGCACGGCGAAGTTTTGGCCGCGTAGCGGCCAATGCGAGTCGCTGGCCTGCGCGAGCAATGGCCGCGAGGCCATTGCTCGCGCAGGCTGAGTACGAGCAATGCGAGTCGCTGGCCGAAAATCGAACCAGAGGCTCGGCCTCAAAGTTAACAATTTACCAGTCAGGTAGCGCGAGCAATGGCCGCGAGGCCATTGCGAGTCGCTGCCTGAGCCGCGCTTCTAATTGGTCGGCGCCAGCGAGTCGTTACACTTGCGGCGCGCTTGCGGTAATCCTCATACAAAGTATAGTATTCTAGACACCCGATGCATTTGCATCGGGCTCACAGCTAGTATATATATATATATCTAATATATAAAGCTGAATGTGTGTATGTGTGTATGTGTGTGTGTATGTATGTATATCCGGGATTGGCATCTACACCATACCTCCCAACTTTAGAAGAACAGAAAGAGGGACAAAAGATGTGGTGCGCTCAGCGCGCCGCGCAAATTTTAGCCACGCCCCTAACCACACCCAAACCACACCCATTTACAAGTAACAGACATTCAGATGCCCTTATTAATATTAATCTTCTGATTATTTCATTTCTGCTGCATTTTTTTTGCCTTTTTCAATTAATTTGATGCATTTTGGTGCAGTTTAGTACTGACAGCACAGACTATAGGCTGCCTCATCATACAACGCAGCAGGACGGCTGAGACTATTGCCTGCCCTACAGCATTGTGCAGTTTATAGCCACGGCTGTGGGGTCAGTAGCCAAACCTCTGACTCCAAATCCTCAGTTTCCATGAATCAAACTCCACCAAAATGGACACCGTCTCAGACTCCAACACCACAGTCATGGTGTGCAGCCGGTAAGCCAAACCTCCGACTCCACCAAAATGGACACAAACTCTGAGTCCACAGTACTGTGTATAGCACCCCCTGATGGCAAGCTGCCGTCCACTACAGGACAGGATACTAGATCTGGGGATGCAGTAGGGAGATGGGAAAAAGTTCCACAAGGTCAACTATCACTGCAGCCTCCACCAGTCGGGCCTTTATGGCAGAGTGGTCCGACAGAAGCCTCTCAAATGAAGGATTTAATTTGAGTGATCCGTTTTATGCAGTGTACTGCACTAATGGATCAAAAAACGCAGAGTCTGAATGTAGCCTATATATCTCCATCCTGGTATATATGGTCCCCGTTCTTTTATATATGGTCCCCATCATGTTATATATGGTCCCCGTCCTTTTATATATGGTCCCCATCCTGGTATACATAGTCCCTATCCTGGAATATGTGGTGCTCCTGAGGGTCCAGTCGCCACAGAGGTACTGCACCTTAGCCAGAGGTGTGGTACCCGCCACCCCTGGTAAGGAGGGGGCACTACCCGGTACCCACACACCCACATCCAACACCAACCCACTCTAGGCCAGGGGTGCTGAGGCAGAAGAGACCCCATGATAGGCAGACCCCATCCCTGGCTGGAGAAGGGAATTAGGTAGAGGGGTGGGTGGAACAGTTAGGAAGTAGTGGAGCACTAGGAGGTAGGTAGTGATAGTTGAGAGTGGGAGGAGTTAAGCCAGAGAGAAAAAGGAAGTGCGCAGTGAGGAGTCAGTGAAGAGGAGTAACCCGAGGACTGGAGCTCTGAGGAGCTCGTCCTGGGGAACAAGATGGAGAGACGGTTGGACCCGGGGACTGGAGCTGGAGGAGCTTGTCCCGGGTCAGAGAGGACAGAGAGTATCTCCACAGACTGAGAGGGAGCTCTGAGGGGAGGTTATGTCCAGGGAAATGGGACTACCACTGGGTCACCCACCACAGAGCCTTGTGTGGAGAAACCCCGTTCCAGTGATTGCCCAGACGGAATTGCTGGAGGATCTAGGCCGCAGAGGGGACCAGCCCCAGACTAGTGGATGAATAAGAGTCAGCTAGCAACTCAGAGACTGCGGTATCTTTATGTGCAGCAGCCAAATCCACACACAATTGCTGAAAAGTCAGCCGCGTAGGCTCAAGGGGACAAGAAAGACGTCGCCCGACAGGACCCAAGGCTGCTGGCTCTGGACACTGTGTGTGAAAGGCAGAAGGCCAGTGCAGTGAGATGACTCGGAAAGGTAACACAAAGGGGGTACCGAACAAGTGCCACCAATCTACCTGGCAGTGGCTGGATCCCTGACTCAGTACACAGCACCCGGCAGGTCAGCATGCTTCAGAAACTGAGTAAACTGTGAGGACTGCACCCTGCTGTGTCCCCTGATTTATTTACTGTGCCACCTGCCCTGGGCTACATCTGTGACCACCATCAATAGACTTTATGAACTGCCCTGGGGTCCTGCCAGGGACGGCTCCAGGCTTTTGTGGACCCCGGGCGAAAGAGTCTCAGTGGGCCCCTTTAATACATATTGCTGCATGTATGTATGTGTATATATATATATATATATATATATATATATATACGGTATATATTTTTTTATAAAGGTTGCGGAATATAATATATATATATCTGAATATGTTCCTCACAAATTTAATCCCTACCATGCTGTCTCTCCCCCCCAAATGCTGTCTCTCCCCTCTCTGTGCATATCTCTCCCTATGTGCGGTCTTTATCTCCCCGCCCCCTCCGACCACCACCCCCCCCCCCCCCCCCCCGTGCGCTGTTTCTGTCTCTCCCTTGAGCCTGTCTCTTATGGGGCCGTCACACACGTCAATGTCGTCAGCAATCTGATCGCTAGCGACATTGAAGGCTGATCGCTGGTGGGCTGTCACACAGGCAGACTCACCAGCGATCAGTACCAGCGAGAACGCTGGTAACCATGTAAACAAGCAGGTAACTAAGCGCCGCGCTGCGCTTAGTCACCCGCTGTTTACCATGGATACCAGCTCCCAGCGCTTGCTGAGAGGCGCTGGGAGCTGGCTGATCGCGCGTCTCCCGGTGTCACACACAGCGATGCAGCGTGTCCACCGGGCGACCATCGCCAGGTTTTAGAGCAAGTTCTAAAACCTGGCGACCATCAACCAGCAATTTATCGCTGGTTGATGCGCCCTATCACACACGTCAATATCGCTGCAACGTCATGTGCAGCAGCGATATTGCACGCGATATTGACACGTGTGACATCCTCATTACCTGTGCTTGTTCCCCCCCGTGCGCTGTGTCTCTCCCCTACACCTGTCTCCCCCTGTGCCTGTCTTCTTCCTGTGCGCTGTGTCCCCCCTGCACATCTCCCCCAGCGCACTGTGTCTCTCCACTGCACCTGTCTCCAACTGCATGCTATCTTGCTCCTGTGCCTATCCCCTCCCCTGTACGCTGTGTCTCCCCCCCTGCACGCTGTCTCCCCCCGATGTAATATGCCCCTGAGCGCATCCCCCAACACCGGCAAGGGGGGCCCCTGAGTGCTGCCCCTACACTGGGGGCACCTGAGTGCTGCCCTCACACCGGGGGGGGGGCCCTGAGCGCGGCCCCCACACTGGGGACCCCTGAGCGCGGCCCCCACACCGGGGGGACCCTCAGGGGCCCCTTAGCGCTGCCTCCCCCTCCTCCTTTCTAACCTTAGCTGCAGCTGCTGATCTCAGACAGCCTAACATGTAGTGAGAGCTGCAGCTGCTCTATTTCCTGTATAGAGTGCCGTGCTTGTTTAATGATGCTGCAGGGAGCACCGTGCCTGTGTGATTATGCTGTGGGGAGCGCCGTGCCTGTATGATGATGCTGTGGGGAGCACCGTGCATGTATGATGATGCTGTGGGGAGCGCCGTGCCTGTATGATGATGATGCTGTGTGGAGTGCTGTGCCTGTGTGATGATGCTGTGGGGAACACCGTGCCTGTGTGATGATGCTGTGGGAGCGCCGTGCCTGTATGATGATGATGCTGTGTGGAGTGCCATGCCTGTGTGATGATGCTATGGGGAGCGCCGTGCCATATGTGATGATGCTGTGGGAGCGCCGTGCCTGTATAATGATGATGCGGGACTAGCCGTGCCTGTGTGATGATGCTGCGGGGAGCGTCGTGCCTCTGTGACTATAATGCGGGATGTGCCGTGCCTGTATGATGATGATGAGAGACGTGGCGTGTCTGTATGATGCTGCCGCACAGAGCACCGTGCCTGTATGATGCCCCTGCGGGGAGCGCCGTGCCTGTATAATGATGTTGCAGAAAGCGCCGTGCCTGTGTGATGATGCTGCGGGGAGCGCCGTGCCTCTGTGATTATGATGCAGGATCTGCCGTGCCTGTATGATGATGATGATGCGGGACGTGCCTGTAGGATGATGATGCGGGACGTGTCATGCCTGTAGGATGATGATTCGGGACTTGCCGTGCCTGTAGGATGATGATGCGGGACGTGTAATGCCTGTAGGATAATAATGCAGGACTTGTTATGCCTGTAGGATTATGATGCTGGACGTGTCATGCCTGTAGGATGATTATGCGGGACGTGTCATGCCTGTAGGATGATTATGCGGGACGTGTCATGCCTGTAGGATGATTATGCGGGACATGTCATGCCTGTAGGATGATTATGCGGGACGTGTCATGCCTGTAGGATGATTATGCGGGACGTGTCGTGCCTGCAGGATGATGATGCGGGACGTGTCGTGCCTGTAGGATGACGATGCGGGACGTGTCGTGCCTGTAGGATGATGATGCGGGTCTAGCCGTGCCTGTGTGATGATGCTGCGGGGAGCGTCGTGCCTCTGTGACTATGATGCGGGATGTGCCGTGCCTGTATGATGATGATGAGAGACGTGGTGTGTCTGTATGATGCTGCCGCACAGAGCACCGTGCCTGTATGATGCCCCTGCGGGGAGCGCCGTGCCTGTATAATGATGTTGCAGAAAGTGCCGTGCCTGTGTGATGATGCTGCAGGGAGCGCCGTGCCTCTGTGATTATGATGCAGGATCTGCCGTGCCTGTATGATGATGATGATGCGGGACGTGCCTGTAGGATGATGATGCGGGACGTGTCATGCCTGTAGGATGATGATTCGGGACTTGCCGTGCCTGTAGGATGATGATGCGGGACGTGTAATGCCTGTAGGATAATAATGCAGGACTTGTTATGCCTGTAGGATGATGATGCTGGACGTGTCATGCCTGTAGGATGATGATGCGGGGCGTATCATGCCGGTAGGATGATTATGCGGGACGTGTCGTGCCTGTAGGATGATGATGCGGGACGTGTCGTGCCTGTAGGATGATGATGCGGGACGTGTCGTGCCTGTAGGATGATGATGCGGGACGTGTCGTGCCTGTAGGATGATGATGCGGATGTGTCGTGCCTGTAGGATGATGATGCGGGACGTGTCATGCCTGTAGGATGATGGGGACGTGCCGTGCCTGTAGGATGATGATGCGGACGTGTCGTGCCTGTAGGATGATGATGCGGGACGTGTCGTGCCAGTAGGATGATGATGCGGGACGTGTCGTGCCTGTAGGATGATGATGCGGGACGTGCCGTGCCTGTAGGATGATGCGGGACGTGCCGTGCCTGTAGGATGATGATGCGGGACGTGTCATGCCTTTAGGATGATGATGCGGGACGTGTCATGCCTGTAGGATGATGATGCGGGACGTGTCATGCCTGTAGGATGATGATGCGGGACGTGCCGTGCCTGTAGGATGATGCGGGACGTGCCGTGCCTGTAGGATGATGATGCGGGACGTGTCGTGCCTGTAGGATGATGATGCGGGACGCGTCATGCCTGTAGGATGATGATGCGGGACGTGTCATGCCTGTAGAATGATGATGCGGGACATGTCATGCCTGTAGGATGATGATGCGGGATGTGTCTTGCCTGTAGGATGACGATGCGGGACGTGTCATGCCTGTAGGACGATGATGCGGGACGTGTCATGCCTGTAGGATGATGATGCGGGATGTGTCTTGCCTGTAGGATGACGATGCGGGACGTGTCATGCCTGTAGGACGATGATGCGGGACGTGTCATGCCTGTAGGATGACGATGCGGGACGTGTCGTGCCTGTAGGATGACGATGCGGGACGTGTCATGCCTGTAGGATGATGATGCGGGTCTAGCCGTGCCTGTGTGATGATGCTGCGGGGAGCGTCGTGCCTCTGTGACTATGATGCGGGATGTGCCGTGCCTGTATGATGATGATGAGAGACGTGGTGTGTCTGTATGATGCTGCCGCACAAAGCACCGTGCCTGTATGATGCCCCTGCGGGAGCGCCGTGCCTGTATAATGATGTTGCAGGAAGCGCCGTGTCTGTGTGATGATGCTGCGGGGAGCACCGTGCCTCTGTGATTATGATGCAGGATCTGCCGTGCCTGTATGATGATGATGATGCGGGACGTGCCTGTAGGATGATGAGCGGGACGTGTCATGCCTGTAGGATGATGATTCGGGACTTGCCGTGCCTGTAGGATGATGATGCGGGACGTGTCATGCCTGTAGGATAATAATGCAGGACTTGTTATGCCTGTAGGATGATGATGCTGGACGTGTCATGCCTGTAGGATGATGATGCGGGGCGTATCATGCCTGTAGGATGATTATGCGGGACGTGTCATGCCTGTAGATGATTATGCGGGACGTGTCATGCCTGTAGGATGATTATGCGGGACGTGTCGTGCCTGTAGGATGATTATGCGGGACGTGTCGTGCCTGTAGGATGATGATGCGGGACGTGTCGTGCCTGTAGGATGATGATGCGGATGTGTCGTGCCTGTAGGATGATGATGCGGGACGTGTCATGCCTGTAGGATGACGATGCGGGACGTGTCGTGCCTGTAGGATGATGATGCGGGTCTAGCCGTGCCTGTGTGATGATGCTGCGGGGAGCGTCGTGCCTCTGTGACTATGATGCGGGATGTGCCGTGCCTGTATGATGGTGATGAGAGACGTGGCGTGTCTGTATGATGCTGCCGCACAGAGCACCGTGCCTGTATGATGCCCCTGCGGGGAGCGCCGTGCCTGTATAATGATGTTGCAGGAAGCGCCGTGTCTGTGTGATGATGCTGCGGGGAGCACCGTGCTTCTGTGATTATGATGCAGGATCTGCCGTGCCTGTATGATGATGATGATGCGGGACGTGCCTGTAGGATGATGATGCGGGACGTGTCATGCCTGTAGGATGATGATTCGGGACTTGCCGTGCCTGTAGGATGATGATGCGGGACGTGTCATGCCTGTAGGATAATAATGCAGGACTTGTTATGCCTGTAGGATGATGATGCTGGACGTGTCATGCCTGTAGGATGATGATGCGGGGCGTATCATGCCTGTAGGATGATTATGCGGACGTGTCATGCCTGTAGGATGATTATGCGGGACGTGTCGTGCCTGTAGGATGATTATGCGGGACGTGTCGTGCCTGTAGGATGATTATGCGGGACGTGTCGTGCCTGTAGGATGATGATGCGGGACGTGTCGTGCCTGTAGGATGATGATGCGGATGTGTCGTGCCTGTAGGATGATGATGCGGGACGTGTCATGCCTGTAGGATGATGTGGGACGTGCCGTGCCTGTTAGATGATGATGATGCGGACGTGTCGTGGCCTGTAGGATGATGATGCGGGACGTGTCGTGCCTGTAGGATGATGATGCGGGACGTGTGTGCCTGTAGGATGATGTGCGGGACGTGCCGTGCCTGTAGGATGATGATGCGGGACGTGTCCGTGCCTGTAGGATGATGATGCGGGACGTGTTATGCCTGTAGGATGATGATGCGGACGTGTCATGCCTGTAGGATGATGATGCGGGACGTGCCTGCCTGTAGGTGATGATGCGGGACGTGTCGTGCCTGTAGGATGATGATGCGGGACGTGTCGTGCCTGTAGGATGATGAGCGGGACGTGTCTGCCTGTAGATGATGATGCGGGACGTGTCGTGCCTGTAGGATGATGATGCGGGACGTGTCATGCCTGTAGGATGATGATGCGGGACGTGTCATGCCTGTAGAATGATGATGCGGGACGTGTCATGCCTGTAGGATGATGATGCGGGATGTGTCTTGCCTGTAGGATGACGATGCGGGACGTGTCATGCCTGTAGGATGACGATGCGGGACGTGTCATGCCTGTAGGATGACGATGCGGGACGTGTCATGCCTGTAGGATGATGATGCGGGATGTGTCTTGCCTGTAGGATGACGATGCGGGACGTGTCATGCCTGTAGGATGACGATGCGGGACGTGTCGTGCCTGTAGGATGATGATGCAGGACGTGTCGTACCTGTAGGATGATGATGCGGGACGTGCTGTGCCTGTAGGATGATGATGCGGGACGTGTCATGCCTGTAGGATGACGATGCGGGACGTGTCATGCCTGTAGGATGACGATGCGGGACGTGCCGTGCCTGTAGGATGATGATGCGGGACGTGTCGTGCCTGTAGGATGATGATGCGGGACGTGCTGTGCCTGTAGGATGATGATGCGGGACGTGTCATGCCTGTAGGATGATGATGCAGAGCGCACTGTGCGTGTTATCCCTGTTTCTTCTCAGAGTCAGAACTTTTAAAACTTAATCCAGCATCCAATGATTTGCACCTATTATAGATACAGTAAATCTCAGCAGGGAAGACAGAAGGAGTCCTATAGATAAATTCAGGACACTTTCAAGCACTAGATCACTCATTAGTATTGGTATGTGAAGTGCCCATCACCAGCTGTGCCCCTCCCTCAGACAACACATTACAGTGAGGCAGTGACATCTCCCCAGCTGTGCCTGAGTACTTACTTCCCGGTCTCCGATCAGCGCTACTCTCATCCAGACAGGAGGAGCTCCCAGCACTCCGGAGCTGTCACAGGTGGTGGTCACAAGAGGCAGGACGGACTGTCTGCTGAGATTACAAGACACTGCTAAAGGACTGTAAGAACACTATGTCCGCCATGTTTCTGAAGACCAATATTCATTGTGAAGCATATTATCAGCGCGACTGAATGCTGCAGGGATTAAGTGACCTTCTAGTAAATTCGGTTCACCCTCTAAGTTACTTGTCTGCTCTGTGATATGGCCAGTGAGGTTAGCCGTTGTTTCTACTTTTGAGGGGGCGTGGACGGGAGCTAGAGGGGGCATACGGCTGCTTCAGGCTGCAGTCCTCACAGTGCGGTACATTGAAAATCCCGGCCGGGACAGCGGGGCGGAGCCTCCAAATCGGGACTGTCCCGGTGGATCCGGGACGGTTGGGAGGTATGTCTACACCGTCGCAACTACAGCTACAAAAATTTGCACAGTCACACGTCTGGACCCCAGGAGCGTCATAGGCTATGTTGTGAGGCAAAATTTTAACCCTGCGCGTTCCAGTTGACCAAACAATTTTGCCCCTATCTATATAATGGGGAAAAAGTGCATGGAAAAGTGTTGGAGGAAAATCGACAGCTGTCAGCTATAGAGACAAAATTTTGCACAGTCACACGTCTGGACCCCAGGAGCGTCATAGGCTATATTGTGAGGCGAAATTTTAACCCCGCGCATTCCAATTCACCAAACAATTTTGCCCCTATCTATATAATGGGGAAAAAGTGACAGTTACCAGATGACAGTTGTGAATAAGAGGGGCTTAATGATAGCACCAAAGACTAACAGCACATACCAGCATATAGTCACTAAGATGGGGCCCCAACATGAGATATTCACCACGCACGGCGACAAGTATACACACCACATGCACACAAAGAGTAACAGCAAGTGTATAGTCGCTAAAGTGCAGCCCCAACATTGGATACTCACCACTCACCCGAACAAACACACACACACCACAAAGAGACACACAACACAGAGACACACACCTCCCCCAAGGGGACACACAGACACACTCTATAGCGACACATGCACTCACCCCACAGGGACACACACACACCTTAAAGAGACACACATAACACAGACACACATACCACACAGACCCCCCCCACAGGGACACACACACATACACACCCTATAGGGACACATGCACTCACCCACAGGGACACACACACCACAAAGAGACACACACACACACCACACAGACCCCCCCCACAGGGACACACACACATACACTCCCTATAGGGACACATGCACTCACCCCACAGGGACACACACACCACAAAGAGACACACACAACAGAGACACACACCACACAGACCCCCCCACACAGGGACACACACATACACACCCTATAGGGGCACATGCACACACCCCACAGGGACACACACACCACAAAGAGACACACACAACACAGATACACACACACACTCCACACAGACCCCCCCCCACAGGGACACACACACATACACTCCCTATAGGGACACACACACCACACAGACAAACACAGATGTGCACAAATCACCTCACACAACTCGCCTCATACGTGTGCTATCTTTATTTTCCAAACATAAACATCTGATTACAAACAGCCAGTGTGCAACACATGTGCCATATAGGGAATTAAGGCAGATGTCAGTCACATGAGCCGTCTATTATGTGTATGTGTGAGGTAACATATACTGCCCGGCCAGGGGGAGGGATTACTGTTGGCTGGAGATTTATTAGGCTGCCTATAGCAACCAATCACAGCTCAGCTTCTATTTTCCTACAGCTCATTAATATCACATATTCAAATTCAATGTTGTTATAGCTAACAGCAGTTATTTATTAACCCGGGCGTAGCCGGGTACTACAGCTAGTATATATATATATATTAAGAATTCTAGGATTCACAGGAGGTCTGCAGATCTAGAGGGCGCCGAGTCTTGAGTAGACTCAGGGTATTTTTGTATTATCTGCGGTGGATATTTTTGAGGGGATTTTATACTGACTGCATTAGTATCCTGTCCTGTCTTTTTCTATCTAGCTAGAAGTGCCTCATTTTGCTTAATTTATTATTCTGTCTGAGTGTCTTTTCCTCTCTTACTCACAGTCAATATTTGTGGGGGGCTTTCTATCCTTTTGGGGTTCTGCTCTGAGGCAAGATAGCATTCCTGTTTCCCTCTTTAGGGGTAGCTAGTTCTCCAGGTGTCTAGGGTATGGTTAGTCACATCCCACGGCTACTTCTAGTTGCGGAGTTAGATCAGGAACTGCGGTCAGTACAGGTACCACTTCTGTGAATTTAATTCATGCAGCTCCAAGGTCATCGGATCATAACAGTGGCCCAGCTCCGTGTCCCTGGCCGTGCAGATTAAGGGGTATTTACAGGGGATTAGTAGTCTTTACGTGATGCCACCTGTGGTAGCTGGTCAAGGATAACCAACACTACTGTTTTGGGCCCCTGGGGAAGATGGTGCGGCAGCTGGGATGGTAACGCTCCCCACAGGTGGAGCGGGACCCCATGGTTGATATGAGAGTCTATAGCGGTGGTGGTGGTCATTGGTTAGGATGCAGGAGGCAGCAAGGCGGGTGCAGGACATAACAGGAGAAACACAGTGTGCAGTTCCTTTACCTTTACTGATGAAACGTGGTGAAGTCTGGAGGCACTGGTTACTAGGTCCAGGAGGGTCCGGTCAGCCTTGAAGCAGTCAGATTTCACTCGCCAGGTGGGTTTGGAAGCCTGCCTCCTGCGCTGCTCCATTTGGGTGCTAGCTGCCATTGAGCTATACTGCGGCCCTGTTCTTCCTTCTCTGTCCTCTCCTGTATGGCAGCCAGCAGGAGCCTGTAATGGACACTGCCATGTTGATTGCAGCTCCACCAAAACAACGGGGAAAATGGTCTGGTGTGTGCTTGGTAGCAGGCAGTAGGAAATGTTTGGACTACTGCTTTGTGGAGGGCAATAACAGCCTTTTTGTAATGTGGACAGCAGAAGGCAGGCTGTTGTGGCACCCCTGTGGACTGGTGGCCACAGAATAAAACAATGGCTGAGATGGTGAACCATGTACCCCAAACCAAACACCAAACACGCTCCTAAATCCCTATACCTAGGACTTTATGCCAGGCAAGGGAGAGGTGGGAGAGAGCTGAGTGGTGGGTGGAGCTTAGAGAAGACACTTGAGGAAAAGGGGTAGGAGTTACCTTAGCAACGTAGTTACCTAAGAGAGTCGAGTCCTGTTGCAGAGGAGGAAAGGAGAAGGCATGGGATTCCTGACAGAAACCAACTAAAGAGAAAACCGGGACCCGGCAGCCAGTGTCATCTGGAGGCTGACTGGGTCCAAGACTGCTGACCAGGTGTCCAGAGGAAGGGGTCTACAGTGGAAGACTGGAGTACAGAGCCACTAGGAGACAGGTCGACGGACAGGGTATTGACCCTGTAAAAGTGGTTGGCTGCTATACGCCCTGGCCACAGATTAACCGGTGTGGTGAAGGGTCTTTATACCTGGAACCAAACTGACCGTCTCACAGAAGGGAAGGCCTCACATAGGACTAGGGATCCAATGGAAGAATACCCAAAATAGTCTGCGACTGCCGGCCCATAGACTGGGAGCGGTTCTGAGGAGAGACATGAAAGGACTGTGAAAGGGGATGCATTGGTGATCCATCTCAGTTACTGTTTGGCTACCGGTACCTATCACTGCAGGACTGAACTGTGTAAAACGAGAGCTAAGCAGTGAGTAAAGTACCCGGTTGAACTTGAAACGTGTGAGAGAGACTTATTAAGCGTCCTTGGTTACAAAAAACAGCATCTGAGAAGCACCTGAGGAGCTGAAAGTTAGAGAAATACAGCTGAAAGTGTAAGTTGCACCCTCACAGTCACCTCACAACCATCCCACAATAAACTCTTATCACTGGCCCAGGGGTTAAACCAGCCCTGCCTGTGGAGGGCTCATCACCTAGCTGCATCACCTCATCATCCCCTGTAGCTGAGACAAGCAGCGGCGGTCATATCTGGCCTCATACCACAGGTGGCGTCACTGACAAACTTTAATTTTATTTTTACCCCTTTTTACATTTTTTTCCCCTTTTTAATTGCTGTCCTCCCAGGGCCACGGAACTGGTCCAAGGCCAGTACCGTGCCATCTTCCCCTGTGACTAGACAACAGGGAACGGTCCTGAGTAACCCACGGCCCTGGTGGGCAGTGCACTGTCACCCAAAAACATTTTTAAAAAACATGTTATGGAGCAACTGAGCAGCTCATTTACACTGTCCCTGCTGTACTATCTCTCTCCCTCCCTGTAGTCTGACTCTGTTCTGTGTCTTTAGCTCTCAAAAGAGCTATGTTTGGTGGTATTATGGAACTACTGAGCGGCTCCTTTCAACTGTCCCTGCTGGAGTATCTCTCCCTCCCTACTCTACACTGACATAGAATACACTAGAAGTAGCCTTCAAAAGGTCTTTGGTGTTATGAAGAGGCCTAAATACTCTCCTTAGAATTTCAGTGATCTCTCCCTATGCTTTTCCAATGCTACCTCCATGTGCAATGCGGGCAAAATGGCGGTGGCAGGGCTTCAATAGAGCCTATAACGCTAGACGGCCAGCCAATCACAGTAATGCCACAATCAAGATGTCTGCAGCATAAAGGTACCTTCACACACGGCAATATTGCTAGGCAATTTCACTGGCAATTTGCTGGTTGCAGTGAAATCATGGACACATTGTTCTATTTTGTTGCTGTGTACTAATGGAACAATTCCTCCATGATTTCGCTGCAACCAGCAAAGTGCCAGTGAAATTTCCTAGCAATATTGCCGTGTGTGAAGGTACCTTTACGGTGATTGGTTTAGAAGCCCAGCATGTTTATTGGCTGCAAAGGAGGCGCCAAAACATCAGGGCGGGACATCCAAATATAGCGAGGCGAGTACACAAATACCCGCAGAATAACGAGTAATGTGAATACCATACTGTCCGTGCGAATAGTAATCAATACACTATCATCACTAGTAATGGCAGTTGTAGGCAGTAATAACATTTACAATTCATAAAGGTATCATAATGTATACAAAGCATAATCTAACAGATGGTCAGGTAGAATTCTTGTATATATCTTACATGAAGAATAAGACAACCATATAATTAATACATAGGTACAGATGCCTGAAAGAAAGGGTAGTAAATAGAAAAAGGGAGAGGACTGTAAATGCCCCACGTCCTACGCCATGGATAATGGCTTCCTCAGGGGTATCACCATAGCCTTATTGTCAGCTTTAAGTGGATGAGATCATTCATTGTACTGATTTAATTGACGGACACCTATGGTGCAGTCCATTTTAAAATGTTTGTAGGAGTTGTATGCACTTTGAGCGTTTCATCGCTCCAAATCGCTGTTTTCAATCTTCTACTGTCCACTGTTCTTAAATTTTTGCAAAATTGCCAGGTGTCTGTGACGCACTCGGGTATGGGGACTCGAGTATCTGGACCCTCTGCTGGGTAGGGATGTCACTGGTGGCCTGCCCAGACCTGTGGCCCTGGTGGTCTGCTTTCAAAAAGGGGAAGATTTGAAAATAAAGTATAAAGTTCTCGTGACGCCACCTGCAGATTCTGGTGACTGGACAACAGCGCCGCTTCAGACCTCCAGGAGGCGATGGTACTGTAGCTTTGATGGAACAGCTCCCTGCAGGTGGAGCTGGGCCTCCGAAGCAGGAGTGCACCGATGATGGGGATGCAAACTGTAAATGTCAATGATCAGCAGTACGGTAGAAGAACAAACACACAGAGACTCTGTCACTCTATCCGGGTACTTTACTGGAATAGTTCTGGTGGCAATACAGTTCAGAGTGCAAAGCAGTCTTTCTCAAGAGGTAACCGGCTGGGTAGTCACAGCGGGCTGCAAGGTCTCTCGGAGACTCCCGTGGTATACCTTCTTTAGTCGATCCCGTGTCCTGCTGCTGATCCCTGTCCTTGCACTACCCCTTACTACCAGGCCCGTTAGGGGTGCTGATGAGTTCCCGACTTTCCAGCTCTTAAGAAGGGGGTCCTCGACCTTCAGGTGGGTGATCCTGGTGTGGCGGTGCTGTATGAACAGGTTGTCAGAGGCCAGTGAACTGACCCGCAACGGCCAGTATTTGTGGCTCAGGGGCTAGATTCCCTGCACCGCGTCCTCGGAGCCGGCTCCCCGTGGTGGACCAGGGTTCCCTGTGGAGTATGGGTGCTCCAGTATTGTGGTTCCCTCTCTCTTTTCCTGGGCTGCCTGTTCCTCTCTCAGGCACCCTCTCTCGGAGTCCCCTTTTCTTACTCAGGGCTCCCTTTCCTTCTTCTCTTCAAAGCAAACTAGACTTCCCGTTTTGCTACCTCCCTCCTCCCCTAACTCCCTCCCCCAGGAACTAGTTTCCAACCGCTTTTCTAGAGTTGAGTATGGGAGTGCTCTACAAACCTTGCATTCCCACTGTGACAGGGATAACCGCACACTCTTTTATGGGTGCAGTACCCCAACTGTGATGCCTGACCAGTGGGGCGCCACATCTGTCAATTTTCTTGGCCATGAGACCACTATCAATGAACTGGATGATGCTGTTTCTCTTTTCTTGGGAAGAAATCTTCCTCATGACTGCTCCTCGATTTTAACCCCCAACCTTTCACTTGGATTCAATCTAATAACTCACTAAGGTATTAGAAAATGCGAAATCGGGTTGTAATTTGTAGTAGACAAGAACAAAAAAATTTTCAGACACCAGGAGCAAAACAGTAACAAAACAATAATCTACATAACTAATCATGTGCGAAATAGTTGCAAGTCAAATTTATGTATGAGATAGACAAGATGGCTGTATATAAAATGAAGGTAGTTACTGTCAAAGCTGTAGCAGATGGTCAGATAAGAATCCTAAAGTTTCAAAACATTATTACCCATTTGCTTGTCAGTGTATTAGATGCTGTTCTGTTGTTTTTAATACAATGAGTGTTTTACCAGCAGGAGATTATCATTGCGCAGACTACTTGCCTTTGTGAGATCTGATACAACCATGCAGGACTGATTAGCAGCTCACTGTCTATAGGCATTTTTCACTGAAAGCTGTGGTTAGTTTTCTGAGATCTGTTGCATGCTGCATTTATAAACTCTGATAATGTCACAACTGCTGCATCCGGTAAACTAAGTGATACATTGTTAGCATCAGGGTCTCTTTTCCTACTTTCTACTGCTCTCAGATGAGGTAACAAAAACCTGGTAACAGATAAGTAGGTCTTGAAAATCAAGTTCAATTGCATCTATTATGGCCACTTTACACGCAGCTACAGGTAACAGGTTTTCCACAGGTAACTTACTGGTTGCAGTGAAATCATGGAGACATGGTTCTATCTTGTTGCTGTGTACAAATGGAACTATGTCTCCATGATTTCACTGCAGCCAGTAAGTTACCTGTGGACAACCTGTTACCTGTAGCTGCGTGTAAAGTGGCCATTAGAGATGAACAAATTGATTAGATGCAAATTCATTTTGATCTTAATTTGAAAAAAATTTCTGATCCTGGCAAAGTAGAACAATTTGCAAATCAATTCACGCAGAAACATGCCCCCATGCCTTTTTACACCGCAAAAAATTCCATCAGTCACAGAAGGCTCATATGAACTAAAGTGCGACCACACAGGCTTCTCCATAATACCTTGCAGCTTTTACCCAACATAGCATAACACAGCCACTCACTGAAAGCCTAGGCAAGGAATACAGCAACCATTTTATGGTGGTTCAGGTAGGCTAGGGTCACACTTTTACTGATAAATGCGTTCACTGCATCCAAATCGGTGAACACAATTGGCTACCCACACATTTTGCAAGCAAAATGTGTGGCTGAAGCTGCAATCCGGTAACCGGATTGCTCCGGATGTGTAATCAGGAGCAATCCGGTTACCGTACAGTTTGCTTATCCCTGCAGGATGAGCAAACTGCTAAATCTGTGAAAAAAGCTTTAATGTTAATAATAATTGTGCCCATCATGTCTCTAGGGGGTGCCCACCCCCCTAGAGACATGGTGCCTACTCAGGTGGGCATGTAATGTGTTTAAAAACTCCTGTACAGTAAGCCGTCTCCTGTCGGCTCTGTACAATTTTCTGAATGAAGCATCGGCTCCACTGACAGCTGTGCGCATACTATACGTAATGTACGTATAGTATGTGCCGCTGTCCGAGGTCCTGTAGGCTTTTACAGTAGATCTATGGGCTGCGAACCGCCATAGATCTACTGTAACAGTCTACAGGACCCTGGACAGCGGCACATACTATACGTACATTACGTATAGTATGCGCACAGCTGTCAGTGGAGCCGCGGCTTCATTCAGAAAATTGTACAGAGCCGACAGGAGACGGCTTACTGTACATGAGTTATTAACACATTACATGCCCACCTGAGTAGGCAGCTTGTCTCTAGGGGGGTGGGCACCCCTTAGGGTACCGTCACACCTGGACATATCGCCCGCGATTTCACAGGCAACGCTGAGGCGTGGCCTGTCGCCAGCGACATCGCCAATGCGTCGCCTAATGTAAATGGGCAATGGCGACACATCCGAGTGGTTGCCTGGTTTCACATCACAGCTCTGAAACCAGGCGACTATTTTTGGGCGATGTGTGCTGATCGTCCTGTGTAACGTCTCATGAGCAATGTGAAGAGCGACAGCACACATTGCCTAAAACATTCCTGTAGGCGTTTCGGGGCGTATTTACTACCTCTGCCGTTCTGCGTGGATTGGTGGCAGCTCGAGCGTTCCGATTGGTTGTCTTGTTCCTCGGCGCCATATTTGATGTGTGCGTCCAAAGCTGTATTACCCAGGAGCGTACATACTGTACAGTAGCGCATTGATGTGGCCTCTGTGTTTGCGGCTGTGTTCAAAACAGCAGCAATGTGCGACGTACAAAAATGTGTGTTAACTCCAACACAATTGTTATTACATGTCAACTAATGTGTGCATCAGAGCGCTGTAGTGGCAGCCTTCCTGTTGAAAGTATATGACGCCAAGCATACAGTGAATCCTGTGGCTTTTGCGCCTCTGGGCCCCCGTCAACATGTGACATCTCTCCCGTGCGTTCATTTGCCATAACGTTGTTAATCTTTTGGTGACGCCTTCATGGTGCTTTCCCTTCCCCTGCAGAATAATAAAAATGGCAGCACCCAGGCGAGCTGCAGTGTGGGGAAAGCCTGAGCTCCTTATTCTAATTGATCTATGTGACACCAGGGATTACTGGTGTCACCAGCACCACACCCATCCACGGCTCCATAAGTAGGATGTCTTGCGGAGGGTGCAGAGGCGGCTGGAGAGGAGGTTGTGCGCAGCCCTAGGCAGATCTGCAAGAAGATCGCAGATCTTAAATTCAAGACACCTGAGCGCATCACCCAACTGCGTGACAGGATTGCCCAGATAAGTGGTGAGTAGCCTGACAACATACACATACCCTTCTGTGTAAAGAAAGACATATGAAGGCCAGCACATGCCACTGTACACCCCAACATATATAGGGCCAATGTATGTGAGAGCTTCTTCATGACACTGCAGTTGCAGGATCATCTTCATGCAAGATCCACATACACCCTATAGTACCCTGTAAACTATATGTGTACTTTACATAGCCACATATTGTCATATGTTTACCCTACCCACATATGACATTATGTTGGCCTATCCTGCCCTTCCTTCAATCGCACTCAACCTGACCTGATGAATTTAAAACAGCACTGTTTATTAAGTCCCCACATATCTGGCCATCCCCGCTGTAGGAGCACCACAGAGCCAACCAGGGTCACCAGGCCAACCGTCGGCAGGAACGCCACCATATCTCCAAGGGCCCACATCACCCCACAGTCCGAGACCATCAGGCTCAGAAGGGACCCCAAGGGCTGCACCCACCCCACCCTTGGAAGGAGAGATGTCAAGTGGTGCCAATTCGGCCAAGAAGGTGTGTGTAATGTCAAAATTACTCATATATACTGTGCACTATATCTGTCTTTCATTTTTTTTTACCTTAATTTGTATGTAGGGACCTTTGTTATGGGCAAAACAAAAACACATATGCTGATCTCATTACAGATGACCGAAGCCAAGCGGTGGACTGGGCAATAAGCCCCTCACCATCCCCACCCCCCCAAATTGTGGGTCCACAGCCCCCTGGTAAGTGCAAACACTTCTAAGAAAACACACCTGCTATGTGTCCTAAACATGTTGCTGATGTTGATGTTATGTATACTCTGTAGGTGGCCCATCCCTGCAGGACTTGGAGGCGGCCCATGAGGAAGCGGCGTTGAAACTCGCCCATTTGGCCCATCTCATTGACCAACATAAACAAGCCCATCCCAGCTCTGCCCCTCAAAAAGGGCAGCCTCTTCCTCACGTGTGATGTTGTTTTTTTTTTTTAATTTTACCAAAGTTTATTGGATTTTTCAGAGGACTTTGTGATTTTATGGACCTTGTTGGTCCAGTGTTTAAATAAACAATACTGTGTTTTAAACCATGAACCCTTGATAAGTGTTTTTGTGAATGTATGTATATGTTTAATATTTGTTACCCCTGTAATGGGGTTTTAACCCATACCATTATTACGTAAAAAAGGTTGACACGATAACACAAGTACATATTTGTGTCCTCAAATGTGTTTCTTTGTCCCAGGAAAGAGATGCATGTCCCAGTATACGGTGTACCAAAAACGTATGGTGACATAATGTCAGATTTGTAAGGGTACATAAGCAATGGGACATATGTACGGGATCCAGGGACAGGCCTTTGTGGTGACACTGTATGGTGCCTGTGTGTGTTTTCCTCCACATACATGTATTTAATTATACATATTCTGAACACACACATGAACAAGGGAATGTTAGGTGAACAATACATATGTCCCACATATCTGCAAACACACAAATATCTGTGCACACACATACTTTCAAGGCTCCAATATTATCCTGGACAAGAACACAAGAGTGATTTTATTAGCCAACGCAGTAGCACAACACACATTACATTAAAGCGCCATACGGCTTCACTATACAATTACTCGTCACGCGAGCGCCGTGTTTTGCCTTGATGGGCACGCCAATGCGGCTAGCAATAATCCGCTACCCATCACACGAGAGTTGACTGAGCACCGAGCCAATACGCATATGCATGCTTACATTTTACGATATGTCGCGGCGAACTAGGACACAGTCATTGGTGTTTGTTTGCAACCAATCACACTTCTTCGAGGCGTCACCAAACATAATGTGAACGCCTACCTCCGAGACGCGGGACAAAACAACACCCACGTTGCTAATGTGGTTGCTCTGTGTGACGCGGAAGCGGCGACCAGCGACTTGATCGCCCTTGGGCGACGCTCAAGCAATTTCCGGTCAGGTCATCGCGTGAGCGTCGCCTGAGTTGTCGCCCCGCGTAAATAGGCGACGGCGACCTAGGGAGACGCGCAAAAACATGTGCGCGCACGTGCGTCGCCTGTGAAATCGCTGGCGATACGTCCAGATGTGACGGTACCCTTAGAGACATGATGGGCACAATTATTATTAATATTTAAACTTTTTGTACAGTGTCAACACTTTGCTTATCCCGGCAGCAGCCGGGATAAGCAAAGTATATAAGGTAACCGCATTGCTCAGGATTACACATCCTGAGCAATGTGGTTACCGCATTGCAGATGATGGAACCGCTCCGAAAACTGCAGCCTGCATGATTTTTCATGCAGCCTGCAGATCCGGAGCCGGTAAACGGATTGCTTGTAAAGCAATCCGGTTACCATAATGGGCTCCTATGAGGAGTGTTTCCTGCTCCGGTTTTGAGCTTTTTAAAAGCTCAAAACCGGATCAGGATTTGAAAAAAAAAAACGGAGGTGTGACCCTAGCCGTAGTGAGAAAACGTCAGTGTTCAAATCTCAGCAATACAGATAGGAAGTGAAAGTCCTAAAACATTGGAAAAGTATTCCAGAAAATATACTGATGTGTAACTGAAGCAATTAAGATGAGAATAAGGTCTTGGCATAATACAGAAATTCAATTGATTGGGAAAGTTAGGAGAGATACTAATAGCAGTACCAGACTAGTTTTGATTGGCCAGTGATATGGTGTAGCTGGGGTCTGTCCTGTTGTAAATTAATTACAAATTTATTCTTAATACACAAGAAAACAGGTGCAAGGCTTCACAATAGGTTGTACTGAAACAAAAACCTGAAATTAGTGTCATTCACAGAGGGAGGGTGCAGGCATACTAGCAAATGTGTGATTGGAGCAATTTTGATGCATGACAGTGTCGAGCCCACCGGGACGAGGGTACTCGGTACCGGACCGTGTCTGCTACGGGGGAAGTCACGGGTGGTCCTGGTCCAGTCCGTGTCCCGGGCCCTGGCAAATAAAAGGGTGTATTTACAGGGGAGAATAGTTTATCGTGACGCCACCCACTATATGCGGCCAGTAAGGGGGGGCGCCGCTGCTGAAGAACCTCCGGGGTTGATGTAGTGGCAGCACAGATGGTATAGTTCCTGTGGGTAGAACTGTATTCCCCGGGGCAGTGATGGTATAGTCTATAGTAGATAGGAATGGTGGAGACGGGGTTAAAGGACACACACTCACGTTTTGTAGTCAAAGGTGCAATTCTCCTTTTCTCCTGATGCTGCAGCTTCTTCTGATCTGTGTGCAGAGCTGGCAGGCTTGTAACTCTGCAGGTGGGAGCTCTCTGTTACTGTATGTAGAGCAAAGGTTGTAATCAATACACAGACTCACAGTTTTGCTGTTTTCCAAAGCTTTACTGCAGATGTTGTTGCAGCCAGGTTATAGTCCACGGAGTCTGTAATGGGGCTAAGCTCTCTTCCCACCCTGTCCGGGTCATCAGCTTCCTCGTGTTACGCTGTGTGTCCTGGCTGCTGCTTCTAGCTGAGCTGCTTGGACTTCTCACTCTTTCTCTGTGTTCTGCTGGTACCACTTGGCTAGGCAACTTGAGTCTTCTGTGCTGTGTTGACCACTCCGTGTTGCTTTGCACTGATACTGTAGGCATCTAGAGATCCCACTGTTCCTGGATTCACTGTGCTGTGGGTGCCAGACACAGTATCGGATCCGGTGTCAGTTCTGTGCGCTCTTCCGGGGCAAGTGAAGGTATCACTCCAGCTCCCAGACGTGTTCCTCTGTCTGTAGCTCTCCTGTTCCTCCGACCCTTGCTAGGTCTGCACTGAGCTAACTCTGCTCTAAGTGTGCTCTTCACAGCCCTGCTCCGAGCTGAACTGAGCTCTCCCTTATGAGCAGGAGTATTTAAGAGAGCAGGTTGTGCTCCCCCTCCTGGCCCAGAGGTGCTAGTGTTTGTCAGTGTGTTGTGGGGAGAGAACCCATGTGATGTTATTGTGGCACATTAACCCATGGGGTGCCACAACAGTCACGCGAGTGCTTTCTGTATGGTCATACAAGTGTGGTGCAAGTGTGGTGTGAATGTGATGGGATTGTGCGTTTTGTTTCTCAGCTAACATCCATATGACATCCGTGTGGTGTCCATGTGCAATGCGTTTTTAAGATAGTGTTCCCCATGCTGTATAAAGTTGGAAAAAAGTAGACAGACAGATTAGATAGAATAAACAGATGCTAGAACAGCTAGATCAGGCTTACCAGTCTCCCCAATGCTACTTCCGGGTCACCTATTCAGCCACATGCACTGTCTGGAAAACAGCCAATCACAGACGTTCACATTTTATTTGAAAAAAAAAAACAAAGAGACACTTAGACGCCATCTCGGCGAGAAAGAACATGTCTGTCTGCTCCCCATGGTCTCTAATCACTGAATGACAGCGGGGAGACCTGCTACATGTTAAGCGTCACCGAGGTCACCGTTGCAATAGTAACCAAGTGAGCAGTTACTTTAGCAACTGTGTCCTCGGAGCACCTCAGTTAACTGCCTGCATACCGCTATCCCCACGGCTCCTCAAGGAGTGGATGGATGTGTTCTTCCTCTAATGTAGCAGAGCTAGGAATGAGCGAGTCTACCCGTTACTACTCGCTATTCGGCGAATAGTCGGGTACTCGCTGGACTCGTTACTCTGCGAGTCTTTTAGCGATTACTCGCACAGTAACGAGTCCAATGTAAGTATAGGGAAATGCAATTCCTCTGCTGCTGGACCCTATAAAGAGGTCTGGTAGCATAGGAAAACCTGCAATACCCTATTTTATTGTATATAAGCCGGTTATAAAAAGGCGTTCGTTGTAAAATGAAACCGGTTTTTAACGGTTTTGCACTGTCCGTCACATTCCGCTCCCATAGGCAACGTTACACTGAACCTAATTGAGCGTGACCGTCATTTACCGTCATAATCCGGTTATCTCTGTTTTAAATGAATGGTAGTTAAACGGTCAGGCTCTATCCGTTCAGGCTCTAACCGAATATGGGTCTTTGGAGCCGGAATCCTGTACTACACAAGACCGGTCACCGGACACCCGCTGTTATTAGCGAATAGCGAGTAGGATGAGCGAGTCTTCTACTGTATTCTGTGCATGCAGCAAGCCGAGCTTGCACATGGGCAGGCATGCTGGGTTTGCATTTTGCCAAAGATGAGGTGAACCAGCGCAATTTCAGACAGTAATACATACAGCAGATTAAGATCATTTGACAATCTGTACTCACCAGAATTTCACGATAACATACAGATTGCTGAACTCAATAGCTCCTTCTGGGGAATCTCTCCAAAGAACAAAATGTTTTCAGGAGGAGGGGTACGAGGGGCTCCTTTGCGCAGCCGCAGGGCTTTACCAATCCCGGATTCATTCCGATTTTTGATACTATTCCGGTTCAATCCAGTCCCATAGACAGCGGTTGAAGTAAAACGGTTTTAACCAGACAGGTTTAGTTTGACAAACGGATTACACAGGATAGTACCAGGCAGGATTAATCCAGTTAAATTTCACATGGCTGTCTATGGGACCGGATTGAACAGGAACGGGACAATCCTGTGAAATCCGTTTGGAACTTAGGGTTAACGCTTTTTTACTACCGCCCGCAAAACAATGTATTAGGGGATTGCAGGTTGTTCCTCTGCTGCCAGACCACTTATCTCTTAATGGGGTCCAGGAACAGACGAATTATTTGCTATTACTCGCTTCCCCATTCATTTACATTGGACTCGCTAGACTCGTAATGAGTAGCGAGTCCCAGACTCGGACTCGTTAGAGTCTAGCGATTCCGAGTAATTTAGGACTCGCTCATCCCTAAGCAGAGCTGAATGAGTGCAGGAAGACAGAAGACGAGGATCGTGGAAGGGCAGGAGGGTGGGGCGGGTGTAATAAAGATGGTGTCTCGAAAGGCCCCATCTCACACTTCAATGTGTTGGCGAACCGACCAACGATCCGACTTGACCTAGATCGCTAGAACAATGTTCAATGATCGCTAGTGAAATGTCACACGTATAGATCTCGTTAATGATGCACCAACGATCCCACGACAAGCAAAAGATACTTGTAGTCATTAGCTCGCCTATGTCCATCAGTTCTCAATAGGCGAGGTCGTTAACGACATCGTTATCGAGGTGTCACACACACCCATGCTGCAGGTTGAGTGAATGCTCATTGTTTGGTTTAAGGTCCAGTTCACCAACCTCCTATCAATGATCTGCACGATTATCGTTGATCGTTTGTACATGTCACACTGAGCGACATTGTTGCGACGTTGTTAGAACGACTGAAAACCCATGACGTTTCAACGATATCGTTACCGATATCGTAGTGTGACACGGGGCCTTAAGTGTCTCTGTATATTTATTTCAAATAAATTACATTTTCTCTGTGTTGTGTCTTTTTTAACCCTTTATTGGAAATTCTTAATGGCCGGGTCTAACTTAACCTGACATTAAGAATCCCGTAGTAACATAGTAACATAATTTTTAAGGTTGAAGGAAGACTTTAAGTCCTTCTAGTTAAACCCATAGCCTAACATGTTGATCCAGAGGAGAGCAAAAAAAAAACCCATGTGGCAAAAACTAACTTGACTCCACATACAGGAATCAGACTAGTTCCCAGGATCAACGCCCCAACAAGGAATCTAGTATATATTAGCTTTAGTATTATACTTTCAAGAAATGCATCCAGGCCCTTCTTAAATTTTAATAGTGACTCACTCATTACAACATCATGCGGCAGAGAGTTCCATAGTCTCACTGCTCTTACAGTAAAGAATCACATCCATGATTATGATTAAACCTTCTTTCCTCCAGACATAGAGGATGCCCCCTTGTCCCCGTCTCAGGTCTAAGAGTGAAAAGATCATTAGAGAGGTCTTTGTACTGTCCCCTCATATATTTATACATTATAATAAGATCACCCCATAAGCCTTAATTTTTCCAAACTAAATAACCCCAGGTTTAGTAACCTGTCTTGGTATTGCAAACCCCTCAGTCCTCTAATAATCTTGGTCACTCTTCTCTGCACCAACTCTAGTTCAGCTATGTCTTTCTTATATGCCGGAGACCAGAACTGTACACAGTATTCTAAGTGTGGTCATACTAGTGACTTGTATAGAGGTAAAATTATGTTCTACTCATGAGCATCTCTGCACTCTTTTAATGCATCCCATTATTTTATTTGCTTTTGCAGCAGCTGCCTGACACTGGCCACTAAATGTGAGTTTATTTACCCATACACCCAGGTCTTATTCAGTGACAGTTTTGCCCAGTGTTTTACAATTAAGCACATAATTATACATCTTATTTGCTCTGCCCAAGTGCATCAGGCCATGCTTCTAGTTTACATAAATCCTCCTGTAATGTAAAATTATCTTCTGTATTGATTACCCTGCAGAGTTTAGTGTCATCAGCAAATATTGAAATTCTACTCTTTACGCCCCCCACAAAGTCATTAATAGATATGTTAAAAACAAGCGGGCCCAACACTGACCCCTGTGGTACCCCACTGTTAATTATGACACACTTGTAAGGGGGTGGGGAAGGAAAGCCGCTAACCTTAAACCAATTCACCCTTGGATTCCCAGGCTCCTGGAAGGTGGCTGGCTCCCACCATGGAACGTCAAAGAATGGATGATCCAGGGCCACTTGTCCATAGAAGTGGGGTACCTTTATTCAAGAAAAATTAAAAACATATTTGCATCCTAGCCGTACGCATTTTGGACGTTAGTCCTTATTCATAAGCTGATGAATAAGGACTAATGTCCGATACGCGTCCGGCTAGGATGCATATGTATGTTTTTAATTTTTCTTGAATAAAGTTACCCCACTTCTAAGGACAAGTGGCCCTGGATCATCCTTTCTTTGACTGTTAATTATGACCCAGTCTGAGTGTATTTCATTAATAACCACCCTTTTTCTCCTATTACTCAGCCAGTTCTTAACCCACTTGCACATATTCTCCCCTATCCCCATTGTTCTCATTTTATGTAATGTGGTGCCCCACTGGTCAGGTGTCACAGTTGGGGTACTGCAACCATAAATGAGTGTGCGGTTATCCCTGTCACAGTGGAATGTAGGATTTGTAGGAGGATCCCATCCTAGCACTCCCACACACCCACCTAGAATAGATGGTTTTGGGAGGGGAGTTAGGGGAGGACACACTGAGTTTTAGTTTGCAGTGAGGAAAGATGGAGCACGGGGAGCCTCCGAGAGAGAGAAAGGATACTTCCAGAGAGGGGGCTTGGAAAGTGAGAACAGGCAGCCCAGACTGAAGGAAGGGACCACCCGAGCATCCATACTCAGGGAGGGAACCCTCATCCATTTACCGGAGTGCCGGTTCCGAAGACGCGGCACAGGAAGTTCAGCCCCTGAGCCGTAACACTGGAGATCGTGGGTCTGTCTACCGGCCCAGACACCCTGTCAGAAAGAAAACCAGTCACACCAGGATAACCCACCGGGGTCGAGATCCAGTACAGGAGAGAGGAGGGCGGGAAGCTGGGATACTCAGGAAGCACCCCAATCGGGCCTGGTAGTAAGCGGGCTGTTCCCGGACAGGCAGTAGCAGCAGGACACGGGTTAGAGACAAGAAAGGCATACCACGAGAGACTCCAAGGGATCCTGCAGCTCACTGTGACTATCCGGCCGGCTATCGTTACTTAACAACGGTTGTCTTCTGTGAACTGTACCACCATCATCAGCATTGTTCCAGTAAAGTACCTGGGTAGAGTGACAGAGTCTCCGTGTGCTTATTCACTGCTGCACTGCATGTTGCTGATCTCCATCATCAGCACTTAATAATTATAATAATAATAATAATAATAATAGTAATAATAATAATATATCTTTATTTATATAGCACCAACATATTACACAGCGCTTTACAATACAGTGATTAGAGTACAGAAAATATAATACAGTAAGTAATTACAGTAGAGAACAAATACAGTACAATAATTGGATACAAACAATAGGCATAGAATCAATGTAAAAAAGAAAATACAATAAATAAAGCAAGAAATGAAGGTGACCCTGCTCAAAAGAGCTTACAATCTACAACGGGATAGGGGTTGCACTAGGTACAGGGGCTTATTGCACTAATGGTCCAGGCATCTTGAGGAAATGGGGGGATAGAAATAAGCTTACATAAATGGTCATCAGACAGTCTGTGTAGACCTTTTTGGTTTGGTGGAGTTTGTAGAAGAGTAAAGTCAAGAGAGATAGCCCATTCACTATCTACAGTGCAAAGGCCTTCTATTAGGGAGTATGATAGGCTGCCTTAAAAAGATGTGTTTTTAGGGATCGTCTGAAGCCATGCAAGTTGTGTATAGTCCTGATTTCTTGGGGTAGAGCATTCCAGAGGATTGGTGCAGCTCTGGAGAAGTCTTGGAGTCGGGAGTAGGAGGAACGGATTAGTGCAGATGTTAGTCGAAGGTCATTTGAAGAACGTAGAGAACAAGTCAGGTGATAGACAGAGATGAGGGAGGAGATGTAGGGGGGTGCTGCACTGTGAAGAGCTTTGAGGGTGAGAACAAGCAATTTGAATTTGATCCTGTAGTGTACGGATAGCCAGTGCAATGACTGGCACAGAGCAGAGGCATCTGAGTAACGATTGGCCAGATGGGTGATCCTGGCTGCTGCATTAAGGATGGACTGGAGAGGAGAAAGTCTAGTGAGTGGGAGGCCACTTAATAGAGAATTGCAGTAGTCAAGGCGGGAATGGATTAGGGCCACGGTGAGGGTTTTTGTTGTTTCCATGGTGAGAAAGGGGCGGACTCTAGAGATATTCTTCAGGTGTAAGCAACAGGAGCAGATGAGAAATTGTGTGTGGGAGGAGAAGGAGAGATCGGTGTCAAATATAACACCCAGACAGCGAGCCTGCTGCCTAGGCGTTATCGTGGTGCCGCATACTGAGAGAGAGATGTCAGATTTAGGGAGGTTAGTGGAGGGTGGGAGCAGAAGAAGTTCAGTTTTGGAAAGGTTTAGTTTCAAATAGAGAGCAGACATGATGTTGGAAACTGTAGATATACAATCATTGGTGTTCTTTAATACCGCAGGGGTAAGGTCAGGGGCTGAAGTGTATAATTGTGTGTCATCAGCATAAAGATGGTACTGGAAGCCAAGTCTGCTGATAGTGTGTCCAATCTGGGTCGTGTAGAGAGAGAAGAGAAGAGGACCGAGGACTGAGCCCTGAGGGACTCCAATAGTGAGAGGAAGAGGAGAGGAAGTGGAGCCAGCCAATGATGCACTGAAAGATCGATCAGAAAGATAGGAAGAGAACCAGGAGAGAGCAGTGTCCTTTATGCCAATGGAATGCAACATGGAGAGTAGGAGATGATGGTCAACAGTGTCAAAAGCTGCAGAGAGGTCAAGGAGAATAAACAGAGAGTGGTCACCATTACGTTTTGCCGTCAGAAAGTCATTGGTCACTTTGATGAGGGCAGTTTCTGTAGAGTGAAGGGGGAGGAAACCAGACTGTAATGGATCTAGAAGACAGTGAGTGGAGAGGTAACGGGTGAGGCGGGAGTAGACCAGGTGCTCCAGGAGTTTAGAGATGAAGGGGAGATTGGAGACTGGTCTGTAGTTATTTGTGCAGGATGGGTCGAGAGAGGTTTTCTTTAATAATTGAGCAATGATTGAGTCTTTGAAGGAGGAGGGGAAGATGCCAGAAGAGAGGGAGAGATTGAAGATTTTGGTTAGATGAGTGTTGACGACCGGAGAGAGGGACTGGAGTAGGTGTGAGGGAATGGGGTCAGTAGTGCATGTGGTGGGACGAGAGTAAGAGAGGAGCCTGGAGACTTCTTCTTCTGTGACTGGGTCAAATGTGGAGAGTGAACCAGAGGGGATGTGGGGAAGAATGGGAGTGACAGCGCTTGGAGGCTGGGAGCTGATTTCCTGGCTAATGTTGTCTATTTTCTCCATAAAGTAAGAAGCCAGATCATCAGCACAGAGGTCAGTGATGGGGGCCTGCACTTTGGGACTGAGGATAGAGTGAAAGGTGTCAAAGAGTTTTTTTGGATTGTTGGATAGCGAGGAGACCAGGGTGGTGAAGTAGGTCTGTTTGGCAAGATGAAGGGCAGAGTTGTAAGTTTTGAGCATAAATTTATAATGGATGAATTTATCTGTCACAAAGACAGGGATCGTCGAACAGTGTGCTGCCTACCTGGCGCTCGAGTCCGGCACATCGCTGACCGGGTTGACAGATTACTGGGAGGGGCTGGTGAGGACCCAGCGGTCATGGTGCACATTGGCACAAATGACAAAGTTAGAGGTAGGTGGAAGGTCCTTAAAGATGATTTCAGGGAATTAGGCTGCAAGCTTAAGGCAAGGACCTCCAAGGTAGTATTCTCTGAAATACTGCCTGTACCACGTGCCACACCAGAGAGGCAAAGGGAGATTAGGGAGATAAATAAGTGGCTCAGGAATTGGTGTAGGAAGGAGGGGTTTGGGTTCCTGGAGAACTGGGACGACTTCTCTGTTGGCTACAGGTTCTATGCTAGGGACGGGCTGCACCTCAATGGGGAGGGTGCAGCTGTGCTGGGGGAGAAAATGGCTAGAAGGTTGGAGGAGTGTTTAAACTAGGGATTGGGGGGAGGGTATTCATTGTACAGGAGGGGAAGATAGTGTAAATAGTAACCTGGGAACAAGTAATAAAATTGGGGGTGGCATGGGGGGTGGGGTTAGAACAGTCAATCTAGTAGGAAGGAATAGAGGTAAAGAGAGATGCATAAAGTGCATGTACACTAATGCCAGAAGCCTCACCAACAAAATGGAGGAATTAGAAATGATTTTGTTGGAAAATAATTATGACATGGTGGGGATTTCGGAGACTTGGCTGGACGAGAGCCATGACTGGGCTGTTAATTTACAGGGCTATTGTCTGTTCAGAAATGACCGTACAAATAGGCGAGGAGGAGGTGTATGTTTATACGTAAAATAATCCTTAAAACCCATCCTGCGTGATAATATAGGTGAATCTAATGGAAATGTAGAGTCCCTGTGGGTGGAGATAAGGGGAGGGGGAAAAAATAATAAATTACTGATAGGGGTTTGTTATAAGTCCCCAACAATAATGGAAGTGGAGGAGAATATCCTCATAAAGCAAATAGATGAAGAAGCGACTCAGGGAGAAGTTATTATTGTGGGGGACTTCAACTACCCTGAAATACATTGGGGATCAGAAACCTGCAGTTCCAGCAAGGGTAATAAGATTTTGAAAACTATGAGAGACAATTACCTTTCATAACTGGTTCAGGACCCAACAAGAAGGGGGGCACTGCTGGACCTAATATTAACCAACAGGCCGGACCGCATATCAAATATACGGGTTGGAGGTCACTTGGGTAATAGTGATCATAACTTAATAAGCTTTCAAGTATCCTTTACTAAGACTTGTAGTAGAGGGGCTACAAGAACACTAAACTTCAGGAAGGCAAATTTCCAATGGTTGAGAGATGATCTTAGTGCAATAAACTGGGACGATGTCCTGAGACATAAAAGCACACAACACAAATGGGAAATGTTTATTAGCATCCTGAATAGGACCTGTGCACAATATATACCCTATGGGAATAAGCATGCTAGAAACAGGAGGAAACCACTATGGCTAAATAAAGCGGTAAGAGGTGCAATCTGTGACAAAAAGAAAGCATTTAGGGAATTAAAGCAAGTAGGTAGTGATGAGGCATTAAATAAATACAGAAAATTAAATAACATTTGTAAAAAGCAAATCAAGGCAGCAAAGATTGACACAGAGAGACTCATTGCCAGAGAAAGTAAAAAGAATCCCAAAATATTTTTTAACTACCGTATTTTTCGCTTTATAAGACGCACCGGATTATAAGACGCACCCAGATTTTAGAGGTGGAAAATAGGGAAAAAAATATTTGTAGCAAAAAATGACTTTGATATGACACTCAGGCCCTGCGACCAGTCAGTGTTGGCGTCTGTTTCCTTCGGATGCAGGTGCAGCATGTGAGCAACACCAATGACTTCTGCTCCAGTGTCTGTTGGCGGGGAGACAGACGCCAGCACTGACTGGTCAGAGGGCTGAGTCTCATATCAATATCACATGGGACATGACTATGCAACTTCTGATAACATTGGAACTGCTGCAGAATCAGGGGTATGGGTGCGTGCACACGATGAGTATACGCAGCCTTTTGGACGCAGCGTCTTGCTGCTGTGTCCAAAATGCTGCGTAGTACAGTACAAGCATAGTGGATGGGATTTGTAGAAATCCCATACTCACTATGCTTCATCCGACCGCAGCATTCTGACAGCTGCGGTGCGGGTTGCCACCATTCCGCTCCTTCTCAGCATGTTCATTTCATGCTGTGGAGTTGGAAGCGGCTCCCATCGGGGGACTGCAGGGAGAAGCCGCCCTGCACCCGCCGCACATGGTGAGTACAGGGCAGCTGGGGTCTCCCTGCCTCCACATGTGGCTTCACTTATGTCCGGAGGAGCCGCGTCCAACACACAGCTACTCCCGACTGTGAGCGCACACCCTTAGTATGGTCTTTATTACTTTTACAAGGGCCAACAAGATGAATGAGATGGGATTTGTTCATGTAGTAACAATCCCTTTAAGAACTATCACTCCCAGCATGTACTGTAGATCCTATAGCATGCTTGGAGTTCTAGTTAAGCACAGTATTGGTAGTGTTAACTTTACTTTATTAGTGGTTATGTTACATATACATGTGGACTCACTTTAATGTGTCCTGCTTTGCCATCACCCTGCTGAAATGAAGGAAGTGGCCAGTCTGTATATAAAGATCTGATGTGATGTACTGTATGAGGGAGGGCCAGGGAGGGGGGCTGTACACTGTGCTGAAATATGATGCTCCAGCCCTGTCTCCTAATTACAAGTCACCACAGAGCTTGACCTGTATGCAGGGCCAGGGGAGCTGTACACTGCCGTTATATGCAGGCTCCAGCCCTGCTCTCCATACACTGAAGCTCCTGAACTGCAGACCACCCACTTCCTGCATTTCTGCTTGGTGTCAGGGCTCAGCAGGACACATTACACTGAGCAGAGGGAGTGAGGCAGGACACTGACAAACAAGGTACCTGCTGTGATAAAGTGCCGATCTGCCCTGCTCTGCCCCTGTCTTCATGGCAGTGAATCAGCACAAAGCTCAGTGCTGATTCACTTGCCACAGCTGCACCCAGCTCCTCCGTTCTAACTATCTGCAGCACACAATCTCCCTGGCAGCTGCAGGAAGCTAGGGAGAGACCATGTGTGCCGGCTAAGCAGCTTCTCCTGCTCCCCGTGCTCTCACCTCTCCGCGCTGTCTTCAGTGCAGAGAGGTGGGTGGGGACTGGGAGCAGTGAAGTGAATATTTAAGTAGATAATGAGCCGGGGACACGTGGTGCTCCTGCAGCCCCGGATTCTTCAGCAGGGACCATTCCCTGCCACTTCTGTCCCCAATTCACTGCTGTCCCCCCCTCCCAAGCAACTGAGGATGATAGAATGTTATATTCCTTTTATAAGACGCACCCCCACTTTCCTCCAAAACTTGGAGGAAAAAAGTGCGTCTTATAAAAGGAAAAAAAGGAAAAATACGGTACATAAATAGTAAGAAACTAAAAATTGATGGTGTTGGCCCCTTTAAAAATAGTCTGGGTGAAATGGTGGATGAGGATGAGGAAAAAGCCAATATGCTAAATGACTTTTTTTCAACAGTATTTACACAAGAAAATCCCATGACAGACAATCTGATCAGTGATAACAAAAATTCTCAATTAAATGTCACCTGCTTAACCCAAGAGGAAGTACGGCGTCGTCTAAAAATCACTAAAATTGACAAATCCCCGGGCCCGGATGGGATACACCCCTGAGTGCTGCAGGAATTAAGTACTGTCATAGATAGACCATTATATTTAATATTTAAAGATTCCATAATAACAGGGTCTGTACCACAGGACTGGCGTATAGCAAATGTGGTGCCAATATTCAAAAAGGGGACAAAAACTGAACTTGGAAATTATAGGCCAGTAAGCTTAACCTCTACTGTGGGTAAAATCCTAGAGGGTTTTCTAAGAGATGCTATACTGGAGTATCTGAAGAAAAATAACCTCATGACCCATTATCAACATGGTTTTACGAGGGACCGTTCCTGTCAAACTAATCTAATAAGCTTCTATGAAGAAGTAAGTTCTGGACTGGAGCAAAGAAATGCAGTGGATGTGGTGTATATGGACTTTTCAAAAGCTTTTGATACGGTGCCACACAAAAGGTTGATACATAAAATGAGGTCAATGGGGATAGGGGAAAATATGTGTAAGTGGGTTAAGAACTGGCTTAGTGATAGGAAACAAAGGGTGGTTATTAATGGAACACACTCAGAATGGGTCACAGTTAACAGTGGGGTACCACAGGGGTCAGTGTTGGGCCCGCTTCTATTTAATATATTTATTAATGACCTTGTAGGGGGCATACAGAGTAGAATCTCAATATTTGCGGATGACACTAAACTCTGCAGGGTAATCAATACAGAGGAGGACAATTTTATATTACAGGAGGATTTATGTAAACTAGAAGCTTGAGCTGCTAAATGGCAAATGAGCTTTAATGGGGATAAATGTAAAGTCATGCACTTGGGCAGAGGAAACAAAAGGTATAATTATGTGCTTAATTGTAAAACACTGGGCAAAACTTTCACTGAAAAAAACCTGGGTGTATCGGTAGATGACAAACTCACATTTAATGGCCAGTGTCAGGCAGCTGCTGAGGAGAACATAATTTTACCTCTATACAAGTCACTAGTGCGACCACACTTAGAATACTGTGTACAATTCTGGTCTCCGGTGTATAAGAACGACATAGCTGAACTAGAGCGGGTCCAGAGAAGAGCGACAAAAGCCATTAGAGGACTAAGGGGTCTGCAATACCAAGACAGGTTATTAAACTTGGGGTTATTTAGCTTGGAAAAACGAAGGCTTAGGGGTGATCTTATAATAATGTATAAATATATGAGGGGACAGTACAGAGAACTTTCTAATGATCTCTTTACTCTTATGCCTGAGACTGGGACAAGGGGGCATCCTCTACGTCTGGAGGAAAGAAGGTTTAATCATAATCACAGACACGGATTCTTTACTGTAAGAGCAGTGAGACTATGGAACTCTCTGCCACATGATGTTGTAATGAGTGAGTCACTACTAACATTTAAGAAGGGTCTGGATGCCTTTCTTGAAAACTATAATATTACCAGTTATACATACTAGATTCTTTGATAGGGCGTTGATCCAGGGAACTATTCTGATTGCCGTACCTGGAGTCAGGAAGGAATTTTTTCCCCCAATGTGGAGCTTAGTGTTGCCACATGGGTTTTTTTTGCCTTCCTCTGGATCAACATGTTAGGCTATGGGTTGAATTAGATGGACTTAAAGTCTTCCTTCAACTTTAAAAACTATGTTACTATGTTATTATGTAAGTCTCCTGGTGAGTGAGTTTTCCTCCATAGACGTTCAGCACTCCTAGAGCATTGCTGGAGGAATCTAGTTTGTGATGTGAGCCAAGGCTGTTTTGTTCTATGTTTGGAGGTTCTGAGGGTGAGGGGCGCTACTTGGTCCAGGGAGCTTCTGAGAGTGTCATTGTAGTGGTTTACTGCCTGATCTGGACAGGAGATGGAAGAGATTGGGGACAGTGAGGAGATGAGGGAATCTGTGTGCATGAGGGTTAATGGCCTGTAGATTTCTGGATGTGTGATGGGTAGGATTGGGCTGTGGTGGTCAAGGGTTAGTGAGTGAGAAGGAGAGAATGTTGTGGTCAGAGAGAAGAGGTGAGTTATGTAAGGAGGCGGTAGAGCAGAGCCGGGTAAAGACCAGGTCAAGGGTGTTACCGTATTTGTGCGTGTCAGAGGTTGAGAGCTGTGAGAGGCTAAGAGAGGTGGTTAGAGATAGGAGCTGGAATGCAGATGGGGAGATGGGGCTGTTTATGGGAATGTTAAAGTCTCCCAGAATAAGGGTTGGTAATTCTGAGGACATGAAATGCGGCAGCCACGTGGAGAAATGGTCGAGGAACTGGGTGGGTGACCCTGGGGGGCAGTATACCACTGCTACTTTGAGGGGGAGGGGATGGAATAGCCTAATAGTGTGGACCTCAAAAGAAGGGAATGAGAGTGATGGGGCTGGGGGTATGACCTGGAAAGTGCATTGTGGGGACAGGAGGAGGTCAACTCCACCACCATGTCTGTTCCCAGGTCTAGGGGAAAGGGAGAAATGTAGGCCACCGTGAGAAATAGCAGCATGGGAAGCAGTGTCTGAATCCTGGATCCAGGTTTCTGTGAGGGCCAGCAGGTTTAGAGAGTTGGTAAGGAAGTAATTGTGAATGAAGGGAAGTTTGTTGCATACAGACCGTGGATTCCAGAGAGTGCAGTTAAAAGAGGGAGATGAAGGAGTGCAAGTGATGGTAAGAAGGTTAGTGGGGTTTCTATGTGTGGTGGGAGAGGGGTTGAAGTTAGAGGGCGGACCAGGGTTGGGGGAGATATCACTTGACAGGAGCAGCAGCAGAAAGAGGAAGAGCAGATAGTTTTTAGATTTGGGACTTGGTTTATTATGCCAAATGTTAGAATATGATGGGCTGAGAATCCTCAGTAAACTGAATATGGCATGGGAGCTGTACGTAGGGTAGGGCAGGAGAAAGGGGCTGATGTGGATAAGTGATGATGGAGGGGGGATAGGGTGATACAAGTTGGTGGTGTTGGCACACAGAGGCACAAACAGTGAAGTTAAAGACATGGTTATGATTAGTAGAGAATAGAGTTATAGACATTGTTTGAGTGGCTATCTGACATTACCTGCCAGTCTATCCCAGCCAATTCCGGTCAATTTCTGGTCTATTTCTTATCTGGACACTTTAGACCGACCGGACCGAGAAGCAAGAGAGGCAGCGGCCGATACTCAAGCTGTGGAGGAGGTTCTGGCAGCGAAACCACCCGTGCAGACTCAGGAGGCAGAGGTCCAAACGGATGACCCCGTGGACCCGCCAACCGGACCTACCAATGCCCCGCAAGTCCAGGATGCAACTGGATCCAACCAGAAACTGGACATTATCGTCGAGCCTGAGGAAGGGGATGATGACTTGACCGATTCCGTGAAGAAGGATCCCGACGCGGATGACCCGGACTATGGCTCAGGAGCCACCAGAAGCTACACCATGGAGGCAGCATGGTGGAGTGCCTGGAAGTATCGACAGGGGGCCCTGCAAGGACTCCGTGCCAACATCAGCACCGTGCCGGCTACCCCGGCAACCAGCCCTTCACCTCCGGCATTCTCTCCCCAGATCAGCGCTCCCAGACTCAGCGAGGAGGACCAGGAGGCCGACATCGTCACCGGGAGGACTGGTGGCGACTTGAAATAGAGTGCTGCCATTCAAGAGATGAGGCTCGTCTACAATGCCCGTTACCTACAGGACAAAGAAAGAAAGGTACTGTTGTGTTATTCCGCTATGGGGACGGGTGGGTGTTTATATGTGAAACCGGCATAAAAAAGACAATATTTTTGTGGGACGACGAGATGTAGAGCCCCATCTATGCCACGGTCACCCGGATCAAGATCTGTACCGTGGAGACCAGGTTACCTACGAGCGGCATGCGGGACCCATGGGATAGTTAGCCATCAGAGTAGCCCGCCTTTTCTGTTTCCAACAAGAACTTGGACTGTACATACAGTAGTTTTCATTTTTCTTTGAAGTGTGCATAATGTGTGCTGACCGCCCTTTTCGTCCTTTTTGCCCCATTGAGCCTCATAAACTTTCATGAGATCTCTGACCCTGTTACATAATGATGTTTAAAACCCAAGCGGCCCAGCGGTTATAAGACACACTGGATTGTGCAGGACAATAATTACCACTGGGCCACACAGTTACCAGTCCCCGTGAGGCCGAAGAATCCCCAAGTAAATAATGTTTTTTTTTATTTATGCAACGTTCTAAGTTTGGTGCCTCCCATACAGGAATGAAACATAATGCTTGAAAATATAAATATGTCACCCGTTATTGTTATTGTTAAATGAAAAAGAAAATTTCACTCTAGCGGTACCCCAGTTAACCACACTCGCGGACGAGTGTATTCCACCAAGGGAGAATGTGGCGCCCCACTGGTCAGGCATCACAGTTGGGGTACTGCAACCATAAATGAGTTTGCGTTTATCCCTGTCACAGTGGAATGTAGGATTTGTAGGAGGATCCCATCCTAGCACTCCCACACACCCACCTAGAATAGATGGTGTTGGGCCCGTACCCTAGGGGGGGGAGTTAGGGGAGGAGGGAGGACACACAGTGAGTTTTAGTTTGCACTGAGGAAAGACAGAGCACAGGGAGCCTCCGAGAGAGAGAAAGGAGACTTCCAGAGAGGGGGCCTGGAGAGAGAGAGAACAGGCAGCCCAGACTGAAGGAGGGGACCCCCGAGCATCCATTCTCAGGTTGGGAACCCTGGTCCATTTACCGGAATGCCGGTTCCAAAGACGCGGCACAGGGAGTTCAGCCCCTGAGCCGTAACACCGGAGGTCGTGGGTCTGTCTACCGGCCCAGACACCCTGTCAGAAAGGAAACTAGTTACACCATTATAACCTACCAGATCCAGTACA
The DNA here is from genome assembly GCA_033576535.1 of Allobates femoralis. Taxonomy (NCBI): domain Eukaryota; kingdom Metazoa; phylum Chordata; class Amphibia; order Anura; family Aromobatidae; genus Allobates; species Allobates femoralis. The sequence goes on along the minus strand of JARQOC010000011.1, from coordinate 156,608,049 downwards.
GGAGAGAGGAGAGCGGGAAGATGGGATATTCAGGAAGCACCCCAATCTTCTGTGAACTGTATCACCATCAGCATTGTTCCAGTAAAGTACCCGGGTAGAGTGACTGAGTCTCCGTGTACTTGTTCACTGCTGCACTGCATCTTGCTTATCTCCATTATCAGCACTTCCATCATCACAGGTGTATGCCTACCCCGGAGGGCCAGCTCTACCTGCAGGGAGCTGTACCATCTCGACTGCTATACCATCGCCTTCCGGAGGTCTGAAGCGACACTGGTGCTATATCACCAGAATCTGTGGGTGGCATCACGATAAACTTAAAAGCTTTAATTCCCATTCCAATTACGTCTTTTTAGTTGACCATCAGGGCCATGAGTTTGGGCAGGCCACCAGTGACATCCCTACCGCAGCAGAGGGCCCAGATACCCGAGTCCCCATACCCTGGGCTAGTCAGTATCAACATTTTGTGTGGCACCGTATCAAAAGATTTTTTTAAAGTCCATATACACGACATCCATTGCATTTCCTTGGTCCAGTTCGGAACTTACCTCTTCATAGAAGGTTATCAGATTAGTTTGATAGGAACGATCTATAGTAAACCCATGTTGATATTGGGTCATGAGGTTATTCTTCATCAGATACTCCAGTATAGCATCTCTTAAAAAACCCTCCAGGATTTTACCCACAGTAGTGGTTAAGATTACTGGCCTATAGTTTCCAAGTTCAGTTTTTGTCCCCTTTTTGAATATTGGCACCACATTTGCCATACGCCAATCCTGTGGTACAGACCTTGCTATTATGGAGTCTTCAAAGATTAAAAATAATGACGGTATCCTGCAGTACTCAGGAGTGTATCCCATCCGGACCCGGAGATTTGTCAACTTTAGTGATTTTTAGACGGTGCTGTAATTCCTCTGGGTTGATCAGGTGACATTTAATGGAGAATTTTTGTTATCACTGATTATATTGTTTGTCTTGGGATTTTCTTGTGTAAATACTGTTGAAAAAAAGTAATTTAGCATATTGGCTTTTTCCTCATCCTCATCCACTATTTCAGACAGACTATTTTTAAGTGGGCCAACACTATCATTTTTTAGTTTCTTACTATTAATGTAGTTAAAGAATATTTTGGGATTATTTTTACTTTCTCTGGCCATGAATCTCTCTGTCTCAATCTTTGCTGCCTTGATTTGCTTTTTACAGAATTTACTTACAGTATATACTCGTGTATAAGCCGACCCGTGTATAAGCCGACCCGTGTATAAGCCGACCCCCTACTTTTTCCCCCAAAAGCTGGTAAAAGTTATTGACTCGCGTATAAGCCTAGGGTATGAAATGCAGCAGACCCCCATCCTATTATATAGCCCCCCCGTCACTGGTATATAGCACCCCTCAGTAATGGTATATAGCACCCCTCAGTAATGGTATTATACAGGCCCCTCAGCAGTGGTATACAGGCCCCTGTGCAGTGTATACAGGCCCCTGTGCAGTGGTATACAGGCCCCTGTGCAGTGGTATATAGGCCCCTGTGCGGTGTATACAGGCCCCTGTGCGGTTTATACAGGCCCCTGTGCGGTGTATACAGGCCCCTGTGTGCTGTATACAGGCCCTCAGTGGTGGTATACAGGCCCCTGTGTGCTGTATACAGGCCCCTGTGCGCTGTATATAGGCCCCTGTGCGCTGTATACAGGCCCCTGTGCGCTGTATACTGGCCCCCCAGCAGTAATAAACAGCCCCCCCCTCTTATCATGTCTCCCCCTTCCGGTGCAGCTCCTCTGCTCCCGGCTTCTTCTTCCTGCTTGTGCCGGTGTCATGTGACTGGGCGCAGCCGATGACGTCATCTCCTGCGCCCGGTCACAGCACTAGAAGCCGGAACACGCAGGAAGAAGCCGGGAGCGGAGGAGCTGCGCCGGAAGGTGATGTATAAAGTGTTTGTTATTTTGACAGCTGCCGCAGCCTGGGGGAGACATGATAAGGTGGGGGGGGCTGTTTATTACTGTTGGGGGACCCATAATAAGGAGGGGGGGCTGTGTACCAATGCTGGGGACTTTTCTGCCCAATTTTTGGGCTGAAAAACCCGGCTTATACGCGAGTATATACGGTAATTTTCTGTATTTATTTAATGCCTCATCACTACCTACCGTATATACTCGCGTATAAGCCAAGTTTTTCAGCCCAAAAATTGGGCTGAAAAGTTCCCCCCTCGGCTTATACGCGAGTCACTCGGTGTGCTGTGGGGGGGGGCTGCACCGGTGGCTGGAGGAGGCAGGAGGGGGCCGCAGTGACCTCAGGCGGTCACGTGGGGCCGCCTCATTAGTGCAATGAATATGCACGGCATCCCGCCATCCATCAACGGCGGGGGGATGCCGTGCAATTGCACTACACAGGCCCCCACCAGTAACACACAGCCCCCCTCCTTAGTATGTCCCCCCCTTCTTAGTATGTCCCCCCCCCCAGGCTGCGGCACCTGTTAAAATAACAAACTTTCATACATCACCTTTCCGGCGCAGCTCCTCCCCTCCTCCGCTCCCAGCTTCTTCTTCTTGCTTCCGGTGTCATGTGACCGGGCGCAGGAGCCGGGAGCGGAGGAGCTGCGCCGGAAAGGTGATGTATGAAAGTTTGTTATTTTAACAGGTGCCGCAGCCTGGGGGGGCATACTAAGGAGGGGGGGGGACATACTAAGGAGGGGGGGCTGTGTGTTACTGGTGGGGGCCAGTATACCACCACTGGGGGTCCTGTATACTACTATTGGGACTGTATATACCTCCTCTGGGGCTGCTGTATACTACCTCTGGGGCTGCTGTATACTACCTCTGGGGCTGCTGTATATACCTCTGGGGCTGCTTTATACTACCACTGGGGCTGCTGTATACTACCACTGGGACTGTATATACCTCTGGGGCTGCTGTATACTACCACTGGGCTGTATATACCTCTGGGGCTGCTGTATACTACCACTGGGGCTGTATATACCTCTGGGGTTGCTGTATACTACCATTGGGGCTGTATATACCTCTGGGGCTGCTGTATACTACCACTGGGGCTGTATATACCTCTGGGGCTGCTGTATACTATCACTGGGGCTGTATATACCTCTGGGGCTGCTGTATACTACCACTGGGGCTGTATATACCTTTGGGGCTGCTGTATACTACCACTGGGGCTGTATATACCTCTGGGGCTGCTGTATACTACCACTGGGGCTGTATATACCTCTGGGGCTGCTGTATACTACCACTGGGGCTATATATACCTCTGGGGCTGCTGTATACTACCTCTGGGGCTGCTGTATACTACCTCTGGGGCTGCTGTATACTACCACTGGGGCTGCTGTATATACCTTTGGGGCTGCTGTATACTACCTCTGGGGCTGCTGTATACTACCCCTGGGGATGCTGTATACTACCACTGGGGCTGCTGTATATACCTCTGGGGCTGCTGTATACCACAATGCTGGGGCTGTATACCTGTGCTGGGGTCCACCCTCTGCTTATACACGAGTCAATAGGTTTTCCCAGGTTTTGGGGGCAAAAGTAGGGGGGTCGGCTTATACACGGGTCGGCTTATACACGAGTATATACGGTACTTGCTTTAATGCTCTAAATGCTTTCTTTTGGTCACTTATTGCGCCCCTTACAGCTTTATTTAGCCAAAGTGGATTCCTCCTATTTCTAGCATGTTTATTCCCATAGGGTATATATTGTGCACAGGTCCTATACAGGAAGCTAATAAATGTTTCCCATTTGCTTTGAGTACTTTTATGTCTTTAGATATCATCCCAGTTTATTGCACTAAGATCATCTCTCAACTATTGGAAATTTGCCTTCCTGAAGTTTAGTGTCTTTGTAGCCCTCTGCTACACATCTTATTAAAGGATACATGAAAACTTATTATTTTGTGATCACTATTACGCATGTGACCCCCAACCCATATATCTGATATGCGGTCTGGCCTGTTGGTTAATATTAGGTCTAGCAGTGCCCCCCTCTCAGGGCTTAATAACAGCTGGTAAAAGAAAGCTGGTATTAACCCCTTATTACCCAGCATGCCACCCACCACCAGGGCAGCTGAAAGAGCCTTTCTCAGGGGTGGCTGCGGGCTGCTATTCTTTAGCATGGGGAGCCCTAAAACAATAGGCCCTCACCCCGCTGAGAATACTAGCCCTCAGCTGCCTAGTTTCACCTTGGCTGGCAATTAAAAATAGGGTGGAGTCCACACATTTGTTTGCCAGCCAAGGTAAAATTAGGCAGCTGAAGGTGGCAGCTCCAGCTGTCAGCTTTCATTGGACTAGACTTAAAAATACTGCAAAGCCTCACACTTTTTTTTATTTATTAACACCCTATGATCGCAGGTTGTTATTGTCACTGACTAATGTGTATGGCAACCAAGCAGAATCACTGTCTATATCTATCTATCTATCTATCTATCTATCTATCTATCTATCTATCTATCTATCTATCTATCTATCTATTCAGAAAAAAGGAACAGCACCAAAGTTACTCAAGCATGTGCAACGCTTTTTCCAACACCTGTTCAAGTGTCCAAGTAGATAGTGTAAAAATTGAAAAAACAGCACAAAATTTTTTTTAAAAAGTGGACCTTTATTGCCTGTGGCATGGTGACGTTTCGGACAATATGTTCTTTCTCAAGCTTGAGAAAAGGACGTTTTCTCAAGCTTGCGTTTTCAATAACAGGCCAAAAAACGCTGCAGACCGCCTTTTTGGGTGCACTACTAAAAACGCATAGCGTCAAAGGCATTGCACTTTTGCAATGCGTTTTCTGCATTGGAGCCTATGGGTGCGTTAACGCATGCGTTTTTCAACATTTGCACATGAAAATAACGCATGCATTTAGCAAATGCATGACCCAAGTCTGACCCTTGCCTTAGGGCCCCTTTACACGCGGCTACATTTCTTGGGTGGCTACAGGTAACTTACTGGTTGCAGTGAAATCATGGAGAGATTATTCCATTTGTACACAGCAACAAGATAGAACCTTGTCTCCATGATTTCACTGCAACCAGTAAGTTACCTGTAGCCACACTAGAAATGTAGCCGCGTGTAAAGGTACCCTTAGGGTATCTTTACATGCCGCTACTGGCGGGTGGATACAACCGGATACATGCGAGAAATGTATCTTGCATCGGCAATATACCCCGTAGTAGCGGCGTGTGAAGACGGTAGTAGCCACCCTGCAGTAGCGGCACCTGTTTCCGAGCACTGCCCTGAAACAGATGGCTACACAGCCGATTGTAGCGACCTGTCTCGGCGTGTAAAGAAGCAACAGAAGGGATATCTGGACACCAGCCTATGTACCTGGTATGTAGCTGGGGCGTGACACAGGCTCCGGGTTACCGCGCCCCATCAGCGATCATTGGAGGAAGCTCCTGCATGACGATTGGTAGACGCTGCATAGGGAGGCATATTTAAGGAGCTGACCAGTCACACTACACAATTGCTCGAGCGTCATGTATTAAACAGCCTCCTGCGATTCCTGCCCAATCATGATGTTCTTGCTTTGTCCTATCAGCGTACGGACGTCTCGTAATCCACAATTGTGGCACGCCTATGTGTTGTCCCTGCTGCACCAGGTCCGCCCATATTAGCTTTTTGTAGCGGTGTGTAAATGAGGTAAGGTGCTCGGCAGAAGGTAACTTGAGACACCCGGCGGTGTATCTAGAGATAGATGTAACCTACTGTAGCGCACCTTGTTGCAGCGTGTAAAGATGGTGCGATTACCGTTTGCAACCGTTTGTGCGTGCTCGTGCAGGTGAAGTAGCTGGTTGTATGCACCCGCCAGTAGCGGCGTGTAAAGGTACCCTTTCTGAGATTTGCATTTCTTGAGCAATAGTTTTCGTGAAAAGGGGATTGGTTTTAAAATCACTAAAATTAAAAGCAATTTCCCAAAAATTCAGACATTTAATTGCAACAGTCTACTTCACAAAGTATCCATGTTGCAAACAATGTTTTTTTTTTGCATACTTGTTTTACTAGATACATTTTACATATGTAAACCTGTTTAGCACCATGTTGCAGATTCTTGCTCTTTGGTTGTGTAACTACCTAGCATTTCTTATTTTGTCATTTTTGGGAATCAGCTTGAATTTTGTTGAACAAAAGAGAAGAGTATACTAAAAATGTAGATATTTAACTGTGCATGTCTATTTTTGCACACCTGTTTTAGTAGTCCAATTTGACAACCATACAAATCACATTTTACTTTCTGTACATGTGCCTGCTTACCTAACAATTATTTTTATGCCTCCTTTGACAAGACTTGAATAATTGCAGTTGAAAAAGCTATTTCAGTGTTCCAGCCAACGTTTCCTGTGCACCACTGAAAAGTGGCCCCCGAAGCGGTGGGTGTGCAGACGCGGTACCGGTAATGAATGGCTGCCTATGGCTCTCCGCTTTGCTGAAGTGGACACCGGTATCGGTGTCCCCTTCTGTCCGCTTCTGCAGAAAATCACTAAAATTTTAGCGGTGAGGCTAAAAACGTCTGTGTGACCCTAGCCTATCATAGCTAAGAAGATGGGTGCCCCTAGCAACAGCAAAAGTACCAACAGTAACAGCTGTTTAGATAGTAGTACTACCGAAAATAGGCCATATGGGCTACCTTTGCCTCCATCAAGTGTATTAGTGGCAGATGGCAACACGGAATATACAGATAACTTGCCTCAATCATGGCAGGTTGATAAAAAGTCGAACAATGACACAATCATTTGTGTGTAACTGGTAGTCTAGTTGGGATTTTTGGGGGAGGAGGGGTTGTGAGATCACTCACCTTTCGTGGTAGTGCACCTCTGCGCAACCACAGTGTGGGCCTCCATTATGTAATCGCACACTGCACGATCCTCTGGCATTCAGGCTGGGTCATGTGTGAGTTGAAGGCGGTGATCTGCCGAAACATGTTGTGAGAGCCACATTTGTTGAATAAAAAAATATTAACAAAAGGATAATCTGTGCCTGGATTTTGGATTCGTGCGCTATACCAAAAAAACACATTCTTACCTCTGTACAATCAGTTTTGAGTCAGCAGAGAATGAACTGCCAAAAATGACTGAGAGGAATAATTTCTGGACTATTTTTTGTATTTTAAAAACTATGAAAGGTCTTTCAGTGCGCTTTGTTATTAAATATTCTATTGGTTACTTTTTGTCTCTATGGCAACATCACTTTGACATTGCCTTAAAGAAATTGAAAGAGGTTGAATAATGTCCTAGGAGACATCAGAGTGCTAAAATAAAGGCCACGTTACACACACAGATATCTGTTCATTTATTGGTCACAGTTCTCTGGTTGCAGTGAAATCATGGACACATTGCTCCATTTTGTACATAGCCACAAAAATGGAACAATGTGTCCATGATTTCACTGCAACCAGAGATCTGTGAACATTCTCTGCACAATTATCTGTGTGTGTAACATGGCCTTAACTGATATGGGCCCGTCACACGAGGAGATCTCGCCGGTGACGTTGCGGCGATCTCATGAACGCGCACATTGGTGCAGTATCGCTCGTGAGACGTCACACGTAGCAATCTTACCGTCAACCCAGGTCGAACCGGCGATTCAGGAATCGCCTGAAACAACCTTGAAGCGATGTTGGCTTTTCAGATCGCCGTGTCACACACCTCACACCTCACCGTCAATGTGGCATACCGAATGGATTGCCTGAACACAGACATCGCCTGTGCCATTGCTATCGCCGCGTCACACGGCAGTAGGCATACGGATCGCTCAAGCTACATCGCCTGATTTCCTGACACTGTTGGGAAATCTCTGAATTCAGAAACAGAGATAAATCGCTGTTCAGTTGCCCCGTTACACGCGGCGACGCACAGGCGATGTCGCTTCAACATCGCCTGAACAGGAAGATCTCGGCGACATCGCCGGTGATATCTCCCCGTGTGACGGGCCCATCACGGTGTCTCCAATGGCAATCCACAGATTGGGAGGCAAATGCAAAGGTGATTTGGTAGTAGGGTAAGGTAACTAAGTGGATTGCATGGGCTGATTTCTTTGTCCAGCTGTAGACTAGTAGCAGAGGTGGTTGCAGTTCCATAAAGGGTACATTTACACGCCGCCACTGTGTCTAGCAGCAGGTATCCATCGCACGTGCACGCGCACATTTTTGACGGTGGATACCCATCGCTGATGCCCCATGTACACGCCGCCATTGCGTTGTCAACTGAAGGTATATTTGTTCCCCGGAAGTTCCGACAGATCCTGCGGATAACTTCCTGTTGAATACCTTCGCTGCATCACACGCCGCTACCACATAGAAATATGGGTGTACATCTTTCGCGCCACAAGTACATAGGCGTGACAGAGTTGTGTATTTCGTGATGCTAATACGCTGATTGGACAATGCAATAGGGTTATGATTGGCCAGCCTGCGCAGGAAGGCTGGCTATTACATAACGCTATTGCAATTGTGTAGTGTGAATGGACAGCTCTTTAAATATGGCGCCCTGTGAATGGACAGCCAATGGTTACACAGTAGCCCCCACCAATGATCGCTGATGGGGCGTGGTATCCATGACGCTATGGCACGCCCCTGTGAAATCACTAGGCAACGCAACATCCATGCCTGTGCCCCGTTTACACGCCACTACCATGGCAATTGTGCCTTTGTGTTGCCTTCGGTTTTTGAGCACGGCTCAGCAACAGGTATCTGAGTCAACTGCAGGACACCGGGAGGAATTACCCTATTTACATGCCGCCATTTCGTAGCAATTTCATGGCAACAGGCACAAATATCCCCAATGCCCGGCAGTTGCTACCTTCCAGTGGTGGCGTGTAAAGGTACCTTAAGAGACACAGATACTGTAGATGTCATGAACAACAATTAGAAACTTCTACTCTATATAAAATGCAAAGTTGACAGTGTACCTTTAGTTAATTCTTCTTCTTCTTAGCTCTGAGAGTATTTTAGTAAGCAGGGATCTTTAACTAGCTTTGCTTTGATTGGTTTTTAGGTTTTGCCATGCTCTGCTAGGTCCTGGCCTACAATTTGGAAAACACACTTTAGCATAGACTCTGCCTTTCCGAAGAAAATTTTCTGTATAAAGTGCAGTCTTCCTACTCTTTACCGCACATAATTACTAGAGGACAGGAGCAATTCGGAGCACATCCACTGACTCCAGCACTTATATGTGGCGCCCCACTGGTCAGTGCACCACAGTAGAGGTACTGCACCTGTCGAGCCCCAGGCCCTGGGGTACTCGGGTATCAGGCTCCAAGGGTAGCGTTGCTGTGTCACGGGGAATGGTGGCCGCGCCTGATCCCGTGTCCTGCCTGACACTTCAAAAATGGATGTATTTACAGGGGATTCTATATACAGTTCATGTGATGTCACCTGTAGTTTCTGGTGATAGGTCACCAGCGCCGCCACAGTCCACCGGAGGTGGATGGTATTGCGGCTGAGTTGGCAAAGCCCCCTACAGGCAGGGCTGTTCCTCCGGGGCAGCGTTCCTGCAAGGGAACACGTTGAGGTAGGAAAACACACAGAATCAAAGTCACTTTCTCCCAGATACTTTACTGTCAACTTGTAGCAGCATCAGATACAGTTCACAGTTCAGCAATATGTTATAATAACAGGTATGCACAGTACTAGGTAGTGGCAGGCGAAAGGAAAGTCTCTGTGTGGCTTAGGTAGGTGTCCTTTCTGTCGCTCTTCCAGTTTGGTGTGAAGCCTGGCTGATCTGAAATCTAGCCTGGCCTCCTGTGCTCTCTCACCCTTTGCTTTGTCGTCGGGTAACCCTCTAATGGCCCGCCGCTAACTCTCTACGCACAGTGTCTGGCCCCTGGGTTGACTTTGCGGGTGTCCAGGAAAACTTGAAGTCTTCCCGGTTAACCGGATTCTCTTACTGGGCTTGAAGCAGACTTCGGGCTCTGGAACTCGGATAGCTGCTCTGGGATAAGCCTATCACCAGCTTTTCGGCTCCCAGAACTGCTCTTTCCCTGGAAGGCGCCTTCCTGCCTTCCTCCCGACTCCGACTCCTCTCCTCCTCCCTCCGTTCTCCTCACTCGACTCTCCCTTCTCTCTTCTCACTCTTGTCCTGACTCCCCATACCCTGTACAGCTCCACGCATTGGGGCTGGGTTTCCTGAAGACTAACCCGTTAGCCCCCAGAGCTAAGGGTATGTGTCTGTGTGGATGCAAGTGTTTAAGCCACATGTCGACTTTTCCATTCACCTGCCGGGGTATTTATACCACTTCTACGGGTGCAATACCCCTCTGAGACACCTGACCATGCGGGGTGCCACACACCCACAATAGAGTGTGCAGTATTCCTGTCGCAGGGGAGTGTAAAGTTCACATGAGACTCCCATCCCAGCACTCATACACTCTAGAGCCAAGGATGATGGGGTTAGATTCTTAGGACAGAGACCCAGTCTCAGTGGGCGGAGTTAGGAGAAGCGGGAAGTCACACAGACAGCTTTAGTTTGGTCTGAGGAGCAAAGCAAGGAGTGAGCCCAAGAGAGAGGGGTCTCCCAGGGAGGGCGTCTGAGAGAGAAAAGAGAGGCCCAGGAAAAGAAAGAGGAAACCCTGTGCCAGACCTTCCATAGTCCGTGTTAATCCTAGTCCACCAATGGAGTGCCGCCTCCGAGGAATGGTACAGGCTAGTTCACCCCTGAGCTGTCGACACCGACCAGTCGTGGGTTAATTTAGCAGAAAGTGCAGCCCCACCAGAAGGGGCTTGGTAGACAAGCGGGCTGTGCAGGGCAGCGCAAGGATAGTGAGGAGGCGCAGGAACACAAGTGACAAGGAAAGACACAAGAAGGTACACTATGGGAGCCTCAAAGAGACTTTATCCTCCCCAGCGACTACCCGGCCAGCTACCCATTAAAGGATTGCATAAACTGTAACCTGAAGTGCCATCTGAATTGGTTCCAGTAAAGTACCAGTACAGTGTCACAAGGTCTCAGTGTCTCCTTTCATCATAGACTGCTCCAGCATCTCCACCTGCAGAGCCATGTCGCTGCGCAAAGCCCCATCCATCTCATCACAACCCGGGGACCCTGCTCTGCCTGTGGGGAGCTATACTACACAGCTGCCGACCATCATCCCCGGAGGCCCCCTGGCAGCGCTGGTGCCATCACCAGAAACCACAGGTGGCGTCACAACAAACTTTTATTCTCTTTATTCCCTTTCAATAATTCCTCCAATTTTCAGTTGACCACCAGGGATACGGGTTTGGGTGGGCCACCAGTGACATCTCCCTCAACTTCACGCCCGGTTCCGAGTTCCTATAGACCCCTGGGTGAATCATATACACCTCCCCTAAAAACGCAGAGCTTGCATCATCACTACTGGGTCTTCACTCCTGTGTCTACAGGAGCATACTGTCAACTACCTGAAAATTCCCAACTGTGGTTTAGCTACCTTTGACCATATATGTAAATGGTAGTTTTGAGAAAGGCCAGCATGAGGACAGTGTGGGATGCTTCATGCTTCAACCCTCAGAGCTATGGTGTAGGAGTTACAATACACAACAGTATAAAACAACTCATAGTGCAGATCAGGGAACATTTTAGTATTGCTTACTCTGGGTCACTACAAAGTCACAGCACAATACCTTCAAAACTCTCATTTAAAAGCAAAAAAAGAAGTGTTGTGAAGCCAAATAACCAGGACACTTCCCAGGTTGAGGAACAACTATTTATTTTCATACTTGGCATCTCATTTGGCATATGGCAAGCTTTGTTTCCTTTTTTTGTTAAGGCCCAGTTACACACACAGATTTCTGGTTGCAGTGAAATCATGGACACATTGTTCCATTTTGTGGCCATGTACAAATGGAACAATGTGTCCATGATTTCACTGCAACCAGAAATCTGTGGCCCCTTTCACATCTCTGCGTTTGCTGCGTTTTGCTGCGTTTTGCTTCATTTGCGTTTTTTTCCGCGTATTTTACCGCAAAAAACGCATGCGTTTTTGTCCCCATTGATTTTAATGAGAACGCATGAAAAACGCATGCAAAAACGCATGTCAAAATGCATGTGCGTTTGCAAAAACGCAAAACGCATGCGTTTTTGCAAGCGCAGCTCAAAACGTGGCAAAGGCCATGTTCACACACATGCGTTTTTTTTGACCATCTCTGCGTTTTTGGGCTGTTAAAAAAAACGCAAGTGCGTTAACGCAGGGTACATTTGAGTGTAGCTGCGTTTTTCAGCTCCATTTGCGTTTTTTACCCCTAGTCCAAAAAACGCTGCATGCAGCGTTTTTGGGTGCTGCAAAAAAACGCATGTGCGTTTTTCCAAAAACGCATGCGTTTTTTAACATGGGGCCCTATGGGAAACGCATGCAAAAACGCATGGTACATTAGTACCTTTTAGTGCCATTCAAAAACGCATGCGTTTCCCATAGGGGCCCATGTTAAAAAAAACGCATGCGTTTTTGAAAAAACGCACATGCGTTTTTTTAACATGGGGGCCCTATGGGAAACACATGCGTTTTTAAAAGGCACATTTATGCACCCTGCGTTAACGCTTGCGTTTTTGCCTGCGTTTTTGGTGAAAAAATGACTAAGTCCAAAAACGTGGCAAATCCTTTCAGACACACAAGGGACATTTTTTAGCACTCTTAAAAAAACGCAAGTGCTTTTAAGAGTGCTAAAAAAAACGCAAATTGTGTGTGAACATAGCCATACAACGTTTTGGGCTGCGTTTGCAAAAACGCATGCGTTATGCGTTTTTGCAAACGAACATGCATTTTGACATGCGTTTTTGCATGCGTTTTTCATGCGTTCTTATTAAAATCAATGGGGACAAAAACGCATGCGTTTTCATGCGTTTTTTGCGGTAAAAACGCGGAAAAAACGCAAATGAAGCAAAACGCAGCAAACGCAGAGATGTGAAAGGGGCCTGTGAACAATCTCTGCACAATTATCGGTGTGTGTAAGGCTAGGGTCACACTGAGCGCTACACCTGCGGAATCCAGATTCCACAGCCTGCTGTAACCGCCAGCGGTAACGTCGGGAACTTCGGGCGAACGCTGCCCTTAGTTACCCGTGCAGGCAACGTTTTTTTCTGCGCTCAGGATTACCGCAGTCCAGGCAGCTTTGTGTGTGGCCAGTAATAATGGTACACACCGGGTAACTAAGCGCAGCGTTTGTCTGAAGCTCCTGATGTTACCGCTGGGAGGTACAGCAGGCTGTGCTCTGCTGTAACGGAATCTGGCTGCTGCAGGTGCAGCGCTCAGTGTGACCCTAGCCTAACTAGGCCTTTACCCTAACAGTATGATCAGAATCATAGGTATGATTATACTTGATGCTCAGGGTATACTTACATGCGTCAGTAGTTTGGTGGGGTAAAAACTGCTGAAAAATACAATTTAAAATGTTTTATTTTTCTCATTAGACTGTTGACCGTGTTCCCCTGGACCAAGAAATTTTTTGATGAACTTGAAGGAAATTCCAATTTAACTGCGACTGCTAAAAATGCAAAAATGCATGACTATGGCAAGGTAGTTCTCAAAGCTGTTGAAAATGCCATTTCGCATTTGGATGATATGGAACATCACCCCGTTAACCTCAGCGGGTCTCAGCTCAATAAGGACCCAGTGCTGTTTAAGGTACAGATTATTTATGTATATGTAGATTAATTTTAGCTTTCCCATGATAATATATACTGCACTTGTCTATGGGTGTTTTCACATCTAAGGTTGGTGTGTGTTTTGCTTAATTTGCGTTTCTAGGCGTTTTTACTGCTAAAAACGCATAAAAACGCTAGCGTTTTTGCCCCCATTGATTTTAATGGAAACACATGTAAAAACGCATGCAAAATCGTATGTGTGTTTTCAAAAACGCAAGCGTTTTCGCCAACGCAGCACAAAACATCTTCCCCTATTTAGACAGGTTTATCACATCACTTCCTCAACCTAAGTGCTTTCTTCTCTCTTCCTAAATTTACAGAACCTAGTCTTGTCATCTAATTCTACACCCACAGTTGCACCTTGCATGTAGACATATACAGAAAATGTTTCGTTACCGATTTATACAACTTTACTTTAGCCCCTTCCCAGAGGTGTATCTAGGTTTTCTGTTACACGGGGCAAGAATTCAGTTTGGTGCCCCCCCCTCCAAGCAGTCTGAGTAGTTGTAATTTGATCAATCATTCATATCCAATTTGCACACTTACAGAGAAACTGCTCTTCCTAATGTTCTCAATCTTCAGTGAAAAACAAGAGAAGCATGAAAAAAAGCTGTGACATGACCATAGGAATGAAAATCGTGAATAGGAGTCCATGTGGTGACTGCTGGGACTAGCAAGTAGAGCTGAATCCTTACAGTGATTATACCCAAGGGACAAAATCAATACTATCCACGCAGCTGTATATAAGATGACAGATGTCTGTGGTATTTAAAAATAATGCTCTTTATTCCAACGCATTTCAAGGTCGTCCCCACCTCTTCATCAGGGTTACACCAGCATAGTATCCCTGATGAAGAGGTCGAGATGACCTTGAAATGCGTTGGAATAAAGTGCATAATTTTTAAATACCACAGACATCTGTCATCTTATATACAGCAGCGTGGATTGTATTGGTTTTGTTTCTTGGGTATCACGTGGCCACTTTTCCAGGTGGTGGATCCTGCAGCAGCTGTTGGACATGCGGATACCAGTTGTGGGTTGCACAACCAATCAAGGTTAATTGTATTCAGTTAATACACTGCATACAAGCATTAACATTAAGGAAATACGACTAGGGATGAGTGAGTATATTCGCAAGTATTCTGTATTTGGCGAGTAATGCGGTACTCGTGGTACTCGAAACATAGCGAGTATTTCACTACTTGCCTCACAAAATTCGGATCTCCTGCCCAGCATTAGCCAATCACAGTAATCCCACAAACCTTCTTTGTTGTGGCATTACTATGATTGGCTGGCCGCCCAGAGTCATACATGAGCCATAGCCTAATGCCAGTGTCACACATGCCAATCCGCTTTTTTGAGGCTTTAGAAAAACGGATCTGTTAAATTTAGGGTGCCAATAGTGTCTCCTGGGCTCCTGGCCGTTTTTTGGACTTATGCGTTTTTGGCATGACGCATGACGCATGACTATGCGTTAACGCATGGTGCCTATATGTACCATGCATTAATGCATGCGTTTCCTGACTGACCGTAGTCGGGACTTCACGGGGCAGGCATTTCTCTTCTCCCTGTCATGGAACCGCGCCTGCCGTAGTGGGGCCCGGTGGTCCAGATCAATAGGGGATGGCTGAACAGTTTAGGGGTTAAATCTTGTCGTGACGCCACCTGTGAGAGTTCCGGTGAGTTCACCGGCGCTGCTTAGGCCTCCGGGGGATGGAATGCAGCAAGATGGGACGCTCCCCACAGGATGAGCAGGAGTCCCCGGGGCCTGGAGCTGCACAAGATGTTGTGAGGCAGCTTAGTAGTACTGCTGTTAGGCTCAGGAATCACACGCGGACACATCAAAGTCTTTTGGGGTACCTTTACTGGTGGAAAGCAGGTACACTCAGACCAGTTGATGAGGTTGGCGCTCCTGGAGTTTCACAGCAAGCAGTGTTTAGGCTTCCTTACTCTGTCTTTCTGGTGAGGTCGGGTGGATGTGGAATCCAGCCGGACCGGGTTGTACGTCCAATGGGACGTGACTCACCTGGGTAACTGCACTGAGGGCTCTGTTAAAGGGATGGTGACAATTCTGTCTTCTTCCCTGGGCTCTCATCGGTGGGTGTATCCGGTGAACAGGGGGCTAAACTCCCTGTGAGGCGTGCTGGTTCTCTGTGGTGGCTTGGCAGCTCTCACCTCACAGCTCGGTTCCAGTAACCGGTTGGTAAGGGAGAGAGTTGGGGTAACTCTAGTGTCCCTGAGAGGTGCTTTCTCCTTTCCTCTGACCCCAATTGCAAGGGTCTCTCACTGGGCAGGTGTGCTGGTTTGGGCCTGTATGGCTCCAGAACCGGTGGATGCACACGTCCTGCAGCTCTTCTAGTGTCTGCACACTCTGGTGTTTCTCCCTCCAGGACCCTATTTATAGGGGGAACTGGCTCAAAGTGACCAGTGGAGCTCCCCCTAGAGGCCTGGGGTGAAACAGGTGTTAAAGGTGTACTAAGGTGTTGTTTGGTGTATTGTTTGTGAGTGATGCTTGCTGTTACTGCTCCATTTGCGTAACAAAGAGTTCTGTGGTGCCCAACAGGGAGTCAGGGTGCCACATTCCCCTTAGTTAACTTCAGTTCTCCCGGACTGAGCAAAAGGTTCTTTTTACATCTTACCACTAAACATTTTATAACAGTTAATAACAGGTATTTACAGAGCCTTAAAGAAAAATACAAAAATCACTGAAAAAGGAAGAAAAAACAGAAAAAATATGAACAGCAGTCCATACGGCACTAGTCCATTTGCCGACGGCTGGGAAAATTTAAGTTCTGGTCACACAAGTCCTGTAACGATTGTCCAAAGTTTATGAAAAGGGCAAAAAGGGGGTAAAGTCCAGCAGCAAAGTCTCTGATGGCTTAAACACATACATGGGTACACATTTTTAAACTTTATACATTCCCTATGGGCGTCTCTGCTTGGGGTGCCGGTCTAACCTTTTCACCTTACCAGGCACTTTCTGTCCCCAACTTAATATACTTGGGACAGGGCCCAGTTCCTCCATCCTTCTGTACACTACTTTTTACAGTTTCTGAAAACAGGTACTATTTACATTTACTAACAGGTAATATGGTTCCACTACATTTTAAACCCATTCTCCATATTTGCTTGGGGGTTGTCCTAATGTACTACGTGTGGATTTGCATAGTGTGGGTGTTTCAAAAGCTGTTGGTGTAGTGTACAAAGTGGTTCTTTCTCTATTTCTGCTTTGTGTAATACCATAGTAAGTACGTAACCTGTCTACTGGACTATCCTCTGTAGGTAGTTGTGTAGGAATTCTTTCTCTTACTGTGGGACTAGCAGGTTCACCAATTACAGGAATCTCAGGTTCCAAAATAACAGGCTGCATATCTTGCACTTGAACTTGTTCTTGTTGGACTGGTTGATTTGGAATTGGTTGATTTTCTACAGGCTGGTAGAAATGCATAACTGGTATGATGAATGCACCATTGCATTGTGGCCAGCCGGCTGGTAAATATCCAATGTCTGTATGGACTAGGTTGTCTTTATTTTCTTCCACAGTAGTTACTGCAGGGTAACTGGTTACTTGTGGGATTAACTGTGTTGGACATCTCTTCAAATGATCCCTTGAGACAGTTGCGAAGGTAATTCCTTGATCTTTGCTAATAACACAAGTCTTGGAGTTGTCATATTGCGATGGCATAATGGTATAGGGTTCAGATTCCCAATTGTCATCCAATTTGTTGGTTTTTCTCTTTCTTTTTAGCACTAAGTCACCTGTTGCAAGAGGTTCTGCTGAGGCGTGCTTGTTAAAGTCTTTTTCTTGTTTGGTTCTGCTGAAGTTCAGGTTTCTTTCAACACTTTCTTGTACTTTGTGGTACTGTTCTTGGTGTTGACTGATCCAATCCTCATCAGAAGAATCTTGTGTGGGCTCGATGGTTCCCATCTGTAGATCAATTGGTAATTTACCTGGTCTTGCCCGCATCAGGTAAGCAGGTGTGTAGTTGGTTGAACTGACAGGTATGTGGTTGTAGATGTCCACAAGGTCTGGAAGTTTTTCAGGCCATTGGTTTCTCTCTTCAACTGGTAAGGTTTTGAGCATATCAATGACAATGTGGTTCATGTTCTCACATAAACCATTTGTTTGGGGGTGATAATGTGTGGTTCGGATCTTCTTACACCCATATACCCCTAGGAATTCTTGAAACAGAGCTGATTCGAAGGCTGGCCCTTGGTCAGTCAAGACTTGGTCTGGATACCCATGGGGGCAACAGAAGTAACTCTGGAATGCTTTGGCTGCTATCTCCGCAGTTAAATCTTTAACTGGAACTACTACCAGGAACCTTGAATAGTGGTCGACAATGGTGAGAGCGTAAGTGTACCCGTTGCGACTTGGGGCTAGCTTCATGTGGTTGAGAGCAACTATTTCAAGGGGTTTTGTGGTAACAATGGGCTGCAACGGAGCTTTCTGAGCTAGATGGTCTTTCCTTTAGAAGGTGACATGGTCCACAGTTTTTACACCACTTGTCAATTGAACCTCGCATACCGACCCAGTAGAATCGATCCTTCAGGAGTCTCTCCAGCTTCTTCCATCCAAAGTGTCCTGCATCGTCATGGTAGGCTTCAAGGATCATTTGGACTTCAGTCTTTGGAACCACAATCTACCAGATGAGTTCATGTGTTCTGGGGTTCAGATACCTTCTGCATAGTTTACCTTGGTAGACAAACAACTTCCCCTTTTCTCTCCATAGGCGTTTAGTATTTTGTGAGGCATCAGGGTCCATGTTGGCGTGTTCTTGAGTAATCAGTTCTCTTACTAGGCTGACATCTGGATCGTTGGTTTGAGCCTCCTTCCAGTCATGGTGAGGCAAAGGGTTCACGGTCCTCTCTACACGTCTCTGGTTCGCCTGATGACATGTTGCTGTACCCATACGGTGGAAAGCAGGTAGTTCAATCTCCTCCAGGTCATCTACGTCTTCTCCCTCTTCAGGAAGGTTAGGCATTCTGGACAGGGCATCAGCGTTGCCGTTCTTGTGACCTGCCCGGTATTTTACAGTAAAATCATAGTTCGAGAGTCTTGCTACCCAACGCTGTTCCAGGGCTCCCAGCTTTGCAGTCTCTAAATGGGTTAGAGGATTGTTATCTGTGAAAGCTGTGAAGGGGGCGGATGCCAGGTAATGTTTGAAACGCTCTGTGATTGCCCAGACCAGGGCCAGGAACTCTAGTTTGAACGAGCTGTAGTTCTCCGGGTTCCTTTCCGTGGGACGGAGCTTTTTGCTTGCATAGGCTATCACCTTTTCCTTTCCCTGCTGGCGTTGAGCTAGGACGGCTCCTAAACCTTCATTGCTTGCATCAGTGTACAATAAAAATGGGAGATTGTAATCAGGATAGGTCAGGATCTCTTCCCCTGTAAAAGCATCTTTCAACTTTTGGAAGGATTGTTCCTGTTCTGGTCCCAGTGGAACGGGGGTCCCCTGATCTTGCCGTTTTTGGATTGACCTACTAAGAGATCTTGCACGGGTGCTACTATCTTGGTATAGCCTTTGATGAATCGTCGGTAGTACCCGACCAGTCCTAGAAACTGACGTACCTCTTTGTGAGTAGTTCGTGCTGGCCAGTCCTTGATGACGGTTACTTTATCTGGATCCGGTGCTACGCCTTCTGAACTGACCACATGTCCTAGATATTGGACCTTGGGCTTCAGCAGGTGGCACTTGGACGGTTTCAGTTTCATCCCGTACTTGGACAGTGACTCGAACACTTCACCCAGGTGCTGCAGGTGATCTTCATAGGTCTGGGAGTATACAATGACATCATCAAGGTATAACAGGACAGTTTCGAAGTTCTTGTGGCCCAAAGAACACTCTATCAGCCTCTGAAATGTTCCTGGGGCATTGCACAACCCGAAGGGCATACTGTTGAACTCGCAGAGCCCCATAGGTGCCGTGACGGCTGTCTTCTCATGATCCTCTCCTGCAACGGCAACCTGCCAGTACCCACTAGTAAGATCTAATGTGGAGAAGTAGTTGGCAGACATAAGTACAGCTAGTGACTCTTCTATGCGGGGCAACGGGTATGCATCCTTGTGTGTGACTTTATTGATTTTTCTGTAGTCTACGCACATCCTCATACTACCATCTTTCTTTTTAACCAGGACCAGTGGTGCTGCCCAGGGACTACAGCTATCCCTAATGACTCCTGTATTTTTCATGTCCTGAAGCATCTCTTTTGCTTTTTGGTAGTGTGTAGGTGGTATAGGCCTGTACCTTTCTTCGATAGGTGCATGGTTGCCTGTGGAGATATGGTGTTGTACCCCTTTAATCCTCCCAAAGTCAAGTGGGTGTTTACTGAACACTTGCTCGTACTCCCGAACTACCCGGTATACTCCATTTTTCTGATGAGAGGGTGTGTTGTCAGTTCCCACACTGAGCTCTTGACACCATTTCTCTAACTAATCTTTGGAGTGAGGGGGTTCATCAGTGACTGTTTGGGAAGAGGATTTTACATCAATTACAGCATTATTTTCAAGCTGGTACAATTTTGCGACAGTTGCACATCTTGGCAGTTTGACTTCGTCATCACCATAATTTAATATGCGTACGGGGACTCGTCCCTTTCTCACATCGACCAACCCTCTGGCTGTCAAGAGCGTAGGACTACTATCAGACATTACAGGTTCTACTACAGCTTGGTAGTCCTGCCCTCTGAGGCCTATGGCTGCTCAACACCAGATCATCATTTCACTTCTGGGTGGTACCACAATTGGAATGGGATCTGTTACCCGCACTCTGCCAATTTCACAATTTGACAATGTTACCTGTTGTTGATATATCAGAGCTCAGATCTTTTGGATAGCTCTCTTCTCTCTGGGTCTACCAGCTTCAACACTCTGTTGGAGTAAGAACAACACTTCATCGATGCATTTAACCATAACATTAGTACCCAGTATTACATGTGGATCCCTTTCGTTTGGTTTGTCCTGAACCATTATGATACCCTGGTTCCTCAGCTGCACCCTCCCCACCTTTACAGTAGCTTCCCACTGTCCCTCAACTGGAACTATCATACCATTAGTGGCTTCAATGTAAAGATCAGGGTGTGGGGGTTCTAGCTCTACATCTGGCCAGAACCGCTTGTAAAGTATATACGGGATGGTTGTCACCTGGGGTCCAGTGTCTATCAGGGCGGAGGTAGCGATGCCATCGATGACGATTGGTAGGTATGGACAGTCTCCTACGTACTTGTATTCCCAGTTGGTCGGGCCTGGATATTCTACTCCTGGGGTTGGCCCTTCTCGCCCAGGGGTTGCTCGTTTAAAGGACTGGATTAGTAGGTTCGTCCTCCTTTGTCGCAGTTGCTCTTTTGGCAGATGTGATGTCCATCAGGGGTGCGACGATCTGCAGGTTTTCCTCGCGGCGGCGGCGTCTTTCTCTTCATCCACGGAACGTCGTCGGGGCTGTCAGCGAGCTGGATCTTGTCCAATGACCTTGCTTCTGTCTTCAGTCTTCTCCCAGCCATGTCTTTCATCAGCTGCTCTACATTAGCACATAGTTGTTCAAACCAGTCAGGTGTTATAGTCTGTGCACTAGAAGGGGCGGAAGGGGAGTCAGTATACTGCAGCTGCAATGTTGGATCAGGCACTGCAGAGAGCCGTTGTCCCCGCACTGTTAAGTCTCTCAAAGTGTCAAACTCCGCGCCAGGATTTTGCATGGACCACCAGCTTGCCTGCTTTCTATCGTCAGGTAGTCTAAGTCCCACAATAAACTGTCCAGTTAATGCTTTGTTTTCATCTCTGACACTATCAGGATCGACTTGTTTTAACAGTCTCAGTGCCTCTTGTAAGCGCAGCGAATAATCTAGGACACTTTCCTGTGCCCCTTGTTTACAATGGTAGAATAACAGTCTTAATTCATCCTCAGTATGATGTTCAAAAACCCGGGTTAATTTAGCGAATATCTGCTCCACAGACTCCTGAGTTTCTATAGACCAGTTGCGGCTTTGCAGCTCAGCTGCGCCTGTTAACTGTCCCATTATAACTGAAGCCCTCTGCTTACCGGTCATAGCATACATGTCCAGCACCTGGCATATCTTCCTTTGGAACGTCTCCAAGGTACCGGGTGTACCGCTGTACTTTTCAATTAAAGGTTATTCTATAGCGAGCGCAGGGGCACAGATAAGGCGAGATGAGAGCCCCCCCTGTCACAAACCTTCCCTTCCCCTTTAAAGTGCATGTGGATTCTCCCTATGGGAGCACTTTTCTCTCTCTTTTTGTATTACCGCTGTACTTCGGCAACCAGGCTGCGTTCGGAACGTATGTCAGAGATATCGGCATAATCGGAGTGGGTTGTTGCGGCATACCACCGGCGTGTTGCTGTCCATCTACGGGTACGTTTTGTTGTTGTTGGGGGGGGTACCGCGTTGTCGGGATCCGGGCTACTCATCCTCGCTCCCCCTTAGTTAAGCGCGGCCAGTCCTTTTGGTTTCAAACGGAAGTGTCGGCCTCGCGGTGAGGAGTGAGGCACCACGGGAGTTTCCGGTTCCTGCTGCGTTCAGGGGAAGTCGTCACAGCGTGGGGGCGTGCCCTGTCTTCGCGCCCTTTGCACAGTAACGCCCCTTATTTTCCCGCCTTTCGCGCAGCAATGGCGGTTCAAATTTACAGCTCGATATACACAGTTATTAAATAGCACACAATACCTGTTAAGGAACGGGCCTGCTCGTATCCTGTTCATGACGCCAAATTCTGACTCACCATAGCCGGGACTTCACGAGGCAGGTGTTTCTCTTCTCCCTGGCATGGAACCGCGCCTGCCGTAGTGGGGCCCGGTGGTCCAGATCAATAGGAGATGGCTGAACAGTTTAGGGGTTAAATCTTGTCGTGACGCCACCTGTGAGAGTTCCGGTGAGTTTACCGGCGCTGCTTGGGCCTCCGGGGGATGGAATGCAGCAAGATGGGACGCTCCACACAGGATGAGCGGGAGTCCCCGGGGCCTGGAGCTGCACAAGATGTTGTGAGGCAGCTTAGTAGTACTGCTGTTAGGCTCAGGAATCAAACGCGGACACATCAAAGTCTTTTGGGGTACCTTTACTGGTGGAAAGCAGGTACACTCAGACCGGTTGATGAGGTTGGCGCTCCTGGAGCTTCACAGCAAGCAGTGTTTAGGCTTCCTTACTCTGTCTTTCCGGTGAGGTCGGGTGGATGTGGAATCCAGCCGGACCGGGTTGTACGTCCAGTGGGACGTGATTCACCTGGGTAACTGCACTGAGGGCTCTGTTAAAGGGATGGTGACAATTCTGTCATCTTCCCTGGGCTCTCATCGGTAGGTACATCTGGTGAACAGGGGGCTAAACTCCCTGTGAAGCTTGCTGGTTCTCTGTGGTGGCTTGGTAGCTCTCACAGCTCGGTTCCAGTAACCGGTTGGTAAGGGAGAGAGTTGGGGTAACTCTAGTGTCCCTGAGAGGTGCTTTCTCCTTTCATCTGACCCCAATTGCAAGGGTCTCTCACTGGGCAGGTGTGCTGGTTTGGGCCTGTATGGCTCCAGAACCGGTGGATGCACACATCCTGCAGCTCTTCTAGCGTCTGCACACTCTGGTGTTTCTTCCTCCAGGACCCTATTTATAGGGGAAACTGGCTCAAAGTGACCAGTGGAGCTCCCCCTAGAGGCCTGGGGTGAAACAGGTGTTAAAGGTGTACTAAGGTGTTGTTTGGTGTATTGTTTGTGAGTGATGCTTGCTGTTACTGCTCCATTTGCGTAACCAAGAGTTCTGTGGTGCCTAACAGGGTGCCAGGGTGCCACATTTCCAATAGGGCCCATGTTAAAAAAAAGCATGCATCCTTTACTACACCCAAAAACGCTGCTAGCAGCGTTTTTTGGGATGCTGAACAAAAACGCATTGACACATGTGTTAATGCATATGCGTTTTTGGACTTTAAAAAAAAATGCCTTTAAAGATCCCAAAAACGGATCCTAGGCAAAAATGGAGGTCATGTGTGACCCTGGCCTATGACTCATAGGCTCTATATAAGCCCTGCCACCGCCATTTTCTGCACAGTGCATGCAGAACACAGCTATCGTAGGGAGAGTGTGAGCAGCTGCTAGGGAGAGTTGTGCTCATGCAAATAGTCCAGAAATCCTCTGTAAAACCCAAAAGCTCTTGTGAGAGCTACCAGTATTGTAGTACTAGGTGACTGTAGTGCAGGGAGACAGGCAGGAGCGTTACTGTACCACATAGTAAAGTCAGCAATATTTCAGCTCTTCTCAGAGCTAAAAGTATAAAGTCAGGGAGTAGTGACAGTTTTCTCAGCTATTTTGGGGGTCACATTTACTCCTGCAGGACAATTTTTCTGCCGTTGTGGTGCTGTGTTCACACCGAATAGCACGCACGGTACTGCACAAGTGACACGCAGCCAGCACCGCTGTCTTGTGCGGTAACTAGTTTTGCGTAATATTTAGCCTTAAACTTCAGGGCAATTTTTTTGTGCAGTCGCGGTGCTGTGTATAAAACACAAAGCAGAACTAGGTTGTAGTGCTACTTTCCACAAAGTACTAAGGCTAGGGTCACACTTAAATACAGAATTGCGTTCACCGCATCCAGATCCGGATGCGATGAACGCAATTGTCTTCTGACATTCAGCAATCTGGGAACCGGATTGCTCAGGATGTGTAATCCTGAGCAATCCGGTTACCGGATAGTTTGCTTATCCCTGCTGCCGCAGGGATGAGCAAACTATTCTGTGGTTTGTTAAACTTTTTAATTTGTTTAATAAATGTTTGTATAATGTCTCTAGGGGGTGCCCACTCCCCCTAGAGACCTTCCACCCACTCAGGTGGGCATATAATGGTGGAATCAGGTAGGTATGTACAGTTATGGCCAAAAGTTTTGATGACACCAAAATTATATTTCCACATGATCTGCTGTCCTCTGGTTTTTATTTGTGTTTGTCTGATGTTTATATCACATACAGAAATATAATTGCAATCATAGTATGAGTACCAAAAGGTTATAGTGACAGTTAGAATGAGTTAATGCAGCAAGTCAATATTTGCAGTGTTGACCCTTCTTCTTCAGGACCTCTGCAATTCTCCCTGGCATGCTCTCAATCAACTTCTGGACCAAATCCTGACTGATAGCAGTCAATTCTTGCATAATCAATCCTTGCATTTTGGCAGAATTTGTTGGTTTTTGTTTGTCCACCCGTCTCTTGAAGATTGACCACAAGTTCTCAATGGGATTAAGATCTGGGGAGTTTCTTGGCCATGGACCCAAAGTCTCTATGTTTTGTTCCCTGAGCCATTTAGTTATCACCTTTGCTTTATGGCAAGGTGCTCCATCATGCTGGAAAAGGCATTGTTGGGCGCCAAACTGCTCTTGGACGGTTGGGAGAAGTTGCTCTTGGAGGACATTCTGGTACCATTCTTTATTCATGGCTGTGTTTTTAGGCAAGACTGTGAGTGAGCCCATTCCCTTGGCTGAGAAGCAACCCCACACATGAATGGTTTCAGGATGCTTTACAGTTGGCATGAGACAAGACTGGTGGTAGCGCTCACCTCTTCTTCTTCGAATAAGCTGTTTTCCAGATGTCCCAAACAATCGAAAAGGGGATTCATCAGAGAAAATGACTTTCCCCAGTCCTCAGCAGTCCAATTCCTGTACCTTTTGCAGAATATCAGTCGGTCCCTGATGTTTTTTCTGGAGAGAAGTGGCTTCTTTGCTGCCCTCCTTGAAACCAGGCCTTGCTCAAAGAGTCTCAGCCTCACAGTGCGTGCAGAAGCACTCACACCAGCCTGCTGCCATTCCTGAGCAAGCTCGGCACTGCTGGTAGTCCGATCCCGCAGCTGAAACTGTTTTAAGATACGGTCCTGGCGCTTGCTGGTCTTTCTTGTGTGCCCTGGAGCCTTTTTGACAACAATGAAAGCTCTCTCCTTGAAGTTCTTGATGATGCGATAGATTGTTGACTGAGGTGCAATCTTTCTAGCTGCGATACTCTTCCCTGTTAGGCCATTTTTGTGCAGTGCAATGATGGCTGCACGTGTTTCTTTAGAGATAACCATGGTTAACTGAAGAGAAACAATGATACCAAGCACCAGCCTCCTTTTAAAGTGTCCAGTGGTGTCATTCTTACTTAATCATGACTGATTGATCGACAGCCCTGTCCTCATCAACACCCACACCTGTGTTAATAGAACAATCACTAAAACGATGTTAGCTGCTCCTTTTAAGGCAGGACTGCAATGATGTTGAAATGTGTTTTGGGGGTTAAAGTTCATTTTCTAGGCAAATATTGACTTTGCAAGTAATTGCTGTTAAGCTGATCACTCTTTATGACATTCTGGAGTATATGCAAAATGCCATTAGAAAAACTGAAGCAGTAGACTTTGTTAAAATTAATATTTGTATCATTCTCAAAACTTTTGGCCATGACTGTACAGCAGCTGCCTCCTGATAGCTGCTGTACAGTTTTATGAATGAAAGCGCTGGGCTCCTCTGAGAGCGGCGCGCATACTATAGGTATTGCTATAGTATGTGCGCCGCTGTCCGAGATCCTGAAGCCATTTACAGTAGATCTATGGGCAGCGCTGCCCATAGATCTACTTTATAAGGCTTCAGGACCTCAGACAGCGGCGCATATACTATACCAATAGCTATAGTATGCGCGCTGCTCTCAGAGGAGCCCGTCGCTTTCATTCATAAAACTGTACAGCAGCTGTCAGGAGGCAGCTGCTGTACATACCTGATTTCACCATTATATGCCCACCTGAGTGGGTGGAATGTCTCTAGGGAGAGTGGGCACCCCCTAGAGACATTATACAAACATTTATTAATAAAAATAATACTTCTTACACACAGAGAACACTTTGCGCATCCCGGCGTTAGCCGGGATAAGCAAAGTCTATGCGGTAACTGCATTGCTCAGGATTACACATCCTGAGCAATCCGGTTCCCGCATTGCAGATGATAGAACCGCTCCGAAAACTGCAGCCTGCATGATTTTTCACGCAGGCTGCAGAGCCGGAGATGGAAACCGGATTGCTTGTGAATCAATCCGGTTTTTATCATAGGCTCCTATGAGGAGCATTTCCTGATCCGGTTTTCAGCTTTTTAAAAGCTCAAAACCGGATCAGGTTTTGTAAAAAGAACCTGAAGTGTGACCCTAGACGAACTGCTCCTTGTTCCCCAATATCTATCTGCATTTGAACATCTGCAGCTATGTCAGAAAAAAACAAATTCCTAGAAAGGCTGTTGTGAAGGGACAGAGACATGGATATGGACGTGTGCCTCTTGCTCACCTCTTGCTCACAAGCTGCAGCTGCACAGACGCAAGACACAACAAGCTCATCCACTTGTTTGTCACAGCCAAGCATCCAGTTGTCCATGCCCCAGATCTATGAAAGGAGCTGTAAATACCAAGGCACGCACCCACAAGCACAAATACTGAATGCGCACATTGCCAAGTTGTTAGCCGTGGAGATGTTGCCATTTAGGCATTTGGGGACACAGTCTTTCCATGATCTGTTGGCTGTGGCTACCCCACGATACTTGGTTCCCAGCCAGCACTATTTTTCCCGGTGTGTCACCCCCGCGTTACACCAGTATGTTTTAAACAATCTAAAGCGTGCTCTCACCAATGCTGTAACCGGGAAGGTCCACCTTACAACAGACACATGGACAAGTACTTGTGGACAGGGACGACAGATCTCTGTCACAGCATTCTGGCTCAACCTGGTGGAGGGTGGGACAATACCTCAAACTGGAACATCACATGTCCTACCCACGCCACAAATAGCGGGCCCAACCTCAATCAGGGTTCTGCCTCATCATATACCTCCTGTTTCCCCTCTTTCTCCTCCTCCTCCGCCACCTCGTCATCCTATGCTGAATTACTCTCCACATCACTCCCAAGTTCGGAGCTGTGCAGCAGCGCATCGGCAAAGCGGCAACAGGCTCTGCTGAAGCTCATCTGCTTAGGTGAAACACCACACACTGCAGCAGAGCTGTGGCAAGGAATAAAACAACAGACCAATCAGTGGCTATCCCCACTGCAACTCCAACCCGGTCTGGATGTATGCGATAATGGACGTAATGTGGTAGCAGCTTTAAAGCTCGGGAGACTGGTACACGTGCCATGCATGGCTCACGTGCTGAACCTAGTTGTGCAGAAATTTTTAACAACATACCCTGACTTGCTGTACCTATTTGAGAAGGTGCGCCGTATTTAATCTCATTTACGCCATTCCTCAACTGCTGTTGCCAGTCTTGCAGTGCTTCAAAAGCAATTTAATTTGCCAAACCACCGACTCATTTGCGACTTATCAACAGAGTGGAACTCAACATATCATATGTTGGCAAGGATAAGTGAGCAGCAAAGGGCACTTGCTGAATACCAGCTTAAACATGCCCGTCAGACTAAGACTCAGGCAAGACACATAACTGTCGAGTGGGTGTGGATCGCTGACATTTGTGAGGTGCTTGATAACTTTGAGTACTGCACCAAGCTTGTGAGTGGTGATCAGGCTATTATTAGCGTAACCATCCCTATGCTATGTTTGCTGAAAGAATTGCTGCATAACCTAAAAGTGGAATCTTTGAGTGCCCAGCAGCTGGGTATGGAGCAAGATTTCACAATGGGTGTTCCTACCCAGCCCAGCCAATCTCATTAGGCAAGATTGGGGAATGAAGATGATAAGGAAGATGAGGAGGCAGAGTTCTCCTTTTTCAGTGGTACCGAGGGGACCCCTCATGCTACACAGGGGACTCACATCCCCAGCTTCATGTGTGTCCAGCATGGGTGGGTTGGAGAGGAGGTGGAGGAGGAGACTCAGCGTGGGGTGAGCATGGGTATTGTTCCTCCTTCAGGGGGTCACAGAACATTTGACTTTTTGCAGCTTGGCACACATGGCACACTTCATATCTAACTGTCTGTGCCAAGACCCTCGCGTCATCCACATTTTCAACATGCTGGTTGGCCACCTTTCTAGACCCACGGTACAAGGACAAATTTCCTTTCGTTACTGTTGCAGTCACCAAGTGGTTTCACAATAGAATCCTTCAAGAGGGCTATTGTTGATTATTTGATGGGAACATCCCCTTCAGAAACTGCTGCTAGCAGAGGTAACAGCTCTGTACAACAGCATGCATTAATGGAGAGACACAGCCAGCAGATCCAAAAGAGGTGGTGGTAAAATGTCCTCAAACTGGGCCATCTTCAATAAACCGGCTCATCAGCAAGGGCTACCTGGACCGGTAACAATGTCAAGGAGGGAGAAGTTGCACAAGATGGTCAACGACTATGTAAGTGACCATACCTGCATCATTCCTGACACTTCTGTCCCATTTAATTACCGGGTATCCAAGCTGCATAATTGGCCAGACCTCTCCTTATATGCCTTGGAGGTGCTGGCCTGCCCTGCTGCTAGTGTGATGTCAGAGCGTGTTTTCAGTGCCGCTGGAGCAAGCATCACAGATACACGCACACGGCAGACTACAGAGAATGCAGACAGGCTAACTCTGATCAAATTTAACAAGGACTGGATTTCGCAAGAGTATTTAAGCCCTCCTGATGACAGCTGTTGTGAATTCATTGGAGCTCCCTCCGGTGGTTGTTGCTGGTGATGCAGTTGACTGTGTAGGCTTCACAGGTGAGGGTGATAATTGGAAATCTGGTTCTTGGAGCATATAATGGTTTGAAGTGGATCAATCCTTGCCAGTTGTCTTTTGTTCCTGGAGGAGTTCACATCTCTCTGGTTTCTTCTGCTCTGTGGGGATCTTTGCAAGATAAGTGAATGGTTTTTTGATATTTTGTGGCACACTTTTTGTGTGCTTAAGGATCTGCTTATGTTTTGTTTTATTCTGAGATGCGGGTTTGCACTCTAGTCTGTATATTTGTTTATCTGCTCTCAGATACGAAGTTTTCTTCCTAGGAATTTTACCATTCACTATTATCTGCTATTTCCAGTTCTGCTGGAATTTGATTCATAGATGTCTGCAAATATAAAGGTCGCCGAGTCTTAATGACTCAGGGTAATTTTTGTAATATCTGCTGTTGGTGGTTTTTCATAGTTTTTTATACTGATCGCAATAGTATTCTATCCTGTCTTTCCTATATAGCTAGTGTGGCCTCTTTTGCTAAACCTTATACTCTGCCTGTGTTTGTTTCTCCTTCTCTTGTTTCCCAGTTAATATCTGTGGGGAGCTTGCTATTCTTTTGGGGTTCTGCTCTGAGGCAAGATAGCTTTTCCTACATCTGATGAGACCAGGGCAAGGGGTACTCGGACAACGGGCCTGGGTTTGATGGAATTAACTGGGGAATCACGGCGGTCGGGTTCCTGGCTGTCATTTGTTAGATGGGGGAATATTTACAATGGAAAAGGATACGTGACGCCACCTGTGGATCCCGGTAATTTAGATATTGGCGCTGCAGGCCAGCCACTGAGGTGATGATGGGTGCAGCTCAGTTTGGTCCAGCTCCCCACAGGTGCAGCTTTTATCTCAGGGCAGCGGGGAGGATGAGGGGAGTAGTAGTCCTCACGTCTGTAACAATGCTTTAGGCCCTTGAACGGTGGATAGATGAGACCAGACACCCAATTTAGCTTTGATGTCACTTTACTGGTATCAAGCTCTTAACGTACACAGATACACCGGGTTTTCCAGGGGTTGCAGATGTGGATGTGGAGAACAATTGCAGTGTCCCTCAGAGGTGTCCTTTATCTTCTCTGGTCTCTTCCCATACCACTTACTAGACAGTGCCTGTACGCCAATCCCCAGTTTGGTACTGTTAAAATACTTCTGATTACTTTCCCATGCAAATGGGAGAGGGGAGACTGACCCTACCCGCCATAGGCATTAAGTCCTTCTCTTAAAGCGTCTTGGACCTAGTTTGGGACTGAGGTCAGGTTATCTATGCTTGTGGTGCTGAAGTCTTCCTACAGCTCTCCAGTCTGCAGTCAGGGCTGAACCTTCACTAACCGCCTCGGATCCGGTACCAGTGTCGACCTGGGTTTCCAGCTGGCTCCAACTAGTCCTGGTTCACCCCCTTCTTAAGTCCGGGTTACCCTTCTTGAAAAAGGGAGACCCTCGCCACAGTTACAGGATCCACTGTGTGCTAATCCGTCGCTGCCTTCACCGTCTGGACTGACAGGTCTTCACTCACTCCCTGTTTGACTGGAACTAACTAGAACCTTCTCTCCCCTGACAGGAACTAACTCCTCCCCTTAAACTCTGCTGATGTCACCTGCTCTCACTCTATGCTCCACCCCCTCTGGACCTACTGAATATACAGTCCACTATTCTAAGCTGTGCTATTTATGGGTGCTTAAGTTTGGACTCTGCAATTCCCTCCACATCCAACACCGCTCGACATTACATTTTTATTAAACTGCAATACCTTTCTGTGGCGCCTTGCCACAGGGGCGCCACACATCCATCTTTAGGAGCAGTTAGTTCTACGGCTGTGCAGAGGTGTCTAGGTCTGGTTAGTTACATCCCATGGCTACTTCTAGTTGCGGTATGTAGTCAGGGATTGCGGTCAGTACAGTTACCAACGACTTCTACGGAATCTGAATGTTACTCCTGAGTCATCGGTTCATAAACGTGCAATTGGCCAAAAGAGTTAAAATCGAGATACATGTATCTCAGAAGAAGGGAAGAGAAGTGTTGAGGCTGTTGTTTCTTTTTTCTTCCTTCCCTCTTTTTCTTTGGGTGACTGTGGAGTCTTGTGCCAGTATGAGTGTTCAGGAACTTGCTTCTCATTTAGACCAGCTTGCTGCAAGGGTACAGGGAATTTCTGAGTATATACTTCAGACTCCAGTTTTGGAACCAGGAATTCCTACTCCAGATTTGTTTTATGGTGATAGGTCCAAATTTTTGAGTTTCAAAAATAATTGTAAACTGTTTTTTGCTCTGAGACCTCAGTCCTCTGGTGATTCAGTTCAGCAGGTTAAAATAGTTCTCTCCCTGCTGCGGGGAGATCCGCCGGATTGGGCGTTCTCTCTCACCTCTGGGGATCCGGCTTTACTTAATGTGGATTCCTTTTTTCAGGCCTTGAGTTTACTTTATGATGAACCTGACTCTGTGGATCAAGCTGATAAGACGTTGTTGGCCTTGTCTCAGGGTCAAGAGGCGGCAGAATTGTATTGTCAGAAATTCAGGAAATGGTCTGTGCTGACTAAATGGAATGATGATGCTTTTTTCAGAAAGGGTCTTTCTAACACTGTTAAGGATGTTATGGTGGGGTTTCCTATGCCTGCGGGTTTGAACGATTCTATGTCTCTGGCCATTCAGATTGATTGGCGTTTGTGGGGTTGTAAGGGGGTACATGATGACATTTCCTTGATGTCTATATCCTCTCCACCCCAGGAGATTCCAGTGTTTCTGTCTGATTTTCAGGATGTTTTTGCTGAGCCTAAGTCCAGTTTTCTTCCACCACATCGAGCGTGTGATTGTGCTATTGATTTGGTGCCAGGCTGTAAGGCCTAAGGGCAGTGGCGTAGCATCTGTTTGTGGCGCCCGGGACGTCGAAAAATTTGCTGCCCCGTTGGTCATTGATAATCTGGAAGCATCCGAAGAGCCCACACTACAGCCAAAGATCTAATTTTTAGTCTGCTACTAACTGCTGTTATTATTTCTAAATTTCTAGACTTTCATCTTCTTGCAGTTCTCTATATATATGTATGTATGTATTAGCTTGATGATGCTGGATGAAGACCTAACGGCTTTTTTTAATAATAATTTTTAATAATGTGACAGAAAAAAAACAGAGTACAAATTATTTTCGAAACTTGGGTAAAGTTGTTTTATTTGTAACAGTCACGTAACACTCACAACTATGATTCATTATTCAGGCCATCTTCACAATAGTTAATTCGACTACAAAAAAAACTGCTGCAATGAATGAACTCAATGCAAAATTTACGTGCTTTCCTTTCGGCAAAGTTTTTGATAACAGTATCAAAATTCAGACCATCAGCAATCTCCCTCTCCATGGAGAGGACTGCCAAGTGTGTAAGCCTTGTTTGACTCATTGTAGATCGAAGATAGTTCTTTATGAGCTTCAATTTGGAAAAGGAGCGCTCGCAGCTGGCAACGCTAATAGCTCGGGTAAGGAAGATGCGCAGCAAGATAACAATATTAGGGACAGAATCTCCAAGGCGAATCATACAGATTAAGCTTAAAACTTGTAAAGGTCGGTCGATTCTGTCGTTTCCTGAAGCTTCCACAAAATACTTCAATCTTCTCCTTTCGACCAAGAATTCCTCTTTTTCCACCTCGTCATCAACTTCGCTGAGCTGGCAATCGTAATTATCATAGAGCAGATTTGACGGTGCAAGGACAGTGTATTTCTTTGCAAGATCATGAACTTGTTGAAATCTGCTGTATATTTCTTCAGTCAACATGTCTGACAGACAGCATTTCCCGTCTCAACTCTGCATCAAATGTCATCACTGCATCAGTCGATCCTTCACCATCCATTCGTTTCTTTTTGCGAATTTTACGCTCCATGCTTATCCCCACTTCAGAGCAGAGCTTCTTGGATTCGTGCATTGCACTGTCCACCATCGCTTCCCTATTCTCAAGGAGGTAATCTCTCAACACTGTGAGCTTGACAGAACTTTGGTGCAGATCCAGCCCTTTTGTTTGAAGATACTTCTGGGTATCATTGATTTCTGGCAGAACAGATTTCCAAAGGCTCAGAAACGACAGAAATGGAAACGACAGTAATGAGGTGAGAATTAAAGATGCATCTGTCCTTGTCGTCACACCTTCTTCTGTGAGCTGTTCTGGGGCTGTGATGACTTCGGATAATTTCTTTGCCACAACATTTACAGCATCTGCTAGACTGCTCCAGCTAGTCTCCACAAGCCATTTGATGCTTAGACGAGTCACCTGAATCAAAACGTCTCAACGATGCGTAGATGCAGAAAAGAACGAAAACAACCGGTCCAGTGGGCCGAAACATGTCAGAGTAAATTAACACAGAAGCTGCATGTACACAAGCCAGATACAGGGAATGGTTTGAGTACGGCACAAACAGAGCTTTCGGGTTGATTTCGGAGATGCGCTTCTGGACACCTGATCGATGGCCTGCCATAACAGAAGCATTGTCATATGCCTGGCCACGGCAGTCATCTATCTGAATCCCATCGTTCTCCAGTTCTGCCAATATCAGTCCGGAAATTTCCTCTGTGCTTTTACCCTTTGTCTTGATGAAGCGGAGAAATGGCTTCTGCACCTTCACTTCATTTCCGTCCAGTTTCACGTAGCGCAACACCTCGCTCATCTGGTCCTTGTGAGATATATCCAGAGTGCTGTCAAAAATTATGCAAAAATACTTGCTTTCCTTTACCTGTGCGATGATTTTTTTTCTCACATGCTCTGCCAAAATGCTCACAAATTCATTTTGAACTTCTGGTGACAGATAAGAAGTAACTATTTTCTTTCCCAGCTTAACTGTTACCAAATGTTCGCGGAGCACAGGGTCATACTTGGTCAACAAATGAACCAATTCCAAAAAATTGCCTCTATTTTCCTGGCCTCCTTCATCTTTGTGGATGTCTTCCCGGTGACCCCGTAGGTCCAAATTCTGTTTGGAGAGAAATCTGATCATATCCAGTAATCTAGCTAGTATTTCTCGCCACTTCTTATGGCCACTTTACAAACACCAACTTATCTGTCCAACTTCTGAACAACTTACTCGTTGCAGTGAAATCATGGACACATTGTTCCATTTGTACACAGCCACAAAATGGAGCAATGTGTCCATGATTTCACTGCAACCAGTAAGTTGTTCAAAAGTTTGACAGATAAGTTGGTGTGTGTAAAGTGGCCCTTAGTCTCCTTCTCAATAGCGCCTTCCGTAACTTTATTAATTGTCTTTCCTTCAGCAAGCCGGATCTCTAGCTCCTTCCAGTTGAGGAATGCCTGAGCATGTGATGTGCTAACTTCGTGTTCATGTGCTTTAGGATTTAATTTCCACCAGTTCTTGAAGCCCTCATCAGCAGAAAAACTGGACAGCCCAGCTGAAAAAAGTCTGCAGCAAAAGCAGAACAGGGCCTCTTTCAAAGGAGAATACACCATCCATGTTCTCCAACTTTTCTCTCCGTTCCGCAAATCACGAAAAAAACATGATTTTGTTAGTTTCCTCGTGTCACCTTTTGTTTTAGTTCCTGGTCATGTTACTTCCTTGAATTCACATTCGAGGTGCTGCACAGCAGCATATCCCTGCCGGACAATCATAGTGCGAATTTCATGGTCAATCTTAAGAGGCCACATACCAATATCAGTAAAATCAGTTGCTATGTCTGTTTTCAGAACGACTAGTGGTCGCCCTTCCAATGCTTCAACTTCACACGCACCATCTTCCGCATCACCGACAGTTTCCGCAGCATCTACGCTGTCAATGGCGCCTTCGGCAGTATCAGAATCAACTTCATCTTCAGTCTCAGCATGAATGTCGTCTTTTGTTTCCGCCACTTCGGCTGTAGGTGTAGATGTCCTTCGGATGAGCTTCAATAGCGCGCCTTTATT
This sequence comes from Allobates femoralis, assembly GCA_033576535.1. Taxonomy (NCBI): domain Eukaryota; kingdom Metazoa; phylum Chordata; class Amphibia; order Anura; family Aromobatidae; genus Allobates; species Allobates femoralis. The sequence continues at coordinate 156,572,951 of JARQOC010000011.1, read as the reverse complement.
CTTTGTTGTCTCCTCCTCTTTGGCTTTTTTATTTTTACGGTATGCCACGCCACTCTCTTTCACTCTCTTCATTATGATGCCTTCACTTACAAATCACGCAAATATTCTTGAAAATACAAGCATAGGCCAAACTAATTTGGCAGGATGCGCATCAACGTTGCCGCAGGCTGAGTGTCAACGTTGTTTAATGGCCTGGTCACAGAGATTAAGGTCTATCACCAGATTTGCAGAACTAACTTCTGTTCAACATGATATTAATGACATCTGAATTTAATACTGCCCCTATATACAAGAATATAACTACTATAATACTGTTCCTATATACAAGAATATAACCACTATAATACTGCTCCTATGTACAAGAATATAACTACTATACTACTTCCCCTATGTACAAGAATATAATTACAACTAGATGGCGGCCCGATTCTAAAGAATCGGTTAGCCTAGAATCCATATATAGTTTATTTACTAATAGTTAGGGGAGTGCAGTGAAATTAATTGTGTGTATACAGGTGGCTCAGTGGGTAGCAGAGTATACGGTGGCTCAGTGGTTAGCACTGCGCGGTGGCTCAGTGGTTAGCACTGCGCGGTGGCTCAGTGGTTAGCACTGCGCGGTGGCTCAGTAGTTAGCACTGCGCGGTGGCTCAGTGGTTAGCACTGCGCGGTGGCTCAGTGGTTAGCACTGCGCGGTGGCTCAGTGGTTAGCACTGCGCGGTGGCTCAGTGGTTTGCACTGCGCGGTGGCTCAGTGGTTAGCACTGCGCGGTGGCTCAGTGGTTAGCACTGCGCGGTGGCTCAGTGGTTAGCACTGCGCGGTGGCTCAGTGTTTAGCAGTGAGTGCGGTGGCTCAGTGGTTAGCAGTGAGTGCGGTGGCTCAGTGTCTACAAGTGAGTGCGGTGGCTCAGCGGTTAGCAGTGAGTGCGGTGGCTCAGCGGTTAGCAGTGAGTGCGTTGGCTCAGCGGTTAGCAGTGAGTGCGGTGGCTCAGCGGTTAGAAGTGAGTCCGGTGGCTGAGCGGTTAGCAGTGAGTGCGGTGGCTGAGTGGTTAGCAGTGAGTGCGGTGGCTGAGTGGTTAGCAGTGAGTGCGGTGGCTCAGTGGTTAGCAGTGAGTGCGGTGGCTCAGTGGTTAGCAGTGAGTGCGGTGGCTCAGTAGTTAGCAGTGAGTGCAGTGGCTCAGTGGTTAGCAGTGAGTGCGGGGGCTCAGTGGTTAGCAGTGAGTGCGGTGGCTCAGTGGTTAGCAGTGAGTGCGGTGGCTCAGTGGTTAGCAGTGAGTGCGGTGAGATTGGTCAGCGCAGCGCCGTGGGCAGAGTGGTCAGCGCAGCGCCGTGGGCAGAGTGGTCAGCGCAGCGCCGTGGGCAGAGTGGTAAGCACACACATACACACACACTCCGCTATACTTACCACTGACCCTGCAACTTCCCTGCCGCCTGGATCCTGAGTCGACATGTCGCCGCTCCCGGATGACTGGATCCAAGATGTGGTCCGGGTAGTTTGGCGAGACATCTTGGATGCTATATCGGATCCAGTAGCTCAGGGGCGGCGACATGTCGACTAAGGTTCCAGGCAGCGGACGCAGGGCCAGTGGTAAGTATAGCGGAGTGTGTGTGTGTGTATGTGTGTGTACAAAGTTGAGGGAAGTGCGGACAAAGTGACGGAAGTGCCTACATACACACATATATACACATACTGTACATTGCATATGGAGGGCAGAGGACAGGGGAGGCTGGAGGAGCGGACAGAGGACAGGGGAGGCTGGATGAGCGGGCAGAGGACAGGGGGAGGCTGCAGAAGCGGGCAGAGGACAGGGGAGGCTGCAGGAGCAGGCAGAGGACAGGGGAGCCTGCAGGAGCGGGCAGAGGACAGGGGAGGCTGCAGGAGCGGGCAGAGGACAGGGGAGGCTGCAGGAGCGGGCAGAGGACAGGGGAGGCTGCAGGAGCGGGCAGAGGACAGGGGAGGCTGCAGGAGCGGGCAGAGGACAGGGGAGGCTGCAGGAGCGGGCAGAGGACAGGGGAGGCTGCAGGAGCGGGCAGAGGTTAGGGGAGGCTGCAGGAGCGGGAAGAGATAGGGGAGGCTGGAGGGCAGAGGACAGGGGAGGCTGGAGGGCAGAGGACAGGGGAGGCTGCAGGAGCGGGCAGAGGACAGGGGAGGCTGCAGGAGCGGGCAGAGGACAGGGGAGGCTGGAGGCTGCAGGAACGGGCAGAGGACAGGGGAGGCTGGAGGCTGCAGGAGCAGGCAGAGGACAGGGGAGGCTGCAGGAGCGGGCAGAGGACAGGGGAGGCTGGAGGGCAGAGGACAGGGGAGGCTGCAGGAGCGGGCAGAGGACAGGGGAGGCTGCAGGATCGGGCAGAGGACAGGGGAGGCTGCAGGAGTGGGCAGAGGACAGGGGAGGCTGCAGGAGCGGGCAGAGGACGGGAGACTGCAGGAGCGGGCAGAGGACAGGGGAGGCTGCAGGAGCAGGCATAGGACAGGGGAGGCTGCAGGAGCGGGCAGAGGACAGGGGAGGCTGCAGGAGCGGGCAGAGGACAGGGGAGGCTGGAGGGCAGAGGACAGGGGATGCTGGAGGGCAGAGGACAAGAGAGGCTGGAGGGCAGAGGACAGGTGACAGGGGAGGCTGGAGGGCAGAGGACAGGAGAGGCTGGAGGGCAGAGGACAGGGGAGGCTGCAGGAGCGGGCAGAGGACAGGGGAGGCTGCAGGAGCGGGCAGAGGACAGGGGTGGCTGCAGGAGCGGGCAGAGGACAGGGGAGTCTGCAGGAGCGGGCAGAGGACAGGGGAGGCTACAGGAGCGGGCAGAGGACAGGGGAGGCTGCAGGAGCGGGCAGAGGACATGGGAGGCTGGAGGGCAGAGGACAGGGAGGCTGGAGGACAGAGGACAAGGGAGGCTGCAGGAGCGGGCAGAGGACAGGGGAGGCTGCAGGAGCGGGCAGAGGACAGGGGAGGCTGGCGGGCAGAGGACAGGGGAGGCTGGCGGGCAGAGGATAGGGGAGGCTGCGGGAGCGGGCGAGGAGAGGAGTAGGAGCGCAGGGACAGGCTGCAGAGCGGGCAGAGGACAGGGGGGGAGGCGGAGTGAGCGGGCAGAGGACAGGAGGCTGCAGGAGCGGGCAGAGGACAGGGGAGGCTGCAGGAGCAGGCAGAGGACAGGGAGAAGGGAGCTGCAGGAGCGGGCATGAGGACAGGGGAGGCTGGGAGGGCAGAGGACAGGGGAGGCTGCAGGAGTGGGCAGAGGAGAAGGGAGGCTGCAGGAGCGGGCAGAGGACAGGGGAGCTGCAGGAGCAGGCAGAGGACAGGGGAGGCTGGAGGGCAGAGGACAGGGGAGGCTGCAGGAGCGGGCAGAGGACAGGGGAGGCTGCAGGAGGGCAGAGGACAGGGGAGGCTGGAGGGCAGAGGACAGGGGAGGCTGGAGGGCAGAAGGACAGAGGAGGCTGCAGGAGCGGGCAGAGGACAGGGGAGGCTGCAGGGCAGAGGACAGGGGAGGCTGAGGAGGGCAGAGGACAGGGGAGGCTGGAGGGCAGAGGACAGGGAGGCTGCAGAGTGGCAGAGGAGAGGGGAGGCTGCAGGAGGGGCAGAGGACAGGGAGGCTGGAGGGCAGAGGACAGGGGAGGCTGGAGGCAGAGGACAGGGGAGACTGGAGGGCAGAGGCTGGAGGGGTGAGGAAGGGTGGGGAGAGCGAAGCTGGAGAGGCTGGAGAGGCTAGAGGCTGGAGAGGCAGAGGCTGGAGGGGGAGGGAGAGGCTGGAGGAGGAGAGGCTTGAGGAGGAGAGGAGGGGTGGGGGAGAGCGGAAGCTGGAGAGGCTGGAGGGTAGAGGCTGGAGGGCAGAGGCTGGAGGGATGAGAGCGGAAGCTGGAGAGGGTGGAGGGGCAGAGGCTGGAGGGGCAGAGAGGCTGGAGGGGGAGAGGAGGTGGTGGGGAGAGAGCGGAAGCTGGAGAGGCTGGAGGTGGAGAAGGCTGGAGGGGCAGAGGCTGGAGGGGAGAGCGGAACTGGAGAGGCTGGAGGGGCAGAGGCTGGAGGGGCAGAGGCTGGAGGAGGAGAGGCTGGAGGAGAAGAGGCTGAGGGGCAGAGGCTGGAGGGGCAGAGGCTGGAGGGGCAGAGGCTGGAGGAGGAGAGGCTGGAGGGGCAGAGGCTGGAGGGGCACAGGCTGGAGGAGGAGAGGCTGGAGAAGGAGAGGCTGGAGGAGGAGAGGCTGGAGGAGTGAGTGGCTGGAGGAGGAGAGGCTGGAGGGGCAGAGCTGGAGGAAGAGAGACTGGAAGAAGAGAGGACTGGAGGAAGAAGACTGGAGGAAGAGAGGCTGGAGGAGGAGAGCTGGAGGAGGAGAGGCTGGATGGCAGAGGCTGGAGGCAGTGGCGTAGCTGGGCGGGGGGTGCACACTCACTGCGGCCGCCGTGCGTCTGCTGTAGGAGGAGAGGAGGGGCGGACAGAGCTGGAGGACATCTAAAAGCAATTCAAGAATGCGCACATAGGGTAATACCTTCTTTTATAAGGCTAAAATATGTGTAAACAGGGAGCTGCTCACCTGATGCAGTTGTGAGAACCCACAACTGGTAATGATCGCTCATCTATGAGTGGTTTGCTGCAGGACCGTACTTACACAGGTCACCGTGGTTCAATCAGCTTGTAGGACAAAGTACCGTGGGTCCGCGCTGCCACTGCAATTAATGGAGATAAAAAAAACAGCCACACTGGAATGTCTGGATCAAACAGGATTCTTCTTTATTTGTCCAACATGTTGGAGTTGGGAGATAACTCCGAAACATGTTGGACAAATAAAGAAGAATCCTGTTTGATCCAGACATTCCCGTGTGGCTGTTTTTTTATCTCCATTAATTGCAGTGGCAACGCCGACCCACGGTACTTTGTCCTACAAGCAGAGCTGGAGGACAGGAAGTCCCGTCCTCCCTCCTCTCCGGCCGCGCGGTGGCCGCTGCTGGCAGCACGGGTCCCCCCAGGGGGTGCGGGGCTCCCCCGCTGGCTACGCTACTGGCTGGAGGGCAGAGGCTTTAGGGGAGAGGCTGGGGTGCAGACGGAATGTCCGAGAGCGGAACGTTCCTCTGGCGGTCCCTGTAGCCGGGCGCCGGCCGGCTACCCTGCACTGGATGACGTCACCACCATAGTCCGGAAGCCATCACGGAAGTAACCTTCGGGTTTTCCGGAAGTGGCCTTCGGCTTTTATATTATAGATATAGCAGCACTATGGTATATGGCGGTACAGTATAGCAGATGTATAGCAGCACTATAGTATATGGCAATATATTACAGTATATGTACAGGTGCACTATAGTATATGGGGATATTTTATAGCACATGTATAGCAGCGCTATGGTATATGGCGGTACATTACAGTACATGTATAGCAGCACTATGGTATATGGTGGTACATTACAGTACATGTATAGCAGCACTATAGTATATGACAGTATATTACAGTATATGTAGAGTTTGACTATAGTATATGGTGGAATTTTATAGCACATGTATAGCAGCACCATAGTATATGGCGATACATTAGAGCACATGTATAGCAGCACTATGGTATATGGCCATACTTTGCTCCCCCCCGCTCTTCCCTTCAAAAAGAGATGGTGGCGGGGGGGCAGGATGGAGCGAGCGGGCAGGATGGTGGCAGGATGAAGTGAGCAGGGCAGGATGGGGGGCAGGACAGGATGGTGGTGGGGGGGCAGGATGGAGCGAGCGGGCAGGATGGCAGATGAGGCGGCGGGGGCAGGATGGAGCCGGTGGGGGGGCAGGATGGAGCGGCGTGGGGGCAGGATGGAGCCGGTGGGGGTGCAGGATGGAGCTGGTGTGTGGGGGGACAGGATGGAGCGAGCAGGGCAGGATGGAGGCGGCGGGGCAGGATGGTGGCGGGGGGCAGGATGGAGCGAGCGGGGCAGGATGGAGGCGGCAGGGGGGGCAGGATGCAGGTGGTGGGGGCAGGATGGGAGGGCGGGGGGGGGGGCCTGATGGAGCTGGTGTGGGGGGGGGGCAGGATGGAGCCGGCGGGGGGTTTAGGATGGAGCCGGCGGGGGGGGCAGGATGGAGCCGGCGGGGGGGGCAGGATGGAGCCGGCAGGGGGGGCAGGATGGAGCCGTTGTTGCAGGATGGTGACAGGGGGGCAGGATGAAGCGAGCAGGGCAGAATGGTGGCGGGGGGGCAGGATGGATCGAGCGGGGCAGGATGGAGGCAGGGGGGGGCAGGATGGAGCTGGCGGGGGGGGCAGGATGGTGAAGGGGGGTGGAGTGTGGCTGGATGGAGCGAGCGGGGCAGGATGGTGGCGGGGGGGGCAGGATGGTGGCAGGGGGGCAGGATGAAGCAACAGGGCAGGATGGAGGGAGCGGGACAGGATGGTGGGGGGGGCAGGATGGAGTTGGGGAGGGCAGGATGGAGGCGGCGGGGGGGGCAGGATGGAGGCGGTGTGGGGGCAGGATGGAGCTGGTCTTGGGGGGGGAGGATGGAGGCGGCGGGGGGGGGTTAAGATGGAAGCGGGGGGGGGCAGGATGCAGGGCGGGGGCAGAATGCAGCCGAGGGGGCGGGGAGGGGCAGGATGGAGGGGTCGGGGGGGCAGGATGGAGCCGGCAGGGGGGGCAGGATGGAGCCGGCGGGGGGGGGGCAGGATGGAGGCGGCGTGGGGGCAGGATGGAGTCGGTGGGGGTGCAGGACGGAGCTGGTGTGTGGGGGGGGCAGGATGGAGCGAGCGGGGCAGGATGGAGGCGGCGGGGTAGGATGGAGGCGGCGGGGCAGGATGGTGGCAGGGAGGCAGGATGGAGCGAGCGGCGGGCAGGATGGTGGCAGGATGAAGTGAGCAGGGCAGGATGGAGGGAGCAGGACAGGATGGTGGCGGGGGGCAGGATGGAGTGAGCGGGGCAGGATGGAGGCGGCAGGGGGGGCAGGATGGAGGTGGCGGGGAGCAGGATGGAGGTGGCGGGGGGGCCGGATGGAGCTGGTGTGGGGGGGCAGGATGGAGCCGGCGGGGGGTTTAGGATGGAGCTGGTGGGGGGGGCAGGATGGAGCCGGCAGGGGGGGCAGGATGGAGCCGTCGGGGCAGGATGGTGACAGGGGGGCAGGATGAAGCGAGCAGGGCAGAATGGTGGCGGGGGGGCAGGATGGAGCGAGCGGGGCAGGATGGAGGCGGGGGGGCAGGATGGAGCTGGCGGGGGCAGGATGGTGAAGAGGGGTGGAGTGGTGGCTGGATGGAGCGAGCGGGGCAGGATGGTGGCGGGGGGCAGGATGGTGGCAGGGGGGCAGGATGAAGCGAGCAGGGCAGGATGGAGGGAGCGGGACAGGATGGTGGGTGGGGCAGGATGGAGTTGGGGAGGGCAGGATGGAGGCGGCGGGGGGGCAGAATGGAGGCGGTGTGGGGGCAGGATGGAGCTGGTCTTGGGTGGGGGAGGATGGAGGCGGCGAGGGGGTTAGGATGGAGCCGGCGGGGGGAAGCAGGATGCAGCTGGGGGGGGGACACAGGATGGAGGGGGCGGGGGGGGGCAGGATGGAGGGGGTCGGGTGGGCAGGATGGAGACGGGGGGGCAGGATTGAGCCGGCGGGGGGGGCAGGATGGAGGCGGCGGGGGGCAAGATGGAGCTGGCGGGGGCAGGATGGTGAAGGGGGGTGGAGTGGTGGCTGGATGGAGCGAGCGGGGCAGGATGGTGGCGGGGGGCAGGATGGTGGCGGGGGGCAGGATGGTGGCAGGGGGGCAGGATGAAGCGAGCAGGGCAGGATGGAGGGAGCGGGACAGGATGGTGGGGGGGGCAGGATGGAGTTGGGGAGGGCAGGATGGAGGCGGCGGGGGGGCAGAATGGAGGTGGTGTGGGGGCAGGATGGAGCTGGTCTTGGGTGGGGGAGGATGGAGGCGGCGAGGGGGTTAGGATGGAGCCGGCGGGGGGAAGCAGGATGCAGCTGGGGGGGACACAGGATGGAGGGGGCGGGGGGGGCAGGATGGAGGGGGTCGGGTGGGCAGGATGGAGACGGGGGGGCAGGATTGAGCCGGCGGGGGGGCAGGATGGAGGCGGCGGGGGGCAAGATGGAGCTCGTGTGGGGGGCGTCAGGATGGAGGCGGTGGGGTGGTAAGATGGTGCGGGCGGGGGGGTGCAGGATGGAGTGGGCGGGGGGGGCTATGGAGGGGAGAGGGGGGGCAGGTTGGAGCCGGTGGGGGGTAGGGGAAAGATGGTGGTGGCAGGGGGAGGCGCAGGATGGATGAGAGGATACACACCCGTGTGCCAGCTTGCAGGACCTGTAGTTGCCTGGGAAACCAATCAGCTGATCGGTTTCGCAGGCAACCACAGGTCCTCAAGGCATGGAGCTAGAGGACGTAGATGGAGCGCGCCGGCGGACGGGTGAGTATCCTCTATGAGGTTTTTGTTTTTTTTCATTAGAAGCAGGGGGGGCCGCAGGAGCCGCGGGGTGGCCGGACGACCCACGGGGGGGCCGCAGGGGGGCAGGACGACCCGCGGGGGGGCCTGCAGGAGCGGCGGGGGGGGCAGGAGCAGCGGCGGGGGGCCCGCAGGAGCCGCCGGGGGGCAGAAGCAGCCTGGGGGGCGGGCGGAACTTCCGAGAGCGGAACGTTCCTCCGCCGTTTCCTGTAGCCGGGCGTCGCCTGGCTAGCCCGCAGCGGTGACTCACCACCATGGGTCCGGAGGCCATCACGGAAGTACCCTTCGGGTTTTCCAGAAGTGGCCTTCGGCTTTTATATATTAAGATAAAGAAGATAAAGATAATACTGCTCCTATATACAAGATTATAACTACTATAAGGGTAAGTTCACATTACCCGGCGGGTTGGTCGGCGGCGGCTGGGCGGGACCCGCCAGGAAGCTCCGGCGCCATGCACCGGCTTCCTGGCGGGTATGTGCGGGCGGTATCCGGCGGCTGCCCAGCGGGTTCTCGGCGGCGATTCTGCAGCGGCTGGAAGCAGCACATGATTCTGCTTGCAGCCGCTGCAGAAACCGGCCGGTTTTTAGATCATGGTCATTCTTTGCTAACCCGCTGGGAAACCTGCGGATTAGCAACGGATGACGCTGGGTAACCGCCGGTATGTGCACAGCCTTGGGCGGGTTACATTAGTTTCAATGTTAATCCAAACGCCGGTTTGGATTAACATAAATTTAAATAAAACTAATGTATGCAAAACGGCGGTTTACACAGGTAAACCGCCGAAAACCCGCCCAGTGCGCACATACCCTAATACTGCCCCTATGTACAAGAATATAACTACTATAATACTGCTCCTATGTACAAGAATATAACTACTATACTACTTCCCCTATGTACAAGAATATAATTACTATAATACTGCTCCTATGTACAAGAATATAACTACTATAATACTGCTCCTATGTACAAGAATATAACTGCTATAATACTGCCCCTATGTACAAGAATATAACTACTATAATACTGCCCCTATATACAAGAATATATCTACTATAATATTGCTCCTATATACAAGAATATAACTACTATACTAAAACACAAAGAGAAGGGGTGCAATTGGGGGGTAAGTATTGGGCCAAATGGCCACTCACCTATTGGGGTTGTCACTGTGCACCTCTGCACAACCCCAGTGTATGGCAACAAGCAGGACTAAGGAGGACCCGGGGCAGGAGCAATTTTTGCTGACAGAGGTGTCTTCCCTTCCGTCTTCCGCCTGGGTAGAGTCCACGTGTTGCGATCACGTGACTCGGGATCTCCTTAAAGGAAAAAGACAAAGAAAGCGTGTATATATGGACTGGGATCATAGCCAAATTTCAGATTACATATCAAATTTTATCAGTGCAATACTATATACAGTGCCCCATATAGAATATACAGCACCCCCATATACACTACACAGCTCTCCCATATGCTATATATAGCACCCACATACTATATACAGTACCCACACATACTATACACAGCAACCCTACATACCATATACAGCAACCCCATATACTATACAGCACCCCTTTATACATGACAGCATCCCCATATACTATATACAGCCCCCATATACATGACAACACCGCCTATTAACTATACACAGCACACCCATACACTATATACAGCACCCCATGTACATGACAGCAGCACCCCCATGTACATGACAGCACCCCCATATACTATATACAGCACCCCCACCATACTTGACAGCACACCCATATAATATATACAGCCTGAGCCCCCATATACATGACAGCACCTGGCCCATATACAACATACAACAGCATCCCCCATATACATGACAGCTGAGTACCCATGTACAACATACAGCACCCCATAAACAATATATAGAACCAATATATATAAAATACAGCCCCCTATATACTATTTACAGCATGTCAGCACCCTCAATATACTATAGGCCAGCAGCACACTCCACATACATGACACACAGAGCATCCCCATGATATGAGGAGAGGTATTGCTGCTGCCGCGCCCACGCGCCGCCCCCACACAAGTGCCGCCCGGAGCTGACCGCCCCCCCCCACCCCCTCACGCTACGCCACTGCCTAAGGGTCGACTTCTCCACTTGTCTGTGCCAGAACTTGCTGCCATGTGGAGTTATATTAAGGATTCTTTAGAGAAGGTCCATATTCGCCCTTCCTCTTCGCCGTTGGGGGTGGGGATCTTTTTTGATGCCAAGAAAGATGGCTTCCTGAGATCCTGTATTGATTATCACCTCTTGAATAAGATGAATGCCAAGTTTAAGTACCCTCTGCCTTTGATTTCTGACTTGTTGTCTACGGTTAAGGGGGCATGTTGGTTTACTGAAATTGACCTTAGGGGGGCCTACAATCTGGTTCGTATCAAGCAGGGACACGAATGGAAAACAGCGTTTAATACACCTGAAGGCCATTTTGAATACCTTGTGATGCCTTTTGGGTTGGCTAATGCTCCTTCTGTTTTTCAGTACTTTATGCGTGACGTATTTCGGGAGTTGATTGACAAGTTCTTGATTGTATATTTGGATGATATCCTGATTTTTTTTCGGACGATTGGGATTCTCATGTGGAACAGGTCAGGTCGGTTTTTCGGATTCTGCTTCACAATGCTTTGTATGTTAAGGAGTCTAAGTGTTGCTTTGGTGTCCAGAAGGTTTCTTTTTTGGGCTTCATTTTGTCTCCTTCTATTGAGATGGATCCGGTTAAGGTTCATTCTATTCATGATTGGATTCAGCCCACATCCATGAAGGGTCTTCAGAAATTTTTGGGGTTTGCTAATTTTTATCGTCGGTTCATTGACAATTTTTCCAGCGTGGTGAAGCCGTTGACCGATTTGACTAAGAAGGGTGCTGATGTAGAGCATTGGTCTCCTGCGGCTGTTTTTGCCTTCCAGGAGCTTAAAAGACGGTTTACTTCTGCTACTGCGTTGCGCCAACCGGATGTTTCCCTTCCGTTTCAGGTGGAAAGTGATGCTTCTGAGATTGGTGCAGGGGCCATCTTGTCTCAGAGGGATCCTGTTGGTTCCGCGATCCACCCTTGTGCCTTCTTTTCCCTTAAATGTTCGCCAGAGGAAGGCAATTATGATGTCGGCAATCGGGAGTTGCTGGCCTTGAAGTTGGCATTTGAGGAGTGGCTTCATTGGCTGGAGAGGGCTCAACATCGTGTGGTTGTCTTGACTGATCACAAGAATCTGGTTTATCTCGAGTCTGCCAAGAGGCTGACTCGTAGGCAGGCTCGGTGGTCCTTGTTTTTTGCTCGTTTTGATTTGTGGTTTCCTTTCTTCCTGGTTCTAAGAATGTTAAAGGGAACCTGTCATCTGTTTTAGCCCTTCTAACCTATCCCTCCCTGTCCCTGCAGCCACATACTACTTTCCTAACCATCCCTCTGACCAATATTGCATTTATAACATTGGAACGGAACAGTTTTTAAACTTACAAAATCTCTGACGATGGGGCGTTCCTGATGGGTAGGCGGTGTCTCCAGGGCCGCGCTCCCCCCACCTCACTGTTCTAATTACTCTATGATGGGCGGCATCATTCCTTCAGGACCGATGTCCTGATTTAAATCTCTAGGCCCGCACTTCCTTGTGTATCACGCGATGCTGGGTGCCGCATCACACCGCGTGATACCCAGGCAGGCACAGTGCGCCAGGTGTAGAACACCCAGGTGGCCTTCAACATGCGATCTGCGCATGCACTGAAGGCGGCCTTGTGTCGGCGCAAGATCGCCAGGAAACGATCCCCAAGCTTTGGACAACCAGCGCACTGCAAATGCCTGGGTATGACATGGCGTGACGCGGCGGCCCGCATCCGTGTCCTACACCAGGAAGTGTGAGGCGGGAGATTTAAATCAGGACATCGGTCCTGAAGGAATGATGCAGCCCATCAGGGTGTAATTATACAAAAGGATGGAAGCGTGGTGTATGTTTGGGCGCTGAGGTAAGGAAGATCTCTGATGCTGGCTTCTTTTCCGGACTTTATTAAAATAATTTTAATAAAGTCCGGAAAAGAAGCCAGCATCAGAGATCTTCCTTACCTCAGCGCCCAAACATACACCACGCTTCCATCCTTTTGTATCATTTTGACTCCCTATGGGGAGAGTGGTGGAGTGAGCTGCAGAGGAGGGAGAGTACCTGAGAAGACGTCAGCTGGATCGGCCCCTTTACTAGACACGTGACCCCCCACTCGTGTAGGAAGCACGAGGACTGAACCGGAGGATTCCAGTGCTTGATTTTAATAAGCTTATCTACGGGCTGTGGGTTATAACCAGACCAGGTGAGTTTAAACGCAAAAGAACCGCCTGCTAACAACCCATGTGTACAGGCGCACTATAAGCTGTTGTTGTTTTTCCTTTACATCAGGGTGTAATTAGAACAGTGAGGCTGGGGGAGCGCGGCCCTGGAGACACCGCCTACCCGTCAAGAACGCCTCATCGTCAGAGATTTTGTAAGTTTAAAAACTGTTCTGTTCCAGTGTTATAAATGCAATATTGGTCAGAGAGGGATGGTTAGGAAAGTAGTATGTGGCTGCAGGGAAAGGTAGGGATAGGTTAGAAGGGCTAAAACAGATGACAGGTTCCCTTTAAGGCTGATGCGCTCTCTTGTAGTTTTCTGCCTGATTCTTTTGAGCCCTCGGATCCAGTCGGCATTCTGAAGGAGGGGATTGTTCTTTCCACTGTTTCCCCTGATATTCGGCTTGCTTTTCAGGAATTTCAGGCGGATAAGCCTGAGTGTTGGCCTGTGGGGAAATTGTTTGTTCCTGCCCCGTGGACTACTAGAGTGATTTCGGAGGTTCATTGTGTGTTGGCTGGTCATCCCGGCATCTTTGGTACCCGAGATTTGGTCAGTCGATCTTTTTGGTGGCCCTCTTTGTCCCGGGATGTGCATTCTTTTGTGCAGGCCTGTGGGACTTGTGCACGGGCCAAGCCTTGTTGTTCCCGTCTTAGTGGGTTGCTTTTGCCCGTACCTGAGCGGCCGTGGATGCATATTTCTATGGATTTTGTTTCGGACCTTCTTGTTTCACAGGGGATGATGGTTATCTGGGTTATTTGTGACTGGTTTCCTAAGATGGTGCATTTCATTCCTTTGGTTAAATTGCCTTCTTTGGACTTGGTTCTGTTGTTTTTTCAGCATGTTGTTCATTTGCATGGTATTCCAGAAAATATTGTGTCTGACAGGGGTGCCCAGTTTGTTTCTCAGTTTTGAAAGTCTTTCTGTGCTAAGCTGGGTGTGTCTGTCTTTTTCTTCTGCGTTTCATCCGCAGTCTAATCGTCAGACGGAGAGAACTAATCAGACTTTGGAGACTTATTTGAGATGTTTTGTGTCTGCGGATCAGGATGATTGGGTTGCCTTTTTGCCTTTGGCCGACTTAATAATTGGGCGAGTTCGGCTACGTTGGTTTCACCTTTCTTTTGTAATTTTGGTTTTCATCCTCGTTTTTCTTCGGGGCAGGTTGCGCCTTCTGCCTGTCGGGTGTGGATTCTGTGGTTGAGTGGTTGCAGCAGATTTGGGATTGTGTGGTTGACAACTTACATCTTTCTCAGGAAGCTGCTCAACGTTTGGCTAACCGTCATCGGTGTGTTGGTTCTCGGCTTCGTGTTGGTGATTTGGTTTGGTTGTCCTCCCGCCATGATCCTTTGAGGGTTTCTTCTCCTAAATTTAAGCCTCGGTTCATTGGTCCTTACAGGATTTCTGAAGTTGTTAATCTTGTCTCCTTCCGGTTGGCACTTCCGAGCTCTTTTGCGATTCACGATGTTTTTCATAAGTCCTTGTTGAGGAGATTTGTAGAGCCCATGGTTCCTGCTGTGGCCCCTCTGGCCCAGTCCTGATTGATGACGAGTTGGAGTATGAGGTTGAGAAGATTTTGGATTCTCGTCTTTCGAGACGGAGGCTCCAGTACCCGGTTAAATGGCGGGGTTATGGCCAGGAGGATGATTCTTGGATTTCTGCCTCGGATGTTTATGCCCTGACTTGGTTTGTGCTTTTCATCTGGTTCATCCTGATAGGTCTGGGGTCTCTGTTGAGGGTTCGGTGACCCCCTCCACAAGGGGGATATAATGTTGTGAATTCATTGGAGCTCCCTCCGGTGGTTGTTGCTGGTGATGCAGCTGACTGTGTGAGCTTCCCAGGTGAGGGTGATAATTGGAAATCTGGTTCTTGGAGCATATAATGGTTTGAAGTGGATCAATCCTTGCCAGTTGTCTTTTGTTCCTGGAGGAGTTCACATCTCTCTGATTTCTTCTGCTGTGGAGATCTTTGCAAGACAAGTGAATGGTTTTTTGATATTTTGTGGCACACTTTTGTGTGTTTAAGGATCTGCTTATGTTTTATTTTATTCTGAGATGGGGTTTGCTATCTAGTCTGTATATTTGTTTATCTGTCTCTCAGATAGGAAGTTTTCTTCCTAGGAATTTTACCATTCACTATTATCTGTTATTTCCTGTTCTGCTGGAATTTGATTCATAGACGTCTGCAAATATAAAGGTTGCTGAGTCTTAGTGACTCAGGGTAATTTTTGTACTATCTACTGTTGGTGATTTTTTTATAGTGTTTTATACTGACCGCAATAGTATTCTATCCTGTCTTTCCTATATAGCTAGTGTGGCCTCTTTTGCTAAACCTTATACTCTGCCTGTGTTTGTTTTTCCTTCTCTTGTTTCCCAGTTAATATCTGTCTGGAGCTTGCTATTCTTTTGGGGTTCTGATCGAGGCAAGATAGCTTTTCCTACATCCATCTTTAGGAGCAGTTAGTTCTCTGGCTATGCAGAGGTGTCTAGGTCTGGTTAGTTACATCCCACGGCTACTTCTAGTTGCGGTGTGTAGTCACGGATTGCGGTCCGTACAGTTACCAACGACTTCTACAGAATTTGAATGTTACTCCTGAGTCATCGGTTTATAACAGACAGCATCCCAACCTAAAGTCACCCAAAATGTTATTTTATGCAACTGTTGATCAGGTCCATCCCTTCCATTACAAACCCCTTCTTTTCTTCTTACATGTTTTAAACTCCTGCTTCTGTAACATGTACCTCATGGTTAATAAGTAGTGATGAGCTAGCACTAAAATTCTCGGGTGCTCGATGCTCGGGTCGAGCATCCTGAGATGCTTGGGTACTCGACCCGAGCACCGAGCCCAATGTTATCCTATGGGAGACCCGAGCATTTTTCTGACGGTCTACATAAACTCTGAAAATGTCACAAAAGTATAACAACAGTGCTCAAATGACATGGGAACAGCATGGGGAAGACCCCTTTCAGCATTTCTGACTCCCAGGTCACTGCTGTGAACAATGTTATCTGAGTATTACGCCACTTTTACGGACCCAAATAAAACATCCAAAAATTAAACGAAAATGTATTTTCCTTGGGAAAAATGTTAAGGGCTCATACTCATTTGTGAGACAGTGTTGCTGTATGATAGTTTTTTGGATTACATGAAAGATTTTAAAAAAAAAAATGTGTGGCACTCCGATGTCCCTGGGAAGAGACGTGGGTGAGGGCCTTTAAATAATGTGCCCATTAATAGAAAGTAGGTCTTTTCTGGTATTGCCCTAGGCAGGGCTGCCAAAAATTGGGAGGCACTCCGATGCCCCTGGGAAGAGATGTAGATGAGGGCCTCTTTAAATATGGTTCTCCTTATTAGGAAGTGTGTAGAAAGGTGCGGCTAAGTGGAGCAACTGGACCCTCTCTTCTTAGGGCTACCTTGGCTAGGTACCCTCCCCTGTGCTCCTCACAGGATTCCCACTTCGTTCCTCTCCAACCACCTTCTTCTAACTCTCTTGCTTTGCTCTCACTAACTTCTTGTCACGTCGCCATTGGACTCGGTGGCTGGTGTTCCTGCCACGGCCACTGGGAGGAGCCAGTTTCCTTCGGCTACTGGCGCCGGTGATATGAGGGCCTTGTCCTCATATGGACCTACTCCTGCGACGTCTGCCTCTGTCGCTGAGCACCGCCATGTTTCTCCTTTGGGTGGTGTTGGTAGCAGAGGAGCGGGCCCTGCAGACGTGTCTGTTAGGCGCAGCCTTCGTTCTTCTGTCAGAAGTAGGGTGGGTGGAGCCAGTCGTGCATCACCATCTGGCCTGGTTCAAGGGGCAGTCCGGGTGAGTTAATCAGGCTGTGAGCTCCAGCCTATGGGAAGTAACCGCGCCCTTCAAATACATTGGAGCCTGGCTTGCAGGCCGCCAGATATAGTTTTGGTTCCCTAGTGATATAGTGTGTGTGTAGTTTTGTGTCTGACCTTGCCTGGATTTCTGACTCTGCCTCTGCCTATCGATTTTGTACCTCAGCTGCCCTCTTGGTTTTTGCCCTTGACCTTTGCCTGGATTTTTGACTCTGCTACTGCCTGATGATTTTGTACCTTCGCTGCCCTTTCGGTTTTGACTCAGACTTCTGACTTCGTTTTTCAGGTCTTGATTTTTCCCTGGCGACCTTCCTGCTCTGTTGCTCATATAGGCAGCTACCCCATGGGCTTCGCTGTAATTCCAGATCCCTGTATAGGGGTTAAGGGTCTCGGGGTTTCTCGGGGTGCTGCCTTACCAGCAGCTCAGCCTCACAGCGGATGGTTGTCATACTTCTTCCACTACCCACCTAAGCGCCGTACACCGGACCGGTTCCTAACAACTGACTTTTTGATTGGTCCCTTGCTCTTAGGTGTGTGGATGAATGTTTAAGACATCCAATTTCCCTGAAAACAGGAATCCCACACTGACTCTTGTGGGTGAAGTACCCCTATGTGGCGTCCCGACCAGTGGGGCGTCACACAAGCACATGCCCCAAAACATTAGCCGTGCTCATACGGACATGTGGACAAGTGCTTGTGGGCAGGGACGGTACATATCGCTGATGGCACACTGGGTTCATATAATGGAAGCCGGGACCCAGTCAGATCTTGGGACGGAGCACATCCTCCCGACGCCAAGGATTGCGGGCCCTAACTCAGTCAGGGTTGCCCCCACAGTCTACAGGTTCGGTACATCATCCTCCTCAGCCCCTCCTCCTCTTAAGCCTCCACAACAGTCACAAGCTGGAAGCTCTGCAGCAATGCCTCGGCCAAGCGGCAACAGGCTGTGCTGAAGTTACAAACTCCACAATGCTGATGAGTTGCGGACAGCTCTGAAAGAGCAGGCAGATAATTGGCTCACAACACTGAACCTAGAGCCAGGCATAGTAGTGTGTGACAATGGCAGGAACCTGGTGGCGGCTCTGAGGCGAGGCGAGCTCACACATGTGCCATGCCTGACCCATGTGGTCAACCTAGTGGTTTCAGTGGTTTTTTAAATCCTAACTGGAGCTGCCGGATCTGCTCGTCAAAGTACTTCGGCTGCCCTTGCCGGGTTTCAGCAGCGTTAAACCAGCAGATGTTGGTCAGGATTTGTGAGCAGAAAAGGGCAGTTGTTGACTACCAGCATCAACTAGGCCGTCGGTATTCGGTTCAAACTCCACACATAAGACACCTGGAGTGGACATGGATGTCTGACATCCAAAACTTTGAGCGCTAAGATACACACAAGGACTCGGCCATTAGATATTTTACCTTCAGCTTAATCAGCAAGTGGGTCCCTCTAGTCTCAACGCGTTTCAACGCAGATAGCGTCTTTCTCAAGTAATTACCTTACTCTCAGGTAATCACTTGAGAAAGACGCTATCTGCATTGAAACTCGTTGTGACTAGAGGGACCCACTTGCTGATTAAAGCTGAAAGGTAAAATATCTAATGGCCGAGTCCTTGTGTGTATCTTAGCGCTCATTATATCACATTATCTTTTGGAGCTACATACACATTCTTCCTGCTGGGAAGTGTGATAGCCAGCAGCTTTGAGCCACAGGACCTGGCAGACGTCAGCTAACCACTCCTTAGAGCAGTAACGTGCAGAGAGAGAGACACATAGGGCACGTGCAGCGTCCACCTCACCGCTCGATTTCAACTAGGAGAGCCCAGCAGCGCTAGCGACTAATCCAGTTGTGCGGACCTGCACAACCTTAGAAGGTGAGCGGAGGGGTTATTAAACCGACCCCATATAATTTTTATAGCAGTTTGGCGCAAACGATTCTGTTTCTTATCCAAAACTTTGAGGAATCCACTAAGGTGGTGAGTGGTGATGACGCCATCATTAGTGTCAACATCCCGCTTATCTGTATTCTAAAACGCTCTCCGCTAAAAATCGAAGACGATGCATTGCAGGCGGAGCATGATGAGATGGAGCAAGGAACCATAGTGGGTGATTACACACAACGCAGCCTCATCTTATCCTAACGTGCATTGGGGGACAATGACGAGGAGGAGGAGGAGGAGTTAGAAGAACAGGAGCTAGTTTCAAGCACAATTGATGGTACAACCGCCACAACGTCATACAGTCGGTTCAGAGTGGTTGGCCAGAGGACAGGGGGGAGGAGGAGGAGGGTGATGAGAACAGAATGGTCAGTCATCCTGTTGATGACCCTAAAGTCTTGCCTGTTACCAGTCTGGCGCGCATGGCTGACTTTGTTAGGCTGCCTTTCCCGTGACCTTCATGTTATCAACATCTTGGCGGACACTCATTACTGGTTGGTGACACTTTTAGACCCACGCTGCAAGGAGAACTGTATTTCACTTTTTCCCCAGGTGGAGAGATCTAGAAAAATGCTGCAGTACCAGAAGGCCCTTGTTGCGGAATTAGTCAAAAAATTCACTTCGGAAAATGCTGGTGGCAGAGGTCACAGTTCGGTGGACAACCAAGGCGTCCGGGAGAGAGAGGCACAAGTCCAATCCAGCAGAGATAGGGGAACACTGTGAAAGATATGGGACAGTTTTCTCAGCCTCTCCTAGAGCACAGGCCCTGAGGGACGGGGTTATGTCACAAGGACTGCAAAGTTTGAAAAGATGGTAAAGGACTACCTTGGCGACCGTACAAAAGTGCTCCAGGATTCCTGTGAGCCTTATAATTATTGGGTATCCAAGCTGGACACGTGGCATGAATTGGCTCTCTATGCCTTGGAAGTCTTGGCCTGCCCTGCCACTAGCGTTTTGTCTGAGCGGCTGTTAGTGCCGTGTGAATCATTACTGAAACCACCCGCTGTCACTGAAAATGCTGACAGGCTGACTCTGAAGAACAAGCTTTGGATTGGGCCTGACTTCAGCACACCACCAAATGATAGCAGCGTAATCTAAAGTCAAAGCCATTGTATTTTTTTGGCGAGGTAGATTCCCATGCCCCTCCTCACACCCACACATGGGTACATGCTTTCTGATATTGGCTATTTGCTGTACTCCTCCTCCTTCCCTTATCCGCCACCACCATATCATCAGTGCGCCCGTGGTCCATGATGCCACGAAAACATATTTTATTTACATGGTGTTTATGATGCCCCTAATCGTTAAAAAGTTAGACAGTAGGTTCATGTATACTCCCCATTTTAGTCCATACTTAGTACATCAGCATTACAAGTATAGGAGAACCACTCCTTTGTAATGGGAACAATATTTAAAGAGGCTCTTCACCACAACTCTTCCCAGGGGCATCAGAGTGCCTCCCAATGTTTGGCAGCCCTGCCTAGGGCAATACTAGAAAAGACTCACTTCCTAATAATGGGTGAATTATTTAAAGAGGCCCTCATGGACGTCTCTTCCCAGGGTCATCGGAATGTAAAAAGAAATATAAATTAAGTCAGACAATGAATGGTTTTAAGATGGATATTGGAGATCACATATTAAAGCGTATACACCTCGTACAAATGCTACGTACAAGTAGACAGCATTTTGTGAGGTCTAGAAAATGGACCTATATACTCCTCTTGCCTATAAATATTTAAATTAATCTTTAATAGGACTGTTTTGGGATGGAGAGAGGAAAAATTAGATACTAGAGGCTACACACCTGTTACAAATGCTGTGTACAGGTAGACAGCGTCTTGTGAGGTCTAGAAAATGGAGCTATATACCCCTCTTGCCTACAGAGATTCAAATTAATCCTTAATAGGACTGTTTTGGGATGGGGAGATGAAAAATTAGATATTACAGGCTACACACCTGCTACAAATGCTGCGTACAGGTAGACAGCGTCTTGTGAGGTCTAGAAAATTGCCTACAGAGATTTAATTTAATCCTTAATAGGACTGTTTTGGGATGGATATGATCCGGTCAACAGGGTAGAGGGTACTCGGATACCGGGACAGGGGATTACTTCAGTGGGGGATCACTGCTAGTCGGTTCCCGGATCTGTGCCCTGGACCCTCAGTGGCAGAGATGGGGGTGATGATGAAGGGGAATGATAACGTGACGCCACCTGTGGTACCTGGTAATAAGGTTACCAGCGCTGCGGCAGGCTGCTAAGGTGATGGAAATGCAGCTTTGGTAGTACATCTACCCACAGGTGGAGCTTTACCTCAGGGCAGCGGGGTGGATGAGGGGAGTAGTAATAGCGGTTCTGCTGTGAATGCTGCAGGCGGCAGCAGGGTAGCAGACACACAGACACAATTGTCTTTGTTTCGGTACCTTTCACTGATGTCTGGTAACAGGCACGGTCCAGGAGGGTAACCAGGAGTCTCTGTCAGCATCGCTCCAAGACTCGATCCTCTAGCTCCGCTGTGCCTGTTAATTGTCCCAGCACAACGGCGGCTGGCTGCTTTTCTGTCATGGCATACATGTCCAGCATTGCACATATCTTTTGTCTGAAGGCTGCTAAGGTACCAGGCTTACCCTCATAGGTTGACAACCATTTTGCGCCCAGTATGTACGGAAAGGCTAACGGCATTATCAGGGCCACTGCTCCGGGTGCTGTAGCTCCCACACTGGCTGCGGGACCAGTTGGTGCTGCGTTCCGGACATCCCTTCTGTCAGGGACCTGGGCATCGTCCACTTCACTCATGGTGGGGCCCCCCCTTAGTTAACAACTGCCAGCTGGTGTGATTAACTTTTTCGGTAGTCGGCGGCTTTACGAGGGAGTGAAGCACCTCGGGTATTTCTGGAACTAGACGCTGCACTTTGGTGATCTCCGGCAGAGCGGAGGGGTGGGGCTTATCTTCACAATCTTTTCTAGCTGCAACGCTCTTCCTACTCTGTGGCGTAGTAATGTTGGCCCGATTTTACAGTTCACAAAACAGTCAGTCTATTTCAAGCACACAGTACCCAGTTTTACCGGGGACCGGATCCTGTTCGTGATGCCAGATGATGGGGAATGATAACGTGACGCCACCTGTGGTACCTGGTAGCAGGGTTACTACCGCTGCGGCCGGCCACTGAGGTGATGGAAAGGCAGCTTTGGTAGTACAGCTCCCCACAGGTGGAGCTTTACCTCAGGGCAGCAGGGTGGATGAGGGGAATAGTAGTAGAGGTTCTGCTGTGAACGCTGCAGGCGGTGGCGGGGAAGCAGGCACACACACAATTGTCTTTGCTTCGGTACCTTTTACTGAGTTGTGAGGCCTCCTCTACTAGTGTGTGCAGTGTTTGGGGTAAGCTTTGCCTGTAGCTGAGCCTGCCTCTCTTTCTCCCTCTCAGAGTGCTGTTCCACAACTGACAATGAGGACCTTTCTGTGGGATTCCTATTCTCTGCTCAGGTCCCTGGTCCCATGCTTGGTCAGGTTTGGAGTCTTCTATTCTTTACTTCAGGGGAAAGAGATCCTTCTGGTCTGTCCGGGTTTTTGCTGCTACACTGTAGATGAATAGCAACTTCAGACTCCGGTGTCCAGGTGGCTGAAGAGTTCTCAGATCTGTTTCCTTCTTCTCCTCCCACTGGACTCTGTCCCTCTCCCTAGGGCACTGCACAGCTGTGTCAGGTTTCCTGGTTCTTGGCCTGGCTTGGTCCCAGCAACCAGCTCCTTCACTAACTGCTCTCTCCTCTGCAGTCTGACTGGAACTAACTGACTCTTCCCCTCAGGCCTGGATCTTTATAGGGGATCTGGCTTAAAGACAGCCAGTGGGGCTCCCCCTCCAGGTCTGGGTTGGAAGGTGTTGTGTGCTCTGTGCCAAGGTGTACATCCCTCCCTGCATCAGTGGGTCCTGTGGCAATCCCTCGCAGGGGTGCCACATTCCCCCCTAGTTAACTGCAGTCCTCTGGAACTGAAACATTTTTCAACAACATAATGTAACATAACTATTTACATTTGAAAGTTGAACAGTCTCAAAATAAAATTATCAAAAACAAGGGAAAAATGGGAAAAACGGGTAACCAGTCCATACAGCGGTAGTCTATCCGCTGCAGGCTGTTTAAAGTATTTCTGCCACCACCAGTCCTATGGCTATGGTCCATTTTTAAAAATTAGAGAAAGTTCAAAAGTTCAACAGGTAAAGTCTCTGTAGGCATAAAAGTTCAAAGTTACACAACAAACAAACACTCCGGGCACCTCGGCGTAGGAGTCTAGGTACTGCAGGGGCCTCTAATGGGTAATATGCGTTGTAGGCCTCCTGGCCCTGGGGTCACCTATTGGCCAAGATTTTGCTCTCCCTAGACAGCTCCTTACACCAACTCTACTCACCCCTCTTTCTGATGTTGTGTACCTGGTTTGGGTTGTTTTGGCCTACTCTTCACCTTTCTGTACACTGACATTGGTTACATATTTACATTTTAAAGATTTATTTACATTTTTCCTATGTTTTGGACTCTATTGTCTGTACCTTACTGGTGTTTGACCCAAGCTACTACGTGTTGATCTACATAAAACCGGTATTCCACTAATGTGTGAGCCTGGTGTAGTGCGAACACTATTTAATGACCGTGTGTTGATCTGCGTAACACAGGTATGCCTGAGTGCTTCTCATTCTCACAGCGGGAATGGCAGATGCACCAATTGCAGGGTTCTCTGGCTCTGCTACAACGAGTGGTTCTTCTGCTCTTTGATCTTCTACTGGTTGTGGGAATGTCAACATTGGGATTAGGTATACACCTTCTATTTTGACCAGTCTGCGGGTACTTCTTCTATGAGTGTCTGGACTGTCTTTGGCTTCTCTTTTTCGGGTTCTGGACAAGGTACATATTCCTTTGGTTGTGGTGGTTGAAGACACTTCTTTAAATGATCTCTGGACACTGTTGCTGTTGTTTCTCCATTGTCTTTGCTGATCAGACAGGTCTTCTGGTTATCAAAGTTGGATGGTAATATAGTGTATGCTTCTGCTTCCCATTGATCATCTAATTTGTGGAGTTTTCCTTTTCAAAACCAATTCACCTGGTGTTAAGGGTGTTCCTTGTGCACTTTTGTTAAAGTTGGCTTCTTGATTCTCTCTGGATTTTGCCAGACTTCTCTCAACACATTCCTGTATTTTCTTGTATTGCTCTGTTCTTCTGGTATCCCAAACTGCATCTGAGATGTCTTCTTCAGGAACTACAATGCCCATTTCGAAGTCTACTCGCAATTTTCCTGGTCTTGCTCTCATGAGGTATGCAGGGTACAATTTGTTGAGCTTACTGGAATGTTGTTGTAGATGTCAACAAGATCTGGTAACTTCTCTGGCCATCTGTTTTGCTCTTATAAGGGCAGAGTTTTCAACAATTCTATTACCACGTGGTTCATCTTTTCTCACATTCCGTTGGTTTGGATATATACTTCCGCTTCAAAGGCAGGACCTTGGTCTGTCAATACCTGTTCTGGATACCCGTGTGGTCTGCAGAAATAGGCTTGAAAGTTCTTGCTTCTGTCTGAGCTGTTAAGTCTTTCACAGGAGGTACCACAAGGAATCTGGAATAGTGGTCCACCATGGTAAGAGCATAGGTATAGCCCGATCTGCTGGGTGTGAGTTTGATGTGATCTAAGGCTACCAGTTCTAATGGCTGTTTAGTAATGATAGGCTGTAGTGGTGCTTTATGGCTGTTACGTTTTTTTCTTCTTAATGAGCATGGTCCACAATGTTTACACCATTTCTCTATGGTAGACCTCATGCTGATCCAATAGAATCTCTCACGTAACAATATTTCCAGTTTTCTCAATTCAAAGTGTCCTGCTCCATTATGGTATGCTTCCAACACCATTTAGACGTCTCTGTTTGGAGTCACAATTTGCCATATCATTTCATGTGTTCTGGGATTGATATACCGTCTGCACAAATGACCTTGATGCATGAATAACCTGCTCCGTTCTTTCCACAGGTCTTGGGCCTCTGTTGAGCATTCTTTTCAAGTTGGGAATCCGGTTGGGTTACTAGCCTTATTTTTAAGCTCACTGTCGGATCACTGTCTTGTGTCTCTTTCCATCCATAGTGAGGCAATGGGTTTAGCGCAACACTCTAACGGTTCTGGTAGATATGGGCTTCTGATTTTTCCATTTTCTACTTTTATGGAAAGCTTGGAGTTCTATTTCCTGCAAGTCATCTACTTCTTCTTCAAGTCCTTGCAAATGTACTTGAGCTTTCTGGAGAGAATATCAGCATTTGCATTTTTACGGCCTGCCCGGTACTTGATGATAAAGTCATAGTTCGATAGTCGGGCCATCCAGCGTTGCTCCAATGCACCAAGCTTCGCGGTATCAAAGTGTGTTAACGGGTTATTGTCCATGAAGATGGTAAATTTTGAAGCTGCCAGGTAATGCTTGAACCGCTCTGTTATAGCCCAGACCAAGGCCAGGAACTCAAACTTAAAGGAATTGTAGTTTTCTGGGTTCCTCTAGGTGGGTCGAAGTTTTCTGCTGGCGTAGGCAATTACTCTTTCCTTGCCATCTTGTATGTGGGATAGTACTGCTCCCAGGCCTACATTGCTTGCGTCGGTGTAGAGGACGAATGGTAGGTTATAATCGGGGTAAGCTAGGCATTTCCTCACCAGTCAGAGCCTGCTTCATTTGTTGGAAGGAGTCTTCTTGTTCCTTTCCCCATTCCAATGGTGGCTCTGAAGCCCTTCTCTTCCTAGTTTGGCCTACCAGAAGATCTTTTAGGGGCGCTGCCATCTTTGCGTAGCCCTTAATGAATCTTCTGTAGTACCCAACCAAACCTAAGAATTGACATACCTCGCTGACGGTGGTTGGCCTCTGCCAGTCCTGGATAGCTGTCACTTTTTCCGGGTCTGGTGCTACTCCATCTGCCCCGGAACAGGGGCACGTGCACGCTGACAATATGGCACCTTCTCTTTTATTCCTCTGCTCATGGGAGAGACTGTTCAATTCACCTCAGTTCAGGGCCAGCCAGATCTTGTGGCTGTGAGTACTGATTGGTTGCCTGCACCTGGGCACGGATGGCCCTGAACTGAGGTGAATTGAACAGCCACGCCCCCTGCCAATTAGTACACACAGCCACAGTTTCCACCCACCATCCATATCCCTCTATCTGAAGGCACTGCGTCATCAGGATGCAGGATGAGAGAGGAAATGTTAGCACCATGCTGCACCATTAGACTCTGAGACTGCAGGTAGGTGGATGGCCATTGTGTGCCCCCAGATATCTTTCATTCCCTGCCCTATGTGCCTCTTGGTGTTCTGTGCCCCTCTGTGATCTTTCTGCTATTCAGTCCTGTGTGCCCCCTGGTGATCTCTGTGCCCCCAGTACTATGTGCCCCCTGGTGATCTATGTGCCCCCCGGTGATCTGTGCCCTCCAGTGATCTATGTGTTCTCACCTTTGATCTTTGTGTCTACCAGTCTATGTGTCCCCCAGTGAGCTCTGTGCCCCCTAGTGCTATATACCCCCAGCTGATCTCTGTACCTCACAGTGCTATGTGCTCCCTGGTGGTCTCTGTGCCCCCCTGTAATATGTGCCCACCATTAATCTCTTTGCTCCCAAGTCCTATGTGCATGTAAGTGATTTCTATGCTCCCAAGTACTATATGGCACCGGTGATCTCTGTGCCCCCTTTGATCTATTTGCCTACCAGTCCATGTGCCCCCTGGTGATCTATGTGCCCCCTAGTACTATGTTCCCTTGGTGATCTCTGTGCCCCCCGATGATCTATGTATCCCTATTGATCTGCGCCCTCCAGTGATCTATGGGCCTATCAGTCCATGTGGCCCCCAGTGATCTCTGTGCCCTCTAGTACTATGTGCCCCACAGTGATCTCTGTGCTCCCCAGTCTGTGTGCCCCTTAGAGATCTCTCTGCCCCCCCAGTCCTGTGTGCCTCTCAGTGATCTCTCTAGTCCACAGTACTGTGTGCCTGCTAGTGATCTCTGTCCCCCCCAGTTCTATGTGCCCCCAGTGATCTCTGTGCCCCCCTGTGATCTGTATCTGTGGCGCCCCTGTGTCCAGGAGGCCACAAAGGGAACTGCAGCCAGGCAGGTAGGACATTGTTGCACAACAACACCCTCACAGCCCACACAACCCACGTGTCAGGAAGAGGTTAACATCCAGCCCTGAGGTTAGAACTCTATGAGATCTAGGGGTGGTGGATTCAGAGGAGTGGGTTGGGCACACCAGAGGTCAGGTGACTGACAGTATATAGTGAGGGGGAGGAGTGAAGGAAGTTAGTAGGCCATGGTGCTGAGAAGCAAAGAGGAGAAGCTGAGCTAAGCTGAAAAGACAGAAGGACAATCACACTTCTGTGAGTGCAAGGCTAGGAGCGCAGAATCCGTACTGAGCCATTGTGAGCCAGAGGGGAGAGAAAGCCTGTCCGATGCTGATGCCACCAGGAGTGTGACAGAACAGAGAGGGACGGTGGAACCCGTGCCCTAGACAGCAGCTGAAGCCACTAACTGCAGGCAGAGAAGTCCCTCCTATGATACTGAAAGGAACAGAGAGAAGGAGCCTGGTAGAGCCTCGTGCTGAGGACTGCTGGAGGCTGGGCTGAGTAGAGTGTCGGCTCTAGAGGGAACCGTAGTTCATCCGGCATTCCCAAATACCGACGGGGATCACAGCTTCAGACTAGGATCCCTAACCCCAAGGACAGGCAGCTCAGTGACAACCCGGAGGAGTCACAGGAGCCCGAGTCACCGCCATACTGTCCAGCGCACCACACACCACCCGTACAGACGGAGACCGTAGACAGCCCGGAAAGGGACATTAAAGACTGTGTGAGGGGTCACAGAGAGAGAGAGGCCTGGCTGCAGGGAGCAAAAGGAACCCGGAGAGGGAGAATGCACCCGTGTGTTAAGAACTGTGCTTGAACTTGTAAAGAGCTGCAAATGACTTGTAAACTGCTTGGAAAGAACAAAGAGTAAAGCTTTGGAAAACCTGAATTGCCTCTCTTGTCTGCCTCTATCCGCACCCCATTCTCCCTCATGCAGATCCAGCCTGTCAGCACCAGCCAGGAGGAGAGATCCCTGCAGCGTCTGTGAAGTAAGTGTGCTACAATCTCACCATAGGCTTAACTCTTACTGCCCCGGGGGATACAGTTCTTCCCACTGGAACTATACCATCTCCGCTGCCACTCCATCACCCCCGGAGGTTCTGCAGCAGCGGCGGCCCCCATCACTGGCCACACCAAGTGGGTGGCGTCACACGTGACATTTCCCCTGTAAATAATTCTCCTTTATTGTCGAGCCAGGGACACAGTCCGGACCAAGCCACCCGTGACTTTCCCAGTACCGTCCGGTCCGGCACCGAGTACGCCTGTCCCGTGGGGCTAGACATATCCTCCTGTGATCTATGTGCCCCCTTTAATCTCTGTGCCTACTAGTCTATGTGACCCCAGTGCTATGTATGTCGGGCCCCACGGGACGGGGGTACTCGGTACCGGACCGAACGGTGGCCGGGGAAGTCACGGGTGGCTTGGTCCGGACCGTGTCCCTGGTTCGGCAAATAAAGGGGGAATATTTACAGGGGAAGTGTCATTCGTGACGCCACCCACTTGATGCGGCCAGTGATGGGGGCCACCGCTGCTGCAGAACCTCCGGGGGTGATGGAGTGGCAGCGGAGATGTTATAGTTCCAGTGGGAAGAACTGTATCCCCCGGGGCAGTAAGGGTTAAGTCTCTGGTGAGGTTGTAGCACACTTACTTGCAGACGCTGCAGGGATCTCTCCTCCTGGCTGGTGCTGACAGGCTGGATCCTGTATGGAGAGAATGGTGTGCGGATAGAGGCAGACAAGAGAGGCAATTCAGGGTTTTCCATGTCGTTTACTCTCAATTATTCAAGCAGTTTACAAGTCAGTTGCAGTTCTTACAGTTCAAGCACAGTTCTCAATACACGGGCACATTCCCCCTCTCCGGGTTCCCTTTGCTCTGCAGCCAGGCCTCTCTCTCTGTGACCCCTCACACAGTCTGTAGTGTCTTTTCCGGGCTGTTACATTCTCTTTGATACGTGTTGTGCGACACTGGACAGTATGGCGGTGACTCGGGCTTCTGTGAGTCCTAGTGCGTCACTTAGCTGCCTGTCCTTTAGGGTAGGGATTTCAATCTGGAACTCAGACCCCTCGTCGTGTTGTTTGGGGATGCCGGGTGAACTACGGTCCCCTCTAGAGCCGACACTCTACTCAGCCCAGCCTCCAGCAGTCCTCCAGCACGAGGCTCTGCCAGGCTCCTTCTCTCTGTTCCTTTTAGTATACTAGGAGGGCTTCTCCACCTGCAGTCAGTGGCTTCAGCTGCTGTCTAGGGCCTGGGTTCCACCGTCCCTCTCTGTTCTGTCACACTCCTGGTGGCATCAGCGTCGGACGGGCTTTCTCTCCCCTCTGGCTCGCACTGGTTCAGTACGGATTCTGCGCTCCTAGCCTTGCACTCACAGGACGTGTGTACGTCTTTCTGTCTTTACAGCTCAGCTCACATCGGCCTACTACTTTCCTTCACTCCTCCCCCTTCCTATATACTCTCAAGTCACCTGATTCTGGTGTACCCAACCCTGGCTGCAGTTCCCTTTGTGGCCTCCTGGACGCAGGGGCGCCACACTCTCTCCCGGAGTTAACTAGCGCGTCCTCGCGCTGCCCGTCTTGGATCACCCTGAAAACATTTTTCTTTTATAACAGTAAACATTAACAGTAAGGATTCTTGGTTTCTTCCCGTCCGGGAGGCACGATTCTTACTTAAATATAAACACTAGTGATGAGCAAGTACTAAAATGCTCGGGTGCTCGAAGCTCGGGCCGAGCATCCCGAGATACTCGTGTACTCGGCCCGAGTACCGAGCCCAATGTTATCCTATGGGAGACACGAGTATTTTTTATGAAATGACTGCCGGCAGCATGGAAAAACCCTAAAAATGTCACAAAAGTCTCAGAAGAGTGCTGAAATGACATGGCAACACCATGGGGAAGACCCCTGGAAGCATTTCTCACTCAAAAGTCACAGCTGTTAACAATCTTGTCCGAGTTTCATGCCAATTTTACGGAGTCACCAGAAAACCTTCCAAAATGATACCAAAATGAATATTTAGGGTGGAAATGTTAAGGGCACATACCACAATAGTGAGATACAGCTGGTGTATGTTACTTTTTGTGATTACATGAAACATTTTACGTGAAAACATTGTGCGGCACTCCGATGTCCCTGAGAAGAGACGTACATGAAGCCCTGTCTTGAAATAATGTGCCCATTTTGAGGAACTGGGTCTATTGTAGTATTTTCCTTTGCCAGGGCAGTCCAAAATTTGGAGGTTTCTCCAATGCCCCTGGATAGAGACGTGCATGAGGGCCTGTAAACCTCAAGTGGGTGTATTGTAGTATTGCCCTTTGGCAGGGCAGCCAAAAATTGGGAGGTTCAAAAATGACCCTGGATACAGACATGCAGGAGGGCCTGTAAACCTCAAGTGGGTGTATTGTAGTATTGCCCTTTGGCAGGGCAGCCAAAAATTGGGAGGCTTAACAATGACCCTGGATACAGACATGTAGTAGGGCCTGTAACCCTCAAGTGGGTGTATTGTAGTATAGCCCTTTGGCAGGGCAGCCAAAAATTGGGGTCCATGACTGCATAGACTGCTAGCCTGAACTAGTGGGTTTTGCATATACCCTTGCAGGGCGCAAATTGGACTCCATTGTCCTGATAGAGACGTGCAGGAGGGCCTGTAAACCTGAAGTGGGTGTATATTAGTATAGCCCTTTGGCCAGGGCAGCCAAAAATTGGGTGGTTCAACAATGACCCATGCATACAGACATGTAGTAGGGCCTGTACCCTCAAGTGGGTGTATAGTAGTATAGCCCTTTGGCCAGGGCAGCCAAAAATTGGGAGGTTCAACAATGACCCATGCATACAGACATGCAGTAGGGCCTGTAAACCTCAAGTGGGTGTATTGTAGTATAGCCCTTTGGCAGGGCAGCCAAAAATTGAGAGGTTCAACAATGACCCATGCATACAGACATGTAGTAGGGCCTGTAACCCTCAAGTGGATGTATTGTAGTATAGGCCTTTGGCAGGGCAGCCAAAAATTGGGAGGTTCAACAATGACCCATGCATACAGACATGTAGTAGGGACTGTAACCCTCAAGTGGGTGTATTGTAGTATTGCCCTTTGGCAGGGCAGCCAAAAATTGGGAGGTTCAACAATGACCCATGCATACAGACATGTAGTAGGGCCTGTAACCCTCAAGTGGGTGTATAGTAGTATAGCCCTTTGGCCAGGGCAGCCAAAAATTGGGAGGTTCAACAATGACCCATGCATACAGACATGCAGTAGGGCCTGTAAACCTCAAGTGGGTGTATTGTAGTATAGCCCTTTGGCAGGGCAGCCAAAAATTGGGAGGTTCAACAATGACCCATGCATACAGACATGCAGTAGGGCCTGTAACCCTCAAGTGGGTGTATTGTAGTATAGCCCTTTGGCAGGGCAGCCAAAAATTGGGAGGCTCCAAATTGTCCCTGGATAGAGACGTGCAGGAGGGCCTGTAAACCTGAAGTGGGTGTATAGTAGTATAGCCCTTTGGCCAGGGCAGCCAAAAATTGGGAGGTTCAACAATGACCCATGCATACAGACATGTAGTAGGGCCTATAACCCTCAAGTGGGTGTATTGTAGTATTGCCCTTTGGCAGGGCAGCCAAAAATTGGGAGGTTGAACAATGACCCTGGATACAGACATGCAGGAGGGCCTGTAAACCTCAATGGGTGTATTGTAGTATTGCCCTTTGGCCAGGGCTGCCAAAAATTGGGAGGTTCAACAATGACCCATGCATACAGACATGTAGTAGGGCCCGTAACCCTCAAGTGGGTGTATTGTAGTATTGCCCTTTGGCTAGGGCAGCCAAAAATTGGGAGGCTCCACATTGTCCCTGGATAGAGACGTGCAGGAGGGCCTCAAAACATTTTTCCCATTGAAAAGGAGCGGGTCTCCTGTCGTTGTAATGCCCATTCTAAAAGAATGGGCGAAAAAATTTACCACTGCGGGTATACCTCAAACAACAGCCTAACTATTGTAACGGTCATCATGGTGGCACATGAGGAGAAGGAGGAGCAGTCCAGCGATTGGCCAAAGTCCTGAAGTGTGTTCCCATGGGTGGAGGTACATGGAAAATTCACATAACAAAATTTTCATTCAGTTGTCATTTGCTGGTGGTGTGGTGAAGTCTGGCCCAATCCAACCCTTGTTCATCTTGATCAGAGTCAGCCTGTCAGCATTTTCAGTTGACAGGCGGGTGCGTTTATCAGTAATGATTCCACCTGCAGCACTGAAAACACGCTCTGATAAAACGCTAGCGGCAGGGCAGGCCAGGACTTCCAAGGCATAGAGAGCCAATTCATGCCACGTGTCCAGCTTGGAGACCCAATAATTGAAAGGCACAGAGGAATCTCGCAGTACAGTTGTTCGATCTGCAAGGTACTCCTTCAGCATCTGTCCAAACTTAGCATTTCTGGTGGCACTACCCCGCACCTCAGGGGCTGTGGTATGTGAGGGGCTGAGAAAACTATCCCACATCATAAAGACAGTTCCCCTACCTCTGGCGGATTGGACTTGTGCCCCTCTCGGCCGTACGCCTTGGTTGTCCACCGAATCCTGACCTATGCCGCTAGTGTTTTGTGAGGGGAATGATTTGCCTACTTCCGTGACTATGGCCCTGTGGAACTGCTGCATTTTGGCTGACCTCTCCGCCTCAGGAATGAGATACATAAAGTTCTCCTTGTAGCGTGGGTCTAACAGTGTTGCCAACCAGTACTGATTGTCGGCCAAGATGTTCTGAACGCGAGGGTCACGAGCCAGGCAGCTTACCATAAAGTCAGCCATGTGCGCCAGACTCTTAACAGCCATCACTTCAGTATCCAGACCAACACGATGACTGAACATGCTGTCCTCCTCCTCCTCCTCCTCATCTCCCCTGTCCTCTGGCCAGCCACGCTGAATCGAGGGTATGACTGGTGTGCATGTCATATCCTCAATTTGGCCAGAGAGTTGCTCCATGTCTTCATCCTCCTCCTCCTGTCATAGTCCTCCACTGCACGTTGTGATGAGATGAGGCTGGGCTGTGTGTTATCACCCACACCCACTACTGTTTCTTGCTCAAACTCATCGCGCTCCACCTGCAACGCATCCTCTTTGTTTTTCAGCAGAACCGTTTTAGAAGGCAGAGTAGCGGTATGGTGACGCTAATAATGGCATCATCGCCGCTCATCATCTTGGTGGAGTCCTCAAAGTTTTGGAGGACGGTACATAGGTCCGACATCCATCTCCACTCCTCAGGTGTTATGTGTGGAGTTTGACCCATTTCCCGACGGCTTAGGCGATGCAAGTACTCAACAACTGCCCTCTTCTGCTCACATATCCTGACCAACATGTGCAGAGTTGAATTCCAATGCGTGGGGACATCACACACCAGTCTGTGGGATGGAAGACGCAAACGGCGCTGAAAGCCGGCAAGGCCGGCTGAAGCAGCAGGTGACTTGGGAAAATGTGCAGACAGGCGGCGAACTTTTACCAACAGATCAGACAGCTCTGGGTATGACTTTATAAACCGCTGAACCACCAGGTTGAGCACATGGGCCACGCATGGAACATGCGTCAGCTGGCCTCGCCTCAAAGCTGCCACCAGGTTCCGGCCATTGTCACACACGACCTTTCCTGGCTTTAGGTTCAGAGGTGTGAGCCAGTGATCTGCCTGCTGTTTCAGAGCTGTTCACACCTCTTCTGCATTGTGGGGTTTGTCACCTATGCATATTAGCTTCAGCACAGCCTGTTGCCGCTTCGCAGAGGCAGTGCTGCAGTGTTTCCAGCTTGGGACTGGTGTGGAGGGTAAAGTGGATGAGGATGCGCAGGAGGAGGAAGGGGAGGAGGAGGCTGAAGAGCATGACATTCTGGAGCTGTAGAGTCTGGGTGAAACCATGACTGAGGTAGGGCCTGCAATCCTTGGTGTGGGAAGGATGTATTCCGACCCTCGCTCAGACTGGGTCCCAGCTTCCACAATAATAACCCAGTGTGCCGTCAAGGAGATGTAGCGGCCTTGCCCACAAGCACTTGTCCACGTGTCTGTGGTTAGGTGGACTTTGGCTGAAACAGCGTTGTTCAGGACACGTGTGATGCTTTGTGACACGTGGTTATGCAATCCGGGGACGGCACATCTGGAGAAATAGTGGCGGCTGGGGACCGAGTAATGTGGGACAGCAGCCACCATCAGGTCGCGGAATGCTTCCGTCTCCACCAGCCGGAAAGGTAACATTTCTAGCGCAAGCAGTCGCGAAATGTGATAATTTAGGACTGTGGCATGTGGGGCGTTGGCAGCGTATTTGCGCCTGCGTTCAAAGGTTTGCTGAATGGATAATTGAACGCTGCGCTGGGACAAGGACGTGCTATTGGTGGTGTTATTTGTGCGTGGGCAACATCAGGTGCAGGGCCGGAGGCTTGTTCGTGGCCAGCAAGGACAGGGGATTGGCTCGCACGCACAACACGCGAAGACGTAGCAGTGACATCAGCAAGCACCGCTCCTCGACTCTGTTGTACTTCCCACAAAGTCGGGTGCTTGGCTGACATGTGCCTGATCATGCTGGTGGTGGTCAGGCTGCTAGTTTTCGTATCCCTGCTGATGCTGGCATGGCAGGTGTTGCAAATGGCCTTTTTAGAGTCATCTGGAGCCAACTTAAAAAACTGCCAGACTCGGGAAGACCTAACATTTGCACAGGCACCTTGTGTCGTGTTGTTGTTCCGGGGAACGGTTGCCTGCCTTCTGCCTGCGGACACGACCCTGCTTCTTACTGCCTGTTGGGATGCTACGCCTCCCTCCCCCTGTGCACTGCTGTCCTCGCTCTGCATATCCTCCTGCCAGGTTGGGTCAGCTACTGGATCATCCACCACGTCGTCACCCTGATCCTCCTCCTGACTTCCTGGCAATTGTGTCTCATCATCGTCCACCCCTTGTTGAGACACGTTGCCAACGTTCCCTTCATGAGAACGTGGCTGCTCAAATATTTGGGCATCTGTACATACCATCTCATCACCCACTTCAACAGGAGCTGGCGAGAGGCCAGATTCTGCGAATGGATACGTGAACAGCTCTTCCGAGTGTCCTAGTGTAGGATCAGTAATGTCCGTAGACGTGCACTCGGCCTGGTGGTAGGAAGGAGGATCAGGTTGGGAAATGTGCGGTGCAGTATCACGGCTACTGACACTTGACCGTGTGGAAGACAGGGTGTTTGTGGAGGTGCCAATCTGACTTGAAGCATTATCCGCTATCCAAGTAACAACCTGTTGACACTGGTCTGGTTCAAGAGCGGTGTACTGCTGTGGGCCCCAAGAATTTGGGACAGGACGTGTGAGCGAGTAGATGTGCCACTTTGTTGTTGCGAAATTAGTGCTTGCACACGACCTCGGCCTCTGCCTGCACCACCATCACGTCCACTTCCTTGTCCCTTGCCAATGCCCTTGCGCATTTTTCCTGTATACAGCTACAACAGTCTGGATCAGATTTTAGACCCTGCCTGTATACACCTAGTCAAGTACAACAGTCTGGTGACTGTTCTGGTCACAGGAAAGCTTAATTTTAGACCCTGCCTGTATACAGCTAGTCAAGTACAACAGTCTAGTGACTGCTCTGGTCACAGAAAAGCTGGATTTTAGACCCTGCCTGTATACAGCTAGTCAAGTACAACAGTCTGCTGACTGTTCTGGTCACAGGAAAGCTTGATTTTAGACCCTGCCTGTATACAGCTAGTCAAGTACAACAGTCTGGTGACTGTTCTGGTCACAGGAAAGCTGGATTTTAGACCTGCCTGTATACAGCTAGTCAAGTACAACAGTCTGGTGACTGTTCTGGTCACAGGAAAGCTGGATTTTAGACCCTGCCTGTATACAGGTAGTCAAGTACAACAGTCTGGTGACTGTTCTGGTCACAGGAAAGCTGGATTTTAGACCCTGCCTGTATACAGCTAGTTAGTTACAACAGTCTGGTGACTGTTCTGGTCACAGGAAAGCTGGATTTTAGACCCTGCCTGTATACAGCTAGTCAGCTACAACAGTCTAGTGACTGTTCTGGTCACAGGAAAGCTGGATTTTAGACCCTGTCTGTATACAGCTAGTCAAGTACAACAGTCTGGTGACTGTTCTGGTCACAGGAAAGCTGGATTTTAGACCCTGCCTGTATACAGCTAGTCAAGTACAACAGTCTGGTGACTGTTATGGTCACAGGAAAGTTGGATTTTAGACCCTGCCTGTATACAGCTAGTTAGCTACAACAGTCTGGTGACTGTTCTGGTCACAGGAAAGCTGGATTTTAGACCCTGCCTGTATACAGCTAGTCAAGTACAACAGTCTAGTGACTGCTCTGGTCACAGAAAAGCTGGATTTTAGACCCTGCCTGTATACAGCTAGTCAAGTACAACAGTCTGCTGACTGTTCTGGTCACAGGAAAGCTTGATTTTAGACCCTGCCTGTATACAGCTAGTCAAGTACAACAGTCTGGTGACTGTTCTGGTCACAGGAAAGCTGGATTTTAGACCTGCCTGTATACAGCTAGTCAAGTACAACAGTCTGGTGACTGTTCTGGTCACAGGAAAGCTGGATTTTAGACCCTGCCTGTATACAGATAGTTAGCTACAACAGTCTGGTGACTGTTCTGGTCACAGG
Source organism: Allobates femoralis (assembly GCA_033576535.1). Taxonomy (NCBI): domain Eukaryota; kingdom Metazoa; phylum Chordata; class Amphibia; order Anura; family Aromobatidae; genus Allobates; species Allobates femoralis. The sequence continues at coordinate 156,536,771 of JARQOC010000011.1, read as the reverse complement.
AAAGCTGGATTTTAGACCCTGCCTGTATACAGCTAGTCAGCTACAACAGTCTAGTGACTGTTCTGGTCACAGGAAAGCTGGATTTTAGACCCTGTCTGTATACAGCTAGTCAAGTACAACAGTCTGGTGACTGTTCTGGTCACAGGAAAGCTGGATTTTAGACCCTGCCTGTACACAGCTAGTCAAGTACAACAGTCTGGTGACTGTTCTGGTCACAGGAAAGCTGGATTTTAGACCCTGCCTGTATACAGCTAGTCAGGTACAACAGTCTGTGACTGTTCTGGTCACAGGAAAGCTGGATTTTAGACCCTGCCTGTATACAGCTAGTCAAGTACAACAGTCTGGTGACTGTTATGGTCACAGGAAAGTTGGATTTTAGACCCTGCCTGTATACAGCTAGTTAGCTACAACAGTCTGGTGACTGTTCTGGTCACAGGAAAGCTGGATTTTAGACCCTGCCTGTATACAGCTAGTCAGCTACAACAGTCTGGTGACTGTTCTGGTCACAGGAAAGCTGGATTTTAGACCCTGCCTGTATACAGCTAGTCAATTAGAACAGTCTGGTGACTGTTCTGGTCACAGGAAAGCTGGATTTAGACCCTGCCTGTATACAGCTTGTCAAGTACAACAGTCAGGTGACTGTTCTGGTCACAGGAAAGCTGGATTTTAGACCCTGTCTGTATACAGCTAGTCAAGTACAACAGTCTGGTGACTGTTCTGGTCACAGGAAAGCTGGATTTTAGACCCTGCCTGTATACAGCTAGTTAGCTACAACAGTCTGGTGACTGTTCTGGTCACAGGAAAGCTGGATTTTAGACCCTGCCTGTATACAGCTAGTCAGCTACAACAGTCTAGTGACTGTTCTGGTCACAGGAAAGCTGGATTTTAGACCCTGTCTGTATACAGCTAGTCAAGTACAACAGTCTGGTGACTGTTCTGGTCACAGGAAAGCTGGATTTTAGACCCTGCCTGTATACAGCTAGTCAAGTACAACAGTCTGGTGACTGTTATGGTCACAGGAAAGTTGGATTTTAGACCCTGCCTGTATACAGCTAGTTAGCTACAACAGTCTGGTGACTGTTCTGGTCACAGGAAAGCTGGATTTTAGACCCTGCCTGTATACAGCTAGTCAAGTACAACAGTCTAGTGACTGCTCTGGTCACAGAAAAGCTGGATTTTAGACCCTGCCTGTATACAGCTAGTCAAGTACAACAGTCTGCTGACTGTTCTGGTCACAGGAAAGCTTGATTTTAGACCCTGCCTGTATACAGCTAGTCAAGTACAACAGTCTGGTGACTGTTCTGGTCACAGGAAAGCTGGATTTTAGACCTGCCTGTATACAGCTAGTCAAGTACAACAGTCTGGTGACTGTTCTGGTCACAGGAAAGCTGGATTTTAGACCCTGCCTGTATACAGCTAGTTAGCTACAACAGTCTGGTGACTGTTCTGGTCACAGGAAAGCTGGATTTTAGACCCTGCCTGTATACAGCTAGTCAGCTACAACAGTCTAGTGACTGTTCTGGTCACAGGAAAGCTGGATTTTAGACCCTGTCTGTATACAGCTAGTCAAGTACAACAGTCTGGTGACTGTTCTGGTCACAGGAAAGCTGGATTTTAGACCCTGCCTGTATACAGCTAGTCAAGTACAACAGTCTGGTGACTGTTCTGGTCACAGGAAAGCTGGATTTTAGACCCTGCCTGTATACAGCTAGTCAGGTACAACAGTCTGTGACTGTTCTGGTCACAGGAAAGCTGGATTTTAGACCCTGCCTGTATACAGCTAGTCAAGTACAACAGTCTGGTGACTGTTATGGTCACAGGAAAGTTGGATTTTAGACCCTGCCTGTATACAGCTAGTTAGCTACAACAGTCTGGTGACTGTTCTGGTCACAGGAAAGCTGGATTTTAGACCCTGCCTGTATACAGCTAGTCAATTAGAACAGTCTGGTGACTGTTCTGGTCACAGGAAAGCTGGATTTTAGACCCTGCCTGTATACAGCTTGTCAAGTACAACAGTCAGGTGACTGTTCTGGTCACAGGAAAGCTGGATTTTAGACCCTGCCTGTATACAGCTAGTCAAGTACAACAGTATGGTGACTGTTCTGGTCACAGGAAAGCTGGATTTTAGACCCTGCCTGTATACAGCTAGCCAAGAACAACAGTCTGGTGACTGTTCTGGTCACAGGAAAGCTGGATTTTAGACCCTGCCTGTATACAGCTAGTCAAGTACAACAGTCTGGTGACTGTTCTGGTCACAGGAAAGCTGGATTTTAGACCCTGCCTGTGTACAGCTAGTCAAGTACAACAGTCTGGTGACTGTTCTGGTCACAGGAAACTTGATTTTAGACCCTGCCTGTATACAGCTAGTCAAGTACAACAGTCTGGTGACTGTTCTGGTTAGAGGAAACCTGGATTTTAGACCCTGCCTGTATACAGCTAGTCAGCTACAACAGTCTGGTGACTGTTCTGGTCACAGGAAAGCTGGATTTTAGACCCTTCCTGTATACAGCTAGTCAAGTACAACAGTCTGGTGACTGTTCTGGTCACAGGAAAGCTAGATTGTAGACCCTGCCTGTATACAACTAGTCAAGTACAACAGTCTGGTGACTGTTCTGGTCACAGGAAAGCTGGATTTTAGACCCTGCCTGTATACAGCTAGTCAAGTACAACAGTCTGGTGACTGTTCTGGTCACAGGAAAGCTGGATTTTAGACCCTGCCTGTATACAGCTAGTCAAGTACAACAGTCTGGTGACTGTTCTGGTCACAGGAAAGCTTGATTTTAGACCCTGCCTGTATACAGCTAGTCAAGTACAACAGTCTGGTGACTGTTCTGGTCACACAAAAGCTGGATTTTAGACCCTGCCTGTATACAGCTAGTCAAATACAACAGTCTGGTGACTGTTCTGGTCACAGGAAAGCTGGATTTTAGACCCTGCCTGTATACAGCTAGTCAAGTACAACAGTCTGGTGACTGTTCTGGTCACAGGAAAGCTGGATTTTAGACCATGCCTGTATACAGCTAGTCAGCTCCAACAGTCTCCTGAGGACTGTTCTGGTCACTGTAAAGCTTTGACTCCGATCTGGATCACCCTGCCTATATCCTCCTAGATTAGTCCTGAGAAGGACTGTTGTGGTCAGCAGCAGTTTGCAGCCCTGCTCCGGATCTACCTATGAGGGCCGCAAATCTGTCCCTAAAAAGCAGCAGACACTCTCCCTACACTCACTGTCTGGATGGCTGTGTGCAGAGCACATCGTGGCCGGGTCTTATAAAGGCTCGGTCACGCTGTGCGGGCCGGCCAATCACTGCAATGCCACAACTAACAGAGCTGTGGCATTGCAGTGACTGCCAGCCAATCCCTGCATGTGGGCTGGCTCTCTAAAGAGCGCCAACATGCAGGGATGAGGACCAGGAGCACAGCACGAGTATCGCAAGATTATTTGTTGCTCGCCGAGTAGCCCGAGTACAGTGATACTCGTGCGAGTAACGAGTAGTCCCAAGCATACTTGCTCATCACTACTTATTATCAATCTCCAGTAATTGTTAAATAGAACCCTATAATTTATACTCTCTCTCTAGAAACTGTGCATGACCAGTAGGGGTTTCAAGAAGGTTTATAGTTAGTTATACCTATTGATACCCTTACTTGTAGAGCTTACAAGTTATATTATATGACTACTAGTTACTTTTGACTATCTAAGTGTTGGGTACTGGGATGTGGGGCTAGTTGCCATAAACCAAACAAGGATCTAAAAAATATGTCACTACTTTACTGCTTTTTGTATAAGTGACTAGGACACACTATAATCTGAGTATATTTGACCTGCCTATAGGCTAAAAACTGGTTCAAAACAATACTTGTAACCCAATCTATTATATAATCGCGAATCGCAAATCCGCCCCTCTCGGCGCAACTTCCGGCGTGGTCATGTGAGCGAAGCGGCCATTGCGAGCCGCCCGACACCGCCGCCATTGCCCGCACACCCCTCCCAATGCCGCACACCCCGCCGCCATATGCCCGCACACCCCCGCCCCATATGCCCGCACACCCCCTCCTCCATATGCCCGCACACCCCCGCCGCGCCATATGCCCGCACACCCCCCGCCGCCATATGCCCGCACACCCCCTCCTCCATATGCCCGCACACCCCCGCCGCCATATGCCCGCACACCCCCGCCGCCATATGCCCGCACACCCCCTCCTCCATATGCCCGCACACCCCTCCCCATATGCCCACACACCCCCTCTCCATATGCCCGCACACCCCTCCTCCATATGCCCGCACACCCCCGCCCCATATGCCCGCACACCCCCCCCCATATGCCCGCACACCCCCTCCTCCATATGCCCGCACACCCCCGCCGCCATATGCCCGCACACCCCCCCGCCCATATGCCCGCAGACCCCCTCCTCCATATGCCCGCACACCCCCGCCGCCATATGCCCGCACACCCCCGCCGCCATATGCCCGCACACCCCCTCCTCCATATGCCCGCACACCCCCGCCGCCATATGCCCGCACACCCCCGCCGCCATATGCCCGCACACCCCCGCCTCCATATGCCCGCACACCCCCTCCTCCATATGCCCGCACACCCCGCCGCCATATGCCCGCACACCCCCGCCTCCATATGCCCGCACACCCCCCTCCTCCATATGCCCGCACACCCCCCTGCTCCATATGCCCGCACACCCCCGCCCCATATGCCCGCACACCCCCGCCGCCATATGCCCGCACACCCCCTCCTCCATATGCCCGCACACCCCCGCCTCCATATGCCCGCACACCCCCGCCGCCATATGCCCGCACACCCCCTCCTCCATATGCCCGCACACCCCCTCCTCCATATGCCCGCACACCCCCGCCGCCATATGCCCGCAACATCCCAACCCGCCCCCCTCTCCATATGCCCGCACACCCCCTCCTCCATATGCCCGCCACACCCCGCCGCCATATGCCCGCACACCCCTCCTCCATATGCCCGCACACCCCGCTCCCATATGCCCGCACACCCCCCCGCCATATGCCCGCACACCCCCTCCTCCATATGCCCGCACACCCCGCCGCCATATGCCCGCACACCCCCTCCTCCATATGCCCGCACACCCCCGCCGTCCATATGCCCGCACACCCCCTCCTCCATATGCCCGCACACCCCCTCCTCCATATGCCCGCACACCCCCGCCGCCATATGCCCGCACACCCCCTCCTCCATATGCCCGCACACCCCCGCCCCATATGCCCGCACACCCCCTCCTCCATATGCCCGCACACCCCCTCCTCCATATGCCCGCACACCCCTCCTCCATATGCCCGCACACCCCCGCCGCCATATGCCCGCACACCCCCTCCTCCATATGCCCGCACACCCCCGCCGCCATATGCCCGCACACCCCCCCCAGCCACCTCCCATATGCCCGCACACCCCCGCCTCCATATGCCCGCACACCCCCGCCCCATATGCCCGCACACCCCCTCCTCCATATGCCCGCACACCCCCTCCTCCATATGCCCGCACACCCCCCCGCCATATGCCCGCACACCCCCGCCGCCATATGCCCGCACACCCCCGCCTCCATATGCCCGCACACCCCCTGCCTCCATATGCCCGCACACCCCCTCCTCCATATGCCCGCACACCCCCTCCTCCATATGCCCGCACACCCCCCCTCCATATGCCCGCACACCCCCTCCTCCATATGCCCGCACACCCCCCCTCCATATGTCCGCACACCCCCTCCTCCATATGTCCGCACCCCCCCCCCTCCATATGTCCGCACCCCCCCCCCCTCCATATGTCCGCACACCCCCCCCTCCATATGTCCGCACACCCCCCCCCTCCATATGTCCGCACACCCCCCCTCCATATGTCCGCACACCCCCCCCTCATATGTCCGCACACCCCCCCCTCCATTATGTCCGCACACCCCCCCTCCCCGACACCGTAGATCACTTACCTGTCTTCATGACATCTGCTTCCTCAGGTCCAGGTCCAGTCCTTCCTTCGGCCCACGCATCCTCTTCCTTCAGCCCGGCTAACGACTCTTCCATCCGGCGCTCTTCTCTCTTCCTCCACCGAGCTCTGGGTTACATAGCGGATAATCCTGGACACTGATTGGTCGTTTTTTCCCATAGAGAAACATGGCCATGTTTATCTATGGGAAGACGCGACCAATCAGCGTCCAGGATTATCCGCCATGTATCTCTATGAGGCCTTTGAGCGGACCTGAATGGAGACTGTTTGTAAAGACAGTTTCCATTCAGGTCCGCTCCAACCCCTCATAGAGATACATGGCGGATAATCCTGGACGCTGATTGGTCGCGTCTTCCCATAGAGAAACATGGCCATGTTTCTCTATGGGAAGAAGCGACCAATCAGCGTGCACCATTATCCGCTATGTAACTCTATGAGATGTTTGAGCGGACCTGAAGGAGAACTCAGGCTCAGGCTCACTTAAAATAAGAAATAATAAATAAATTTAATAATAAAAAAAATAATAAAAAAATAAATAAAAAATAATAAAAAAATAAATAAAAAATAATAAATAATAAAATAACAAATAATAATAAAAAAAAAAAAAAATGCTAATAATATGAGCCCTTTCAGCAGACCTGAAGGAGAACTGTGTTTCAGGCTCAGGCTCACTTAAAATAACAAATAATAAATAAATTTATTAATAAAAAAAATAATAAAAAAATAAATAAAAAATAATAAAAAAATAAATAAAAAATAATAAATAATAAAATAAAAAATAATAATAAAAAAAAAAATGCTAATAATAATGATATTACTGCTAATAATAATGCTATTAATGCTAATAATTATGCTATTAATGCTAATAATAATCATATTAATGCTAATAATTATGCTATTAATGCTAATATTAATGCTAATAATGCTAATAATAATCATATTAACGCGATTAATAATGCTATTAAGGCTAATAATCATGCTATTTATGCTATTCAAAATGCTATTCATGCTAATAATATTGCTATTAATGCTCTTTATGCTAATAGTAATGCTATTAATGCGATTTTTTATGCTATTAATTCTATTATTTATACTATTATGCTATTAATAATGCTATTAATAATGCTATTAATCCTATTAATGCTATTAATAATGCTATTCATGCTATTAATAATACTATTAATGCTATTAATGCTAATATTAATGCTATTAATTCTATTATTAATGCTATTAATGCTATTAATAATGCTATTAATGCTAATAATAATGCTATTACTGCTAATAATAATGCTATTAATGCTAATAATTATGTATTAATGCTAATATTAATGCTAATAATGCTAATAATAATCATATTAATGCAATTAATAATGCTATTAAGACTAATAATCATGCTATTTATGCTATTCAAAATGCTATTCATGCTAATAATATTGCTATTAATGCTCTTTATGCTAATAGTACTGCTATTAATGCGATTTTTTATGCTATTAATTCTATTATTTATGCTATTAATGCTATTAATAATGCTATTAATAATGCTATTAATCCTATTAATGCTATTAATAATGCTATTCATGCTATTAATAATACTATTAATGCTATTAATGCTAATATTAATGCTATTAATTGATTATTAATTCTATTAATGCTATTAATAATGCTATTAATGCTAATAATAATGCTATTACTGCTAATAATAATGCTATTAATGCTAATAATTATGCTATTAATGCTAATATTAAGCTAATAATGCTAATAATAATCATATTAACGCGATTAATAATGCTATTAAGGCTAATAATCATGCTATTTATGCTATTCAAAATGCTATTCATGCTAATAATATTGCTATTAATGCTCTTTATGCTAATAGTAATGATATTAGTGCGATTATTTCTGCTATTAATTCTATTATTTATGCTATTAATGCTATTAATAATGCTATTAATAATGCTATTAATCCTATTAATGCTATTAATAATGCTATTCATGCTATTAATAATACTATTAATGCTATTAATGCTAATATTAATGCTAATAATTATATTATATAATTCTATTAATGCTAAATTAATAATGCTATTACTGCTAATAATAATGCTATTAATGCTAATAATTATGCTATTAATGCTAATATTAATGCTAATAATGCTAATAATAATCATATTAACGCGATTAATAATGCTATTAAGGCTAATAATCATGCTATTTATGCTATTCAAAATGCTATTCATGCTAATAATATTGCTATTAAAGCTCTTTATGCTAATAGTAATGCTATTAATGCGATTATTTATGCTATTAATTCTATTATTTATGCTATTAATGCTATTAATAATGCTATTAATGTTATTAATAATGCTATTAATGCTATTCATGCTAATATTAATGCTTATTAATGCTATTAAGGCTAATAATCATGCTATTAATCCTATTAATACTGCTATTAATGCTATTTTTAATTCTATTAATGCTATTAATAATTTTATTAATGCTAATAATGCTATTACTCCTCATAATAATGCTATTAACGCTATTATTAATGCTATTTATGGTAATAATGCTATTCATACTAATAACAATACTATTATTAGTACTATTATTGCTATTAATAATGCTATTAATGCTAATAATAATGCTGGTAATGCTAATAATTATGCTATTAATGGTAATAATAATGCTATTAATGCAAATAATATTGCCACGTTCTAGAATCCCGATGCATTTGCATCGGGCTCACAGCTAGTTGGGTATAAACCTGAATATCTATACTTGAATTTTAAGAGATCTATACTATCACTGTATCTAGACATTTGTTACAAATATGAATGCTGGCTAGGGTTGAGCATCCCATTGAGTATTCAATAATTGGTTTACACTGTTGAACAACTTTTCTTATTGCTGGTGTTACTATACTACTATTGATATAATACATTTAAGGAATTCCACTGGGTACCCAGGACTCTCTTGAGTGGGTCATATGTCCAATATATATTATGATTGACTTATGCATTTGACTATGACAGTCTTTTAAATGTTTTTATCTTATTGATGTTTTTGTCTGTGTAATCTTTCAGTTGAATAAAAATTTGTTAACTTTTTTGAAAAAAACAAAATCAGTCTTGGTGTATTAAATGTATTTATTAAATGTATTTATTGAGAACCCCCCTTGTTTGTTCTTTGTATAAGCAATGCGCTCTTATACGACAGGCTGGTCTGCGCATGCATTATCTTCTTCACTGATGTCACTATCTTCTAACATGCGCAATACACGTGGTGTCTGCTCTCACTGTGCTCTTCACAGTACTGTCCCGTACTGCACTGAGCTCTCCCTCATGAGCAGGAGTATTTAAGAGAGCAGGTTGTGCTCCCCCTCCTGGCCCAGAGTTGCTAGTGTTTGTCAGTGTGTTGTTGGGAGGGAACCCATGTGATGTTATTGTGGCACATTAACCCATGGGGTGCCACATTCCCCCTTAGTTAAATACAGTACTCCGGGACTGTGGAAAAACAAGTAAACAAACAGTTAATACAATTAATATTTACAAAGACTTAAAAGTAAAAAGTACAAAAATTACTAACATGTGAAAAAGAGTCCAAAAAGTTCAAAAAGCAGTCTTTCCGGGGTTTAGTCTATTGCCTCCGGGCCGTGGTATATATGGTCCATAAATGAATAAGAAAAGTTCAAAGTTCATACAGGATAGTCTCTGTAGGTACTGGGCTTTTTAACGATGCAACAACTATATACATTTGTCCACAGGCGTTTCTGCTTAGGAGGCCTGGATTCGCTACACCACCCCAGGTACTTTCTTTCCCTAACTTAATATACATGGGGGTCAATTCAGTTCCACCACCTCTTGGACACAGTCTACCAGGTTCAAATTTATGTTTACTTTACATTTAAACAAACATATTTACATTACACACTTAATTGCATCTTAATCTTTGTACCTAGCTGGTAACTGACCTTGTGTACTACGCTCTGATCTGCGTAATGTTGGTGGAGTTAGTCTGATAGTGTGATTGGACGTGTACCTATTTGGGGCGTTGGTATTATGGCAGATGGGTATCTGACTGCAGGACTGGAAGTTCACTAGGACCAGGAATTTGTTCTTCCTCTTCAGATTCTACTTCCAGTTCTTCAAGTCTTGGGTCTTCTTCAGGTAACACGGGTTCTGATAACACGGGTTCTGGTAACATGGGTTCTGGTGTTGGTTCCACCATTGGAGGGAATGCGATCATTGGTACGACAACTGCTCCATGGTAACTTGGCCATGTTTTAGGGAAATCTCCTAGTACCGTGTGGAATACTTCTTCTTTTTCTTTCTCTTTAATAGGTTGAACCTGTACGGATTCTGTTACTTCAGGTGTCTTCAGAGTTTCAGGACACAATTTTAGCTGATCTCGGGATACAACTGTTGACGTTCTTCCTTCATCTTTACTTATCAAACAGGTTTTAACCATGTCTAGGCGAGATGGTAAGACTGTGTATGGGACGGTTTCCCACTGATTATCTAGTTTGTTTGAGCGTCTCTTTCTCTTGAGAACTTGATCACCTTCTTGTAATGGCATTGCTTGAGCATGTTTGTTAAAAGTTTTCTCTTGTCTTGCTCTAGCTTGCTGTAAGTTCCTTTCTACACATTCGTGGACTTGTTGATACTGTTTCTGACGTTTGGTATTCCAATCTGATTCTTCTTCTACTTCTGTATCTGGTTTTACGATTCCCATTTCTAGATCAATTGGTAGCTTACCGAGTCTTGCACGTATAAGGTATGCTGGTGTGCAGTTTGTAGAACTCACAGGAACATGGTTGTATAAGTCTACCAAATCGGGTAATTTATCTGGCCACTGGTTTCTTTCTGATTCTGGTAAGGTCTTTAACAGTTCAATTACAATATGATTCATCTTCTCGCATAAACCATTTGTTTGGGGATGATACGTTGTTTTGTGAATCTTCTTACAACCGTACATATTGCAGAATTCCTTGAATAATTCTGATTCAAAAGCTGGACCTTGGTCTGCAAGGACTTGTTCTGGGTAACCATGTGGTCTACAGAAATGCGTCTGAAATGCTTTTGCTGCCGTCTTCGCTGTCAGATCTTTAACAGGTACCACCTCTAAGAAGGGGAGTAATGGTCCACGATGGTTAAGGCATAGACATAGCCTGACCGGCTTGGTGACAGCTTGACGTGGTCTAACGCGATTAGCTCGAGTGGCTACTTGGTTACTATTGGCTGAAGCGGAGCTTTCTGTGGATCTTTCTTCTGAGGTTGCATGCGGCACATACTCTACACCAACGTTCAATTGACCTTCTCATGCCAACCCAATAGAATCTCTCTCTCAGAATTGCTTCTAACTTCTTCCATCCGAAATGACCTGCGCCATCATGGTACGCTTCTAAGACCATTTGGACGTCTTGCTTGGGCACGATTATCTGCCAGACCAGTTCATGTGTCTTGGAATTGGTGAACCTTCTGCAGAGCTTCCCTTGATACATAAACAACTTGCCTCTTTCCTTGCAGAGCTGTATAGTCTCAGCTGGGGCATTCTGATCAGGGTATGCACCTTGTTGTGTAAGCAGTTCTTTCACTAGCTTCACAGCTGGATCAGTATCTTGGGATTCAACCCATCCGTAGTATCTTAACGGGTTAATATTCACCTTTTGCTCTCTTTGGTAGATGCCGGGTTGGTACTTTTCTTCCTTTGAACGATGAAAGGCCGGCAGTTCAAAATCTTCCAACTCTTCCGGTTCCTCTTCCACGTCTTTCAGGTGTGGCATCTGTGACAAGGCATCTGCGTTCCCGTTCTTGCAACCTGCCCTGTATTTGATGACAAAGTTGTAATTAGATAGCCGGGCTATCCATCTCTGCTCCAGAGCTCCTAATTTTGCTGTATCCAGGTAAGTCAACGGGTTGTTATCCGTGTAGATGGTGAATTCTGCACCTGCCAAGTAATGTTTAAAACGTTCAGTCACAGCGCAAACTACTGCCAGTAGTTCTAACTTGAAGGAGCTGTAGTTCTCGGGATTTCTTTCTGTAAGCCGGAGCTTCCTGCTTGCAAAGGCAATAACTCTCTCTTTGCCTCCTTGCTTCTGCGACAATACTGCTCCCAGTCCCACGTTGCTGGCATCCGTGTATAGAATGAACGGTTGATGGTAATCAGGGCATGCCAGGATCTCTTCTCCAGTCAGTGCACTTTTCAGCTTGTTGAAGGAATCTTCTCTTTCTTCATCCCACTGTACAAGAGGATTACGGGGTGAAGACTTTTTTGATCGTCCTACCAGAACGTCTTGCAGAGGAGCTGCTAGCTTCGTGAATCCTCTGATAAATCTTCTGTAATAGCCTACCAGGCCCAGGAATTGCCTCACTTCTTTCACATTTGTAGGTCTTGGCCAATCCCTTATCACTGTGATTTATCAGGATCCGGCGCTACTCCCTCTGAACTCACAACGTGTCCCAGGTACTGTACCTTTGGTTTGACAAGGTGACACTTGGATGGCTTGATCTTCATGCCATATTTGGACAAAGCTTCGAACACTTCTGCCAGGTCTTGTAGATGTTGCTCATACGTCTTGGAATAGACTATGAGGGACAGTTTCAAAGTTCTTGTGTCCTAAGCAGCTCTCCATCAGGCGTTGGAAGGTCCCGGGTGCGTTGCAGAGTCCGAATGGCATACAATTGAACTCACAGAGGCCCATCGGCGTAGTAAACGCTGTCTTCTCCTTGTCGGCCTCGGCCACAGGAACCTGCCAGTACCCACTAGTCAGATCAAGGGTGGAAAAGTAGTTAGCAGATTTTAGTGCAGCTAATGACTCATCAATCCTAGGTAATGGGTATGCGTCCTTATGTGTGATGCGATTAATCTGCTGATAATCTACGCACATTCTCATGGTCCCATCCTTCTTTTTAGCTAACACTAGAGATGCTGCCCAGGGGCTACAACTGTATTACCCCTGCAGATTTAATTTCTCTGAGCATGTCTTTGGTGGTTTGGTAGTGAGCTGGTGGTAAGGGTCTATACCTCTCTTTTATAGGTTGATGGTTACCTGTGGGTATAGTGTGCTCTACCCCTTTGATCTGCCCAAAGTCTAACGGGTGTTTACTGAATATTTGCTCATATTCCTTCACTACCCGGTATACTCCATGCTTGTGACGGGGAGGTGTAGAAATGGTACCTACATGCAACTTTTGGCACCAATCCTCCAGCTTCTTTCCTGAGCCATTGTCATCCGCCTGACTTGATGGGTTCAAGGGCTCGACGGCTGTGATGTTGTTGTTATCAACCGTGTACAACTTAGCCATGGTAGCATACTTTGGTAATGTGACCTCATCTTCTCCGCAGTTTAATAGGGGTAATGGCACTCTCCCCCTGTGTACGTCAACTACTCCTCTAGCAGTGAGTATGGTGGGTCTGCTGTCTGAGTACACGGGTTCTACCAGGGCTTGATAGTATTGCCCCTTAATGCCTATTGCGGCTCTACACCAGACCAACATTTCAGTTTTGGGAGGTATTACAATGGGTATTGGATCACTTACTCGTACACTGCCGATCTCACCTCCGGAGATTTCTACCTGTTGCTTCAACATCAGGGCTTTGATCTTTGTGCAGAAGCCTCTGTTGTCCAGTTCCGGCAGTCTCGACGATTTGCTGCAAAACGCTTAACACTTCGGAAAAACATTTCTCAATTACATTCATTCCTAGCAGCATCACTGGTTCACGTTCTCACCGGTTAACATCTATGATTATAACACCCTGGTTCTGCAATTCTACCTTCCCAACCTGAATATTCATCTCTCTAAACCCGACCTTTGTATAACCTGTCCATTACTAGCCCATACATGAAAGTTAGTCATCTGGCGCACTAGTAATGTCTGAATCAGCCCAGTACCTTTTATAAAGAACATGTGGGATTGATGTTATCTGGGACCCGGTATCCAGCAAGGCACTGAAGGGAATGCCATCCAACACAATAGGGATCACTGGCTTTCCTCCCACGAATTTGTCATACCAGGCTGAGGGGCCTTGAGTGTTCATTCCTGGGAAGCGGCTCGCCTGCCCAGGGAATCGTTGTTTAAAGGACACTCACGAGCAAGATGACCTGGTTTCTGGCAACGGCGGCAAATGGGCTATCCATCCGGTTGGTAGCGATCGCTGGGTCGTCCTTTTGCTGCTGGGTATCTCCTGGGCCTCATCCACGGGACATCCTCTTTGCTGGTCGCCACCTGGATCTTGGGTGCAGGCTTTGACTCACGCAGTTCCTTGATGACCTTGGCCATAGAGATCAAGGTGTCTGTCAGGGCATCTAGCTTTTGATTGAGGGCTGCATTAGAAATTAGTTCTCCAGTTTCAGCAGCAGTTGCTGACATGGCAGTTGTCGCTGCGCTGCCGGCTGCTGAGGTGCTGCTGCAGTGTCCGGGACAGTTGGTAGCTCCCGTGGCTCTTCTAGCTGCTGCAGGCAAATAGCTCTATCTTTCAGCTCAGTAAATGTCATGTCAGGGTTCTGCAGCAATATCATGCTCAACTGTCCTCGGTGGGAAGGGGAATGGAGGCCCTCTATAAATTGGTCAAGTAGCATTTTATCAGCTCCCGGGGTTAAAGCAGGTTCTGCCAGTTTAAGGGCTTTGAGTGCTTCCTGCAGGTTCAAGGCAAAGTCTCTAGCACTCTGTTTAGGTTTCTGGTGGCATGTAAAGAACCTCATCTTAGCCCGGGTATCATCAGCAGATTCAAACATTGCTTTCAGTCTGGCTACTAGATTATCTACAGTGTCCTTATCTGTGTCCAGCCAGGACACAACCTCACGCCGTGCATTGCCCGTTAATTGTCCCATTATCATTCCTGCACGCTGGGCTTCAGTGAGGGGGTACATCACATAATACTCTTTTATCTTTAATATAAAGTCAGTTAGTGTATTATGCTCACCGGAGTAGTGGGGCAGCCACATTGCCCCTGGAGTATACGGCATCAGGAATGGCATTATTGGTGCTGTTCCTTGCGCCGCTGCACCGCCGGGTACTATCGCTGGGTCCGGCGCTGCAGCTCCACCGGCTGCTCCGTCGCCGCCTTGCGCATTGGGCTGCGACATCTTGGGCCCCCTTAGTTAATATCCACCCTCCGTCTTCCGCTTCCGTCCGGATGTCTATGGGATGTTCCCCGGTGCAACAGGGATCTTCTTCCCCGCCGGATGTCGTCAGCACCAAGGGAGGAGGCTGGGTTCGCGCCACTGCAGGGTACCGCCCCCTTTCTTTCTCGCGCGCCGCGCGCTCCAAAATGGTGGATTTTCAAAAATACAGTTCAGATGGCGCAGTTCAAAAACAGTTGTCACATCAATCACGGCACACGCTGCTCGTTTTGACGGGCACGGTAGATCCTGTTCGTGACGCCAGGTTTGTCGAGCCCACTGGGACAAGGGTACTCGGTACTGGACCGTGTCTGCTATGGGGGAAGTCATGGGTGGTCCTGGTCCGGACCGTGTCCCGGGCCCTGGCAAATAAAAGGGTGTATTTACAGGGGAGAATAGTCTATCGTGACGCCACCCACTATATGCGGCCAGTAAGGGGGCCGCCGCTGCTGCAGAACCTTCGGGGATGATGTAGTGGCAGCATAGATGGTATAGTTCCAGTGGGTAGAACTGTATTCCCCGGGCAGTGATGGTATAGTAAATAATGGATATGGATGGTGGAGACGGGGTTAAAGAACACACACTCACGTTTTGTAGTAAAAGGTGCAATTCTCCTTTTCTCCTGATGCTGCAGCTTCTTCTAACACGTGTGCAGAGCTGGCAGGCTTGTAGCTCTGCAGGTGGGAGCTCTCTGCTGGATGTAGGGCAAAGGTTGCAATCAATACACAGACTCACAGTTTTGCTGTTTTCCAAAGCTTTACTGCGGATGTTGTTGCAGATTATAGTCCATGGAGTCTGTAATGGGGCTAGGCTCTCTTCCCACCCTGTCCGGGTCATCAGCTTCCTCGTGCTGCGGTGTGTGTCCTGGCTGCTGCTTCTAGCTGAGCTGCTGGGACTTCTCACTCTTTCTCTGTGTTCTGCTGGTAACACTTGGCTAGGCAACTTGAGTCCTCTGTGCTGTGCTGACCCCTCCGTGCTGCTTTGCACTGGTACTATGGGCATCTAGAAATCCCACTGTTCCTGGATTCACTGTGCTGTGGGTGCCAGACACAGTACCGGATCCGATGTCCGTTCTGTGCGCTCTTTTGGGGCGAGTGAAGGTATCACTCCAGCTCCCAGACATGTTCCTCAGTCTGTAGTTCTCCTGTTCCTCAGACCCTTGCTGGGCCTGCACTGAGCTAACTCTGCTCTCACTGTGCTCTTCACAGTACTGTCCCGTACTGCACTGAGCTCTCCCTTATGAGCAGGAGTATTTAAGAGAGCAGGTTGTGCTCCCCCTCCTGGCCCAGAGGTGCTAGTGTTTGTCAGTGTGTTGTGGGGAGGGAACCCATGTGATATTATTGTGGCACATTAACCCATGGGGTGCCACATATACACTTTGGGTGTGGGGATCGTTCCCACTGACTGCCCCATTCCGTTTATGGCTTAAGATATGGGTTAATATGGACTCATTCCTTTGATTTTTGCAGCTCATTCCCTTTCTCTTCTTTGTATTAAGGTGACTATTACTTTTTCCCTTTACAGGCTAACAAGGGATGCTCCCTTTCATTGATTATTCTGTAGGGTACATGCAACGAAACGAGTCTATAACATTTTATTGCAGGTAGAAAAGTCAAAAGTCCCAATTCTTGTAGTTGCAATGGATGCGGAAAAAGCGTTCAACAGAGTGAATTGGGGACTTATGTTTCCTACTCTTCGGCGCTTTGGACTCACTGGCTGTATTTTTAACATCATTACTGCTTTATACTCTCGTTCATTAGCTAGAGTCCTCACAAATAATTAGGTCTCTAAGTCCTTTTCCCTTTCAAATGGAACACGGCAGGGCTGCCCACTCTCCCCGATATTATTCAATCTTTTCCTTGAACCATTTATAGAAGCAATTAGAACAAGTGACCAGATTACAGGTTTCCCCTTTGATGGCAGATAGCACAAGGGAATCGTTTGCTGATGACTTGTTGATGTTATCGGATCCATTGGTTTCATTGAGAAAGTTACTTGACATCACTAGGACATCTTTAGCAATTTCGTATTATAAATTATACACCAACAAGACTAAAGTCAAGTCTTATAATATTGATGGCCACCTCCTGGACATTTTAAAGGGAGAGTTTCAGTTCTCCTGGGCGGATTCTGATATTTCTCATTTGTGAATTACTATAACGAAGCCCTTATGCCATATTGTGGAGAAGAATATGTACAATATTCTAAAAACAAAAAAGATATTACTTTTTTTATCGAACTTTGAGATCTCCTGGTCAGGTCGTATAACATCATATAAGATGATAATTCTGCCAGACTTGCTTTACATTTTTAGATTACTCGCTGTTTTAATTCAGAACAAATACTTCCAAAAATTGCAGATGTAACTTACAAGGTTTATATGGAGAGGTAGCGTGCCTAGAATTGCAAGAGTTACTCTTGAAAGAAATAAAAAGAGAGGGGTTTAGGCATTCTCAATTTAAAAGCTTATTATCTAGAGTCTTTATCTCATAGCAATGGAAAGTGGTGGGATACCCAAGACATTCCTTCATGGGTAAGCATAGAGAGATCTTTTATGAGTGGTTTGATTCCTACGTTTGTAGTTTCATATCTCCGTCTCCCAAAGAAAAGACTTCCAATAGTTGATTCTTGAAGGCGACAATCAAGGCATGGCGTACACTGATGCACATTTCAAGTCACATATTTTCCCATGTTTGCCCTTCCTGGCTTCCAATTGACATCTTTAATGTGCTTTGTCCATCTTTGGCATTAGAGAGTTAGAGAGCTAGAAACATGCATTTTGTTTGTGATATTTTTGATGGTCTAAGACCTCGGTCCTTTCCGACTCTTTGTGCTAGATTTAGCTTGCCTATTACTGAAGAACTGACTTGGCAGTCCTTAAATGAGTTTTTACATAATGGGGATTTAACTTTTTCCACACCCAATAACATTGATTCACTATTTCGTCCACTTGGAAGGGAATTTATTTGGAAAACTAGTAGTTTTTATCGAATTTTTAATAAGGATGTCCTTTTCGATCATCGTAAATTCTTAGATATATGGAAAAGTCAATTATTTTGGAGAATTTGTATTCATCCGTTCCGTATATCATCTCCCGCCTTGACTACTGCAACCTCCTTCTCAATGGCCTCCCGGCTAACTCCCTCACACCTCTCCAGTCTATCCTCAACTCCGCTGCCCGACTCATCTATATGTCCTCCTGCTACTCCCGTCTCCCCCCTCTGCCAAGCCCTTCACTGGCTCCCCGTCTCCAAGAGATCCCAATTCAAAACACTAACCATGGCGTACAAAGCCATACACAACCTGGCCCCACCATACATCTCCGACCTGGTCTCCCGATACCTACCCTCACGCAACCTCCGCTCCTCCCAAGAACTCCTCCTCTGCTCCCCCCTCATCACCTCTTCGCACAACCGAGTCCAGGACTTCTCCCGGGCATCTGCCTTACTCTGGAACTCCCTACCCGAACACGTCAGACACTCTCCTACCCTGAGTAGCTTCAAGTGTCACCTGAAGATTCACTTGTTCCGTCAAGCCTACAACCTGCCATGAGACCCAGGCGAACGCCCCATACCTGACATTCCCCCATCCTACTGTATCCTAACCCACCCCTCATAGACTGTGAGCCCTCGTGGACAGGGTCCCTGCCCCTCCTGTACCTGTACGTCCTGATCGCCTAGATTTAGTGTACTTGTTCTTGTCTCCCTCATCCTCATGTAAAGCACCATGGAACCTAATGGCGCTATATAAATAAATAATAATAATAGTATACCTCTCTATTGCTCTATTGGAACACAATATAAGATCTTTACGAAGTAGTATTATACTATACAAAAACTGCACTTTATTGATCAACGTAACAGTAATCTGTGCTGGAGGAACTGTGGTTGTGTAGGATCGGTAAGGCACACTTTTTAGTCCTGTCCTATCTTGTCTAAGTTTTGGTTAGACGTTCAGTCTCTGGCCATGTCCACACACCTGCGCTCTAAGTATTTAGCGCTTCTCCGCTAAACACTTAGGTTTTTACAGAGAAGCGCAGGTGCGTGTGCGGCGGCGCTTTCTGCAGACGCAGCCCATAGTTACCCGATGTGTATCGTGGTAACCACTTCACACAGCAGGCTGCATAGTGTCCGCTTTCCCCGAGCGCTCGCCTTAAGCTGACACTGTGCAGCCTGCTGTGTGAAGTGGTTACCACAATACACATCGGGTAACCATGGGCTGTGTCTGCAGAAAGCGCCCGCACACACGCACCTGCGCTTCTCTGTAAAAACCTAAGTGTTTAGCGGAGAAGCGCTAAATACTTAGAGCGCAGGTGTGTGGACATGGCCTCTGATTAACTTAGTTTTGGACCTTAATGTTAAGCTTACATTTGATATTGCGATCTTATTGCTAGGAACTTGTGACTTCCCAAAGACTAAACGGTTTTTACTACTACACATCCTTGTAGCAGCGCAACATATTTTAGCAACTATATGGAAGGATGAAGAATGTCCTTCTATTGAGACTCTTATGGTACCTTTACACGCCGCCACCGAAAGGTATAAGCCGCCAGGTATCGGACAGAATTGTTCCTTTCTCCTTCAAAAGACCACGAAGTGGCGGCGTGTAATTCAGGAAGTTCCTTTCTGTGCCTTTGGATACCTGTGTTTCAGCCGTGCTCAAAAACAAGCAGGTATAATCCCTATGGTGGCGGCGTGTAATCGGGGCAAAGGCAAGGTATTTGCGTGCCCTAGTGAATTCCCTGGGGCATGCCACAACGTCATGTATACCACACCTCATCAGCTATCATTAGTCGGGGCGACTGTGTAACCACTGGCTATCCCTGCACAGGGCGCCATATTCAGCAAGCTGACCACTCATACTCCACATTTGCAATAGCGTCATGTATTAGCCAGCCTTCCTGCGCTGGCTGGCCAATCATGATGCTATTGCATTGTCCAATCACCGTACGAGCGTCTCGTAATCCACAACTCTGGCACGCCTATGTGTTGTCCCTGCTGCCCCAGGTCCGCCCATATTTCCTTGTGGTGGCGGCGTGTAATTCAGGAAAGGTGCTCCACAGAAGGTAACTCGCGCACCCGTCGGCACTTCCGGGGAACGAAAATACCTTCTGTGGAGCACCTTGTGGCGGCGTGTAATTGCGGCATCAGGCACCTTTAGGAACCGTTGAAACGCGCGCGTGCATGTGCGATACCTGGCGGTTTCTACCTTTCGGTGGCGGCGTGTATAGGTACCATTATGGATAAATTGGCTACACAAAATTTGAGTTGATCTATGCAATGAGACACAATTTGAGACATAGGTATATGATAAAATGGCCCAAATGGGTTTCTTTATATGCTCCTAATTTAATATTTGAGACTGTTTGATTTCTTGATTTAAGTGATGATTTTGTCTACTCTGTTAATGTTTTTACCTTTTATTGGTCTGTTTTTGAGAGGATGGTATATTGTATTTCTTTCCTTCACTGGTCATGTCATTGTATTTAGTTTAAATTCGTTTTATTTTTATTTTTATTGTTGTTATGTCTTTTGTTTTATTTACTGTACTTGTACTTTTTATATCTCGTATCTATTTATTTTCTTATTTGTTTCTATGATATTATTAGAAATGATTTGGTTGTATTGACTATCTTATTTCTTTGCTCGTTAAACACATTTTAAACGGATACATGCATTTTCTTCCACATACTAGATAGGTGTTGTTATCACCCTTCTTAATTCAGTCTACATTGAAACTAGACCTAGAAAAACAACTTCTAGTCTATGATATTTGATGGTTCTAATTTTTTCTATTTCTTCATTTTAGTTTTTATTTTTAAGATGTATTGAGGGGAATTTAAAGGGAACCACCACCCCAAATGACCCCCCCGGACTGTTAATATGTGTCCCTACACCCAGCACACACATTTGGGGCAATCGTTTTTGCTAAAAAAACTGTTTAGTAGAAGCTAAGATATAGCTATATAAAGTTAAAAAAATCCTGCCGACTGGGCGTTACCTAGCTTCTCCGGCTGCCGAGTGCATCTGCCCGTCAGCCTCCTCTCCCCCCTCCCTTCAGTAAAGCCCTGCCCTTTCAACCTCGTCACAGGCTGGTGCCCGGAGTCTCATGGCCGTGCACACGTCATCAGCTACAGCCCAGTCGGCAGGATTTTTTAAACTTTATAAAGCTATATCTTAGCTTCTACTAAACAGTTTTTTTAGCAAAACCGATTGCCCCAAATGTGTGTGCTGGGTGTAGGGACACATATTAACAGTCCGGGGGGGTCATTTGGGGTGGTTGGTTCCCTTTAAATAACTACTATGAAGGTAAGGTACTTGATGGCTGCTATACCTAGATAGTGTGGATAGAGGTGATGTCTTGAGTATTTGTTTTTTGTATTCAATAAAATTGCTTCATTTAATAGACTGCATAGTTGTAATAATTTGTACATGCTTCTTATTCCTTTTTGTAAACTGGTGTTTCTGCGTGTGATTGGCTGATCATGAATTGGTGCCGCTTCAAAAGTGGTATTTGACTTTGGTGGTATCTGGCAATAATGTTTTGAAATATGGAGACACTTCTTCGGGGTCTCTTTCTTGTGTGTGTTCTGAACTTAGTAGAGTCATGTGAGTACAATGCCTACATGTGTCACTCATCAGTCAATGCCAATGCTAGGCCAGAACCTGTTTCAGACTGTGCCCCATTCATGCAGGATGCGCTATTCTATAATTTTTATTCTGGGATAATTAATACCACTTTGGAGGCACTCATTTTTTGAAATGATGGAGACTCTTCTTGGGGTGTCTTTGTTGTGTGGTTCATGAATTTAGCAGGGCTCTCTGAGCATCCTGCCTACACCTGAAGCTTGTCGATACAGGGTGATGAATGATGTATAAATCTGCACTGCTGTTTAACCTAGAGTCAATATCAGAGCAGTCCATATAGAGTGTATTAATTTTTTAAGTCAACACATCTTGAAGCCACCACGAGCTTCTTCCTCAGGATAAATCCTATGCTGAGGAAGAAGCTTGTGGTGGCTTCGAAACGTGTTGACTTAATAACTCAGTACACTCTACATGGACTGCTCTGATATTGACTCTTGGTTAAACAGCAGCATGGGTTTATACCCTATTCATCACCCTGTACCAACATCTCTCCACATGGGTCCGCAGAAGCTGTTGTATGCTTATATAGTGGTTGTGATTCTCACAACCACAAAAGGTGAGCTTTTCCTGCAACTAATGAACAATTCCATATTTGTAAATATTCATATGTCTTACTATATGTAGATGTATCACAATGTCATATGTGTTGTATTTTCCTGAACCAGTCACTTGCGTAGTTAACTTCCCACTGCCCTCTTTGGATTTCCCTAAATAAATAAACTATTTGCTCCTCTTTCACAGCACTTCGGAGAAGTCCTGGTCAACAACTTGGCCTCTAAGTTGGAATCTGACTTCACCCCTAAAGTTCGTGATGCTTGGGAGACGTTTATGAATACCTTCAATCCAGTCTGAGCCTTAGTTATTGATAATTCATCATAATGTTTCATAGGAAAATGTCACAGATTTGTAACACAGCAACTTTTAGAATAACATTGTGATATCTGAATGGTTCTTATAAGAATTTGTAACAACCAATACATTTAAATAAAGAAGTCAAATTAATCATGTGGTTCCAATAGTTGTCTGTATGCAGCATGTCATAACTTCTACACTATTACCTCCATTCTATAAAAAAAAAATACTGTACTATATTTTTGATGAGCCCAGGGCTAGGGGTACTCTGATACCGTGCCTGGATTTGATGGATTTTGATTGGAATCACGGGTGGTCGGGTTCCCGGTTCCGTGCCTGGCTGTCATTTCTTAGGTGGGGAGGGTAATAGTTACAGGGGATAAAGAGTATGTGACGCCACCTGTGGATCCCAGTAATTTAGGTACCGGCGCTGGAGGCCGGCCGCTGAGGTGATGATGGGTGCAGCTCAGTGTGGTCCAGCTCCCCACAGGTGGAGCTTTTACCTCAGGGCAGCGGTGATGGGGGAGGATGAGTGGAGTTGTTGTTCTTACCCCTCCGGTGAGATGCTGATGGTGCTGAAGCCCACCGGGCACCGGCAGGAAGAAAGACAGAGACCAGTTCAAGTCCAACTCCACTTTACTGGGTACCGGCAGATGTTAAGGTGAAACACGGTACAGTCTGGTTTAACGGGTGATAGTTGCTGGTTCAGGGTACCCCTATGGAGTCTCCAGATGTTCCCTAGGGGTGGTTCTATATATTGGCCTGACACTACGGATTTCGGGCTTAGTGCCAGCTCCCAATACAAAGCTGGCATTAACTCTTTATTACCCAGTGTGCCACCACCACTGGAAAAGCAGTGAAGCATGCAGTTGTCCTTGTCCCAAATCTTGGAAAGCAAGCATAAATACCCAAACATGCACCCACAGGCAAAAACAATAAATGCTCACATTGCCAAATTGCTAGCTGTGGAGATATTGCCCTTTAGGCTTATGAAAATAGAGTGTTTGCTGTGGCTGCCCAATGATACTTGGTTCCCAACCACCACTCTTGTACTCGGTGTGCTGTCCGCGTATTACAGAAGCATGTCTTAAACAATATCAACCGTGCTTTCACCAACACCATAACTAGGAAGCTCCACCTAACAACAGACACATGGACAAATTGTTGTGGACAGTCAGGGATATTACATTTCTCTGATGGCACACTAGGTGAACCTGGTGGAGGGTGGGACAAAGTGACAGCCTGGGACATCACACATCCTACCCACACCAAGAATATTGGGCCCAACTTCCATCATGGCCTCCATCTTCTCATATGCCTTTTTCAATCTCCCATCCTCCTCCTCCTGCCACACCATCTTCATGTCATTGGTGTCACTCAGTTCAAGTTTTCAGAGGGCTTGCAGGTGTCAGGAAACCTGAGTTTAGTGAGGGTCCTGAGGTGGCCCTGTAACATACGTTTGAAAAGGCCCTCCTTTATACTTTTGGTAAGGCCTTCCTCTATACATATGGAAGGGCCTTCCCTTATACATTGTGGAGGGCCATCCTACACTAGAGGGTGAAACCTGAAACCACTGTCATTTTGCACTGGTCCTTTTTTCTTTGATATTTTTGGGGATTCACAGTTAGTTTGACTTGTGGAATCAACATGGGCAAATATGTAACGAAAACCCAAAATGCAAAAAAGCGTTAGGGTCATTCCATGTCAAGTGAACCAATGATTATTACCTCTATATTTTTAATTCTTTTGAGATTTTGTTATTTGATAATAGCATGTCAGACAATGCAAAATGTAAAGAGAAAAATGTAAAAAAATTTTTTTTTTTAAATGATTTTCAAAGTTCGGAAAAAGTGCGAATTTTGCTGTTGCCTGCCTTTACGTTTCTCCTCATAACTAAGGCTAGGAATAAGATAGAGAGACAAAATAAACACCATTCTACTCAGAACTATACATGCTTTCACCAGATATGTCACAAGAGGGTCTTTGTTAATATTTTACCCATGTGATCGCAAGCACAAAACTTTAAAACGCATTTCCGAAAAATCGGGGCGCTTTAAATATTTCAAAAACTGCCCATATGTCTGCTTTGCTCTTAGCCACATCTGTACCAAATTTCAAGTTGGGATCGCGATGGGATCATATTTTAAAATATTTTACTATTAATAGCGTCAATGGGTCATTCCATATCAAGTGATCTAAATATAAATATTTTTTTTTTACCTGACGTCTTTAGATTTTTTTTATTTTTTTTCCTTTATGAAGTACTACTTTAGTTAATTACAAATTAAAAGTTTATAATTTTTATTCTTCATCAGTTAATTTTTTACAGATTTTTAAAGTTTAAAAAAAGTGTGAATTTTGGCCTGGTATGACTTTACATTTTTTTATCTTGGGCTAGAAATAAGATAGAGAAACAAAATAAACACCATTCTACTCAGAACTGTCCAGGCATTCACCAGATATGTCACAAGAGTATATTTGTTAATTTAAATTTTTTACCCATGCGAACGCAAACGCAACATTTTGAAATGCATTTCCGAAAAAACGTTTTAATAAAAATTTTTCAAAACTGCCCATGTGTCTTTTATGCTCTTAGCCACATCTGTACCAAATTTCAAGTTGGGATCGTGATGGGATCATATTTTAAAATATTTAACTATTATAGTGTCAATTCAAAAATCTTGAATTCAGATCTGTTCAACCTGTGGTCTAAAAGCGTGGGGTCTATATTTATCAAATCCATTATTTTTAGACATTACTGTATTATTTTGATATGTTACAGCTTAGAAGCAGGAGAGGTAGTGATGGGCGAATCCTAAATTACTCGGAATCGCTTGACTCTAGCGAGTCCGAGCACAGGACTCGCTACTCGTTGCGAGTCTAGCGAGTCCAATGTTAATGAATGGGGAAGCGAGTAATAGCGAGTAGTGTGAGATTTACAAATCGCAGATGTGTCTCGGAAGCTTCAGCCTGAAGCAATCCTAGTTTTGTCATTTATTTGCATTGCTCGTTTACTTTGTAAGTAATCGCTGACTCGCACAGATAAGATCCTGTCTCCTCTGTACAGGCTGCCAGCTCCAGGGTCCTAGAGCCCGCCTGCTGCCTGATGTAGCAGTGCTGAGATTGTTCTCAGTCTGCTCATTCCCTGTGTACAGACATGAATGTCTGTGCACAGAGATGATGTAGCAGAGCTGAGATTGTTCTCAGTCTGCTCATTCCCTGTGTACAGACATGAATGTCTGTGCACAGAGATGATGTAGCAGAGCTGAGATTGTTCTCAGTCTGCTTATTCCCTGTGCATAGACATCTATATTTATGCACAGGGGATGTAGCAGAGAGGACATCGCGTTTTGGACTGCGTCGGACGGAAGAGGATTTTTTTAATTAAAGATGGAGTCCCTAATGGCTTTTTTTTTTATTTCTAATAAAAAATTTTCCTTGTGTTGTGTTTTTTTTAAAACAATTTAATAGAAATTCATGGCGGTCATGTCTAATATTGGCGTGACCGCCATAAATTTCGGGCTTAGGGTCAGCTGATAATACAAAGCTGGCCCTAACCTCTATTACCCAGCGTGCCACCGCTACCAGGGCCGCTGGAAGAGCGGGGTTCAGCGCCAGAGGATGGCGCTTCAATGAACGCGCCATCTTCTGGGGCGGCTGCGGGCTGCAATTTGCAGCGGGGGGTGCCCAGAAAGCTTGGGCATCCCTGCGCTGCGGATTCCAGCCCCCAGCTGCTTAGCTGTACCTGGCTGGACATAGAAATTGCGCGGAGCCCCACGCATTTTTTTTTAATTATTTCATGAAATTCTGAGATTCTGACTCTGAGACTCTGACTCTGAAATTCATGAAATAATAAAAAAAAAATGCGTGGGGCTCCGCGCAATTTCTATGTCTAGCCAGGTACAGCTAAGCAGCTGGGGGCTGGAATCCGCAGCGCAGGGATGCCCAAGCTTTCTGGGCACCCCCCGCTGCAAATTGCAGCCCGCAGCCGCCCCAGAAGATGGCGCGTTCATTGAAGCGCCATCCTCTGGCGCTGAACCCCGCTCTTTCAGCGGCCCTGGTAGCGGTGGCACGCTGGGTAATAGAGGTTAGGGCCAGCTTTGTATTATCAGCTGGTCCTAAGCCCGAAATTTATGGCGGTCACGCCAATATTAGACATGATCGCCATGAATTTCTATTAAATTGTTTTAAAAAAAACACAACACAAGGAAAATTTTTTATTAGAAATAAAAAAAAAAGCCATTAGGGACTCCATCTTTAATTAAAAAAATCCTCTTCCGTCCGACGCAGTCCAAAACGCGATGTCCTCTCTGCTACAACCCCTGTGCATAAATATAGATGTCTATGCACAGGGAATAAGCAGACTGAGAACAATCTCAGCTCTGCTACATCATCTCTGTGCACAGACATTCATGTCTGTACACAGGGAATGAGCAGACTGAGAACAATCTCAGCTCTGCTACATCATCTCTGTGCACAGACATTCATGTCTGTACACAGGGAATGAGCAGACTTAGAACAATCTCAGCACTGCTACATCATCTCTGTGCACAGACATTCATGTCTGTACACAGGGAATGAGCAGACTGAGAACAATCTCAGCTCTGCTACATCATCTCTGTGCACAGACATTCATGTCTGTACACAGGGAATGAGCAGACTGAGAACAATCTCAGCACTGCTACATCATCTCTGTGCACAGACATTCATGTCTGTACACAGGGAATGAGCAGACTGAGAACAATCTCAGCACTGCTACATAATGTCTGTGAGCAGGCGGGCTCTAGGACCCTGGAGCTGCACAGAGAAGACAGCTGGACTCGGCTCACAAAGAAACAGCAGTTACTTTGCGAGTCTCCCTGCTATCACTGGCACAGTAGCCAGTGATTACTCGCACGAGTCTAATGCAAACAATGGCAATCCTAGTTTTGTCAGCGTTTCTGACAAAACTAGGATTGATATTGATTTGCATTGGACTCGTGCGAGTAATCACTGGGAAACCCGCAGAGTACCGAGTCCTGCGAGTCCCTTACTACTCGCCGAGTAACGAGTCCTAGCGAGTAGATTCGCCCATCCCTAAGGAGAGGACATATAGGAAAAAGCTTTGTTAGGGCTCAACCTGAGAAAGCACAGGGATAGACAGTGAATGCAGAGCAGATGATAGGCCAGCAGCTCTGTCAATCATGTTAAGTGTCTACCCACTGCATTCAGGAAGTAAGACAGCTCGTTCAGACCTTTCATGTCCTGACATGTCTGGACATCTTCACTCCTGAACAAACAATAGTCTGTACAAAGCCATCAAGGCTGTGTACTAAAATATGAGTGAGTAAATATATTAATAGTTTAATGCTTTTATTATTAAGGGCCAATACACACAGAGCTATTCTTAGGGATCATCATTCAGAAAAACAGCCCCATTGATTTTTATGGGGTTCACCACATGCAGTGTTTTTGGAAACACTCAAGAGTGAGTAAATCACTGCTTGAACTACTTTTTAATCGCTGCAATAAACGCAGCATTTACCATTGATATAAAAAAGCTGCCATTTTTTTCACTAGCGATTAAAAAAACTAACGCATATGTGGTAAAAACTTGGTAGAAAAACAAGCTGCCAAAACTGCAGCGTGTATCTGCAGACAGAAAAAACTGTGCGCACTAGCCCTAAAACTCACTTTATAGTATTACAGTTCTATCTCAAGTGTACTGTAAATCTTTATTTTTATTACCTATCTTCCTTACTTAATATTAACTGTATTTTTCCCACACAGCAATGGCTGCTACTTCTCAAGAAACAGCATTTTATCATAGACACTGTTGCAATCCTTTTGAAAAAATATGAATATGATTGGCGCTGGTGGCTGGCTACTGTACTCTCCAAAGATTGTGAAAATGAAGAAGTAGAATTGACTTTATTGCATCCTTCTGGTACAGCGCCATCCTTTGTGTATCCAAGAAAGCCAGACATTTTAAAAGTGCACAAAAATCAGATATTAACGCAGGCGGAGCCTAACACCGTGACAGGCCGGACATACTCTTTGACACACAAGGAAATGGCGATTGCTAGTAAGCGTTTATGGACAAGATTACATTTCACCCACTAGAAGGGACAAATTGATAAAATGCCACTTTAAAAACATACTATTAATTGTTTGATTAGTTCATAATTTATAGAACGATGATTTAACTACTGTACTATTCTTATTAAATACTTCATAAATCACATGTTTAGTGATAGAATAGAAAACAAATTTATATGTATAAATAGGGGTTAACATTTTTGGTTCTTTTAATCTTGTTTAATCAAACTTGAGGATATGATCACCTTTCTTCTTTTGGTTTGTTCAATACATTCAAGTTGAAAATGCTGAGCGTTCTGTTCTGAT
Source organism: Allobates femoralis (assembly GCA_033576535.1). Classification (NCBI taxonomy): domain Eukaryota; kingdom Metazoa; phylum Chordata; class Amphibia; order Anura; family Aromobatidae; genus Allobates; species Allobates femoralis. The sequence continues at coordinate 156,507,795 of JARQOC010000011.1, read as the reverse complement.
GATTAAGATGTATTTATCCTGGCACTTATGGGATTTGTTTTTTGTGTATCTTTTTTGTTGCATATAAATGTTTTATTCAATAAGTTGTGATAACTCATACAACCATAAAATAAAAAATATATAAATTTGACAGGTCCCAAGTTGAATCTCTGCACAAATATAACCAAGAACACAATCAGTCATTTTTTCACAATTGCCCGTCAATAGTTTGAATTTGATATAAAGAAACATAGTCTTGTAACATATCAAATGAAAGCTGTTACCGTTCTGAGTAAAATGATGCTTCTCCCACTTCATTATCTTATTTCTAGCCTGAGATAAAAAAATGTAAAGTCATACCAGGCCAAAATTCGCACTTTTTTAAAACTTTAAAAATCTGTAAAAAATTAACTGATTAAGAAAAAAATTCAAACTTTTTTTTGTAATTACCGTATATAATCGTGTATAAGCCGAGTTTTTCAGCCCAAAATTTGGGCTGAAAAGTCCCCCCCTCGGCTTATACACGGGTCTATACGGTAGGCTGCTGTGGTGGGGGCTGTGGAGGCTGCAGGAGGCGGGGGGGGCTGCTGTATGAGCGGCCCCGTCACGTGGGGCCGCTCATTATATATGCACTGCTTCCCCCTGTCAATCAGCGGCAGGGGGAAGCAGTGCATATGGCCCCCCAAAAGCTGGCACTGTCCCCCCTTGTAAGGGCCCCCCCCCCGCTGCTTATACATTACCATCCTGGTGTTCTGATCGGCGCCGCTCCTTGGTGCTCCTTCTTCATCCTCCCGTCCTCGCTGGCTGCATCCGGGATCTCCGGCCGTCGCAGGCGTATGACGTCATCGCGCGACGGGGGCCCTTACAAGGGGGGACAGTGCCAGATTTTGGGGGCTGTTGGTACCCCCAGGGGGCTGCTGGGTACCCTCTGGGGGCTGCTGGGTACCCCCTGGGGGCTGTTGGTACCCCCAGAGGGCTGTTGGTACCCCCAGGGGGCTGTTGGTACCCCCAGGGGGCTGATGGGTACCCCCTGGGGGCTGATGGTACCCCCAGGGGGCTGTTGGTACCCCCAGGGGGCTGCTGGGTACCCCCTGAGGGCTGCTGGGTACCCCCAGGGGGCCACTGGGTACCCCCTGGGGGCCGCTGTATAACCCCTGGGGGGTGCTGTATAACCCCTGGGGGCTGCTGTATATACTGCTGAGGCCTGTATACCACTGGGGCTGCTGTATATACCACTGGGGCTGCTGTATATACCACTGGGGCTGCTGTATATACTGGTGGGGTCTGTATATACCACTGGGGAGGCTGCTGTATACCACTGAGGTTGCTGTATATACTACTGGGGCCTGTATATGCCACTGGGGAGGCTGCTGTATACTACCATTGGGGGCCTGTATACCACACTGCTGGGGGCTGTACACCTGTGCTGGGGCTTATACACGACTCACCCTCGGCTTATACACGAGTCAATAGGTTTTCCCAGGTTTTGGGGGCAAAAGTAGGGGGGTCGGCTTATACACGGGTCGGCTTATACACGAGTATATACGGTAACTAAAGTTGTTCTTCATATAGAAAAAAATTTTTAAAAATCTGAGGATGTCAGGGAAAAAAAATATTCATTTTTGGATCACTTGACATGGAATGACCCGTTAAGGGACAGGGATGTGGACATGGGCGTAGGGTTGTCAGTGGTGCGTGGCAAGGCACTGATTCTTTGCTAGAAGAAGCTTGATGCATCCACTATGTTTCTGGCCAAATTGTCCAGTCTGGAACATAAACGTGCCTGGAAGCCAGAAGAGCGAGAGCAGATTCTGTCTATGGCTAGGGTCACACACGCCTATTTCACTTGTTTTTTTTTAGACCTGCGTTTTCTAAAAACGCACCCATAGGCCCCCATGCAAAAAACGCATGCCCCAATAGCAGAAACGCATGCCTAAAGTGCCATGCGCTTTTTGCATGCACTTAAGTGAGGAGCTGCCTTCAAAAACGCATGCAAAAATGCATGGTACCATTTAGTACCATGCAAAAACGCATGCGTTTCCCATAGGGGCCCATGTTAAAAAAAGCGCACCAAAAACGCAGCTTGCAGTATTTTTTGGTGCTGATTCAAAAACGCATGAAAAATCGCAGGGTGTCAGAAAACACCTTAAAAAACACATGCAGAAATGTAAAAAAGCATGGAAAAACGCATGCGTTTTTTTTAAGGCACCAAAAAAACGCATGGCATGTGTGACCCTAGCCTTAGATGGCAGACAAGGCCTCTACGCATTTCTGAAGAAGGCTGGCTCATCCAATCCTCAACCCAGTCCTTCTTTCTCCCATCATTGGTCACAGTAGACATATGACCCCAGGCTTGGCCACTCTGAGCATCTGTATTGTATGTATCATTCGGTTGACTATGGCCTTTCACCAGGCAGCATTGAAGAGGGACGTGAGGACAAGGTGTCTGGGGTCTACCAGGGAAATTAACTCCAGGGGCCCATCCACCCTTCAGCTATATGTAAATACCTGTTAGCCGTTATACACATTATCGTGGCGGCTCCTGAACAACACTGTGCGTTAACCATAACTGTGATGTACAATTACTGTAGTTTGCATTAAGGGGATTTTTTTGGTGAAAACAAGTCATCAGTGATCAATAGGTTCAGTAGGTGATGACTTATTTATTGGTGGAATTTGATCAGTGGAAACTGCACAATCACAAGAATGTGGAACTTTTATCCCCGTTATAAAATACAGCGGTTGGTAATGATGTTACAGCGGCTCCATTCATCATCATTGGAGTTTCCAGAAAAAGCCAAGCACAGCACTCACAACCACTGAGGGAATAAGCAGATCAGTGGTCGAGCTGTACATGAGCTCCAGTATAGTGGGGAGAAAACAAACCTGTGACTAAGGACATCTTTAAAGGCAACCTGTCACCCCCTTTGGCCATTCAAACCCCTGCCTACCACCTTATACATGATGTATTTAGGGTTCCTGTGACTCCTCTATATGCCTAGTGCTCCCCCTGCGTACCTCACAAATGAACTATTAGTATCTCCTTCACGGTATAGAAATGAACTGAAAATGGTCCGGGAGGATCTGCTCAATCTGTTCCTCACCACCCCGCTGGTTGAAATGCCCGCCTCACTCCAGTGAAAAGGCTGCCCCTCTTGGGTACATCACACTGCTCTCATGCTTGTGCATTGGCACGAGTCTCCATGCTCAATGCAAGCGCAACTGTGACCGAAGTCTCGAGAGATTTGTGAAGTCTCGCGAGATTCAGTCACCGGTTCTTTTGCATTGAGCACAGAGACCTGCGCTACTGAGCAGGCATGAGAGCAGTGGGGCATACACAGGAAGGACGGCATTTTCACAGGAACAAGGCAGACATTTCAACCAGCGGGGCAGGAAGGACCAGATTGAGCAGATCCTCCCGGCCCATTTTTAGCTCATTTCTATACCGCGCAGGAGATATTAATAGTTCATTTGTGAGGTACCCAGGGGAACAGTTGGGCATATAGAGGGGTCACAGGAACCCCAAACACATCATGTATAGAGATGAGCGAGTATGCTTGTCACTATTCGGTACTCGCACGAATATCTCGGTACTCGGGGTACTCGGCGAGTACCGAGTAATCTCGCGATACTCTTGCTATGCTCGGGGTCCACCTCTCTGCATATTGGCGCTCTTTTCAGAGCCAGCCCGCATGCAGGGATTGGCTGACAGACACTGTAATGCCACAGCCATGTTGGTTGTGGCATTACAGTGATTGGCTGGCCGCACAACGTCATCAGGTCTTTATAAGACCTGACCGCGCTGTGCTCATCACTCTGCGCCATTAGACAGTCAGTGTAGGGAGAGCTGCTGCTGATTGAGGGACAGATTTGTGGCTTTTCAGCTAGTGTAGGCACAGGGCTGCTAATCTAATTACCACAACAGTCCTTCTGAGGACTAAGGGTAAGTGCACACTTACCCGGCGGTTTGGTCGGCGGCAGCTGGCGGAACCCGCCAGGAAGCTCCGGCGCCGTCCACCGGCTTCCTGGCGGGTATGTGCGGCGGGAGGCGGGCGGTAGCCGGCGGATGCACAGCGTGTTCTCGGCGGCGAATCTGCAGCGGCTGGAAGCAGCACATGATTCTGCTTGCAGCCGCTGCAGAACCGCCGTTTTTTAGAACATGCTCATTCTTTGCTAACCCGCTGGGAAACCTGCGGGTTAGCAACGGATGACGCTGGGTAACCGCCGCTGTGTGCACAGCCTTGGGCGGTTTACATTAGTTTTAATGTTAATCCAAACGCCGGTTTGGATTAACATAAATTTAAATAAAACTAATGTAAACAAAACGGCGGTTTACACAGGTAAACCGCCGAAAACCCGCCCAGTGCGCACATAGCCTTAAATACAGCTGTATACAGGCAGGCAGGGAAGCAGGGTATATACCAATCTTCGCTGTGCCATTATACCAGCCTTCATCACAGCTGGGGCTGGTTTCCAGGCTCATCCATCCCAAAACAGTGCTTTTAGGGATTAATTTAGCTCACTATAGTCAAGAGTAGGTTTTAGCTCAAATTAGGATACACCAAAAGCTTCGTGCTAAAAACCAACTCTTGTCTGCACTAGGGATGGGCGAATCTACTCGTTACTACTCGGTACTCGCCGAGTAGTAATGGATTCGCCCGACTTGTTACTCTGCGAGTAATCGCAGGGATTACTCGCACAATAATGATTCCGCCCCCCCTCACCCCCCGCCCGGTCCTAAGTTAGGACTGGGCTGGGGGGAGCGAGCAGGGAGCGAAGTAAGGGAGGGGGGAGAAATGCTCCTTACCTCTCTTCCGGCTTCTGCTGTGTGCTCTGTGCAGGGCTCCGGGTCCTGCGAGCTGCGGCAGCTCCAGGGTCCTAGAGCCTGCCTGCTCTCCCTGTGTACAGACATGAATGTCTGTGCACAGAGATGATGTAGCAGAGCTGAGATTGTTCTCAAGCCTGCTATCCCTGTGTACAGACATGTATATCTATGCACAGAGATGTAGCCGAGTGGACATCGCGTTTTGGACTACGTCGGACGGAAGAGGATTTTTTTAATTAAAGATGGAGTCCCTAATGGCTTTTTTTTTTATTTCTAATAAAAAAAAAATTCTCTGTGTTGTGTTTATTTAGAACAATTTAATAGAAATTCATGGCGGTCATGTCTAATATTGGCGTGACTGCCATAAATTTCGGGCTTAGGGCTAGCTGATAATAAAAAGCTGGCCCTAACCCCTTTATCACCCAGTGAGCCAGCGCACCAGGGCCACTGGAAGAGCGGGGTTCAGCGCCAGAGGATGGCGCTTCAATGATAATAATAAAAAAAGGGGGCTTGCCTATATTCTTGTGTCCGGCCAGGTACAAATAGGCACCTGGGGGTTGGGGGCAGCCCGTCGCTGCCTGCTGGATCCGGCTGGTTACAGAAATACGGCGAAGCCCACATAATTTTTTTTTTTTTTAAATCCATAAAACAATATAAATAAAAGGGACTGCATCTTTATTAACCCCTGGACCATGGTCGAGGGGTTAATAAAGATGCAGTCCCTTTTTTAGGATTGGTTTATTGATTTTTCAGAAAAAAAAATGATGTGGGCTTCGCCGTATTTCTGGAACCAGCCGGATCCAGCAGGCAGCGACGGGCTGCCCCCAACCCCCAGGTGCCTATTTGTACCTGGCCGGACACAAGAATATAGGCGAGCCCCCTTTTTTTATTATTTCATGAATTTCATGAAATAATAAAAAAAAAATGCGTGGGGCTCCGCGCAATTTCAATGTCTAGCCAGGTACAGCTAGGCAGCTGGGGGCTGGAATCCGCAGCGCAGGGAGGCCCAAGCTTTCTGGGCACCCCCCGCTGCAAATTGCAGCCCGCAGCCGCCCCAGAAGATGGCGCGTTCATTGAAGCGCCATTTTCTGGCGCTGAACCCCGCTCTTCCAGTGGCCCTGGTGGCGGGTGGCTCACTGGGTAATAAAGGGGTTAGGGCCAGCTTTGTAGTATCAGCTGGCCCTAAGCCCGAAATTTATGGCGGTCACGCCAATATTAGACATGACCGCCATGAATTTCCAGTAATCAATAGAAAAAAACACAACACAGAGAAAATTTTTTTATTAAAAATAAAATAAAAAAGACATTAGGGACTCCATCTTTATTTTAAAAATTCTCTTCCGTCTGACGTAGTCCAAAATGCAATCTCAGCTCTGCTACATCCCTGTCTGTGCTTAGACAGACAGGGATGTAGCACAGCTGAGAACTGACTAAACAGTCAGGGTTCAGCTCAGGTCATTATGACCTGAGCGGAATCCTGCTGTCAGCCAGACTCGCTCTGCTGCCGGAGATTCCCGAGCGGTCACGGAAATTAATTTATTCACTGCTTCTGTCAGCGTTCGGGAATCTCTGGAAAGAGCAGCAGAGAGACTCGGGGAGCGAGTCCGCGGCTGGCGCCGGCGGAGGCAGCGGTAAGTAGCCGGCTGGCTTAAAAGAATAACATGGGGAACGGCAGGTTTTTCCTCTGCTGCCAGACCCCTTATAGGGTCCGGCAGCAGAGGAATCGCTGCAATACTTGTTCCCCATTCATTTACATTGGACTCGCTAGACTCGCAATGAGTAGCGAGCCCTGGACTCAGACTCGTTAGAGTCTAGCGAGTCCGAGTAATTTAGGATTCGCCCATCTCTAGTCTGCACTGATTTATCATCTTAGTGCTGCTACAGGTTGCAGCGTAAATTAGGATACACCAAAAGCCTCGTGCTAAAAACCAACTCTTGTCTGCACTAATTTATCATCTTAGTGCTGCTACAGGTTGCAGCGTAAATTAGGATACACTAAAAGCCTCATGCTAAAAACCAACTCTTGTCTGCACTAATTTATCATCTTAGTGCTGCTACAGGTTGCAGCGTAAATTAGGATGCACCAAAAGCCTCGTGCTAGAAACCAACTCTTGTCTGCACTAATTTATCATCTAAGTGCTGCTACAGGTTGCAGCGTAAATTAGGATACGCCAAAAGACTCGCTATTGTAGTCAGCGTTTGTGTCTGACTAGTCCACCTGCAGAGCCTTAATTTCAAATCTCAGGGTCGTGCTAAAAGTCAACTCTTGTCTGCACTAATTTATCATTGTAGTGCTGCTACAGGTTGCAGCGTAAATTAAGATACGCCAAAACACTCGCTATTGTAGTCAGCGTTTGTGTCTGACTAGTCCACCTGCAGGGCCTTAATTTCAAATCTCAGGGTCCTGCTAAAAACCAACTCTTGTCTGCACTAATTTATCATCTTCCTGCTGCTACTGTAGGTTGCAGTGTAAATTAGGATACACCAAAAGACTCGTGCTAAAAACCAACTCTTGTCTGCACTCATTTTGCTGTATACAATCAGCACCACATTGAAAATGCGCAAATCCGGTGGCAAGGGACAAGGAACTGGATGTGATGGTGGTGCAGGCAGAGGCCGAGCCTGTGTGTAAGCTCGAATTGCGCAACGACAAACGCCCACATCATCTTGCTCAATTTTCTTGTCCCAATTTCTAGGTGAACGCAGCAGTACTCCACTATTAAACCAAGACCAGTGTCAACAGGTTGTTAGTTGGATAGTGGATAATGCTTCCAGTCAGTTTGGCACCACCACAAATACCCTGTCTTCCACACGGTCAAGTGTCAGTGGCCGCGAGACTGGACTGCACATTCCACATCCTGATCCTCCTTCCTACCAACATGCCGAGTGCCCGGCCCTGGACATAACTGATCCCACACTTGGACACTCTGAAGAGCTGTTCACTTATCCATTCGTAGATTCTGGCCTCTCGCCAGCTCCTGTTGAAGTGGGTCAAGAGGAGATCGTATGTACCGATGCACAAATATTTAAGCAACCACGGTCTCGCGAAGGCAACGGTGGGAACGTGTCTCAACAAGAGGTGGACGATGATGAGACACAATTGCCAGAAAGTCAGGAGGAGGACCATGGTGCGGAAGTCGAAGACAATGTGGTGGATGATGCAGTAACTGACCCAACCTGGCAGGAGGACATGCAGAGCGAGGACAGCAGTGCACAGGGGGAGTTAGGCGTAGCATCACAACAAGCCGGAAGAAGAAGGGTGCTGTCTGCAGGCAGAAGGCAGGCAACAGTTCCCCGGAACAACAACACGAGTGATGTTGCCAGTACAACTGCTAGGTCTTCCCAAGTCTGGCTGTTTTTTAAGGTGTCTGCAGATAATTTGAAAAAGGCCATTTGCAACACCTACCATGCCAGCATCAGCAGGGGTAGCAAAACTAGCAGCCTGACCACCACCAGCATGATCAGGCACATGGCAGCAAAGCACCCAACTTTGTGGGATGTACAGCAGAGTACAGGAGCATTGTCTGCGGGTGACACAGCTGCATCTTTCACTGTTGTGCGTGCAAGCCAATCCCCTGTCCATACTGCAGGCGAAGATGCCTCCTGCTCTTCACCTTTACTTGCACAAGCAGAAGTAGCACCATCATCAGCCACGTTCTTGTCCCAGCGCAGCGTTCACTTATTTATACCCCAATCTTTGGAACGCAGGCGCAAATACACTGCCAATACCGCACATGCCACAGTTCTAAATGCACACATTTCGCGACTGCTTGCGCTGGAAATGTTGCTTTTTAGGCTGGTGGAGACGGAAGCATTCCGCAACCTGATGGCGGCGGCTGTCCCCCGTGGACAAGTGCTTGAGGGCAGGGTCAGTACATCTCACTGACGGCACACTGGGTTAATATTCTGGAAACCGGGACCCAGTCTGACCTTGGGACGGAACACGTCCTTCCGACACTGATGGTACCTTTACACGCCGCCACTGCAGGATGGATACCAACGGCTACTTCACGTGCACGAGCACGCCCAAACGGTTACCAACGGGAAACGCACCCTCTTTACACGCCGCCACAAGATGCGCTACGCTACGCTACATTTACAGCTAGCTACATCGCCGGGTGTCTCAAGTCGCCACCTGTAGCTCAGCGTACCAGCTTTACACGCCGCCACCACAGAGTGATCTGGGAGGAAGACCTGTACGCCGCGCCCAAACCACAACCATTGGCCAACAGTACGGAGTTGTGATTGGGCACGACGGAAAGGGCGGATGGCCGAGACGTGCCGTAGTAGTGATCGGAGTGAAGCACGGAATAAGCGGTTGTGACCTGGCGGAGCATGGCGAATGCATCGAAATCGATGGTAAAGCGTCACGCTGGAGCGGTGGCCAGTCACATACCCCCGTGTGTATAAAAGTAGCAGTCCTGGGCTATGTGTGCGTAGTAGAAGTGTTTGGCTTGTCACGCACGATCAGCGCTTGTGACAGCGGCGTGTGGCGATTGCACTGAGGTGCGTTTGTGCGACACACAGTAGCGGCTTACAACACACAGTATGTGCGTGGGGGGTCAGACACGTGTGGCATCTCATGCAAAGTGGCATTGAATGCTAAGTGGATGCAGTTATTTCATGGCAGTTAGTCAGGTAAGCCAATCTATGTAACAGAGAGAGAAAAAAAAAAACAAGTTTAAACGTCTTTTCCTTTCCCTATCATCATGTCCTTTACTTCATTATCTATTATTCTATGCGCTCTTGCTGGAAGACAATGACATAGAGGGACACTCAAACACTGTGCATAACTACATTCACTACTAATCTTTACCATGTCTTGTATTTCACTGTTTGTTTTCGTATGTGCTCTCGCCACCAATTTTTATCACCCCATCCCCCCTCCATCACCACTCATTCACATCAGCCCCTCTCTTTTGCCCTACTCTATGTACAGCTCCCATGCTATTTTCAGTTTACTGAAGACTCTCAGCCCATCATATTCCAAAGTTTGTCATAATAAATCATGTCCTAATTCCAAAAACTATCTGCTCTTTCTCTTTTTACTGCTGCTCCTCTCAGGTGATATCTCTCCCAACCCTGGTCCACCATCTGCTAACGTCAACCCTCTCCCACCTCACACAGAAACCTCACTAACCTTATTAATATCACCTGCACACCTTCATCTCCCTCTTTTAATTGCGCTCTCTGGAATCCACGATCTGTATGCAACAAACTTCCTTTCATTCACAATTACTTCCTTACCAACTCTCTTAACCTGCTGGCCCTCACAGAAACCTGGATCCAGGATTCAGACACTGCTTCCCCTGCTGCTATTTATTACGGCGGCTTACACTTCTCTCACTCCCCTAGACCTGGGAACAGACGTGGCGGTGGAGTTGGCCTCCTCCTGTCCCCACAATGTACTTTCCAGGTCATTCCTCCAGCCCCATCACTCTCATTCCCTTCTTTTGAGGTCCATACCATTAGGCTATTCCATCCCCTCCCCCTCAAAGTAGCAGTGGTATACCGCCCCCCAGGGTCACCCACCCAGTTCCTCGACCATTTCTCCGCTTGGCTCCCGCATTTCATGTCCTCAGATTTACCAACCCTTATTCTGGGAGACTTTAACATTCCCATAAACAGCCCCATCTCCCCATCTGCATCCCAGCTCCTATCTCTAACTACCTCTCTTGGCCTATCACAGCTCTCAACCTCTAAGACACACGAAAACGGTAACACCCTTGACCTTGTCTTTACCCGGCTCTGCTCATCCTCCCCCTTGGATAACTCAACTCTTCTCTCTGACCACAACATTCTTTCCTTCTCACTCACTAACCCTCGGCCAACACAGCCCAAGCCTACCTATCACACATCTAGAAATCTACAGGCCATTAACCCTCAAGCACTCACAGACTCCCTCATCTCATCTCTGTCCCCAATCTCTTCAATCTCCTGTCCAGATCAGGCAGTAAATCACTACAATGACTCTCTCAGAAGCTCCCTGGACCAAGTAGCGCCCCTCACCCGCAGAACCTCCAAACAGAGAACAAAACAGCCCTGGCTCACACCACAAACTCGATTCATCCAGCGATGCTCCAGGAGTGCTGAACGTCTATGGAGGAAAACTCGCTCACCAGGAGACTTTATCCACTATAAATTCATGCTCAAAACCTACAACTCTGCCCTTCACCTTGCCAAACAGACCTACTTCACCACCCTGGTCTCCTCACTATCCAACAATCCAAAAAAACTCTTTGACACCTTTCACTCTCTCCTCAGTCCTAAAGTGCAGGCCCCCATCACCGACCTCTGCGCTGATGACCTGGCTTCCTACTTCATGGAGAAAATAGACAACATCCGCCAGGAAATCAGCTCTCAGCCTCCAAGCACTGCCACCCCCATTCTTCCCCACATCCCCTCCGGTTCACTCTCCACATTTGACCCAGTCACAGAAGAAGAAGTCTCCAGGCTCCTATCTTCCTCTCGTCCCACCACATGCACTACCGACCCCATTCCCTCACACCTGCTCCAGTCCCTCTCTCCAGTCATCACCACTCATCTAACCAAAATCTTCAATTCTCTCCCTCTCTTCTGGCATTTTCCCCTCCTCCTTCAAACACTCCATCATTACTCCATTATTAAAGAAAACCACTCTCGACCCAACCTGCACAAATAGCTACAGACCAGTCTCCAATCTCCCCTTCATCTCTAAACTCTTGGAGCGCCTGGTCTATTCCCGCCTCACCCGTTACCTCTCCGCTCACTCTCTTCTAGATCCATTACAGTCTGGTTTCCGCCCCTTCACTCCACAGAAACTGCCCTCATCAAAGTGACCAATGACCTTCTGACAGCAAAACGTAATGGTGACCACTCTCTGCTTATTCTCCTCGATCTCTCTGCAGCTTTTGACACTGTCGACCATCAGCTCCTACTCTTTATGCTGCACTCCATTGGCATAAAGGACACTGCTCTCTCCTGGCTCTCCTCCTATCTTTCTGACCGCTCTTTCAGTGTATCTTTTGCTGGCTCCACTTCCCCCCCTCTTCCCCTCACTATTGGGGTCCCTCAGGGTTCAGTCCTTGGCCCTCTCCTCTTCTCTCTCTACACGGCCCCGATTGGTCAGACCATCAGCAGATTTGGCTTTCAGTACCATCTTTATGCTGATGACACACAACTATACACTTCAGCCCCTGACCTTACCCCCGCGGTATTAAAGAACACCAATGACTGTCTAGCTGCAGTTTCCAATATCATGTCCACTCTCTATTTGAAGCTAAACCTTTCCAAAACTGAACTTCTTCTGCTCCCCCCATCCACTAACCTCCCTAAATCGGACATCTCTCTCTCAGTATGCGGCACCACGATAACGCCTAGGCAGCAGGCTCGCTGTCTGGGTGTTATGTTTGACACCGATCTCTCCTTCTCCTCCCACACGCAATCTCTCGTCCGCTCCTGTCGCTTACACCTGAAGAATATCTCTAGAGTCCGCCCCTTTCTCACCCTGGAAACAACAAAAACCCTCACCGTGGCCCTAATCCATTCCCGCCATGACTATTGCAACTCTCTATTAAGCGGCCTCCCCCTCACCAGACTTTCTCCTCTCCAGTCCATCCTTAATGCAGCAGCCAGGATCACCCATCTGGCCAATCGTTACTCAGATGCCTCTGCTCTGTGCCAGTCATTGCACTGGCTGCCCGTATATTACAGGATCAAATTCAAATTGCTTGTTCTCACCCACAAAGCTCTTCACAGTGCAGCTCCCCCCTACCTCTCCTCCCTCATCTCTGTCTATCACCCCACCCGCTCTCTACGTTCCTCAAATGACCTTCAACTAACATCTGCACTAATCTGATCCTCCCACTCCCGGCTCCAAGACTTTTCCAGAGCTGTACCAAACCTCTGGAATGCTTTACCCAAAGAAATCAGGACTATCCACAACCTGCATGGCTTCAGACGATCCCTAAAGATGCATCTTTTTAAGGCGGCCTATCATACTCCCTAACAAGTCCACTGTACTGTAGACAGTGAATGGGCTATCCTCTGGACATTACTCTTCTACAAACTCCACCAAACCATAAAGGTCTACACAGACTGATGACCATTCATGTAAGCTTAGCCCTATACCCCATTTCCTCAAGATGCCTGGACCACCAGTGCAATAAGCCCCGGCACCTTGTGCAACCCCTATCCCGTTGTAGATTGTAAGCTCTTTTGAGCAGGGTCACCTTCATTTCTTGCTTTATTTATTGTATTTTTTTTTCACATTGATTCTATGCCTATTGTTTTGTATCCAATTATTGTACTTTATTTGTTCTCTATTTTAATTAGATACTGTATATTTTCTGTACTCTAAACCTACATTGTAAAGCGCTGCGGAATATGTTGGCGCTATATAAATAAAGCATTATTATTATTATTATTATTATTTTCAGTAGAAATTCTATCTGTGTGAACTATTGCGAACTATGTGTGAATACTGGCTGAATGATGTTAATATATCTGCTCACAGATGTGAATGTAGTGGAACAGCTCCCAAGGCAACATGTCAAAGATCTGTGTGACAGTGTATTTGAAAACACCTGAGAAGAATATGTCCTGCATCAATGTGCTGTGTGCAGGGGACCCTCTGCCTACAACAAAATCAAGGCTCATGTACACACAATGGCCACAAACACTGTTGGGCAAAAACCTTGGAAAAAAACATGCCTACCCACACATATTGTCTGCACAATCCCAGCCAATAGGTGGCTATGACATCCCTGGCCCCCACCAAAACCTTCATCACATTGCCCTCCTCCACCAAGTAATCAGGCTCACACAGATGATTTTGGATCCAACATAATAATTTTTAATAAAATGCATTAATCTTGACCTTGGATTGTAACTTAAAAATATACAGAAAGTAAAAACAATGTACAATTAAAGAGCATGTCACATTCTTCACCCACATTAAAGGGATAACCAATTGACCACACATTGAAAACTGTACAGCCCAAAAAAAATTAAAAAAAAAAACCTAAACTAACTAACTAAATAACTAACGCAACCTTATGCACATAATGAAACCAAAGATCCTGAAAATGGTCAACCAAAAAGAAAAGGGGCGCAGCTAACCTGCTGTCACCTCCATTGAAACCTCAAAAGCAACTCCCAGAGCCAGCCACATTACATGGCCTGGTCCTGCCAGCTCACTGCACCAGACCCATTGAAGTAGGAGCAGTAAGCATCTCTACTGTCCCTGGCCTCCTGCCGAGTGCAGCCATGGCTCTGCGGCTGGAGTGGCACAATCACATGGCCATCATCACGCCAAGACCCTGGACGGAGCTCCCCTGTTGTAGCGTCTGCATTATCTACATAACCTCCTGGCGTGTATGATGCTCTATCCCTACGACGCAGGAAGTTATGCAGCACACAGCAGGCCACCACTACCGCGTCAATAGACTCCGGTTTCATATGTATAGGCGTATGAAAAATCCGGAATCTATTCGCCATTATCCCAAACGCATTTTCAATTACACGGCGGGCCCGGGATAGCCGGTAGTTGAAAATGCGTCTCTCAGAAGTAAGGGCCCTCTGGGGATATGGCCGCAGTAGGTGTTCCTGAAGTGGGAATGCTTCATCCGCCACAAACGCAAAGTTGAGATGTTCGGTCGTGGTCCACATTTGAGGGTAAGTTTAGCCCACCACTCCCTAGTAGTGTTGCCAAGGAGCTTCGGGCAAACACCCCCCCATCTGAGTTGCGACCAAGCATTCCAACATCCACGTAGAGGAACTCATAGTTGGCATCCACTACAGCCATGAGGATTATACTACAATACCCTTTGTAATTGAAAAACAAAGAGCCAGAGTTGGCAGGTTTGGTAATCCTCACGTGCTTACCATCCAATGCCCCGCCACAGTTGGGGAAGTTCCACCGGGTTTCAAAGTCTCGGGCTACTTCCAGCCATTCTGCGGCGGTTAGAGGCATTTTAATGTAGGATGGCTGCAGAGCTCTCCACATGGCCCAACACGTTTCAGGGATCAGGCGGCTCAGCAGGGGCAGGGAGACACGTGACAAGTATGTGAGGGATGTCATGGACTGCCCTGTAGCCAGGAACCGCAAAGTGATCGCCAACCGCTCAGCAGCTGATACTGATGGGCGCATTATAGTGTCCTGACGCGCTATCATTGGCCCAACACGCTCCAATAGGAAGGTGAAACAGTCCTCGGGCATACGGAGATAGTTTCGGTAATCATCAGGACAGTTAAGCTCCAGCTCCCGCAACAGCTGCATGTGGCCCCGGGTTTGCCGCCTGAGAAGCCAATCGCGGGTCCACAAACGCCGCTGTCTGCGCCTCATCAACCTTTCATACCGATCCTGAAGCCACATTTGCTCTTCCACCAACGCAAGAGCCACAATAACATTGCGGTCATGGATATTCTGCATCCTCAATATCAGCACCTGTAGATGAGAAAACACAACATGAGTACATAGAACAATATGTGGCCATGTCAGCAGGTTAAGCAAGCCACACCTCTTTTCGATTACACACTATAGCCAAGTTGATGGGATCTCTCGTGTGGGCCCAAAACACATCCCTGAAGCAAGGGACCGCAAACACCCAGTAGTCACCCCAACCAAAATGGAACACGGCGAATGAGAGTGGCCTCCTATACATCAACTTCAATCGGAGGGTCCCAAAGTCACACATCTGCACCTAGGTGAGTTAGAAAGGGACATGTGTCACCAATAATGTTGCTCAAACAGGTCCCAGAATCCATTACACAGACCATAATTTTAATTGATTACAGTAAAAATGAGAAGAATAAAAAATCTTACGTACCCTGATATGGGAGGTTGAGTAAGGCTACATGAACCAAACAACATTGCACATGAATGCGGATGGTTATACTTGGGTTCATATGTTTTGGAAGGTGTCATTTTTACTACACATCTATGCTATGTCTGGAGCGCCACACCTCCAAGACATGTGTGATCCTATTACCGTTGGACCCAGTCTCCATTGGCCACAACCAGTATGCAGTGATCGATCCAGTCGACATGAGTTACACAGTTCTGTCTACAGTCATGCATCCATTCTCCTCTATGGTGTCTGGAAACAAACACAGCAATGTATCTCAACAAAAGTGTGAATCCCCAGACAAAATGCCTTTTCTAAATCCACACAGTACACTATCTCGTCCCCAACAATACAAACCCCTATATAGTCCGCTAAAGCAGTCCTCGGCGCTCTCCAAGAACATCAACATATGCACCCCACCCTGCGAAAATTCCATGTGTGACCACAAATACTTACTTAATGGGTCTGGCCAGCAAGCGTAATGTTTGCTGGAATGCGCAGCTTTTAAAGGGCCGGCGACCTAACACGATTCAGCGATCTACACCAATTAGCGGGAGTCTAATCCGCAACCAGGTGTCCCATCACGATGTACGTAATTGTGTCCGCTGTGATTGGTTTAGCGGACTATAAAGCCAGGCCAATGGCCACTGCACCTTGTCCAGACGTCGATGTGCATTGAGCTACTGGTGTCCTATTTGACTTCTGTTGCTCTGACGGTAAGCCTCTTTAGCGGTTTCCAAGAAATTGTAATGAACGCAGATGCTTCTGTCACAGGCCGCTTAGGCAATGTGTGTATGGGCATGTTTGATACGGCATGTAATTTTTGCCCGGTAATAATACATATGGCAACGTTATTCTCTGTAGGGCAATAGCCAGGTAGTGGCTCTACTTGTATTGTGCAAGTATAGATTGCACCTTGAGGTTATTTTCGATGGCAACAGATAAAGGTTTTTTTTTTGCCGGTACTTCACATCACCATTTGATGGGTGGAAGAATTTCCCCGTTGATTCCAGTGATGTTTGGTACATGTGTTACAATTGTAGTCCCACGTCTGGAGGAACACCAACATGATCATGTGGGTGCACATTAGATGTAGTATGTGCAGTGCTGGCACACACCCAGCCCTCGTTTCTCATATATTTTACCTCAACCATTTTGGACACTGCACAGGTACTAGCTTGCACACAATGTGTTTGCTCACATGTTGGCCTACAGGTATGTACGCACACACCGTGTAAAGGTGTGTTTAAATAGGTACATTGGGGACTTAAAAAATGTAAGATACATCTGTAGGTGGACACAGATATCCGGTGATTGATATTTTCAGGACACATGTGTTCGACTTTGGAGCGGTGTGAGATAGAGAAAATGCCCCACTCATGCAAAGTTGTACTCAACCAAATAGCAGCATATATTCTCCATGTTCCAAGTTTCTGAGCATGTGTATCCTTTTGCAAAGTTTCTAAGTTTCGGTATGCCTTGTGTAGTGACTGTATTTTTTTGGTGTGTTTTGTGATTGGCAGATGCCGAGGGGTACTGTGGAGTTGGAGTCCCAGCTTCTCACGGAGTATCAGCGGCACGAGTGTTTGTGGCGCATCTCGCTGCCTGAATATAAAAATCAGGCAGCGAGGGCCGAGGCCTACAGGTCTCTTGTGGCTCTAGCAAATCGGTTGGAGCCAAGGGTAGGCAAGAGGTGGGACAGGCATATGGTGGCACTCAAAATAAAGAACATGCGGTCGGCGTTCACGCGGGCTCACACTGAGTACCTGCGCTGTCGCTCAGGGGCTGGAGCTGAGGAGGTACCATCACCTACCCTATGGTACTTTTTTGTCATATTTTCCTCCTTGCTGTTTGAAACCTTTTGGTGTCAATCAATCTGCCCTCCTTCCAGGAATTTGTAGCCTTATAAATTCTAGGCTTACAGCCGTATTCCAATGTTGCATCTTCCACAACATCTTGTTATGTTTAGGTTACTGATTTAACGGTTTCCAGATTGCAGGTGGTTTGATTTTAAACAGCCACATAGTACCATGTAGTAAATGGTGCTGGCACACATGTGTGTTGGCTTTGGTGCCAGTGGGTTATAGGTAGTTGAATGTGGGGTGGATTCTCATCATAATAGGAGTCCAAACGGAAAGGTGGGCAATATCTGTCATTGGGCAGCACAGCCCCCAGTATCAAGGTGTTGTGGTGACATGTACTAATTGGTTTACGGGTCCGTGACTAACACCTAATTCTGTATTGAGCTGAGTTCCTGGAATGGTCGAGGTGAGTGTACAGGAGAAGTACTGGTGTTGTGGTATTTAACCTTTGGTGCTTTACTGTGTTTTTCCTCATTTCCAATCTTGGTTTGTGGGCTTGGTGTGTGTGGGAGTGGTATATAGAGTCCTGTTGACAATGTATTGAGTGGATATTGCCTTCACTAATGAGGTTTTATTTTTCTCCCCCACAGGCCCCAGAAGAGGACGGCTCCATTGCGGAGCAATCTGTCGCTGATGATGCTCAGCCAATGGACATCTGGGGCTGAGCAGGAGGGCGCGGCGAGTGATGTGGGTCCGGTCCCAGGGCCCAGCTCCGGGATTCGTCGCCGCCGACGTCCAGCACCACCAGAGACGGAGCTGGGCACCTGGGCCCGACGCGTGCTGTTGAGCGAACAGCGGACCCACATCGACAGTTACGCCCTCTACATGAGCGACAGGTTGCGAAGGATGGAGCGGCTCCAAAAACAGATCCTTCTGCGGGTCTTCAACAATGCCACTGATGCTGCCGAGGATGGGGCCCTTCAATGGGGATGCCACATCCCCCCCCTATGCCAAACAACTTATGGCCCTTTCCCCAGCCACCCCATCCCGGCCCGTGAGAAGACCGGCCCCGCCACAGTCACCCCATCCCCCCCCCAACACGTCGTCGTACATCAAGACGTTCTCGGGCAGGTCGGGGCTGCCCTGAGAGGAGGGGGGAGCCGGCATTGTCAGAGCCGACAGAGGATTAAGAAGTTGGACACTAGTAGCCAATGCACAGAATTGGCACTCTGGACTTTTCCTTCTGGAGGAAACTCCTTGTTTCTTTTGACTGGTTTTGTTTTGTTTTATACGTGTTGGCAGAATTGCTGCATATGATTTGATTATGTTTATTTCAAATTCAGACACTATTAAATTTTTGGTCTGACACAGTTGTGTATTTCTTTTGGGTTAGGGTTTTTGGGGGTCAGCATGGGTGAATGGTGGTGGTCACAATATAGGTTGGGCAACGCCACACAATATGGCCCAATGCCCTCAGAGCAGGACGACCATAGGTTCCTTTGTAATGTGGTTGCACTTTGACAAAGAGGTGTGGTAATGTGGGTGACATAGTTACCTGATGGACATGTTTCAGCACCAAATATTATTGTTGTGACATGAAGGAGCATAAAAAAAAGTTAACCAGACATTTTATTTGCAACATACATGTGTGACAGACATTTGCCACAATACACAGAATGCTGTTTCCAGATAGGGCTAGCCAGTCCACACTCCTGATGGTCCCAATGTGGGACAGGATAGGTAAAGAAGGCAAAGGGCTAGCCAGTCCACACTCCTGATGGTCCCAATGTGGGACAGGATAGGTAAAGAGGCAAAGGGCTAGCCAGTTCACACTCCTGATGGTCCCAATGTGGGACAGGATAGGTAAAGAAGGCAAAGGGCGAGCCAATCCACACTCGTGATGGTCCCAATGTGGGACAGGATAGGTCAAAGGGCCAAAGGTCTAGGCATCCCACAATCCACCTGTTCATAAAGTGGGACACTATAAGAAAAGAGCCCAACGGGGGCCAAAAGAAAATAAAAACATTTTCAAAAGCCAAACAGGCAACGACTGGAATTTCTTGGTCCAACAAGGACAACATATTTTTGGTTCAGGGGAGCAAATTTTTTTTAGGGAGTAGGGACATCTCAATGGTGGCCATCCTGTTGTTGCTGGACGGTAGCCAGCATGTCAGACAGGCGGGTGAGATCCTGTATGCCACGTTGTAGGGCCCGTTGCAGTCGGTGGGCAAACTGGTGGTGGGCCCTCACCACGTCCTCCATCGTGGGTACACCTGTATTGTGTGTGAAAAAAACATCATTACTTTACAATAGTACCTCTGCAATTATTTTTGTGCCTCACACAACAAATATTGTCCTTACCCTGGGGCTCAACATCATCCTGACTCTCAGGGGGTGATGGGGAGGCACTTACACTCCAGCCCGCAGCTCCAGCACGTTCTCCATCTGCAAGAGTGGGTGAAGGACATTATGTAATAAATGTTTAGCTTTCCCATTTACCCAATCGCAACAACACTGCTTAAAGTGTTCCGCCCCTTTAATCCAACTAAAATCACTTACCGCCATATTCATCAACGCCAGCCTCATTTTGAGGTTGAGCCATAGCCTCATGTTGGCGTGCAGGCGATGCCACCTCTGCCTCCAGAAACGCTGGATCATCATGATCATCCTCCTCGTCAGGCCCTGCTGAGGGGCTATTCCCTTGTGGGGATGGTGGTCCAGCTGCGTCTTGCGACGGTGGGGTTGGTGGGCCACCTGCAGGCGCTTGCGGGGGAGCCTCATCTGCTGACACATCAGCATCTGGAGATTATGAAACAATAAGTAATGTGTCAGCAGAATGTTTTGGCGCTCGGATGTAGAAACAGTTCAATATTTGGTATATGTGTTTGCTGTAGTTCTGATATGGGATGATCTGATGTATTCTGCATGGCGTATGTATGAGGCATTAGTGTGGTAATTGTGGGGAGGGCATCTAACACTGTGGAGTAATCTTGGGTGCCACATGAACATTAGTTTAAGGCAGATGTGTAGGCAGTCAATCTATAATGTGCTGCCTATATTGTCCCCCATTGCATGTATGCCGCTGTACCTCTCACTGTACGTATGATGTTGTACGACGAATGTTTATGTTTTTGGTGTGCTTACATACAGTACAAAGCATGTGTGCCCCTCTGAAATACTCACCGCGCAGCCTGGCAATCCTGGCACGAATGTCTATTATGCGGCCTGGGCATTTGGACTTCAGGTCCGCAATCTTCTTTTGGACTGCTTTTGCGGCCCTCACCACCCTAGTTTATTCAGCAGAGCACGCTGAATCCGCCGAATAGTGGCGCGATTACGCAGCCTGGGATGACGGTGGTGGCGGTGACCCCAGTAATCATAGCGGTCACAGTGGTCTATGAGGACCATTAGTTCAGCCATCCCCCACGTAGCAGCGCGGTGAACGGCCGCCATGACTGCAATGGTGTGTGCAGAGGAGGGGCTGGCACCTTGCAGGCAGAGTGAAAATGAAACTATCGTGATGACGTCATTACGGCCACGTTCGGGGTCACGCACCCTTTGAAGTAGTCCTACGCGCAGTGACACGGGCGAACCACTTCTGCGGCACCTACTGTACAACACCCACATAGCAATGCGTACAGCAAGCCTGTGCGTTGTGTACTGAGTACTCGATTTCAATACGGTGTGTGTATACGTGCATCAGTGTGAGAGTTGCGCGCAGACACTCGAGGGACACTTATGCGGCATCTGCAGTTCAATAAGGCAGGCCGGTCCGTAACACAAACTTCACCGCTGTGTCCAGCATTATTCATTATCTGTTTACAGAATGCGCACACTGTATTAGGATCATGGGCCATTTCTCATTTTGCCTTGCACAAGTTTGTGCCGCGTAATTGTACTAATATATGATCGTGCATACGGCGCGTATCTGTAGTGCTGACGGACAGCTCATCCAAGATGGAGGGCTGTGAGGCAAGGGCCAATCGGACCGCAGCATCTTCCACCAATGATCGCAGATGGGGCGCGGTAACACGGAGCCTGGGTGACGCCTTAGCTACATTGCAGCTACATCGCCGGGTGTCCACAGTTCCCTTCTGTGGGTTCTTTACACGCCGATACAGCTCGCTACAATCGGCGATGTAGCCATCTGTTTATGGGCAGTGCACGGATACAGATGTATCTGTAGCCGGCTGTGTCGTCCCGTCTTCAGACGCCACTACTACGGGCGATATTGGCGCGACAAGCTACATTTGTAGCATGTAGCGGGTTGTATGCATCCTGCCGGGGCGGCGTGTAAAGGTACCATGAGGGTACCTTTGCACGCCGCTACTGGAGGATGGATACAACCAGCTATACGCTACAAATGTAGCTTGTAGCGGCAAAATACCCCGTAGTAGCGGCGTGTAAAGTTGTGGTAGGAGACACCCGGCAACAGATACATCTGTTTCCAAGCACTGCCCGGAAACAGGTGGCTACACAGGCGATTGTAGCGAGCTGTATCGGCGTGTAAAGAAGCAACAGAAGGGATGTGTCGACACCAGGCAATGTACCTGGTATGTAGCTGGGGCGTGACACAGGCTCCGGGATACCGCCCCCCTTCAGCGATCATTGGTGGAAGCTCCTGCGTTACGATTGGTAGTCGCTGCATAGGGCGGCATATTTAAGGAGCTGACCAGTCACACTACACAATTGCTCGAGTGTCATGTATTAAACAGCCTCCTGCGATGCCTGGCCAATCATGGGTTTCTTGCTTTGTCCTATCAGCGTACGGACGTCTCGTAATCCACAATTGTGGCACGCCTATGTGCTGTCCCTGCTGCAGCAGGTCCGCCCATATTAGCTTGTTGTAGCGGTGTGTAAATGAGGTACGGTGAGCTACAGAAGGTGACTTATGGCACCCGGCGGTGTATCCAGAGATAGATGTAACGTAGCGTAGCGTAGCTTGTGGCGGTGTGTAAAGATGGTGCGTTGACCGTTTGTAACCGTTTGTGCGTGCTCGTGCACGTGAAGTAGCTGGTTGTATCCATCCTCCAGTAGAGGCGTGTAAAGGTACCCTAAGGATTCCACCTGCGGCACTAAAAACACGCTCTAACAAAACGCTAGCGGCAGGGCAGGCCAGGACTTCCAAGGCGTAGAGAGCCAATTCATGCCACATGTCCAGCTTGGATACCCAATAATTGTAAGGCACAGAGGAATGTCGGAGTACAGTTGTTCGATCTGCAAGGTACTCCTTTAGCATCTGGGCAAACTTACCATTTCTTGTGGCACTACCCCGCACCTCAGGGGCTGTGGTACGTGAGGGGCTGAGCAAACTGTCCCATATCTTAAAGACTGTTCGCCTACCTCTGGCGGATTGGACTTCTGCCCCTCTCGGCCGTACGCCTTGGTTGTCCACCGATTCCTGACCTATGCCGCTAGCGTTTTGTGAGGGGAATGCTTTGCCTAATTCCGCGACGATGGCCTTCTGGAACTGCTGCATTTTGGCTGACCTCGCCGCCTCAGGAATAAGAGACATAAAGTTCTCCTTGTAACGTGGGTCTAACAGTGTTACCAACCAGTAATGATTGTCGGCCAAGATGTTCTTAACGCGAGGGTCACGAGCCAGGCAGCTTACCATATAGTCAGCCATGTGCGCCAGACTCTTAACAGCCATCACGTCAGTGTCCTGACCAACACGATGACTGAACATGCTGTCCTCGTCCTCATCTCCCCTGTCCTCTGGCCAGCCACGCTGAAGCGAGGGTATGACTGGTATGCATGTCATATCCTCAATTTGCCCGGAGAGTTGCTCCATGTCTTCATCCTCCTCCTCCTCCTCGTCATAGTCCTCCACTGCACGTTGTGATGAGATGAGGCTTGGCTGTGTTATCACCCACACCCACTACTGTTTCTTGCTCCAACTCATCGCGCTCCGCCTGCAATGCATCATGTTTGTTTTTGAGCAGAGACCGTTTTAGAAGGCAGAGAAGCGGTATGGTGACGCTAATAATGGCGTCATCGCCGCTCACAATCTTGGTGGAGTCCTCAAAGTTTTGGAGGACGGTACATAGGTCGGACATCCATCTCCACTCCTCAGGTGTTATGTGTGGAGTTTGACCCATTTCCCGACGGCTTAGGTGATGCAGGTACTTCACAACTGCCCTCTTCTGCTCACAAATCCTGACCAACATGTGCAGAGTTGAATTCCAATGCGTGGGGACATCACACACCAGTCTGTGAGCCGGAAGATGCAAACAGCACTGAAAGCCGGCAAGGCCGGCTGAAGCAGTAGGTGACTTTCGAAAATGTGCAGACAGGCGGCAAACTTTTACGAGCTGATCAGACTGCTCTGGGTATGATTTTAGAAACCGCTGAACCATGAGGTTGAGCACATGGGCCACGCATGGAACATGTGTCAGCTGGCCTCGCTTCAAAGCCGCCACCAGGTTCCGGCCATTGTCGCACATGACCTTTCCTGGGTTTAGGTTCAGAGGTGTGAGCCAGTGATATGCCTGGTGTTTCAGAGCTGTCCACACCTCTTCTGCATTGTGGGGTTTGTCACCTATGCATATTAGCTTCAGCACAGCCTGTTGCCGCTTCGCCGAGGCAGTGCTGCAGTGCTTCCAGCTTGGGACTGGTGTGGAGGGTAAAGTGGATGAGGATGCGCAGGAGGAGGAGGCTGAGGAGCATGACATTCCGGAGCTGTAGAGTGTGGGTGAAACCCTGACTGAGGTAGGGCCTGCAATCCTTGGTGTGGGAAGGACGTGTTCTGTCCCTCGATCAGACTGGGTCCCAGCTTCCACAATATTAACCCAGTATGCCGTCAACGAGATGTACCGGCCTTGCCCACAAGCACTTGTCCACGTGTCTGTGGTTAGGTGGACTTTGGCTGAAACAGCGTTGTTCAGGGCACTTGTGATGTTTTGTGACACGTGGTTATGTAATGCGGGGACGGCACACCGGGAGAAATAGTGGCAGCTGGGGACCGAGTAACGTGAGACAGCTGCCGCCATCAGGTCGCGGAATGCTTCCGCCTCCACCAGCCTAAAAGGCAACATTTCCAGCGCAAGCAGTCGCGAAATGTTAGCATTTAGAACTGTGGCATGTGGGGCATTGGCAGTGTATTTGCGCCTGGGTTCAAAAGTTTCGTGCATGGATAACTGAACGCTGCGCTGGGACAAGGACGTGCTTGATGATGGTGTTAATTCTGCATGGGCAACTACAGGTGCAGGGCAGGAGGCTTGTTCGCATGCAGCATGGACAGGGGATTGGCTCGCACGCACAACACGCGAAGACGTAGCAGTGACATCAGCAAGCACTGCTCCTCGACTCTGTTGTACATCCCACAAAGGCGGGTGCTTGGCTGATATGTGCCTGATCATGCTGGTGGTGGTCAGGTTGCTAGTTTTGGTACCCCTGCTGATGATGGCATGGCAGGTGTTGCAAATGGCCTTTTTAGAATTATCTGGAGCCAACTTAAAAAACTGCCAAACTCGGGAAGACCTAACATTTGTACAGGCACCTTGTGTCGTGTTGTTGTTTCGGGGAACGGTTGCCTGACTTCTGCCTGGAGCCATCACCCTGCTTCTTACTGCCTGTTGTGATGCTAAGCCTCCCTCCCCCTGTGCACTGCTGTCCTCGCTCTGCATCTCCTCCTGCCAGGTTGGGTCAGTTACTGGATCATCCACCACGTCGTCTTCCTCTTCTGCACCCTGCTCCTACTCCTGAATTCCTGGCAATCATGTATCATCATCGTCCACCCCTTGTTGAGACACGTTGCCAACGTTTCCTTCGTGACAATGACTCACCGTTGCGGATGCTCACGTCTCAGGCAATGATTCCATCGTCACGGTTCCGCGCCTGAGGCTGTGGGGCCCGGTGGTCAGATCAAAGGGGATATTAAAGGATGGGGATGATTCTTGTTTGTCGTGACGCCACCTGTGGGAGTCCGGTGAATGCACCGGCGCTGCTTGGGCCTCCGGGGGATGTGCGGCAGCTTGATGGGATGCTCCCCACAGGATGAGCAGGAGTCCCCAGGGCCGGGACCTGCACCAGATGGAATACGGCAGCTCAGGTAAATGCTGGACAGAGTTAGTAACAGTTTTGAAGAAAGGCACGGACACCAGATTCCTCTGTAACGGGTCTTTACTGTAACAGTTGGTTTAGTACACAGTATACAGTCTTAGGTAACGGACCGGGTGGTCTCAGCGGTGACTGGTTTTAGTCCAGAGCTCCACGGTGTCCCTCCTTTATCTAACCTTTCTATGCTGGTTGCTGGTGTCGCCTTAGTGCGCTAGTTCGAGGTACAGGAAGACTTCTGAAGGATTCCCTACCGGGTGCAATTCCAGCTGTCAGGGGCCTGTTTCCCTATGGTGGGTATCTCACTGGCAAGACGGCTTGGTTGTGGCTGTAGTGAGGTGCTCCTAAGAAGCGGTTCCTTCACTCCGGAGTCTGCAGAACAGTGGTAGACATCTGCTCGCCCGGTCCGGTGAGGTTGGGCACGGGTATGTTTTAACCCGCTCAGTAGCTGTCCGTGTTCCGGTCTGGGTCACCCCTTAATGGTGCCCAGCCGGTAAGTTGCTTTTGAGGGCTGCACGGAACTGTGCAGATCCCTGCTCCTTCTTTCCTTTCGCTCCATCGACTCACTTCTCCCCTACGTTACTCACTTCCCCCACACTACACCTTTCACTCCTCCCACCAGGACCTGATTGGCCCTCTACCTCTAGTGTGTTGGTGGTGTATGGAGCTCTGGGTTTAACTATGTCATCACTGAGACGGAAGATATTACATTTTCAGTCAGGGATGCAATACCTTCCTGTGATGCACTCGTTGCGGGGCGCCACAACAACGTGGCTGCTCAAATATTTGGTATCTGTACATACGATCTCCTCATGACCCACTTCAACAGGAGCTGGCGAGAGGCCACAATGTGTGAATGGATACGTGAACAGCTCTTTTGAGTGTCCAAGTGTGGGATCAGTAATGTCTGTGGACGTGTACTCGGCCTGGTGGTAGGAAGGAGGATCAGGTTGTGGAATGTGCGGTGCAGTATCACGGCTACTGATACTTGACCGTGTGGAAGACAGGGTGTTTGTGGTGGTGCCAATCTGACTGGAAGCATTATCCGCTATCCAACTAACAACCTGTTGACACTGGTCTTGGTTGAAGAGCGGTGTACTGCTGCGGTCCCCAAGAATTTGGGACAGGACGTGCGAGCGAGTAGATGTGGCCGTTTGTTATGGCGAAATTAGAGCTTGAACACGACCTCGGCTCTGCCTGCACCACCATCACGTCCACTTCCTTGTCCCTTGCCAACGCTCTTGCGCATTTTCAATGCTGTGCTGATGGACACGGCTAAATGAAGGCGTCCAACGACGAGTTACCTGGACAATCAGATTTAGCTATTGCTACCACTTTTTAAGAGCGACAATTAGAGAATAAGTCAGACACAGACGGAGACGTGTATTCACTACTTTTGCGTTATATCCTAGTTTGTGCAAAACACACAAAAGTGCACCCATACGCTGCCACTGACGGGCACACACTTGCGATTTGTAAATGCACGCACTAAGAACCTAACAGCTTTTTAGGAGCGACAATTACTGAGAAGTCTGACACTATCAGGTGCTGCTGACGTGTATTATTCACTCTACTTGTGCGTTATATCCTGGTTTGTGCAAAACACACAAAAGTGCACCCGTACGCTGCCACCGACGGGCACACACTTGCGGTTTTTAAATGCACGCACTAAGAACCTAACAGCTTTTTAGGAGCGACAATAAGTGGGAAGTCTGACACTATCAGGACTGTTTTAGACTGTGTACACCAGCCTCAGATATGATGAAGGCTGGTATACTGTCACTAGGAATTGCTATATACCCTGCCTGCCTGCCTGCCTATATACAGCTACAATAGTCCTGAGAAGGACTGTTATGGTCACCAGTTTGAAGCCCTGCTCCGGAACTAGCTATGAAGGGCCGCGGCGCAAACCTCTCCCTGATTCAGCAGACACTCTCCCTGCACTGACTGTCTGGATCGCTGTCTGCACAGCACAGCGCGGCCGGGTCTTATAAAGACTCGGTCACGCTGTGTGGCCGGCCAGTCACTGCAATTCCACAATTAACAGGGCTGTGGCATTGCAGTGGTCTGCCAGCCAATCCCTGCATGTGGGCTGGCTCTCTAAAGAGCGCCAACATGCAGGGATGAGGACCACGAGTACAGCACGAGTATCGCGAGATTACTCGGTACTCGCCGAGTAGCCTGAGTACAGTGATACTCGTGCGAGTGCCGAGTAGTGACAAGCGTACTCGCTCATCACTAGTTAGCTCCAATTAGTATACGCCAAAACACTGTATACTCGTTAGCGTTTGTGTCTGACCATTCCAGCTGCCGGGAATAAAGCGCTCTAATCTGTAATCTCAGTGTGCAGCTAAAAACCAACTCGTCTGCATTCATTTACCATTTAGTGTGGCAGGAGTGGCTTGTAGCTCCAAGTAGTATACGCCAAAACACTGTATATGCGTTAGCGTTTGTGTCTGACCATTCCAGCTGTCGGGATTAAACAGCTCTAATCTGTAATCTCAGTGTGCAGCTAAAAACCATCTTTTGGACGGCTTCATTTAGCTGTATACAGGCAGCACAACATTGAAAATGTGCAAGGCCGGTGGCAAGGGACAAGGAACTGGACATGATGGTGGTGCAGGGAGAGGCCGAGGCCGTGTGCAAGCTCGAATTGCGCCACAACAAACGCCCACATCATCTCGCTCAACCTTCCTGTCCCAATTTCTCGGGGACTGCAGCAGTACGCCACTATTAAACCAAGACCAGTATCAACAAGTCGTTAGTTGGATAGCGGATAATGCTTCCAGTCAATTTGGCACCACCACAAATACCTTGTCTTCCACACGGTCAAGTGTCAGAAGCCGTGAGACTGGACCGCACATTCCACACCCTGATCCTCCTTCATCCCACCATGCCGAGTGCCCGGCCCCGGACATAACTGATCCCACACTTGGACACTCTGAAGAGCTGTTCACTTATCCATTCTTAGATTCTGGCCTCTCTCTAGCTCCAGTTGAAGTGGGTCATGAGGAGATCATATGTACCGATGCACAAATATTTGAGCATCCATGGTCTCACGAAGGCAACGGTGGGAACGTATCTCAACAAGAGGTGGACGATGATGAGACACAATTGCCAGAATGTCAGGCGGAGGACCAGGGTGCGGAAGTGGAAGACGATGTGGTGGATGATCCAGTAACTGACCCAACCTGACAGAGAACATGCAGAGCAAGGACAGCAGTGCACAGGGGGAGTTAGGCGTAGCATCACAACAGGCCGGAAGAAGCAGGGTGGTGTCCGCAGGCAGAAGGCAGGCAACCGTTCCCCGAAACAACAACATGACAGAAGTTGCCAGTACAACTGTTAGGTCTTCCCGAGTCTGGCTGCTTTTTAAGGTGTCTGCAGATAATTCGAAAAAGGCCATTTTCAACACCTGCCATGCCAGCATCAGCAGGGGTAGCAAAACTAGCAGCCTGACCACCACCAGCATGAGCAGGCACATTTCAGCAAAGCACCCGACTTTGTGGGATGTACACCAGAGTCCAGGAGCAGTGTCTGCGGGTGACACCGCTGCGTCTTCCACTGTTGTGCGTGCAAGACAATCCCCTGTCCATACTGCACGCAAAGATGCCTCTTGTCCTTCTCCTGTACTTGCACAAGCAGAAATAGCACCATCATCAACCACGTCCTTGTCCCAGCGCAGCATTCAGTTATCCATACACCAATCTTAAGAACGCAGGCGCAAATACGCAGCCAACGCCCCACATGCCACAGTTCTAAATACACACATTTCACGACTGCTTGCTCTGGAAATGTTGCCTTTTAGGCTAGAGGAGACGGAAGCATTCCGCGACCTGATGGCGGCGGCTGTCCCATGTTACTCGGTCCCCAGCCGCCACTATTTCTCCCGGTATGTTGTCCCCGCATTACATAAGCACTAGAGATGAGCGAGTATGCTTGTCACTACTCGGTACTCGCACGAATATCACGGTACTTGGGCTACTCGGCGAGTACCGAGTAATCTCGCGATACTCTTGCTGTGTTCGGGGTCCACCTCCCTGCATGTTGGCGCTCTTTTCAGAGCCAGCCCGCATGCAGGGATTGGCTGACAGACACTGTAATGCCACAGCCATGTTGGTTGTGGCATTACAGTGATTGGTTGGCCGCACAGCGTCATCAGGTCTTTATAAGACCTGACCGCGCTGTGCTCGTCACTCTGCGCCATTAGACAGTCAGTGTAGGGAGAGGTGCTATTGATTGAGGGACAGATTTGTGGCCTTTCAGCTAGTGTAGGCACAGGGCTGCCAGTCTATTTACCACAATAGTCCTTCTGAGGACTACTAGAGCAGTATACAGGCAGGCAGGGAGGCAGGGTATCGACCAAACTTCGCTGTGCCAGTATACCAGCCTGCATCGCATCTGGGGCTGGTTTCCAGGCTCATCCATCCCAAAAACCTTGCTTTTAGGGATTTATTTAGCTCACTATAGGCAGGAGTAGGTTTTAGCTTAAATTAGGGTACACCAAAAGCCTTGTGCTAAAAAAAACTCTTCTCTGCACTAATTTTGCATCTAATTGCTGCTACTGTAGGTTGCAGCGTTAATTAGGGTACACCAAAAGCCTTGTGCTAAAAAAAACCTCTTCTCTGCACTAATTTTGCATCTAATTGCTGCTACTGTAGGTTGCAGCGTTAATTAGGGTACACCAAAAGCCTTGTGCTAAAATCCTACTCTTGTGTGCACTAAATTTGAATCTTAAGTGCTGCTACAGTCTGTTGCAGCGTAAATTAGGATACGCCAAAAGACACGCTATTGTACTCAGCGTTTGTGTCTGACTAGTCCACCTGCAGGGCCTTAATTTCAATACTTAGGATCTTGCTAAAAACATACTCTTGTCTCCACAAAATTTGCATCTAAGTGCTGCTACTCTAGGTTGCAGCGTACATTAGGGTACACCAAAAGCCTTGTGCTAAAAACATACTCTTGTCTGCACTAGTTTTGCATCTAAGTGCTGCTCCTCTAGGTTGCAGCGTACATTAAGGTACACCAAAAGCCTCATGCTAAAAACCTATTCTTGTCTGCATTGATTTAAAATTTCTGTGCGGCAGCAGTTTTTGTCAGCCCCAAGTAGTGTATGCCAAAACACGGTATATGCATCAGCGTTTGTGTCTGACCGTTCAAACTGCCGGGATTAAAACGCTCTAATCGGTAATCTCACTGTCCAGCTACAAACCAACTCTTGTCTGGATTCATTTACCATTGTTGTGTGGCAGGAGGTGGTTGTAGCTAAAATTTGTATCCGCAAAAACACTGAGTATACGTGTGTCAGCTTTTGTGTCTGACCAGTATAGCAGCTGTAATTTAATCTTCAATCTCAGTATCCATGTCAAAAGAACTGGTCAGCATTTTCTGTTGACAGGCGGGTGCGTTTAACTGTAATGATTCCACCTGCGGCAATAAAAACACGCTCTGACAAAACGCTAACAGCAGGGCAGGACTTCCAAGGCGTAGAGGGACAATTACTGCTATGTGTCCAGTTTGGATACCCAATAATTAGAAGGCACAGAGTAATCTAGGAGCACTTTCGTACGATCGGCAAGGTACTCCTTCAGCATCTTTACAAACTTTGCAGTCCTTGTGACAGTACCCTGCACCAGAGGGCCTGTGCTATGGGAGGGGCTAAGAAAACTGTCCCGATCTTTGAGAGTTTTCCCCTACCTCTGCTGGATTTGATTTGTGCCTCTCTCTGCCGGACACCTTGGTTGTCCACCAAACCGCGACCTCTGCCGCAAGCGTTTTCAGAAGTGAATTTTTTGACTAATTCTCCAACTAGGGCCTTCTGGAACTGCAGCATTTTTGCAGACCTCTCCGCCTCGGGAATTATTATTATTATTATTTAATAATTTATATAGCGCTATTAATTCCATAGCACTTTGCATACATGAGTAATGCTTTCTCTTTTGGAGCTCACAATCTAAACATCCTATCAGTATGTCTTTACAACGTGGGAGGAAGCCAGAGTACCCGCAGGAAACCCACGCAAACACGGGGAGAACATACAAACTCCTTGCAGATGTTGTCCTTTGTGTCCTTAGTGGGAATTGAACCCAGGACCTTAAGCTAAAGTGCTGCAAAGGCTGCAGTGCTAACCACTTGAGCCACTGTATAAGAGAAATAAAGTTCTCCTTGTAGCGTTGATCTAAAAGTGTCACCAACCAGTAATGAGTGTCCGCCTAGATGTTGATAACGGGAGGGTCACAAGACAGGCAGCATCACAAAGTCAGCCATGTGCATAACACTGTTAACAGGCAAGACTTCAGTCCTCAACAACAGGATGATTGACCATGCTGTCTTCATCCTCCTCCTCATCCTCCTCTCCCCTGTCCTCTGGCCATCCGACGGTAAGATGGTTGTGCATGTATTACCGTTAATTTCGCATGAAAGTAGCTCCATTTTTTTATCCGCCTCCTCCTCGTAATAGTCCCCCAATGCACGTTGGGATGAGATGAGGCTGTGTTGTGTGTAATCACCCCGTACGGTTTATTGCTCCAACTCATCATGTTCTGCCTGCAATGCATCATATTTGATTTTGAGCAGACAGCATTTTAGAAGACAGAGAAGCGGGATGGTGAAGCTAATTATGGCATCATCGCCCCTCACCATCTTGGTGAAGTCCTCAAAGTTTTGGCGGATGGTACATATGTCGGACACCATGTCCACTCCTGAGGTCTTATGTGTAGAGTTTGAACCATATACCGACGGCCTAGTTGATGCTGGAACTCAACAACTGCCCTCTTCTGCTCATAAATCCTGACCAACATGTGCAGCGTTGAATTCCAATGCGTGGGGAGTGGGGACATCATAGACCAGTCTGTGATACGGAATGTGCAAACGCTGCTGAAAGCTGGCAAGGGCGGCTGAAGCCGTAGGTGACTTTCTAAAATTGGGCACACAGGCGGCGTACTTTTACGAGCAGATCAGACAGCTCTGGGTAGTATTTAAGAAACCGCTGAACCACGAGGTTGACCATATGGTTGACCACTCCCTTCTTCTCCAGATCCTGGAATCCCTCGGCATCACTACCATTGCCCTCTCTGATCCCTCATACCTAGCGGAATGGACCTTCAGCGTTTTCACCTCCCAGACCTCCTCCTCACCCTACTTCCTTTTTGTCGGAGTCCCAAGGTTCGGTCCTGGGACCCCAACTTTTTCCATATACACTCTCGGCCTAGGGCAACTCATTGAGTCCCACGGCGTCCAGTACACCTCTACGCCGACGACACCCAAATCTATCTGTCCGACCTGACATCACCTCCCTACTCTCCAAAATCCCACAATGCCTTTACGCCATCTCATCCTTCTTCTCTGCTCGCTTCCTTAGACTCAACATGGACAAATCTGAATTCATAGTCTTGCCCCCAAGAAATTCCCCCCACTTCCCAACCTATCCATCTGCGTCAACGGCTGCGTCCTCTCCCCACTCCCCCAAGCCAAGTGCCTCGGGATAATCCTTGACTCCTCCCTATCCTTCAAGCCCCACATCGAGGCCCTCACCACATCCCTCCGGCTCCAGCTCAAGAACATCTCACGGATCACGTCCTTCCTCACCCACGACACCGCTAAAACACTCATTCATGCTCTTATCATCTCCCGCCTTGACTACTGCAACCTCCTTCTCAATGGCCTCCCGGCTAACTCCCTCACAGCTCTCCAGTCTATCCTCAATTCCGCTGCCTGACTAATCTACCTGTCCTCCCGCTACTCCCCTGTCTCCCCCCTCTCCCAAGCCCTTCACTGGCTCCCCACCTCCAAGAGATCCCAATTCAAAACACTAACCATGGCGTACAAAGCCATACACAACCTGGCCCCACCATACATCTCCGACCTGGTCTCCCGATACCTACCCTCACGCAACCTCTGCTCCTCCCAAGAACTCCTGCTCTGCTCCCCCCTCATCACTTCTTCGCACAACCGAATCCAGGACTTCTCCCGGGCATCTGCCTTACTCTGGAACTCCCTGCCCGAACACGTAAGACACTCTCCTACCCTGACAAGCTTAAAGTGTCACCTGAAGACTCACCTATTCTGTCAAGCCTACAACCTGCAAAATATAAAGGGAGGGGACAAGAGGCGCAATAGTGCCCTATCACTAGTGACACTAGTATGTAGATGGTGGTGCTGTGTGGCCGCTCACCTGGTCCAGTTGTGGTCCCCACAACTGGTTTGACTGCGTTTAGGAATCAATGTTCCAAGCTGCTGCAGGACCTCCACCTACCACTGGATCGTGGTATGTTCCAAGAAAGATGATGGGAGTGATGGTGTGTCACGGTCCGCGCTGCTTCTGGATAAAAAACTCACCAAAGAGCCCAGCAAACTTTCATCCTCTTTATTCCTTATTCCAACGCGTTTCAACGCCACAACCCGGCGTCTTCCTCAGGGATATTACAAGCATGCTCATAGAGGGGGTTTTTATAGCCCCTAGATCCACAAAAAAAAGAGGTGTCATCTATTTACCAATGATGTCATCCTCATCATCACAAGAGGGAGGATCCACCTATTTTGGCGCAATTTTCTTATAAAACACTAAATACATCACATAATTGCTGGAAAAATGACCCATGCCTCCAGACATTATTGATTAAATTAACTATAAAAGAAATTTTCTAAAATGGAGCAAATAGAGGCAAAGAATGAAAAATAAAAAAGATCGATCTCTCCATTAGTACATATAAAAAATGTCATGAATTGGATCACAACCTGAGACCCAGGCGACCGCCCCATACCTGACATTCTCCCATCCTACTGTATCCCAACCCGCCCCTCGTAGACTGTGAGCCCTCGTGGACAGGGTCCCTGCCCCTCCTGTACCTGTATGTCCTGATCGCTTATATTTAGTGTACTTGTTCTTGTCTCCCTTATCCTAATATAAAGTGCCATGGAGCCTAATGGCGCTATATAAATAAATAATAATAATAATAAAATGGGCCACGCATGGAACATGTGTCAGCTCCCCTCGCCACAGAGCCGCCACCATGTTCCGGGCATTGTCACACACGACCATGCCTAGCTGTAGGTTCTGCGGTATGAGCCAGTGATCTGCCTGCTGTTTCAGTGCTTTCCACAACTCTTTAGGATTGTGGGGTTTGTCACCTACGCATATTAGCCAAGGCACTGCTGCAGTGCTTCCAGCTTTGGACTGGTGTAGAGGGTGAAGTGAAGGAGGAGGAGGGTGAGGATCATGAGGTTCAGGAGCTGTACACTGTGGGTGAAAACCTGACTGAGTTAGGGCCTGCAATCCTTCGTGTCGGAAGGACGTGTTCCGTCACAAGCTCAGACTGGGTCCCGGCTTCCAGAATATTAACCCAGTGTGCCATCAGAGAGATGTACCGGCCCTGCCCGTAAGCACTTGTTCACATGTCCGTGGTTAGGTGGACTTTGCCTGAAACTGCATTGTTAAGGGCACATATGATGTTTTGGAACACGTGCTTATGTAATGCGGGGACGGCACACCAGGAAAAATAGTGTCGGCTAGGGACCGAGTAACATGGGACAGCCCCCGCCATCAGGTTGTGGAATGCTTCCTTCTCCACCAGCCTAAAATGCAACATTTTCAGCGCAAGCAGTCGCGAAATGTGTGCATTTAGAACTGTGGCATGTGCGGCGTTGGCAGCGTATTTGCGCCTGCGTCCCAAAGATTGGGGTATGGATAACTGAACGCTGCGCTGGGACATAGACGTGACTCATGATGGTGCTACTTCTGCTTGTGCAAGTACAGGTTAAGGACAGGAGGCATCTTCACCAGCAGTATGGACAGCCGATTGGCTTGCACGCACAACAGTGGAAGATGCTGCGGTGTCACCCGCAGACAATGCTCCTGTACTCTGCTGTACATCCCACAAAGTAGGGTGCTTTGCTGCCATGTGTCTGATAATGCTGGAAGTGGTCAGGCTGCTAGTTTTGCTTCCCCTGCTGATGCTGGCATGGCAGGGGTTGCAAATGGCCTTTTTCGAATGATCTCCAGACACCTTAAAAAACAGCCAGACTAGGGAAGACCTAGCAGTCGTACTGGCAACATCACTCGTGTTGTTGTTCCGGGGAACGGTTGTCTGCCCTCTGCCTGCGGACACCACGCTGCTTCTTCCGGCCTGTTGTGATGCTACGCCTAACTCCCCCTGTGCACTGCTGTCCTCGCTCTATATGTCCTCCTGCCAAGTTGGGTCAGTTACTGGATCATCCACCACGTCGTCTTCCACTTCCGCACCCTAGTCCTCCTCCTGACTTTCAGGCAATTGTGTCTCATCATCGGCCACCTCTTGTTGAGTCACGTTCCCACCGTTGACTTCGTGAGACCGTGGCTGCTCAAATATTTGGGCATCAGTACATACAAACTCCTTATGACCCACTTCAACTGGAGCTGGCGAGAGGCCAGAATCTATGAATGGATAGTGAACAGCTCTTCAGAGTGTCCAAGTGTGTGATCAGTTATGTCCGGGTCCGGGCACTCGGCATGGTGGGAGGAAGGAGGATCAGGGTGTGGAATGTGCAGTCCAGTCTCACGGCTACTCACACTTGACCGTGTGGAAGACAGGGTGCTTGTGGTGGTGCAAAACTGACTGGAAGCATTATTCGCTATCCAACTAACAACCCGTTTTCACTGCTCTTGGTTTAATAGTGGTGTACTGCTGCAGTCCCCTACAAATTGGGACAAGAAAGGTTGAGCGAGATAATGTTGGCGTTTGTCGTGGTGCAATTCCAGCTTGCTTATGGCCTCAGCCTCTGTATGCACCACCATCACGTCCAGTACCTTGGCCCTTACCACCTGCCTTGCTCATTTTCAATGTTGTGCTGCCTGTATACAGCTAAATGAATGTGTCAAAAAGATGGTTTGTAGCTGGACAATGAAATGACAGATTAGAGATTAAATTACAGCAGGTATACCGGTCGGTCACAAATGCTGAGATGGGTATACTGAATGTTTTGGCGTATACAAATTGGAGCTAAAACCCACTACTGCCTCAAAAAAGGGTAAATGAAGGCGGACAAGCTGACTCTGATCAAGATGAACAAGGGTTGTATTGGGCCCGACTTCACCACACACCACCACCAAATGATAGTATAATTTAAAATTTGTGCCCGTAAATTGCCATGCACCTCCGCACACCCACACATGGGTACACACTTCATGACTTTGGTTACTTGCTGTTCTGCTCCTCCTTCTCCTCATCTGCCACCATCATATGATCAGTGCAACCATGGTTCATGATGCCACGAAAACTTAATTTTTTTAACATCAGATTTATGATAATGATGACCCTCGCCGTTCAAATGTTAGGCAGTACTTTCATGTATACCCCCAGGGGTAAATTTTTAGGTCAATGAAAACAGAATGGGCATTACAAGTACAGTAGACCCGCTCCTTTTTAATGGGAACAATATTTAGAGGCTCTCCTCCATTTCAAGGGGCATTGAAGGGCCTCACAATTTTTGGCTTCCCTGCCTAGGGCAATAGTAAAAAAGACCCACTTGCTTCCAATGGCCACATTTTTTAAAAAAGCCCTCATGCACGCCTCTATCCAGGGGCATATTGGTGTCTCCAATTTATGGCTTCCCTGCGTAGGGCAATACTACAGCAGACCCACTTGCTTACAATGGGCACATTTTTTAAAAAAGCCCTCATGCACGCCTCTATCCAGGGGCATATTGGTGTCTCCAATTTATGGCTTCCCTGCGTAGGGCAATACTACAGCAGACCCACTTGCTTACAATGGGCACATTTTTTGCAAAAGCCCTCATGCACGCCTCTATGCAGGGGCATCTTGGTGCCTCCAAACCTTTGGCTTCCCTGCCTAGGGCAATAGTAAAAAAGACTCACTTGCTTCCAATGGCCACATTTTTTACAAAGGCCCTCATGCACGCCTCTATCTAGGGGCATTGGAGTGCCTCCCAATTTTTGGCTTCCCTGCCCTAGGGCAATGCTACAAAACACACACTTCCTTATAATGGGCACATTATTTAAAGAGGCCTTCATTTACGTCTCTTCCCAGGGACATGGGAGTGCCATACAATTTAAAAAAAAAAAATCTTTGATATATATATATATGAAATAGTAAAAAGTGGAACAGCACTATCACTTTAGAAAACGGGTGCAAGCCAGTCCTACCGTCACCAAGGTATGATAGATAAAATAAAAAAAATGGACAGCAGCACATCCTTTTCAATCACTTATGTGGATTTATTCCTGGACTGCGACGTTTCGGCTATGTCAGCCTTCCTCAAGCAGTACAGCCTTAGTGTAGTAGTGCACATATATAAGGCCCACACAGGGGCAATTACAATCAATAGTGGTTACATGATTTAGATATAAAAACTGTTTAAACACAGTAATTAACAGTGAAAAGAAGTACCCTTAATATAGTAAAGTGCTTTGTAAATAGTGCTCAAGTGAAAACATTCTTAAAAACTGTTATTAGAAAGTTAAAATATATCATATTCCCATAATTGGTACTTATCTATTAATTTCCCACACATGTATGCAAGATCCCGATGATTGCACCTAAATTACAGCCTGTATACAGCTCACCTATACCATCTCGATGTACATACTGGCGCTCCATGTGGAACGCTCGCGCATGCCCAGTTGCGCTGTCATTCACTTCTCGCGCATGCGTGCTACATCGCAGACGGGAATCTCGTGCTCCCAGCTTGCACGAACTCCCGCGCGTGCGCAGTGCAAGAAGCGAGAATCTCGGCGGCCATTTTTTCACCGTAGTAACGCTGTCAACAACAACATGTTGTATACATATGGATACTAGAGCACTTTCTTTGTTCAAAGTTAAACTTAGAAGCGGTCTATCTATTTAATATATAATAACAGGGGTCCACAGGGCACTTGAATCTTATTATTCATAGTAAACGCAGTGTATATTGTCTTCATATAAACCCCTCATCCAGGTCGGAATCTATGGGGCATTTCTCCAATCAAAGCATGATTGTAATATACATTCTAGTTTAGTACTCCTCACCCTATTAATATAGACCACACAGTATGTTTAGTCATTAAATGTGCTCTTTATTTCCAGAAAATAATATAATATGATGGCCACTTATCAGTACATATCGATAGGTATGGCAGAGTCTATATCACATAGCCTTAGAAGGATGCAAACTATCGTCAAATCTGCAAAGAATAGGAAACAAAAGAAGAATTAAGTTCAATCAATCATATCAATAATTTAATAAATACAAATTTATATTAAAATAAAAACCTCTACTTATCAATCAGACTGTATTATACCTCTAAGTAACAGAGGTTTCACATCCTAATACCAAGACTTTTTCTCTATCATAACGCTCCAACAATTTCTTTTAACTCTATGTTGCCTGTGTCAACCTATATTCAACATTAAGTCCCTGGGGTTTTAATGTCCCCAACCGATGGATCCACTCCAATTCACGTTTTTTCAGGAGGCGGATCCTATCACCCCCCCTTCTTTGTACAGGGATAAAGTCTATAATTCTAAACCTCAATTGATGTTCATTATGGCCCCGTTCAAAAAAATGTTTAGAGACTGGGAGATCTTTACGTTCTTTTCTTATGGTATGCCTATGGTGATTAATTCTTGTTTTAAAATCCCATGTAGTTTCTCCCACGTACCATAAGGGACATGGGCACTCTAATAGGTATACCACAAATTCCGACGAGCAAGTCAAATAATGCTTAATCTCAAAGACTTCACTAGTTTTAGGATGTTTGAAAGAGGAGCCCTTAATCATGAGTCTGCAATTTATGCAAGAAAGACATGGGTAACACCCTTTTCTTTTGTTACCCGTCAAATATCTTTGTTTGTCTTTCTTAAGAGAACCTAGATCTGAATGTATTAATTTATCACCCAAACTACGACTTCTCTTATATGCCAAGAGCGGGGGCAATTTAAAGGCCTCTACTTGTGGTAGACATTTAGTCAACATCCCCCAATGTTTTTTAATAATTCTAGCTATTAGTCCGCTCTCATTGCAAAAAGAAGTCACAAAGGGTATACGTATAGATTCTTTTTTGTTTGTACTTCTACTTAGAGCACATTCTCTATCTACCAGATCTACTCTCGTTCTTTGTTTTTTAAGTAGTTTCATTGGGTATTGCCTCAAGTTAAATCTTGTCATCATTTCGGTCAAAGATTCTTCCTGTATTTCAGGATCACTCACTATCCGCTTTACCCTCAACATTTGACTATAAGGGATAGCATCTCAAGTGTTTTTCAGATGATGGCTGTCATAGGTCAGAAGGTCATTCTTATCAGTCTTTTTCCTGAACAATTCTGTACTCAAAGTGTTATCATTGTATTTTACTAAAACATCTAAAAATTGAATTTCACTTTTTGAATAGACAAGGGTAAATTTGATGGTTTCATCCAACATATTAAGGTGCTCATGAAATTTTAACAGAGAGTCTTCCGTACCCGTCCATATGAGGAAGACGTCATCTATATATCTCCACCAAACAGCCACCTGTTCAAATAATTCGGCATTATAGATGACGTCTTCCTCTAGGACCCTCATTACAATATTGGCGTAAGCAGGCGCCATATTGGCCCCCATTGCCGTACCTCGGCACTGCAAATAAAAATCATCACCAAAAAGAAAATAATTATTCCTTAGAACCAATTCTAATAGTTGTAATATTAGTTGATTCTCATCTTTCGTATACTTTGTTTCCACCAATTTTCTCTCTACAGCTTTAAGCCCTCTCTCATGGTTAATGGACGTGTATAATGATACAACGTCAAACGACGCTAAATACACCTCACCAAAAACTGACAGTTCTTATATTTTACATATAAAATCCGTGGTATCCTGTATATAAGATTCCGCTTCTTTAGCCACAGGATTTAGAATTTTGTCTAGAAAAACACCTATGTTAGAGAGAATAGAATTAGACCCAGAGACTATCGGACGACCAAGAGGATCTACAAGAGACTTGTGAATCTTAGGTAAGATATATAAAACAGGAGTAGTTGGAGCATCAATTACCAAAAATTCAAACAGTTCTTGTGTTATAATTTTTTATCTAAAGCTTCTTGCAGGACCTTAGTTATACTTCTAGCTATATCAAATTTCGGGTCCTTCACAAGTCTCTTGTAGACCTCCTGGTCTCCTAATTGTCGCCTAATTTCTTCTATATATTTGGACCTATCCATAATGACAACTGCGCCACCTTTGTCCGCCTTCTTAATTACTATTGTGTCATCATGCATAAGGTCCTTCAAGGCCTCTGCCTCTTTCCGCTTTAAATTTGGTCTAGTATATATTCTATTATTTTTATTATCTTTTCTCAAGCTTTCCACATCTTTATTCACTGCTTCAACATATGCTTCAATTGCTGGAGATACTATTGTTGGAACAAAGTTACTTTTTCTTTTAAGTCTATTTGTCACTGCAAAAAAATCTGTATTTTCAATGCTTTTTGGTACCACTTCTCTGGAACTGAACCATTCCTTTAATTTTAAGATTCAATAAAATTGTTGTAAATCCAGAGAAAGCTGAAAAAAATCAGCGAATGAATTAGGACTAAAACTTATCCCCTTGTTTAATAAAGAAATATGACTCTCATTTAGCACCTTTTTTGAAAGATTCACCACCAAATTACCTTCTAATTTTTCGGAGTTTTTTTGGAGTTCTTTCCCTTCCCCTTCTTGTCTTTTTTGTTTCCGGTTATGTCTCCTTCCTCCTCTCCTTTTTCTTCTGGTTTCTTTGGATCTAAACTCAAAACCATTAGTTTTAATACCACAATACAATGTACATTTACAGTTATTATTACTATAAGCACAACCTTTATTCTTCCATTTTCCTGCGCCATCTCTTTGCCAGTTATAAATGTTACCACTAGCATAGTCCTCAGAATCTCTTAACCATTTCCTTCTTTTTCCTTCCTCGAGGTCAATACGCAACTTCGCTACCCTAGTTGTTATAGACTCTTTAAAGGTGATCAATTCATCCTCCTTCAATAAACTCTGCAACGTAGTGTCAACTATAGAGAAGTCCAGCTGAAATTTCTTTAGTTCATGCTGTATAAACTCTATATTCAATAATATTATATCCAGTCCATATTTATTCGAAATTTTGCAAAATTTCGTACAGTAGAACGAATCCCCTGCCATCAAATTAGGTCTAATATTTGAACGTAATCCCCTGGGTATAATACGGGCTTTATAGTACTCTGACAATGTTGATAGATGTAATTGTAAGGTCAGGATTTTCTTTGACATGTTCTCATATTTAAACTTCAGATCCGCAACTGATGATGCACTTAAAAAAGTAGTCTCAACATCCAGTCCCTTTAAGATGCGATCCTCATCATCTGAGGTATAGCTGAAAGTACCAGGTTCAAATAACGTTTCCATAATCCACTTCAATATGGTCTTATCAAAAAATTAAAAAATATGTGCAAAAATTTCCAAGGTTATAGATATGAAATAGCAAAAAGTGGAACAGCACTATCACTTTAGAAAACGGGTGCATGCCCCATAGATTCCGACCTGGATGAGGGGTTTATATGAAGACAATATACACTGCGTTTACTATGAATAATAAGATTCAAGTGCCCCGTGGACCCCTGTTATTATATATT
The DNA here is from genome assembly GCA_033576535.1 of Allobates femoralis. NCBI lineage: Eukaryota > Metazoa > Chordata > Amphibia > Anura > Aromobatidae > Allobates > Allobates femoralis. Next base: position 156,465,702 of record JARQOC010000011.1, on the reverse strand, counting down.
AAATAGATAGACCGCTTCTAAGTTTAACTTTGAACAAAGAAAGTGCTCTGGTATCCATATGTATACAACATGTTGTTGTTGACAGCGTTACTATGGTGAGAAAATGGCCGCCGAGATTCTCGCTTCTTGCACTGCGCACGCGCGGGAGTTCGTGCAAGCTGGGAGCACGAGATTCCCGTCTGCGATGTAGCACGCATGCGCGAGAAGTGAATGACAGCGCAACTGGGCATGCGCGAGCGTTCCACATGGAGCGCCAGTATGTACATCGAGATGGTATAGGTGAGCTGTATACAGGCTGTAATTTAGGTGCAATCATCGGGATCTTGCATACATGTGTGGGAAATTAATAGATAAGTACCAATTATGGGAATATGATATATTTTAACTTTCTAATAACAGTTTTTAAGAATGTTTTCACTTGAGCACTATTTAAAAAGCACTTTACTATATTAAGGGTACTTCTTTTCACTGTTAATTACTGTGTTTAAACAGTTTTTATATCTAAATCATGTAACCACTATTGATTGTATTTGCCCCTGTGTGGGCTTTATATATGTGCACTACTACACTAATATATATGATAAATGAAATAAATGAAATAATGAGTGGCACTGGAAACATGAGGATCAAGTGAATATATGAATTGCAGTAACTGCTCTAAGGTAAAAATGGAGATCTTAGTTCCCGTTAATGGCCACTAGCGGTTAAGCTTGGCATCCACTTACAAGGAGCTCTCCACTGCCAAGTCCTAACACTATGCCCTAGTGAATTGTGAGTGTGAATAGGTTTATATGCCAAAGATTTAATTGGGAATGATGAAAAGGTGTGTGTAGGGCTCTGACAGTGTTGTCCATGTGTGGACACCAAACTAAGGAAAGGGGGGAAGGGAAAATAATATAGTGGGAGCTCAGTCAAAAATAAGCAATATATGAATCAGGTTATGACGGCATCACCACTTTAAGCGTAGGTGCAGGCAGAAAATAATGTACTTACAATTACGGTCATCTGCCGCGACACTACTATATATGATAAATGAAATAAATGAAATAATGAGTGGCACTGGAAACATGAGGATCAAGTGAATATATGAATTGCAGTAACTGCTCTAAGGTAAAAATGGAGATCTTAGTTCCCGTTAATGGCCACTAGCGGTTAAGCTTGGCATCCACTTACAAGGAGCTCTCCACTGCCAAGTCCTAACACTATGCCCTACACACACCTTTTCATCATTCCCAATTAAATCTTTGGCATATAAACCTATTCACACTCACAATTCACTAGGGCATAGTGTTAGGACTTGGCAGTGGAGAGCTCCTTGTAAGTGGATGCCAAGCTTAACCGCTAGTGGCCATTAACGGGAACTAAGATCTCCATTTTTACCTTAGAGCAGTTACTGCAATTCATATATTCACTTGATCCTCATGTTTCCAGTGCCACTCATTATTTCATTTATTTCATTTATCATATATAGTAGTGTCGCGGCAGATGACCGTAATTGTAAGTACATTATTTTCTGCCTGCACCTACGCTTAAAGTGGTGATGCCGTCATAACCTGATTCATATATTGCTTATTTTTGACTGAGCTCCCACTATATTATTTTCCCTTCCCCCCTTTCCTTAGTTTGGTGTCCACACATGGACAACACTGTCAGAGCCCTACACACACCTTTTCATCATTCCCAATTAAATCTTTGGCATATAAACCTATTCACACTCACAATTCACTAGGGCATAGTGTTAGGACTTGGCAGTGGAGAGCTCCTTGTAAGTGGATGCCAAGCTTAACCGCTAGTGGCCATTAACGGGAACTAAGATCTCCATTTTTACCTTAGAGCAGTTACTGCAATTCATATATTCACTTGATCCTCATGTTTCCAGTGCCACTCATTATTTCATTTATTTCATTTATCATATATAGTAGTGTCGCGGCAGATGACCGTAATTGTAAGTACATTATTTTCTGCCTGCACCTACGCTTAAAGTGGTGATGCCGTCATAACCTGATTCATATATTGCTTATTTTTGACTGAGCTCCCACTATATTATTTTCCCTTCCCCCCTTTCCTTAGTTTGGTGTCCACACATGGACAACACTGTCAGAGCCCTACACACACCTTTTCATCATTCCCAATTAAATCTTTGGCATATAAACCTATTCACACTCACAATTCACTAGGGCATAGTGTTAGGACTTGGCAGTGGAGAGCTCCTTGTAAGTGGATGCCAAGCTTAACCGCTAGTGGCCATTAACGGGAACTAAGATCTCCATTTTTACCTTAGAGCAGTTACTGCAATTCATATATTCACTTGATCCTCATGTTTCCAGTGCCACTCATTATTTCATTTATTTCATTTATCATATATAGTAGTGTCGCGGCAGATGACCGTAATTGTAAGTACATTATTTTCTGCCTGCACCTACGCTTAAAGTGGTGATGCCGTCATAACCTGATTCATATATTGCTTATTTTTGACTGAGCTCCCACTATATTATTTTCCCTTCCCCCCTTTCCTTAGTTTGGTGTCCACACATGGACAACACTGTCAGAGCCCTACACACACCTTTTCATCATTCCCAATTAAATCTTTGGCATATAAACCTATTCACACTCACAATTCACTAGGGCATAGTGTTAGGACTTGGCAGTGGAGAGCTCCTTGTAAGTGGATGCCAAGCTTAACCGCTAGTGGCCATTAACGGGAACTAAGATCTCCATTTTTACCTTAGAGCAGTTAGTGCAATTCATATATTCACTTGATCCTCATGTTTCCAGTGCCACTCATTATTTCATTTATTTCATTTATCATATATAGTAGTGTCGCGGCAGATGACCGTAATTGTAAGTACATTATTTTCTGCCTGCACCTACGCTTAAAGTGGTGATGCCGTCATAACCTGATTCATACACTACTACACTAAGGCTGTACTGCTTGAGGAAGGCTGACATAGCCGAAACGTCGCAGTCCAGGAATAAATCCACATAAGTGATTGAAAAGGATGTGCTGCTGTCCATTTTTTTGATTTTTTATATATATATATATATATACTAGCTGTGAGCCCGATGCGATTGCATCGGGATTCTAGAACTGGTGTATAGTTTATTAAATTAGATTTTTAACTAATAATCCAATTATTCCATGATAGATGGCGGCTCAATTGTAAAGAATCGGGAATGTAGCATGCATATATACATTATTCATTCAAATTTGACAATAATGCACATAAGACATGATATCTATCTATCAACTACCAATGTTTGTATGGTATATATCAGTGTAGTACATGTCATGATTCTAAGGCAAGGCTTTTCGTACAGATACTGGCACTGATGTTTTGTACAGACTACGTATATTCAATTTATATATGAATATTAATAATCTATGATTGAGCCAGTACATGTTTCCCCACCAACCACGGGAAGGTAGCCTTACAACTGGTGGGACCTACTCTACTCTACCCCTAATAATTAATAGTTAGACTCCTTTTAAAGCAGATATTTTTTGGCTATTTGCAGAAGGTGTAGAATAACCAAATACAATTTCTGCACTTTGCACCAAAGGACCTACCTACAGCTCACTTTTAGCAAGTAACATGTAATGTATATGGAACTTGCAATTAGCTTGTAGTAAATACGGCAAGCACAGCTTTAACAGGTTGACTAAATGCAACCACTAAAAATCAAAGCTAACTGTGATTTTGGCAGTTGAAACTGTTGAAAGCACATGTGCCGCAACTACTGCAAGTAAAGCACAAATTGCATTAACATTTCATGCAACTTACAGTAAGAGTGCTGTAGGTCACCATTAGACAGCAAGTGTCAAAATTGATGTGTTCACACTATAAATTCCACAAATAGCAGAATAAGTCAGATTTAAAATGAAAATGTCTATTCTTTCCCTATGTGTCTAAATATGTACCTATATGTATGTATGTATTTATATGTACAGAACACACTTCAAGATAGAGATGTGTGTGAACAGCTGTCCCACCCGTCTCTAATGCTGCCTTCAAACTTGCAGATGCATCTGCACCATTTTGCAGATGCATCTGCATGCAGACGGTAAACCCTATCTTTATAATGGGACGCACAGTGTCTGCAGATGCTTCCAGACAGCCGAGCACAACCATTCACTGCTATATGTGATCTCTGCGCAGGCAGATGCTTGGGTACAGATCACAGACTCTCCTCCGCAGCAGGGACACGACATGTTGCATCCCTGGTGAGGGTGGGAGTGTGTGATTTGTATGCAGGCATCCGCCTGCGCACAGATCACATATAGGAGTAAATGTGTGTGCACGGCTGCCTGCAAGCATCTGCAGACACCGTGCGTCCCATTATAAAGCTAGGGTCTACCATGTCCATGCAGATGCATTTTCAAAACGATGCAGATGCATCTGCAAATGTGAAGGCAGCCTTAGCTGTTGACAAAAACCTGACCCTGTGTAAAAAGAAAATAAAATCTCGCAGCAGCTATACTGCTGGAGCTTCAGGTTATTATCACTAAATGCAAGCATTTAGATGATACACATCACAATCTACTACAAAATGTGTGTTTATATACATATACAATGAAATTTAAAAAGAAATTTTAAAAGCTAAAAAAGTAAGAACAATATATTTTAAATAACTATTTTATATCTAAAACCTATTTATAATATCTTTATAACGAAATTAATATTTTTGGTATTTTTGTCTATTTCTATTCTTCTACATCTATAGCTAAATTAAATTATTGTAATATTTGTGTTTAATTAGAAAGTATGTATCTAAATAGAATATGTATGTAAATAATTGAAAGTAAAATATTTTTATACACTATATTTTCAGTGAAAAGCAAAACTAAGGACTATATTTCTTAAAGACGTATTTAATATCTAATAACTAATTATAATGTCTTTATCTAAAACTAAAGTAATTTGTTTGGTATGTTGGATTATTTCTATTGCTATACATCTATTTTTAAACAATTTTTTTATAATTTTTTTGGTCAATTCCTATACAGCTATGGGTAAAGTAATTTTTATTTTTTTTTTAGTACTTTAGATCTATGGCTAAACTATTTTATGGTAATATTTTTGTTTAATTAGAAAATAATTATGTATCTAAATGTAATATGCATATAAAGAATTTAAAATAAAATATTTCTCTATACTATATTGTAATTGAAAATGTACACTAATGACTATATTTCTTAAATAACTATTGTATATATAAGAACTAATTTTAATATCTTTTTGTATAACAAATAATATTTTTTTTTTTTTTTATTGCTATACATCTATGACTAAACTAATTTATTGTAATATTTATATTTAATTAGAAAGTAAATATGTATTTAAATCTAATATGTATCTAAAGAATTTTAAATAAAATATTATTAGAGAGAATATTTGTAGTAAAGAGTATTTCACTACTGGGCAGCAATTTGACTTGAATGGGTGTATCCAACACTTTCACCTTAACATTGCATCGTATTTTCACTCGTGAAAAATCCACATATAACTGTCCATGTCCAAAAACTGTTTGTGACAAAAAAATCCATACTTTCTTCAGTGTATTGGCTTGGGATTTGTTGATGGTCATGGAAAAAGTAGACTTCACGGGAAATTGTTGACGTCTTAACTTGAAAGGTAAGGCAGTGTCTGATGGAGATAAATAAATCTTTGGAATAAACACCACATTTCCTTCTGCAGACCCAGTAATCACTTTTGCTTGAATGAGATTGTCAAACAAAGTGATGACAATGAAGCGATTCCCATTGCAAAGACCTTTTATGCTGTTAAAGGTGTGCAAAATCATGACAATGGTACCAATGTGTAATTTGAGGCGATGATAAGGCATTCCCATTGGTGTGAGTGAATGTAAAAATTCCACTGGATATTGGTCTGAATCTTCAGTCAGAATGGAATCATCACTAATGTACTCAGTGTATTCATCAACAATGCAATCCATAACCTGAGAGTTCACCATTTCCACATGGACATTTTTAGGACAAAGATTGTCATGTGATGCAGCAATGTGAATGCTTTCATTGTTATATCCATCAGGTATGTAAATGTAATATATATCGAAAGAATTTAAAATAAAATATTCTTATAGGCAATATTTTTTGTAAAGACTTTTTCTGAATGAGGCAGCAACTTTCCTTGAATGGGTGTATGCAGCACTTTCACCTTAACAATACATCTTCTTTTCACTCGTGAAAAAGCCACATATAACTGTCCATGTCCAAAAACGGGTTGTGGGGCAAAAAATCCCTACTTTCTCCACTGTTTGGCCTTGGGATTTGTTGATGGTCATGGGAAAAGTAGACTTCACAGTAAATTGTCAATGTGTTAAGTTAAAAGGTAAGGCAGTCTCTGATGGAGATAAATCAATCCTTGAAATAAACACCACATTTCCTTCTGCAGACCCAGAACTGACTTTTGCTTGAATAAGATTCTCAAACAAAGTGATCACAATGAAGCGATTCCCATTGCAAAGACCTTTTATGCTGTTAAAGGTGCGCAAAACCATGACAATGGTACCAATGTGTAATTTGAGGCGATGATAAGGCATTCCCATTGGTGTGAGTGAATGTAAAAATTCCACTGGATATTGGTCTGAATCTTCAGTCTGAATGGAATCATCACTAATGTACTCAGTGTATTCATCAGCAATGCAATCCATAACCTGAGATTCACCATTTCCACATGGACATTTTTAGGACAAAGATTGTCATGTGATGCAGCAATGTGAATGCTTTCATTGTTATATATTACATTTATATACATGATGGATATATCTAAAGAATTTAAAATAAAATATTCTTATAGACAATATTTTTTGTAAAGAGTTTTTCTGAAAGAGGCAGCAACTTTCCTTGAATGGGTGTATGCAGTACTTTCACCTTAACAATACATCTTCTTTTCACTCGTGAAAAAGCCACATATAACTGTCCATGTCCAAAAACGGGTTGTGGGGCAAAAAATCCCTACTTTCTCCACTGTTTGGCCTTGGGATTTGTTGATGGTCATGGGAAAAGTAGACTTCACGGTAAATTGTCAATGTGTTAAGTTAAAAGGTAAGCCAGTCTCTGATGGAGATAAATCAATCCTTGAAATAAACAACACATTTCCTTCTGCAGACCCAGAACTGACTTTTGCTTGAATAAGATTCTCAAACAAAGTGATCACAATGAAGCGATTCACATTGCAAAGACCTTTTATGCTGTTAAAGGTGCGCAAAACCATGACAATGGTACCAATGTGTAATTTGAGGCGATGATAAGGCATTCCCATTGGTGTGAGTGAATTTAAAAATTCCACTGGATGTTGGTCTGAATCTTCAGTCTGAATGGAATCATCACTAATGTACTCAGTGTATTCATCAGCAATGCAATCCATAACCTGAGAGTTCACCATTTCCACATGGACATTTTTAGGACAAAGATTGTCATGTGATGCAGCAATGTGAATGCTTTCATTGTTATATCCATCATGTATGTAAATGTGATATATATCTATAAGAATATTTTATTATAAATTCTTTAGAGAATATTTTTTGTAAAGACTTTTTCAGAATGAGGCAGCAACTTTCCTTGAATGGGTGTATGCAGTACTTTCACCTTAACAATACATCTTCTTTTCACTCATGAAAAAGCCACATATAGCTGTCCATGTCCAAAAATGAATTGTGGGGCAAAAAAATCCCTACTTTCTCCAGTATTTGGCCTTGGGATTTGTTGATGGTCATGGGAAAAGTAGACTTCATGGGAAATTGTCGATGTGTTAACTTAAAATGTAAGGCAGTCTATGATGGAGATAAATCAATCCTTGAAATAAAAAACACAATTCCTTCTGCAGACCCAGAACTGACTTTTGCTTGAATAAGATTCTCAAACAAAGTGATCACAATGAAGCGATTCCCATTGCAAACACCTTTTATGTTGTTAAAGGTGCGGAAAAGCATGACAATGGTACCAATGTGTAATTTGAGGCGATGATAAGGCATTCTCATTGGTGTGAGTGAATTTAAAAATTCCACTGGATATTGGTCTGAATCTTCAGTCTGAATGGAATCATCACTAATGTACTCAGTGTATTCACCAGCAATGCAATCCATAACCTGAGAGTTCACCATTTCCACATGGACATTTTTAGGGCAAAGATTGTCATGTGATGCAGCAATGTGAATGCTTTCATTGTTATATCCATCATGTATGAAAGTGTAATATATATCTAAAGAATTTAAGATAAAATATTCTTATAGACAATATTTTTAGTAAAGACTTTTTCAGAATTAGGCACCAACTTTCCTTGAATGGGTGTATCCAGCACTTTCACCTTAACATTACATCTTCTTTTCACTCGTGAAAAAGCCACATATAACTGTCCATGTCCAAAAACAGGTTCTGGCAAAAAAATCCCTACTTTCTCCAGTGTTTGGCCTTGGGATTTGTTGATGGTCATGGCAAAAGCAGGCTTCAAGGGAAATTGTCGACGTCTTAACTTGAAAGGTAATCCAGTCTCTGATGGAGATAAATCAATCCTTGGAATAAACACCACATTTCCTTCTGCAGACCCAGTAATGACTTTTGCTTGAATCAGATTGTCAAACAAAGCAATGACAATCAAGCGAGTCCCATTGCAAAGACCTTTTCTGCTGTTAAAGTTGCGCAAAAGCATGACAATGGTACCGATTTTTAATTTGAGGCGATGAGAAGGCATTCCCGTTGGTGTGAGTGAATTTAAAAATTCCACAGGATATTGATCTGGATCTTCAGTCTCATCAGGATCAATGGAATCATCACTAATGTATTCAGTGTATTCACCAGCAATGCAATCCATGACCTTAGAGTTCACCATATCCACATGGTCATTTTTAGGGCAAAGAATGGCATGTGATGCAGCAATCTGAATGCTTTCATTGTTATCTACATCAATGACAATGTTTTCACCAAATATAGCAAGAATGATTGAGCCAGTGCAGATCATGTCTTGTGGGATTTCAATGGTATCATCTCCAAGGTTGAAATCATTAGACAATTCACCATTTCCCAGTTGAAGTAACCAACGGCTATAATCAGGATCAATGGAGCGCATATTGTTGAAGAGTGGCAATTGAGTGAAAAGCTGCCATTGTCGTGAGTATTTAATACAACTCTCTATAATGTCAGTTCTTGTACCATGTGGGATGATAGGCAGACACTGTCGAAAGTCTCCTCCCAGAACAATGACTTTCCTCCAAAAGGTGTTGTATTTTTCTTGGAGATATCTGTTGTCATGACATCACGTAAAAGTTGATCTATCACATGCAATGCATATTTAGATAAGAGAGTGGACTCGTCAATAATGAAAAGTTTGGTACTTTTCAAATGTTGTGCAGCATCTGTATCATTTTTAATCCTTGAAACGGAAGTTTCATTGATTGGAATTGGTATTCCGTAAAGCGAATGGATAGTTCTACCTCCTTGCAGTAAGTTAGCTGCAATCCCTGTACTGGCTGCAGGTGAGACAATTTCGCCTTCTCCTCTTAGTTCATGAATTAATAAATCATACAGATATGTTTTGCCACTGCCACCTGGACCGTCAATGAAAAAGCACTTAGGTTGTCCACTTCTATCGTGTAAAGCTTGATTGATCGCATCATAGGCCAAAAGTTGGTGGTCATTTAAAGTAGCTTTCATTTGCTGAGCTCTTCTTAACTCATCATCCTTGTTGTATAGTGGAGCGATGTATGGCTTTCTTTTTGGTCGTGGTAGATTAAAATCAGTAAAAGTTTTGCCATGAAATTTTAGAATAGTTTGGACATCAGTCATAGCATATCCTTCACAATTCTCACACTCCTCAGTGTTGGAGTGATATGCATGGCAGTAGTCTTGGATAAAGTCTTGTTTAAATTCTTTCCACAACTCCAATGGATGAGCTGGAGGACCAAAAATACATATATATGCGAACATATCACGAAGCTGTGCAGGCATGTTGAGAACACAGGCATCCAATAAAGTATTTCTCCAAACAGTGTCATCGAAGAGCAATCCAAGAGCTAATGCTGCCTCTTTGAAAGTTGGGTATGTCACTTCATTAACAGTCTTAATGTTGTCAAAACTTGTTGCTCCTTTGACATGCAGTAACAACAACCTTAAATAGTACCGTTCTTGATCTTTCATACTGACAGTATACATTCTTCCAATCACTGAAGAACCTCCTCGCTTTCTAACTTCCCATGCACCTTCTTTCCAAACATAGTGCTCTGGAATTTGGCGGTAGAAGTAATCATGAGCATGCGGGTCACTCTCATTCAGCTCAAAGTAGCCCATCAGAGTAGATTTTCTGTGCATTGTGGAACTGATGTCGTCAACAGAGTCATCCTCATGAAAATAAAGCGGTTGAGAATGTGGGAGATGTACGGCCAGGCGAATAATGGAGTGCGATTGTCTATGCATCGGGTAAGCAAATATTCGCCAAGCTGCCTCCGGTGCACTGACGTATCTTGAATCCATGAATTGATGTGTTTCATCATGGTGGATATTAGTTTGGCAAATTTCAAGATTGGCTTTATCATGTCCTTTGTAGACATATTTGAAGAGGTATTTAACACTTTGAATGGAAGCACATACCTCAACATTAATATGACACTTGTATGTTAATAGTAGGTAAGGGTTATAGGGAACAACCCAAGAATTATCAATCATCTTTGAACGTATTTGAAAGGATGATCCTTCCTTTCTTTGATAAGTAGGGTATGCATCCTTAGCTATGAGTGTTCTTGGTTGGAAATCTTTAGGAAAACCTTTCTTACACTTGCCAAGATCCATACATGGAGAATTGGGGTTGTGTTGACCACAGGGTCCATGAATCATGTGTTGCATCACAATGTCATGGAGCAGAGGGTATTCTTCTGGATCAGGGATTTCAGCCCAAACTATATTATCCACTTCAACCTCAGTTCTTAGTTTGGATTTGCTATCCAGAATGATCAAAATGTGAGCGTGTGGTAGGCCACGCTTTTGGAATTCAATAACATGAACCATTGCACAAACTTTGCCAAATAATCCAGTGTTAATTTCTTTTAATAGTGCTTCCAATTTAATTCTGAAGACACGGGCCACTAAATCAGGTCTATGTTCCACACGCTGCCATGGCTCTAAATTGTTTGTAATCTCCCTCCATTTAGGATTACAGGTCATGGTTACAAAAAGATCTGGTCGTCCAAATTTAGTCACAATAGCCATGGCATCCTGATAGCGTTGCTGCATGTTTCTGGGACTGCCTTCAAAAGAAGATGTAAAATGACCGTCTTGCCAATGGGAATACCTTTGTCAACAGATTGTTTCAGAAGATGTTCCTGGAGTACGCAATAATCCTCCACTTTTAAATCCTTTTGATGATGACGGATAAAATTTAAGCGATTAGCCTCGATTTTTACATACGCATCCACTAAGTACTGCTGTGTTAGTTTGCCACCATTCAGGACAGGATTGAACTGATTCCGTACAGACAGCAAATAGCAGTAATACTGGAGCTGTGTAATCCGGCGTTGACTTTTGCCTTGATGCTTGAGTCCCTCATGCCAGCCTTGTTCTCCATGAGGAAAAAATAAAGGATAGAGTAATGCATCTAAATTGCTGTGTAGAATACTGACTTGCTGTTTTTTTTGGGGCCAAGGGGTTATTTGGATCAGGTTTCAAATGAATTAAAATGTCTCTATTGAATGGTGGCTCTCCATCAGCATTTTCAAAGACCACAGCAACTTCATTGGCAGTAGGATTGTTATAGCGTCTCGGGTCTTGGCCTCTGTCTTGTTTAATGGCCATGATAATATTTGGCATTTTTGTGCCATGTTCTCTTTGCCTTCTGTTCTTCTTCTACTTCAACTTGACGTAGCATTTTGTAGGCCGAAACAAAGGGATTAATATTATCCAATTGAAGAGCAATGATACTCATTAAAGTAGCATTACATTTAACATTTTCTGGAGACTGTAGCCGTTGGTCAGTAGCGCTTAGAGTATCTAAAATGTACAGTTGTGCATATGCTGGAGTTTGATCTTGAGCAGGATGGAGTGTTCCAGTGCGATGATAAATTTGCCCATGAATACGAAAGCAGTATGGTCCATGTCCAGGAGGTAGAGAAACATGGGCACCCATGGAGGCAAAAGCAAAAGAACTATTAATGCTCCTTATATTCTCCATCAAATTTTGACTGTACTCACTCTCTCCTTTCAGCAGGCGTTGGAAGACGTGCGGGTATTGAGGTAATGGTACCTTTACTTTTCCCTTGTGGCAACAAAGAGTAAACTGTTGATCTGATGGTCGTTTCAGCAGTAAAATGTCGAGCCTCACAATGTTCACATATTACATTCATGAAACCACAGAAATGTTCTGGAATAACATGATCCTGATCAATAAATCCCCTTTCATGTAGAAGAGATGAATAGAATGAACGTAGAAATTTATTATGTAATCCTACATAAATGAGACGTGGAAGGGATGTAGATTCCAAACATTCAATAAATGAAGAAGTGGAATATAAATTCCGTTCTGCCTGTTGCAATATAGAAGTGGAAGAAGAAGTTTGACGTTCTTCACGACGTAATGTAGCCAAATGGGCCAAGTGGACTTGTCTAGATGTAGGAGATTCTGTATCTTGACGCATCTGTCTTGTCCTTTTAAGCCTCAAAATTTTACACTGTTTGCTGTATGGCGTCTCCTCAGCACAGTGTTTTCGTTTAGATGTGGCCTTGCGATGCAGTAAAGGCTGTTCAGTTGTAGTCAAGATAGTAGAAGAAGAGGTGGCAGGAGTCTGAGCATCAGACAAAGAGGTGGCAGCAGTCAGAGCATCAGATGAAGAGGTGGCAGCAGTCTGAGGATCAGACGAAGAGGTGGCAGGAGTCTGAGCATCAGACAAAGAGGTGGCAGCAGTCTGAGGATCAGATGAAGAGGTGGCAGCAGTCTGAGGATCAGACGAAGAGGTGGCAGCAGTCTGAGGATCAGACGAAGAGGTGGCAGCAGTCTGAGGATCAGACGGATCTCCTGCAGGCATTAACTTTTTCTGTTTGCGTCGTTGAGGCAGAGTGATAGATTTTTTGCCTAATCGTTCTGTCCTTCCTTCTAAAGACTGTATTGAAAGGGGTGTTTTCAAAGCAGACTTTTCCTTGTCCAAGGGAAGTTGTCTTTCTTCCGAACTCTCCTCCACACCCTTCTTGCGCATACGCACAGACACCTTGCGAACCTTTCCTTTTTTGATTTCCATAGAGGTAATGGGAGGTATTAAAGGCAGTTCACTTGGTAAAATGTCAGTACACGAAGAGGCAGGAGTAGCATCTGTGTCAGACGGTTCTTCAGTGACTGGAATTTTTGTTTGTTTGCATGTGGAACGTGCAGTCATGGCTCTTGTTTGCATTTGTTGGCTTTTTTTTCAGAAGACACTCCCGAAATACGTGTATGTAAAGCGGTCTTTGCAGCATCCAACGAAAAACGTCTCAGTGGAGAAGAGAGTTTACCAAACCGTTTGAGTTTAGCAGCCTTAGCCCTATCTAACCGAATACGTCTCTCTGCAGAAGTCTCATTTGCAAGACGTTTGGCGTAAGCAGCCTTAACACGATCTAAGCGAATACGTCTCCTTTCTAAGGTCTCTTCAGCAAGGCGTTTTGCCTTAGCAGCCTTATCAGTATCTAAGCGAAGACGCCTCTCTTCTGAAGTCTCCTTTGCAGTACGTTTCTCCTTAGCAGCCTTACGCAGATCTAAACGAACACGTTTCTCTTCCAAACTCTCCTCTGCAATGCGTTTAGCTTTAGCAGCCTTATCTTGATCTAACCGACGGCGTCTCTGTTCCAAAGTTTTCTCTGCACGCTTCTTCTTCGGTGTAGATGCAGCCTCCTTGGCAAGAGTGATATTTTGTGTTGGAGAACTCATCTTACAAAGAATAGTCAGCGAATCAAATCCAAAATGAGCTAGAGTGTGTTAGTTAAGGAAACAATGAATAATAACTGTGTAAACAGACAAAAACAATAAAACTAAAGTATGGTTTTCCAAAACCTGTGATAATGAAATGATAGACTTATTTAAAGTAACAAAGAAAGATGTAATGATGTTAACTGTATGGAGTATTGAATGGCAATGAGTGTGTTAAAATTCCTTAAAGTGCCGTGAAAGCAAAAAAAATGGATGTAATGAGCCTTTGCGATACACGGTATGAAAGCAAAATTTTCAACATTGTAATAAAAACGTTAATAGAATCTGGATGACATTAATTTCTGCATAACCACCAGCAATGTTGTTGTTTCATAAGGTGTTTAAAAAAAACTGAGTTACGGTAAATTTCTACCAAGAACTAAAGGTTTTGGTATTATATCAGAAGTAGTGGTTTTTATTTTTGTTGGTGGAATAGGGGAAACAGCGGGCTAAACGTGAAGTATGAAATGGCAGAATGTGACAAAGCAGGCTGAAAAAAGAAATAAGGCAACTTGCGTATGAGATATTGTAAGAGTCAGATCAATGTAAAAAGTAACGTAAATGCGATGATATAGTGTAACGTTACGCAACTACAGCCCTGGTGACGGGTATGGAGAAATCGAGTTTAAATTTAAAATCTTAGGCCATGTTATAAAAGTATGTAAATGTGCATATACAATGGACGTGTGAAAGGGTACCCAGTCAGTAATAGAGTATAAAATATTATGTATGTAAAAGTAGTGAATATCCTACTGGAATGACAGAGACTTTGACATGAGCATTAATTTCAAATAGCATCATAAGCATTGGGAAAAAAACAGCATCTGGTGCATGTGGCACATAGCCGCAGCATAACTGCAGGACTTGCAAGCGTTTACGTGAATCCCCATACTCATTATAATCGGCATAATAGTCAGTATGTATTTATTTGCAGTAGGTGCAGCAATTTGGATTTTGCACTTGTAGCAGGTCCTGTATGGAAAAAAAAAGATGGTTGACCACGCTTTTTATGGTGGCGGGAGCTGTGGCAAGTTCCCCTATACGTACAATGGGGATTAGCGGAACGACACTGCAAGTGCAGCAGTTATGTGGTGGCAATGCAGCAAAGCAAGCGGATGCAATTGTGTCAGGACATCTAGTGCAATTTCAAATAACCGCTGATGTCAACTGTGCAGGTAGCATTACCACCAAAGTGTTAAAAATAAGACAGGTAGTAGTGCAACAGAGGCATTAGTAAGAAAAATAATAAAAATTGACATATAATGGGTTAACGTACTCGTAACGGTGTGATGACTGACTCCTAACTCCAAAAGAAAAAGTCAAAGAGCCAGTAAGTAGTTAATATAGCATTGGCAGGCATAAAAAATACTGGACGATTAATAAAAATAAAATTAGTATGAAAGTATATTGTAATTAAATGCCAGTAGTATACCACATAGTGACATAGACAGTGAATAGTCAAAACAATAGAAGACGTTAATGTAGGACTTACATCGTATAAAAGTTTGTGGATGTTAAAATAAATTTCAAATAGTATAGAAGAGTTTAAATTGCAAATGCCCTGAGTACAGCACCTAGTAACACAGTTAGTGAATAGCAAACTGAAAGTAGGGGGTTTATGTAGCATTTCGAACCCTATAAAACATAGTGTTGGAAAACAAAATGGCAAATGGCATAGAAGAGGATAATGTATAAATGGCCTTAGTGGACCACATAGTGAGATAGCAAGTGGGGCAGAAATAGAATAGAACGGGTTAATGTACAAATTGCCTTATAGCCCTTTCACATCAACTGTTTAGATAAAATTGCGGTAGATGCATTTAAAAAAAAGCATCTGCTGCGATAGCCACATGAACATTGCAGTTGCAGTGCGGTAGCAGTAATCCCTATAGAAACCATAAGGGGCCTTGCGGCCGGTGCGATGTAGCAGTTGCGTCAAGTGTTGCTACAAAAAAAAATGAACTTGGCGCACCTGCCGCAAGTATTCCTATAGTTTGTATAGGTATTCCCGCAACAGCGCAGCAAGTGCAAGGTTTAATCGGCAATCGCAGCAGATGGGTTTTTTTCTGGCCATGTGTGTTGAAATTGTAAAAGCACAGATGTCCAGCAGATAGTGACACAGTAATTGAATAGGAAACAGAATAGAAGGGGTTAATGTATGAGTTTAAACCCTATGAAATAGTCATGGTGCAACTAAAATAGAAAAAGCATAGAAGAGGTTAATGTAAAAATGTCCTTAGTAGAGCAGATAGTGAGATACGCAGTGTGGCACTAATAGAATAGAAGGGGTTACTATAAAAAAGGCCGTAGTACAGCAGATAGTGAGATAGGCAGTGTAGGACTAATAGAATAGAAAGGGTTAATATTAAAATGGCCGTAGTACAGGACATAGTGAAATAGGCAGTGTAGCACAAAGAGAATACAAAGGGTTAATATTAAAATGGCCGTAGTACAGCACATAGTGAGATAGGCTGTGTAGCACTAATAGAATAGAAGGGGTTAATATTAAAATGGCCGTAGTACAGCAGATAGTGAGATAGGCAGTGTAGCACTAATACAATAGAAAGGGTTAATATAAAAAAGGATGTAGTAGAGCACATAGTGAGATAGGCAGTGTAGGACTAATAGAATAGAAAGGGTTAATATTAAAATGGCCGTAGTACAGCAGAGAGTGAGATAGGCAGTGTAGCACTAATAGAATAGAAAGGGTTAATATTAAAATGGCCGTAGTACGGCACATAGTGAGATAGGCAGTGTGGCAGTAATAGAATAGAAAGGGTTAATATAAAAAAGGCCGTAGTACAGTACATAGTGAGATAGGCAGTGTAGCAGTAATAGAATAGAAGGGGTTAATAGTAAAATGGCCGTAGTACAGCAGAGAGTGAGATAGGCAGTGTAGCAGTAATAGAATAGAAAGGGTTAATATTAAAATGGCCGTAGTAGAGCAGATAGTGAGATAGGCAGTGTAGCAGTAATAGAATAGAAAGGGTTAATATTAAAATGGCCGTAGTAGAGCAGATAGTGAGATACACAGTGTAGCATTAATAGAATAGAAAGGGTTAATATTAAAATGGCCGTAGTAGAGAACATAGTGAGATAGGCAGTGTAGCAGTAATAGAATCGAAAGGGTTAATAATAAAATGGCCGTAGTACAGCAGAGAGTGAGATAGGCAGTGTGGCAGTAATAGAATAGAAAGGGTTAATATTAAAATGGCCGTAGTACAGCAAATAGTGAGATAGAGAGTGTAGGACTAATAGAATAGAAAGGGTTAATATTAAAATGGCCGTAGTACAGCAGAGAGTGAGATAGGCAGTGTAGCACTAATAGAATAGAAGGGGTTAATAGTAAAATGGCCGTAGTACAGCAGAGAGTGAGATAGGCAGTGTAGCAGTAATAGAATAGAAAGGGTTAATATTAAAATGGCCGTAGAACGGCACATAGTGAGATAGGCAGTGTGGCAGTAATAGAATAGAAAGGGTTAATATAAAAAAGGCCATAGTAGAGCAGATAGTGATATAGGCAGTGTAGCATTAATAGAATAGAAAGGGTTAATATTAAAATGGCCGTAGTAGAGCAGATAGTGAGATAGGCAGTGTAGCAGTAATAGAATAGAAAGGGTTAATAATAAAATGGCCGTAGTACAGCAGAGAGTGAGATAGGCAGTGTGGCAGTAATAGAATAGAAAGGGTTAATAATAAAATGGCCGTAGTACAGCAGAGAGTGAGATAGGCAGTGTGGCAGTAATAGAATAGAAAGGGTTAATATTAAAATGGCCGTAGTAGAGCACATAGTGAGATAGGCAGTGTAGCATTAATAGAATAGAAAGGGTTAATATTAAAATGGCCATAGTACAGCAGATAGTGAGATAGGCAGTGTAGCACTAATAGAATAGAAAGGGTTAATATAAAAATGGCCGTAGTACAGCACATAGTGAGATAGGCAGTGTAGCAGTAATAGAATAGAAGGGGTTAATATTACAATGGCCTTAGTACTGCACATAGTCAGATAGCAAATAGAGGAGAAGTGGAATAGAAGGGGTTAATCAAGTATGAAAAGAAGAGGGCACTATGGATAAATGTAGCTGATATATAATGTGTAAAAAGAAAGGGTTAATATAAGCATAGGCATTAGGAATATATAGTCTGATGTGAGAATGTACTGTGAAAACAGCTTTTTCACTTTTACATTGTTCACCATTTCAAATTTCCCGCTCTAAGATGGCCGAGGGGAAATCTTCATTCATAAAATGGCGCTAGACTTCAGCCGCCGTGTGATTGGCCAGCGTAATCTTCATACACATGGCGCCGTGAATCCGGTTGGTCGGCGCAATTGTGTGAAGATGCCGCTGTCCAATCACAACTCAGCGGGGCGGAGCTACAAACTTACAGCCGGCCGAACGGCATATCCGAAAATCGTACCAGGCGCTCGGCCAGAAAAATTTCGAAGTCCCCGCTGAGCGGCGACCAATCGGAATCAAAGCGCCATAAAGAAGAACCAATCAGAATCGCGGCTTATTTCTCAATGGATGTCTACGGGAAGTCGACATCCAATGAGAATCGCGGCGGGAAGTTTGAAAAAGCACGGAACTTTCCTTGCCGAGCCCCTGGAGCGATTTTCGGACACGGCGTTCGGGAGAGTGGAAGTCTATAGCTCCGCCCCGCTGAATTGTGATAGGACAGCGGCATCTTCAGACAATAGCGCCGACCAACCGGATTGACGGCGCCATGTGTATGAAGATTCCGCTGGCCAATCACACGGCGGCTGAAGTCTAGCGCCATTTTATGAATGAAGATTTCGCGTCCGCCATCTTAGAGCGGCGAGTTGTACGGGCGGCGCGTGAATGGATGTTCGGACACAGCGGTCTCATAGACCGCGGAGGCCGCTAGAAGCGCCGAAGTTTGCGCTTGTAGCGCAGAAGTCGGCGCTTGCAGCGGCGAAGTGTCCGAACAGTGGCGGACGCTCCATGCAGCGGCGATTGACGCTGCATGGAGTGTCCGAACAGTGGCGGACGCTCCATGCAGCGGCGATTGGCGCTGCATGGCGCAAAATAGTAAAAGTGGTGAAAAAGAAAGATAGTAAAAAAGAGGTGAAAATAAAAGTCAGCATCAGGAATATAGCTTCTGATGTGAAAAGGTAGATTGTCCAAAGGATATCTTAGCTGATCAATCGCAGATCCCGATCCGGCGCTTGCTTCCCGACGTCCCGCACGATGGATGGATATCTCGGCTCAAATGTTGTCCAACAGACGGTCCAGCGGTAGCTTCTCGTTGTCCTCGAAAGACCCTCAGGAAGGATGGATTTCTCGGCAGAAAAATACTCCAAGAGATAGTCCAGCGATAGGTTCTCGTTCTCCCACAAAGAGGATTCAAAGAGGTAGAAGATTCAAATGTCGCGCGATAAATAAGCGGGCTTATCTGATTGGAGGGCGGCAACTTCAGAAAGCTGGCGCCATGAATGTCATTGGTCGCTATGTATTTTCAAAAAAGGCGCGGCGATTGTGATTGGACGGCGCCTTCCTATGGAGAGAGATAGAGAAAAGAGGCGATGTTATGGGCGAGCCGCTGGTTGCAGCGGGCAGACGACTCGGCTCAGAGCCATAATTCGACGGGACTGTAAAGTGTCAATCAGCGAGTCGCGTTAATAAATAGCGTAATAGCAAGGACTGTGTGTGTTTTTTTTTTTTTTTTTGTTTTATTTAATTTTTTTTATAAATTGTTTGGTTTTGTTTGTTATTATTTAATAATATTTTTTTAATAATTTTTGTGATTATTAAAATTTTTATAATTTTTTTTTGATTAGTATGTTTTTTTATTTTTATTATTTGGATATAATTATTTTTAATATATTTTTTTTTTTAATGTTTTTTTTTTTTTTTTTAAATAATTGTTAATAATCGGAAAATTTTTATAATATTTTTTTAATTTTTATTTTTAATTTTTTTATTAATATTTCTGTATGTTATTTTTAAATTATTTAATTAATTATTTGTAATTATTTATTTATTTATTTTATTTTATTTTATTTTAATTTTTTATTTTATTATTTAAATTTAGATAATTATTTGTAAAATTATAATTTTGTTTTTTTTTTGGTATGAATATTTTTGTATTATTTTTTAATTATTTTTAAAAAAATTTTTTTATTATTTATTTATTTATTTTTTTTTAAGTAAGATGGAGACAAAGTTCTCATTCAGGTCCGCCTTTTTTCAATTTTTTTCGAATTATTTTTATTTAATTATTTATTATTTTTTAATGATTTTTTTATTATTTTTTTATTATTTTTAAATGATTATTTTTATTATTTAATTTATTTTTTTTTTTAGGTTAGACGGAGAGACAGTTCTCATTCAGGTCCGACCATTTTTTTTTTTTTTTTTAATATTATTTTTATTTAATTATTTATTATTTTTTAATGATTTTTTTATTATTTTTTTATTATTTTTAAATGATTATTTTTATTATTTAATTTATTTATTTTTTTTAGGTTAGACGGAGAGACAGTTCTCATTCAGGTCCGACCTTTTTTTTTTTTTTTTAATAATATTTTTATTTAATTATTTATTATTTTTTAATGATTTTTTTATTATTTTTTTATTATTTTTAAATGATTATTTTTATTATTTAATTTATTTATTTTTTTTAGGTTAGACGGAGAGACAGTTCTCATTCAGGTCCGACCTTTTTTTTTTTTTTTTTAATATTATTTTTATTTAATTATTTATTATTTTTTAATGTTTTTTTTATTATTTTTTTATTATTTTTAAATGATTATTTTTATTATTTAATTTATTTATATTTTTTAGGTTAGACGGAGAGACAGTTCTCATTCAGGTCCGACCTTTTTTTTTTTTTTTTTAATATTATTTTTATTTAATTATTTATTATTTTTTAATGTTTTTTTTATTATTTTTTTATTATTTTTAAATGATTATTTTTATTATTTAATTTATTTATTTTTTTTAGGTTAGACGGAGAGACAGTTCTCATTCAGGTCCGACCTTTTTTTTTTTTTTTTTAATATTATTTTTATTTAATTATTTATTATTTTTTAATGTTTTTTTTATTATTTTTTTATTATTTTTAAATGATTATTTTTATTATTTAATTAATTTATTTTTTTTAGGTTAGACGGAGAGACAGTTCTCATTCAGGTCCGACCTTTTTTTTTTTTTTTTTAATATTATTTTTATTTAATTATTTATTATTTTTTAATGATTTTTTTATTATTTTTTTATTATTTTTAAATGATTATTTTTATTATTTAATTTATTTATTTTTTTTAGGTTAGACGGAGAGACAGTTCTCATTCAGGTCCGACCTTTTTTTTTTTTTTTTTTAATATTATTTTTATTTAATTATTTATTATTTTTTAATGTTTTTTTTTATTATTTTTTTATTATTTTTAAATGATTATTTTTATTATTTAATTAATTTATTTTTTTTAGGTTAGACGGAGAGACAGTTCTCATTCAGGTCCGACCTTTTTTTTTTTTTTTTTAATATTATTTTTATTTAATTATTTATTATTTTTTAATGATTTTTTTATTATTTTTTTATTATTTTTAAATGATTATTTTTATTATTTAATTTATTTATTTTTTTTAGGTTAGACGGAGAGACAGTTCTCATTCAGGTCCGACCTTTTTTTTTTTTTTTTAATATTATTTTTATTTAATTATTTATTATTTTTTAATGAATTTTTTATTATTTTTTTATTATTTTTAAATGATTATTTTTATTATTTAATTTATTTATTTTTTTTAGGTTAGACGGAGAGACAGTTCTCATTCAGGTCCGACCTTTTTTTTTTTTTTTTTAATATTATTTTTATTTAATTATTTATTATTTTTTAATGAATTTTTTATTATTTTTTAATTATTTTTAAATGATTATTTTTATTATTTAATTTATTATTTTTTTTTTTTAAGACAGAGTGAGACGCAGTTCTCATTGCGGTCCGCCTTTTTTTTTCCCCATTAACATACATTACTGGTGTGTCGGCGATTTTATGGCCGGGCACCTGGTTCTATTAGTCGGCCCTAAAATCGCGGACACACCGCTAATGCATGTCTATGGGCAGTGAGCTCGAATTCTGATTGGTCGGCGTTCAATCCGAAATCGGGCTGACTGGGCATAGAGATGCATTAGCGGTGTGTCGTCGATTTTAGGGCCGAGAAATAGAACCAGATGGGCGGGCATAAAATCGCCGACACACCGGTAATGTATGTCAATGGGTAAAAATAAGTCGGACCTGAATGAGAACTGCGTGTCAGTTGTGAGGGGCTCTTCTGATTGGCTGAGGGCAGTATACATCGACCAATCAGAAGAGGGCCTCAGATCTGATTGAGATACAATGGGGGATTTTAGTTCCATTGTATGTGAATGAGAACGAAGAGGACGTCGGAGGTGGAAGATCCCCGGGGCCGGACGAAGAGGCAGAGATGGCGAAAAGAAGACAGAAGACCCCGGGGCCGGACGAAGAGGCGGAGATGGCGGAAAGAAGACAGAAGACCACCGGGGCCGGAGGAAGAGGACGGCTGGCCGGACGGAGGACTTGTGGATCGGACGGACGATCAGATGACTTGAAGGCATGTAAGTGATCGACGGGGACGTTAGCTAGGGCACGGCGGGGGTTAGAGGTGTAGGAGCTTAGGTGACAGCGGCGTTAGGTTAGGGACCTGCGGGGGCTTAGGGTGTAGGGCTTTAGCGAGAGGGGCAGGGGAGAGCGGCGGGAGGTCAGGGGCGGCGGTGCCTTAGGGCATAGGCGTCGGGGCTTAGGGGTATGGGCGGGTGGGGTGCGGCGGTGTTAGCGACAGCGGTGGGCATAGATGGGGTGGGTCGGGGCTTAGGGTATAGGGGTGCGGCGGTGTTAGCGACAGCGGCGGGCATAGATGGGGCGGGTCGGGGCTTAGGGTATAGGGGTGCGGCGGTGTTAGCGACAGCGGCGGGCATAGATGGGGCGGTGCGGGGGCTTAGGGTGTAGGGCTTTAGCGAGAGGGGCAGGGGAGAGCGGTGGTAGGTCAGGGGCGGCGGTGCCTTAGGGCATAGGCGTCGGGGCTTAGGGGTATCGGCGGGTGGGGTGCGGCGGTGTTAGCGACAGCGGCGGGCATAGATGGGGCGGGTCGGGGCTTAGGGTATAGGGGTGCGGCGGTGTTAGCGACAGCGGCGGGCATAGATGGGGCGGGTCGGGGCTTAGGATATAGGGGTTCGGCGGTGTTAGCGACAGCGGCGGGCATAGATGGGGCGGGTCGGGGCTTAGGGTATAGGGGTTCGGCGGTGTTACCGACAGCGGCGGGCATAGATGGGGCGGGTCGGGGCTAAGGCTATAGGGGTGCGGCGGTGTTAGCGACAGCGGCGGGCATAGATGGGGCGGGTCGGGGCTTAGGGTGTAGGGGTGCGGCGGTGTTAGCGACAGCGGCGGGCATAGATGGGGCGGGTCGGGGCTTAGCGGCGGACATAGATGGGTCGGGGCGCGGCGGGCATAGGCGGCGGGCATAGATGGGGCGGGTCGGGGCTTAGGGTATAGGGGTTCGGCGGTGTTAGCGACAGCGGCGGGCATAGATGGGGCGGGTCGGGGCTTAGGGTATAGGGGTTCGGCGGTGTTAGCGACAGCGGCGGGCATAGATGGGGCGGGTCGGGGCTTAGGGTATAGGGGTGCGGCGGTGTTAGCGACAGCGGCGGGCATAGATGGGGCGGGTCGGGGCTTAGGGTATAGGGGTGCGGCGGTGTTAGCGACAGCGGCGGGCATAGATGGGGCGGGTCGGGGCTTAGGGTATAGGGGTGCGGCGGTGTTAGCGAGAGCGGCGGGCATAGATGGGGCGGCGGCGGGCATAGATGGGGCGGGTCGGGGCGTAGGGTGTAGGGGTGCGGCGGTGTTAGCGACAGCGGCGGGCATAGATGGGGCGGCGGCGGGCATAGATGGGGCGGGTCGGGGCGTAGGGTGTAGGGGTGCGGCGGTGTTAGCGACAGCGGCGGGCATAGATGGGGCGGCGGCGGGCATAGATGGGGCGGGGCGGGGCGTAGGGTGTAGGGGTGCGGCGGTGTTAGCGACAGCGGCGGGCATAGATGGGGCGGCGGCGGGCATAGATGGGGCGGGTCGGGGCGTAGGGTGTAGGGGTGCGGCGGTGTTAGCGACAGCGGCGGGCATAGATGGGGCGGGTCGGGGCTTAGGGTATAGGGGTGCGGCGGTGTTAGCGACAGCGTAGTGTACAGCGCGATGGTATACTACAGTCCCATGGCGCTTATGGGCATGGGACTGTAGTATACTATAGCGGTGTACAGTAGAGTAGTAGAGGCTTCTGTGTGTTGGTTAGTGGTGGGTGGCAGCGACTGTAAGAGCGGAGGAGGCTGTAGTGTACAACGCGATGGTATACTACAGTCCCATGGCGCTTATGGGCATGGGACTGTATTATACTATAGCGGTGTACAGTAGAGTAGTAGAGGCTTCTGTGGCTTGGTTGGTGGGTGGCAGCGACTCGCAATGCCCGCTTCGCGGGCATTGCTTCGCGATGCTGCAACGACTCGCAATGCCCGCTTTGCGGGCATTGCTTCGTGAGTCGCCTTGGCCGCTACGCGGCCACGGGGAGAGTCCAGGAGAAGCAGCTCGGACTCGCTAACCAAGCCACCGGAAGCAGCGCCGCTCCGACGGAAGTCGCTACGGCAATTATATAATAGATATATATATATATATATATATATATATATATATATATATATATATATATATATCATATAGATATATATAATCCAAAAAAGTAACATACACCAACTCTGTCTCACAAGTGGGTATGAGCCCTTAATATTTTTTCCATGAAAATTCGTTTTGATTTCATTTTGTAACGTTTTCTTGACAGTCCATAAAAGTGGCGTAATGCTCTGACAACATTGTTGACATCAGTGACCTTGGGGTCTGAAATGCTTCCAGGGGTCTTCCCCATGCTGTTCCCATGGCATTTCAGCACTGTTCTGATACTTTTGTGACATTTTTAGGCTTTTTCCATGCTGCCGGGGATCATGTCAGAAAAATACTCGGGTCTCCCATAGGATAACATTGGGCTCGGTGCTCGGGCCGAGTACACGAGTATCTTGGGATGCTCGGCCCGAGCTTCGAGCACCCGAGCATTTTAGTACTCGCTCATCACTAATAAGCACGTGTCACAAAACATCAGACGTGCCCTTAACAATGCAGTTTCAGGCAAAGTCCACCTAACCACGGACACATGAACAAGTGCTTGTGGGCAGGGCCAGTACATCTCGCTGATGGCACACTGGGTTAATATACTGGAAGCCGGGACCCAGTCTGAGCTTGGGACAGAACACGTCCTTCCGACACCAAGGATTGCAGGCCCTAATTCAGTCAGGGTTTCACTCACAGTGTACAGCTCCGGAATGTCATGTACCTCAGCCTCCTCCCCTCCTCCTCCTCACTTCACCCTCCACACCAGTCCCAAGCTGGAAGCACTGCAGCACTGCCTCGGCTAAGCGGCAACAGGCTGTGCTGAAGCTAATATGCGTAGGTGACAAACCCCACAATGCAGAAGAGTTGTGGACAGCTCTGAAACAGCAGGCAGATCACTGGCTCACACCGCTGAACCTACAGCCAGGCATGGTCATGTGTGACAATGGCCGGAACCTGGTGGCGACTCTGAGGCGAGCGGACACATGTTCCATGCGTGGCCCATGTGCTCAACCTCGTGGTTCAGCGGTTTCTTAAATCCTACCCAGAGCTGTCGGATCTGCTCGTCAAAGTACACCGCCTGCGTGCCCATTTTAGAAAGTTACCTTCTGCCGCCCTTGACGGCTTTCAGCTGTGTTTGCAGCTTCCGGCTCACAGACTGGTGTGTGATGTCCCCACGCGTTGGAATTTCACTCATCACATGTTGGTCAAGATTTGTGAGCAGAAGAGGGCAGTTGTTGAGTACCAGCGTCAACTAGGCCGTCAGTATACGGTTCACACTCCACACATAAGACCTTAGGAGTGGACATGGATGTCCAACATATGTACCGTCCTCCAAAACTTTGAGGACTCCACCAAGATGCTGAGCGGGGATGACGCCATTATTAGCGTCACAATCCCGCTTCTCTGTCTTCTAAAACGTTCTCTGCTCAAAATAAAAGACAATGCATTGCAGGTGGAGCACGATGAGTTGGAGCAAGAAACCGTACTGGGTGATTACACACAGTCCAGCCTCATCTCATTCCAACGTGCATTGGAGGACTATGACGAGGAGGAGGATGAAGAAATAGAGCTACTTTCATGCGGAATTGACGGTAATACGTGCACAACTGTCATACTGTCGGTTCAGCGTGGATGGCCAGAGGACAGGGGAGAGGAGGAGGAGGAGGATGATGAGGTCAGCATGGACAGTCATGCTGTTGGTGAGGACCCGGAAGTCTTGCCTGTTAACAGTCTGGCGCACATGGCTGACTTTATGTTACGCTGCCTATCTCGTGACCCTTGCGTTATCAACATCTTGGCGGACACTCATTACTGGTTGGTGACACTTTTAGACCCACACTACAAGGAGAACTTTATTTTCCTTATTCCCAAGGCGGAGAGGTGTACAAAAATGCTGCAGTACCATAAGGCCATAGTCGCGGAGTTAGTCCAAAAATTCCCTTCTGAAAACGCTAGCGGCAGAGGTCATGATTCGGTGGACAACCAAGGCGTCCGGCCGAGAGAGGCACAAGTCCAATCCAGTAGAGGTAGGAGAACACTCTCAAAGATCTGGGACAGTTTTCTCAGCACCTCCCGTAGCACAGGCCCTGAGGTGCGGGGTAGTGTCCCAAGGACTGCAAAGTTTGTGAAGATGCTGAGGGAGTACCTTGCCGATCGTACAAAAGTGCTCCTAGATTCCTCTGTGTCTTATAATTATTGGGTATCCAAGCTGGACACGTGGCAGGAATTGGCTCTCTACACCTTGGAAGTCCTGGCCTGCCCTGCCGCTAGCGTTTTGTCAGAGCGTGTTTTTAGTGCCGCAGGTGGAATCATTACAGATAAACGCACCCGCCTGTCAACTGAAAATGCTGACAGGCTGACTCTGATCAAGATGAACAAGGGTGGATTGGGCCTGAATTCACCACACCACCACCAAATGATAGCGTAATTTAAATTTTGCGCCGGTAAATTGCCATGCACCTCCGCACACCCACACATGGGTACACACTTCATATCTTTGGCTACTTGCTGTACTGCTCCTTCTTCTCCTCATCCGCCACCATCATATGATTAGTGCGACCGTGGTTCATGATGCCACGAAAACATAATTTATTTACATCATATTTATGATGATGATGACTGTGACGAAATGGACCCTTTAATATATAATGTAGGAGGATTTCTTATTCATCCAGACATATCATATTGTATATAGGTTTGTAAACTTGTAATGGTCAAAGAGAATTTCTTACAGTATTGTCATAGATTTCTGTGGTTAAAGTTTAGCTTGGTAATGTAATTATCTAACCTGTTTGTCATTGAAGGCCAGAGAACTTAATTATGCTAATCGCCAATTGTCTATTACCCTGTGAATGTGGATTGAGGCCCCAGCCACTATTGTGTTAATGTCATGGTTTGCAGACTGATTGTCTCATGCTAACTTCCCATTGTATCACTGCTAGCATTTGAATCAGCATTTGGATTGCAAGAGGACTAAAATATGTTAAATGAGGATTGGAGTTCAGCCAATGAAAAGACTGTGTTATTGCACCAATCATGACGTCCCCAATATCCTACAATGAGGGCTGAGGGTATATAAGGAGGACTGTTCACGTTAACCAGTAGTTTTGGAGTTATATTCTGTCTAGTGGCCTCAGTCTAGGGATTTTCGGTCCCGGCTAGAGGTCACTGGATTGGATACAGGTAGCTAATCGAGGGTCTTCGGATCCGGTTAGCGAGCCATAACCCTAGGCCTAGGCATTTCGGTGCCGACCAAGGGGATCAGAACACGGACTAAGGAACCACAAGGACTTCAGCATCGGATTAGCGGATTCGACTGATAAAGACTGGATAAGGATAAGGAAGCAACCCAGGTTGGGACGATACAGTCACCTGGCTACAGACTTTGCCGTGCTACATTCTAATCCCTGGTGAGCCAGCGGAAGGGCGAGACTCTGTTGCCTGTTACATGTTGTGTTTTGCTTGGTTATGCTTTATATGCTGTTAACTGTTTGGGGATCCAATAAAGCCTTGATATTGTGATTCCCTGACCCTGTGTTGTCTGAGTAGTGTTCCGCCCACGGTTAAGGAGCTCGGGCGTTCAGCTGGGGATGAGCCCTGGTCCACGCTGTCTTTGTAAAGGCGGCTGGGCCTGCGGACGAGAGCACCCACTGACCCCGGGTCCCCACAATTGGTGGCAGCAGTGGGATACTACTCAGCCTGGTTTATCCAGGGGAGCTGCAGGGGACTGGTGTTCGTGGACACCGTCCAAGGGCTCAACAACCAGGGAGGCATATAAGCATACCCAGCAGGCCATAGGTGAGGCATTCAGGTTTCGGACGTTGCCATGTCCAACCCCACCAGCTCAGCCATGGGACAAGGGCCGGAGAGGAGATACGGCAGCAGCAGTAAATGGATGCTACAGGATCTGTGCCAGAGGAGAAATATTGAATACAGGAACGCTGACACTCGGTCGGCTTTGATTCAGAAATTGGTCCATTGGGACACCCAGAATGATGGTGAGGATGATGAGGACCCCGCCGACGTGGTACCAGAGGATGTAAGTTGTGCACCACATCATGGATCCAGTGAATATCGTGAAATCACCAGGTCCACAGCAGTCCAAATCAAGGAGGGCTTGGCTGCATTGGGGCCCAAAGCCTCAAGAGAAGAGAGGGCTTGGGTTCTGGGAAATATTTTAGGAATTCCAGCTCACCAACTGCTACCCCCAGCCGCTCGAGTAGGATTATTCCGCTACCCATTAGAAGCCCTATCAGGACAAAGGTATGCAGACAGGATACGTGACTTGCCCAATCCACAGCGCTGTTATACGTATGGACGTCTTGGACATATGGACAAAGATTGTCGCCAACACCGGGGCCCCATGCCTGGAGCTCATCGGCCAGCACAGCCAGTCCAGGTCCGTGACGTCCAAGCCCCGGGACAACAAGAAACTGATTCTGTCCACATCCTGGTAAGCCCAGCTATTGTTTCTCCAGACCCTGTACCCTGTTCCCAATTAACCATCTCCCTGGCTGAGGGTCAGTGCTCAGACATCCCTTCGGAAGGTGTGCAGCTAGCCGAGGCGAACGACCAGGGAGAGGACAAGTTGGAGCTTACAGACAGTGACCCTACACCTGTTATTTTGGAGCCTGAGCAGGGAGAGGACAAGTTGGAGTTTACGGACAACGTCCCTATCCCTGTTGCTTTGGGAACTGACCAGGAAGAGGTCGATGTGGAGCTTATAGACTGTGACCCTACACCTGCTATTGTAGAGACTGACCAGGAAGAGGTTGATGTGGGATTTGTGAGCAGCTTTCCCACACCTGTTGATTCAGGGTCTAACCAGGAGGAGGTTGAAGTGGGGCTCATGGATGGCCCCCCCACATCGGTTGTTTTGCAAGCTGACCCAGGACAAGGACTATCCAGCCAGTGTGTCACAGCCATCACCATCATCCAGGAAGCCAAGCAGCACCCTGATGTGGATCTTGCTACCCCACCTTCTGAGGATAATCCATGTTCCCAGCCCCCATCATTCTTCTCTGAGCCATCAACAGTGAGTACACCTAGCCAGACTGTGGTCATTGACTGGGGGGGAATTGATAACCAGAAATTCATGGGAGCTCAACTCCTGAATCCCATTTTACTGTTTATCCACAATATGTCTGCCCATCCTGGGGGAGGTAATCTGGGGGAGGTGTATAGATGGAAGCCTCGATTGCTGTTTTCTTCATTAAAAAAGACAATGCCGCCCAGAGGAGAAGGATGACCAGAGACTGATCATATTTGACTGCCCTGTCTGGCTAAATAAGAAGGGGGAGGTATGTGACGAAATGGACCCTTTAATATATAATGTAGGAGGATTTCTTATTCATCCAGACATATCATCTTGTATATAGGTTTGTAAACTTGTAATGGTCAAAGAGAATTTCTAACAGTATTGTCATAGATTTCTGTGGTTAAAGTTTAGCTTGGTAATGTAATTATCTAACCTGTTTGTCATTGAAGGCCAGAGAACTTAATTATGCTAATCGTCCATTGTCTATTACCCTGTGAATGTGGATTGAGGCCCCAGCCACTATTGTGTTAATGTCATGGTTTGCAGACTGATTGTCTCATGCTAACTTCCCATTGTATCACTGCTAGCATTTGGATCAGCATTTGGATTGCAATAGGACTAAAATATGTTAAATGAGGATTGGAGTTCAGCCAATGAAAAGACTGTATTATTGCACCAATCATGACGTCCCCAATATCCTACAATGAGGGCTGAGGGTATATAAGGAGGACTGTTCACTTTAACCAGTAGTTTTGGAGATTGAAGATTGGAGACAGGCAGCGAATCTAGGGTCTTCGGATCCGGTTAGCGAGCCAGAACCCCAGGCCTAGGCATTTCGGTGCCGACCAAGGGGATCGGAACACGGACTAAAGAACCACAAGGACTTCAGCACCGCATTCGGCTGTGATAGACTGCTGAAGGACACGGAAGCAACCCAGGTTGGGACGATACAGTCACCTGGCTATAGACTTTGCGGTGCTGCATTCTAATTCCCGGTGAGCCAGCGGAAGGGTGAGACTCTGTCGCCTGTTACATTTATGTGTTGTGCTTGGTTATGCGTTATATGCTGTTAACTGTTTGGGGATCCAATAAAGCCTTAATATTGTGATTCCCTGACCCTGTGTTGTCTGAGTAGTGTTCCGCCCACGGTTAAGGAGCTCGGGCGTTCAGTTGGGGATGAGCCCTGGTCCACGCTGTCTTTGTAAAGGCGGCTGGGCCTGCGGACGAGAGCACCCACTGACCCCCGGGTCTCCACAGTGACCCTAACCGTTTAAAAGTTAGGCAGTAGTTTTATGTATACCCCCAGGTGTAAATGTTTTAGTCCATGCTTACAGAATGGGCATTACAAGTACAGAAGACCCGCTCCTTTGTAATGGGAACAATATATAGAGGCCCTCATGCACATCTCTTTACAGGGGCATTGGGGTGCCACACAATTTTCGGCTGCCCTGCCAAAGGGCAATACTACAAAAGGCCCACTTCCTTAAAATGGTCACAATATTTAAAGAGGCCCTCATGCACGTCTCTTTTCAGGGGCATCGGAGTGCCACACAATTTATTTAAAAAAAAATCTTCCATTTAATCCAAAAAACTAACATACACCAACTCTGTCTCACAAGTGGGTATGAGCCCTTATTATTTTCTCCAGGAAAATCCATTTTGGTTTCATTTTGTAACGTTTTCTTGACAGTCTGTAAAAGTGGCATAATACTCTGACAACATTGTTCACAGCTGTGACCTTGGGGTCTGAAATGCTTCCAGGGGTCTTCCCCATGCTGTTCCCAAGTCATTTGAGCACTGTTCTGATACTTTTGTGACATTTTTAGGGTTTATCCATGCTACCGGGAGTCATGCCAGAAAAATACTCGGGTCTTCCATAGGAAAACATTGGGCTCGATGCTCGGGCCGAGTACACGAGCATCTTGGGATACTCGGCCCGAGCTTCGAGCACCCGAGCATTTTAGTACTCGCTCATGTCTAATGCTTAGTTTATTACTGCCCTGCATACTTCCTTGTTGCAGTGTTGTGCAAGAAGGACAGGCCAAAGTTTTTATGAGGTTATATGTGCGGATCCCAGGGATCCTTACTGTTAAGATTGGCGTCTGTAAATCTAAGTAATGCCGGGGGTCATGCCAGAAAAATACTCGGGTCTCCCATAGGATAACATTGGGCTCGGTGCTCGGGCCGAGTACACGAGTATCTTGGGATGCTTGGACCGAGCTTCGAGCACCCGAGCATCTGAGCATTTTAGTACTCACTCATCTCTAGCAATGAGCAAATGGTGGCGATGGGGAAAATGGCTGGGTCTTATAGGGCTAGGACATGTCACTTACACGGCCAATGATGCCTGACCTTGCTTGTGTGCAAAAAATGCACTTTGCTGTGTGTGTGTGTGTGTGTGTGATTGGCTGACAGCCTGCACCGCCCCAATGTATCTGCAGCTTGGAGAAAAAAAAATGGAGATCCCTATTATTTCTGCAGCACTGGTACAACCCCCCCCTGCACACTATACCCAGAAACTGGATATTCACGTTTATTTACATGGTTAGGGTTAAGCTTTTGGTGATCGAAGCGTTATCGAACATAACCTCGAACTGCCGAATTTCAAGCTAATTGTTCTAATTCGTCGAATGCCTTGAACACCGCCCAAAACAGCTCGAATTTGAGAGTGGCGAACAATTCGAATCGAACACCGCTCATCTCTACTCCTTAACCGTGGGCAGAGCACTATTCAGACAACACAGGGTGAGGGAACCACAATAATAATACTTTATTGGATCCCCAACAGTTAACAGCATATAACACATAACCAGCAAAACACAACAATGTAACAGGCAACAGAGTCTCACCCTTCCGTTGGCTCACCAGGGATTAGAATATAGCACAGCAAAGTCTGTAGCCAGGTGACTAGATTGTCTCAACCTGCGTGGCTTCCTTATGCAGTCTTTATTATCACAGCCGAATTCTATAATTTGATTATGAAGTCCTTATGGTGTTATAATCCAGGTTCTGATCCCCTTGGTTGGCACCAAAATGCCTAGGCCGGGGTTATGGCTTGCCAATTGGACCCGAAGATGCTAAATTAGCTGCCTTTATGAAGTTCAGTGCAACTCTAGCCGGGACCGAAATCCCAAGGCTGAGGGCACTAGACAGAATCTAACTCTGGTTAATGAACAGCTCTCCTTATACACCCTCAGCCCTCATTGCAGGATATTGGGGACTTCACAATTGGTGGAATAAGACTGTCTTTTCATTGGCTGGGTCTCAAGCCTCATATAACTATTTTTGGTCGTACTGCAGTTCAGGCAAGGGAAAGCTAGATACTGATTGATATAGCAGCTAGCAGTAATACAATGGAATGTTAGTAGGAGACACTTAGTCTGCAATCAATGACATTTAAACAATAGCAGCTGAGTCCATTTACATAGAGTCAACAATCCACATGGTAATATACAAGGGATGATTAGCATAATTAAGTTCTCTGGCCTTCTAAGACAAACAAGTTAGATAATTACATTACCATGTTAAAATAAACACCAACAGTCATCTACAAGACTCTAGAAACATTGAGTTGGCCATCATAAGTTTGCAAACCAAAATACAATACTGTCTGGGTTACATAAGAAATCATTATATGTTCTACATTGAAGGAGTCCATTTTGTCACATCGCTAACTTCAAAAAAATAACAGATGTGTCAAATTTTTTTCAAGCACATGGGAAAACGGTGTCCAATTTTTTCAGACTGTCCAGAAAAATCTGTATTTGGCAACCCTGACTGGGATCCTGAATTATGTGAATAGCAGTCCCAAAATACCTTGCGTGAGTGTGAATACCTGACCCTTCACTTTCCATTCAATTGCAGACAACTTGGGCAGTGTAAAAATAATATAACTAACTTTATTTTGTCAAAAACATACCATATCAAAAAAGCAACGGCTTTTACCAGCCTAGGTCACAGAAACAAATGCAAAAATAGGATGCAGCAGACACCAATAATAAATGAAGTAACACAGGTGCAAAATACTGATGACACAACCATTCTCAGTCTACCAGCTGTTGGAGGGGTGATTGCTTATTATTAGGGTACGTACTCATGGTCCGGAGGAGCTGCATGTTGGACGCAGCTCCTCCGAATCTGTGTGAAGCCGTAGGTGGCCGCGGGGAGACCGCAACCATGTGCGACGGGTGCAGGGCGGCTTCTCCCTGCAGTCAACCGATGGGAGCCACATCCAACTCCGCAGCATAAAATAAACATGCTGCGGAGGAGCGGACTCCCGGCAACCCGCACCGCAGCTCCAAACACGCTGCGGGCGGGTTACGCATAGTGAGGGTGGAATTTCTTGAAATCCCATCCACTATGCTAGTACTGTACGACGCAGAGTTTTGGACGCAGTGCAAAGACGCTGCATTTCCTGATCGTGAAGATGCACCCTTAGATTTGCTCACAGATGGGGCTTGCAATAGTGTAACGACCATCCGCTGTGAGGCTGAGCTGCTGGTAAGGCAGCACCCTGAGAAACCCAAGACCCTTAGGGGGACCCCAGGGGGTAGCTGCCTATTATGAGCAGCGGAGCAGGAAGGTCGCCAGGAAGGGAAAAATCAGGACCCGAAAAACGTAGTCAGGAGTCAGAGTCAAAACCAAGAGGGCAGCTAAGGTACAAAATCGTCAGGCTGTAGCAGAGTCGAAAATCCAAGCAAAGGTCAAAGTCAAAACCAAACACACACAATATCACTGGGGAACCAAGACTATATCTGGTGGCCTGCAAGACAGGCTCCAAAGTATTTGAAGGGCATGGTTACCTCCGATAGGCTGTTGCTCACAGCCTGATGATCTCATCCAGACGCCCCTAGAACAAGGCCAGATGGTGATGCACGACTGGCACCAACCACCCCAGTTCTGACAGAAGAACAAAGGCTACGCCTATCAGACACCTCTGCAGGACCTGCTCTTCTGCAACCAACATCATCCACAGGAGAAACACGGCAGCGTCCAGTGACAGAGGCAGACGTCGAAGGAGCATATGAGGACATGGCCCTCCTATCACCGGCACCATCAGCCAGAGTAATCCGGCGCCTCCCAGCGGCTGAGGCAGGAACACCAGCCACCGAGTCCAATGGCTATGTGACAGTACCCCTCCTCAATGAGGGGCCTCCGGACCCACAAAACCCTGTTTATTAGGATGAAGAAGATGAAACTTCTTGATCAAACCCTTAGCATTTATATTACTGGCAGGCACCCATGACCTCTCCTCCGGACCGTAGCCCTTCCAATGTATCAGATACTGCATGGATCCTCTCACTAAGCGGGAATCAAGAATTTGTTGGACTTCGTATTCTACAGCACCCCCGACCAAGACCGGAGGAGGAGGGGACTGGACAGGACGAACCGGAGATCGGTACGATTTGAGTAGGGACTTATGGAATACATTGGGCAGTTTGAATGATTGAGGGAGCTTCAGACGAAAGGCTACTGGGTTAATCACATCAATTATTTCATATGGACCAATACACCTTGGACCTAGTTTGGCAGACGGTACTTTGAGCTTAATATTTTTCGTAGAAAGCCAAACTTTGTCCCCAACTCCCAGGTTCGGACCTTTGGAGCGCCGTTTATTAGTGGAAGACGCCTGCCTAATCTGAGCCCCCTTCAAGTTTTCATTCACTTCAGACCAGATAGTCTTTAACTGATGTACGGGCCTTTCTACCCCAGGGACGTCAGAAAGCCTAGAAGAAAATGAACCAAAGCGCGGGTGTAGCCCATGATTACAGTAGGAAGGGGTGGTCTTGATGCACTCCTGGTACTGGTTATTCATGGCAAAGTCTGCTAGAGTCAGATGTTCCACCCAATCGGATTGATTCTCAGAGACATAGCAACGTAGATACTGCTCGAGAGCTTGATTAGTGCGCACGGTTTGACCATTGGTTTCAGAGTGATAGGCAGAAGAAAAGGAATAGTCAATTCCAATCCGTTTACAGAATGCCCTCCAAAATTTAGAAACTAACTGGGTGGCCCTGTCAGAAACAATATTCACAGAAACACCATTCAATTGTACAACATCTATTATATAATTGCGAATCGCAAATCCGCCTCTCTCGGTGCTACTTCCGGCGTGGTCATGTGGATACGCACGAAGCATTGGCCGCGAAGCGGCCATTGCGAGCCGTTCTAACTCGACTCGGCCATGTTTCTCTATGGGAAGAACCGACCAATCACCGTCCAGCATTATCCGCTATGTTACTCTATGAGCCCTTTCAGCAGACCTGAAGGAGAACTGAGTCATTTCTAAAGACACAGTTCTCCTTCAGGTCCGCTCAAAGGGCTCATAGAGTTACATAGCGGATAATGCTGGACGCTGATTGGTCGCTTCTTCCCATACAGAAACATGGCCATGTTTCTCTATGGGAAGAACCGCCCAATCAGCGTCCACCATTATCCGCTATGTAACTCTATGAGCCCTTTTTGCGGACCTGAAGGAGAACTGAGTCTTTCCTTCAAAGGCCAATCATGACTTGCGTTACGCCCCCCCGCCATTTTTAGGTTTCAAATTTCACAGCCGCCTTTAAAAAGCGGGAAATTTGAAATCACTATTCATTTCTGCTACGTGCTACCTCGAACACGGACTTCACGCTGCAAGAAGACTCGCTGCAGGATTTACAGACGGAAGCTTCAAGACTACCTCAACTTCCCTGCAGATAAGATATCCTTTTGGAGCTTACAACCTTTATTTAATTTATTTTTCTACACTTTTACGCTTTCTACACTCTCTCTTTTTTCATACTTCTACTTTCTACACTACTTCTCTATCTTTTTTCTTCTTTGCCCTATAATGCCTTCTATCCTCCTATTACCGCTCCCCAGCCCCGTATCGCTCTGCAGCCCAGCACCGCTTCCCAGCCCCGTACCGCCCTCAGCCACGCACCGCTGTCCAGCCCCGTAACGCCCCCAGCCACGCAACGCTCTCACCTGCCTCCGCTCCAGCCCCCAGGGATCATGGAGCGGAGCCCGCAAAGCCACCTCCGCTCCACGCTCGCCACAGCCCGCCTGTCCTACCCTGTCCGCCCCGCCACCACACCGCACAGCGGAGCCCCCCAGCCGCCTCCGGTCCCCACACCTGCCTCTCTTCCCATGTGCGTCCCCTTTATGGAGCGCAGGCTGCAGGCCCTCCCAGGGACCATGGCCCTGCAGTCTCCGCTCCAGCCCGCGGGGGATCAGGGATCGGAGGCGGAGAAGCCACCTCCCATCCCCCTATGTCCGCACAGCCCCCCCCACAATGTCCGCACAGCCCCCCCCCCCACAATGTCCGCACAGCCCCCCCCACAATGTCCGCACAGCCCCCCCCAATATGTCCGCACAGCCCCCCCCAATATGTCCGCACAGCCCCCCCCAATATGTCCGCACAGCCACCCCCCAATATGTCCGCACAGCCACCCCCCAATATGTCCGCACAGCCACCCCCCAATATGTCCGCACAACCCCCCGACGCCGTAGATCACTTACCTGTCTTCATGACATCTGCTTCCTCTGGTCCAGGTCCAGTACTTCCTTCGGCCCAGGCATCCTCTTCCTTCA
This sequence comes from Allobates femoralis, assembly GCA_033576535.1. Taxonomy (NCBI): domain Eukaryota; kingdom Metazoa; phylum Chordata; class Amphibia; order Anura; family Aromobatidae; genus Allobates; species Allobates femoralis. Next base: position 156,428,474 of record JARQOC010000011.1, on the reverse strand, counting down.
GCCCGGCCCACGAGTCTTCCATCCGCCGGTCTTCTGTCTTCCTCCACCGAGCTCCGGGTCGTCCTTCAGGTCCGCGACCAATCAGCGTCCAGCATTATCCGCTATGTAACTCTATGAGCCCTTTGAGCGGACCTGAAGGAGAACTGAGTCATTTCTAAATACACAGTTCTCCTTCAGGTCCGCTGAAAGGGCTCATAGAGTTACATAGCGGATAATGCTGGACGCTGATTGGTCGCTTCTTCCCATAGAGAAACATGGCCATCTTTCTCTATGGGAAGAAGCGGCCAATCAGCGTCCAGCCTCATCCGCTATGTAACTCTATGAGCCCTTTCAGCGGACCTGAAGGAGAACTGTGTCTTTAGAAATGACTCAGTTCTCCTTCAGGTCCGCTGAAAGGGCTCATAGAGTTACATAGCGGATGATGCTGGACACTGATTGGTCGCTTCTTCCCATAGAGAAACATGGCCATGTTTCTCTATGGGAAGAACCGCCCAATCAGCGTCATTGCGAGTCTGAGGCTCACTTAAAATAACAAATAATAAATAAATTTAATAATAATAAAAATAATTTAAAAAAAATTAATAAATAATAAAATAAAAAATAATAATAAAAAATAATGCTAATAATAATGCTATTACTGCTAATAAGAATGCTATTTATTCTAATAATTATGCTATTAATGCTAATATTAATGCTAATAATGCTAATAATAATGCTATTTAGACTATTATTAATGCTATTAAGGCTAATAATCATGCTATTTATGCTATTCAAAATGCTATTAATGCTAATAATATTGCTATTAATGCTCTTTATGCTAAAACTAATGCTATTAATGCGATTATTTATGCTATTAATTCTATTATTTAGGCTATTAATGCTATTAATAATGCTATTAATGTTATTAATAATGGTATTAATGCTAATATTAATGCTATTAAGGTTAATAAGCATGCTATTAATGCTATTCTTAATGGTATTAATGCTATTAATATTGCTATTAATTTTATTAATGATATTATTTATGCTATTAATCCTATTTTTTATGCTATTAATACTAATAATAATACTATTATTAGTACTATTATTGCTATTAATGCTATTAATGCTAATAATAATGCTGTTAATGATAATAATAATGATAATAATGTTATTAATACTACTATTAATGCTATTAATAATGTTATTAATGCTATTATTAATGCTCATAATGCTATTAATGCTAATAATTATGCTATTAATGCTATTATTAATGCTAATAATGCTAATAATAATGCTATTTAGGCTATTATTAATGCTATTAAGGCTAATAATCATGCTATTTATGCTATTCAAAATGCTATTAATGCTAATAATATTGCTATTAATGCTCTTTATGCTAAAACTAATGCTATTAATGCGATTATTTATGCTATTAATTCTATTATTTAGGCTATTAATGCTATTAATGTTATTAATAATGATATTAATGCTAATATTAATGCTATTAAGGTTAATAAGCATGCTATTAATGCTATTCTTAATGGTATTAATGCTATTAATATTGCTATTAATTTTATTAATGATATTATTTATGCTATTAATCCTATTTTTTATGCTATTAATACTAATAATAATACTATTATTAGTACTATTATTGCTATTAATGCTAATAATAATGCTGTTAATGATAATAATAATGATAATAATGTTATTAATACTACTATTATTTACTACAAAGTTTACTACAAAATTTAGAAACTAACTGGGTGGCCCTGTCAGAAACAATATTCACAGAAACACCATTCAATTGTACAACATCTATTATATAATCGCGAATCGCAAATCCGCCTCTCTCGGCGCTACTTCCGGCGTGGTCATGTGGATACGCACGAAGCATTGGCCGCGAAGCGGCCATTGCGAGCCGTTCTAACTCGACTCGGCCATGTTTCTCTATGGGAAGAACCGACCAATCACCGTCCAGCATTATCCGCTATGTTACTCTATGAGCCCTTTCAGCGGACCTGAAGGAGAACTGAGTCATTTCTAAAGACACAGTTCTCCTTCAGGTCCGCTCAAAGGGCTCATAGAGTTACATAGCGGATAATGCTGGACGCTGATTGGTCGCTTCTTCCCATACAGAAACATGGCCATGTTTCTCTATAGCATGCTATTAATGCTATTCTTAATGGTATTAATGCTATTAATATTGCTATTAATTTTATTAATGATATTATTTATGCTATTAATGCTATTATTTATGCTATTAATACTAATAATAATACTATTATTAGTACTATTATTGCTATTAAGAATGCTATTAATGCTACTAATAATGTTGTTAATGCTAATAATAATGATAATAATGTTATTAATACTACTATTAATGCTATTAATAATGTTATTACTGCTCATAATGCTATTAATGCTAATAATTATGCTATTAATGCTATTAATAATGCTAAAAATGATAATAATAATACTATTTAGGCTATTATTAATGCTATTAAGGCTAATAATCATGCTATTTATGCTATTCCAAATGCTATTAATGGTAATAATATTGCTATTAATGCTCTTTATGCTAATACTAATGCTATTAATGCGATTATTTATGCTATTAATTCTATTATTTAGGCTATTAATGCTATTAATAATGCTATTAATGTTATTAATAATGCTATTAATGCTAATATTTATGCTATTAAGGCTAATAATCATGCTATTAATGCTATTCTTAATGGTATTAATGCTATTAATATTGCTATTTTATTAATGCTATTATTTATGCTATTAATGCTATTATTTATGCTATTAATACTAATAATAATACTATTATTAGTACTATTATTGCTATTAATAATGCTATTAATGCTAATAATAATGCTGTTAAGGCTAATAATTAGATTATTAATGGTAATAATAATGCTATTAATTCAAATAATATTGCTATTAATGCTATTATTAATGCTATTAATGCTAATACTAATGCTATTAATGCTATTATTTATACTATTAATGCTATTAGTTATGCTATTAATGATATTATTAATGCTATGAATGCACATACTAATGCTATTAATGGTATTTATAATGCTATTACTCCTATTAATACTTCTCTTAATGCTATTAATACTGCTATTAATGCTATTAATACTGTTATTAATGATCATAATACTGCTAATAATGCTATTAATGCTGCTGTTACTGCTAATAATAATGCTATTGCTAATATTATTGCTATTGATGATGCTATTGATGATGGTATGGATGATGGTATTGATGATGGTATTGGTATTCATGCTATTGGTATTATGTATGCACATTCGATGTCCTTAAGTATTCAGTGACCTCTTACTATTATTGATATCAATGAGAAACATGTCTATATCTTTGTAATACGTCGTAGGGTACATTATAAGGACATACAAAACATGATATTTAAATATGTACATAGTCTATCTGAAACTTATTATTTTCCTTAATAATTATTCTATACTTTTCAAGATTTCTTTTCTCACAAAAAGCTTTTGTAAAGCTATACCTCTCCAAGCATAGTATTATCTTTGTATGTCCTAACATGACTTCAAAGGATACTAGCAAGGATGTTGGCGGGTACAAAGCCGCATGGATGCGTAAGACACGTGCTAAGGAAACTGAAGAACAGCGACAATGTCGTTTGGATAAGTCTAAAGCTGAGTATAAGCAACGCATTGCAACGGAGTCGCTGGAACAAAAACAACTGCGCTTGGCCAAAAAAGCTGAGAAGGAACGTCAACGCCGTCAAAAAAAAAAAGTAACACCACCAGTACATCACTCTGCTGATCAGACAGTAACCTCATCAGTACAACAGTCTGCTGATCAAACTGTAAGCTCACCAGTACAACACTCTACTGATCTAACTCAGTGTGCTGATCAGACAGTAACCTCATCAGTACTACAGTCTGCTGATCCAACTGTAAGCTCACCAGTACTACAGTTTGCTCTAGCTCTTTCTAGCAGTTCACCGGATGAAAGTAACACAATTCCTCAAGTTTCATCACCGCGCAAAGCAACAGCAAAGCGCAAACATTGTGCTCAGGAGACGCCACGCACCAAACGTTTTCGCCTTGAACAACAACAAAATCCTTTGGAGGCACAAATTGCTCAGGAGTCTTCACAATCCAAAAAGAGCCGCTTACACAAAAGTGCTGCCTCACGTCGTCAACACCGCAAAAAGACGTCTCCTACTGTTACACAAGTGGATCCTGCCTCTTTTTCTGTTTTATTAGTTCAACGTCTGATCTATGTCGGTTTGCAGAAACAACATCGTATTTACCTACCTACACCTCCCTCTTCATATCCACCCGGATTTACAGATAGTGATTTTGGCATTGTGGAACATACCTGTGGCTCAATGATATTCATATGTAACCATTGTGAAGCTCGACATTTCATGGATGAGATGCCATCAGATAAACAGTATACTCTCTGTTGTCACAAGGGGAAGGTCAAGGTTCCGTTACCTCAGTATCCAGAGATGTTGGAATGTATTCTTAAAGGTCAGAGTACATACAGTCGGAATATGATGGATAACATCAGAAGTATCAATAGTTCCTTTGGGTTTGCTTCTATGGGTGCAAGTCTTGCTCCCCCACCTGGACATGGCCCTTATTGCTTCCGGATTCATGGCCAAATTTATCACCGTACTGGAACACTACATCCTGCTCCAGATCAAGCTCCTGCTTATGCCCAACTCTACATTTTAGATACTGCCACTGCTAATGACCAACGTTTACAGTGTGACGAAAATAAAAAATGTCATCCTAAATTGATGCGGCTCATTGCTAACTTATTAGATCGTATCAATCCTTTTGTTTCCGCATACAAAATGTTACGTTTTGTCGAACAAGAGGAACAGCAGAAGGCAATTGAAAATGGTACTGTCATGCCTAATATCACCATGGCTCTTAAACAGGATCGAGAACAAGACCCAAGACGTTATAATAATCCAATTGTTAATGAAGTTGCTGTGGTCTTTGAAAATGCTGATGGAGAGCCACCCTTCAATAGAGACATTATAATTCATCTGAAACCTGACCCAAACAATCCTTTAGCCCCAAAAACACAGCAAGTCAGTATTCTCCACAGTAATTTAGATGCTTTACTGTATCCGTTATTTTTTCCGCATGGAGAACAAGGCTGGCATGAGGGACTGAAGCATCAAGGTCTAAATCCACGGAGAGTTACACAATTGCAGTATTACTGTTATTTGCTATCTGTACGTCCTGGGTTCAATCCTATTCTAAATGGTGGAAAACTAACGCAACAGTATTTAGTGGATGCGAATATAAAAATTGAGGCTAATCGCTTAAATTTTATACGTCAACATCAACAAGATTTAAAAGTGGAGGACTACTGCGTACTACAGGAACATCTGCAAAGAAAATCTTTCGAAAAAGGAATTCCCATTGGCAAGACGGTCATTTTACCATCGTCGTTTGAAGGTAGTCCAAGGAATATGCAGCAACGCTATCAAGATGCCATGGCTATTGTTACAAAATTTGGACGGCCAGATCTTTTTATAACAATGACCTGTAATCCCAAATGGAGCGAGATTATCCACAATTTAGAACCATGGCAGCGTGTGGAACACAGACCGGATTTAGTCGCCCGTGTCTTCAAAATAAAATTAGAAGCCCTATTAAAAGATATAAACAGTGGATTATTTGGCAAGATTTGTGCTATGGTTCATGTAATAGAATTTCAAAAGCGAGGACTACCACATGCTCACATTTTGATTATTCTGGATAGCAATTCTAAATTACGCACTGAGGTTGATGTCGATCGTACTGTTTGGGCAGAAATTCCTGATCCATCCGAGTATCCTGTGCTCCATCAAATTGTGATGCAACATATGATTCATGGACCCTGTGGACAATTCAACCCCAATTCTCCATGTATGGATATTGGAAAATGTAAAAAAGGATTCCCAAAAGATTTCCAACCAAAAACAATAATAGCACAGGATGCCTACCCAACTTATCAACGCAATGCAGGACCTTCATTTACACAACGTTCTCACATGGTTGATAATTCTTGGGTTGTTCCCTATAACCCTTTCCTACTATTAAAGTATAAGTGTCATATAAATGTGGAAATCTGTGCGTCCATTCAAAGTGTCAAGTATCTATTCAAATATGTTTACAAAGGACATGATAAAGCCAATCTGGAAATTTGTCAAACAAACATACAACATGATGAACCTCACCAATTTATGGATTCAAGATACGTCAGTGCACCAGAGGCAGCTTGGAGAATTTTTGCCTACCCAATGCATAGACAATCACACAGCATTGTTCGCCTTGCCGTACATCTGCCACAGTCACAACCACTTTATTTTCATGAAGATGCTTCTGTTGAGAACATTGCTGCCATGACGCATAGAAAATCAACTCTTATGGCCTACTTTGAACTGAATGAGCATGTACCACATGCTCATGAATACTTCTACCGCCAAATTCCTGAGCACTATGTCTGGAAAGATGGTGCATGGCAAATTAGGCATAAACGTGGAGCAACAGTCATTGGAAGAATGTATACGGTCAGTATGAAAGATGAAGAACGCTACTATTTAAGGTTGTTGTTACTACATGTCAAAAGGAGCAACAAGTTTTGAGCACATTAAGACCGTTAATGAAGTCGAGTACCCAACTTTTAAACAGGCAGCAATAGCCCTTGGATTACTTTTGGATGACAGTGTTTGGCGAAATACCTTACTGGATGGCTGTGTTCAAAACATGCCTGCACAGCTTCGGGATATGTTTGCTTACATATGTATCTTTGGTCCTCCTGCTCATCCATTGGAGTTGTGGCAAGAATTTAAAAAAGATTTTATTGAAGACTACTGCCGTGCATATCACCCTAACAATGAGGACTGTGAGCATTGTGAAGGCTATGCAATGACAGATGTTCAAAATGTGTTAAAATTTCATGGCAAAAGCTTTACGGATTTTAATCTACCACGCCCCAAAAGAAAACAACAACTACAACCACAATACGACAAAGAGGAGGAGTTAAGAAGAGCCCAAGAAATGAAAGAAACTTTAAATCAACAACAACTTTTGGCCTATAATGCCATAAATGAAGCATTACAGGATAAAAGTCAACAAGCTAAGTGCTTTTTCATTGATGGCCCAGGTGGCAGTGGGAAAACATACCTGTATGAGTTATTAATTCGTCAAATAAGAGGAGAAGGAGAAACTGTGTCACCTGCTGCCAGTACTGGGATTGCAGCCAACTTACTGGAAGGAGGAAGAACCATTCATTCACTTTATGGGATACCAATTCCAATCAATGAAACGTCCGTTTCAAGAATCAAAAATGATACTGATGCTGCACACCATTTGAAGAATACTAAACTTTTCATTATTGATGAATCCACTATGCTATCCAAATACGCACTGCATGTCATTGACCAACTATTAAAGGATGTTATGACCAAAGATATCTCGAAGAAAAATAAAACACCCTTTGGAGGGAAAGTCATTGTTCTGGGAGGAGACTTTCGTCAGTGTCTTCCTATTATTCCTCATGGAACACGAACTGATATTGTAGAGAGCTGCATTAAATATTCCCGACAATGGCAGATTTTCACTCAATTGCCACTACTTGACAACATGCGCTCTGTTGATCCAGGATACAGCAATTGGTTACTTCAACTGGGAAATGGACAATTGACCAATTCTTATAACCTTGGAGATGATGTTATAGAAATCCCTGAAGATATGATTTGCACAGGTTCACTAATATTTGACATTTTTGGTGAAAACATTCTAATTGATGTCAATGACAATGAAAGCATTAATACTGCAGCATCACATGCCATTCTTTGCCCCAAAAATGACGATGTGGATCAGGTCAACTCTAAGGTCATGGATTGCATTGCTGGTGAATACACTGAATACATTAGTGATGATTCCATTGATCCAGACGAGACAGAGGACCCAGAGCAATACCCTGTTGAGTTTTTAAATTCACTTACACCCACGGGAATGCCATCTCATCGTCTGAAATTAAAAATCGGCACCATTGTCATGCTTTTGAGGAACTTCAACAGCAGAAAAGGGCTTTGCAATGGGACTCGCTTAATTGTCACCGGTTTGTTTGACAACATGATTAGAGCAAAAGTCATTACTGGGTCTGCTGGAGGAAATGTGGTTTTCATTCCCAGGATTGATTTGTGCCCATCAGAAACTGGCTTGCCTTTTAAGTTAAGACGTCGCCAATTTCCTCTCAAGCCAGCTTTTGCCATGACAGTCAACAAATCCCAAGGACAAACACTTGAGAAAGTAGGGATTTTTTTGCCAGAACCTGTTTTTGGACATGGACAATTGTATGTGGCTTTTTCAAGAGTGAAAAGACGATCCAATGTAAAAGTGAAAGTGGTGGACACTCCAATCCAAGGCAAATTGCTGCCTAACAGTGACAAAGTATTTACCAAAAATATTGTCTACAATAATATTTTGCACTGAACTATTCCCTATGACTATTCTTCCGTTTATTTATCTTTTGATAAAAAAAAAAAGAAAAAAAAAAAAAAAAATTTTAGTCTTTCAAATTTTATTATTTTATATACAGATTTCTACTATATTTTTGTGAACACACATTTAAGATAATATGAGAGATGTGTATCATCCACATTTCTACACTGGGTGATAGAAACCACTATTTAAAGCTCCAGCACTATATGTGCTGAGAGATTTCATTCTCATTCTTTACAGGGAGAGGTTTTTGTGAACAGCTAAGAGACGGGTGGGATGGCTGTTCACACACATCTCATTAGCAAGGTGTGTTACACATGTTTAGATAGATAGGGCCAAAAATAAATTATTCATTAGATTCCACCATGCCATTTTTCTTAGATTTTTTTCACATTATTGAGGAATATACTAACTTATAATAATTGATCATGAAGGATTCACCGACAACATACTTGCTGTAATTTTCATGACTGCATGTATGCAATTTGTACTTCACTTGCGGTTTGTGCAGACAACATAGTTACGGCAGTGTCATCCACATCAACTACAGTCACCTGTGCTTACTTAGTGGATGCATGTTATGCACCTGCCAAAGCCATGTTCACTTCATTTACCGCAGGTTAACTACAAGTTTTTTAGTTATTGCATAGACATTGCTGCAAGTCTGTAGTTGGTAACTCCTTCTGTATCAATTTATAAAATGTATTTATTTACAACATGATCCTCAAAAAATCTAATAAAAATCCAGCCATAAAACATATATAAATAATATCAATTCGGATTTAGTTAGAGTAGGGACTCACCAGGCGTAAGGGAATCTTGACGCGATTGGTGGGCTGACACAAAGTGGCTGATACACACATTACTACTATTAATTCATCAATTCTAATGATTGACGCATTAGGAAGTATTGCTACTTTGTGTTCTAAGACCCTTACAACATAATAGTTCAATTTTCCTTAAATGATATCAACAATACAAATATATGTAGTTGCTGTAAAGATGTCATTGGAATAATTGGATTATTATTTAAAAATCTTTGAAAAAACAATAAACATATTCTAGACACCCGATGCATTTGCATCAGGCTAACAGCTATAACTACTATAATCAAATTAATGCACTTTCTAGAATCCCGATGCATTTGCATCGGGCTCACAGCTAGTGATTAATAAATAATTTGCTCAGGGTCTCGAAATTAGGTAACCCGGACAACAGAACAAAATGACACAGCTTGCGGAATCTATCTAACACTACCCTTCTGAGAGTGGTAGGTCAGTAATAAAATCCATGGAGATGTGAGTCCAAGGACTCTCAGGGGTAGGCAAGGACTGCAGCAACCCAGCAGGGCGGTGGCAGGGAGACTTAGCGCGAGCACAGGTTTCACAAGCCAGTACATATTCCTTACAGTCCTTTACTGTAGTTGGCCACCACAAACTCCTGGTTACAAGTCTGATGGTGTTATTGATACCAGGGTGCCCTGCAAGGACTGAATCATGTGATTCCTTAAAGGGAACCTGTCACCTGTTTTTTGCCATCCCATCTGAGAGCAGCAAAATGTAGAGACAGAGACCCTGATTCCAGTGATGTGTCATTTACTAAGCTGCTTGCTGTCATTTTGATAAAAATACTGTTTTCTCTGTTGCAGATTTAGCAGTCTGTCTGGCAGCAGGCCAAGAGGACTGCTAATGATAATCTCCAGCTGTTTAAACAGTGATTTTATCAAAACTACACTGAGCAGCCCAGTAAGTGACACATCGCTGGAATCAGGATCTCGGGTCCTATATTATGCTATTCTCAGATTAGGTTGCAAAAACCTGGTGACAGGTTCCCTTAAGGACTTGGAGGCAGAATTTGGCAGGGACAAATAGTTTCCGGGCAGGAGTAGTGTCCGGGACCGATTCTGGAGATCCACAAATCTCTTCCAGAAGATCCAAAGACACAGCCGAAATAACAATCCCCTTGGCTAAAATGGGAGTCAGTTCCACGTCCTCGACTTGTAAGGGGCAAAAACTTCGAGACATGGCATCAGCCCTTACATTTTTAGTACCCGGTCGGAAAGTGATAACGAAATCAAACCTGGAGAAGAACAAAGCCCACCTAGCCTGTCTAGGATTCAGTCATTTCACTGACTCCAAGTAGGTCAGGTTTTTATGGTCAGTAATTACAGTAATCTTATGTTTGGCGCCTTCGAGGAAGTGGCGCCATTCCTCGAAGGCCCATTTGATCTGCTCCCACTCCAACTTCAGAGGCATCTACCTCTACAATGAAGGGGCGGTTCAAATCAGGCTGCACCAATATTGGGTCAGAGGAGAAATATTCTTTTAACATAGAGAACGCATGAATTGCTTCAGGCTTCCAATTAACACATCCACCCCTTTCTGAGTCAAATCAGTGAGTGGTTTGGCTATCTCTGAAAACCCTTTAATAAATTTACGATAATAGTTAGTGAAACCCAAGAATCGCTGCAGTGCCTTTAGAGAGTTGGGTTGTACCCATTCCTTAATGGGTTGAATTTTAGAAGGATCTATGCGAAAACCTTTGGCCGACAAAATATATCCCAAAAAATGTATCTCCTCAGACATGAAGACACATTTCTCTAATTTGGCGAATAGAGAATGCTCTCTGAGTCTCTGGAGTATAGTACGGACATGACGGATGTGCCACCAAAGACCAGGAGAAAAGAAAACAGGATGTCGTCCAAATAAACAACCACATATACACCACTGATATCTGTGAAAATATCGTTGACAAAATTGTGAAAAACTGCAGGTGCGTTACTTAACCCGAACAGCATTACAAGTGTGAGATAGCGTACTCCTGGGGGTTCGCTTGACAGCGTAAATTACATCAACACTTGTTTTTAACCGTTATGCAGCAGTTTATTAAGTGTAAACTGCTCCTCTCACATACATATGTAGCACCCTGGCACCCTGGTTGGGGCACCACAGAACTCTTGGTACACAAATGGAGTAGATACAGCAAGCAGCACTCACTAAACAAAACACCTTAGAACACCCCCTTTTCACCCCAGGCCTCTAGGGGGAGCTCCACTGGTTACCTTAAGCCAGTTCCCCCTATAAATACGGGTCCTGGAGGGAGAAACAGTGGAGTGTTCAGTCGCTTTAGAACTGTGAACAGCTAGGAGAGCTGACCTGGTACTGGATCCACACTAGGCCCATACCAGCACACCCAGAACAGTGAGAGACCCTTGTAACTGGGGTCATAGGACAGGAGGAAAAGTACCTCACAGGGACAGAAGAGTGACTCTAACTCTCCCCTAACAATCCGGTTACTGGAACCGAGCTGCAGGAACTACTACGCAGACTGCAGAGAAACCAGCACCACAACCAGGAAGTCTAGCTCCCTGTACACCTGAAGCACCATCAGATGAGAGCCCAGGAAGAAAGGAAGACGTTCCTACTCCCTTATATAGTGCCCTCAGTGCAGCTAACTCAGGTAGATCACGTCTCCCAAGATGCACAACCCGGTCCGGCAGGATTCCATATCCACCCGACCTCACCAGGACAGTATAGAAGGAAGCCTACACTACTGCTTGCTGTGGAAACTCCAGGAGTGTCAACCTCATCACCCGGTCCGAGTGTACCTGTTATCACCAGTAAAGGTACCAAAAGACTTTGTGTCCGCGCATTACTCCTGGACTAACACTCAGCATTACTGAGCTGCCATACTCTACCTAGTGCAGCTCCTGGCCCTGGGGACTCCCGCTCATCCTGTGGGGAGCGTCCCATCTAGCTGCCGTACATCCCCCGGAGGCCCAAGCAACGTCGGTGGAATCACCGGAATTCCCGCAGGTGGCGTCACGACAAGTAAGAATTAAACCCCTATCCGTTCAAGCAACCCCTTTTGATCTGACCACCGGGCCCCACAGCCTCAGGCGCGGAACCGTGACGGGAGAAGCAACGCCCGAGACGTGAAGACCCGGCTACGGTGAGTCACATACAGAATAAATACATTATATTACACTCACATCACATAACATAATACAAAGAACATCACATTACATTCCACGGTACATATATTATATTGCACATATCCTTTCTCCCGGGTAACCTCAATGTACCGTTATCCAACACAGAGTACACGGGTCAGTTGCCATCTCACAGGGTTTCGGTCGCCGCCGGTACACCCCTGTTTACGGTTACTGCCCGAATGCCAGGCCCTTCCTTGGCCCAGTGTCCCCTTGGGAGTCCAATCCCTTCCCACAGGCTGCCAACTGTTCCCAGCCCTCTACACAGCACTCTGGCTGCTCTGAACCAGGCCCCGACCTGGTTGTAGTCACCGGAGCTCCAGGGCAAGTCAGACCCCCAAGAACTTCTCGGCACATGTCTCCAGGTCGCCAACCGCTTCCAAGTCTGCCATCACCAGGGCCAGACCTCCAGGCAAGCGGCTGCACCAAACACGCCCTCGCGAGCCCCTCCAGGGTCAGCCCCACTTCCCAACTCCCGGTCCTCTACCAACCCCTGTTGTCTGGCCTCACGGCTCCATTCTCCCAGGACTTGGTCTTCTCTCTCCCACAGAGGCTTATACTCTGCCTCCATTCACACACAGACCTCCTGGTCCCACATCATACACGGCCCTTCTCCTTAAGCCATCATATGCTTCCATGGCCCTTTTTACATAAGCCAATGCACTCACACACGGACCACATCATACACGGCCCCATTTCCATAGGCCGTCATGCACTTCCATTATCCCTCATGGACTTGTATGGACAACAGCCTTGTCAGGCCCAGACCACTCTCAACAGCACAGTCCGGCATGGACTTCAGCCCTCTAGGCCCAGACCAGGTTGCGAGCCACCTGAGCTTCAGGGCAGTCAAAGCATCCCCAAGGTCTCCTCACCCTGCCCATGATGCCCAGCTGCCTCCAAGCCCCCACCAACACAGGCAGAGATCCTGGATGGCAGCCTCACCACCATGAGTGAGCCCCCTATAAGTTCAGCCAGGACCCCCCTTACACCCAGGTGCTCCACTAACCTCTTGGTCTGGCCACAGGCTCCACACGGCTCAGAGGGGCCGGCGTCTCCGGCATGGAGAGCCAGACGTCCTGCCTCATCCCCCAACGTGGATGGGATCCCTCTGAAACACGTCCTCTCCCTCAGAGGATCATGTCTGGTCTCTCTCTGGTCTGCAGCCTGATCTCATTTGCAGTCTCTGGTCTCCTCTGCAGTCTGATCTGATCTCTGCAGTCTGATCTGATGTCTCTCCAACTCACACCTGGCTAGCTATTATCTTGCCTGCCACACCCACACTGACACCCCCACCTGAGCTGGTAGGCAATCAGTACACACATTGCTCTCAGCCGCTCATTTGGCTCATGAATGCGTCAGATCTACAGCACTCACTCTCAGCTGCTAACTCCCTGTGTTCCGGGTAGGTTTAACACAGCACATCCACAGTAAAACTGGATACATGTGAACAGAGACATATACCGACCACACCCGTGGGATGCAACTGGCCATGGGTCGCATCACCACACAAATTACTCAAAATGGCCGAGGGGCGTGTTAAGCGCAGTCTTCCACTCATCGCCTTCTTTTATACGGACAAGGTTATACGCTTCCCTGAGGTCCAGTTTGGTAAAAAAACTTGGCTCCCAACAGCTGATTATAAAGATCAAGGTTGAGTGGAAGAGGATACTGGTTTTTCACAGTGATCGTGTTTAATTCGCGGTAATCAATGCAAGGTCTGAGACCGCCATCTTTCTTTCCTACAAAAAAGAAACCGGCCCCTACTGGTGAGGTGGACGGTCTAATAAACCCTTTACGCAGACTATCTGCTATGTAATCTGTCATGGCCTGATGCTCTGGACCAGAGAGATTAAATATTCTCCCCTTTGGGAGACGAGAATTAGGTATCAAATCTATGGCACAATCATACTCTCTGTGAGGAGGTAATTTCTCTCATTCCTGAATAGAAAATACATCCTCAAAATCTCTAAAGGCATATGGTACAAAGGGAGGCTTGACCTTCAATCGGTTTACGGATAGCGAGATACAGTTATCCTGACACTCTGGGCTCCAGCGCACGATGTCACCCAGGTGCCAGTCTATGACAGGGTTATGTCTAAGTAACCATGGCATGCCAAGGATTACTGCAGATGATAAGTTACCGATAGCAAAAGATGACACATTTTCAGCATGTAAAGACCCCACCAGCATTGACACTTCCTTAGTGACAAATTGCACTCCACCCTGGATGAGGGGTGTGCCATTAACTGCAGTGGTTTTAATGGGGGCATAAGCCTTAGTAGTGGTACACCTAGATCTCTTGCTACCTGGAGATCTATAAAATTCCCCTCTGAGCCACTGTCTACATATTCCTCCAAACACACAGATTTCTTAAGGTAAGACAAAGAAATAGGTAAGAAGACTTAGGCCGCATCTGCGGGCAATACCTGGGCACCTGAGCAGGCAGAGCGAGAGCCACGCAGGTGCTGACATCCAGGGACGAGGTCTCCTGATTTCCAGTGTTCCCCCAGAGGACTCCAGATTGTGGCTTGTTCAGCATGTTGGTATAGGATGATGGGAATGATCCTCCACAGGACTGAGAAGCAGGACACAGGTACTTTGAGGGAAGCAATCATCAGCAGACACAGCTCAGGGCCGCTTTACACACACCAACTTATCTGTCCAACTTCTGACCAACTTACTGGTTGCAGTGAAATCATGGACACATTGTTCCATTTGTACACAGCCACAAAATGGAGCAATGTGTCCATGATTTCACTGCAACCAGCAAGTTGGTCAGAAGTTGGACAGATAAGTTGGTGTGTGTAAAGTGGCCCTCAGAGTAAAGAAAAAAAAATCAGGGAAAACAATTGGGAAAAGAAGAGGAATAAAAAAAGGTAAGGGAATGCTTTTATATATACAGTCATGGCCAAAAGTATTGACACCCCTGCAATTCTGTCAGATAATACTCAGTTTTTTCCTGAAAATGATTGCAATCACAAATTCTTTGGTATTATAATCTTAATTTAATTTGTCTTCAATGAAAAAATACAAAAAGAATTGTCCCAAAGCCAAATTGGATATAATTCCACACCAAACATAAAAAAGGGAGTGGACAAAAGTATTGGCACCCTTAGAAAAATCATGTGATGCTTCTCTAATTTGTGTAATTAACAGCACCTGTAACTTACCTGTGGCACCAGGTGTTGGCAATAACTAAATCTCACTTGCAGCCAGTTGACATGTATTAAAGTTGACTCAACCGCTGTCCTGTGTCCTTGTGTGTACCACATTGAGCATGGAGAAAAGAAAGAAGACCAAAGAACTGTCTGAGGACTTGAGAAACCAAATTGTGAGGAAGCATGAGCAATCTCAAGGCTACAAGTCCATCTCCAAAGACCTGAATGTTCCTGTGTCTACCGTGCGCAGTTTCATCAAGACGTTTAAAGCCCATGGCACTGTGGCTAACCTCCCTAGATGTGGACGTAAAAGAAAAATTGACAAGAGATTTCAAAGCAAGATTGTGCGGATGGTGGATAAAGAACCTTGACTAACATCCAAACAAGTTCAAGCTGCCCTGCAGTCCGAGGGTACAACAGTGTCAACCCGTACTATCCGGTGGCATCTGAATGAAAAGGGACTGTATGGTAGGATACCCAGTAAGACCCCACTTCTTTCCCCGAGACATAAAAAAGCCAGGCTGGAGTTTGCCAAAACTTACCTGAGAAAGCCTAAAACGTTTTGGAAGAATGTTCTGTGGTCAGATGAGACAAAAGTAGAGCTTTTTGGGCAAAGGCATCAACATAGACTTTACAGGAGAAAAAAAAAGGCATTCAAAGAAAAGAACACGGTCCCTACAGTCAAACATGGCGGAGATTCCCTGATGCTTTGGGGTTGCTTTGCTGCCTCGGCACTGGACTGCTTGACCGTGTGCATGGCATTATGAACTCTGAAGACTACCAACAAATTTTGCAGCATAATGTAGGGCCCAGTGTGAGAAAGCTGGGTCTCCCTCAGAGGTCATGGGTCTTCCACCAGGACAATGACTCAAAACACACTTCAAAAAGCACTAGAAAATGGTTTGAGAGAAAGCACTGGAGACTTCTAAGGTGGCCAGCAATGAGTCCAGGCCTGAATCCCATAGAACACCTGTGGAGAGATCTAAAAATGGCAGTTTGGAGAAGGCACCCTTCAAATATCAGGGACCTGGAGCAGTTTGCCAAAGAAGAATGGTCTAAAATTCCAGCAGAGCATTGTAACAAACTCATTGATGGTTACCGGAAGCGGTTGATCGCAGTTATTTTGGCTAAAGGTTGTACAACTAAGTATTAAGCTTAGGGCGCCAATACATTTGTCTGGCCCATTTTTGGAGTTTTGTGTGAAATGATCAATGTTTTGCTTTTTGCTTCATTCTCTTTTGTGTTTTTTCATTGAAGACAAATTAAATGAAGATAATAATACCAAAGAATTTGTGATTGCAATCATTTTCAGGAAGAAACTGAGTATTATCTGACAGAATTGAAGGGGTGTCAATACTTTTGGCCATGACTGTATATACTAGCTGTGCTACCCGGCTATGGCCGGGTTAATAAATAACTGCTGTTAGCTATAACAAAATAGAATTTGAATATGTCATATTAATGACCTGTAGGAAAATAGAAGCTGAGCTGTGATTGATTGCTACAGGCAGCCTTATAGATCTCCAGCCAACAGTAAACCCTCCCCCTGGCCGGGCAGTATATGTTACCTCACACATACACATAATAGACAGCTCATGTGACTGACATCTGCCTTAATTCCCTATATGGCACATATGTTGCACATTGGCTGTTTTTAATCAGATGTTTATTTTTGGAAATTAAAGATGGCACACTTATGAGGCGAGCTGTGTGAGGCAATTTGTGCACATATGTGTCTGTGTGGTGTGTGTGTCCCTGGGGTGTGTGTGTGTCCCTGTGGGATGCGTGCATGTGTCCCTATGGGGTGTGTATGTGTGTGTGTCCCTGTGGGTTGGGGTCTGTGTGGTGTGTTACTCTGTGTTGTGTGTGTCTCTTTGTGGTGTGTGTATGTTTGTGTGTCCCTGTGGGGTGAGTGCATATGTCCCTATAGGGTGAGTATGTGTGTGTCCCTGTGGGGGGGGGGGGTTGTGTGGTGTGTGTGTGTCTCTGTGTTGTGTGTGTCTCTTTGTGGTGTGTTTGTGTCCATGTGGGGTTCTATGTGGTGTGTGTGTCTCTGTGTTGTGTGTGTCTCTGTGGTGTGTGTGTGTCCCTGTGGGGTGAGTTCATGTGTCCCTATAAGGTGTGTATGTCCCTGTGGGGGGTGTCTGTATGGTGTGTGTGTGTCTCTGTGTTGTGTGTGTCTCTGTGGTCTGTATGTGTCCCTGTGGGGTGAGTGCATGTGTCGCTATAGGGAGTGTGTGTGTCCCTGTGGGGGGGGGTGTGTCTCTGTGTTGTGTGTGTCTCTTTGTGGTGTGTGTGTACGGGTCCGTGGTGAGTATCCAATGTTGGGTCTGCACCTTAGCGACTATACACTTGATGTTACTCTTTGTGTGCGTGCGGTGTGTATACATGTCACCGTGCGTGGTGAATATCCCATGTTGGGGCTCCACCTTAGTGACTATATGATGGTATATGCTGTTAGTCTTAAGCACTGTCATTAAGCCCCTCACATTCACAATTGTCAACTGGTAACTGTCACTTTTTCCCCATTATGTAGATAGGGGCAAAATTTTTGGGTAAACGGGTTAAAATTTTGCCTCACAACATAGCCTATGACGCTCTCAGGGTCCAGACGTGTGACTGTGCAAAATTTTGTGGCTGTAGTTGCAACGGTGTAGACGCCAATCCCGGACATACATACACACATACACACATTCAGCTTTATATATTAGATGTATATATTTGAAATATATATATATATACTAGCTGTAGTACCCGGCTACGCCCGGGTTAATAAATAAGTGCTGTTAGCTATAACAAAATAGAATTTGAATATGTCATATTAATGACCTGTAGGAAAATAGAAGCTGAGCTGTGATTGATTGCTATAGGCAGCCTAATAAATCTGCAGCCAACAGTAAACCCACCCCCTGGCCGGGCAGTATATGTTACCTCACACATACACATAATAGACAGCTCATGTGACTGACATCTGCCTTAATTCCCTATATGGCACATGTGTTGCATATTGGCTGTTTTTAATCAGATGTTTATGTTTGGAAAATAAAGATAGCACACGTATGAGGCGAGTTGTGTGAGGTGATTTGTGCACATCTGTGTCTGTCTGTGTGGTGTGTGTGTCCCTGGGGTGTGTATGTGTGTGTCCCTGTGGGGGGGGGTCTGTGTGGTGTGCGTCTCTGTTGTGTGTGTCTCTTTGTGGTGTGTGTGTGTGTCCCTGTGGGGTGAGTGCATGTGTCCCTATAGGGTGTGTATGTGTGTGTGTCCCTGTGGGGGGGTCTGTGTGGTGTGTGTGTGTGTCTCTTTGTGGTGTGTGTGTTCCTGTAGGGTGAGTGCATGTGTCCCTATAGGGTGTGTATGTGTGTGTGTCCCTGTGGGGGGGGTCTGTGTGGTGTGTGTGTGTCTCTTTGTGGTGTGTGTGTCCCTGTGGGGTGAGTGCATGTGTCCCTATAGGGTGGCTATGTGTGTGTGTCCCTGTGGGGCTGTCTTTGTGGTGTGTGTGTCTGTGTCATGTGTGTCTCATTGTGGTGTGTGTGTCCCTGTGGGGTGAGTGGATGTGTCGCTATAGAGTGTGTGTGTGTCCCCTTGGGGGGGGTGTCTCTGTGTTGTGTGTGTCTCTTTGTGGTGTGTGTGTGTTTGTTGGGGTGCGTGGTGAGTTCCAATGTTGGGGCTGCACCTTAGCGACTATACACTTGCTGTTACTCTTTGTGTGCGTGTGTTGTGTATACATGTCCCCGTGCGTGGTGAATATCTCATGTTGGGGCCCCACCTTAGTGACTATATGCTGGTATGTGCTGTTAGTCTTTGGCGCTATCATTAAGCCCCTCTCATTCACAACTGTCAACTGGTAACTGTCACTTTTCCCCCATTATGTAGATAGGGGCAAAATTTTTTGGTGAACTGGAACGCGCAGGGTTAAAATTTCGCCTCACAACATAGCCTATGACGCTCTCGGGGTCCAGACTTGTCACTGTGCAAATTTTTGTCTCTATAGCTGACAGCTGTCGATTTTCCTCCAATATTTTTCCATTCACTTTTTCCCTATTATGTAGATAGGGGCAAAATTGTTTGGTGAACTGGAATGCGCAGGGTTAAAATTTCGCCTCACAACATAGCCTATGATGCTCCCGGGGTCGAGAGGTGTGACTGTGCAAAATTTTGTGGCTATAGTTGCGACGGTGTAGATGCCAATCCCGGATATACACACATACATACACATATACACACATTCAGCTTTATATATTAGACTAGCTGTAGTACCCGGCTACGCCCGGGTTAATAAATAACTGCTGTTAGCTATAACAAAATAAAATTTGAATATGTCATATTAATGACCTGTAGGAAAATAGAAGCTGAGCTGTGATTGATTGCTATAGGCAGCCTAATAAATCTCCAGCCAACAGTAAACCCTCCCCCTGGCCGGGCAGTATATGTTACCTCACACATACACATAATAGACAGCTCATGTGACTGACATCTGCCTTAATTCCCTATATGGCACATGTGTTGCACATTGGCTGTTTTTAATCAGATGTTTATGTTTGGAAAATAAAGATAGCACACGTATGAGGCGAGTTGTGTGAGGTGATTTGTGCACATCTGTGTTTGTCTGTGTGGTGTGTGTATCCCTGGGGTGTAGATGTGTGTGTCCCTGTGGGATGGGGTCTGTGTGGTGTGTGTCTCTGTTGTATGTGTCTCTTTGTGGTGTGTGTGTCCCTGTGGGGTGTGTGCATGTGCCCCTATAGGGTGTGTATGTGTGTGTCCCTGTGTGTGGGGGGTCTGTGTGGTGTGTGTCTCTGTTGTGTGTGTCTCTTTGTGGTGTGTGTGTGTCCCTGTGGGGTGAGTGCATGTGTCCCTATAGGGAGTTTATGTGTGTGTGTCCCTATGGGGGGGGTCTGTGTGGTGTGTGTATCTGTGTTGTGTGTGTCTCTTTGTGGTGTTTGTGTGTGTCCCTGTGGGGTGAGTGCATGTGTCCCTATAGGGTGGCTATGTGTGTGAGTCCCTGTGGGGGGGTCTGTGTGGTGTGTGTGTCTGTGTTATGTGTGTCTCTTTGTGGTGTGTGTGTGTCCCTGTGGGGTGAGTGCATGTGTCGCTATAGAGTGTGTGTGTCCCCCTTGGGGGAGGTGTGTGTCTCTGTGTTGTGTGCGTCTCTTTGTGGTGTGTGTGTGTTTGTTCGGGTGCATGGTGAGTATCCAATGTTGGTGCTGCACTTTAGCGACTATACACTTGCTGTTACTCTTTGTGTGCATGTGGTGTGTATACATGTCCCCGTGTGTGGTGAATATCTCATGTTGGGGCCCCATCTTTGTGACTATATGCTGGTATGTGCTGTTAGTCTTTGGTGCTATCATTAAGCCCCTCTCATTCACAACTGTCAACTGGTAACTGTCACTTTTTTCCCATTATATAGATAGGGGCAAAATTGTTTGGTGAATTGGAATGCGCGGGGTTAAAATTTCACCTCACAATATAGCCTATGACGCTCCTGGGGTCCAGACGTGTGACTGTGCAAAATTTTGTCTCTATAGCTGACAGCTGTCGATTTTCCTCCAACACTTTTCCATTCACGTTTTCCCCATTATGTAGATAGGGGCAAAATTGTTTGGTGAACTGGAACGCGTAGGGTTAAAATTTCGCCTCACAACATAGCCTATGACGCTTCCGGGGTCCAGACGTGTGACTGTGCAAATTTTTGTAGCTGTAGTCGCGACGGTGTAGATGCCAATCCCAGATGTACACACACACACACACACACACACACACACACACACATTCAGCTTTATATATATATATATATATATACACACTAGATGGTGGCCCGATTCTAATGCATCGGGTATTCTAGAATATGTTTGTAGTTGACATACTGTGACTGACAGAACTTGTTCAGTCAACGTGAGTGAACTACATATATATATATATATATATATATATATATATATAGCAGCGCTATGGTATATGGTGGTACATTACAGCACATGTATAGCAGCACTATAGTATATGGCGGTACATCACAGTACATGTATAGCAGCGCTATGGTATATGGCAGTACATTACAGTACATGTATAGCAGCACTATAGTATATGGCGGTACATTACAGTACATGTATAGCAGCACTATGGTATATGGCGATACTCCGCTCCCCGCGGCCCCCCGCTCTTCCATAGTAAAAGTTAAAAAATCCTCAGTGAGGATACTCACCTGTCCGCCGGCTCGCTCCACCTCCGTCTTCTAGGTCCTACAGGCCTTTAGGACCTGTCGTTGCCTGGGAAACCAATCAGCTGATTGCTCCATCCTGCCCCCCCGGCAGTTAGCGGTCATGTGACCAGAGGGGCAGGATGGTGATGGGGGCAGAGCAGGATGGAGGCCGAGGGGGGGCAGGATGGAGGAGAGGGGGGCAGGATGAAGGAGAGGGGGCAGGATGTAGGAGGGGGGCAGGATGGAGGGAGTGGGGCAGGATGGAGGATCGGGGCAGGATTGAGGGAGCAGGGCAGGATGGAGGGAGGGAGCGGGGCAGGATGGAAAGAACTGGGCAGGATGGAAAGAACTGGGCAGGATGGAAAGAACTGGGCAGGATAGAGCTGGAGGAGCAGGATGGAGCAGAATGGAGCCGGAGGAGCAGGATGGTGGCTGGGGGGCAGGATGGTGGCTGGGGGGCAGGATGGTGGTGGGGGGGGGTAGGATGGAGCGAGCGGGGCAGGATGGAGCCGGCGGGGGGGCAGGATGGTGGCGAGCGGGGCAGGATGGATCCGGCGGGGGCAGGATGGTGGTGGGGGGGCAAGATGGAGCCGGCAGCGGGGCAGGATGGTGGTGGGGGGGCAGGATGGAGTCAGCAGGGGCAGGATAGAGCCGGTAGGGGAGCAGGATGGAGAGGATAGGTGAGCATAACTAACACCAGGCAGGGGTGAGAGCGTAGGGGGCCAGGGGCCGGGTTTCCGGTGGCGGGAGTGGGGCTTTGGAAGCCCCGCTCCCGGCAACGGGCGGCCATATTGGAGCACCCAGATGGGTGTACAGGCAACGTCAGCCAGGATGTGACGTACCATACCGTTACATCCTGACGGAAGTTGCCTTAGGGTTTTATTATAATAGATATAGATATATATAATGGTAGGGCCAGATATAATGTAACGACCATTCGCTGTGAGGCTGAGCTGCTGGTAAGGCAGCACCCCGAGAAACCCCAAGACCCTTAACCCCTATACAGGGATCTGGAATTACAGAGGAGCCCAGGGGGTAGCTGCCTAATATCAGCAGCAGAGCAAGAAGGTCGCCAGGAAGGGAAAAATCAGGACCCAAAAAACGTAGTCAGGAGTCCGAGTCAAAACCAAGAGGGCAGCTAAGGTACAAAATCGTCAGGCTGTAGCAGACTCGAAAATCCAAGCAAAGGTCAAAGTCAAAACCAAACACACACTATATCACTGGGGAACCAAGACTATGGCCTTGTCCACACACCTGTGTTCTCAGTATTTAGCGCTTCTGCGATAAATACTTAGATTTTTGCAGAGAAGCGCAGGTGCGTGTATGTGGACGCTTTCAGCAGACGCTGTCCCTGGTTACCCGTGGTAACCAGTTCATACAGCAGCCTTCAAAATGTGCACTTATCCTGAGCGCACAGGGAAACGCTGCTTGCAGCGTTTCCCTGTGCGCTCACAATAAGAGGTGACTATGCAGGCTGCTGTATGAACTGTTTACTACGAAACACATCGGGTAACCAGGGACAGCGTCTGCTGAAAGCGGCCGCATACACGCACCTGCGCTTCTCTGCAAACATCTAAGTATTTAGCGCAGAAGCGCTAAATACTGAGAGCGCAGGTGTGTGGACAAGGCCTATATCTGGTGGCCTGCAAGACAGGCTCCAAGGTATTTGAAGGACATGGTTCCATTTGTACACAGCAACAAAATAGGACAATGTGTCCATGATTTCACTGCAACCAGCAAATTGCCAGTGAAATTGCCTAGCAATATTGCCGCGTGTGAAGGTACCCTTAGATGGGCTGCCCGGCACTCTATCTGTACATCTTAAGGCCACGTCACATGCTTCAATCTTGTGAACGATGTTGTTAGCGATCTCATGCACGCGCGATCGCTAACAATATCGGTCAGATTGCTGGTGAGCTGTCACACAGGCAGACTCACCAGCAATCAGGACCAACGAGAACGCTGGTAACCAAGGTACGGCGCTTAGTAACCCGATGTGTACCATGGTTACCATCTCCCAGCATAAGCTGTGCCGCTGGGAGATCGTTCATCGCAGTGTCACACATCATGCAGGTTGAAATATCGTTCATCACCAGATTTGAGAACATGTTCATAAATCTGGGATGAACGATCTATTAAAGGATCGTTCAATTTAGCTGGTGACATCGCGGTGTTACACGCTACAATGTCGTTCCCGACATCGTTCATGCATCACCAAACACCAAATAAGATTGAAGCGTGTGATGTGGCCTTTAAGCTATCTGCTGACACTAAAATATTCTGGCAAAAATATGCACCAAAAAGGGCTAATGCCGACGCTGAATATTTGGTGCATATTTGCTGCGGAAATGGTGCAGATTTTTGTCCTGTGTATTTGGTCTTGAAGAAATGACTGGAGGGTTGGAAATATGCTGAAAATCTGCAGCAATAATTGGTATGCTGCAGATTTTCCTGCA
Source organism: Allobates femoralis (assembly GCA_033576535.1). NCBI lineage: Eukaryota > Metazoa > Chordata > Amphibia > Anura > Aromobatidae > Allobates > Allobates femoralis. The sequence goes on along the minus strand of JARQOC010000011.1, from coordinate 156,404,169 downwards.
GCAAACTGTGCACCATTTCCACAGGTCAAAAAATACGCAGCATGAGCATAACAGTTCCAAAACCCATAGACATTGACCCAAATTCACAGCAAAACCCGCAGCAACACAAGCCCTAAACATGGGGCAACATCTCCGGCAACATCGCGGGCAACTGAGGGGCGTGGCCAAGTTGCGGCAACATCGCTGGTGAGTTGTCCCGTGTAACAGGGTGATTTCAACGGCGATAGTTGCTTCAGCAATATCACCAGGTTTCAGGACAAAGTCCTGAAACCTGGTGATGTTGATCAGGCGATCTGCCTGAATCGCCCTGTGTGACACCGCAACAGCGATGTTGCAAGCAAATCGCCCCATTGACTGCAATGTTAAGGATCACTGCCAGGGTTGAATTTAACCCTGTCAGCGATATTTGCTTTCAACATCGCCGCTGCTTTGCCAGCGATGTCAATTCCGTCTGACAGGAGCACAGCGATCTTAAAAGTGGTCAAAAACGTGTGCGCTCCTGTCAGTTGCCGATGATTTTGCCGGCGATGTTGAAACATCTGACGGTACCTTAAGAGAGACAGGCTCCAAGTTAAGGCTGGTTTCACACTAGCATATTTTTTAATTTGAGGGCATGCAGGAAAATACGGCATGCCCTCAGATTCCCCCACAATGACAAACTGGAAGCATTCGCACCCCATTTGGGAGCATCCATTTGTATATTTTACAGGGATCCGGAGGATGGTAAATGACACGAACCCCAGGGGGTGACTCATTTAGCACTGTGTTCTGTGCATGCTCTGCACATGCGCAGTTGATAGAAAATGGACTGGAAGTTTGGATCCACCAGGATCCGTGTGGATCCAGTGCTTCACTTTTTTCACGGAGAACAAAATCGCAAAAAGATGCAGAATTTGTCTGTGTGAAAAATATGTGAATACCTGGATCTACATGGATACAGGGCAAATTGAACACAACTAGATGCACCCGTAAGTGTCTCTGACCCCACTGAAAGTCAATGGGGTTGAAATCTGATGCATTTGCATCCGGTTTGTGATAGGTTCATACTGACAGTGAAAAACACCACTGGGAAACCAGGCTAAGGGGCCTCTCACACTTGCGGTTTTTTCCTGATTTGGAAGATCTGGTAAAAACCCGATTCTCACAGTATTTTGCCCATTCACTTTAATTTTGTCAGGTAGTATTTTGTTGCTTCATGTTTTGTCCTGAAATCATTAAAGGGATCCTGTCACCCCCAAAACACCTTTAAAGCTATTAAAACCTGTCCCTACAGCATATTAACACTTTCCCTACACTATTTTTAGCTCCTAAATGCAGTAAATGATATTGCATAAAAACGTTTTATAAGTACCTGATTAGTGATGATAATGAGTGACTATGCTATTCATAGTCACTCATCAAGACTGCCCCTCTGCTTCATAGCACGCCTGAATAGGCGTGATCTACATCCAGGATTCAAAATCGCGCGTCCCTTCTGTGCCCTGTGTTCGTAGGAGGCTGCAGTGTGGCTTGTGACGCGATCCGCGTCATTCCCGGCGCCCTGTGACGTATTTACAGCGGCGCCGCGCTGTTAGCTTCAAAATGTGCACTGCGCATGCCCAATGCGCATGCGCAGTGCACATTTTGAAGCTAACAGCGCGGCGCCGCTGTAAATACGTCACAGGGCGCCGGGAATGACGCGGATCGCGTCACAAGCCACACTGCAGCCTCCTACGAACACAGGGCACAGAAGGGACGCGCGATTTTGAATCCTGGATGTAGATCACGCCTATTCAGGCGTGCTATGAAGCAGAGGGGCAGTCTTGATGAGTGACTATGAATAGCATAGTCACTCATTATCATCACTAATCAGGTACTTATAAAACGTTTTTATGCAATATCATTTACTGCATTTAGGAGCTAAAAATAGTGTAGGGAAAGTGTTAATATGCTGTAGGGACAGGTTTTAATAGCTTTAAAGGTGTTTTGGGGGTGACAGGATCCCTTTAAAGAGAATGGGCGAAAAAAATGAATCCTGTAATGGGGCCGTCACAAGCATCAATCTATCGCACATGCGATCAAGATTTTCCAACACACACACGACGCTCCACACACATCGCAGCGTGTGACAGCGCGGTCGACCAGCGATGAGTCGCGTGATCGCAGGTTGCACAGTTTAGATCCTGAGCTAAAACCTAGCGACAATCGTTCATTGTCTTTTGCACATCGACGCATGTGACATCTGTGTAACAACCGGTTTGATGATCACGTGCACTGCAGCTAATGTCAGACTGCCAGAATTGGTCGCAGCATCGCACTTGCGATCGTTCCAGGGTCTTTATCGGACAGTCGCTTGGAAGAAAGTCTTCCCCTGTGACTGTTGCATAGCGATCATTGACCATCGCTCGGACGATTCAAAAAATTTACATCGCAAGTACGATTGCACAATAGATTGACGCGTGTGACGGCCCCATAAGAATTAGGTTTTTGCCTGATCTTCCAAATCAGGAAAAAAACGCAAGTGTGAAAGGCCCCTAACAAGGGCACATTGATGGTGCAGAAAAAATATATAATATAAATATTTGGTATTGGGTGATCCTTTTTGGCCAAAATACGCAAGCTCGCAACCCATGTCAAGGGTCCTCAATGTTTTGCGAATTCCTACACACAGTAAAATAAAAAGCATAGCCAAACAAATATAAATATAGCAAAAAGGCAATGGGTATTACCAGCCGCACAGATGAGGCTTACAATAACTTTATGTTGTCCATTATTAAATAAATACAGTTTTCACAAGACCTAAACACGTAACCTGATATTAAAAAATCCCAGTAATACAGGAAACTGATGCGATCACTCTGACACTGGCTGGTGGTTGGGAGAAGTCTGTGTAGCCTCTGATAAGCTCTCAGTCCTGCTGATTGGGATGCAGCCCCACGGTGAAGATAAATATGTATAAATGCTACTACAGTATTTTTTATGCAACACTAGCATTTGCCATAACTATCTGATCATTTCTGGGTTTTAGTTAAAGCACAGTTGCACTTTTATTTATATCCCCACCAGTTACACATATTTTAGAGAATTTGGCTAAACTAAAGGTACCATTACACACTTCAATGTTGTAGCGATATCACCAGTGATCTCATGGACGCGCGGTCATTAGGACATCTTTTTGACATCATTGGTGAGATGTCACCCGTCTAGATATCGTGGACGATGCACCAACGATGTAGCGAGCAGCTATCGTTCGCACAACCCTGCGAACGATACTTGTTCACTGTTGTGCAGCTGGTTGTCTGGTGGTGGATCGTTTGATTTGAGCACATGTTCTCAAATCTGCGATCAATGATCCAACGATTTATCGTAGTCGTATCTCGGTGTTACACGCAACGACGTACTAACGATGTCGTTGGAACAACTCCAAACCGTGACGTTTGAGTGATATCGTTCATGATCTCGTACCGTGTAACTGGGCCTTAAGTATGATAATGATTCAATTCCAGTAGCTACTGTGCGATTGACCATTTTTGGCACCCCTTAATTTTTTTCATAGACTGTACAATATCTTCAGAAATAAGTGTACAAAAGGTACATCCTCAGGATTTTTTTAATTAGTGGTCCAAAGAAATACAACAATAAAACATTGTTTGTACACTTACACTTTGCAATTTCAAAGAAGGAAAACTAGAATAGTCAAAAGACACACATATGGTTTCTCCGTGACAATTTCCAATAAAAAATGAGAATAGGGTTCTCATCTTTAGGGCTTGTGTTAAGGCCACGTTACACACACAGATATCTGTTCAGATATTGGTCACAGATCTCTGGTTGCAGTGAGATCATGGACACATTGTTCCATTTTGTACATAGTCTTTAGGCCACAACCACTACAACACACTTGTATTATACAGGGTGGGCCATTTATATGGATGCACCTAAATAAAATGGTGATGATATCAACTTCCTGTTTGTGGCACATTAGTATATGGGAGGGGAAAAACTTTTCCAGATGGGTGGTGACCATGGTGGCCATTTTGAAGTCGGCCATTTTGGATCCAACTTTATTTTTTTCAATGGGAAGTGGGTCATGTGACACATCAAACGTATTGAGAATTTCATAAGAAAAACAATGGCTTTCTTGGTTTTAATGTAACTTTATTCTTTCATGAGTTATTTGCAAGTTTATGATCACTTATAAAATGTGTTCAAAGTGCTGCCCATTGTGTTAGATTGTTAATGCAACCCTCTTCTCCCACTCTTGACACACTAATAGCAACACCGCAGAAGAAATGCTGCACAGGCTTCCAGTATCCGTTGTTTCAGATGCTGCACATCTCGTATCTTCACAGCATAGACAATTGCCTTCAGATGAGTGATGAGGCAAACTTTTTTGTGAATAGTGAAGTTAACAAATAAAACTACCGCTATTGGTCTGACTATTGCTACATGATTCAGATATCCAGTGGCATTGAGTTTCCATTGATGAAGAATGGCCACACTATCTTTGTACCCCATATGCCACACCATACCATCAGTTTTTGTGTTCCAACAGTCTTGGAGGAATCTATCCACTGAGGGTTATTGTCAGACCAATAGCGGTGGTTTTGTTTGTTAACGTCACCATTCACAAAATAGTTTGCCTCATCACTCATCTGAAGGCAATTGTCTATTCTGTGAAGATACGAGATGTGCAACATCTGAAACAACGGATACTGGAAGCCTGTGCTAGCATTTCTTAACATAATATAATAATAATATATAATATTTATTTATTCATTTATATAGCACTATTCTGCGGTGTTGCTATCAGTGTGTCAGAGTGGGAGAAGAGGGTTGCATTGACAATCCAACACAATGGGCAGCACTTTGAACACATTTTATAAGTGGTCATAAACATGTAAATAAGTCATGGAAGAATAAAGTTATGTTAAAACCAAGCACACTATTGTTTTTCTTATGAACTTCTCAATAAGTTTGATGTGTCACATGACCCTCTTCCCATTGAAAGAAATAAAGTTGGATCCTGATCAAACTGATGCTGATCGTTTGAAATAGCCGGCGGGAAAGCCAGTGGTAACAAGAGTCTTTTCGCGCAGGCTTTCCTGCCAGCTATTTCAATGGCTCGCTTCCAGGTGGAGGAGGGGCACAGAGTTAGGGAAAGAGGAGCGGGTGGGGGAATGAAGGAGCAGACAGGGAGCGGTTAGGATTGGACAGGGAAAACAGTAACGGGCAGTGGGGGAGCTAAGGATTGGGCGGGGGAGCGTGCACCAGTTGAGTGATTGTTTAAAAGCTGGTGGCTTTTTACCGCCGACTATTAAAAGATCAAGCACCCATTTCACCCTATTCCTCAACCCCCAGACCACTTTGTAGGGCCCAGCAGCATATTACTCGCATTTCCCATTGACTTGCCTTGGACTCGCTACTCGTAACGAATACCCGAGTATTACAACTTGTAGGGAGCTTTGCCATCCTTGCCACAATACCATCGCCCTCCGGAGGACTGTGGCGGCGCTGGTGAACCCTTACTAGGTACTACAGGTGGCGTCACGTGACAACAAACTCTTATCCCCTGTACATAACCCCTCTATTGAAGTGTCACCCAGGCCACGGGCTCAGGCACCGCCACCCGTGACATCCCCGTGAACCCCTCCGAGCCTGATACCCGAGTACCCCAGGGCTTGGGGCTCGACACACTCAAATGAAATTTTTTATAGCCTAAACATGTATAAATATTGATGTAATGCACTATAGGTGTGTTAATATACAATTGCATCTCAATAAATTAGAATATCATCAAAAAGTTAATTTATTTCAGTAATTCAGTGCATAAAGTGAAACGCATATATTATATAGAGTCATTACAAAGAGTGATCTATTTCAACTGTTTATTTCTGTTAATGTTGTTGATGATGGTTTACAGCCAATGAAAGCCCGAAATTCATTATCTCAGAAAATTAGAATAATTAACACCAAACACCTACAAAACCTGACTAAGTGTTTAAAATGGCCCCTTTTTCAGTTCAGTAGGCTACACAATCATGGGGAAGACTGCTGACTTGTCAGATGTCCAGAAAGCAGTTATTAACTCACTCTACAAGGAGGGTAAAGCCACAAAAGGTCATTGCTAAAGAAGCTGGCTGTTCACAGAATGTTGTATCCAAGCATATTAATGGAAAGTTGAGTGGAAGGAAAATGTGTGGAAGAAAAAGCTGCACCAGCTACCGGGATAACCGCGGCCTTGAAAGGATTGTTAAGAAAAGGGCATTCAAAAATTTGGGGGAGATTCAGTCAGTTCTTCAAGAGCCACAACACACAGACGTAACCAGGACATGGCTACAACTGTCGCATTCCTTGTGTCAAGCCACTCATGACCAATAGACAATGCAAGAAGTGTCTTAACTGGGCCAAGGAGAAAAAGAACTGGACTGTTGCTAAGTGGTCCAAGGTGTTGTTTTCAGATAAACTTAATGTTGCATTTCATTTGGAAATCAAGGTCCCAGAGTCTGGAGGAAGAGTAGAGAGGCCACAATCCAAGCTGATTGAGGTCTAATGTGAAGTTTCCACAATCAGTGATGGTTTGGGAAGCCATGTCATCTGCTGGTGTAGGTCTACTGTGTTTTATCAAAACCAATGTCAGCGCTGCGGTCTACCGGGGAATTTTAGAGCACTTTATGCTTCCCTCTGCCGACAAGCTTTCTTAGAGATAGAGATTTCAATTTCCAGCAGGACTTGGCATCTGTCCATACTACCAAAATACCAGTACCTGGTACATTATCACTGTACTTGATTAGCCAGCAAACTCTCCTGACCTAAAACATGTTGTCAAAAGGAAGATGAGAGACACCAGACCCAACAAAGCAGATGAGCTGAAGGCTGCTATCAAAGCAACCTGGGCTTCCATAACACTACAGCAGTACCACAGGCTGATCGCCTCCATGCCAGGCCACGTTGATGCAGTAATTCATGCAAAAGGAGCACCGACCAAGTATTGCGTGCATTTACTGAACATACTTTTCAGTAGGCCAACATTGGTAATTAAAAATCATTATTTCAGTTGGTCTTATATTAGATTCTAATGTTCTGAGATATTGAATTTTGGGTTTTCATTTGGGTTTTCATAATCATCACCATTTACAGAAATAAACACTTGAACAAAGAACACTCTGTTTGTAATGACTCTATATAATATATGTATTGAATTACTGAAACAAATTAACTTTTTGATGATATTCTAATTTATTGAGATGCACCTGTATTCACCAATCTCCATCTTGCCTGGTTTCCAGCCTCACTTTGGCTCTCTGCTATGTCACTTGACTGTATTTCTGACTTGCCAGATCAGACTAGGCTCTGTGTGAGACAGAAGTCTCTTTTACAAGGCACACCCATGGAACCTCTTTCTTACGTTTCATACCTTTACATTGTAAAAGTCACTTCCAGACATGATCTGGCTAGTTGGAATATAAGTCATGTGACCCAGAAGAGGACTGGGGCGGTGCTGGAAACTGGAAAAATGGTGATCCATAAATATTAACTACCGTAACTTATATTGCACTACATATACATTTACACAAATATAGAACATACATTTAATGGGAGCGTTTCTTTAATTATATGTACCAAATATACAAGTGAGGGTCTATAAATTAGGGAATTAGCTTATTAGCAGAATTAATTCTAAATCATACAATAAAAGAAAAATTATTTACCTGTTACAAAGAAATTTTTGTAGCCATGATCACAAGAACATGAACATAAAAATATTAGTATTGTCAAATCTCAGTGTTCAGAACTATCGGGCTCAGCTGCACTCAAATCAATGGGGCCATTTCTCGCAAAAAAATGAAATGGGTGCAGCTAATTATCAAGTGTTCTAGACGTTGGACATACAATAATCTGATATTGATTGCTTATTCTATGGATAAATAAGTCATCAGTACTATAGTCTTAGAAATCTCCTTCAATAAATATCACATAATGTGGCTCATGTAATTAAACTATGCATGCTGTTTCGGTATACTGTATGATTTACCTGAAATGGTGGACATTAACCCAATTAACAGTGGAGAATATCTATTACCTTTTTACATTATTGTTTTCATTAGGCCTCGTGCTGAAAAAAATTGGATCACACTAGGGCCAATGTTATTCAATGAGGCAGTGCATATGTTCGATTTTTTTCCTTGCCCCGATTTGTCCTATGAAAAAAAAATCACACCATGCAAGATTTGCCATTCAAGTCTATGGGTCGCTCTGACAGAATGTAAGAATGTAGAAGATGGAGAAGTGTTTTATTTCTTCTCCAAATCTAAAAAAAAAACTGATGCCACACTGAGAAAAGTCTGATCAGAAATTAATTAGCATAATTTTTTCAGATGGAAAATATTGGGTCGTGTGACATTAGCCTTACAGTAGAACTACGAACTACTAGACTAGTAGTTAGTGTGTGTACTCTATATTTAATTTATAGTAAATACTGAAGCATTACATCTATGTATGTAGACATACATTTGACCATGTTGGAGAATGCCCAGTGCTCAGCATTTTTTACCTGCTTAGAAAGCTATATCTCCTTCCAGACCAATTAGACTGTGAAGGACTGGAGAAAAGCATGATGAAGCAGTAATGGAGAATGGGTGTAACTTGTGAGAGACTGATATAAAAAGGAAGATCCATGTAATGGCTTCATTGTCACTGCCAGTGTTCAATAGCATTAGACAGTCATCATGGTTCATTGGACTGCTGAAGAGAGAGCCGCCATCTCCTCCATATGGAGCAAGGTCAATATTGAACAGGACGGCCATGATGCTCTCTCCAGGTAATACACATAAATACATTTCATACACATACTTACGTCATTCTGCTTCATATGAAAACTGTAACCATCATTATATTTCACAATAATTATTCTTCTTGGTGATTACCAATGTTAATAGTGATCAGTCACAGATCCCATTACTTCGAGGGAGTTGGGGTGTTCAGTTTTTAACCTTTTCTTGATTATCTAATATGCCTGCTGCAATATCATTATTTCTCATTTTAAATTTGCTAAACTCATAAAGTTAGCAAAATACTTTGTCATTTTTTAACTAATTATTTAGGCAATGCACATGTGTCTCCCCCTTAGTTTCCTTGTTAATGACATATATTTAGGGCACAAATGTGCAGGAAATTAGTGTGGGGAAGTGACATACATCTGGGGAATACATCTGATGACAAAGTGAATCAATAATAGTAATTGTTCTCTTCATTCTTATAAACTTTAGGCTGCTGGTCGTCTACCCCTGGACTCAGAGATACTTCAGCTCCTTCGGAAACCTGTCTAATTTCACCGCCATTTCCGGCAATGCCAAGGTGAAGGCTCATGGCAAGAAGGTGCTCACAGCTGTCGGCAATGCCATCCAACATCTGGATAGTGTGAAAAAGCATCTGGCTGACCTCAGCAGATCTCATGCCCAGGAGCTCCATGTGGACCCTGAGAACTTCAAGGTAACACAAGATATATTAGATGAAACTATTATCTGCATTGCAATTCCCATTTAAGTGACTGTATTTTTCTCATTTAAAGTAAATGAAATTTTCACTGAAGGCAAAAATTATTTAAGATGCTCAATTATAGTATTTTAAGATTATTAAAATTAAAAAGTAAAAATGATTGTGATGAACTGATTATTGTGTTGTGATACTAAGGCCGGCTTCAGACTGCGTTTGAGATCTGATCCGTAGCTGTCCGCTTGAAGCAGACAGCCACGGACCGGATCAGCACACAGGACTGGGGGGCCATTATGCCCTCCGATCCTGTGTGCAGCCGCACGCAGCCGCAGCCGCTGACAGGTCAGGACCGCGGCGCCCGCAGTCCTCACCTATCAGCAGCAGGAACTGCGTGCGCTGCACACAGGATCGGAGGGCTTAATAGCCCCCCAGTCCTGTGTGCTGATCCGGTCCGCGGCTGTCTGCTTCAAGCGGACAGCTACGGATCGGATCTCAAACGCAGTCTGAAGCCGGCCTTAGTATCACAACACAATAATCAGTTCATCACAATCATAGTTAATATGCATTTTAATTAGTACATACTACTTAGGCCGGCCTAAGTAGTATGTACTAATTAAAATGCATATTAACTAAAAAAAAAAAAAAAGCAATTTAACTGATTGTTTCCTTTATCCACAGCGTCTTGGAGAAGTTCTGGTCATCGTCTTGGCCTCCAAATTTGGATCAGCATTCACCCCTCAGGTCCAGGCTGCCTGGGAGAAGTTCATCAATGTCTTGGTTGCTGCTCTGAGCCACGGCTATTTCTAAGTTACTGTATATCACAGTCGTTCAATCTATGTGTAAACTAGGCTGTAGTATGTAAAATAAAATGTTATTTTAAAATAAAATTTAAGGCTTGTGTTATTGATTTTTTTTATTTTTAAATGATTCAATTAATAATAAATACTGAAAGGTAGACATTGTATGTAATATCATAAAGGTATTGAGCTGTAGATATGTATATTTGCAGCACAATATCTTCAATCATAGTAATTGTCTTAACTGCAATATAAAAGCAATAAGATTTTATAGAAGTTCATATAACACCTGGTTCACACAATTGGGAACATTTTTCTAATGTCGTACACTGTAGAGCGGTTCCACACAATAACTAAAAATATTTCATCTTTCATTTTCCAAAAGGACCTTGGAAAATAATAACTGGATTTTGATTGGTTGTTCTGGGGAACTGCTCCACTTTTTTCTTTGCACGACTTCCTCAGGTATAGCTCACAAAACATGATCAGCAAGAAAAGACAAGAGGCATATATACAGACATTTATATAACAACTGCATACTGGAAAAAAGGGAGGAGAACAAAGTTAGGAAGTAGGCTGGATTTTGGGGGACCACACCTATAAGTGAGTAAAGATTCTCAACAACCAGAAATTTGTAACAAACAATAAAAATGCAACCTAAGTCATAGCTTAGGCCCGGTTCACATCACAATTTTGTGCCTGTCCGTGGGATCCGAGTTTGAAGGAGGATCCCACGGACAGGCACGGATCCACACGGATCCCTGCACTCGGATGGCAAATAGCCATCCGATCCGTGTCTATGCAGGATCCGTATGGATCCTGTTCTCCTTGATTCTTCTCTATCTGTCCCTGTCACTCTTTGTCTGTCCCTATCTGTCCCTCTTCTATCTCTGCTCTCCTCTATGCTCCCTCTCTTCTCTCCTCCCCCTCTTCCTCCCCCCTGTCCTCTCCCCTAAAGGAATGTGTAAATAAATAAAAAATAAAAAATCCTCCCAGAGGATACTTTACCTTCTGGCGGCTGCTGCAGGGCTGTGACCGTCTCCTCATCTTCTGGTGACTGAAGATCCTGTGGTGATGTCACAGAGGCGGTCACCTGACACCTCAGGTGACCGGCTCTGTGACATCACGAGAGGTCCTTCAGCCAGCAGAAGTTGAGGAGACGGTCACATCCCTGCAGAAGCCGCCGGAAGGTAAAGTATCCTCTGGGAGGATTTTTTCTTTTAATTTACACATTCCTTTAAGGGAGAGGACAGGGTGGAGGACGAGGGGGAGGATAGAAGAGAGGGAGAGCAGAGACAGAGAAGGGACAGATAGGGACAGACAGGGACAGATAGGGTTAATTATGTACTGAGAACTGCCTCTGGGCATGCTCAGTACATAAGCACGGAGATGACATCGGATCCGAGTTCAACTCGGATCCAATGTCCATAGGCTCTTATGCTATCGGGGCTCAGATTGGCTCTGATCCGAGGCTGTCCGATTTCATTCTCCAACACAAAAACGCAGCAGGCTGTGTTTTTGTGTCCGTTCTGAAATCGGACAGGATCGGATGGTGCCAAAATCGGATGGCAAAAGGCACACATCCGATCCGATCCGAGCCCCATAGGAACACATGGGATCCGATTTCGGATCCGAGTGTATCCGTTTTGAAACGGATACACTCGGATGCCTTGAAATCGTGATGTGAACCGGGCCTTAGAGTTAATCACACAAGGAACATATAGATAAATCAATCAATCACACAGTTGAGGCTTTGTTTACATCGCATTATGAGGCTATATTTGGCACATATGCCAGTGTATATATGTCCTTGCAATATACTACTACACTCTGTACACAGTCATATGTCATTATAAACTATACAGTAAATGTGCTGCATGTGTTTATGCTGGCGTAACGTATAGGAAGAAGTAAATAAGTGAGAAAAAAAGATATACTGACCTATACCCCCTGACAGACTCTATAAATTAATTATCTATTGTGGTTTTATGTATCCATTCTCAGCATGTGTTTTGTATTTGAGGATCTGTCAGCTTTGTGGGGACCTAGGACCCATTCAGCTTTAAGGAAACCATAGGTACCAAGTATCAGACATTGGCTCCATGATTTCAGCCATGTAAATCTGACTCTGGAACGCAGCTGCCTTTCTGTACTGATGCACTGCTGAGTCGGTTCTGTCAGTGCCAGGGTGTAGTTAAAGCCAGTGTCATAACTATGGTGCAAAATTTGGACCTGCACTCCTTGCATGTTAGTCACTTTTCTATTGTCTGCCGGGTGATATCAGGACACCGGGTCTCTGCATGCCGACTCCTTCCGAGTGAGCTGAATCCGTCTTTGAACTTTGTCATAACTATGGTGCAAATTTGGACCTGCATCCCCTGCATGTTGGTCACATATATGGACGCTTGTAGCATTCTAAATCCTATATACACTTATGAGTATACCCCATTCTCCCCCTTCATTATGTAGTAATGTCCCCATCTCTGGTCCCTTTCTGGTAAATATGTCCCCCATCCTGGTAAATATGTCCCACATCCTGGTGTGTATGTCCTCACCCTTGGGCCATCCTGGTTTCCCATTCTGGTATATATGTCTGCTATCCTAGTTAATATGCCTCCCCATCCAGGGCCGCTTTCTGTTATTTATGTCCCCATACTTGCATATATGTCCCCATCCTAGTATATATGTTCCCTATCCTTGGCTCCATCCTGGTATATATGTACTCCTCATCCTAGTGTTTATATGTCCTCATCCTGGTATATATGTTCCCCATCCTGGTATATCTGTCCCCATCCTGGGCCCATACTGGTTTATATGTCCCAATCCTGGTTTATATGTCCTTATTCTGGGCCCCTTCCTGGTATATACAGTCCCTAACGCATAAGAAAAAAATGTGAACTCACTTTCTCAGGCTACCACTTCACATGGCAGCTTCCTCGGTTGTTGGCGCAGTGACCTGCTGACATTTGCACGCATGCTATGACAACACATGATGTCACTGTCATGTGTGGAGTCCCAAGGACGTGGGATACTCGGTACCGGACGATCTGCTGCTGGGGATGTCACTGGTGGCCTGGTCCGGACCGTGTCCCTGGCTCAGCACAATAAAAGGGAATATTTACAAGGGAGATTGTCACGGGTGACGCCACCCACTTGATGCGGCCAGTAATGGGGGCCGCCGCTGCTGCAGAACCTCCGGGGGTGATGTGAGGGCAGCGGAGGTGGTATAGTTCCAGTGGGGGGAACTGTATCCCCGGGGCAGTAAAGGGTTAAAGTCTATTGGGATTATAGATGGTGGAAGAGGGGTTGGAGGACACACACTCACGTTTAGTTGCTACTGTAATTCCCTTCTTGTCCTGATGCTGCAGAGCTGACAGGCTGGATCTGCAGGGAGGAATTGTCTCTGTGCTGAATCTGGAGCAAAGGTCGCAATCACTACACAGACTCCAAAGTTGTTTTCCAAAGCTTTACTGCTGATATTATTGCAGATTATAGTCCACGGAGTCTGTAATGGAGCTGGGCTCTCTCCCCACACCTGTCCGGGTCGTTGCTTCCTTGTGCTGCACTGTGTGTGTGTCCTGAGCTGCTGCTTCAAGCTAAGCTGCTGGGATTCCTCACGTCTCTCTCTCTGCTTGTGCTGGTACCACTTGGCTAGGCAACTTGGGTCGTCTATGCTGCACTGACCCCTCCGTGTTGCTTCACTCTGGTACTAGGGGGCATCTAGAGATCCCACTGTTCTGGATTCGCTGTGCTGTGGGTGCCAGACACAGTACCGGATGCGGTGTCCGTCTCTCTGTGCGTACTTCTGGGGCAAGTGATGGATCACTCCAGCTCCCAGACGTGTTCCTCTGTCTTTCGTTCTCCTTGTTCCTCTGACCCTTGCTAGGTCTGCACTGAGCTAACTCTGCTCTCAATAAGCTCTCAGTTCTCCTGAGCTGTTCACAGCACTACACCGTGCTGTTACGGTCTCCTGAGCTGTTCTGAGCTCCTTCCTCATGGACAAGAGTATATAAGGGGGCACGTGGTGCTCCCTCTATTGCCCAGAGGTGGTAGTGTTTGTCAGTGTGTAGTGGGGGAGAGAACCCATGTGGTGTTATTGTGGCACATTAACCCATGGGGTGCCACACATGCATCCCCAGTCTTGGACACACATGTCAGCTGCTGGCCTGTTCATTATGCAGCATGTATTGCAAAGCAGGAGCCTGGCAGGTATCTGTGCGTTAATACATTTGAATAAGGCCACATCATCAATGAGCCAATGTGAGCGCTCTGCTCAGGCGGCGATGAGTCCCTGAAGACAGGGGGCTGCAGAGCGGTGAGATTACATGCTGCCGCGCTCCTGTCAGTGCCTGTGTGGAGCAGCTGCGGTCGGGACTGGGGAGGGAGGAGGCTCTTGGCTGCTTTTACTTTCAGTACAGCAGCAATTGGCTCTGCCTCCTCAGCATCCGCCCCCTCCAGCGAGGGAGTGTGATGATTGGTCAATCCTGCAATCATTCTACCCAGGGGTTCACCAAGCCCCTCTGCCGCCTGAGCCGCGGCACCGATTACGGGGGGGGGTGCTAGTGGAGCCCAGCACTGCCGCCCCCTGAGCCGCGGCACCGATTACGGGGGGGCTTGGTGCTAGTGGAGCCCAGCACTGCCGCCCCTTCTGCCACCTGAGCCGCGACAGTCATTGCGGCCGCGGCAGTGAGTACCGGTGGGGGGGGGGGTTGTGCTGTTGAACCCTGGGCAGCGCTGCCGCCCCTTCTGTGCTTCTCCCCGGGTTGCCGCTTACCTGCGGTGAGCGGCCGGCGCCATGACAGGGGGAGGCTGTGTGCATGAGGCGCCGCCCCCTTCTGCACTGCCGCTCCCCCTGCCGGCTGCCGCCTGAATGACAGGGCTCACCCTGTGTTCATCCGGACTCCAGGTGCTGTATATGGGGGGCTCTGCTGTATGTGGGGGGCTCTGCTGTATGCGGGGGTGCTGTATATGGGGCTGGGGTACTGTATATTGGGGGGTCTGCTGTACATGGAGATGCAGTGCTGTATATAGGGGAACTCTGCTGTATATGGGGCTCTGCTGTATATGGGGGGCTCTGCTGTATCTGGCGAGGGTCTGCAGTATGTGGGGGTGCTGAATATTGGGCTGGAGTGCTGTATATGGGGGGCTCTGCTGTATATCGGGGTGCTCTGCTG
Organism: Allobates femoralis; assembly: GCA_033576535.1. Classification (NCBI taxonomy): domain Eukaryota; kingdom Metazoa; phylum Chordata; class Amphibia; order Anura; family Aromobatidae; genus Allobates; species Allobates femoralis. The sequence continues at coordinate 156,388,724 of JARQOC010000011.1, read as the reverse complement.
TATGTGGGGCTGCTATACATGGGGCTGGGGTGCTGTATATGGGGGTGTTGTGCTGTATATGGGGGTGCTGAGCTGTATAAGGGGTGTGATTGGCTGTATATGGGGTGCTAGTGGCTGTATATGGGGGTGCTGTTACTGCATATTGGCTTCTGTGCTGTAAATGGGAGTACTGTGCAGTTTATGGGGGTGCTGTTCTGTTTATAGGGCAGCTGTGCTGTATATTGGGGTGCTGTATATGGGGGTACTGTGCTGTTTATGGGGGTGCTGTATATGGGGATCCTGTGCTGTATATGGGCGGTGCTATATATGGGGTGCTATATTGTACATGCGATGCTGTATGGTATATGGAGGTCTATGGGGTGCATTATACTATATGGAGGACTATGGGGGATTCATTATAGTATTTGGAGGACTATGCATGGTGCATTATACTATATGGAGGGCTATGGCAGAGTTTTATAATATTTGTAGGTTTATGGGATGCATTGTAATATATGGAGGACTATGGGGGTGCATTGTCTACGGAGGTGCATTTTATTATATGGAGGACTATGGGGGTGTATTATATATGGAGCCAATTATACTATATGGAAATCATTACAATATTTGGAGGACTCTGTGGGGGCAGGATAATACTTGCAGGGCTGTGATGGAGCCTTTATACTTTATGGGGGGCTATTTGAGGGCTGTGTTGGGGTCTATTATACAGTGTGAAGAGGTTTAGGGACCATTATACTATATGGAGGGCTGTGAGGGGGTCACAGTTAAGGATCATACTGTGCCAGAGTAGTTGGGGGGTACCGTATGGTATGTGTGGAGGGTCCTGTGAAGGAATTCACTGTGGGGGGATCATAGTGTTTGGGGGACACTTTTGGTGGCATCATACTTTATGGGGGCTAAGAAAGATCAATTCTCCCGCCGGTTGGTCGGCACTTGTCCTCCTTCCTGCTCCCACATTGGGGGATGATGGGTGCTGCAGATGGATAATGGGGATATTGGGAGAGGTTGGGGGCTGTGGAAGGATAATGGGGGCTGCAGGGGGATATTGGTGGGATGATGGGGGCTGCAGAAGGATGATGGACACTGCAGGGGGACATTGGGATGATGGGGGCTGTAGATGGATGATGGACACTGCAGGGGGACATTGGGGATGATGGGGGCTGCAGATGGATGATGGATGAAATAGTTTAGTTACGCTGGGCTGTAATGTTCATTTTTTTCTTGTTGAATAAATGTGAATTCTTCATGGAGATAAGACGTCCCCTGAAAATAAGACATCGTGCTTCTTTGGGGGTAAAAATTAATACAAGACAGTGTCTTATTTTCAGGGAAACAGGGTATTAGCTGCGGACAGCCCCGTGTGCAGCGCTTATGATTGGCTATGTGTTTCGGGAGGAGGCATGGTCGTTGGGAAGACTCGCCATTTTCCCAGTTTAGTGCAGTGGCGGCTTGTTGATGCTCAGACTGCAGGTCGTTGTATGAGTGGGCGGTGCCGCATGGTGACATGTCTGACTAGTCAGTGCCAGGCAGTGATCACATTGGAGCTGCCCAGAGTTTTGTAGGTGTGTGTCATATAGATAATAGGTGGAAATCAGTGCTGCCTCCTGTGCTATAAGGCTGCAGCCACCATTGTGTGACTGTAGCTTGTGCCAAGCTGCCACTGCCATTAATGATCCTTATTCTGGATTTTTCTATGTGATTCTTGCATGTGCGTGTAATGGTGCTGACGCCCTTGTGTTTGGGGGGGCACCATTTTAAAGTTTGTCTCAGGCAGCAGAGAGGCTAGGTTCACCCCTGCATTTCAACTTGAAATGCTCAAGAAGGCACATGTGCAGGCCCATCAGAAGTTTACTAATGAACACCTTGGTGAGTCTGAGAGTGATTGGGAGCAGGTGCTGTGGTCAGATGAGACACAAATTTACTCTTTGACAGAAAAATATATATTAGAATCTGAGAGTCCTCAGTGGTTGATACCTTTTAATGGCTAACTGAAGAGATGGTAAGAAAAAGCAAGCTTTCAAGACTCTATGGCCTCTCCATCAGGCTTACGAATGACACAACTTCTGAACACATATATATACACTAGATGGCGGCTCGATTCTAAAGAATCGGGTATTCTAGCCTATGGTTATTAGGGTATACAGCGGCTGAGTGGTTAGCAGAGTATACGGAGGCTCAGTGGCTAATAGTCTGCTTTAGGGCAGAGTGCAGTGGTCAGGGGCAGGGTGCAGTGGTCAGGGGCAGAGTGCAGTGGTCAGGGGCCTGATGCAATTGCATCGGGAGCGCGGTGAAATGAATTGTGTGTATAGAGGCGGGTCAGTGGGTAGCAGAGTATACAGGGGGCTCTGAGGGTAGCAGATTATACAGGTAGCTCTGTGGGTAGCAGAGTATACAGGCGGCTCTGTAGATAGCAGAGTATAATGTGGCGGGAGGCTGGAGGGGTGAGGAGAGGTGGGGCTGGAGGGGTGAGGAGAGGTGAAGCAGGAGGGGTGAGGAGAGATGCGGCTGGAGGGGTGAGGAGAGAGGAGGCTGGAGCGGCGACATGAGTGTTCGTCACACCTCTGCTCCTCTAGGCTGCACACATCACGGCGGTCGTCTCCCGCCCGTGATGTGTGTTTTAGGCAGTGTATAGGCGGCCGTAAGCGTGGCGGGGCTGCCTGAGTCCCACTTCGCTTAGGGCCGGCATGTTGGTCCACTGTGGACAGGTGTAGCGCTGTGGTGACGTCACTTTGGCGATGACAAAGTGACGGAAGTGCTGGCTAAAATGACAGAAGTGAGCCTTCGGGTTTTATATATTAGATATAGCAGTACTATGGTATATGGGGTACAGTATAGCAGATGTATAGCAGCACTATAGTATATGGCAATATATTACAGTATATGTATAGGTGGACTATAGTATATGGGGGTATTTTATAGCACATGTATACCAGCGCTATGGTATATGGCGGTACATTACAGTACATGTATAGCAGCGCTATGGTATATGGTGGTACATTACATTACATGTATAGCAGCGCTATAGTATATGGCGATACATTACAGTACATGTATAGCAGCACTACAGTTTATGACAGTATATTAGAGTATATGTAGAGTTTTACTATAGTATATGATGGAATTTTATAGCACATGTATAGCAGCACTATAGTATATGGCAATACTCATCTCCCCCCGCTCCTCCCTTCAAAAAAATAAAAAAATCCCCAGTGAGGATACTCACGTGTCCGCCGGCTCGCTCCACCTTCGTCTTCTAGGTCCTACAGGGGTTTAGGACCTGTCGTTGCCTGGGAAACCGTTTAGCTGATTGGTCACATGACCGCTAACTGGCAGGGGGGCAGGATGGATTAGGGAGCAGGATGGTGACAGGGGGTGGAGTGGTGGCAGGATGGAGCGAGCGGGGCAGGATGGAGGTGGCGGGGCAGGATGGTAGCGGGGGGGCAGGATGGAGCCGGCGGGGGGGGCAGGATGGTGCTGGCGGGGCAGGATGGTGGCAGGGGGGCAGGATGAAGCGAGCAGGGCAGGATGGAGGGAGCAGGACAGGATGGTGGCGGGGGGGCAGGATGGAGAGAGCGGGGCAGGATGGAGCTGGCGGGGGGGCAAGATGGAGGCGGTGGGGGGGGCAGGATGCAGCCGAGGGGGGGGGCAGGATGGAACGCGGCGGGGGGGCAGGATGCAGCCGAGGGGGGGGGGGCAGGATGGAGGCAGCGGGGGCAGGGTGAAGGCAATGTGGGGGGGGGGGGGGCAGGATGGAGCTGGTGTGGGGGGGGAGGATGGAGGCGGCGGGGGGGGTTAGGATGGAGCCGGCGGGGGGGGGGGCAGGAAGGAGGTGGCGGGGGGGCAGGATGGAGGCAACGGGGGGGGGGCAGGATGGAGCCAGCAGGGGGGCAGGATGTTGATGGCGGGGGGGGCAGGATGGAGGCGGCGTGGGGGCAGGATGGAGCCGGTGGGGGGGCAGGATGGAGCTGGTGTGGGGGGGGCAGAATGGAGGCGGCGGGGGGGGGGCAGGATGGAACCGGCGGGGGGGTCAGGATGGAGCCGGCGGGGGGGCAGGATGGTGCTGGCGGGAGGGCAGGATGGAGGCGGTGGGGAGGGCAGGATGGAGCTGGTGTGTGTGGGGGGGCAGGATGGAGCTGGTGGGGGCAGGATGGAGCCAGCGAGGGGGGCAGGATGGAGGCAGCGGGGGGGGGCAGGATGGTGATGGCGGGGGGGCAGGATGTAGGCGGCGTGGGGGCAGGATGGAGCTGGTGTGTTGGGGGGGGCAGGATGGAGTGGGCGGGGGGGCAGGATGGAGCTGGTGTGTGAGGGGGCAGGATGCAGCTGGTGGAGGGGGCAGGATGCAGCCGAGGGGGGTGGGGCAGGATGGAGGAGGTGGGGGAAGGGCAGGATGGAGCCGGTGGGGGGTGCAGGATGGAGCGGGCGGGGGGTGCAGGATGGAGGCGGCTGGAGGGCAGGATGGAGGCGGTGGGGGGGGCAGGATGGAGCTGGTGTGTGTGGGGGGCAGGATGCAGCTGGGGGGGCAGGATGCAGCCGAGGGAGGGGTGGGGCAGGATGGAGGCGGGGGGGTAGGATGGTGCTGGGGGGGCAGGATGGAGGCGGCGGGGGGGGACAGGATGGAGCCGGAGGGTGGGCAGGATGGAGATGGTGTGGGGGGGGGGCAGGATGCAGCCGAGGGGGGGTGGGGCAGGATGGAGGCGGGGGGGGGCAGGATGGTGCTGGGGGGGCAGGATGGAGGCGGCGGGGGGGCAGGATGGAGCTGGTGTGTGTGGGGGAGCAGGATGTAGCGGGCGGAGGGTAGGATGGAGGGGGGCAGGATGGAGGTGGCGTGGGGGGGACAGGATGGAGCTGGAGGGTGGGCAGGATGGAGCTGGTGTGTGGGGGGGGCAGGATGGAGCCGGGGGGGGGTTAGGATGGAGCCGGCGGGGGTAGGATGGAGCGGGCGGAGGGCAGGATGGAGCAGGTGTGGGGGATGGGGCAGGATGGAGCCGGCGGGGGGCCAGGATGGAGCTGGTGTGGGGGGTTCAGGATGGAGGCGGTGAGGGGGTGGGATGGTGCGGGCAGGGGGTGCAGGATGGAGCCGGTGGGGGGGCAGGATGGAGCTGGGGGGGGCAGGATGGAGTGGGGGGAGGGCTATGGAGGGGAGAGGGGGGGCAGGTTGGAGCCGGTGGGGGGTAGGGGCAGGATGGTGGTGGAAGGGGGAGGGGCAGGATGGATGAGAGGATACACAGGCGTGTGCCGGCTTGCAGGACCTGTTGGTGCCTGGGAAACCAATCAGGTGATCCCAGGCAACCACAGGTCCTGAAGGCATGGAGCTAGAGGAGGTAGATGGAGGGCGCCGGCGGACGGGTGAGTATCCTCTTTGAGTTTTGTTTTTTTTTATTAGAAGCAAGCAGGGGGGAAGCCGCAGGACCCACGGGGGGGCAGGACGACCTGCGGGGGGGGCAGGACGACCCCGGGGGGGGCAGGAGCAGCTGCGGGGGGGCCGCAGGAGCTGTGGGGAGGCAGGACGACCTGCGGGGGGCCCAGAGCAGTGGCAGGGGGGCAGGACGACCCGCGGGGGGGCTCGCAGGAGCCGTGGGGGGGCAGAAACAGCGGCAGGGGGCCCGCAGGAGCCGCGGGGGGCAGGAGCAGCCGCGGGGGGGGCCGCAGGAGCGGGCGAAACTTCCGAGAGTGGAACGTTCTTACGCCGTTTCCTGTAGCCGGAAATACACACACATACAGAATACACACATATATAGTATATACAGACATATACAGTATACACACACACACAGTATACACACACACACAGTATTACACACACATATTCAGTATACAGACACATACAGTATACACACACATACAGTATACACACATACAGTATACACACACATATACAGTATACACGAACATACAGTACACACACACATATACAGTATACACACACAGTATACACACATATACAGTATACACACACATATACAGTATACACACACATACAGTATACTCACACACATATATACAGTATACACACATATACAGTATACTCAGACACACATACAGTATACACACATATACAGTATACTCACACACATACAGTATACACAACATACAGAATACACACATATATAGTATATACACACATATAGAGTATACACACACAGATACAATATACACACACATATCCAGTAGACACACACATATCCAGTATACACACACACATAAAGTATACACACACATACAGTATACACACATATACAGTATATACACACATATACAGTATACACACACATATAGAGTATACACAAACATACAGTATACACACACACAAATATACAGTATACACACACAGTATACAGACACACACATGTATACAGTATACACACACATATAGAGTAAACACAAACATACAGTATAGAGACATATACAGTATACACAAACATACAGTATACAGACACACATACAGTATACAGACACACATATACAGTATACACACACACATTATACACACACACATACAGTATACACACACACACATATATACAGTATACACACACACATATACAGTACAAACACACATATACAGTATACACACACATACAGAATACACACATATAGTATATACACACATATACAGTATACACACACACAGTATACACACACACACAGTATACACACACACATACAGTATACACAGACACATACAGTATACACAGACACATAGAGTATACACACACATAGAGTATAGACACACATATTCAGTATACACATATATTTAGTATACACACAGACAGTATACACATACAGTATACACACACATATAGAGTATACACATATATACAGTATACACACACATATACAGTATACAGAAACATACAGTATACACACATATACAGTATACACACACATACAGTATACACACAGACATACAGTATACACACACACATATATACAGTATACACATATATAGAGTATACACACACACATATACAGTATACACACACATACAGTATACAGACACACACATATACAGTATACACACATATACAGTATACACACACATACAGTTTACACACACATACAGTATACACACACACATACAGTGTACACACACACATACAGTATACACACACAATTACAGTATATACACACACATATACAGTATACACACACATACAGTACACACACACATACAGTATACACACACACACAGTATACACACACACACATATACAGTATACACACACATACAGTTTACACACACACACATACAGTATACACAGACACATATACAGTATACACATATATACAGTATACACACATACAGTATACACACACACACATATACAGTATATACACACACATATACAGTATACACACACACATATACAGTATACACACATATACAGTATACACACACTTACAGTATACACACACTTACAGTATACACACACATACAGTATACACAGACATACAGTATACACACACACATATACAGTATACACACACATACAGTTTACACACACATACAGTATACACACACACACACATATAGTATAGACAGACACATATACAGTATACACATATATACAGTATACACGCACACATATACAGTATACACACACACATATACAGTATATACACACACATACAGTATACACACACAGACAGTATACACACACATATACAGTATACACACACACATATACATTATACACATATATACAGTATACACACACATATACAGTATACACACAGACATATACAGTATACACACACACACACACATACAGTAAACACACAGACAGTATACACACACATATACAGTATACACATATATACAGTATACACACACACATATACAGTATACACACACATATACAGTATAGACACACACACATATATAGTATACACACACAGACACATACAGTATACACACACAGACACATACAGTATACACACACATACAGTATACACACACACATATAATCTCACTCTTCAGTGCAGGAGACTGTGTATGAAGAAGCCGCAGATCTCCTCTCTATCTGTGTGTGATCACAGCTGTCTCCTCAGCTCTGCAGCATTTCCGGTCCCCTGAAGACTGCATCTCCCATCATGCACCGCGGTTCCTCCCTTGTGACGCCATGATCCTGGAAGCAGTGAGGAATCTAAGGGGGAGGTGGCATCCAGCCTATTATTGTGTGATTGGGGTGGTCCCCTTGGGCTTGTTCCGGCCACCCCTGGGATCAGCAGACACCTTAATGGATGCGGCTGGGGCCGGGTGTGTGGTGCGGACACGCCCCTTAGTTACCCGACCACGGCCTTGGTTACCAAGCTCTCCGGGGAGCGTGGAGGGGAGACCGGGGAGCGTGGAGCGTGGAGGGGAGACCGGGGAGCGTGGAGGGGAGACCGGGGAGTGTGGAGCGTGGAGGGGAGACCGGGGAGCGTGGAGCGTGGAGGGAGATAACCCTAACTCACTTCCGTAAGTTTGGCAGCCACGTCCACGACGACGGAAGTAGCGCCGAAAATGACGGGAGTGCGCTACGGTAATTATATATTAGATATGTACAGGGATAATGCAATACATAAGACAGGTGACGTAAAGCAGAATGTAGTGGTCAGTCTTGGGAGGGGGGAAGAGCAGCTGGAGAAGTAGAATCAGAGTTCAGATAAGAGGCATAGATAGTTTCATTGTTCTTTGATTAGTGGTTGGTCTGAGACTTGAAAATTCCTCCATGAATGTAGGTCTGGGGGAACAGCCATTCTCCTTGTGGAAAGTATTCTGCCAGCCAGCAGTGAGGAGACTTAAAGTCGCAATGCTCCTCTGGTAAATTGCATATGCAAATTATCACTTCAGTGAGGACGTAGACAAACTCTAATGCCACCTAATAAAGGTAGCAATCCTAAAAGTCATAATTGACTCTTTTACAAGCTTTTTAATATGACTTAGGATTTGTGCCAGATCAGAACCCCAAACTGCAGATGATGCATTTTGAGGTGAATGCCCCTCATCAGTGCAGTGTGTGGGAATTCTGATCTGGCTGTAAACGCAGCGTCTGCTCTAAGTTGTTGCCCGTCTCTCCTACATACAGGTTCCCACTCACACATTTAGTACATTTAGTACATATAATTAAGTACACCACATTGCTTGTGATGCAGCTGAAGTTACCTGGGTTCTTGTAGTCCTGATGTGAGTTGGGAATCTTTTTCTTGACCGTTGTAACTATAAATGGACAGGTTTTGCACCTGTTCTCATTGCAGGGAAATGTTCCTGTTGCTGCTGGAGAGGACAGGGAGCTTCTGACAATTATGCTTTTTAGATTCGGGGGATATAAAAATACTAGTTCTGAAAGGTAAAGGTGAGTAAATAGCGAAGCAGCATTCACACACACAAGGCTGCTGCGCTATTTACTCACCTTCCAGCACTCCCCCGGTGATCTCCAGCCAAGTTCTTATACTATAAGGCCAGTGGACCTGTGAGAGGACTTGGCACTGCACCATGTGACTGAGTGACATCACTCAATCACATGCGCAGGCCGCAGGGTCCTAGAGGCACCGACACTGTGGCCTCCGGGATAAGAATATCACTAGAGATCACCGTGGGAGTGCAGGAAGGTGAGTAAATAGTGTGGAGCCCACTAGGACAGGGTACTCAGTACCGGACCGGGGTATCACGGGGGTTATGACGGCGGTCTTGGTCCGGACCGTGTCCTGAGCCCACAAGTAATGGGTTGGGGGTTATTTACAGGGTAGAAAGTCGTGACGCCACCTGTGGTATGTGGTCAGGGTGACCACCACTGCTGCAGAACCACCGGGGATGATGTTTGGCAGCCGGTGATGTAACGGCTCTCCACGGGCAGTGCCTGGTCCCCGGGGCAGTAGTGATGAAAACAGTTTGTGAGGGAGAACAGGGTTCACAAGGATTACACAGACTCACGGTTTTGTAATTTTCCAAGTCTTTACTGAAGATGGTACATCAACGGAGTACTGTCCACGGAGTCTGTGCAGGGGCCGGGTCACTCCACCCTGACCGAGTCCTTTGGCTCCCTGTTCCTGCGCTGTGTGTGTGGCCCTGCTGCCGCTTTAGCTAAGCTGCCGGCCCTTTCTCTCCTCACGGGTACCAATCTGCTAGGCAACTTGAGTATTGTCCCGTGTTCCTGACCCCACTGTGTTGCTTTGCTGTGGTACAGTGAAGATATGTAATCTTTACTAATCCGGTGTTTTCTGTGCTGTTTGTGTCAGGCACAATTTCGGATCCGGTATCCGTTCTTTGCGCTTCCCTGGGGTGAGTCTCAGGGAACTCAGTTTCCCAGGTGTGTTCCTCTGTTTCTCCTTTTACTGTTCCTCAGATCTTGGCCGGCCTAGAACTGGACAGCGAACCGTGGGATGAGCCTGACGCAGCTCTTTTACACCCTGATCCTTTTTCCTCAGTCCTCTCAGGAACTGAACTGTCCACTTCCTCTCCACACCAGAATACATATGGGAGCAGCTTTAGCTCCCCCTTCTGGCCTGGAGGCGCTAGTGTAGTGTTGTGGTTTGTGTGGGGAGTTAACCCTTGGTGATTCACACACACAAGGCTGTGTTTTGTGAGGATCTGTTCTTGGTGCAGTGTCTGCACCAAAAACAGATCCTCACAAAACGCTGTGTGTGAATGTAGCCATATAGTAAGTGGTGCGGTCACTGTTGCCATAGTAACTGTTGTTGCTATGGCAACAGTGACCGCCCCGCTTGCATATCCATTTTCTTTCATTTTTTCCTAGTTTTACTTTCAGTGGGGCAAAAAGGGGGTCATTTGATCTTTTACATTTATTTTTATTTTTCACATTCTGCAAACTTTTTTTTTACACTTTTTATTGATTTTATTAGCCCCCATAGGGCAGCTGAAGCTTGCACTATGTGGTCTCTTCTGCTGTTCATAGCGATGCATCTCCATCCCTCTGAACAGCAGAAATGCTGCTGATCTGTGAACGCCGATACTCGACCGGCATTCAGAGGAATTAGGTCATCACAGTGAAAGGGGTTATTAAATGACCCCTCAATGTCATGACAACCTGTCAGCACCACGTGATTGTATTACAGGATCACCAATGGCAGCGAGGTATGATCCCCACCACATGTTAGGTTGTGCTGTCAGTTTGACAGTGCGATCTAACAGGTTAACAGGCATGGAGGATCTCTGATTCACCAGCGCCTTTTAGCTGCACATGTCGGCTGAGCAGATCAACCAACATGTGCATAGAATGATGCATGTTCCACGCATGAGCTTGCATCAAAGCAAGGAACATGACCAATGACTTACCTATACATCATAGGTCGTGAACGATGTAACCTTTCTATGTGGCCCTTTGTTAGAATTATTAATAATAAAAATGAATTATGTGCTCAATCCTATGGCTATATATTTTGTGCGAATAGTTTTTGTTATGGTCTTAGGGATGTAATTTAGTGGTAGTGCAAATCTTTCATTTGGGGTTGAAATTATTGGTTTCAACAGTTTTCATTCCTTTACAGCAGTGTTCTCTAACTCTAGTCCTCAAGAGCCACCAACAGATCATGTTTTCTCTCCATTAATATTGCACAGATGATGGACTTATCACTTTGGTAAAAGAAATCCTGAAAGCATGATCTGTTGATGGCTCTTGAGGACTAGAGTAGGGAACCCTGATTTACAACTTAGCTTACTCGATAAATTGTCATTCACCAGGCATTTAATCTGAGGGTCCAAGGTTCATATCACTATTCTGTTGCAACATTTCTAATGGATTTGCAACAAAATAATGAGGCTTAGAAGATAAACCTTAAACTGGAATCTTCCCTGCGCAAAACTTTATTCAAGACTTTATGATTTGACCATTATTATTATTACTACTTATTTATTTATTATTATTTATTTATATAGTGCCATTGGTTCCATGGCGCTTTATATGTGTAAGAGCAGAACAAGGACGAGAACATAAATAACGATAAATAAATCATATAAGTACATTAGGGCAGAGATCCTGTCCACAAGGGCTCACAGTCTATAGGGGAATGGGTGAGAGACAGTAGGAGGGGGAGAGGTGAGATGGTGCAGCAGATTAGGTCTCAGTGTGGGTTATAGGCTTAAAGGAAGAGGTGGGTCTTCAGGTTTTTCTTGAAGGTTTCCAGGGTAGGGGAGTGTCTGATGTGGTGTGGAAGAGAGTTCCAGAGTATGACGGATGCACGAGAGAAGTCTTGTATGCGGTTGTGGGAGGTGGAGATGCGGGGGAAGAAGAGAAGGAGTTCTTGAGAGGAGCGCAGATTGCGTGAGGGGTGGTATGGGAGACCAAGTCGGAGATGTATGGAGGGGACAGGTTGTGGATGGCCTTGTATGTCAGGGTTAGGGTTTTGAACTGAGATCTCTGGGAAGTAGGGAGCCAGTGGAGGTGTTGGCAGAGGGGGGAGACGGGGGAGTAACGGGGCGACAGGTAGAGTCGGGCAGTGGAATTTAGGATCATTCGGAGATGTGCAAGGGAGGAAACGGGGAGGCCGGTGAACAGGAGGTTGCAGTAGTCAAGGTGGGAGATAATGAGGGCGTGGACAAGCGTTTTGGCAGAGTCATGGTCAAGGAAGGAGCGGATTTGTGAGATGTTTTTAAGCTGGAGGTGGCAGGAGGTGGCGAGGGCCTGGATGTGGGGCTTGAAGGAGAGGGCAGACTCAAGGATTACACCAAGGCACTTGGTGTGGGGGACGGGTGAGAGTGTGCAGTTGTTGACAGTGAAGGTTAGGTCGGGTAGGGGGGAAGAGCGACTTGGGGGGAAGACGATGAACTCGGTTTTATCCATGTTGAGTTTGAGGAAACGAGTGAAGAAGAAGGATGAGATGGCAGACAGGCAGTGTGGGATTTTGGAGAGCAAGGAGGTGATGTCAGGGCCGGAGAGGTAGAGATAGGTGTCGTCGGCGCAGAGGTGGTATTGGAGGCTGTGGGACTCAATGAGTTGGCCTATGCTGAGGGTGTAGATGGAGAAAAGTTAGGGTCCCAGGACTGAGCCTTGGGGAACTCCAACAGATAGGGGGTAGGGTGAGGAGGAGGTGTGGGAGTGGGTGACGCTGAAGGTCCGGTCTGTTAGGTACGAGGAGATCCAGGAGAGGGCTAGGTCAGTGATACCAAGGGATTCTAAAATTTGAAGCAGGAAGGAGTGGTTGACTGTGTCGAAGGCAGCAGAGAGGTCGAGGAGGAGGAGGACAGAGTAGTGTCGCTTGCTCTTGGCGGTCAGTAGGTCATTGGTGACTTTGGTTAGGCTGTTTCGCTGGAGTGGTGGGCTTGGAAACCATATTGCAGGGGGTCAAAGAGGGAGCACGAGGAGAGAGGGGGAGGAGAGATATGGGACGATAGTTGCGGGGTCGAGGGAGGGTTTTTTGAGGATGGGTGTGATGAGCGCATGTTTGAAGGATGAGGGAAGACGCCGGTCGTAAGTGATATGTTGAAGAGATGGGTTAGGGCGGGGATAAGTACAGTGGTGAGGTTAGGGATGAGATGGGAGAGGAGAGGGTCGAGGGCACAAGTGGTGAGGTGTGATCGTGCTAGAAGGGAGGAGACTTCAGTCATGGAGGTGAAGTTACCTTTGGTCGAGGGGGGGTTGGGTGATAGAGAGGGAGGGCCGAGGGGATTGGGAATCGAAGCTTTCTCTGATTTTGTCAATCTTCTATTTAAAGAAGCTGGCAAAGTCGTTGGCAGTGATGAGGGGAGTGGGAAGCGTGCGGGGGACGGAGTAAGGCGTTAAAGGTTATGAAAAGTTGCTTGGGATTGTGGGAGAGGGAGCTAATGAGAGTCGAGAAGAAAGCTTGTTTTTGCGGTGGTCAGTGCTGTCTTGAAGTCGATGAGGGACTGTTTGTTCAAGACGAGGTGCGTTGTGGAGTTGGATTTCTTCCATCTCCGTTCAGCTACCCTGGACGTGCGTCGAAGTTTTTTGGTGCTGGCGGTGAGCCAGGGTTCTCTGTGTGCACGGGTTTTCTTGTATGAGAGAGGGGCTGTGGTGAGAGTGGTGTTGTAGAGGGTGGCGTCAGCGTCATGAGAGGAGGCTAAGTCAGAGAGAAGGAGGAGGGACTCAGTGAGTGAGTGGAAGTTAATGAGCTTTAGGTTTCTTCAGGGGTGAGGGAGTTTCCAGAGAGGGGGAGTGTGGTGGGGGGGGGAGGGCTGAGAAGGTCAGCAGGTTGTGGTGGGATAGGAGGGGCGTTGAGTTTGCGAGGTTGATGAGGGAACAGAGGCAGGTGAAGACGAGGTCTAGTGTGTGACCGTTATTGTGTGTGGCTGAGGAGGACCATTGGGAGAGGCCGAAGGAGGAGGTTAGAGAAAGGAGTCTTGAGGCAGCAGTGTGGGGTTTATCAATGGGGATGTTGAAGTCGCCCATGATGATGGTGGGGATGTCGGAGGAGAGGAGGTGGAGAAGCCACGTTGTGAAGTCGTCGACGAAGGTGGACGAGGATCCTGGAGGGCGGTAGACGACAGCCAGTTGGAGGCTCAATAACTTGACAACACAATGGGATGAGTAAGAGTTACTATTACTTTTATTCATACCACATTACCCTAGAAAAGACAGGATCCTCCAATTCTCTTACTTTGCCGAGATTACTTTATGCAGCCATGTACATTGTTCATGACCAGGCCATGATAAGTTTTTCGCTGAGTTTACATGATACGTAAGATAGTAGCCCCCATTTCATGAAGGCCTAATGAGTCTATGTTGTTTAATTCAACAATACAACATCTTGCTGTATGTCTCCAGCTTTACAACAGATGGTTCAAACCCAAGTTTGGTGATGATACTAGACAAATCCTTAATTAGAGGTAAGTCAATGGCCCTCTCATCAAGCATTAAAAGTATTCAGTTAAAACCTGAACCAGAGAATGTAGGGCACTGCTGCCACTGCCCCTGACTACGGAGCCCTTCTGCTCCAACCCCGCCTGCACCTCCTTGCCGAGTAATGGGTGCTGCCTATCTCCTCACCATGCTACGGCCCCTCCCCTGGTCCTTATAAAGTGGGCCCCTTGCCCATCCTCTTCCTCTTTACCATACTGCTCATAGGGTGAGCATCGCCCCCCCTCCCTCCCTAATGTTTGGCTACTTCAGATTTATTAAGTCGCAGACGGTGGAAGAGGGCTCTGGTGAGGGCCAACATGCCTCGGGCGGCCGAGAGAATATCGCCTCTTCCTCTCAGGTTTATAAGGCGGAGTTGTGCCTACAGTTGAGCTGCGGCCAAAACAACGCAATCCCGTGTTTTCAATTACATATGAGTGGTGTTATGTTTATATCCTCAATAAAGTTTAAAAAAGATATCCCATGTGTCTTCATTATTCATTGTACGTCTGGGAAAAACGGTGGGTGGGTCTCAGCTGTCAAGCTGTGGCACTCCCTAATGTGCAATATGTACAGGGGCAAAATTCGAACATAATATACTGTAACAAAAATTGCAGCTGTACTCTGAATACTAATCTATGCAATCATGGACATAATAAAATAGACTAGTATTATAGCTAAGGAAATATATAGAAAAATGAGACACAGTATATAAAGATGTGCATGTCCATATCAACCCAGTAATCACGTTGAGGTGTGTCTACTGTATATTCTTATGTTCATGATTGCATACCTTAGTATTTAGAGTGCAAGCTATCTTTTTTGTATTATGCTTTTCATCACCTAAGAAGAGGTTGTGGAAACAGTACAAAGGTTAGGCAAATCTCAGGACCTGATGGATTTTCAGCATTTGATAAAAAATTCCTTCATCTTTTAATCACACATGTCGTAAAAGTACGTAACCACCTCTATCAGGAAAAAAGAATGTCACCTGAATTCTTGGATACAGAAACGAGATCGGCACTCACTTGAGTACATTTTTTGCTTTTGCTAAAAAGCATATGGCTAAATGCATAACTGGATTGTATCACATTAGGTAAAAAATTACCAAGCTGAGTTTAGACCTGGGCATCAAGCACCAGAAAATACTAAACAATGTACACTTGGCAAATGTCTCCCATGTATCTATCTTCCTCTTCCCTTTAATTATTGAAAAACTCTTTGACATTGTATGAAGGGTCTATTCGTTTATTATTTTACAGCGCTTCAGCATTTATGGCCCCTTTGTATCATCTTTTAACGTGCCAAACTCCAACCCCATAGCATATCTCAAACTCCCACCTAATCATTCCCACCCTATATCTGTTTCCTGTGGTACAAGAGCTTTCCACCTATCCCTGCTTTGTTTTCCCTTATTATAAAACCTTTGACAATCATGATCAGGAATAAACCAGATGATTTTGTTTCATTAATCACACCACAAACTATTAAGGGCCCATCACACGGGACGATATCGTTAACGATATCGTTGGTACGTCACGGCTTTTGGGGCGGTGCAGTGACGTTATGATGTCGCAATGATGTTGTTGCGTGTGACACCTAGATACGACCAACGATAAGTCGTGGATCGTAGATTTATTAACATGTTCTAAAACCTGTCGTCCATCGTCCATTTAACCTGCTGCATTGGCACGTTTGACACCTTGATAACGATGTCGTTTATGACTTCATCTATTCAGAAATGGAGGACATATGCAACCAAATGACCGCAAGTATCGTTCACTTGTCGCAGAATCATTGCTGCATTCTCGAAATCAGTAGGTGTGACACCTCACTAGCGATCATTGAACGTCGTTCCAGCGACGTAGGTCAAGACGGATCGGTGGTCGGTTCACCGACACATTGAAGCGTGAGGCGGCTCTTTAAAGTGATCACTCAATCTGTTTCAGATTTTTAATGTGTTTTTGGCACATTGACTTGTAAATTTAATATTGCAAAATCACAGATTTTGCAATGTAATACATAAAACTTATTGAACTTAATTTTAGTTTAAAAAAAACATCTTTCCACCTTCTGTGGCACCCTGCAAGAGTGCGTCACAGGAGGGTATTGCATCCCTGACTGCAGATGCAATATTCTCTGACCAAGTAATGACATGGTTAACATCAGAGCTCCAAACCCTACATGCACATCTGAATAGAGGGCCAATAAGGTCCTGGTGGGCGGAGTGTTGGAGTAGAGTGTGTAGGAGAATGTAGAAGAAGGAGGAAGGAGAAGGAAGTGGTCGGGAGGAACGTAGGAGAAGGGGCTCTGCACAGTCCCGTGCAGGCCCGCAGGCCACCTACCGGTTGGCGCCATTGCTCGGTGCCTAGCAACCGGAACTTGGGCGAACATCATACGGGTCAAAATATGCCCACACCCATTCACCACCAGATCACTGGTTCCGAAGCTAGCAAGTTGCTCACCACTGCTAAGCAAACCAGGAGTGGAGGGACCGCTCTACAGGAGTACCCCACCGCCGCCACAAACAGAGCCGTCTTGCCAGCGGAGTACCCACCAAAAGGACTCAGGCTCCCCTCACACCGGAACGTACATACCGGCAGGGAAATTGAAGTAGCTTCTTGTACCCGAACTTGGCACACTAAGGCAACATCGGCAACTCACCTAGAATAAGTTTAGAACAGAGGAACACCGCGGCGCTTTGAAACAACACCGGTCATTGTGGAGTCCACCCAGTCCGTTGCCCGTTACCTGTATCACCTGTATCATCTACTGGTTGCAGTAAAAGACCCGTTACAGAGACTATCGGTGTCTGTGCTTTTTCAGAACTGTTTCACTCCGCATACTAATGGTACCTTTACACGCAGCTATAGGTAACAGGTTTTCGACAGGTAACTTACTGGTTGCAGTGAAATCATGGAGACATGGTTCTATCTTGTTGCTGTGTACAAATGGAACTATATCTCCATGATTTCACTGCAGCCAGTAAGTTACCTGTGGAAAACCTGTTACCTGTAGCTGCGTGTAAAGGTACCATAAGAGTAACTAAGCTGCCTCACAACATCAAGTGCAGCTTCTGGCTCTGGGGACTCCTGCTCATCCTGTGGGGAGCGTCCCATCTTGCTGCATTCCATCCCCCGGAGGCTCAGGCAGCGCCGGTGAAATCACCGGAATTCCCGCAGGTGGCGTCACGACAAGAATAATAACCTTCATCTGTTCAGCCAACTTTATTGATCTGGACCACCGGGCCTACACAGCCTCGGGCGCGGAACCGTGACAGGGAGCAGCGACAGCCCGAGACGTGCACACTCCGGCTACGGTGAGTCACTTCCATACTTAGTTACATTTATTTCTGACTACTTTGAAAAATTTTACTCCATCAATTGCCCAGGATAATCTAGATCAATGAGGGAAAACCTCAAAAATTGTGATTATCCTTATCTATCCTTGAAGGTACCTTTACACGCCGCTACAGAAGGTTAGAAACAACCGGGTGTCTCACGTGCACGAGCACGTAGCAACGGTTGCAAACGGTACCCGATACCACCTTTACACGCCGCTACAAGGTGCTCTACAAAAGGTTTAATCTATCTCTGGAGGCACCGCCGGGTGCCACAAGTTACCTTCTGCAGAGCACCTTACCTCATTTACACGCCGCTACAGAAGGTAATATGGGAGGACCTGGGGCAGCAGGGACAACACATAGGCGTGCCAGAGATGTGGATTACGAGATGCTCGTACGATGATTGGACAATGCAATAGCATCATGATTGGCCAGCCAGCGCAGAAAGGCTGGCTAATAAATGATGCTATTGCAATTGTGTAGTGTGACTGGTCAGCTCCTTAAATATGCCGCCCTATGCAGCGACAAACAATCGTAACGCAGGAGCTTCCACCAATTATCGCTGAAGGGGGCGTTTTCCCGGAGGTTGTGTCACGCCTCAGGGAGTTAACTAGGTGGCGAAAAAACCTTTACCTTACCTTATTTAGACGCCGCTACCATCGGGTTGAAATCAACCTGTTTTAGAGCACTGCTCTGAAACAGGTGCCGAAAGTGACGGGTGGCAACAAGCTAGTTTACACGCCGCTACCTCGGGTTGATTTGACGGTGCAAGATACATTTGTCTCTGACACCCGATTGTTTTCAACCTTCTGTAGCGGCGTGTAAAGTTACCTTGACTGATAAAATAAATACAAATGGTAATCCTTCTAAAGTTGCTTTATTTTATACATACTCTCCATACCACTATGCCCACAAAAAAGATTTTAATTAAATATGAAAATATGTTATCAGATTTATTTGGAACCACAGACGTCCTCATGCTTTCTTATGGAACTTTAGGGGCTCTCATTTCTAGTTTCTAAATTCACTTATCCCCTTAAAGTGTAAACATCATTTTCTTTTGTATTTCATAAATCAATAGTACACATGAAAATAAACAACTTTGTAATAAATCTTAGCAGACAAATTTGCCATTGTGTCGCCATTCTCTGAGAGCAGTAATGTTTTCCATTTTTGGGATATTGGTCTGTGTGAGTGTTTGACTTTTGCACCTCAAGCCACTGTTTTCATTGATCTCATTTTGGAGTGGATACATTGTTTTGATCTTCTGTTATTACAACTCTGTGTTGCTGCGACTGACAATAAATCCCTATACTGGCCTTTTTTTTCTCATTACCCCGTCTACTGATAAATTTTATATTTTGATACATTGCACTTTTACAAACGCAGAATATTTAATGTTTTACATTTTTTGTATTTCATAATTTTTTATGGGAGAAAAGTGGGATGATGTGAATTTTTATTTCTGTCATAATATTTTTTTTACATTTCACCGCATTTATTAGTCCCCTTGGGGGACTTGAGCCTGCAATCATCCAATTGCTTATGCTAAATAGAGCAGGGCCACAGTATTGCTGTACATAGGAAAAAGCACAATCTCCTATGAACGCCAGTCACAGGCTGACTTTCACAGGAATACTGTCATGACAGGCACAGAGTTCTTCAACAAAAAGTGAGCCCATCCCATACCAACGTGCTGTAAATGCGGCTGTCACAGATTGCCATGGCATTTAGCAGACTGCCAGCCACAAGCATAGATCCGCTCCATCAGCAGCTGTTAGGGTACCGTCACACCTGGACACATCGCCGGAGATATCACCGGCGACGCACGGGAGCGTGCACATTTTTGGCGCCCCGCCAGCGTCGCCGTCTCGTGTTTACACGCGGCAATACCTCCAGCGACGCACTAGCGATGATACAGGCCACATCGCCGCTGGGGTGTCTACAAACACCCAGCGGTGATCCTGTAACATGGGAGCCTATGGCTCCCATCGCCTGTAACATCGGCGATCGCCATATTACATGGGGCGATGTGTATATATCACCCCAGAGTGCTCGCCTGGTTTCACAGCAGTGCTGGGAAACCAAGCGACCACTCTAAGGCGATTTTTCGCCTCAATACCGCCCCTTTACACTAAGCGACGCACCGGCGCTGTCACTGGTGATAGGCCACGCCCCTGCATCGCCTGTGAAATTGCCGGCGAAGTGTCCAGGTGTGAAGGTACCCTTTGAGAAAGATGATGGCTAGTCATCACAGCCATCATCTGCCGACAAAGATGCAGGCTTGGCTTGTGAACTGATATCAAGGTCAGGGAGCCGACAGATTGCACACCCATATGCTGTAGTTGAATATTAACAAGCAGCTAATATTGCACACTTAGAGTTTGTCCACTACTTTTACATTGATGGCCAATCCTTTGGATACGTCTTCAATGTTTGATTGGAACCCCAGCCGATTAACTGTACCCAGTTTCAGCGTAACTGCACAACTATGGATTTGAACAGCTCCATCAACTGTATAGTGCTGTAGCCAGGTACTGCACATCCACCCCTTATTTAAATCAATAGGGGGCGGATGTGCAGGACTCAACTATAAAACTATAAGAATACAGAAGCATAAATGAGTACTGGACAGATCAGATAAAACAATTATAATAGTACAGTACCGAAAGATCACTCAACAAAATGGAGGCTTACATGTAGATACATGAGCTCTAACAGGCACAACTGAGAGCAAAAACAATTGCTATGTAACCTAGTAACAACCTTAACATTATAAAATGCACAGACAGACAGAGTCTTCTTAACAGATATATTTGGCAAAGATAATGGAGTTTTAAAAGCAATGCAGGAGCAGAAGACATCACGTACTCTGCATGAATCCTTTCTTGAAATGGCTCCTACTACCAAGGAATGCTTAGGAGCTGACCCACAATGCACTAGGATATTAAACACTGAATAATGCAGGTTACACTGCCAGGTGGTGCTAATTATTATTATTATTATTATAATTATTATTATTAATAATAATAATTATTATAGCACTATTTATTCCATGGCGCTTTACATTTCAAAAGGGGCATACATAGACAAGTGCATGTGGTGAAGAAAGCTGGCACCAAATCCGATGAAAAAACTTGCTTTTTATTTAGTGATTTACAACATTAGAATAAAAGCATCTTGGTGGCTGATAGTGCCCCGTCAGACGCATTTCAATAAAATCTTTATCAAAGACAGAAGTCAAGAGTGAGCACTCCCATTCCCTGACCCCACGATCTGATACATAGACCAGTACAATACTTATGAGCAATGCAAGGCATACACATATGTAGGAGGAAAAAGGACCCTACTCGCAAGGGCTCAGTCTACAAGGGATGGGAGCAGATATAGTAGGTGAGAAGAGAGGACCCTTAAAAGGGATGGGTGAGGATACACTAGGAGAGGGTAGAGCTGGTCGTGCAGCGGTTTAGTGGACTATCACTGCAGGTTGTAGGCTTGTTGGAAGAGATGAGTCTTCAGGTTCCTTTTGAAGGTTTCCACGGTAGGCAGGAGTCTGATATGTTGGGGCACGGAGTTCCGGAGTATGGAGAAATCTTGAATGTGGTTGTAAGAAGAAACGATAAGAGGGTAGTAGAGAAGAAAATCTTGCCAGAATCGTATGTTGTGTGTAGGTAAGTATCGGAAAACCATGTCAGAAATGTATGGAGGTGACAGGTTGTGGATGGCTTTGTATGTCATAGTTAGGGTTTTAAACTGGAGTCTCTGGGAAATGTGGACCCAGTGAAGGGCTCAGCAGAGAGGAGAGGTTGGGGAATAGTGGAGAGGGAATAAGCTAATCACATTAAACATCACAACAAAGATAACTGTCAAGCCCTTGCCCGCAGGGCCATTCTCTTCTGGACAAGGAGACCGGTGCTGATCATGCGGTGCCATATCTTTCACCTGTCCTGTGACGGGCCAGTCTCTGCAGTTCTCCTGAGTCTGCCTATCCTCTAAAAAAACTTACCATGGCCACCTAATACTAATGCACAAGCTGGCTGCAGGGAACTTCCCAAGATGGAGATGGGGCAGTGCTGGTGCATCATGCAGATGGTCCAGCCACTCACAGCCTTTTAATTAAGGAAACCAGCTTCTTGCATAAACGCACACTTATGATGCTGCATAGAGAGTCTTTCTCATAGATAGGTGTCACGTATGGGCTGCTTTATGCACAGAGGTGCTGCTATTGTTGTGGTTAAACTGAGCCTTTTTTTCCACACTCAGTGTGCAGCTCTGAAGATGGAGGCTGCTGAATGTTTGTTTGGTAGAAGTGATTCGTGGATCAGGTGAGTTGAGGGGCGTGTCTGAGCTGTCTGCTCGCCACCTCTTGGCCATAAATAGGTCAGCTCCATCCACCTGATGTCGCTGATTCAGCTCACTCCTGTTCTGTTACCTGTAGAGTGCAGATGTTGATCTGAAGCTGCTGCTTTCCTCTCCGTTGGAAGTTGCTGGATTCCGTGGTCTGTGGGTGGAGGTAGGGGCTTTGTGCCTAGGGCTTCTCAGAGCTTAGGGATTTAGGGTGGCGACTCGGACCTCCTCACCTTTAGTGGTACCTCTGAGAACAGGGCAAACCAAGGACCCTAGTATCAGGGTCAGAGTAGGCTCGCCTGACTTCCTACGTTCATCTCCATCCTACTACTTGTTACCGATGCCACTCAAGTGTGACAATAGGTAGTGTCTGAACAGAAGCCTGGAGCGTCGTTACCTGGTCACTGGGGAGCTGTCAAACGGGCAGATCTCCCCAGCGATCAGGGACATGGGAGCCACCTCCCACATCGCTGAAGGCGATGTTACCAGCGTCCTCCCTGCTTAGCGCTGCCTGTAAGCAGGGAGGACGCTGGTAACTATGATAAAGATCGGGTATCCAGGCAGCGCGCACTGCCTAGATGCCCGGTGTTTATCATAGTTACCAGCGTCCTCCCTGCTTACAGGCAGTGCTAAGCAGGGAGGACGCTGGTAACTATGATAAACACCGGGTATCCAGGCAGCGCGCGCTGCCTAGATACCCGGTGTTTACCATGGTTACCAGCCCTGTCAGGTCACTGATAGCTGGTCTTTCGCTGTCACATGCAGCGATGCGTGCTGACCAGCGGGAGACCAACGATCAAAAAATGACCCAGAGCACTTTGCAGCGATCAGCGACCTCACAGCAGGGGCCTGATCGCTGCTAGATGTCACACATAATGACATCGCTGGAGAGATCGTTGTAACATCACAGTTACAACAATCTCGCTAACAATATCGTTATGTGTGACTGGGCTTTTAGGCAGAGTATACGGCAATCTAGTAGGATTTAATTAACCAGTACACTTGTTCCTTGTTTGGCCTCTCAGCCTAATTGCTGAGAGGTTCAGGGTATATAAAGCACCTTCCTGCAATAGGAGGTGCCTGGGCAATATTTTCATACTGTGGTATAGCGTTCACAAACCGGGTCGGGTTCACTCACTTGGCAGTGATATTTAAACACAGCGACAGTCTCTCCATTTAATTAAAAGTCATGTTGGTTTATTCTGTCAGCATAAACCACCCTCCAGCACATAAACAGGAGCCTTTCTTCAGCTTACAGCTACATACCGCCTAGTATACAGTCTGTTGTTACCTCACACACAGGGCTTGTCTGCCATCCGAGACCTGTGACCAATAAATGGCCACGTGATAAAAGCCCAGCGGCTTGCAGGCCATCCATGCATCCGTCTGTTTCATGTCAGAACACAGACTCCATTAAAACATCCTGAGACACACCCACATCTCCAGCAACTTGCAAGCTTAACTCTTGCCATGCTGTTTAAACAGACTGTGGCTTCCATGGAAAGACATTCATAAAACAGGCAGCTGACTTCTGCCTGTGTGAAACACACCGGCCATGCACAATGCCGCCACTCACTACATCACAATACCTTTAGAACATTGCAAGTGTCCAGATCCCTCTTATACTTTGTTGCTTATACTTTGCTCTGCAAATTTACTTACTCTAGTCTCTCCACTGAATCCTTTACTGGCAGTGTCTGTCATCTCTGCTTTGCCCTAAATATTTTGGATCCCACTTCGGGCTTGGATATCACAGCATTCTCCAAATTTCACTAGCGACTGGATCAGTCTATCTAGGATTGCACAGACCTACCAGTATTCTTATACAGAAAGAGCCAGCTTATTACAGTATTCTCAACTTCACTTTTATGGTCTGTAAGAGTTGCTCCTCTGGTCCTGAATTTGTGGCATTTAGACCCCTTGACCTGTGCTGGGATAATCCCTTTATATCAGGTTGGTCCTCTAGGGGAGTTTTTGTCTCAATCCAGAGGGTCCTCCTCCTTGGACAATAATCACCTGTGGGCTAATTACCTAATTAAAATCAAGGATTCCCCAAAGTCACTCTCTGGTCTCTTTGTGTTACATGGGTTCAGCTTCCACAAATCCATGTGTGGACTAGTGAGTCTTCTTTACAAACCCACATCACTGGGGAGTAACAATGTCTTTTTACATTACAAAGATTATTGCATGTGGCAAATTTACCATGAACTTCTCCTACAAAATCTAAACGGACAGAACAAGTGTTTACGACACTGTAGAGAGGCTAAAGGTGGGGTCACACGCGGCGATCTGGCCTGCGATGTCGGAAGCGATGCGCGGGTGCCCGCTTGCTTCCGACATCGCAGGCCAGCTGTCACACGGCACGACGTTGCCGGTGACGCGGCTGCGATGTGGGCGGAGCCGTCGCTCGCTGGGCTGGGCTCAGCCCAGCGAGCGATCCTCAGTAACCCTGTGACATAGGCTGGATCGCGCCGCCAACAGTGTCAGACGGCGCGATCCAGCCTAATCGCTGGTCACAGGTTGAAAGGTTTATGAACATGTTCATAAACCTGTCAACCTGCGACCAGCGATAATTTGCAGTTGCGTCGCGCTGTCACACAGCGCGACGCACTTGCAATATCGCCCGCGACTTCGCTGTGACGTCACTTTGCGGCGATGTCGCGGGCGACATCGCCGCGTGTGACCCCACCTTAAGGCTTGTACATCATATAGTATTGTTTAGAAAGGTAGACAACAGTAACTAATAGAGTGACATGTCAGTGACAAAACTGCCTCTGTTAAATTGAACCCGGCACTAAAGAGACTCTCTTCTACTCGTGCCAAGGTCTAAAAAGATGGGTGGATAAGGTTCGCAACAAAAATGAATGTAGCCACTGCACCAAATGTTTGATAACAAAATAGTAGAGTTGCTACAGTGAAGGAAAACTGTCTAAATTTGGATTGTTTAGATGCCAAACCATGTGATCATTAGAAAATTCTAATAGCAAAACCAGCAACTATATACATGTAATAACTATGTGACTCACCGTAGCCGGGGTATTCACGTCTCGGGCGTTGCTTCTCCCGTCACGGTTCCGCGCCCAAGGCTGTGGGGCCCAGTGGTCCAGATCAAAAAGGGGTTTTGGTGAATGGATAGGGGTTAATTCTTACTTGTCGTGACGCCACCTGCGGGAATTCTAGTGATTCCACCGGTGCTGCTTGGGCCTCCGGGGGATGTACGGCAGCAAGATTGGACGCACCCCACAGGATGAGAGGGAGTCCCGGGGCCAGGAGCTGTCCTTGGTGTAATGCGGCAGCTTTTGCAGTGCTGTGGGTTAGATCCAGGAATAATGCGCAGACACACACAAAGTCTTTTAGGTACCTTTACTGGTGGCAACAGGTACACTTGGACCGGGGATGAGGTTGACACTCCTGGAGTTTCCACAGCAAGCAGTGTGTAGGCTTCCTTCTCTATTGTTTTGGTGGGGTCGGGCAGATATGGAATCCTGCCGGACCAGGTTGTACGTTCGGTGGAACGTGATTCACCTGGGTTAACTGCACTGAGGGCACTATAAAAGGGGTCAAGCTGTACACTCTTCTTCCCTGGGCTCTCATCAGGTGGTGCTTCAGGTGTTCAGGGCGCTAGACTCCCTGATTGTGGTGCTGGTTTCTCTGTGGTGTACGTAGTGGTTCTCACAGCTCGGTCCCAGTAACCGGTTTGATGGGAGAGTTGGGATAACTCTTCTGTCCCTGAGAGGTGCTTTCCTCCTTTCCTATGACCCAGTTGCAAGGGTCTCTCACTCGCTGGGTGTGCTGGTTTGGGCCTAGTATAGCTCTAGTACCAGTGACTGCACACTTCCTGCAGCTCTCCTAGCATCTGCACACTCTGGTGTTTCTCCCTCCAGGACCCCTATATATTTAGGGGGAACTGGCTTAAGGTAACCAGTGGAGCTCCCCCTAGAGGCCTGGGGTGAAACGGGGTGTTAAAGGTGTTCTTTTTAGTGGTGAGTGCTGCTTGCTGTTTCCACTCCATTTGTGTACCAAGAGTTCTGTGGTGCCCCAACCAGGGTGCCAGGGTGCCACATATATACCTCCTTCTCCTATATTTCTCATTCACAACTGGTCAATATCAATTTGCCAATAGTATACATTACTGTACCATGCCCAGCCATACCACACATGCTCTGGATGTATTCTAGTTCTCTATCATACTCATCACCGATGACCAATCAGGACAGTAGTGTCCACAATGCTGTGTGCTATTATAACCAAAAGATAAGTCAGCTGTGACTGCAGTGAGCTACATTTGGGGCCAAATTACTGTGAAAAGAAGAGTGCCATGTCTGGCAAGAAATTAAGTGGATGCAGCCCTGTGTCCGTTAATTAGCAAGCATTTTGGGAGATGGACACTAAGGCTGGCTTCACACTACGGCTGGGATCCGATCTTGAGGCAGACAGCTGCGGACCGGATCAGCACACAGAACTGGAGGGCTAATTTGCCCTCGGGTTCGGTGTGCAGCCGCACGCAGCTGCCGCTGCTAATAGGTCAGGACTGCAGGGAGCTAGCCGCTCTCCTGAACTGTCAGGGGGGGCCGACGCTGAGCTTCAGCACCATGGAGCTGTCCCTCCTGACAGATCATGAACGCGGCTCCCTCCCTGCAAGCCGCGGTCCAGACCTATCAGCGGGGGCAACTGCGTGCGGATGCACACCGGACCTGAGGACAAATTAGCCCTCCAGTTCTGTGTGCTGATCCGGTCCGGGGCTGTCTGGCTCAAGCGGACAGCCACGGATCGGATCCCAGCCGTAGTGTGAAGCCGGCCAAAAAATAGATTATCAATACCATAAACTCAGAAAGCTCCTTCAAGAAATATGACATGTTACTAATAATAAATACCATATTACATAATTTGCTTCATGTCATTAGATTATACATGATGTTGCAGTTTATTGTACAACTGGTAATAATGCAGAATGATCCCATTATCAGAGCAGTTTTCATGTTTCACAGTAATTTTTCATTTTTACATAATTGTTTTAATTACAGTAGAACTACAAACTACTAGATTAATATTTGGTGTGGCTCCATATTTAATTTATAAGCAAACACTAAAACATTACATCTATGTATGTAGCCATACTGTAAGTTTGACCATGTCGGAGAGTGCCCAGTGCTCAGCATTTTTTACCTGCTTAGAAAGCTATTTTTCCTTCCAGACCGATTAGACTTTGAAGGACTGGAGAAAAGCATGATGAAGCAGTAATGGAGAATGGGTGTAACTTGTGAGAGACTGATATAAAAAGGAAGATCCATGTAATGGCTTCATTGTCACTGCCAGTGTACAATAGCATTAGACAGTCATCATGGTTCATTGGACTGCTGAAGAGAGAGCCGCCATCTCCTCCACATGGAGCAAGGTCAATATTGAACAGGACGGCCATGATGCTCTCTCCAGGTAAAACATATACAGTATTTACATTTCATACACATGCTTATGTCATTCTGCTTCATATGAAAACTGTAACCATCACTGTATTTCACAATAATTATTCTTCTTGGTGATTACCAATGTTATTAGTGATCAGGCACAGATCCCAATTCTTTTAGGGAGTTTGGGTTTTCAGTTTTTAACCCATTCTTTACAATCTAATTTGCCTTATGCAATATCATTATTTCTGTTGAATTACATTATCTAAACTGATAAAGTTAGCACAATACCTTGGACATTTTTGGAAATGTGTAGGTCAGGGGTCTCAAACTCGCACACGGTCCAAGTTTTAAAGATTCCCATAGCATTTGACAGTTGGTAACCAAATTTCCAACTGTCAAATGCTAAGGACATTTTGAAAACCTGGACAGTGTGCGGCCCTCGAGACCTGGAGTTTGAGATGCCTGGTGTAGGTAATTAGTGTCGGGAAGTGACATACATCTGGGGAATACATCTGATGACAAAGTGAATCAATAATAGTAATTGTTCTCTTCATTCTTATAAACTTTAGGCTGCTGGTCGTCTACCCCTGGACTCAGAGATACTTCAGCTCCTTCGGAAACCTGTCTAATTTCACCGCCATTTCCGGCAATGCCAAGGTGAAGGCTCATGGCAAGAAGGTGCTCACAGCTGTCGGCAATGCCATCCAACATCTGGATAGTGTGAAAAAGCATCTGGCTGACCTCAGCAGATCTCATGCCCAGGAGCTCCATGTGGACCCCGAGAACTTCAAGGTAACACAAGATATATTAGATGAAACTATTATCTGCAATTCAATTCCCATTTCAGTGTACCTATTATTCTAATTTTATAATAAGTGAAAATTAAGCAGAAAAGACTAGGACTTTGGTTACATTTTACTGTGGGGCAGAGAATGTGCATGCAGGTAGATGGTAACTAATCGTTTTTTCTGCCAAACGATGATCTCTTCTTGCTCAGTTGATGACTTTTGTGTTTCATTTCACCTGAAATTAACAGAGAAGCCCCTTCCCTTCTGATCTGTTCAGTCAATGTCATATCGACAGAGCAGAACAGAAGAGTAGAAGTTGCTGTGGCGATGTAACATCAATATAGATGCAGTAGAACCACCAGGAGGAGTGATATGTGACCGCCCTAAGGTGGCAGACATCATCACCGGGTAGAACAGGTCAATAGTTACCAACTAATTGCTGGTAATTTCTTAGTCCCATAACAAAAATAGCTAAATTCCCAGATACTGTATTTAACTATTTAAGATACTCAGAATACTATTTTTTAGATCAATAATACTGAATCTCTAAAAATAAAAATTATTGTGCTGACTAGAGGTGGGTGAATAAATTTGAGTGAAACAGAATTCTACTCAAATATGATAAAAATCCTCGCTCACCAAAATGGTGTTTTTTTAGTAATTTCGTACCATGGATGTTCATAAAGTTGGTGGTCATTGACCGCCATTTTTCTGAACTATAAAGGTTTATCAAGAGGTAAGAAAAATATAAAAATCCTTATAGCCACTTTATCCTGCCATCCTGCTCCTTACCATCACCCATCTGGTCCTTGTCACATCTTCTGGTCCCAGATTCTAACAGTGAGTCAAGACTCTGACTGATGAGGCCTGGGACGGTACTCTGACCTTTGAGGTGCATGCTTGTGCAGCCAGGTAGTGTTAAGGAGCAGAGAGGTCGTAGACATAAGTAATATGGTGAATATAGGGATTTTTTTTATTTTTTACACGTAAAATTTGTTATGCTCTTGGGTCAACACTGCATAATAAGGGATATTAAACTTGAAGGAAAAAAGTGCAAATAGGCAAATTTGAATTTGGCATGAGCTGCTCATCTCAAGTGCTGAAATGTTATAGTTGTGTGATACAAATTAGCACTTAATGTTTGTGCTGTAATTTAGCTAATGGAGCAAATTAACTGATTGTTTCCTTTATCCACAGCGTCTCGGAGGAGTTCTCATCATCGTCTTGGCCTCCAAGTTGGGATCTGCTTTTACCCCTCAGGTCCAGGCTGCCTGGGAGAAGTTCATCAATGTCTTGGTTGCTGCTCTGAGCCACGGCTATTTCTAAATTACTATTTCTCACAGTCGTTTCATCCATGTATAAGCTAAGCTGTAGTTTGTAAAATAAAATGCTGTTTTCAAATGAAACCTAAGCCTTGTGTTATTGATTTTTCATCTTTATATACCGTAATTGAATAAATATTAAGTAATAAATGTAATTTTTCTTCTTTAGCTGTACACCAAGATAATAAATAGAAGTAGGCTTTGTATGTAATGTACTAAAAAGTAGGGGACTTCAAGTATTTAAATATAAGAAATTGGTAATAGTCTTTACATTTAAATGTATTTTTTCATTGCTTCAAAATAAAATCAATAACATTTTTTTATGGCCCTGTAACAGCTGGTTCACACAATACAGGGGATTTATGAAACTTAGTACACAGTAGAACAGGTCCACACAGCAATGAATTAGTTTTCAACTTTCATTTTCCAAGATGGCTCTGGAAAATGAGAGATGGAACTTAATTGGTTATGGGGAACTGCTCCACGTTTCCTTTTCACGATGTCTGCTATCTTTTCCCCTGGAGTACGTTTGCTATACAACTAACAAGTTTATCTCTTTCTTAAAAAAAAAAGTGAATGCATTTAGTGAAGAGAAATCAAGCATAAGTGTTTCATTTTTAAGCATCCTCTCCTTAAGGCCCCGTCACACACTACGATATCGTTGCAACGTCACTGTTTTTGTGACGCTGCAGTGACGTCGAAATGACATCATTGCATGTGACACCTATCAACGACCAACGATAAGTTCATTGATCGTGCAAGAATGGCCAGGATCATTATTCGTTGGTCTCCCGTTGGGCATGTGTGACAGCATCGACGTGTGAGACAGAAGGAAACCAACGACCTGGCCAGCAGTACCGGCGGCGATCACCGGGGATCATCGGTGCAGCCGCCTCTGCTCCTACTGCCACCTCTCCAGCCCCCTCCGCCCCCGCTCCAGCCCCCTCCGCCGCCGCTCCAGCCTCCACTAACTCTCCCCTGCCCCCTGCCCAGAGGTACCAGCGGCGGCGGCGATCACCGTAGATAGTCGGTGCTGCCGCTCCAGCCCCTCCAGCCTCTGCTAACTCTCCCCTGCCCCCTGCCCAGCGGTACCGGCGGCGGCGATCACCGGAGACAGTCAGTACTGCCGCTGCCTCTCCAGCCCCCGCTGACGCCGCTCCAGACTCACCAGCCTCCGCCGCTGCTCCAGCCACCGCTCCAACCTCCGCTGCTCCAGCCGCCACCGCTTGTCAGATCCCTTCACTGCAGCAGTGAAGGGATCTGACTGACCTGGTGCAGGGATCCATTATGTGATCCCTGTGCCTGGGCTGTAAGATCCCTTCACCACAGCTGTGAAGGGATCTGACAGTTCTGGTGCAGGGATCCATTGTGTGATCCCTGTGCCAAAGCTGTGAGATCCCTTTACCGCAGCCGTGAAGGGATCCGACAGTCCTGGTGCAGGGATCCTTTGTGTGATCCCTGTGCCAGGGCTGTGAGATCGCTTTCTGCAGCTCGATCCCCCTGCATGGGGATCAAGCAACAGAAAGCGATCTGCCAGCACGGGCTCAGTGATCCACATAGTGGAATACTGTACCCAGGCTGCCAGATCGCTGCTCTGCAGTCCGATCCGCCTGCATGGGGATCGAGCTGCAGAAAGCGATCTCGTAGCCCCGGCGCTGCACCCGGGCTGCCAGATCGCTGCTCTGCAGTCCGATCCGCCTGCATGGGGATCGAGCTGCAGAAAGCAATCTTGCAGCCCCGGCGCTGCACCCGGGCTGCCAGATCGCTGCTCTGCAGTTTAATCCGCCTGCATGGGGATCTAGCTGCAGAAAGCAATCTGACAGATCGGGGGCAGTGATCCAGTGGATCACTGTGCCCAAGCTGTCAGATTGCTTTCTGCAGCTCAATCCCCATGCAGTGCACTAATCTGACAGCCCTGGCGCAGTGATCCATTATGGAACTGTCAGATCACTTCACTGCAACATCGGGTCACCTGACCCAAGCCTCAGAGATCATGTGATCTCTGAGACTTGGGTTTGAACAGTGATGCTGTACTGTATGGCAATGATCTGCCATACAGTGTATTATCACTATGACACCAGAGACAGAGACTGCAACAAGAGGACACTTGATTCCTTTGATGCAGTCTCTGGATGTAGGAGGGGCGATTGAGCGTCATGGGACCTTCGTTGTGGACTACGTCAGAGGCAATCGAGCATCGTGGGACCTTCGTTGTGGACTACGTCGGATCTTTTTATAATAAAGATGGAGTCGAATTTTGTTTGTGTTTTTTTTTCTAATAAAAAGATTTTTCTCTGTGTGGTATTTTCTGACTATTTACTAGAGATTCCTAATGGCCAGGTCTAACATTGGCCCAACATTATGAATCTCAGGCTTAGTGCCAGCTGCCAATAAGAAAGCTGGCATTAACCCCTTTATTACCCAGTTTGCCACTGACACCAGGGCAACTGGAAGAGTCTGGGTACAGCGCCAGAAAATGGCGCTTCAATGAATGCGCCATTTTCTGGGGCGGCTGCGGGCTGCAATTCGCAGCATAGGGGGCCCAGAAGGCTTGGGCCTCTCCATGCTGCGGATTCCAGCCCCCAGCTGCCTAGTTGTACCTGGCTGGACCAAAAATATGGCGGAGCCCCACGTCATTTTTTTTCTAGAATTAGTTCTAGAAAAAAAAAAAGGCTTTGCTGTATTTTTGTTTGCCAGCCATGTACAACGAGGCAGCTGGGGGTTGGTGGCAATCCATAGCTGCCAAGTTGTACCTGGCTGGACCAAAAATATGGCGGAGCCCCACGATATTTTTTTTCTAGAATTAGTCATAAAAATAGGCTTCGCTGTATTTATGGTTGCCAGCTAGGTACAACGAGGCAGCTGGGGGTTGCTGGCAGTCCGTAGCTGCCAAGTTTACCTGGCTGGACCAAAAATATGGCAAAGCCCCACATCATTTTTTTTTTTATTCTACCAATAAAATGACATGGAGCATTGCCTTATTTTTGGTTGCCAGCCAGGTACAACTTGGTAGTTGGGGGGCTGCAATCCTCATCGTGGAGATGGAGAGACCCAAATGTTTTGGGCCCCCCCCACGCTGCAAATTTCAACCCACAGCCACCACATAAAATAGCACATTAATTAGAGGTGCCATTTTCTGGTGCTGTACCCTAACTCTTCCAGTTGCCCTTGTGCTGGTGGCACACAGGAGCACTCCATACGCAACATGGTGTCCGCTAACAAATTGAATGGAAAATTAGCTCCATTTGTTAGCAGACACCATGTCGCATATGGAGAGCCCCTGTGTGCCTAAACATTGAAGCTCCCTCACGAGTGACCCCATTTTGGAAACTAGACTGCCCAAGGAACGTATCTAGATGCATAGTGAGCACTTTAAACCCCCGGGTGCTTCACAAATTGATCCGCAAAAATGAAAAAATAATTTTTTTGTGGAAAAAAAAGTACTTTTTCATTTTTACGGATCAATTTGTGAAGCACCTGGGGTTCAAAGTGCTCACTATGCATCTAGATAAGTTCCCTGGGGGGTCTAGTTTCCAAAATGGGGTCACTTGTGGGAAGCTCCAATGTTTAGGCACATAGGGGCTTTCCAAACACAACATGGTGTCCGCTAACAATTTGAATGGAAAATCAGCTCAAATTGTTAGCGGACACCATGTCGCGTTTGGAGAGCCCCTGTGTGCCTAAACATTGGAGCTCCGCCAAAAATGACCCCATTTTGGAAACTAGACCACCCAGGAAACGTATCTAGATGGGTGGTGAGCATTTTGAACCCCCAGGTGCCTCACAAATTCATCCCTAAAAATGAAAAAGTACTTTTTTTTTCCACAAAAATGTTTTTTTATCATTTTTACATATTAATTTGTGAAGCACCGGAGCCTTCAAAATGCTCACCACTCATCTAGATAAGTTCCCTGTGGGGTCTAGTTTCCAAAATGGGGTCACTTGTGGGGAGCTCCAATGTTTAGGCACACAGGGGATCTTCAAACGCGACATGGTGTCCGCTAACAATTTGAATGGAAAATCAGCTCAAATTGTTAGCGGACACCATGTCGCGTTTGGAGAGCCCCTGTGTGCCTAAACATTAGAGTTCCCCCACAACTGACCCCATTTTGGAAACTAGCGCCCTCAGGTAACTTATCTAGATGGGTGGTGAGCATTTTGAACCCCCAGGTGCTTCACAAATTCATCCGTAAAAGTGAAAAAGTACTTTTTTTTTCACAAACATTTTCTTTTAGCCTAAATTTTTTCATTTTCACATCGAGAACATGATAAAATGGATCCTAAAAATTGTTGGGCAATTTCTCCTGAGTACACTGATACCTCATATGTGATCATAAACCACTGTTTGGGCACACAGCAGGCTCAGAAGGGAAGCAGCGCATTTGACTTTTTGAATGGAAAATTAGCTCCAAAAGTCAAATTGCGCTCCTTCCCTTCTGAGCCCTGCTGTGCGCCCAAACAGTGGTTTATGACCACATATGAGGTATCATGTACTCAGGAGAAATTGCCCAACAATTTTTAGGATCCATTTTATCCTGTTGCCCATGTGAAAATGAAAGAATTGAGGCTACAAGAACATTTTTGTTGGAAAAATTAAAATGTCCATTTTTTCCTTCCATCAGTGGCGTAACTACCGCGGTCGCAGCGGTCGCGGCTGAGACCGGCCCCGCCCCAGGGGGGGCCCGCTGTGTGCCAACGGCCGCCCGCCACGACCACGATAGCGCCGGGAGAGGAGCGGAGGGAGGACTGGAAGTGTCTTACAGAAGACACTTCCTGCAGCCGCGCAGCAGTGCCCGCCCCCTTCACTGCACCACACACAAGCCGGGAGGCAGAGCAGGTACTCGCGCCGGCGACCACCGCTAAAAGAACCCGGCAGGCACTGCTACCACCCCCCCCCCCGCTTCTCACCAGGCCTGAGCCACTATAGAATCCCCCCACCCCCAACCGGCTGGCAGGCCGATACTTTAGTATTCAAGTAGTCTTTGCTATTGTGTAATGCTGCCAGGTCTGCATTGAATTCTGTAACAAACTCAGCTCTGGTAACACTTATTTAACTCGGTCATACTTCTTCTATCTCTGCACTGAGCCCTGTAACAAACTCAGCTCTGCTTACTGCTGTACTACTGTTAGCTCAACATTAAGCCCTGTGACAAACTCAGCTCTGCTTACTGCTGTACTACTGTTAGCTCAACATTAAGCCCTGTGACAAACTCAGCTCTTATTACTGCTGTACTACTGTTAGCTCAACATTAAGCCCTGTGACAAACTCAGCTCTGCTTACTGCTGTACTACTGTTAGCTCAACATTAAGCCCTGTGACAAACTCAGCTCTGCTTACTGCTGTACTACTGTTAGCTCAACATTAAGCCCTGTGACAAACTCAGCTCTGCTTACTGCTGTACTACTGTTAGCTCAACATTAAGCCCTGTGACAAACTCAGCTCTGCTTAATGCTGTACTATTGTCAGCTCAACATTAAGCCCTGTAACAAACTCAGCTCTGCTTACTGCTGTACAACTGTCAGCTCAACATTAAGCCCTGTGACAAACTCAGCTCTGCTTACTGCTGTACTACTGTCAGCTCAACATTAAGCCCTGTGACAAACTCAGCTCTGCTTACTGCTGTACAACTGTCAGCTCAACATTAACCCCTGTGACAAACTCAGCTCTGCTTACTGCTGTACTACTGTCAGCTCAACATTAAGCCCTGTGACAAACTCAGCTCTGCTGAACGTTGTACTGCTGCCAGTTCTGCATTAAACTCAGTGACAAACTCAGCTCTACAATCACTTATTTCAACTCTGCCATACCATTTATACCTCTGCATTAAACCCTGTGCCAAACTAAGCACTGCTACCTGCTGCAAGGTTTGCATTGGACTTTGTGACAAACTCAGCTCTGCCATATATCAGAGTCAACTTTACTGTTTTGCTTCTAACTCTGTATTGAAAACATGTGAAAATCTAAACTTTGCCATATTGCTGCCAGCTTTGTATTGGACTCTGGACAAACTCAGCTCTGCTATCACTTGTTGAACATTGCTATACTGCCAGCTCTGCATCGAACCATGTGACAAATTCATCTCTGCATCGAACCATGTGACATGTTCAGCTCTGCTGTCTCCTGTGTTGTTTCCAGTTATACATTTATCCCTGTGAGAAACTAAGCTCTGCTTTCTGCTGAACTGCTGCAAAGTTTGCACTGGACTTTGTGACAAACTCAGCTCTACATATCATATCAGAGTTAACTCTACAGTACCGCTGCTAACTCTGTATTGGAAAACTTTGACAAGCTAAGCTTTGTGATTAGTGAGTTAACACTGCTATATTGCTGCCACCTCTGTATTAGACCCTGTGACAAACTCAGCTCCACTATCATGTATTTAACTGAACTATAATGCTGCCTGCCCTGCAATGAATTCTGTGACAAACTCACCTCTGCTGTTTTACTGCGAGCTATGCATTTAGCTTCAGCACAAACTCAACTCATTTGTCTGCTGTACTGCTGCAAACCTTGCATTCAACACTATGGCAAACTCAGCTCTGCCATCTCTGATTCATCTCTATCATAGCATTTCCAGCTTTGCAATGGCTTCTATGTCAAACTCAACTCTGCTATTCTCTGATTCACCTCTGCTGTACCACTGCCAGCTGTGCATTGGACCTTGATACAAATCCAGATGTGCTATCACTGAGTCAACTCGTACGTACAACAGTCAATAAAGGACCATGACACTGGGGGTACAGGATAATGACACTGGGGGTACAGGATAATGACACTGGGGGTACAGGATAATGACACTGGGGGTACAGGATAATGACACTGGGGTACAGGATAATGACACGGGGGTACAGGATAATGACACTGGGGGTACAGGATAATGACACTGGGGTACAGGATAATGACACTGGGGATACAGGATAATGACACTGGAGGTACAGGATAATGACACTGGGGGTACAGGATAATGACACTGGGGGTACAGGATAATGACACTGGGGGTACAGGATAATGACACTGGGGGTACAGGATAATGACACTGGGGATACAGGATAATGACACTGGAGGTACAGGATAATGACACTGGGGTACAGGATAATGACACTGGGGATACAGGATAATGACACTGGGGTACAGGATAATGACACTGGGGATACAGGATAATGACAGTGGAGGTACAGGATAATGACACTGGGGATACAGGATAATGACACTGGAGGTACAGGATAATGACACTGGGGGTACAGGATAATGACACTGGGGATACAGGATAATGACACTGAAGGTACAGGATAATGACACTGGGGTACAGGATAATGACACTGGGGTACAGGATAATGACACTGGAGGTACAGGATAATGACACTGGAGGTACAGGATAATGACACTGGGGGTACAGGATAATGACACTGGGGATACAGGATAATGACACTGGGGTACAGGATAATGACACTGGGGGTACAGGATAATGACACTGGGGTACAGGATAATGACACTGGGGTACAGGATAATGACACTGGAGGTACAGGATAATGACACTGGAGGTACAGGATAATGACACTGGGGGTACAGGATAATGACACTGGGGATACAGGATAATGACACTGGGGTACAGGATAATGACACTGGGGTACAGGATAATGACACTGGAGGTACAGGATAATGACACTGGGGGTACAGGATAATGACACTGGAGGTACAGGATAATGACACTGGGGATACAGGATAATGACACTGGGGTACAGGATAATGACACTGGGGTACAGGATAATGACACTGGAGGTACAGGATAATGACACTGGAGGTACAGGATAATGACACTGGGGGTACAGGATAATGACACTGGGGATACAGGATAATGACACTGGGGTACAGGATAATGACACTGGGGATACAGGATAATGACAGTGGAGGTACAGGATAATGACACTGGGATACAGGATAATGACACTGGAGGTACAGGATAATGACACTGGGGGTACAGGATAATGACACTGGGATACAGGATAATGACACGGGGGTACAGGATAATGACACTGGGGGTACAGGGTAATGACACTGGAGGTACAGGATAATGACACTGGGGGGACAGGATAATGACACTGGGGGTTCAGGATAATGACACTGGGGGTACAGGATAATGACACTGGGGGTACAGGATAATGACACTGGGGGTTCAGGATAATGACACTGGAGGTACAGGATAATGACACTGGGGATACAGGATAATGACACTGGAGGTACAGGATAATGACACTGGGGGTACAGGATAATGACACTGGGGTACAGGATAATGACACTGGGGATACAGGATAATGACACTGGGGTACAGGATAATGACACTGGGGGTACAGGATAATGACACTGACACTGGGGTACAGGATAATGACACTGGGGATACAGGATAATGACACTGGAGGTACAGGATAATGACACTGGGGATACAGGATAATGACACTGGAGGTACAGGATAATGACACTGGGGGTACAGGATAATGACACTGGGGTACAGGATAATGACACTGGGGGTACAGGATAATGACACTGGGGTACAGGATAATGACACGGGGGTACAGGATAATGACACTGGGGGTACAGGATAATGACACTGGGGGTACAGGATAATGACACTGGGGTACAGGATAATGACACGGGGGGTACAGGATAATAACACTGGGGGTACAGGATAATGACACTGGGGTACAGGATAATGACACTGGGGATACAGGATAATGACACTGGAGGTACAGGATAATGACACTGGGGGTACAGGATAATGACACTGGGGGTACAGGATAATGACACTGGGGGTACAGGATAATGACACTGGGGATACAGGATAATGACACTGGAGGTACAGGATAATGACACTGGGGGTACAGGATAATGACACTGGGGATACAGGATAATGACACTGGGGTACAGGATAATGACACTGGGGATACAGGATAATGACAGTGGAGGTACAGGATAATGACACTGGGATACAGGATAATGACACTGGAGGTACAGGATAATGACACTGGGGTACAGGATAATGACACTGGGGATACAGGATAATGACACTGAAGGTACAGGATAATGACACTGGGGTACAGGATAATGACACTGGGGTACAGGATAATGACACTGGAGGTACAGGATAATGACACTGGAGGTACAGGATAATGACACTGGGGTACAGGATAATGACACTGGGGATACAGGATAATGACACTGGGGTACAGGATAATGACACTGGGGATACAGGATAATGACACTGGGGGTACAGGATAATGACACTGGGGTACAGGATAATGACACTGGAGGTACAGGATAATGACACTGGAGGTACAGGATAATGACACTGGGGGTACAGGATAATGACACTGGGGATACAGGATAATGACACTGGGGTACAGGATAATGACACTGGGGATACAGGATAATGACAGTGGAGGTACAGGATAATGACACTGGGGATACAGGATAATGACACTGGAGGTACAGGATAATGACACTGGGGGTACAGGATAATGACACTGGGGATACAGGATAATGACACGGGGGGTACAGGATAATGACACTGGGGGTACAGGGTAATGACACTGGAGGTACAGGATAATGACACTGGGGGTACAGGATAATGACACTGGGGGTTCAGGATAATGACACTGGGGATACAGGATAATGACACTGGGGGTACAGGATAATGACACTGGGGTTCAGGATAATGACACTGGAGGTACAGGATAATGACACTGGGGATACAGGATAATGACACTGGAGGTACAGGATAATGACACTGGGGGTACAGGATAATGACACTGGGGTACAGGATAATGACACTGGGGATACAGGATAATGACACTGGGGTACAGGATAATGACACTGGGGGTACAGGATAATGACACTGACACTGGGGTACAGGATAATGACACTGGGGATACAGGATAATGACACTGGAGGTACAGGATAATGACACTGGGGATACAGGATAATGACACTGGAGGTACAGGATAATGACACTGGGGGTACAGGATAATGACACTGGGGGTACAGGATAATGACACTGGGGGTACAGGATAATGACACTGGGGTACAGGATAATGACACGGGGGTAGTGGCGTAACTACCGCGGCTGCTAAAACAGCCCGGCCGGCACCGCCTAGCACCCCTTCCCCCCCCCCTGCTTCTCATCCGGCTGGCACCAAT
This sequence comes from Allobates femoralis, assembly GCA_033576535.1. Taxonomy (NCBI): domain Eukaryota; kingdom Metazoa; phylum Chordata; class Amphibia; order Anura; family Aromobatidae; genus Allobates; species Allobates femoralis. Next base: position 156,348,530 of record JARQOC010000011.1, on the reverse strand, counting down.
AGCACTCCAGCCCCCCCCCCCGCGCTCTTCACCAAAGGGGCCCCGGGGTGCATCTCGCACCGGGGCCCGCGGGTCAGTAGTTACGCCACTGCCTTCCATGTTGCTTTAGTTCCTGTGAAGCACCTGAAGGGTTAATAATCTTCTTGAATGTAGTTTTGAGTAGCCTGAGGGGTGCAGTTTTTGGAATGGTGTCACTTTTGGGTGTTTTCTGTCATGTAAACCCCTCAAAGGGACTTCAAATGTGATGTGGTCACAAAAAAAAAATGGTTTTGTAAATTTTGCTGGAAAAATGAAAAATTGCTGATGATGACCCCTTATAACTTCCTAATCAAAAACATTTTTTTTTCCAAAATTGTGCTGATGTAAAGTAGACATGTGGGAAATGATATTCATTAACTATTTTGTGTCACATAACTCTCTGGTTTAGCAGAATAAAAATTGATAATTTAAAAATTGCAAAAATTTCAAAAGTTTTGCCAAATTTTTTATTTTTTCAAAAATAGTTGCAAAAATTATCGACCTAAATTTAATACTAACATGAAGCCCAATATGTCACGAAAAACTATCTCAGAATCGCTAGGATCCGTTGAAGCGTTCCAGAGTTAATACCTCATAAAGGGACACTGGTCAGAATTGACAAAAATGCCTCGGTCTTTAGGGTCAAAATAGGCTCGGTCATGAAGGGGTTAATTGAAATGTGTGAAGCCAGCCAATATAGACCAATGTAATAATGTTCTAGGTCTTATTTGTACTAAGTTTCTGTTCACATGATATTATGGGACAATGTTATGCCTGTGTATGATCCTAATTTAAAGTCTTTTAGGGAGTAATCCGGTATTTTATGTTGATGGCCTATCAACATAATGTACAGGATACCAATCAATTGTTCCTGGTTCCTGCAGTGGCCAGTTAAGGTCAGTTGCGATCTCAACTCAACAGTACTGTGGTTCTTGTGTGGTCCCCATTCTGATGATGACTAGTAACAACAAATCCTAGTATCCCCTTACCATTGTTAAAGACATTCTAGGAACTGCAGTTCTATGTAATATGATAGTATGTTAGGCTTGCCAGGTTCTGGTGATGTAGTCATGTACTGGTGGTGGTTCTTGTGATGTAGTCATGTACCAATGGTGGTTCTGGTAATGTAGTCATGTACTGATGGTGGTTCTGGTGATGTGATAATGTACCGATGGTGGTTCTGGTGATGTAGTTGTGTACTGATGGTGGTTCTTGCGATGTTGTCATGTACCGATGGTTGTTCTGGTGATGTAGCAGTTTACCCATGGTGGTTCAGGTGATGTACAGTAGTAGTGTACCGACTGTGGTTCTGGTGATGTAGAAGTGCACTGATGGTGATTCTGGTGATGTTGTCATGTACCGATGGTGGTTCTGATGATGTAGCAGTTTACCAATGGTGGTTCTGGTGATGAAGTAGTGTACAAATGGTGGTTATGGTAATGTAGTCATGTACTGACTGTGGTTCTAGTGATGTAGAAGTGTACCGACTGTGGTTCTGATTATGTATTTGTGTACCAATGGAAGTTCTGGTGATGTAGTCATGAATTGAGTTGATTCTGGTGATTTAGTTGTGTATTGACAATGGTTCTGGTGATGTTGTCATGTAGATGTAGCAACATTTAATTTATTAGAATTGATAGTAGATCATTATAGTGGTAGTGTGCCAGGCTAAAAATATAGTTGTCTCAATGAGGCCATATGTCAGCTGAACAAATATCTGTTTGAAGCCCCTATATACTACAGAAAACTGTCCCATCATTCAGTCGGCAGCTATCTCACCTGACATGAGAGGTGATGAGTTCAATGGAAGTCTTCAAACAGAGGCTGGACAGAAATCTGTCTGGGATGATTTAGTGAATCCTGCTTTGAGCAGGGGATTGGATCAGATGAACCAGGTCACTTCCAACTCTACCATTCTATGTTTCTATTATTCTCCTATACACAGGCATGTGTATAACTACATTTCATGCACCGCTCCACTGTTTGTGCTACTTAGTACAACGTTCCATCTGATTCTAAGAATAGTGGATAAACAACAATGTCCAAGGCACAGAAACTCCTTCTCTTTAAAAGATTAACCTTATTTGTTCCAGGATACAGTAGAAAACTTAAAATCAGCAACATTTTGGCCAACGCAGGGCCTTTTTCAAGCCATAAAAAAGTGTGTATACACAGGAGCGCTCACTTTGCCAAGTACTCTTGTGTTCTCTATGAGAGAGTTGCTACTAGACATCTGGCGGTGTGCTCATCTCTCAGAGAACAAAAGAATATACAGTCCAAAATCGGGCATGCCGGATCTTCATCTCCCTGACAGTCATTGCCAAACCTGTCTATATCTGGGTTTAGACAATTTAAGTGTGTGTTTAAGTACCTTAACTACTATCTAGTGGCATAACTTCAGGAACAGGGGCCCCGATGCAAAAGCTCCAACGGGGCCCCCAATTATTGCAAATCTATTAGTCTTTTTCTATAGGCCAAAATGACTTTTGGGGCCCCCCTCGGCTGCAGGGCCCGGGTGCGATCGCAACCCCTGCACCTATTGTAGTTACGCCCCTGCTACTATCTAAAGGGTATGTGAACTGTCAGGGTATGTGCACACAATGTCTTTTAGACATCTATGAATCCTCTCAGTTATTCAGGCAGAAGACAGTTTAGACGTACTTGTTTTTGTACATCAGTATACTTTTGTTTTGTACCAGTGTATTAATGATTTGTACAATCATGACTGTATTCTCTGTTTCCCTATTACCAGTTGTTGTTTTTGAAGAAGACTAATTGTCGAAACGTCAAACAAACGACTAAAAAGAGTCACAAAAATGTTTTTCTTTGATTCCATAATAAATATAAAATTACCTGGACTTTGTTTTTCATTATTCTTTATTGGTGTGCCAGATTAACAAATATTATTACTGTATACAATTTCTGAGCACCCTGGTTGTGAGCCAGCTCTCTCAATTACTTGTTTAGGATGTACTCACATCTTTTTACTTTGTCCTAAATAGTTTTTTTTCTTTTCTAATATCTTTTGCCTACTTTTTATTTTTTCTATTGAAATTGTATAAAGTACTAGTCAGCAAACTCCCAGTGGTAGCAGCTCATAAAATGGTTAAGTTACCTACTTTAACCGCTTGGTTAAGAATGGTCGCCTGGTTTCAGAGCTCTGATGTGAAACCAGGCGACCACTCGGATGTGTCGCCGTCGCCCATTTACATTGGGCGACGCATTGGCGATGTCGCCGGCGACAGGCCACGCCTCAGCGTTGCCTGTGGAATCGCCGGCGATATGTCCAGGTGTGACGGTACCCTAAGAGATGTTAATGAGTTGGTGGAACAATTCTAATGTGCTCTCTTCCTCACAGTGGCCTTTTAAAATCATCTTCCAGTTGTGGTAATTTCAAGTGACTTTTCACTTCTAGCACATTTGGAAGGTTGTTCTGGGCTAATAGCTTTCATCACCCCCTTGATGACCTCATCCAGTTTGTAGTTTGTCTGCAACCCTGCTTCAATCTAGTGCAATAAGTTTGTGTGAGACAGTTTTTCTTTCTGTTTGTGTTCTACAATCTGCCCCAGAGTCTGAAATCTTTCCTTATGGGATTTACGGTGCTAGAGAGGTCTGTCCTTCTGGCTTAGCTAACCCAGATGAGGTAGGGGTTTGTCAGAGCCAGCTACTAGTTCAGGAGTTTTGGTAGATTTCTGCACCGCTGCCCTCAAAGAGATGAATTTCTCTTTCAATTCCTGTAACTCTGTCTGCAGAATGGGTCTCCCGCCCTTAGTGAGCAGCAACACTCCTTGGTCCCCACCCTCAATATGGTTAGGAACTGAGTTATTTCCTGAAGGAATATTCTCAGGACGTCTTCATCTTCATTTTCTCCTGAGTCATCTATTTGTTTGTTAATGGCTGTTAGGAGATGCATGCCCTAGGCTGCTTTCACATCTCGGTATTTACACTTCCAGCAGATCAGACAACCTGAGTTTTAAACTTTAGGTATGTGTGATCAGCCATTTTTCAAAAACGGCGGAATTGTGCCTCTTTTGCAAAAAGTATATGCACCCCACTTGTGGCACACTAGCGGCAAGGTTTCGCTTGTGCTAATGCATCGTAAATGTGGAGAAGAGAAAAGAGAGTGCACATGAATAACACCTGGTGGTCTAGTAGGGAGATGCTTATAGGAGTGAGGGGGGATTAGCCGCTCATGTGCCATTGTTGTGCACCCCTGCACAACGCCGGTAAATAGCTACGCTGTATGGACGTCACTCCAGTCAGCTCCTCGTCTGCTTCCTCGTCTGGATCACGTGGGAGAACTCTGGTCATGTGACGCCGTGTCACCGTGACATCACCGCAGGTCCTTCAGCCAGCCCGTACAATGTCTCACACCTCCAGCAGCTCCAGCCACATACACCGGAGGGGGGATTTTAGCAGTGTTTAAAGAATAATATATGTAGGCAATAGGGAGCACTTATACAGTGCCTAGTGAAAGTATTTGGCCCCCTTGAACTTTTCAACCTTTTGCCACATTTCAGGCTTTAAACATAAAGATATAAATTCTAATTTTTTTTAAGAATCAACAACAAGTGGGACACAATCATGAAGTGGAAGAAATTTATTGGATATTTTAAACTTTTTTAACAAAAACAAAAACTGAAAAGTGGGGCGTGCAATATTATTCGGCCCCTTTACTTTCAGTGCAGCAAACTCTCTCCAAAAGTTCAGTGTGGATCTCTGAATGATCCAATGTTGTCCCAAATGACTGGTAATGATAAAAAGAATCCACCTGTGTGTAATCAAGTTCTGTATAAATCACCTGCTCTGTCATAGTCTCAGGGTTCTATTTCAAGTGCAGAGAGCATCATGAAGACCAAGGAACACACCAGGCGGTCCGAGACACTGTTGTGGCGAAGTTTAAAGCCGGATTTGGATACAAAAAGATTTCCCAAGTTTTAAATATCTCAAGGAGCACTGTGCAAGCGATCATATTGAAATGGAAGGAGTATCAGACCACTGCAAATCTACCAAGACCCAGCCGTCCCTTTCATCTCAAACAAGGAGAAGACTGATCAGAGATGCAGCCAAAAGGCCCATGATCACTCAGGATGAACTGTAGAAGTCTACAGCTGAGATGGGAGAGTCTGTCCATAGGACAACAATCAGTTGTACACTTCACAAATCTGGCCTTTAATGGAAGAGTGGCAAGAATAAAGCCATTTCTCAAAGATATCCATAAAAAGTCTCATTTGAATTTTGCTACAAGCCACCTGGGAGACACCAAACATTTGGCATAATGTGCTCTGGTCAGATTTAAACCAAAATCGAACATTTTGGCCACAATGCAAAACTATATGCTTGGTGTAAAAGCAACACAGCTCATTCACCCTCAAAAACCACCCCACTGTCAAACATGGTGGTGGCAGCATCATGGTTTGGGCCTGCTTTTCTTCAGCAGGGATAGGGAAGATGGTTAAAATTGATGGGAAGATGGACGGAGCCAAATACAGGACCACTCTGGAAGAAAACCTGTTGGAGTCCGAAAAAGACCTGAGACTGGGATGGAGATTTATCTTCCTACAAGACAATGATCCAAACATACAGGTTGAAAAGTTCAAGGGGGCAAATACTTTCACAAGGCACTGTAAGTAATAAGGCAAAGGGGAATATATTAAGTGGTTAAACACTTAATTTTATTAAACTAACTTACCACTACGCGTTTCTACAGCGGACCGCTGTCTTCCTCAGGTGTGTTTACAAGGGAATAAGGGCTGTGATGTTATATAGAATTACAGACCAATCGGACCAGGAACAACTGGTGATGTCAATTAACCTTCATTCTACCTACAGTTTGCTAGACAAGTATTGCTTGCTGCAAGCTAGAGGTACACAGGCACGGGTTTCACATAAGAAGTCCATTTGGTTTATTAGGCTTCACAAACCAACTCCTAATGTATTCCTTCCTTGGCTTTACAGGCAATGCAATACACCACAGTCTGACAGAGAGTGAATTATAGAGAGACTGCAGGGTGCATGGCGGGGAGCAGAAGCCAGACAGCCATTTGTAAGAAGCAGACTCCCAGAGGCCCTGTGTGGACTGACAACAGGACCCCAAGTGAGTGCAGCCTGGGAAACCTCAGGAGAAGTGTATCCAAACCAGGAGTTAATGGACTGAAACACTGTGGTGTATGGCATTGTGTTAGCAGCGGGTTCAATCAGCGTGATGTCCACAGCGAGCAACAGAGAATGTTCATTTATTGAGAACTAAGAAATCCAGCTTACAACATGAGAATAGGATCAATATGGTTTCTGGGAGAGGGAGAGAGAAAATCTGCTGCGACCTTCAGCTTCCAGTTCCACATAGTAATGTACATGCTGGGAGCAGGAGGAGGAATATCCTGTCTCTGAATGAGGACCCTTTTTTTTTTTTTTTAACTTTGTTGACATCTGAACAATATGCATGCAGACATAAAATCACATCATATTAAACAAACAATAGTTGTTGCAATACATACAGATTAATAGGCATTAAGCCAACACCCCCACTCAACAACTATTTATTCTTTAGTCCCATAATGGTTCTCAATCCTTGGAACCTAGGTCTGGGCAATGGCTTGGTCAAAATGTCAGCTAACATCTTATCAGTCTCACAATAAACAAACTGAATTATGCCACGATCTATCAAGTCACATAGATGATGATATCTGACGTCGATGTGCTTAGTTCTAGCACTGATCTTTTCACTGCATGCAAGTTTAATGCATCCTTGGTTGTCCTCATATATCACCGTTGGCTGAGTTAACGGTTTACCAAGATCATCCATCAGTTGCCTTAGCCAAATGATCTCCTGACTTGCATAGGCTGCGGACACATACTCAGCTTCTGTGGATGTCAAAGCAACAGATACTTGTTTTCTACTAGACCAGGAGATTGAACTTTCTCCAAGTTTAAATACGTTTCCCTTGTGGATTTACGATCACGCAAATCACCAGCCCAATCTGCGTCAGCATAGCCGGTGAGTTTTAGATTTCCTGCTGCAGATAATTTTAAATTTACCCCTTGTGTCTCTTTTAAATATCGGAGAACTCTTTTAACGGCATTCCAGTCCTTTTGGCACGGTTTCTCCACATATCTGCACAATATTCCAACTTCCCTTTTTAATATCTGGTGAGTCATAGTCGATATGTATAGAAGTGCCCCCACTGCCTGTCGATATTTCTCATTGTTAGGCAACAGGTCATCTTCTTCCAGTTTCAGGTAGGATGATTCCATTGGCGTTGATACACCTTTGGCTTCTGTCATGAGCAGGTAGTTTTTGCATTTCATCCCATGACTGTGGCTCTGACTCAGGTAGTGTCTTGACAATGTAGAATAGACGTTTAGCTGGTATTCCTTTGTTTGATCTTGATGATCGTCTGATTTCAGGTTCACTTAGGCCTTTTGTTGTTTCTTCAGTGGTTGAAGAATCTAGCCAGACTTCTACATTCTCTCTTTCGTTGTCTTGTGATTGTGACTGAGATTGTTGTTGTTGCTTCATCTGGACTACTGGCATAATATCACAAAACTTGGGTGACACAAAATTTTCATCAATCACTACATCTTTGCTTATTGTGACCTTGTTTGTCTCTGGGTGTAGAATTCTATAACCTTTCTGGGTTTCACTGTAACCTACCAGAATGCCTTCCTTAGCGTGAGATTCCCACTTAGTTCGTTTTTCTTTAGGAATGTGTGCAAATGCTTTGCTTCTGAAAATCCTTATGTGCTGTAGTTTTGGCTTTGCACTATTCCATTGCTCAAATGGAGTTTTCTCTGTCGCTTTACCTGGTAGTCTTTCTGAAGATAGCAAGCCTCATAGTAGCTTGCCCCAATATACTGTAGGCAGATTTGCATCAAATAACATACTCCTTCCGCTTTCTCAGAGTGTTCGGTTCCTTCTTTCTGCTACACCATTTTGCTCAGGGGTGTATGGTACAGTAGTCTGAAATGTGATTCCATTCTCTTTAAAATGCTCTGTGTCTCATTACTTGTATATTCAGTCCCATTATCTGCACGTAGAATTTTTGGCATTCTTCCAAACCTGTTATATACTTCAGCTATATATATTTCAAGTTTCTCTGGAACTTCATTTTTGCTGTGAAGTAGATAGACAACTGTGTATCTTGAATTGTCATCAATGAATGTAAGGAAATATCTCTTCTTTCCAGGGGTCTGAATACGCATTGGGCCACAGATGTCTGTGTGTATTAAATCTAGTGGCTGTTCTGTTCTTGTAGTACTTTTCTTAGGAAAGGCCTTTCTGGACATTTTCCCTTTGATACAGCTGGTACACCTCATTTTCTGGTTACATGGATCAATTGTTAATATCATCAGCTAAGTGTTCTTGAAATAACTTTCTTATTGCTTCTGGGTCTCTATGTGCAAGCCGTCTGTGCCATACATGAATACAGTTCTTGTGCATTTCTTGCTTAGCTGTGTATACACACTCTTTGCATTTCAACTGATACAGTTCATCTTTGATTTTTCCTTTTGCTAGTGTGTGACCCTCCTTTGAGATGATGCAGCTATCGTGCTTAAACGTAACTTCATTCCCTTGTTTTGTAAGCTTTTTCACGGATAATAGATTACTTTCAAGACTAGGCACATATAGCACATCCTTTACATGGATCCTTTTGTTTTGTGTTGCAGAGATGTTACAATCAATATAACCATCTCCTATGCCTTCTGAGTTCATATACTGACCATTCGCCATTATCACTTTCTCTGACTTGCTTTGGTTAAGCTTAGTAAAGAAGTATCTGTCATTGGTCATGTGACTGGTTGCACCAGAATCTATACACCACGCATGCTTTCATTTAAATGCATTTACTAATGTGAATGCAGCCTCAGTATTTACAGGATCATTATTTTCAAATATAGCACTCTTAACTCTTTGTTTACTGTTTTGCTTCTTCAGCTGATTCATTTTAGCTTTCCAGACTCTGCATTCAGCTTTTAAATGACCTGGCTTCTTGCATACAAAACATTCACGTGTTTCTTTAGGGTGGTTTCTGCTGGTGGGCGCATCCTGTGATTGTAAAGCAGTTTCCTTGTTGCATATTTTGCTGCTCACACTTTCTGCCTTTCTCTTATATTCATCTACAAGCTTTCCTCTGACGTACTCCAATGTAAGCTCATCATCTGGGCGTGCATCTAATGCAGTTACAAGCGTGTCATAGCTTTCTGGGAGACCACTAAGTAGTAGTGCTGCTACATGGAAGTCCTTCATATCTTCCCCAATGCCCCACAGGCGCTCTACGGTCTCTAGAGTGCTTCTAATGTAGTCCTGCATGTCCTGGTCACTGTGTAGCTTAGACTGATATAACTTTCTCATTAGATAGAGTTTGTTACTTAGATCACAGAGTGATATGGTGCTCTGTGCTTTCTGATCCATCTCTAGCCAGTCCTGTGGTACTGGGTCAGGCTTGGGCTTCTGAGTGTATTTCCACGTACCTTCTCTTATCAGCAGCATCTTCACCTTGAATTTTCCAAGATTGGTAGTTCTGGTTATTCAGGCTTGGCATTGTAAACTTTGCTGAGCTGCTGGTGGTGGCCATCTTTACTTCTTCTAAGTTCGCTGTTGTCCTTCTATCTCTGTGCTCTGGAGGTTTGGGACTTCTGTGACTCCTGGGCCCATAACCTGTTAGCAGCGGGCTAATCAGCATGATGTCCACAGCAAGCAACAGAGAATGTTCATTCATTGAGAATTAAGAACATCCAGCTTACAACATGAGAATAGGATCAATCTGGTTTCTGGGAGAAGGGAGAGAGAAAATCTGCTGCGACCATCAGCTTCCAGTTCCACACTAGAATGTAATGCTGGGAGCAGGAGGAGGAACATCCTGTCTCTGAATGAGAACCCTTTTTTTTTTTTTAACTTTGTTGACATCTGAACAATATGCATGCAGACATAAAATCACATCATGTTAAACAAACAATAGTTGTTGCAATACATACAGATTAAATTGCATTAAGCCAACACATTGCCTGTAAAGCCAAGGAAGGAATACATTTCTTGTATTGGTTGGTTTTTGAGTTGGTTTATGAAGCCTAATAAATCGAATGGACTTGTTATGTGAAACCCGTGCCTGTGCATCTCTATCCTGCAGCAAGCGACACCTTGTCTAGCAGACTGTAGGTAGAATGAAGGATTAATTGACATCACCAGTTGTTCCTGGTCCGATTGGTCTATAATTCCATATAATGTCACAGGCCCCGTACCCTTGTAAACCCACCTGAGGAAGACAGCGGTAGTGGTATGTTATTTTAATAAAATTGAGTGTTTAACCACTTAATACAGGGGTCCCCAATTTTTGTTGCACCGGGGACGGCTTCATGGAAGATCGTTTTTCCGGGGTCCGGTGGGGCGGGGCTTTGCCCTCATGGGGCGGGGCTATGGAGAAGGGGTGGAGTTTACCACCCTGTTTCCTCAAAAGATGCGCTACGTCTTATTTTCATATAGTTAGTGCAGCGTCACAGCCCTCCACATTGTATACTGCAGCCTCACAGCCCTCCATACAGTACAATGCAGCATCACAGCCCTCCATAAAGTATAATGCAACTTCATATCCCTCCATATAATAATATAATGCAGCCTCATATCCCTCCATATAATATAATGCAGTGTCACAGCTCTTCATAGTTTAATGCAGCGTCGCATCCCTCCATATAGCCAATTCTCCCCCCCCACAGACACTGCCTCCTGTATAACCCCCGCACACACACACATTGCCCCCTGTACAATCCCCCACACACAGACATACTGCCCCCTGTACAATCCCCCACACACAGACACACTGCCATCTGAATAACCCCACACACACAGACATTACCCCTTGTATAACCCCTCACACACACTGATCCCTGAATACCTCCCTCACATATTGCCCCTACACACACACAGACATACTGACCCCAGTACAATCCACCCCCCACAAAGACTGACCCCTGAATGCTCCCCACACACAGACATTGCCCCAGAATGCCCCCCACACACAGACATTGCCCCTGAATGCCCCCCTCACACAGACATTGCCCCTGAATGCCCCCCTCACACAGACATTGCCCCTGAATGTCCCCCTCACACAGACATTGCCCCTGAATGCCCCCTCACACAGACATTGCCCCTGAATGCCCCCCTCACAAAGACATTGCCCCTGAATGCCCCCCACACACAGACATTGCCCCTGAATGACCCCCACACACAGACATTGTCCTAGAATGCCCCCCTCACACACATTGCCCCTGAATGCCCTCCTCACACACATTGCCCCTGAATGCCCCCCCCTTGCACAGACATTGCCCTGAATGCCCCCCCTCACACTCACCAGCTGATGCTCACCGCTCCTGCCGGCAGTGCAGCTAAGCAGCTGAGGAAGAGATGTGGCCGGAGTTTCATATCTCGCGCTATTTCCAGCGCATCACGTGACGTGGAAGCTCACGTCACTGCTGCGCTTGGAAATAGCGCAAGATTGAAACTCCGGCCACATCTCTTCTTCAGCTGCTTAGCTGTACGAGGGAAGCTGTCGGCCAATAACAGCGCGGCAGTAGCGGGCCAATCAGGGCATGGCTGCTGCACTGATTGGCCGACAGCTCACCTTCTACATCTACACACGCAGCTGAGGCAGAGGCTCAGAGGGCGTAGTGCAGGAGGTGAGGGGCGCGGACTTCACAGGGGGCGGAGACTTCTTAGGGGGCGGGGAAGCAGGCAGCTAGCCACGGACCGGCACAAAGACCCCCACGGCCCGGTCCCGGTCCGCGGACCGGTGGTTGGGGACCCCTGACTTAATATACTGTATTCCCCTTTGCCTTATTACCTATAAGCACTCCCTATTGACCACATTTACATTCTTTAAACAATGCATCAGAAATGGACCTCTCGACATGTGCGTAAACTTACATTTATCCCGCACTTCCGGCACCGGACGAAAACCGCTGCTAGCTGCAGTTTTAAGACATGCCTGAAGTGCCAGATAACTGATGAAAACGTAAGTCTCTGCATATGTCCAGAGGTCCAATTGTAATGCATTAGCACAAGCGCAACCTTGCCACAAGTGTGCCACAATGTTGCCACATCTGTTTTTTGCAAAAACAATGGATTTCTAATGGATTTGCAAATATGCAGATGTGAAAGTGTCGAGCCCACTGGGACGGGGGTACTCGGTACCGAACCGGGTCTGCTACTGGGGAAGTCACGGGTGGTCCTGGTCCGGACCGTGTCCCGGGCCCTGGCAATAATAATTATTTACACATTTATAAGTATTTACAGGGGATAATGTCAGTCGTGACGCCACCCACAGTGTGTGGCCAGTATTGTGGCCACCGCTGCTTTAGAACCTCCGGGTATGATGTTATAGCAGCTAGATGGAATAGTTCCCGTGGGCAGAACTGGGTTCCCCGGGGCAGTGATGATAAAGTCTATGATGTAGTGTGCAGCCCTTGTGCTGAGTGTAATGCACTTACTGTCCAGATGCTGACAGGCTGTGGCTCTCCAGGTGGGAATCTTCTGCAGACCTGTTAGGGGGAAAATCATGTGCAGGGAGAATCACGCAATCGAGTCGGAGTCAGGGTTCACCGTGTTTACTCTCACTTCTCAGTTCAGTGACAGACCAGTTAAAGTTCTTAGTTACAGTTCTCAGTTACAGTTCTCAGTTACACGGGCACACTTTCTCCTTCGAGTTCTTTTACTCCCTGCAGCCAGGCTGTTCCTCTCTGTGACCCCTCACTCTGTCTCTGTGTCCTTTCCAGGCTTCTGATTCTTTCTTCCCACTGTTTGGTATGTGTGTGTCTCCGGACAGTATGGTGGTGACTCGGGCCCCTGTGGGTCCTCCGGGTTGTCACTGAGCTCCCTGTCCTTTGGGGTAGGAACCCTAGCTTGGAACTGGACTTCCCCCCCGTCGGTTGTCTGGGGTTACCGGGTAAATCATCGGCCCCATTCAGAGCCAGCACTCTGCTTCAGCCTAGCCTTCAGCAGTCCTCCAGTGTGAGGCTCTACCAGGCTCTTTCTACCGTGTCTTCGGGTTCAATAGGAGGGCTACTCCACCTGCAGTCTGCCGTCTAAGCCGTGTGTCTAGGACCCAGGATCACTGGCCCCTTGTCCCTCACACTCCTGGGGTGCTGGCTCCGATTAAGCTTTCTCTCTGCGGCTCACACTGGCTCTTCCTGATTCTGCGTCCCTTTCACCCCACTCTTCCAGGACGTGTGCTTCTTTTTGTTCTGCTCGGCTCACTCTGGCCTACTGCTGTCTTTTGGCCTGTGCCATGCTCCTCAGCCTGCTGCTGGTCTGTGTCTTTGCTGCTCGCAACCTGGGCCTACTGACTCCTTTCACCTCCCCCTGCTCTATATCTACCCTCGGTCACCTGACTACGTGTTTGCCCACCCACTGTCTCTAAACCCACCACCCCTCGCCTGCCTAGAGTTCCCAGGCTCTGGGTTGGGTGCTGTCCTCTACTGCTACGTGGGTTGTGTGGGCTGTGAGGGTGTTGGGGTTCAACTGTCTTTCCCTATCTACCTGGCTGCAGTTCCCTTTGTGGCCTCCTGGTCGCAGGGGTGCCACAAAAGCACCGATAGAGATCTGTTATTCTGACACTTTTACATGTCCTTCTGCTGCTCTCGATTCCTCATAGGTTAATTAGAGAAGCAACTCACTGACACTGTTAATTGTTTCCACATCCATAGCTGCCTGGTTTTGATATTGTGTTTCTTTGGTACCTGAACTTTAAACGATCTTGCAATATTACTGTGAGGTCCTGTGCTTCATTCCTACAGTGGGGTAAATAAGTATTTGATCTGTGGCGCCCCACTGGTCAGGAAGCCACGTAGGGATACTCCACCCATAAAAGAGAGTGTGGTACACCTGTGACTGGGGAATTGGGATGTCACATAAGGGACCCTCATACACCCATCCACACACCATAGAGTAGGGGGAGCTGGGTGAACCCGTTGCCAGGGAGACAGTCCCAGTGGGACGTCTCTGCAGAGATCCTCCTGAGAGAAAGGGACCCTAGGTGCACCAGGTGTTGCAGTGCACCCGAATTCGGACCCGGTACGACTATCGACCGGAGGGGTTCAGTCCCGGAACAGAGGACTGGCTCCAAGAGCGGTGTGCAGGATCGGCGTCAACACCCAAGCACATGCCGTGGCCCAGAGGTGCCTGGGGGGCCCACGCCGTCTGCTGCAAGACAGCGTCCCCTGCCCTGCATCCTCCGATGTCTGTGGGACAGTGGGCGCTGCGTATGTGCCCCTGATAGTGTGCCCTGGGAGCCCCCCTGTGTGCTGCTGCGGCACCCCTGTGTGGCACCCTGTTGGGCACCACAGAACTCCTTAGGGCACAATTGGAGCTAACAGCAAAGCAAACTCACCAATAACAAACAAAACACCACAACACCTTAGAACACCTGGTTTCACCCCGAGCCTCTAGGGGGAGCTCCACTGGTCACTTTGAGCCAGTTCCCCCTATAAATAGAGTCTTGAAGGGAGAAACTTCAGAGTGTGCAGACGCTACAAAAGCTGCAGGTTGTGCATGATCTCAAGCTTATGAGACACACACCAGGCCTAGTCAGCCTAGCTACCAGTGAGAAAACCCTTGCAATTGGGGTTAGAGGAAAAGGAGAAGCACCTCTCAGGGACACCAGAGTGATCATAACTCTCTCCCTTAATAACTGTTACTGGAACCGAAGCTGTGGAAGCTACATAGCCACTGCAGAGAACCAGCATACTTCACAGGGAGTCTAGCCCCCTGTTCACCTGTCGCACCTACCGACGAGAGCCCAGGGAAGAAGGTAGAATTATCATCACCTTTTACAGTGCCCTCAGTGCTGACAACCAGGTGAAATCCATTCTATTGAACATACTGCCCGGTCTGGCTGGATTCCACATCCACCCGACCTTAGCACCAGAAGTAGAGAGAGAAGGAAGCCTACACTAACTGCTTGCTGTGAACCTCCAGGAGTGTTAACTTCACGAACCCGGTCTGGCGTACCTGAAAACCACCAGTAAAGGTACTAAAAAGACTTTGGCGTGTCTGTGTCTGACTCCTGGGCCTAACAGCGGCACTACGGCAGCTGCCTCACAACATCTTGCGCAGCTCCCGGCTCCGGGGACTCCCGCTCATCCTGTGGGGAGCGTTCCATCTTGCTGCCTAACATCCCCCGGAAGCCTAGCAGCGCCGGTACCGTTACCGAACACCCGCAGGTGGCGTCACGAAGACAAACTACCCCTACTATTCAGCCATCCCCCCTATTGACATGGACCACCGGGCCCCGCAGCCGCAGGTGCGGTCCTGTGACAAAGAGGAGTCAACGCCTGCGACGCGAACACCCCGGTCACGGTGAGTCATATACCACATGTCCTCTTTACATAGGTAAAATTTTAGAAACAACATTTTTTTTTGTTAGGAATCTAGAAGGGTTCAAAGTTTTATGTTAATGTTTAGTTTCTCATATTTACATCAAAATGTACAAATCCACTTTTTTAGTGACCACACATTTGAATTGACCTTGAGGGACCTACATGACAGAAAATACCCAAAAGTGACACCATTCTAAAAATTGCACCCCTTAGACTGTTCAAAACCACATTTAAGAGGTTTATTAACTCTTCAGGTGCTTCACAGGAAGCAATATGGAAGGAAAAAATGAACATGTAACTTTTTCCTCAAAAATGTTACTTTAGCCTCAAATATTTCATTTTTACAAGGTTAACAGGAGAACATAGACCCCAAACTTTGTTGTGAAAATTTCTCCTGAGTACGCAAATACCACGTATATTGTGGAAAACCACTGTTTGGGCGCACAGCAGGGCTCTGAAGGGAGGGAGTGACATTTGACTTTTCAAATGGAAAATTAGTTGGAATCGTTAGTGGAAGCCATGTCATGTTTAGGGACCCCTGATGTGCCTAAACTGTGGAAACACCCCACAAGTGCCCCCCTTTTGTAAACTAGACCTATTAAGGAACTTTTCTAGATGTGCATTGAGCATCTTGAACCTCGAGGTGCTTCACAATGAAAAAAAATCATATTTTCTCCACAAAAATGTTTTTTCACCTGAAATGTTTTACTTTCTAAAGGGTAACAGGAAAAAATAGACCCTATAAATTGTTGATACCCCATATGTGGTGAAAACTACTGTTTAGGTGCATGGCAGGGATTGGAGAAAAGGAGCGCCTTTTGACTTTTCAAGTGAAAAATATGCAGGAATCATTAGCCAATGCCATGTGGAGTTTGGAGAGCCCCTGTGTGGCTAAACAGTGGAAACTCCCCAAAAGTGTCCCCATTTTGGAAACTAGACCCCTCAAGAAACTTATCTAGTTGTGTGGTGAGCATCTTGAACCCCCAGATGCTTCACAGTATTTTACAATGTTGAGCTGTGAAAATAAAAAAAAAATTACATTTTCTCCACAAAAATGTTTTTTGATCTTAATTTTTTTTTGTTTCAAAAGGGTAACAGGAGGAAATGGACCCGAAAATGTTTGTGCAATCTCTTCTGAGTATGCCAATACTCTATATGTGGCATAAAACCCTTGTTTAGGCACACATCAGGGCTTGGAAGGAGTGTCATTCAAACTCTAAATTGGCTGGAATCAATAGTGGACACCATGTCACAGTTGCAGAGCCCCTGATGTGCCTAAACAATGTAAACTCCCCTCAAAAAACTTATCTAGATGTGTGGTGAGCATCTTTAATTCCCCAAGTGCTTCACAGAATTTTAGAGGAATTCTTCACTCTTAACAGTCTCTTTCCTGGACTGGCTGGCCTTTGCAATTGTACCTTGTGCAGGATACTCACACTAGTCTATGCAAGCACTGATCCTTCTTTTGCAGAGAGACAAAAACACACTCCTTCCTAGGATACCCTGGGTCATTGCTGAATACTTACTGTCTCCTATAGCAGCCTTAACTCCTCAGTTGCTGGATGATTTTAGATCACCAGTGCAGTTCCTTCTTGTCCCACTAGGCTGGGTGCAATGCAATATTTTCGTGCAAGTCACGCACTACTGTGACTCTGGCTTAATAAAGTTAGCTTCATTCACTAAGAGAAAACCTGTCTGCTGAACTTTTGCATTGCTTTCTAGGGGTAACAAAAACACCACAAAAATTCTGAGAGAATTGATATGCTCCAGATTTGAAAATGCTGCAGTTCTGAAATTCAGTCACGGATTAAAAAGAAAAGCAATCATGTGCATGCAATTTGTAAAATCACATCGTTTTCGCTGGTACTGTAAGGCTGTGTGCACACAGTGAAGGTTTCTTTTATTTAATATTTTTAATACATTTTTTATTTCAGATTTCCACAAATGTGCAAAGAAACTACTTTCTCACTAACTTAACCTGCTGGCCCTCACAGAAACCTGGATCCAGGATTCAGACACGGCTTTCCCTGCTGCTATTCCTATTTCTCCCATTCTTCCAGACCTGGGAAAAGACATGGTGGTGGAGTTGGCTTACTCCTGTCACCACAATGTACTTTTCAGGTCATCCCTCCAGCCCCATCACTCTCATTCCCCTCTTTTGAGGTTCACACCATTAGGCTATTCCATCCCCTCCCCCTCAGAGTAGCAGTGGTATACCGTCCCCCAGGGTCACCCACCAACTTTCTCGATCATTTCTCCGCGTGGCTGCCACACTTCATGTCCTCAGAATTACCAACCCTCATTCTGGGAGACTTTAACATTCCCACAAACAGCCCCATCTCTCCCTCTGCTTCGCAGCTCCTATCTCTAACCACCTCTCATGCACTCTCACAGCTCTCAACCTCTGAGACACAGAAAGATGGTAACACCCTTTATCACGCTTCTGGGGGAAGGCGACCAAGAGTGGACCCACTGGGCCATGGTACCGAACTCGCCTGGGTGAGCTGGTCCTAGTTTAACCAACCCCTATACAGGGATTGTCAGGGGCAAGCCCAGGGGGTCTAAATACCACAGCTGCTAGTACCAGGGGGGCGGCTCGTAGGGTTAGCCTATACTACGGTATAGCTAAGGAGAATTCAAGGGATCAGAGCCCGAGGCTAGGAGAGCAGGAATGAGTCAACTGGAGGAGAGCACAAGGAGGGTCTGACTAACAGCCAGAGAAGCAGAAGCTTACTAACTCAATAATCAGGTACCTTCCATCAGTGGAGGTGGCCTGATATATCGGAGGATGGACAGCTATTGGTCAAGGGGAGTGTCAGGTTGAGCCATGCCAGCCCCTAAACTCACAGGGGAGGAGCGCGACCGCGACCGCGCCTAGTGCACCGCTGATTAGGTTCATGACTCCGACCATTGTAGTGTGCTGATGTGTGAGCCCAGCAGTCTGGTCAGCAGACAGGAAGGGGACCCGGCGATGGCTCCGAGACACAGCATGCCTGGATGCCGGATGCCCGATCGGTAGAGGAGCAGAGGATGCAGACGCAGGAGAGGTGAGCTGGGGAGCGGTGCCAGGGGCCCTAACACCCTTGACCTGGTCTTTACTCGGCTCTGCACAACCTCCCCCATAGATAATTCACCTCTCTCTGACCATAACATCCTCTCCTTCACGCTCACTAACTCTTGCCCATCACAGCACACCCCTACCTATCACACTTCCGGAAATCTACAGGCCATTAACCCTCATGCACTCACAGATTCTCGCAACTCATTACTGTCATCAATCTCTTCATTCTCCTATCTAGACATGGCAGTAAATCACTACAATGACACTCTCAGAAGCACCCTGGACCAAGAAGCACCCTTCACCCTCAGAACCTCCAAACATAGAAAAAACAGCCTTGGCTTACATCACAAACTCGATTTCTCCAGCAATGCTCTAGGAGTGCTGAACGCCTAAGGAGGAAAACACGCTCACCAGAAAACTTAATAATTAATAAATTCTTGCTAAAAACCTAAAACCCTGCCCTTCACCTTGCCAAACAGACCTACTTCACCACCCTGATCTCCTCACTGTCCAACAATCCAAAAAAACTGTTTGACACCTTTCACTCTCTCCTCAGTCCTAAAGTGCAGGCCCCCATCACCGACCTCTGTGCTGATGATCTAGCCTCTTACTTTATGGAGAAAATAGACAAAATCAGCTCCCAGTCTCCAAGCACTGTCACCCCCATTCACCCCCACATCTCCTCTGGCTCACTCTCCGTATTTCACCCAGTCACAGAAGAAGAAACCGCCAGGCTCCTCTCTTCCCACCTACTGCAGTCCCTCTCTCCGGTCGTCACCACTCACCTGACCAAAATCTTCAACCTCTCCCTCTCTTCTAGCATATTTCCCTCCTCCTTCAAACATTCTATCATGACTCCATTATTAAAGAAAACCTCTCCTGATCCATCTTGCACTAATAACTACAGACCAGTTTCCAATCTCCCCGTCATCTCTAAACTCTTGGAGAGCCTGGTCTACACCCGCCTCACCCATTACCTCTCCACCCACTCTCTTCTAGATCCATTATAGTCTGAATTCTGCCCCCTTCACTCTACAGAAATTGCCCTCATCAAAGTGACCAATGACCTTCTGATGGCAAAACGTTATGGTGACCACACTCTGCTTATTCTTCTTGACCTCTCTGCAGCTTTTGACACTGTAGACCACCATCTCCTACTCTCTATGTTTCACTCCATTGGCATAAAATACACCGCTCTCTCCTAGCTCTCTTCCTATCTTTCTGACCACTCTTTCAGTGTATCGTTTGCTGGCTCCACTTCCTCCCCTCTTCCTCTCACTATTGGGGTCCCTCGGGGTTCAGTCCTCGGACATCTTCTCTCTCTACACAGCCCCGATTGGACACACCATCAGCAGATTTGGCTTCCAGTACCATCTCTATGCTGATGACAAACAATTATACACTTCAGACCCTGACCTTACCCCTGCAGTTTTAAAGAACACCAATGACTGTCTAGCTGCAGTTTCCAACATCATGTCTGCTCTCTAATTGAAACTTAACCTTTCCAAAACTAAGCTTCTTCTGATCCCACCCTCCACTATCCTCCCTAAAGTTGATATCTCTTTCTGTGTGCGGCACCATGATAATGCCTAGGAAGCAGGCTCGCTGTCTGGGTGTTATGTTTGATACCGATCTCTCCTTCACCTCCCATACACAATTTCTTGTCCGCATTTGTCGCTTGAAGAACATCTCTAGAGTCCATCCCTTTCTAACCATGGAAACAATGAAAACCCTCACCGTGGCCCTCATCCATTCCCGCCTTGACTACTGCAGATGTCTATTAATTGGCCTCCTCCTCTCTAAACTTTCCCCTCTCCAGTTCAATCCTTAATGCAGCAGCAAGGATCACCTATCTGGCCTATCTAGATAACTGTTACTCAGACACTTTTGCTCTTTGCCAGTCATTGCACTGGCTGCCCGTACACTACAGGATCAAATTCAAATTGTTCTCACCCACAAAGCTCTTTAAAGTGCAGCACCCCCCTACATCTCCTCCCTCATCTCTGTCTATCACTCCACCCATTCTCTATGTTCTACAAATGACATTCGACTAATATCTGCACTAATCCGATCCTCGCACTCCTGGCTCGAAGACTTCTCCAGAGCTACACCAATTCTCTTGAATGCTCTACCCCAAGAAATCAATATTATCCACAACTTGCATGGCTTCAGATGCTCCCTAAAAACACATCTTTTTAAGGTGGCCTAACATGCTCCCTAATAAAAGTCATTTGTACCATATATAACCCATTCACTATCTCTCTTGACATAACTCTTCTTCAAACTCCACCAAACCCAAAAGGTCTACACAGATTGTCT
Source organism: Allobates femoralis (assembly GCA_033576535.1). Lineage (NCBI taxonomy): Eukaryota > Metazoa > Chordata > Amphibia > Anura > Aromobatidae > Allobates > Allobates femoralis. The sequence goes on along the minus strand of JARQOC010000011.1, from coordinate 156,327,766 downwards.
AGTAACCATTCATGTAACTTTATTTCTATCCTCCATTTCCTCAAGATGGCTGGACCATCAGTGTAATAAGCCCCTGTGCTTTGTGTAACCCCTATCCTGTTGTAGATTGTAAGCTCTTTTGAGCAGGGTCACATTTATTTTTTGCTTTATTTATTCTATTATATTTTTCACATTGATTCTATGCTTATTGTATTGTATCTAATTATTGTACTGTATTCTTTCTCTACTGTAATTTCATATTGTATTATATATTTTTCGTATATGAACCACTGTATTGTAAAGCGCTGCGGAATATGTTGGCGCTATATAAATAAAGATTTATTATTATTATTATTATTATTATTATTAATAAAGAAATCATTGTCAGAAAAGTCAATAAGAATCCTGAAATATTGTGCATACGTTGAGGATTTTTTTCTTGCAGATTTCGGTGGAGAAAAAAATGCAATATGCCAATTCTTTTTGCATTTTTTGTCTTCATTTTTTCTCATTGACTTTATAAAAAAAAAAACATGAAAATACGCATCATGTCACTGCAAAAATGAATGTCCTTGCTACAGCGGTTTTCCTACCAGGAGATACGGATATGGAGCAGATATTTCTGCAACCAAATCTGCAAAGTGGGTATATAGCCTAAAAGCCAGCTTATTTTTCTGCAGAAAAAAAAATATACCAAAAAAAAAACGCTGCAAAAATGCTGCGTGTGAACATAGCCTTAACTCCTACTACAAGAGATATCTTGTACTTAGCTGAATGACTCATTTGTGGAATCAGGCCTATCAAAGATAAAATAAAATTTAATTTTAGTCTTTTAGTCATTTTGATTTTGTATAAATGTGGTTATGTCGTACAATTGTATGTTCCATTTAGATTTTGTCTTCACTTTGTTGAATTTTTTTATTTCTTTCTAAGGTAGAAACACAATCCAGTATTTTGCTTCGTAATACTGCCATCTAGTGTGCACTGTGAAGCAATACAGTTCAGCTCATAGTGGACTTATTTAAGTCACAACAGTGAATAAACTTTTATAAAATTCTGTGGATTTAATGTTTTAGGCTGGTTTTACATTTGCGTTTGTGAATGCAGCATACCGAGCGCAGCCAAAAGCATGTACACTGCGTTCCTATGTTTAACATGGGAATGCATGGTGCCTGTGTTTGGCTGTGTTCAGTTGCGGTTGTGACGCACACCAGGGGCCAGGGTTACTCCCGATTTATACAGGCGATTCTTCTCCTTCCTTGTCACGGGTGGACCGCGCCTGCCGGTAGTGGGGCCCGGTGTAGTGCAGATCAAAAATGAGGACGTCTTACGGGAACAGATTAAAGGGGGTTTAATTTGTTTTCTTCGTGACGCCACCTATGAGTAGATTCGGTAAGGGCTACCGACGCTGCGGAACCTCCCGGGGTGATGGACAGCAGCAAGATGTTACGCTCCCCACAGGCTGAGCGGTGATCCCCGGGGGATGGAGCTGCTCAAGATGTTGTGCGGCAGCTGCGGTTACCTTTAGTTCATGACGGACAGTTCATAAGGAGACACGGACACAGTTAGTCTCTGCAACGGTTCTTTACTGTAACCAGCAGGCAGTACATGGCTTACAGTGGTTGAGTAGAAGACCGGGTGGACTCAGCAGTGATAGTGCTCCTCAGAGATCCGCAGTGTACCTCCTTTCTACCTCCTTAGCTTCTCTTGCCAGCGTCGCCCAGGAATACCAGGTCGGGTACGGGGAGGCTGCTTCAATGCCCTATCCATGATGTACGTTCTGGATTCTTTGGGGAGCCTTGGGTCCCTCGGTGGGTACACCGCTGGTTAGACGACTGGAAACTGGCTGGTGGTGGGGTGCTCCTATAAAGCTGCTCCTCCACGGGGCTGGTTCGCGTGGCAGAGGTGAACTGCTGCCAGCTTCGGTACCAGTGAACCGGCTGTAAGTTGTGGGCACGGGAGTCTTTTGGGAACCCGTGTAGAAATGCCCATTCCCGGTGGTTAAGGCCTCAGGTGCTGACACCCGACCGGTGACGGCCCAGGGGCCCGCACGGAGTGCGGAGCCCCCGCTCCTCTCCAAGTTCTGTGTTCTAGGTTCTAGATTCCAGACTAGACTGGACTGCTCTAGACTACTGTGTGTTCTACTTCACTACCCTAACACTCCACCCACCAGGACCTATGATTGGTCCCCTGTTCTAGGTGTTGTATGTTGGGTTGGATCTCTGAGTTAACCATTGCACTGCTTTGTCTAGAGAATATTGCGGCTGCAATACTCCCTTGTGACGCACTCGTTGCGGGGCGCCACACTTGCGTTCGGATGCACATAATTTGTGCGCCCTCTGAACGCAGCCTGTTGCATTTTTTGTGCGTTCACAGGCGCTTGTTTTATCAGCAAGCGCACAAAAAATGCATGGATCTCAATGGCTCCAGAGTGTCCTCCACATGACAGCGCAGGAGAACGCTGCAGATCACATTGAAATCTCTCCCGGTGGCCACTGCTGATCTCCACCTCCCGGCCCCCGCCAAGACAGCTGATTGGCTGGCCGGGCACCATACTGATGTGAACGCATGTAGAGATTCTCCGCTGTGTTCACATCAGTATGGCAGCGTTTGCACTGTGTTTTGTCTGCATGCCGTCCGCATACAGACACAAACACAAATGTGAAAGTAGCCTTAGCCATATTATTATACCTAGAATACAGATCACCTGATACAATCAGTGAAAACTGCAAATCATAATTGGGGATATAAAAAAGCAAACAAACAAAACACCTTTGTACCATGTATTAGTCCTAAGATACCATATTCTTTTTCTCCTTACATTAACTGAAAGACAACACATAATACTCCATCAGAACATTCCTCTTATATTCAGATGTTCATAGAGTGAATGTCGAGACTGAGAAAAAAACAAGCTGCAGTTTTTTGTAGTTGAAGATTTTTTGGCACACATGGTTTTGGTGTACATGGTTTTGACACACATGGTTTTGGCACACATGGTTTTGGTGTACATGGTTTTGACACACATGGTTTTGGCACACATGGTTTTGGTGTACATGGTTTTGACACACATGGTTTTGGCACACATGGTTTTGGCGTACATAGTTTTGGCACACATGGTTTTGGCACACATGGTTTTGGTGTACATAGTTTTGGCGTACATAGTTTTGGCACACATGGTTTTGGCACACATGGTTTTGGTGTACATGGTTTTGACACACATGGTTTTAGCATACATGGTTTTGGCATACATGGTTTTGGTGTACATGGTTTTGGCACACATGGTTTTGGCACACATGGTTTTGGCGCACATGGTTTTGGCACACATAGTTTTGGCACACATGGTGTTGGTGTACATGGTTTTGGCACACATGGTTTTGGTGTACATGGTTTTGGCACACATGGTTTTGGCACACATGGTTTTGGCATACATTGTTTTAGCACACATGGTTTTCGCATACATAGTTTTGGCACACATGGTTTTGGCGTACATTGTTTTGGCACACATGATTTTGGCATACATAGTTTTGACACACATGGTTTTGGCACACATGGTTTTAATGTACATGATTTTGGCACACATGGTTTAGGCGTACATGGCTTTTGCATACCTGGTTTTGGCACACATGGTTTTGGCGTACATGGTTTTGTCACACATGGTTTTGACACACATGATTTTAGCACACATGGTTTTGACACATGGTTTTGGCACACATGGTATTGGTACACATGGTTTTGACACACATGATTTTGGCACACATGGTTTTGACACATGGTTTTGGCACACATGGTATTGGTACACATGGTTTTGTCACACATGGTTTTGACACACATGGTTTTGGTGTACATAGTTTTGCACACATGGTTTTGGCACACATGGTATTGGTACACATGGTTTTGTCACACATGGTTTTGACACACATGGTTTTGGTGTACATAGTTTTGGCACACATGGTTTTGGCACACATGGCTTTGGCACACATGGTTTTGGTATACATTCCACCTCAAGATCCAAATAAAAAATTGCTTCTTATCAACTTGCAATAATAGGAAAATTGATGAAAATAAATACCTTTATTTATATATATTTATATATAGAAAAAATAAAAACCTTTTTTGGACAATAGGAAGTTTTGGATTATAAATCTCCGGTAGCGTAAATAGCCTGGTAAAAATTCCAATGAATACCTATTCCTATGGTAACTCATTCAGAGTTACATGGTAGCTACCAGGGATTTGCAGCATACCGACTACAGAGGAAATCTACCCCCCTGGAAACCTAATGGTCCTATGTGACCTATATGCAAGATAACAAGACCTAAATAAGGTGAGTGCCACCTATATTCACCCATGATCTAACCATACATTTACATTTAGATTGGTGCACTTTCTTCCCTTTCTTTCCCTCTACCAGAAATATTCTTGTATATGGATCCCATCATGGCGCACACTTAAAACTAATAAACGATTATACTCACTGTCCCTCACTCCCTCGCAGCATCATGTCATCCTCTTCTCATGCCAGCAGTTGATCAGCATGTGGGCGGTGTACAGCAATGACAGCACAGTCATGCGCCACACTCCACACAGCAGAAGGGAAGTGAAGACAGGAAGATAACGTGATGCTGCAAAGGATGACGAGTATAATCATCCATCTGTGGCCAGGATATTCGCTGCTCACACGCCAATGAGGATGTGTAGAATGCAGTAAATATCCATACAGGTGATCACCCATATCAGAGACAGATGGTCATATGTACTGGCTGGCTAAATTACTTTAATATTCACCTCTCCCTCACCCATTGTCCCACCCACCTCTAAGCACCGGCTTGAAGTGCTGAGCGGTGATAGGTGAGGGGAGAGGTGAATATTAAAGTAGTTTAAACAGCAGGCCACATGATCAACAGCAGAGACTCCTGCTGCCTGTTCTTGCGTCTAGTGACCCAATGGTACTTTGCTGATCCACTCCACTGCCGCCTAGTCCCACAGCCACAGCCGTCGTATACCCAGAGTATAAGACACACTCAACTTTCTCTCCAAATTTTTTGGGGAAAAAATGGGTTGCATAGTCCATTTTATACAAAATAATTTTCCTCAACCAAGTATTATCTGACTTAAGGCCCCGTTACACCTAGCGACATTCCAGCGATTCCGACAATATGACCTGGCAGGGATTGCTGGAATGTCGCTAAGTGGTCACTGGTGAGATGCCACACAGGCAGATCTGCTCACCGATGCTGTGACCCCTGATGGACGTTGAGATCTGTCACGGGCGTAGCATGGAGATCGTTGGTCGTTTTCTCTGTCCCACACACCGATGCAGCATGCCCAACGGGAGACTGACGATGAAAAAATGGTCAAACCCATTACGTCACAATCAGCAATCTCACAGCGAGGGGCCGCTCGCTGATACGTGTCACACGCAGCGATATCGCTGGCAAGGTCGCTGCAAAGTCACAAAACCTGTGACGTTCTGGCGATACCGTTACCGATATGTACGTGTAACGGGGCCTTTACTCATTTCATTTATTTGATCTTGTATTCCATGGAGAAGGAGGAAAGATTATTTTCTTGAATTAAGTTCCCTGGAATAGTCTGTACCTAGCTATGTCATGTTATTATCTGTTAATTGAAGTTTGAAGTCTTTTTCCAGCTGATATCAAAAGTCTGGATTTAGAAGAAAAAATCAAGATTTTAGATGTCTTCATGTTTATTTTGTAGAAATATAGAAAGTTTCTATAATAAAATGATTTCTTGCAAAGAATTTATTGGATCTGACAGTGCAACAATTTATAATCTGCGTATAGGCCTACTGTATGTTGTCTTTTTCCTGCTAGAATGCTTTAAATATGAGTGTTAGGCTAGGGTCACACATGCGTTTGTATTTTGAAATCCTGATCCGGTTTTGAGCTTTCAAAAAGCTCAAAACCGGAGCAGGAAACGCTCCCCATAGGAGCCCATTATGGTAACCAGATTGCTTGTAAAGCAATCTGGTTACCAGCTCCGAATCTGCAGCCTGCACAAAAAATCATGCAGGCTGCAGTTTTCAGAGCGGTCCTATGACCCGCAATGCGGTAACCGTATTGCTCAGGATGTGTAATCCTGAGCAAAGTGGTTACCGTATACTTTTTTCATCCCTGCTGCCGCAGGGATGAACAAAGTGTTAACTGCTTAATAAAACAATAAATATTAATATTAGTTGTGTCTAACATGTCTCTAGGGGTGCCCACCCCCCTAGAGACATGCTGCCCACTCCTGTGGGCATGTCATGGGTTAATAACCCATTTACAGTAAGCCAGCTATTGTTGGCTTTTTACAATTTTATCAATGAAGCCGCGCGGCTCCCCTGACAGTTGCGAAGATACTGTACGTTATGTACGTATAGTATCTGCCGCTGTCTGAGGTCCTGTAGACATTTACATTAGATCTATGGCAGCGCACCGCCATTGGCTTCATTGATAAAATTGTACAAAGCCGACAATAGCCGGTTTACTGTAAATGGGTTATTAACCCCTGACATGCCAACAGGAGTGGGCAGGTCACGGTTGGCCCTAACGGTTCCATATCCATCAGTCTTGTGTTTTAGCATAAATTCGTACAGCTCAGGCGATGTGTAAAAGTTGTCCGTTGTCACACAATACCCCTGATTCAGCAATGGCTCAAGCACTGTAAGGACTGATAACGTTGCCATCCCATAACCGCTGTACCTGGGGTTGAATTGTGTTCCTTTACCGGTGTATATGACGGAATTCCATTTATAGCCAGTGGCAGATTCGCAAAGCATATAGGATTTTATTCCAAACCGTGCTCTCTTGGATGCGATGTATTGAATCCAGCTGAGGCGTCCCTTGTAAGCCATCAGACTTTCATCAATGCTGATGTCTCTATCTGGCACATAGGCCTGCTGGAAATTTTTTATGATCATTTGGTATACTTCCCAGATCTTCTTGAGTTTTGGCGCCGGATATGTGGCTTCGTCAAATTCCTCGTTGTTGGTGAAGTGCAAATTCTTCATTATGAGGGAAAACCGTTACTTGGACATTATGGTGCCAAAAAATGGGGTTGCCAGCAATTTATTGGCAGTCCACTACCATTTCTGCAGGGGTTTCCCCACCACCCCCTGAAGAAGTATTAGCCCCAGAAACTTCCAGATGTCCTCTTTAGTCACCGGTTCACATTTTCTGTTCCTGGAAAACTTGCTATGCAGAGTAGCGGATTGCTGCTCGTTGTAGCGATTTGTCTCCATGACAATCTTTTCAATGACGTCATCTGTGAGAAATAATTTTAGGCACGCCAAAGGATCATTGCGCTCAACGTCTACCTTCATCCCAGGTGATCCAGTAAACGGAAATCTTTCGGCGTTACCTCACCCGTACCGATATCAATAGGGCACCAAGTGCGCACATCACTGAGATCGGGTGCAGAATCGTCGCTGTCGCCACTTCTCTCATCAATGTCAGAGTCGGATGACAAATCTTGCCACGAATCGCTATCGCTGTCGCTCAATTCTGCAAGGGGCTCTGTGTCGCTGCCGCTGTCACTCATCTGATCCAAATCCACTTTGGAGATGCTAAAGTGACGCTTTGATGCCATGGTAAAAAATTTCTTTTATGGGCAGAAATGACAGCAAAAAGGGCAGGCAGGACAGTGTAGGATGATCAAATGTCAAATCTGAGGTGATACAGTGCAATCTGACAGGATTTCACTGTATCACCTGACTTTATGTGTGTGTTGTCACTTTTAGACTTTTTGTATACATTTTACATTTGAATTTCCCGTCCAGTCCTGCCTCCCATGAGCCGGTGCGTCTCACAGAGACGGAACCAGGAAGTCAGATGGAGGCATTCGACGGGGCTATCACCGGCGATCACAGCGGGGACATCGCTGGATCACCAGGAGAAGGTAAGGAGACTCTGCTGCGCCAGCTCTGCAATTTATCCCGAGCGTGACTCGGGTTGCCGCTTCTGGCAGCAAAAATTAACCCCGAGTTACGCTCGGGAATACCGCCAGGGAGGTTAAGGTTCCGTTACACGCTTCAATGTCCCAGCGATCCGACCAACGATCTGACTTGGCCTAGATCGCTGGAACGACATTCAATGATTGCTGGTTAGGTGTCACACATACAGATATCTTTAACGACGCAGCAACGATTCCATGACAAGCGAACGATACTTGCGGTCGTTTGGTTGCCTACGTCCTTCAGTTCTGAATAGGCGAAGTTGTCAATGACATCGTTATCAAGGTGTCATACGTACCGATGCTGCAAGTTGAATGAACGATCAACGACTAATTTATGGTCCGGTTCATAAACCTCTGATCAATGATCGGCCGACTTATCATTGGTCGTATGTACATGTCACACGCAATGACGTCGTTACAACTTCGTTGCTCTGCCCCAAAACCCGTGACGTACCAACGATATCGTAGCGTGTAACAGGCACTTTAGGCTATCTCACACACATTGTTTTTTACCTGTTTTTTTTCCATGATGCTTTTCTTTTTCTGCTGCAAGACAAGATCAGCTTTTCTAATAAATGCACCAGAAAATGGATCATCCATTTCTGACCTGTTTTTGCTGTATTTTTTCTGCTGCATTTTTTTTCTCCATTTAGAATGGTTTGCTATGGGAAAAGCGGTTGAGAAAAACGCCACAGAAACTAACATGTCCTTTACTGTGATGGATCACTTTTCCAGGAAAAAAAACGGATCACTCAACAAAATCAATGTCTGAATGGCAACAAGTGAAAATCCATTAACTTTGCTGGAATTCCATGTGAGTGATCCATTCACTGCATTCTCACTGCAAAAACAAATCCAAAAAACGGATCAAAAATGGTGTGCGTGAATGTAGCCTTAAAGTTTTGGAATGACCAAGTCAATGTCTTGACCTTAATCCTATAAAAATCTGTACATGCCTAAAGACATTCACAAGAAATACCCTCCCATGAGTCACACTGCATACTGAAGGCAAAGCTTCTTAGGCCCACGTCACACACACAGATATTTCTGCAGATATTGGTCGCAGATCTCTGGTTGCAGTGAAATCATGGACACATTAATCCATTTATATACAGCCACAAAATGGAACAATGTGTCCATGATTTCACTGCAACCAGAGATCTGCAAACAATATCTGCACAAATATCTGTGTGTGTGACGCGGGCCTTAGTTTTGTCAAAGATGTGATATTGGATCACTTTCCTCAGTAAAAAAAAATGTCAAATATTTTTGACTTATATGTTTGATTTGGTTATCTTTATTTTTTATATTTTGCACAATCTTGAGCATGTGGGGAGATTTTTACCTCAGTATTTGTAGCCAAAACCAGGAGTGTAAATTCAGAGGAAAAGTATAATAAAAACACGTCACCACTTCTGTATTTATCACCCACTCCCTGGTTTTGGCTACAAATACTGAGATAAAAATCTCACCAAATATTACATGCGTGCATGTGGCGCCCCGCAACGAGTGCGTCACAGGAGGGTATTTCAGCCATAAATGCAGCCGCAATATTCTCCGAGCCAGCAGTCATATGGTTAACTTAGAGATCCAAAAACTCTGCATGCATCACTTAATGTAGAGGGCCAATCCAAGGTCCTGGTGGGCGGAGTGCAAGGGTAGTGTAGGAGAAGTACAGACACTTAGACTAGAGAGTCTGGAGAGAGTCTGGAGAGTCTAGACGAGACAAGACACAGACTTGAACTTGGAGTAGGAGCGGGGGCTCTGCACCTCGTGCAGCCCCCGGGCCATCACCGGTCGGGTGTTAGCACCTGAGGCCTCAACAACCGGGATCGGGCATCACCAACCACGGGTTCCAAAATACCCCCGTGCCCAACTCACAGCCGGTTCACTGGTACCGAAGCTGGCAGCAGTTCACCTCTGCTACGCGAACCAGAAGCGTGGAGGAGCAGCTTTACAGGAGCACCCCACCACCAGCCAAATTCCAGTCGTCTAACCAGCGGTGTACCCACCGAGGGACCCAAGGCTCCCCAAAACATCCATAACGTACATCTTGGATAGGGATTGAAGCAGCCTCCCCGTACCCGACCTGGTATTCCTGGGCGACAATGGCAAAGACAAAGACTTAGCTAGAATGGAGGAACACTACGGATCTCTGAGGGACACCTATCACTGCTGAGTCGACCCGGTCTACTACCCGTTAACTGTATGCCATGTACTGCCTGCTGGTTACAGTAAAGACCCGTTACAGAGACTTTCAGTGTCCGTGCTTCCTTATGATTGTATCCGTCTGCACACAAGGTAACCGCAGCTGCCACACAACATCTTGAGCAGCTCCAGCCTCCGGGGATCACCGCTCAGCCTGTGCGGAGCGTTCCATCTTGCTGCTATCCATCCCCCGGAGGTTCCGCAGCGTCGGTAACGATTACCGAACTACTCATAGGTGGCGTCACGAATAAATTAACCCCTTTAATCTGTTTCTACAAGACGTCTTCAACTTTTGATCTGCACTCAACCGGGCCTCACTACCGGCAGGCGCAGCCCACCCGTGACAAGGAGGAAGGAGCTACAGCCTGTCTAAACCGGAGTCCACGGGCCGGCAGTGAGTCAGAGAATGGCGTCACGAACAGGATACGAGCAGGCCCCTTCCCTAACGGGTATAATGTGCTTAAAAATGACTTTAATGTCTACAACTTGGACTTTGTTCGTCCCTAAAAGAACTTTCCCGCCTTTTCACCGTGGGCCAAGATGGCGCCCAAGATGGCGTTCCCGCCATAAGGATCCGCCACGTGCAAGCCCATCGCCCCTCATCGTGGGAGGGCTAAAGGCAAAGGCGCCAAACTCTTTGTCCGCCCTGATTGCTCGAATCAACCATGGGGGCGGACCCCAAAGACTTTTCCCACGATTGGACTTCAAAAAGCCCAAAGGAAATGGGAGTGTCAGACAGACCGTTCTTCACCAGCTCTTCACCAGTACAGCTACCGGGTAGAGACAGGTGTGGTTCCTCCAAGAAACATGGCCAGCTCAAGACTGAGAGACCTGATGCAAGAAGTGGAAGCCGAGGCCAGAGCAGCAATAGGCCATCCGGGTCCGGGGCCCGTCCTCAATATCAACGGCAGCCCCGACTTCTGGCAAGAAGCTCTGCAAGACCTCCGGGTACGGCTCCTAGAAACCGTAGAATGGACCATCCGCAGTTGGAGTGCAAACTTGGGCAGCAGAGTACATCGTGCGATGCAGCAGAGCCGCTCGGGTGCAACCACTCCAGGGCCGGACGACATCTCGAGTTTCAGCACCGCCTCGCCCACACCGACCACTTGTCCAGCCTCGTCTCCAGAACCAATAGACTGTGTCATTCCGGTAGAGACCACCGCTTATCCCGCTCCAAAGCCTGGAACAGCGACCGTGTTTGAGCCGGAGCTTGCAACTTGCTCCACAGAAGAACCGCATATTTACCTGGTTCCACTTGCGGAACCCGCGATTAGTTTCATCACTACCGAGACTGTCGCCTGTTTCTCCCCTGAACCGGAGGCCTCCTCTGCAATTACCGAGGCCTACCTGGTGACCGGGATTGAAACACCACTTCCCGCTGCTACAGAAGAAGAGGCAGGCAGCCTGGAAGCCCTGCAGGATGACCTCGAGGAGAACTTTGCAGCACAGCCACCCATCGACCCAGAGGATTCCATTCCAACATCTCCGTTAGCCGAGCAGCCCGACGTGGTCATTGAGGGAGAGATCGAGGATGATGACGACGAGACCTACAGCCCAGCTGAGGACCTCTACACCGGGTTCGCCTGGGGAAACACCAAGGATCCTTCTGCCAGGCGATCTGCTTGGGTACACTAGTCGGGTGCCGCCGCAGCAACATCTTCTCCAGTTCCGTTCAACCGGGCTCCGCTCCAGACTGCCCACCAGACTCAAGTCGTTCAACAACCAGCACTCCGTAGTGACTTTATCCACACGCCGCACCACTCCGACGAAAAGGTACGTCGCATCCGAAGGGAGGGGTGGCACGCTCGGCTGCGCGCCAACAAGCAGGCCCGCGCTGAAGCCCGCCGCCAACCTCCATTGCCTGATGAGTTCCGTAAAACCGGACGGGTGAGCACCTTTAACTTATCCACCGGGTGGGGATTCGTAAGGGAGGAGGGTGTGAGTACTGAAGTGTTTGTGGGGCGCCGTGGTGTGGAATCGCACCTACCGCGAGGGCATCCTAACCGAGACTTATATAGAGGGGACATTGTAACCTATGAGCGATATGCATGCTGTGACGGTGGTTCGCTATACGAGTCCGGAACCCTGCCCTCCATAAGTGACTTGTTGTTTGAACTTTTTGCCAAGAGACTTCTTTCTGTTTGCAAATAACACCGCGACTTGGCGGCCACAGCCTGAACTTTTGCCTAAGGACAGCCGACCGCCCGCCGGGTCCGCGCAATGTGTTAACCTGTTTATTTTACTTGCCTCACTTTTATGCAAAATAATGACCTGACATTAATAAAAGTGTTTATTACCTGTTATAAAATATAAAAACCTCTGTAATGTGGGTAGTGTGACGCTTGGGGACAAGCAAATTTAACCAAGGGGGAGTGTGGCGCCCCGCAACGAGTGCGTCACAGGAGGGTATTTCAGCCATAAATGCAGCCGCAATATTCTCAGACCCAGCAGTCATATGGTTAACTTAGAGATCCAAAAACCCTGCATGCATCACTTAATGTAGAGGGCCAATCCAAGGTCCTGGTGGGCGGAGTGCAAGGGTAGTGTAGGAGAAGTACAGACACTTAGTCTGGAGAGAGTCTGGGAGAGTCTAGACGAGACAAGACACAGACTTGAACTTGGAGTAGGAGCGGGGGCTCTGCACCTCGTGCAGCCCCCGGGACGTCACAGGTCGGGTGTTAGCACCTGAGGCCTCAACAACTGGGATCGGCATCACCAACCACGGGTTCCAAAATACTCCCGTGCCCAACTCACAGCCGGTTCACTGGTACCGAAGCTGGCAGCAGTTCACCTCTGCTACACGAACCAGAAGCGTGGAGGAGCAGCTTTACAGGAGCACCTCACCTCCAGCCAAATTCCAGTCGTCTAACCTCTGCCCTGGCCTCTGCCCTCCAGCCTCCTCTGCCCTGGCCTCTGCCCTCCAGCCTCCTCTGCCCTGGCCTCTGCCCTCCAGCCTCCTCTGCCCTGGCCTCTGCCCTCCAGCCTCCTCTGCCCTGGCCTCTGCACTCCAGCCTCCTCTGCCCTGGCCTCTGCCCTCCAGCCTCCTCTGCCCTGGCCTCTGCCCTCCAGCCTCCTCTGCCCTTGCCTCTGGCCTCTGCCCTCCAGCCTCCACTCTCCTCTCCCTGGCTTCTGCCCTCCAGCCTCTGCTCTCCTCTCCCTGTCCTCTGCCCTCCAGCCTCCACTCTCCTCTCCCTGTCCTCTGCCCTCCAGCCTCCGCTCTCCTCTGCCCTGCCCTCTGCCCTCCAGCCTCCGTTCTCCTCTCCCTGTCCTCTGCCCTCCAGCCTCCGCTCTCCTCTCCCTGTCCTCTGCCCTCCACTCTCCTCTCCCTGTCCTCTGCCCTCCAGCCTCCGCTCTCCTCTCGCTGTCCTCTGCTATCCAGCCTCCGCTCTCCTCTCCCTGTCCTCTGCCCTCCGCTCTCCTCTCCCTGTCCTCTGCCCTCCGCTCTCCTCTCCCTGGCCTCTGCCCTCCGCTCTCCTCTCCCTGTCCTCTGCCCTCCAGCCTCCGCTTTCCTCTCCCTGTCCTCTGCCCTCCAGCCCCCACTCTCCTCTCCCTGTCCTCTGCCCTCCAGCCTCCGCTCTCCTCTCCCTGTACTTTGCCCTCCAGCCTCCGCTCTCCTTTCCCTGTCCTCTGCCCTCCGCTCTCCTCTCCCTGTCCTCTGCCCTCCAGCCTCCGCTCTCCTCTCCCTGTCCTCTGCCCTCCAGCCTCCGCTCTCCTCTCCCTGTCCTCTGCCCTCCGCTCTCCTCTCCCTGTCCTCTGCCCTCCGCTCTCCTCTCCCTGTCCTCTGCCCTCCACTCTCCTCTCCCTGCCCTCTGCCCTCCAGCCTCCGCTCACCTCTCCCTGTCCTCTGCCCTCCAGCCTCCGCTCTCCTCTGCCCTGCCCTCTGCCCTCCAGCCTCCGCTCTCCTCTCCCTGTCCTCTGCCCTCCAGCCTCCACTCCCCTCTCCCTGTCCTCTGCCCACCAGCCTCCGCTCTCCTCTCCCTGTCCTCTGCTCTCCAGCCTCCGCTCTCCTCTCCCTGTCCTCTGCCCTCCAGCCTCCGCTCTCCTCTCCCTGTCCTCTGCCCTCCAGCCTCCGCTCTCCTCTCCCTGTCCTCTGCCCTCCGCTCTCCTCTCCCTGTCCTCTGCCCTCCAGCCTCCGCTCTCCTCTCGCTGTCCTCTGCCCTCCAGCCTCCGCTCTCCTCTGCCCTGCCCTCTGCCCTCCAGCCTCCGCTCTCCTCTCCCTGCCCTCCGCTCTCCTCTCCCTGTCCTCTGCCCTCCAGCCTCCGCTCTCCTCTCCCTGTCCTCTGCCCCACTCCCCTCCTTCCCTGTCCTCTGCCCCAGCCTCCCTCTCCCTGTCCCTCTGCCCTCTCGCTCTCTCTCCCTGTCCTCTGCCTCTCTTCCTGTCCTCTGCCCTCCAGCCTCCCTCTCCCTGTCCTCTGCCTCCAGCCTCCGCTCTCCTCTCCCTGTCCTCTGCCCTCCAGCCTCCCTGTCCTCTCCCTCCAGTCCTCTGCCCTCCAGCCTCCGCTCTCCTCTGCCCTGGCCTCTGCCCTCCAGCCTCCGCTCTGCCTCTGCCCTGCGCCTCTGCCCTCCAGCCTCCGCTCTCTCCCTGGCCTCTGCCCTCCACGCCTCCTCTGCCCTGCCTCTGCCCTCCAGCCTCCGCCCTGCCTCTCCCTCTGCCCTCCAGCCTCCGCCTCTCCTCTCCTGCTCCCTCTGCTCTCCGTCCCTGCCCTCAGCCTCGCTCTCCTCTCCCTGTCCTCTGCCCTCACACTCCCTCCTCTCCCTGTCCTCTGCCCTCTGCCGCTCTCCTCTCCCTGTCCTCTGCCCTCCGCTCTTCCTCTCCTGCCCTCTGCCCTCCAGCCTTCCGCTCTTCCTCTCCCTGTCCTCTGCCCTCCGCTCTCCTCTCCCTGTCCTCTGCCCTCCACTCTCCTCTCCCTGTCCTCTGCCCTCCACTCGCTCTCCTCTCCCTGTCCTCTGCCCTCCAGCCTCCGCTCTCCTCTCCCTGTCCTCTGCCCTCTCCGCTCTTCTCTCCCTGTCCTCTGCCCTCCGCTCTCCCTCTCCCTGTCCTCTGCCCTCCGCTCTCCTCTCCCTGTCCTCTGCCCTCCAGCTCTTCCTTCTCCTGTCCTCTGCCCTCCAGCCTCCGCTCTCCTCTCCCTGTCCTCTGCCCTCCAGCCTCCGCTCTTCCTCTCCCTGTCCTCTGCCCTCCAGCCTCCGCTCTCCTCTCCCTGTCCTCTGCCCTTCAGCCTCCGCTCTCCTCTGCCCTGCCCTCTGCCCTCCAGCCTCCGCTCTTCCTCTGCCCTGCCCTCTGCCCTCCAGCTTCTGCCTCTTTCCCCCTCCCTGTCCTCTGCCCTCCGCTCTCCTTCTCCCCCTGTCCTCTGCCCTCTGCTCTCCTCTCCCTGCCCTCTGCCCTCCAGCCTCCGCTCTCCTCTCCTTGTCCCTCTGCCCTCCAGCCTCCCGCTCTCCTGTCCCTGCCCTCTGCCCTCCGCTCTCCTCTCCCTGTCCTCTGCCCTCCGCCTCTCTCCTCTCCCTGTCCTCTGCCCTCCAGCCTCCGCTCTCTCCTGCTCCCTGTCCTCTGCCCTCTGCTCTTCTCCTCCTCCCTGTCCTCTGCCCTCCTCCCCTCTACTCTCCCTGTCCTCTGCCCTCCGCTCTCCTCTCCCTGTCCTCTGCCCTGCCCCGCTCTCCTCTCCCTGTCCTCTGCCCTCCGCTAGCTCCTCTCCCTGTCCTCTGGCCTATCCAGCCTCCGCTCTCCTCTCCCTGTCCTCTGCCCTCCAGCCTCCGCTCTCCTCTCCCTGTCCTCTGCCCTCCAGCCTCCGCTCTCCTCTCTGCCCTGCCCTCTGCCCTCCAGCCTCCGCTCTCCTCTGCTCCTGCCTGCCCTCTGCCCTCCAGCCTCCGCTCTCCTCTGCCCTGCCCTCTGCCCTCCAGCCTCCGCTCTCCTCTCCCTGTCCTCTGCCCTCCAGCCTCTGCTCTCCTCTCCCTGTCCTCTGCCCTCCAGCCTCCGCTCTCCTCTCCCCTCCAGCCTCCGCTCTCCTCACCCCTCCATATGCAATGTACAGTATGTGTATATATGTGTGTATGTAGGCACTTCCCTCACTTTGTCCGCACTTCCCTCAACTTTATACACACACACACATGCA
Organism: Allobates femoralis; assembly: GCA_033576535.1. NCBI lineage: Eukaryota > Metazoa > Chordata > Amphibia > Anura > Aromobatidae > Allobates > Allobates femoralis. The sequence continues at coordinate 156,311,513 of JARQOC010000011.1, read as the reverse complement.
CACACACACTCCGCTATACTTACCACCGGCCCTGCGTCCGCTGCCTGGATCCTCAGACATGTCGCCGCCCCCGAACTACTGGATCCAATATAGCGTCCAAGATGTCTCGCCAAACTACCCGGACGACATATTGGATCCAGGCGTCCGGGGACGGCAACATGTCGACTCAGGATCCAGGCGGCAGGGAAGACGCAGGGTCAGTGGTAAGTATAGCGGAGTGTGTGTGTGTATGTGTCTGCTAACCACTCTGCCCATGGCGCTGCGCTGACCACGGCGCTGCGCTGACCACTCTGCCCACGGCGCTGCACTGACTACTCTGCCCACGGCGCTGCGCTGACCACTCTGCCCATGCCGCTGCGCTGACCACTCTGCCCACGCCGCTGCGCTGACCAATCTCACCGCACTCACTGCTAACCGTTGAGCCACCGCACTCACTGCTAACCCCTGAGCCACCGCACTCACTGCTAACCTCTGAGCCACCGCACTCACTGCTAACCGCTGAGCCACCGCACTCACTGCTAACCGCTGAGCCACCGCACTCACTGCTAACCGCTGAGCCACCGCACGCAGTGCTGACCGCTGAGCCACCGCACTCACTGCTAACCGCTGAGCCACCGCACTCACTGCTAACCGCTGAGCCACCGCACGCAGTGCTAACCGCTGAGCCACCGCACGCAGTGCTAACCGCTGAGCCACCGCACTCACTGCTAACCGCTGAGCCACCGCACTCACTGCTAACCGCTGAGCCACCGCACTCACTGCTAACCGCTGAGCCTCCGCACTCACTGCTAACCGCTGAGCCACCGCACTCACTGCTAACCGCTGAGCCACCGCACGCAGTGCTAACCGCTGAGCCACCGCACGCAGTGCTAACCGCTGAGCCACCGCACGCAGTGCTAACCGCTGAGCCACCGTTTACTGTGCTACCCACAGAGCCGCCTGTATACACACAATTAATTTCACCGCACTTCCCTAACTATTAGTAGATAAACTATATATGGATTCTAGACTACCCGATTCTTTAGAATTGGGCCGCCATCTAGTGTATTATAAAAGCCCACCTCTTGAGTAAACCCCACTATTTGTAAGGAAAGTTGCATTTGGCTTGCTGACTCACGTTCTTGCACACTGTTGCATTTTTTTTAAAGCACCCAGCATTATCTCTGATGTTACCAGTTTTTAAAACAAAAGCATAGATCATGCATTCCCGGACCCTCCCATGATACCATGACCACAATCTGCTGAAATTTTATCTCAGTCATCCAGGAAAGCTAAATAGTCAAACCTAAGTATACTTTGACAGTCACTAGAACGGATAATATTGAAATACTGAATAAGCAAACCATGTTTATCAGGCACTAGATGATGAAGCATATAATTTTACAATAGCTTTAATATTGTACAAGCCTAAGACACAATTATGGTAGAATTTAATGAACACGTTGATCAGATGTATGGGCCCCTTGTAGCGTTCAAAATCTTATAAAGAATTATGAATTGCCCCTCTCCTCCTTAATGTCCCCATACTACTATATATGTCCCCATCCTGCTATACATATTCTCTATCCTACTATATAGGTTTCCCATTCTGCATATATGGGCTCATGCTGTAATGTATGGGCCTATGCTGGTATACATTGTCTCTATTCTGCTTTATATGGTCTCCATCCTGCTTTGTATGGGCCCATCCTGCTATATATGGACCCATCCTACTATATATATGGGCCCATCTTGGTATATATGGATCCATCCTGCTATATATATGCCCATCCTACTATATATGGATCTATCCTACTATGTATGGGCCCATCCTGGTATGTATGCTCTCCATCCTGCTATATATGGGCCCATCCTGTTATATATGGTCTCCATCAAGCTATATATGGGCCCATCCTGCTATATATTCTCCATCCTTCTATATATGGGCCCATCCTGCTGTATATGGTCTCCATCCTGCTATATATGGTCCTCCTCCTGATATCTATGGCCCTGGAATTATCGCCATCAAATTGCCTCCTAATTGCGCCGTGTATTTCTGGAATTTGGCGGCGATAAACCAAATGTCGCCTGGTTCCGATTTTGGAGCACTGCTCAGTGCTCAGTGCTTTGGATCCAAGTTTCAGCATTGTTTGGTCAGGGTGTCAGTTTTTACTATCAGTGTTCATAAGTTATTTTCTCATAGAATAAAAAAAAAAATGTGCAAAGATTGGCCAGGGTCACACTCACCGTTTTTAGCAGATGTCAGAGCGTTTCCTGTGCGCTCCTGAAAAGCAGCCGCCCAAGACGCTCTGTGTGCGGCCGCTGTGCAGGCAATTCATGACATGCTATGGTACTGCGTCTTGCTGGAGTGCATACCATTAATGGTATCCGCTTCAGCAGAAAATGTCTACGTTTTTAGCGGATGTCTCTGACATCCGCTAAAAACAGTGAGTGTGACCCTGGCCTAATTTTGATTTATGACTTGGATCAAGAAAGGACAGATATATATGATTTGTTTGCAGACACTTGACCTCAATGGTCTGTAAAAAATCAAGTATGTAAATTGCACCATATACTATGATGGGTACATGTGAACGAGGGTAGCACACATACATGATAAAACTTAATAAACACTTATGAATTTTCCCATATGTTGAATTTTCTGGGACTCCACTTCAAAATACACTATCAATCCAAGCATAAACCACATTTCATGAATGTGAATATAATGTAAAGGCATATTTTTTTAACTGCCAGGGAAAAAGCAGCTATGGAAATATGTAGTATTCACATATTTAAAAAGCATAACAATGTGACTAATTAATGTACTGTTGCTGCCTTTCCAGATAGAACTCCCATTCTTGAGATAGTGTCGGGCCCAATCTGTTGACTATGCCATAAATGTCTAGCCCCCTTCAAAGGAAAGTAGTATGGTTTCTAATATATATGGATATAGAGCCGTACCTTGAAACTTCAATGCAAAACTTGTAAGGATACGTGCATAGGTTAAGGCTAGGGTCACATTTGTTAATATTTTCATGAAAAATGTGTTGCTGAAGCCGCTATCCGGTAACCGCATTGCTCCGGATGCTGCCGCAGGGATGAGCAAACTGTTAACAATGTAATAAAAGCTTAAATATTAATAATAATTGTGCCCATCATGTCTCTAGGGGGTGCCCACCCCCCTAGAGACAGGCTACCTACTCAGCTGGGCATGTTATGGGTTAAAATTGCTTGTACAGCAAGCCGACTCCTGTTGGCTCTGTACAATTTTGTGAATGAAGCCGGCTGCTCCTCTGACAGCTGTGCGCATACTATCCGTAATGTATGTATAGTATGTGCGTTGTCCGAGGTACTGTACGCATATACAGTAGATCTATGGGCTGCGCAGCGCCATAGATCTACTGTAAAAGCCTTCAGGACCTCGGACAGCGCACATACTATACGTACATTACGTATAGTATGCGCGCAGCTGTCAGAGGAGCAGCCGGCTTCATTCACAAAATTGTACAGAGCCAACAGGAGTCGGCTTACTGTACAAGCAATATTAACCCATACCATGCCCACCTGAGTAGGTAGCATGTCTTCAGGGGGGTGGGCACCCCTAGAGACATAATGGGCACATTTATTATTAACATTAAAGCTTTTTTGACACTGTTTACAGTTTGCTTATCCCGGCCGCAGTCGGGATAAGCAAACTATATGGTAACAGCATTGCTCAGGATTACACATCCTGAGGAATGCGGTTACCACATTGCGGGGCTTAGAACTGTTCCGAAAACTGCAGCCTGCATGATTTTTAACGTAGGCTGCAGATCCAGATGCGGTAACCGGATTGCTTGTAATGCAATCTGGTTGTTATAATGGGCTCCTATGAGGAGCGTTTCCTGATGCGGTTTTGAGATTTTTGAAAGCTCAAAACCGGATCAAGATTTAAAAAAAAAAACGCAAGTGTGACTCTAGCCTTATACTTTCCTCTCATTATTCCACTCCTGGTTTTGACTTCAAATACTAAGGTAAAAACTCCCCACATACTGAACAGGTGCACATGGCTTAACAGCCTCCCAGGTACATCTATATGTGACAGTGAGGATTTTAGGATTTTAGGATGCAGTGGCCAAATGTGCCTGCTACTCCTGATAACTACACCCACATGGCTATATCAGGGTTTGTAACTAATAAATAATACTCTGTTTCAGTACATCATGAAGCAGCAATAGATATGAACATAACAAAGACTGGCTACTTTTGCTTTATTAAGGTACCATTACACACAGAGATATATTGCATGCAACTCACTGGTTGCAGTGAAATCATGGACACATTGTTACATTTGTACATGGCAACAAAATGGAACAATGTGTCCATGATTTCACTGCAACCAGTGAGTTGCAAGCAATATATCTCTGTGTGTAACGGTACCTTTAGGGTAAAGTCAGACAAGCGTATGGCATCAGTAGGGCTCAGGTTCTGCTGCGAACATGAGCCGAGTGTCATAATACTGCTAACCGATCTTGCCATCAAAACACAGGCGCAGAGAGAAGGAAGAGATTAATCTCCCCATCTCCTCCATTGCCAGATTCGGCATATAGATTTGTATGGTTGCAAGTAATCTGAGACTCACTGACAGTTGCAGCATGCCGAGACTTTTTCCTCAGTCCAATTAGCGCTGAGGAAAACCTCACAGATCTGACCTGCAGCATTGCCTAACATTAGACCGAGTGCAATGTGAGATTCTCATTCCAAGTCCTAATTTTCTTAAAATAATAGAAATCCTCCCATGAATAAAAGAAAAATTCTATATTATTTAAATCATCCAATGAAATGTGATGAGCTGTTTTCTTCCCAGTGAGGCCTTATCTGGATCCATCATGTAGTGGAATTAGCTTGTCTCATGGTGATATTGTAGAGATAATGCTCAAGCTGCTGAAATGATACCAGGCTTTTTACACATTTTGCACGTAGGCATCCAATAGATACCATCACATTCTGTCATCTAAAGGATAGCTCTCTAGTGTTTGCAGAAAAAAAACTGCTCTTGTTGAGTAGATTACAAACAGCACAATGGTACATATATGAACAGAGACAATAATTCTACACCTAAACTAAAAGGTGTTACATATACTGTTTTCTATGGTACAAATATACGTAGAGAAAGAAAATATATGATTCATTATACAAAAAAATCGTATTTTATTTTGGCTTATATTTAATTTTTTTATGAAATATTGTACATTTCCCATGTTCTAAAATATAAAGTTAATGAATTTGGGTCAAATGCCAAACTTTACTATTCACTGATCTTACTGATTCCCTCTCCACCTACTCCACCGCCTATTCATATTGTCCATTCAGAGGCACTGACATGATACAGTGCAGCCTCCATGATGGTCATTTATTGATGTTCTTCCTATTCATGTTGTCCATTCACAGGCACTGACATGATACAGTGCAGCCTCCATGACAGTCATTTGTTGATGTTCTTCTTATTCATGTCCATTCACAGGCACTGACATGATACAGTGCGGCCTCCATGACAGTCATTTGTTGACGTTCTTCCTATTCATGTTGTCCATTCACAGGCACTGACATGATACAGTGCGGCCTCCATGACGGTCATTTATTGATGTTCTTCCTATTCATGTTGTCCATTCACAGGCACTGACATGATACAGTGCGGCCTCCATGACGGTCATTTATTGATGTTCTTCCTATTCATGTTGTCCATTCACAGGCACTGACATGATACAGTGCGGCCTCCATGATGGTCATTTGTTGACGTTCTTCTTATTCATGTCCATTCACAGGCACTGACATGATACAGTGCAGCCTCCATGACGGTCATTTATTGATGTTCTTCCTATTCATGTTGTCCATTCACAGGCACTGACATGATACAGTGCGGCCTCCATGACAGTCATTTGTTGATGTTCTTCCTATTCATGTTGTCCATTCACAGGCACTGACATGATACAGTGCGGCCTCCATGACGGTCATTTATTGATGTTCTTCCTATTCATGTTGTCCATTCACAGGCACTGACATGATACAGTGCGGCCTCCATGACGGTCATTTATTGATGTTCTTCCTATTCATGTTGTCCATTCACAGGCACTGACATGATACAGTGCGGCCTCCATGATGGTCATTTGTTGACGTTCTTCTTATTCATGTCCATTCACAGGCACTGACATGATACAGTGCGGCCTCCATGACGGTCATTTATTGATGTTCTTCTTATTCATGTTGTCCATTCACAGGCACTGACATGATACAGTGCGGCCTCCATGACGGTCATTTATTGATGTTCTTCTTATTCATGTCCATTCACAGGCACTGACATGATACAGTGCGGCCTCCATGACGGTCATTTATTGATGTTCTTCCTATTCATGTTGTCCATTCACAGGCACTCACATGAAACAGTGCAGCCTCCATGATGGTCATTTGTTGACGTTCTTCTTATTCATGTCCATTCACAGGCACTGACATGATACAGTGCGGCCTCCATGACAGTCATTTGTTGATGTTCTTCCTATTCATGTTGTCCATTCACAGGCACTGACATGATACAGTGCGGCCTCCATGACGGTCATTTATTGATGTTCTTCCTATTCATGTTGTCCATTCACAGGCACTGACATGATACAGTGCGGCCTCCATGATGGTCATTTGTTGACGTTCTTCTTATTCATGTCCATTCACAGGCACTGACATGATACAGTGCGGCCTCCATGACGGTCATTTATTGATGTTCTTCCTATTCATGTTGTCCATTCACAGGCACTGACATGATACAGTGCGGCCTCCATGATGGTCATTTGTTGACGTTCTTCTTATTCATGTCCATTCACAGGCACTGACATGATACAGTGCGGCCTCCATGACGGTCATTTATTGATGTTCTTCTTATTCATGTTGTCCATTCACAGGCACTGACATGATACAGTGCGGCCTCCATGACGGTCATTTATTGATGTTCTTCTTATTCATGTCCATTCACAGGCACTGACATGATACAGTGCGGCCTCCATGACGGTCATTTATTGATGTTCTTCCTATTCATGTTGTCCATTCACAGGCACTGACATGATACAGTGCGGCCTCCATGATGGTCATTTGTTGACGTTCTTCTTATTCATGTCCATTCACAGGCACTGACATGATACAGTGCGGCCTCCATGACGGTCATTTATTGATGTTCTTCCTATTCATGTTGTCCATTCACAGGCACTCACATGAAACAGTGCAGCCTCCATGATGGTCATTTGTTGACGTTCTTCTTATTCATGTCCATTCACAGGCACTGACATGATACAGTGCGGCCTCCATGACGGTCATCTGTTGATGTTCTTCCTATTCATGTTGTCCATTCACGGGCACTGACATGATACAGTGCAGCCTCCATGACGGTCATTTGTTGATGTTCTTCCTATTTATGTACATTCACAGGCACTGACATGATACAGTGCGACATCCATGACGGTCATCTGTTATCTTCCTATATATAGTGATGTTACATCCGCCCATATTGAGTGACAATAGAAGCTTTGGGGCATATGAAACCATTGCTGGATCAAAGAGAAATGTGTTTTTTTATATTATTTTTTTAGAATAAATTTCTGGATTTTTACATTTACATTTTTACACAGAAAATCACATTAAAAATGGTTATCTAACTAATAAAAAAATTCAAAGTTGTTAATGTGAGAAAATAAATAAACACTTGCAGTGCTGACTCAATAACGATCTCAGGGGTTCGCGCTCATGGACAATATCTTAGTGGGGTGTCACATGTATAGATAACGGTCAGGACGCAGCAGCGATGTTACATGCAAGTATCGTTCACACAACCAGCGATTGATGCTTGTCAATGATGTAAATAGGAGAAATCATAAAGGAGATCGTTATTGCGGCGTCACACAGAACGATGCAGCAGATTGCATGATCGACATCGTGTGATATGGGGACCTGTTCTCATATCTGTGATTAACGATCTGACCACTTATCGCTAATCACATTATGCTGTCACACGCAACGACGTCGTAGGAGCGATGCAAAATCAGGCACACCAGCAATATGTTTGCATATATCGTAGCGTGTGACCGCCCGCCTAAGGCAAACCTTTGAGGTTACACCTTATGTGATGTTTGACTTCAGCAATTTTTTGCAATGTGTAAAAATGTGTAAAATAGTAGCAGACGTTTTTTGATAAGTTGTATGTATTGAATTGCAAATTGTTCAAATATGTCAAATCAGTTCAATCACCAATACTGCTGTGTCCATGTGGCAGCGGTATTTAAATAAAGGCAGGAAAAAATCTGGGGGGTAACTATTTTTTGAACTTTGGATGTTCTAAGGGTATATGCAAATGTTGAGTATTTGGATGCAGAAAAATCTCTTGTCATCTATGTCAGGAAAAATGCAGCAGACCAAAGGTGTGATGGTGGGTTTACACACACCAATTTATCTGTTCAATATCTGAACAGATCTCTGGTTGCAGTGAAATCATGGACACATTGTATCATTTGTACACAGCCACAAAATGGAACTATGTGTCCATGATTTCACTGCAACCAGAGATCTGTTCAGATATTGAACAGATAAATTGGTGTGTGTAAACCCACCATCAGACTGAGAGATATAGAGATAGATATAGAGATAGATAGATAGATAGATAGATAGATAGATAGATAGATAGACAAATAGATAGTTAATAGATGATAAGCGGCCGTCACACGCTACGATATCTTGAAAGATATCACTTGAACGCGCCAGATTAAACATCGCTTGAACGATGTCTGTGCGTGTGACGGCAAGATACGACGAATGAGAAATGATAAAATCGCAAAATCGAGATCTGAGCTCCGGAGCTCAGATCTTGCGATGAACGATTTAACGATCTGCTTCATCGTGGTGTATAACACCACGATGAACGATCTCCCAGAGGCAGAGCCTATGCTGGGAGATGGTAACTATGGTACACGTCGGGTTACTAAGCGACGCGCGGCGCCTAGTAACCCGATGTGGTGTACCATAGTAACCAGCGATCTCGCTGGTCCACATCGCTGGTGAGTCTGTCTGTGTGACATCTCACCAGCGATGTGAGCGATATTGTAAGCGATCGCGCGTACACGTGATCGCTTACAATATCGCTAGCGATATCGTAGCGTGTGACGGCCGCTATAGAAAGATAGATAGAAATAGATAGACATATCAGGCAGATATATATAATTGCACAACTCCACAACATTTTATAAAATTACACCATATAGTGCATTGCATGTGGAGCTCATTGTACAGCTTACTATGATGGGGAACCTAATAAATTTAAAAAATGACGTTGGGTCCCTTGCATTTTTGGTACCCAGCAAAGGTAAGGCAGTCAGCTGTGACCTGGTATTACCATACTGGGAAGGTCCATGGTTATTGGGCCCTTCCAAGCCTAAAATTACCAGTCTGTAGCCACCCCAAAAGTGCAGCATCATGAGAGGCTCCAAATCTGGCTCTTTGTCCTGCCTCTTGCTGGTGCCCTGATGCCTTGGCAATCAGGGTCATGGTGCTTAGGATTGATGTCAGTTGTGTAGTGTCCAAAAACACAACTGGCATCAAGCGCTGATGATAGTAATGAAGAGCTGTCTATCAGACACCCGAAATAATAGACCAGTAATAAAATGGAAAACACACACACGAAATGCTTTATTGAAATTAACACTCCTCAACACTTTCCCTCGTTCAGTTGTTTATTAAATTTAAAAATCTCCAGCAGTTTCAACGTAGTCCATGGAATCTGAAGAAGTCCACAAATGGAAAGCTGAAAAAAATAGTAGCTTCGTGCTCCAGACGCTTTTAAAGCTACATCTCTTTTCCTCGCAGAAAAGGAGAGTAGGGGGTCTGCCAATAGTGCCAGTGATGCTTAAGGAGGCTCTGCCTGGGACATTCAACTCCGATCACATTCCAGTCTGTCCTGACCTTTTGGTCTTAGGGCATTGTCGCTAAAGACCATTCTGCCTTGCGTCAGTTATAAAGTCAGTCTCTAGCCTCATCTTTGTCTCAATTCCTGTGCTTCAATCAGCAACTTAGGATCACATTATCTCATACCTTCTCATCTGTCATTTGTTACCACATGTCACCCACTGCATGCGGCCTTGACGACCTGTCAGCTCTAGTCACACAGTGAGCCCTACCTGAAGCACCAATGGAAACCGTCACTTTCCCTAGATGCTAAGTCCTCCCTTTGTTAGGGGGCTGCAAAAGACTTGAGACTGGGGTGTAAGTTCACCTTCCAGCAGGACAACGACCTTAAATATACTGCTGGAGCTATAATGTAATGGTTTATATCAAAGCATATTCATGTGTGTGAATGGCCAGTTACAGTCGAGAATCCCATTGAGAATCTGTTACAAGACTTGAGAATTGCTGTTCAAAGACACCTGGGTCATTCCATGTCAAGTGAACCAATGATTATTACCTCTACATTTTTAATTCTTTTGAGATTTTGTTATTTGATAATAGCATGTCAGACAATGCAAAATGTGAAGAGAAATTTTTTTTTAAAAATTTATTTTTTTTTAAATGATTTTTAAAGTTCGGAAAAAGTGTGAATTTCGCTGTTGCCTGCCTTTACGTTTCTCCTCATAACTCAGGCTAGGAATAAGATAGAGAGACAAAATAAACACCATTCTACTCAGAACTATACAGGCTTTCACCAGATATGTCACAAGAGGATTTTTGTTAATATTTTACCCATGTGATCACAAGCGCAAAACTTTAAAACGCATTTCCAAAAAATCAGCGCGCTTTAAATATTTCAAAAACTGCCCATGTGTCTGCTTTGCTCTTAGCCACATCTGTACCAAATTTTAAGTTGGGATCGCAATGGGATCATATTTTAACATATTTTACTATTAATAGCGTCAATGGGTCATTCCATATCAAGTGATCTAAATATGAATATTTTTTTTTACCTGATGTCCTTAGATTTTTTTTTTTTTTTTTCCTTTATGAAGTACTACTTTAGTTAATTACAAATTAAAAGTTTAGAATTTTTTTCTTCATCAGTTAATTTTTTACAGATTTTTAAAGTTTAAAAAAAGGGTGAATTTTGGCCTGGTATGGCTTTACATTTTTTTATCTCGGGCTAGAAATAAGATAGAGAAACAAAATAAACACCATTCTACTCAGAACTGTCCAGGCTTTCACCAGATATGTCACAAGAGTATATTTGTTAATTTTAATTTTTTACCCATGCGAACGTAAACGCAACATTTTGAAACGCATTTCCGAAAAAACGTTTTAATAAAAATTTTCCAAAACTGCCCATGTGTCTTTTATGCTCTTAGCCACATCTGTACCAAATTTCAAGTTGGGATCGTGATGGGATCATATTTTAAAATATTTAACTATGGTTAATCTCATTTTTATTAAATTTTGAAAAAACATATGAAAGACATACAATCAATCTTTTAACAAAATCTTGAGACATATAAAATATACAAAAAGAGAATTCACAAAGTTATTAGTAACTTTAAGATAAGCTGTAAATTTACTTTTGCGCCTATCTCTGGTGCAATATATACTACAATCTAAATATAATTCCAAACACTCAAGTATACAACCTTTCTCAGGGTTTTGAGATGTTCTGATGTCAAGGGGACAAGCAGCCCCAGCAGAATGATTTTTATCACTTGGCCCCTTCTAACAGGTTGACCGCGTAAGTGGGTCATTACCCGTTGAGGCCTAGTTGGAATAGTCTATCGACTGGTGTACCGGAAAGGAAGGCCGAAATATTAATGATCTACTCACAGCTCAGAGTTTCCGATACCTGTCTAATGTTCACTAGAATTCTGAAGGTATAGGTGTAGAAAGGAAATACCTAGACTGAATGTATCAGATGGGAAGAAAAGAGAGATAGAAAAGAAGAGAGAGAGAAAAGAAACAAAAACCATTAGAAAAAGTTATACTGGGAAAGAAAAGCCACGTAAGAAAAAAAGAAAAAAAGGAGGGGGGGGGACGGGTGAGGTATGGGAAGGAGAAAGGGTACTCATCTCACTGGCTCCCCAACAGCCAGACGTCGAGCCATATTATCTGTGCTGGAAAAGATACTCCTAAATTCTGCAGAGTCGTGAAAAAGAATCCATTCAACCCAAATCCCTAAGAATTTGTTCCGAGATCCCGATGCACCAGCTGCGAGCTCCTCCATTCGATATATGTCCATCAATTCTTTGAACCAATCAAGTAGAGATGGAGCCCGGGTTGATTTCCAGAACCTCGGGATCACAGCACGAGCAGCCGAGATGCAAAAGCGGAGAATATCCCTCTTCTGTAGCCCAATAGGACCTGGAAAGATGGATAACATTGCCGATTCTGGGCAGCATTCGGCTTGTTTACCTGTTATCCGGGCGTATGCATTGAAAACCTCAGACCAGAACCGCCGGATTTCCCCACAACTCCACCAAATGTGTATCATTGTACCCTTCTCTTCCCCACAGCACCAGCAGGTATCAGGGGTTCCAGGGAACATGTTCCGGAGTGTCGTCGGGCACAAGTAACATCTAGTGAGCAGCTTATAGCTTCTTTCTTGTGCAGAACAAGCGCTAGCTAGTGAGTGAGTAAATATAAAGCATTTCTGCCAATTAGCTTCTGAAATGCTACACCCCAATTCCCTCTCCCAAGCACGTTGGAAGTAAAGGGTGCCCTGCTCTCTCATGGACCCTAAGGCCTGGTATAGAACTGATACTTTGCGCCTCGGTGGAGCCTCCAGTTGGAATAACCTCTCCAATACGTTGGGCGTCAATCTTACCCTGCAAGAGTGGTCAGCTGAATATAAGTATGCTCTGTATTGGAGAAATTCGAACCACTTAAGAGGTCTCGTAGGTTCTTTGAGTTGTAGCTCTGCCATCGGGGGCAAACCACCACTGGACAGAGTCTGTCCTACTCGGGTGTCATCCACACTCTGCCAACATAAAAATCTCTGCCTGTCAAATCCGGGTGGGAAAGATGGGTTGGAAAAAAGGGGAGTCAAAGGGCTAAGTCTGTCGTCTAAGCAGAGGGTTTTCGTCACTAGGTGCCATACCTTTAAGGTTTTTCTGGTCATGTCTGTCAAAGGTACTAGGTCTGTGGAGTCTTTAGGGGAAATCCAAAGCAGGTGTTTCAGCGGAATCCCCAAACCCTCTTGCTCCACCCCTACCCATTTCTTGGAGGACGCATGATAATGCCAATCTAGAGCTCTAACAAGAGAGGAAGCCACTAAGTACGCTCATATGTTGGGTAATCCAACCCCTCCTCTGGTCTTGGGCAAGGATAGGATATTAATTCGCAATCTGGACCTCTTGCCCCCCCAGACAAATCTAAGGATCATAGATTGCATTTAGGAGAGGAAGCCTCTATCCAATAGAACAGGAACTGTCTGAAAAGTATATAAGAGTCGGGGCAAGACTTCCATCTTGACTACATTTATTCTCCCGAACCAGGATAGCTTTAATTGTCTATAGGAGGTAAATGCCGATTCCGCGTTAGTCAAAAGGGGTCGATAATTTAAATTGAATATTTGTTTAAGATCTTTTGGTATAAGGACTCCCAAGTACTTAATGGCTTCTACTTTCCATTTAAATGGGAACTGTTTAGATAGATGAGAAACCAATTCTCCAGGCAAAGAAATATTGAGTGCCTCGGTTTTGGAGCAATTCACTTTAAAGTTGCTCAATTGTCCGAACCGTTCAAACTCCATTAAGACCGAAGGGATGGAGACCAGGGGCTGGGAGATGTAAAGTAGCAGGTCATCTGCAAATAAAGCTAATTTGTGATGACTCTGTCCCAGCTTGACCCCATGGACGCATTCATTGGACCTAAGTGCAAAATATTTAACTATTATAGTGTCAATTCAAAAATCACCAAGAACACAATCAGTCATTTTTTCACAATTGCCCGTCAATAGTTTGAATTTGATATAAAGAAACATAGTCTTGTAACATCTCAAATGAAAGCTGTTACCGTTCTGAGTAAAATGATGCCTCTCCCACTTCATTATCTTATTTCTAGCCTGAGATAAAAAAATGTAAAGTCATACCAGGCCAAAATTCACCCTTTTTTTAAACTTTAAAAATCTGTAAAAAATTAACTGATGAAGAAAAAAATTCTAAACTTTTAATTTGTAATTAACTAAAGTTGTACTTCATAAAGGGAAAAAAAAAAAAAAAATCTAAAGACGTGAGGTAAAAAAAAATATTCATATTTAGATCACTTGATATGGAATGACCCATTGACGCTATTAATAGTAAAATATGTTAAAATATGATCCCATTGCGATCCCAACTTGAAATTTGGTACAGATGTGGCTAAGAGCATAGCAGACACATGGGCAGTTTTTGAAATATTTAAAGCTCGCCAATTTTTCGGAAATGCGTTTTAAAGTTTTGCGCTTGCGATCACATGGGTAAAATATTAACAAAGATAGATCCTCTTGTGACATATCTGGTGAAAGCCTGGACAGTTCTGAGTAGATTGGTGTTTATTTTGTTTCTCTATCTTATTTCTAGCCTGAGATATGATAGAAAATGTAAAGCCATACCAGGCCAAAATTCGCACTTTTTTAAAACTTTAAAAATCTGTAAAAAATTAACTGATAAAGAAAAAAATTCAAAACTTTTTTTTTGTAATTAAATAAAGTTGTTCTTCATATAGAAAAAAAAATTAAAAAAATCTGAGGACGTCAGGGAAAAAAAATATTAATTTTTGGATCACTTGACATGGAATGACCCACCTCCATCCAATCTCACTGAGATACAGCTATTTTGCAAAGAAAGAACAATGGGTAAAAATGTCAGACTCTAGATGTGTACAGCTGGTGGAGACATGCAACAAAAGACTTGCAGCAGTAATTGCAATGAAAGGTGGTCCTACAATGTATTGACTCAATGGGTTGAATACAATTTCATGTCACAATTTCCAGATGTATAACTTTTTAAATATTCTGTAAAACGTATTTCCTTTACACTTCACAAATACTTGCTATTTAGTATTGAAAAATTATATATAATTGCAATAAAATCCATTTACGTTTGTGAGTGTAATATGAAAAAAGTCATGATGAATGAATATTTTTCAAGGCACTGCAAGCTGCAGTTACTGCAATGCGGCTAGGGTCACACTTGGAGGGTGACCCACGTTTAACGTGTGCGCTAAATGCTGAGCAGAGTCTGCAGAAGCGGATTGTGTTACCGGCAAGTGCTGCTCCATAGTAACCCGCAGTTTACCTTGGATGCGGCCACACAGGAAGCCCCAGGAACTGCGCTTTACCACAGTGCACAGGAAAACGTTGTCTGCAATGTTTTCCTGTGCGCTCAGCTAAAGCGCAGTTCCTGGGGCTTCCTGTGTGGCCGCATCCAAGGTAAACTGCGGGTTACTATGGAGCAGCACTTGCCGGTAACACTATCCACTTCTGCAGACTCTGCTCAGCATTTAGCGCACACGTTAAACGTGGGTCACCCTCCAAGTGTCTCCCTAGCCTAAGGGTTATTACCCATGTCATTCACTCCTGTTGTATTGTTCAATTCAATGCATTCTGCCTATTCATTTGTACTACTTACTTATTTCTCTGCTGTTTTTTTTCTGTGCCCTTCTATTGAGAAACCTTGTATGAGAATTTATCAAATATTTTAGCACTTTTATTCTTCACGTTGCTAATCTTTGAAATGTTTTTGAAATTGATGTTCTTCTTTTTAAACTAAGAGAAGTATTTATATCAGCCACTAAGACTTTGAGTATATTCATATGATACAATCATGTTGTTTTTTTCTCTATGTTTTTCTGAAATTGAGGTAAAAATACAAAGTTTTTGATTTGGTTTTCAAAAATAACAGCAACAGCATTTTTACAAAATATTCAGAAAATCTCACATTACAAATTTGGTTGCTGAAAGTTCATTGAGTATCAGTTCCAGTTATCAATTATTCATTGTTACAATTGAAAAAGAAAGTCATAGTAATTTTTGCAACAAAATCTGAAGCAGGTGAGTTCACCCTTCTGCAGCTTATGAATGTAGTAATCCTCATTATTAATCAACAGGCCAGACCACATATCAAATATAGGGGTTGGGGGTCACTTGGGTAATAGTGATCACAAAATAATAAGTTTTCATATATCCTTTAATAAGATGTATAGTAACGCAGCAACAATGACACTAAACCTCAGGAAGGCAAATTTCCAACAGTTGAGAGATGATCTTAGTGCCATAAACTGGGACAATGTCCTGACAAATAAAGTATACAAAGCAAATAGGGCACGTTTATTAGCATCATGAATAGGCCCTGCACACAATATAAACCATATGGGAATAAACAAGCTAGATATAGGAGGAAACCACTATGGCTAAACAGAGCTGTAAGGGATGCAATGAGTGACAAAAAGTAAGCATTTAGAGAATTTAGAAAATTGAAGCAAGAAGGTAGTGATGAGGTATTAAATAATTATAGAAAATTAAATAAACTCTATAAAGCAAATCAAGGCAGCAGGGATTAACCCCTTCATGACCAAGGGTGTAATAGGTGTAATAGTGAGTGTGTCTTCCCACACATTTAACAAAAAAAACATGGCAGTGCTTCTTTAATAAGGTCATTTGTTTTTTCTCTCATGCAGGAAAGCTCATGCTATAGCTTTTATTCATTCTAATTCATACAGCGTTAGATTTGTTTTAGCACTGGATCTGAAAACGCTAGAGGTAGTCTTCACTTTTCTAATCTTATTAACAGCAGACCATCAGTTTGCATCATCTGGCTCAGTTTTAAAAACTGACCCAACACAACTGGTAAATGGAAACAAGTTCTAACCTTTCCTTGAAGTTTTATCTCAGTGGTCTAGCATTTCAATTGCCTGCAACTCCCCATCGAACACTCAGTAGACCCCTAAAAAGTGTGCATATCAAGAGACAGGAGCACACAGCTCCTAAGTGAGTGCACACATAGCAATAAAAGGGTGCGTTCACATGCTGCGTATTTGCTGAGTATTTTTACACGAGTGCTCTTGCAGTCTTTGTAGTCAAAACCAGGAATGGAACAATCAGAGGAAAAAGTCTAATAGAAACACGTCACCACTTCTGTATTTAATCACCCACTGCTGGTTGTAATCAGCCACTCCTGGTTTTAGCTACAAAAACTGCAAGAGCAGTCACGCAAAAATACGCAGCTAATACGCAATGTGTGAACGCACCCCAATAGAAAGCATAATTAATTTTTGTAGCCTATGTTTCTGTTGAATCCATACCCTGTTGTGTGCACGCTCTGAGAAGAGCTGTGTGCTCCTGTATCCTGAGCTGCACTAGGCTGACCGCACTAAATAGGCCATTAAGAATTGTCACTGTACATAGATCATATTTTCCTAACCTAAATTAACAGCCTTAAATATGTCTAGAAGGCTGATATTCAGCAGACCTGGATTCAGTAGGACATTGCAGCCCGGATAAATCCTGTGAAACTTGGAAATCTGCACTTAGTCTAACCGAGAATGAATGCCTTATTCAAATGACATTTTTTTTTGGCCAATTCATCAGTGTTATTTCATCAGGAGTGGCTTGAAAACACAGAACACGTTAATCTGTCAATTACACTATTTTTTGCTCTATAGATTCTACTTGGAATTTTGGCTTAGGCTGGCTTCACACCACGGTGTGTTTCGGTCCGGGGCTGTCTGGGATGACCCTGACAGCCCCGGACCGGATCAGCACACAGAACCGGAGGGCCAAATGTGCCCTCCGGTCCTCTGTGCAGCCGGATGGCTGTAATTGCAGCCGTAGCTGCTGTTTTTTCAAGACCGCGGCTAGCATGGAGCTAGCCGCGGTCCTGAAACAACCGCGGCATGCAGCCGCCAGTGTCCGGTTCCCGGATCCTCCCGGTCCAGGGCAATCCAGCCCCATAGGCTCCCATGCTAGGGAGCACAGGATTGCCCCGGATCCGGGAGGATCAGGGAGAATCCGTGTGAATCTGGGATCCGGCAAATTGGGGAGATTTTTCTTCCCCGGACACAAAAATGATGCAAGCATCATTTTTGTGTCCGGAGAGAATAATCCGAATTCTACCGGATTCCACCAGAAAGATGAAACCGGATGGCAGAGAGCTGCCATCCGGCCCCATAGCCTACTATGGGGCCAAAAACCGGTCAGGTGCTGCCTGGTTTACACCGGACAGCCCCGGACCGGATCACACCGTGGTGTGAAGCCAACCTTACAGCAACCGATCAAACTCTGGCTAAAAAAATGACATGTCAATAAGAAATTATTTGTGAAAATTTGAGCAGTGCATGGTTGTATTGGAGCTTATGCTAAAGACAAATGGCATGTAAAAGAAAAAGGTGCCCGCCACATGGTTTATGGCAGCAGGAGGTGTATTGTAATGTAAGGAATAGCGCACATAGGAAGATTTCAGATCTTAATAGGAGCAATATTCTGCATTAATTACTTTCTTAATGTATTTTTATGAAATGCCCATTTAAAGTGGCCAAAATGAGAATGAGTATTCTTAGGAAGACTCATTCATCCGGATAGACAGCAAAATGCAAACTTAAAAATCATCGCTCTCAGCAGCATATCATCCTGTGTAAATAGCAGATGTACTACTAAGAACATAATGTTCTTCATGCCCTGAAAGATAAATAAAGAGAATAGAAAATAATTAAGTTTTACTATGTAGGAACTTTACATGCACCATATATAATTGTGATAATTGATGTTGTCTAGATGAATACATTCTTATGCTGAGACTTGGAGTTCCACAGCAGCTGAAGGGTAACATGCTAAACTACATTTATTTTTCAGCAGTTTCCAGGATCAAATACACTGATAAATACGTATTGGGGTAGCTGGCATGTTTTTGAAGCCCATGTTTCTGACACACATCAGTGTGCTGGGGCCATAGAGTTGTGAGGGGCTTCCCAATGATGACTCCGTCATGAGAAGAGACAAGACCATCATTCATAAGGTGCACTGGTATTAATAAGGCCCCTTCATTAACTAACCTTCTTTAACAAAAATGACAATATTAGCAAAGTATAATTTCATAAATTTGTAAAATTATCAGCCATTAAACTGTATTGCAAAGAAAACTACATGGCTTATAAAATGCAGAAATATTAGGATGATGTATAGAATCCATTGTTATCTAAAAACAATAAAAAACATAATGACTTATTTCCACCAGATTAGATATGCAGGAGAATGTAGGGTGGAGAAGAATAATAATATGACACAGCAAAACAAAGACTGGGTGTGACACTGCAAAATTTCCTATAAATCAGGCAAAGAGTCTCTGTACAGCAGAAGCGTTTTACTTCTCATTCAGAAAGCTCAACAGCTACTTACATTAACAGCCAAAATGGTGCACTGGACAGCCGAAGAGAAGGCCGCCATCAGCTCTACCTGGGCCAAGGTCAACGTGGAGGCCGATGGTCATGATGCCCTGAGCAGGTAAGCACACAGCTCGTCCTATAGTTTGAATTGAACAATAACTAATACATAATCTTCTTAGAAAATGATTTAAGTTTCTTATAGTGAAATAATTAGACATTGCTTTCATAGTAGTATATTGGTGATATTGTTACAATTGTTTTCTATACAAATGATTATGCTTCATTGTTCAATAAAGCTACAAAAATATTAACAAAAACTTTAATACTTTTTCTCTTTCTATTTCACTAGGCTGCTGGTCGTCTACCCCTGGACCCAGAGATACTTCAGCTCCTTCGGAAACCTGTCTAATGTCACCGCCATCTCTGGCAATGCCAAGGTGAAGGCTCATGGCAAGAAGGTGCTGACAGCTGTCGGCAATGCCATCCAACATATTGATGATGTGAAACATTACCTGGCTGACCTCAGCAGATCCCATGCCCAGGATCTCCATGTGGACCCCGAGAACTTCAAGGTATGATTCATTTATACTATTAATTTTACTTGCTATCCATAGAGAATAATAGATAATAATTAATAAACTATCTCTAATAAAAAAAAACTAATTACATGAATAAATACTAGGTGGATACAAGTTCTTGAGATATTTCAAGTATCAGTTTAGTTGTTTGTTAGTTATAGCTTTTGGGAGCGCCAATTATGGGGTGAAGCCGTATATCTCCTGTCACAGAGCAGTATATTGTATTAGTATTTCTAAAAGAAAACCAGTAATGTAACCTGTGAACAGGCTATCAGGATTCATTTCTCTCATGTGCTGCCAATTCACTCTGAGTATAACAAATACTGATACGGTACTGGACCAAATTGTATGTGAAGGTAGCCTTATCATCCATGTGCAGTTTTAATTATAGAAAACCTGGTGATAATTGAGCTAGGAAACCCAGGAATTATTATAACTGGTTGTTTTATTGTTGCTTTTTAATGAGCATTGATAATAATATCATATTTTTCATTTACAGCGTCTGGCTGAGGTCCTGGTCATCGTCTTGGCCTCCAAGTTGGGATCTGCTTTCACCCCTCAAGTCCAGGCTGCCTGGGAGAAATTCAATGCTGTTCTGGTGGCTGCTCTGAGCCATGGATACTTTTAAATCCATTATGTACAACATATAAAACATCTTTAACCTTTTTGACAGATAATTACAGGTGTCACAATGACCGATTGTCAATAAAGTGTTGATTGTACAAACCTAATTATCCTGTGTTCTTATTCTATTTATTTCAGACAAAGTGTGCGGTGCACATATATAGACATGTATAACATATTCTCATACTTTTATGTGTTTTAAATGAGCAAGGGCTCTCAATCTCCAAGCTGGGGTTCGCTTACATTTGCATATAACTCAGACGAGTGCTGTCCAATGTTTTATTAGATAACATTTGGACCAATGTTATACTATGGGGCAGTGCTGGCTATGTGTTTTTTTCTCATGTCTACTTGGCATGAGAAAAAAATGGCCACATCCTGTGATAAGCAGTGTATATTGGACGGTGCGCACCTACTCAAGTCAATGGGTGTGGTGTACAACTTCAGACTGCACTTAGATGACATCTAAGTGCAGTCTGATATATACCAACACAGACAATGGAGAAGATGGAGAAATTACGCTCTCCATCTTCTCCTCACCTGTGATCTTATTCTCGCATATGAGTGAATCTGATCACAGTGAAACGACACTCGATCACGCTCGCAGTAGAGTTTAAGCTGAGTGTGAGTGTGAGCAGAGTTTGAGCACATGGCATCCGGTTTTCTCACATAACAAAATCATCAGATGCTAGATACCAGTGTAACCCTGGCCTTGGTTAGAGTTGCGCAAATGGAATCTCCTAATATAGGCATGGCATATACTGTTTGCTTGCAACACCACTTTAAGTTTGAAGGCAGCCTGGGAGTGATGCAATATAACAATGTGGCCATCCGAAAAGATTGTGTAGCCCTGGCATATATAGTCATCACTTCAATGGCAGATCTTTCTGTACAGTGCTCTCACATTAGAGAGTCAGCTCAGCTTCCCTGGGATAACAGATAGATGAAATGAGTATGCCCTGTAACATAAGCTGCTCAGAGTCAGCTCAGTGCTTATTGGTGAGACAACACTTAAAAGATTTGCAAAGACCCTGGCCCAGTGTAATCTCTTCTGATTAGTAGGCCCAGTGTGAAATAATTTGTGTGTCACAATACTACCTACTAATTAGAGAAGGCAGGTAGGAGTAGATTCTTGAGACCCAGGTCTGGCAGCCATGAGCTACCAACATGTATGCAAGATCCTGAGATTATTGTCGCTTAAAGTGTAACCATTGCTTTAATTGTCATAAATCACAGTGTGCATGAACATAAGCAACTTTGTAATATATTCAATCAGTTATCAAACAAATTAGCTTTATTTCTTTGCCAGAATTGATCAGTCATTATCAAAAGTCTCAATTCTGAGGTAAAGTCTGTATTCAGTGAAGACTTTCCCAGATAGGAGATGGAAGTAATTCACAGGAGAAACCCGGCATCAACTATCGCGCTGTTCCAAATCGTCATCAAATAAATAAATCCATGGAAAACATGAATCCCACCCAATACTTTATTCTTCTTACAAACGCTACACGTTTCGTGTACACACCGTACACTTCAAGAGTTGAAATTACACTAATGTTACACATCACACTTATTATATACTAGATGGTGGCCCAATTCTAATGCATCGGGTGTTCTAGAATATGTATGTAGTTTATTTATGAAGATTTAAGAATAATGCAATAAATACACGATATCTATCTATCATCTACCTATGTGTCTATCGTCTATGTATGCTATATTTATTTATCATCTCTCTATGCATGTTTTACCTATCTATCTATCTATCTATCTATCTAAACCACAAAGGTGGAGATGTGGTGAACAGCCGTCCCACAAATCTCTTTAGCTGTTCACATAAACCCAGCCCTGTTAAAGATAAATTAAGTTTCTCAGCATCTATTATACTGGAACATTACATCTGGGTTAATATCACCAAATTTAACAATTTGGATGATACACATCTCCCCTCTTATATGTAACGTGTGATCACCTTACTATACAAAATATCTATACATTTATCACACCTATGCATTTATGTATACCTATGTCATATCTATCTGTTATCTAGCTATGTATTGTCTATGTATTTCAGATCTATTTATTTGTGCATCTGTCCATCTATTTTTTTTTGGCATTTTATATCTATGTATTTATCTATCTATCTATCTATCTATCTATCTATCTATCTATCTATCTATCTATCTATCTATCTATCTGTTATCTAGCTATGTAAAAACTATGTATTTAGATCTATTTATTTGTGCATTTGTCCATCTATTTTTTTTTTGTTTTGCATTTTATATCTATGTATTTATTTATCTATCTATGTATCTATGTGTATATATTAAATATCTATGTAACAGACTAATAATGCAATGAATATACAGCATTTTCCCGGTACAATATATACATTATCATTAAATGTAATCAACCTAAAATATTTTTGTACACCAAATTTCTTGTGAAAACCTTTGGACTATCTGTTGTAATTGCAGAGCAATTTAAAAACTATTATAATGACCTGCATAACTTGAAAGTGTCCCCCACCAACTCCTCAACCCACCTCCGACACAATACGGGACTTCTTGAACAAAGTGAACCTTCCAGCACTCTCCCGAGACCAGTTAGAATTCTTAAATAGACATTTTACTCAAGAGGAGATCCTAGGTGTCATTCGTACTTCCAAAAAACGCACAGCCCAAGGGCCAGATGGCTTCTCATATTGGTATTATTCGTCATTTGCTCCTATTTTAGCCCCATTTCTCCTGAAACTGTTTAAACACTGGCAAAGGGAGGGAGTCATTAGACCTGAAGGACTGTCAGCCACTATTTCAACAATTCTTAAACCTGACAAATCACCCACTAGCCCCAGTAATTACCGCCCAATAGCGCTCCTAAACTGTGACTTAAAGATATATTCGAAGCTGCTGGCGGACTGTCTCAAGGCAGTTCTTCCCTCCCTGATCAGTTTGGATCAAGTGGGATTTATTCTGAACAGACAGGCGAGAGATGCCACAAGGAGGGTTGTTGACCTTCTGGAGGTCTTGGAGAGGGGGGAGAGCCCTGGTGCACTCATCTCTTTAGACGCAGAGAAGGCGTTCGATAGGGTGCATTGGGGTATCTGGCTGGGGTCCTGGATAAATTTGCATTCCAAGGCAACATTCGATCTGCCATCTTGGTGTTATACTCCTCCCCGTGTGCAGTGGTTAAAGCAGGGGGATTCACTTCCTCTGCTTTACAGATCACTAATGGGACCCGACAGGGTTGCCCCCTCTCCCCTCTCATCTTTGCTCTTGTTATGGAGCCGCTAGCAGCTATTATTAGGGAGCATCCCACTATTTCGGGGATCACAGTGGGCCCGGTGGATCATAAGATAAGTCTATATGCTGACGATGTCTTATTGACATGCACAGACCCCTCGACCTCTATCCCAGCAATGGTTTCAGTTCTTTCTGAATTCTCAAATGCGTCATATTATAGGCTCAACTTAACAAAATCATCCATCTTCCCTGTCAATATCCCGCCTCCTATGCAACTTGATTTACGTTCCCATTTCCCCTACATTTGGGCTCCAAAGGGTTTCCGATACCTGGGAATTCATATAATGTCCCCAAGAAAGATAGTCAGAAGCAATTGTGAAGCGCTCCTCACCGATCTTAAATCCTTATTTGCTCGCTACTCCACATTCCAACTATCCTGGATAGCCAAGATCCAAACGGTAAAAATGATGGCTCTCCCTAAAATCCTGTACATTATGAGATGTATACCAATGAACTTCCCTCGGAAGTATCTCAATTTATTTCAAGCGGTTCTGGCTAGATTTAACTGTAATGGCAAACCTCATAGACCCTCCCATATTCATCTGGTGGAGTTGGAGTACCTGAAATTGCTGCATATTACTCAGTGATCTCTCTAGACATAGTTAAAATTTTCTGGGCTCAGTCCCCCACTTCTATGTGGCTACAGATCGAAACCTACTTTGCTCCTCGGAGATCCACCAGGCTCCTGCTTGAAATGAATTTATTGCAACGATATTGCCCATAGGATTCATTACTGTCCATGCGTGCTGTTCTGAACCAATGGTTTGGACTTAGTAGACCACATTTCCCTTTTCTCTTTCGATATATAACACTGGATGCGATTGATGCCCTAATACAGGTTTTATCCATGCATCCGTGGAAAGAGAGGGTATTGGGATGCTAGGAGATGTTCTGGGAGAGCGCGGGCTACTGACATTTCCGTCTTTGGTGTCCAAATACTCCCTCCCACCCTACAGTTTCTTTACTCGTCATCGACTCCACCGTTTTGTTAGTTCCATCACTTTACCTGACTTTGACTTTACGACTTACAATCTTCGCCTGCAATCCATCTTCAAACAGACCTTCTATTCCCGACAAGGAGTGACCGTCATTTACAAAGCCCTCATTGACTATAGATCCCAAACCAAACTCCCACATATGTTTAAATGGGAATCTAGACTGGCCTTTTCGGCTTCCCTGGACCAATGGCATGCGGCCTCTGCCCAAGGAACTCGCTTTACATCCTGCTTAAACCACATTGAGCAATCTAAGAAACTTCTGTTGGATTGGTATCTTACTCCAGCTTGTATAGCTAAATTTCGAGGAAGGGCCCCTCCTGCTTCAACACAATGTTGGAAGGGCTGCTCCATACCTGGCACAGAATCTCATATGTCGTGGACCTGTCCAGTGGTTGGATGATTTTGGGGGAGGGGGAAACTTTACTCATCTCGCTCACGGGACTCCCGCTCACACTCGAATCACCACTGGCTCTTTTTGGAATAGATTTGGATACCTTTCCCTCTGTGCTAAGACCGATAATCGCTAATGTCCTCATAGCGGCCCGAATTACAATTGCTGCCCACTGGAGGTCGCCAGAGACCCCTATTAGGGCAGAGGTTATAGCACGCCTAAATCAGCATTTTGCCTATGAGATCATGTTAGCTCATGACCTCACTAGAAGGACTAGAGTCTTGAATTGGTGGGACCCTTGGGTATCCTCAGCACACAATCTGGTTGAGATCCCTGAATAAGTTAGCCTGCATCCAATTGGCACTCTGACTAATACATTTTATATATATGTTAGATTACTCACTTTATAGCTATTGAATTGATGCTCTTCCTGGCCTCTCTTCTGATTACCTTCCCCCCCTTCCTGATTTGTTGTAATACTTCGTACCCCTGAATAGGGGAAATGTTTCTTGTTATTTGATGTTTATGTTAAAACTCAATAAAAAACCAATTGTTTAAAAAAAAAGTAAACTGTTTCCAAAGATCAGCCATTTTTAATTTGGACTCAATAACATCTGTTCTTGTTCCATTCTGTATGACTGGAAGGCATTGCCTAAAATCTCCACCAATGACAAAAACATTTCCTCCAAACAGAATTTCATTCTTTTCAGCAACATTTGTAGTCATTACTTCATGCAGAAGTCTGTCAATTAAGGTCAAAGCATATTTGGGTGCCATGGTGCACTTATCAAGTAACAAAAGATGTGCGATGTTTAACTGTCTTCCAGCAAATGTGTCTTGTTTTATTCTGGAAACGTAAATTTCGTTGACAAGAACTGGTATCCCAAAGAGTGAATGTATAGTGCGCTCTCCTCATAAAAGATTTGCTACAATACCTGTTGCAGCTGATGGCAATACAACTTTTCCCAACCCTCTAATGTGATGCATTAAAGCTTCATATTGGTATGTTTTACCGCTCCCTCCTGGACCGTCAATTAAGAAATATTTTGTCCTTGCATCTGCTTGGTTTTCTCTGGCACTTACAATAGTATCATATGCAATACATTGTTGTTCATTTAAGGAGTTTATTTTCTATGTTTGCCAACAATAATTCGTAAGCTTCATCATACTCTGGAAGTTGTGGAACTTGAGTTGCAGGCTGTGGCAAATTAAAGTCTGAAAATGTTTTTCAATGCAGTAGTAAGACATTTTGGACATCTCGCATGGCATAAGATTGGCAATTTTGACAATCTCCACTTTTGTTGTGAAGACGTAAGCAGTAATCCTCGATTAGATGTTCTTTGAAATTTGTCCAAAGTTGAGCAGGATTTGTAGGTGGTCCATATACACAGATGTAGACAAATAATTGGCGAAGTTGCTTAGGCCATATGTAGGGTAACTGCGTCTTCTAAAGTAAGTGTCCAAACAGTATCATCCAATAAAAGTCCTAAAGCCAAAGCTACAGCTTTAAATGTATCGTGCAATATTCTGTTAACTGTTTTCAAATAATCATAACTTGTAGCTCCTTTTGCATGTAGCAGTAACAGCCGAAGGCAATATCTTTCTTGATCCTTGGCACTAACAGTATACATGCGTCCAATGATTTTGCTAACTCCTCGTTGTTTTGGCTTCCAAGTTTTATTCCAAACGTAATGCTCTGGAATCTCGCGATACAAATACTGCCTTGCGTTGTCGTCACATTGGTTCAGCAAAAACCATTCCATTAATGTTGATGCCGTGCTTAAAGTTTTTTGAGACATCTTCGACTTGACAACTTTCATAGAAATAAAGCTGTTGTTGATTAGGTAAATGGATAGCTAAACGTATAATGGCATGGGACTGTGAATGCATTGGAAATGCAAATATCCTCAAAGCAGCTTCTGGAGCACTCACTTATCTTGAGTCAAGAAAAGTTGATGATTCATCGTGATTGACTGTTGCCTGTTGTATTTCAACATTAGCTTTGTCGTAGCCCTTGTAAATGTACTTGAAAAGATATTTGACACTTTTTATTGAAGCGCAGATTTCTACGTTGATGTGACAGTTGTAGTGTTTTGATAAGTACGGGTTGTATGGGACTATCCATGAGTTATTTATAATTTTTTTTTGTGAACAATGTTATCAATGTTTGCTCGCTGGTAGGATGGGTAGCCATCCAAGTCTTTAACAGTGTGCTGTTTTAACTCCTTTGGAAAGCCTTTAGTACACTTGCCGTTTTCCATGCATGGACTTTTTGGATTTACTTCCCCGCTTGGACCATGAACTATATGAGAGATGACAATATCATACAGTTCAGTATATTTTTCTTGGTTAGAAATTTCAGCCCACACTATGTTGTCAATTTCTTCCTCTGTGTGAAACTTAGAATCCGCATCTAAGATCATAAGTATATGCGCATGTGGGAGACCTCGTTTCTGAAACTCAATGATGTGTACCATTGCTACAACTGTTCCAAAAAGACCATTTTTGATATCTTTCAAAAGGCTGGTGAGTTTGAGTCGAAATGCGCGTGCAACTATGTCCGGCCAGTGTTTCACTTGTTGCCAGGGTTCTAGATTTTCAGTAATTTCCGGCCATTTAGGATTATAGGTCATTGTCACAAAAATGTCAGGCCTTCCATACTTTGTGACTATTGCCATTGCATCTTGATAACGCTGTTACATGTTGAGGGGGCTACCTTCAAACGATGATGGGAGAATTACTGTTTTTCCAATGGGAATTCCCTTTTGAATTGATTGGTTTTGCAAATGTTCTTGAAGAACGCAGTAGACTTCAACTTTAAGTTGTTTTCGGTTCATTCGTATAAAATTTAGACGATTAGCTTCAATTTTAACGTATGCGTCGACTAAGTACTGTTGTGTCAGTTTGCCACCGTTTAAAATAGGATTGAAGTAATTTCGTACAGAAAACTGTAGTACTGCAGTTGTGTAATTTGTCTTAAAGTGCCTTGCTGGTGTAGCTTATCATGCCACCCTTGATCACCTCTTGGAAAGAATAGCGGATACAGAAGAGCATCAAGGTTGTGCAAAATGCTAATTCGCTGTGTCTTAGGAGGTGACCAGAAAAATGCCCACAGGAAAAATGCCCACAGGAAAATTGCCCACATGAAAAATGCCCACAGGAAAATTGCCCACAGGAAAAATGCCCACATGGAAAATTGCCCACATGGAAAATTGCCCACATGGAAAATTGCCCACACGGAAAATTGCCCACATGGAAAATTGCCCACACGGAAAATTGCCCACACGGAAAATTGCCCACACGGAAAATTGCCCACATGGAAATTTGCCCACACAGAAATTTGCCCACATGGAAAATTGCCCACACGGAAAATTGCTAATTGCAGTATCACAAAGTTTCAGATCTCTGATATTTGAGGTGCAAGGTGAGGATGTTCACCTGATATGTGAAAAATGCCCACAGACATGAATGCCAACAGGAAAACAGGGCTGGAGAATAATATAGAATTTTAGGTTATATGCTCTGCAAGACGAGGAATGGTATAGAGGTGTAAGTGAGATGCTTTGCAGGACTGCGGATAGTATAGAGGTGTAGCTGAGATGCTCTGCAAGACAGGGGATGGTATAGAGGTGTAGGTGAGATGCTCTGCAAGATGGGGATGGTATAGAGGTGTAGGTGAGATGCTCTGCAAGACAGGGGATGGTATAGATGTGTAGGTGAGATGCTCTGCAAGACGGGGATGGTATAGAGGTGTAGGTGAGATGCTCTGCAAGATGGGGATGGTATAGAGGTGTAGGTGAGATGCTCTGCAAGACAGGAGATGGTATAGATGTGTAGGTGAGATGCTCTGCAAGACGGGGATGTATAGAGGTGTAGGTGAGATGCTCTGCAAGACGGGGATGGTATAGAGGTGTAGGTGAGATGCTCTGCAGAGCTGTGGGATAGTATAGAGGTGTAGATGAGATGCTCTGCAAGATGGGGGATGGTATAGAGGTGTAGGTGAGATGCTCTGCAGAACTGTGGGATAGTATAGAGGTGTAGATGAGATGCTCTACAAGATGGGGGATGGTATAGTGGTGTAGGTGAGATGCTCTGCAGAACTGGGGGATATTATAGAGGTGTAGGTGAGATGCTCTGCAAGATGGGGGATGGTATAAACGTGTAGGTGAGATGATCTGCAGAACTGGGGATAGTATAGAGGTGTAGGTGAGATGCTGTGCAAGATGGGGGATGGTAAAGAGGTGTAAGTGAGATGCTCTGCAGGGCAGGAGAACAACATAGAATTGTAGGTGAGATGCTTTACAGGGTAGGTTAATAAAGAATTATAGGCGAGAGGCTCTTCAGGGCAGGGGGATAGTATAGAGGTGTAGGTGAGATGCTCTGCAGAACAGGGAACAGTATAGGTGTAGGTGAGATGCTCTGCAGGGCAGTGGGATAGTATAGAGGTATAGGTCACATGGATGTCACACTGATGGTAGCTGATAAAAAAAATGCATAATTGCATCACACTCGTACCACAGTCACATGACCATACGGAAAGCACTCGAGCGACTGTCAATCATCAAAATCCCTCTGATAATGCATACCTTAAGGCCGCGTTACACACAGCGATATCGCTAACAATATCTCTGCAATGTCACAGGTTTTGTGACGTTGCAGCGACCCAACTAGTGAAGTCGCTGCGAGTGACATGCCACAGCAATCAACTCTGAGCTCGCTGATTGCTAGTCGCTGCGGAATGGCCGGGACCATTTTCCCATCGTTGGTCCAGCATCCATTGGCATGTGTGACAGGGACAACGACCAGCGATCCCCATCCTGTGCCCGAGACATTGGGCGATCCCAGTGAGCGTCAGGGGACGCAGCATCGGTACGTGGATCACCCAGTGTGACTGCAGACTAGCGATCACATAGCGATGTTCCAGCGATCCCTGTCAGGTGGGATTGCTGGTGGGATCGTTGAAACATCGCTATGTGTAACGGGACCTTTAGTGTGCCTGTACCCTATAGGTGAGATGTTCTGCAGGCAGAAGAATGGTATAGAGTTATAGGTGAGATGCTGTGCAGCAAAGAAGAATGTCGGGGGAAATTGCTCACATAGAATTGCCCACTAAGATGATAATGTATTAGACCTGCAGTCCCATGTAACTCCACAGATAATCCAGTGATACTCCTGTGAGTACAGAGAGCAGTGATGGGTCCTCTGAATCTGCTGCTGGTTCGGTTCTGCTGTTTTGGGCTGGTGGGAGGGAGGAGTAAGGCAGAATCACTGAGAGATGAGAGCAGACTGGATCTATCTATTGCAGATAATGACTGACTGCTACAAACCACAGATCTTCAGCATTTCTGCACTAGGTCCACTGTAATTCACAAGATGATCACAGATCATGTGAATCCTCTCATCTTGCACCTCAAATATCAGAGATCTGAAACTTTGTGATGCTGCAAATGGCAGTTTTCTGTGTGGGCAATTTTCCTGTGGGCAATTTTCCATGTGGGCAATTTTCCGTGTGGGCAATTTTCCGTGTGGGCATTTTTCCTGTGGGCAATTTTCCTGTGGGCATTTTTCCTGTGGGCATTTTTCCTGTGGGCATATTTCAGGGAACCGTCTTAGGAAGCAAAGGGTTGTTTAGGTCTGGCTTAAGATGGACTAATATATCCCTTTGAAAACGAGGCTCTCCATCATTGTTTTGAAAAAGAACTGCAACCTCACTTACACATGGTTTGTTATAATGTCGGGGATCTTGTGTATGTTCTTGTTTAATTGCCATGACAATAGAAGGCATTTCAGTCCCATTTTGTATAGCCCGCTGTTGCTCCTCAGCTTCAATGTCTTTTAGCATACAATATGCGGCAGCAAATGGGCTGATTTGTTGTAACTGTACGGCAATGAGATTCATCAGTTCAGCATTACACTTTTCGTTTTCTTTGAGAATCATCCTTTGTTCTGTAGCCTCATTTGCATCAAGGATGTATAATTGTGCAAATTTTGGTGGTTGTCCTATTTCTGGGTAAAGTGTTCCAGTGCGGTGGTAGATCTGGCCATGAATTTTAAAACAATACGGTCCGAATACAGGGGGCGGTGCAATGTTGGCACCAAATGAAGCAAACGCATGAGAACTGTTGATGCTTCTGATATTGTCCATAAAATTTCTACTGTGTTGATGCGTTCCTTTCATCAATTGCTCAAACAGATCTGAGTAGTGAAGTCTCAGTAGCATAACTTTCCTTTTTTGGCAGCATTGAGTAAACTTATTGTCAGATGGTTTTTCATCAATAAAATTTAGAGAGTTGCATGTAGAGCAAACTACATTCATATTCCTACAGTAGTGTTGAATAATTGTCGTTTCATCATTTGTGACATAACATGCAAGTTGTTGAATATTCTCCTGGGCTTGCCTTAGTTGGTAGAGCATTCGTGTTGTATGAATGGCGCGAACATGTTGTCTGTTTGCCCTGTCTTCTGGAGATTCACTCAGCCGACACTGTCTATGAGATTCAGCATATTGGGCTTGTCTGGCAGCAGTTTGTTGTGGTGTCTCCTGTTGCCGACGATGTCTGTGAGATGCCGCATCCTGGGCTTGTCTCACGGCAGTTTGTTGTGGTGTCTCTTGGTATCGACATTGTCGTCGCCTTGCTGCTTCTGCAGCTTTTCTGTCATCGTCATTGGTGTATTTGCGCTTACGACCAATTGAATAAACATGACTGAAGTAGTTCAGACTGTCACTGACACAACGTGTGAAGTAAATGTGACTGAAGAACAGCACTCTATGACTGACAGACCTTGTAAACAGGAGTGAAGTGCGTCACACTATGACTGACAGACCTTGTAAACAGGAGTGAAATGCGTCACACTATGAGTGGCAGACATTGTAAACAGGAGGGAAGTGTGTCACACTATGACTGACAGATCATGTAAACAGGAGTGAAATGCGTCACACTATGACTGACAGCCTTGTACACAGGAGAGAAGTGCATCACACTATGAGCGGCAGCCTTGTAAACAGGAGTGACGTGAGTCACAATATGAGTGGCAGTTCAAATTGTGCGCCAATATACCAAGCCGTGCTCCTCTTCGCTGATTGGTTGCCGCCAGCTGCGGCGACCAATCAGTGCACTTGGCGCGTCTTTTAGCACCAAGCCGCCTTAAAAATAAGAGATTAGTGAATAAGGACTGTTTAAAAATCAGGATCCTTCAGATGTAATCTTGCCCGATGTTTATGTTGCAGTATGATGTCACATAATACCACCACTTTCAGATCGACTAAGAACAATGTGTTATTTAATATTAAGTTCTTCTTGACTTGCAAAACTTCCTATGTTATTTATCTTATTCAGTGTGAATGCAGGCTACAATATATAGGAAAAATGATGCAGGAACTTCACAACCGCATTAATTCACACTGACATAATATTAAGGAAGGTTTTTTACTTCATGGGTAGTCTAAGCACTGTTTGATTAAACACAATAAGAAATCTTGTATTAAGCTGGTTGCGATCGATCATGTACCAGAGGGCATAGAGATAGAGATACCAGTCTGGCAAGGAAAGAGATAGACATGATTACTTACCGGTAATTGTGTTTTATGGAGTCCACGACAGCACCCACATGAGAGAGGGGATCCGCCCACCAGGATAGGAAACCTACAGATAAAAAGGGGCGGTCCCCCTCGCTCCCTCAGTTTGTTTACAGAGTATGAGGGGAACCGCAGAGTTAAGAGAAGCATAACACATCCCATAATAAACAGTACAAGTATAAACCCAAGAAACCCGGGCAATGCCCATGGAGCAAAATAACACACACACCAAAACAACGTGACAAGGGAGGGAAGTGAGTGGGTGCTGTCGTGGACTCCATAAAACACAATTACCAGTAAGTAATCATGTCTTTTCTTCTCGCCACGACAGCACCCACATGAGAGAATTGCAGAGAGCAAGACTAGGGAGGGACAACAGTGCTGAGGACAGATCTCCCGAAAGCCAAGTCAGAGTCAGAAGACAACTGCAAACGATAGTGGGAATAAAAGGTAGAAGGGGATGACCAAGTGGCAGCCTTACAAATAGCTTCAATGGAGACCGCAGCGCGCTCGGCCCGTGAAGAAGCCATAGCCCTAGCAGAATGCGCACGCACACCCTCCGGAGGACTGCGTCCCGTCACCAAGTAGGCCAAGCAGATGGCATCCCGGATCCATCTAGACAACGTGCTCTTAGTAACAGCAAACCCCCGACGATGACCCTGGAAGGACACAAACAGAGCCCTACTCTGCCGATAGGTGCTAGTCCTATCAAGGTAGTGTAAGACTAATCTCCTGACATCTAGCGTATGAAACCGCTGTTCCTCTGGAGAACCCGGAGTAGGAAAAAAGGAAGGGAGGAAAATCTCCTGACTCCGATGAAACCGGGAAGCGACCTTAGGGAGGTAGGAAGGATCCGGTTTCAAGACCAGCCTATCTGGCAAGACGGACAGAAAGGGAGGATCAATAGACAAAGCCTGGAGATCACCCACCCGCCTTGCAGAAGTAAGGGCCACCAGTAATGCCGTCTTGAGAGACAGGGACCTAAGGGAGGCTGCCTCGAGAGGTTCAAAGGGGGGCCCCATTAGGGAGTCAAGGACCAGATCCAAATCCCACGGGGCCACCCGAGCAATATGAACCGGGGTGCTACGCTCACAAGCCGCTATAAACCGAGAGACCCATCTGTCACCCGCCACATCTGAACCATACAACGCCCCCAAGGCCGAAACATGGACCTTAAGGGTGTTGACTGAAAGCCCCAACTCTCGACCTTTCTGAAGAAACGCCAGAATAGAAGGGATGGGAACAAGTGGAGTAAAAGGAGCAGTATGGAACTGAAGGAATTTCCGCCAGACCCTAGCATAAATCCGTGTCGTAACCTCCTTCCTACTCAAGAGAAGGGTGGAAATAAGCTGCTCTGAAAACCCACACAATCTTAACAGGCTCCTTTCAAGTTCCAAGCCGTCAAGTGGAGCCCCTTCACCTGAGGGTGATGGCAAGGACCTTGAGAGAGCAGGCCTGGAACAGAAGGAAGCAGCCACGGGTCGGACACTGACATGGCTCTGAGCCAGGAAAACCACGGCCTCTTGGGCCAAAATGGGGCAATGAGAATCACCCTCGCCCCCTCGTCCCTGATCTTCCGGATGACTACTGGAAGCAAGTTCATGGGAGGAAACGCATAGGCCAGCCGAAAGGCCCAAGGGAACTGGAGGGAATCCAACAACTCCGGCTCGTCCGTGAAATCCAGGGAGGCAAACCGGCTGACTTGCCTGTTGGCCCTGGTTGCAAACAAATCTATGTCCGGAAGACCCCACAAGGCAACTATCTTCCGGAAGGTCCGACGGCAGAGGGCCCACTCGCCCTGATGGAGGGTATGGCGACTCAGAAAGTCCGCTGTTAAGTTGTCGACACCCCGGATATGGAGGGCCGAAAGGGACAACAGGTTGGCCTCTGCTAGGTTGAGGATAGCCACCGCTGTAGACAGCAGCGTCCGGGATCGAGTACCTCCCTGCTTGTTGATATATGCCACCGACGTGGTGTTGTCTGACAAGATCCGAACGTGCGAACCCCGCAGCTGTGGAAGAAAATGACGGAGAGCAAGGTGGATAGCTTTTAACTCCCGTAAGTTGGAAGAATCGGAAGATTCCTCCACCGACCAATGACCCTGAGCTAAACTGGCCCCCAGGTGAGCCCCCACCCGTCTGGATTGGCATCAGTCAGAAGGATCTGAGAAGGCCGAACTACCCAGGGAACCCCCCTGGAAAGGTGAAGCGGGTCCACCCACCAGGCAAGAGACTCCACAGCGTCCGGAGGCAAGGTAAGACGACCCTGAAGCCGACCCTGCAAGGCAACCTCCGCCAGCAAAACCGCCTGTTGCAATGGCCGCGTATGAAACTGCGCCCACTGAACTGCCGGGATGCAAGACGAAAGGGAACCCAACAGGGACATGGCCTCCCGTAATGACAGGGAAGGGTGAGCAATAACCTGGCTGACCCTAGCTCTGATATGAGATATCTTGTCATCCGGAAGGAGGCAGAGCTGACTTACAGAGTCCAGAAGGAGACCCAGAAAAGATTGATGAGTCACGGGAGTTAGTCTGGACTTCCCCTAGTTGATGATCCAGCCCAAGTCCTGCAAAGATGAGATGACATGAATCACACGGGACTGACACTGTTCGAAAGAGTTACCCACTATCAAAAAGTCATCCAAATACGGCACAATGAGCGTGTCCTGGTGCCGCAAAAAAGCCATCACCTCGGACATTAGTTTGGTGAAGACACGAGGAGCCGTTGAAAGACCAAAAGGCATTGCTGTAAATTGGAAATGTCGAGTCCGTCCCTCCCAGACGACTGCCACCCGCAGAAACTGCTGGTAATCGACGTGGATGGCGACATGATAATAAGCATCCTTGAGGTCCAGGACCGCCATGAAACATCTAGGGAATAACAATTTGATCGTGGAATTAATAGATTCCATTTTGAAGGACCGGACCGCCAGGAAGGAATTTAATTTCTTTAAATTAATAATGGTCCGAAAGGAACCATCTGGCTTAGACACCAGGAACAAGGGGGAGTAAAACCCCTTTCCTTCCTGGCCTACCGGAACCTCAACAAGAACATGTTTGGACAACAGGGATTGAATTTCCAGGACCAGGGCACGCTGATGATGCGACGGAGGGGAGGTAAGGACAAACGAATCTGGAGGAGAACGGGCAAAGTCCAGAGTAAGACCGGAGGCAATCAACCTCAGAATCCAGGGACTAGAGGAGATAACAGCCCAACGATCAGAAAAAACCGACAACCTACCCCCCACTGGGAGATCTGACCTAACGGTACTTTTTTCCAGGTTTGAAGGAGGAGGACCCCCCAAACAGGGCACCCCGTTGTTTACCCTCCTTGGGTTCCCAACGGTCCCGGTTCTCCCTATACGACCTCTTCTGGCCGAACGGACGTCTCCTGAAGGCTCTCCTATAAGATGGAACAGGCGGGTTAGGGAACCCCCTCTTACGGTCAGCTGCCTTAGCCAGAATATCATCCAAGTCAGGACCGAAGAGGTACTCACCACGGAAGGGGAGCGTACACAACTTGGACTTGGATTGAGAATCGCCCTTCCACCCTTTAAGCCACAGGGCCCGACGAGCCGAGTTGGTCAGGCCTGCAGACCGAGCTGCCAGGCGCAAAGAATCAGCAGACACATCCGCCAAATAAGCCGAGGCCCCACGAATGAATGGAAGAGATGACAGCAACTGGTCCCTGGGAACCCCTGACCTAATCTGATCCTCAAGCTGATCTATCCAGACCAACAGGGATCTGGCAGTACATGTAGCCGAAATAGCGGGTTTAAAGGCCCCTGTGCTAGACTCCCAAGAGCGTTTAAGCAACATCTCGGCTTTCCGGTCCAGCGGATCGGCCAGCAACCCTGCATCCTCTACCGGGAGGGTGGAACGCTTAGACGTGGAGGCCACCGCAGCATCCACCTTCGGGACCTTGGACCATGTAGCTAAGTCCTCATCATCGAAGGGATATCTCCGCCTGGAAGAAGAAGGAAGAGCCCCACGTCTGTCCTGCTTATCCCACTCCCGATACACCAGATCTTTGAGAGCCGCCACCACAGGGATAGCTCGTCTCTTCTTCTCCGAGAGGCCGGTGAACATGATATCCTGTGTCGAACGAGACTCCCGAGAATCAGGCACTTCCATAGTGTGGCGGATAGACTTGACAAGGTTATCCACACTGTCCAGGGGGAAACAGGACTTTCCCTCATCATCCGATGAGGAAGAAGAAGCAGGAGAGGCCGATGGGGACCTGAAGACACCCTGAGACCTAACCGGGCTGCCCTCCGGAGAGGACACACCAGGGGACACAGGCTTCCTAGCCCTGGAGGAACCGGGCCGAGAAAGAGCCACCTCACTGAAGGACAACAATTCCTCCCGGATCATAGAGCGAATGTCCGCCGTTTTAACAGAGGACTCCTCCTGCAAGGTCTGATTTATACAGGCTTGACACAGACGCTTCACATATGCCTCAGGAAGGGGCTGTGTACACAAAGCGCATTCTTTATGCTTCAGTTTTTTGCCCTTCTTAGCCTAAGAAAAAATAGAAAGGGAGGAGATCAGCAGAGGTGTAGAGAACACACACACCCCGTGAGCTGTGCATACTGACCGGGTCAGGAGGTGTAGGACCAGCCTGTGATGGTTGACCAGTCTTATTCCGGTCACTTCGGTCAGCAGACCCAGCCTCCTTGCTGCGCCCACTGCCACCACGAGTTTTGCTGGATGGCTGTAAGTCAGCGTCAGGCTGCTGCAGCCCCCCTGCCCCAGGAGACGACATCACAGGGATCAGAACACCATCGGCGCTGCAGCCGCACTGTCTATTATCACCCGTGCTGGGGCCACCTCCCCGGCCGCCCGGAAGCAACCGCACTACTTCCGGGTTAGAAGCGCTTCAAGCTACTGCGCAGGCGCCGGCGCGGCCCGGAAGCCGGCGCAGTGATCCGAAGGCGACCGCCGCGGCCACAGTCTCCCCACACTCCCCAGAGAGAGCCCGGACCCCACCGCGCCGACATCCCGCCCCACCACCGGGAGACACGGACCCGCCCACCACTGGGCACGGCCCCCATCCCCCGCGAAATGGCGGCAAAAACGTCCGCGCCACAGAGCCATAGCCCCCCCCAGGAAGCGAAGGCGCTGCTACCGCAGGAGACAGCCAAAAGGCCTGTCACATACATACCTCTGGGCCCCCTGGCTGCCCCTGGTCACCGTGGATGAATGCAGCTTGCCCATACTGCACCGCGCTCCCACGAGTCAGGGTGGATACCCAACGCTGACAACGTGACATCCTAGTCAGCCGAGGGGAGAGCCGGAAACCGGACTTCCCGACGCTGCTTCTGGAGTTCCAGGCCCTGCCGTTCTCAAAGATACCGCACAGAGGCTGATTGAACCCAGGTAAGCCTTTTTGCTGCAGGTTCCCATCAGGACAGGAAACCAAACTGAGGGAGCGAGGGGGACCGCCCCTTTTTATCTGTAGGTTTCCTGTCCTGGTGGGCGGATCCCCTCTCTCATGTGGGTGCTGTCGTGGCGAGAAGAAAATATTGGATACATAGATTGCATACCTTGCAACCACACGGGCTTAATGAAGTATCCGATCTATTTAAATAGACTAGGTAGCTGCCGCTTTTGACAAGAGAGGGTAGCATTATTATCCCTCTTGATAATGTGGAGCCCACTGGGATGGGGTACTCGGTACCGGGAAAGGGTATCACGGGGGTTATCATTGCGGTCCTTGGTCGGGACCGTGTCCCGAGCCCACAAGTAAAAGGGGTTATTTACAGGGATTTGTCGTGACGCCACCCACGGGTTGCCGGGTTGTTGTGACGCCACCACTGCTGCTGCTGTCTGCTGCCAGGAGGATGGTTGGTGCTGCAGCCGGATGAATGAGCCCACCGTGGGTCGGGGCTGCTCCTGACAGGATGAAATATGTATATACACTTCAATGTGCAGGGAATTACACACGGGAGACTGGAGCAGGGTTCATCGGGTTTTACTACCAGTTCTTTCTGAGTGCAAACAGTTTACAGCGCAGTTCTTTTACACAGTTAACTCCGGACCATCACTGAACCCTCTGCAGCTAGGTTTCCTTCTAAGACCCTTCACTTTCCTGACTCCGTTCAGGCTTTCTCTACTAGTCTCCTTCCCAGTGTGCTGTCTGGTGGCAACTTGGTCCCTTCAGTGGCTTCTCCCTATGTGTGTGGATGGCAAGCCGGGTCTTATTTGTTGCTGCACCTCCTGCACGGTGTGGTGGGAGTCCAGACTTGGAATCTGAACCCCCCGTCGGTATGTCCATGTACCGGCGTGTAGCTACGATCACCCAGAGCCGACTCTCTGGTCCCAGCCTAGCCTTGGGCGTTCTTATCTTGCAAAGGATCGCTGGGCTCGTCCTACCCGTGTGATTACCTGGGTACTTCAGGGGATCCTTTCTCTCTGTCAGCCTCTGTCAATGCTGCCAGTTTCCTCGGACCCCGCTGTGCTGGTCCGGTCTCTCCCCTTTCCCTTAGGCTTCAGGCTATGGAGCGGACTTTCACTCCAGGGAACGGTGTCTCACAGGATTCTGCACCTCCAGGGAGCCCAAACATTCAAGAAGGTGTCCTTTCTACTTGTCTTGGCTGCTCAGCTCACTCCTTGTCTTTACAGTTCAGCACCCATTGGCCTACTCACTCACTACTTCCTGTTTTCCCCTTTTGTACTCAGTCTGTCACCTTGCCTACGTTCCACCCACTTGTAACTGGCCCTACCACCCCTTGCCCGCCTAGAGTCCCGGGCTCCGGGTTGGGTCTTGTGTCGGTGGGTGTGTGTTTGAAGGTGGTTTATGCAAAACCTGTGACTACCTCCTGGCTGCAGTTCCTACCTATGGCCACCCTAGTCGCAGGGGCGCCTCATT
This sequence comes from Allobates femoralis, assembly GCA_033576535.1. NCBI lineage: Eukaryota > Metazoa > Chordata > Amphibia > Anura > Aromobatidae > Allobates > Allobates femoralis. Next base: position 156,271,858 of record JARQOC010000011.1, on the reverse strand, counting down.
AACCCGGAGTTAAACTGGCGTGTCCCCATGCCATCTGGCATGGTTCCCCCTGAAAAACATTTTATTTTATTAAAACATTAATATTAAGCAGACTTATTCTTCCTTTTAAGGAGGCACAGGTTCTTAAACGTTACTGAAACTTTAACTTAACTATTTACATGTCAAAACACAGGGTTACACTTTACTCTTGGCTATAAGTGCTGAGACCTCCAGGCCCCCGGGTCACCAGCTTGTGGCCAAGGTGTTACTCTCCGTGCCGGCATCTTACACCACACTTTTTTTTAACCCTTTAGAACACGGGTTACACCGTCAACAGTTCAGTCTTAAGAGTTCTGTGGCATAAATATACCGGCTCTTCATGCACATCTTTCAAGTGCAAAAGTTCAAAATGTTCACATTTTAGAAAGGCACATTACTTTTCTCAAAAAGTATAAAGAAACTCTAAAAGTGGGCACAAGTGTTTCAAAAACTTTCAAAAACATACTTTGCCGTCTCAGTTCAAGTTCTGTGCACTCAGTCTCACAGTGCTACTTGGTCATAAAACCAATGGGGAGCACACAGGGTGCTCAACTATTTACAATTAATGTTCGTACCATTCATCGTTCATGATACATAAAAGACAAACAGGGGGAAAAGGCTATTCACTCATTCAGGTATGGGATGGGGTCAATAAGGAACACATCACATTCACTTACAGTTACTTGTAGAAGTCCGGGTTCCTCACTCCTTCTTCTTTTTCCATGGCAGGACCTCTGGTTTTCGCCTCGTGGGAAACATCTCCAATGACTCTAAGGCACTGCTCAACAAATAACTGCATATTGTCTGCGTTGCCGTATCCACCATGGTCGTCGTAACATCATCTGCGACGGTTGTTTCCACGCTGCTTACCGCCGATTGCAAATCTGTAGTGTCCTCTGGTGCAGTCGTAGAATTCGGGTGTTCTGTTTCTACGGGGTCATCCTCTCTTTGTGATCTAAGGGACAGTCTCTTAACTCTTATGCCGTACGGGCCTCGCTCTCCTTGTACCATAATGTACGACACCCACTGTCCAACTATAACTTCCCGATCCGGGTGTTTTTCAGGAAGGTACTTCTCTACATCCCTCCGATTGATGAAAATGTCTGTCTGACCCGGGTTCTCTGGCAAAAGCATATTCGTCTTCTGGCTTGACCTTAACTATTTTTCCTTCATGTCGCGGGGATCTGGTGATAGCTGAATCCCACTGGGCAACAGTCTTGGAGTACTGGGTACGAGCTATCATTTCCTGCTTTTGGACCAGCTTCTCTGCTTCCTCTCTCTCCCATCTCTGAACACATCTCCTCAAATATTCCTCCCAGGTCACTACTTCTATGGGGCCTATTCCAGCAGCAGGGTACCCAGGGAAGCCCATCATGTCCTCCTCTTTCTCATCCCGTTCCCACCAATAACGGAGCTGCTCTCCTCTCGCCTCGGTGGATGCAGGGGCCGGTATCAGGGGCTCCGGTAGCTGCAGACATCCTTCCCCCAGAGCTCCGAGAGGATCGAACACACCTGCAACACTTTGTGGTACAGCCTCAGGGATGGACACATCGACCAGAACTTCTGTTCCGCGATCTTCCTCGCCCCGGGTGGTTCCATAGGTCTGGGCCCATTCACTGTGCTGGGTCAGGAGCCTCTCATAATGGTCTCTAATACCAGTACGGACCCGGGTGGTTTCAGGGACATGGACCCCTCTGGGCTGCTCTGTAAGATCCTGGCGATACTGGTTACAGTCAATCTGTACCAGGGTCCTTGATTCAACTTGAACCCGTGTTAGCTGAGGGGGTAGCAGCCTCAGTACACCCCGCCGGGTGTCTCGGACCTCCGGAATTTTCCTGCCGCCTTCTGCCATAACGCCTTGGTCACCTAATCTCTCTCCCTGGCCGGGTTCCTCCACGATCAAGTCTTGTGGGCCCTCTGGGATCAATTTGGGTCTCCCAATCTGGTTGCTTAGCCTGGCGTCCTCTTCTTCCATCCGAGTGTCTCGTAATTTAGGCTGCACACCATCCTGTTGCTCGCCCGCCTTATTTGGGCGTCTTCTTCCGCTCCCGCCTTATTCTTATTGGCTGTTGCAGTTTGGGGCGGAGGTTCTTCCTTGGGATTGATGGCTGGCTCCCCCGGAGTTAAGGGGATCCAGGGCAGGCCTTTCTTTCCCTGCTCTGGACTGGGCTGGCCCACAATGGGGGGTATGGACACACCTCCTCTGCACATGGCCTCAGGCTCCTATGGCCGCCATTATGCCCATATTTTTGATAGAACGGTCCAAATCACGAGTTTTAGGCACATGGAGTCCGGTTCTGTTGGACCGGGTCCATCCTGTTTGTGACGCCAAGTTGTGGAGCCCACTGGGACGGGGTACTCGGTACCGGACCGAGGTATCACGGGGTTATCACGGCGGTCCTTGGTCCGAACCGTGTCCCGAGCCCACAAGTAAAAGGGGTTATTTACAGGGATTTCTTGTGACTCCACCCACAGGTTGTGGTCAATGGGGGACCACCGCTGCTGCTGTCTGCTGCCAGGAGGATGGATGGTGCTGCAGCCGGATGGATGAGCCCGCCGTGGGTCGGGGCTGTTCCTGACAGGATGAAATATGTATATACAGTTTAATGTGCAAGGAATCACACATGGGAGACTGGAGCAGGGTTCACCGAGTTTTACTAGCAGTTCTTTCTCAGTACAAACAGTTTACAGCGCAGTTCTTTTACACAGTTAACTCCGGACCATCACTGAACCTTCTACAGCCAGGTTTCCTTCTAAGACCCTTCACTTTCTTGGCTCCTTTCAGGCTTTCTCTACTAGTCTCCTTCCCAGTGTGCTGTCTGGTGGCAACTCGGTCCCTTTTGTGGCTTCCCCCTATATGTGTGGATGGCAAGCTGGGTCCTATTTGTTGCTGCACCTCCTGCACGGTGTGGTGGGAGTCCAGACTTGGAATCTGAACCCCCCGTCGGTATGTCCGTGTACCGGCGTGTAGCTACGGTCACCCAGAGCTGACTCTCTGGTCCAAGCCTAGCCTTGGGCGTCCTTATCTTGCAAAGGATCGCCGGGCTCCGTCCTACCCGTGTGATTACCCGGGTACTTCAGGGGATCCTTTGTCTCAGTCAGCCTCTGTCAACGCTGCCAGTTTCCTCGGACCCCGCTGTGGTGGTCCGGTCTCTCCCCATTCCCTTGGGCTTCAGGCTATGGAGCGGGCTTTCTCTCCAGGGAACGGTGTCTTGCAGGATTCTGCGCCTCCAGGGAGCCCAAACCTTCAGGAAGGTGTCACTTTCTACTTGTCTTGGCTGCTCAGCTCACTCCTTGTCTTTACAGTTCAGCACCCATTGGCCTACTCACTCACTACTTCCTAATTTCCCCTTTTGTACCCGGTCTGTCACCTTGCATACGTCCCACCCACTTGTGACTGGCCCTACCACCCCTTGCCTGCCTAGAGTCCCGGGCTCCAGGTTGGGTCTTGTGTCGGTGGGTGTGTGTTTGAAGGTGGTTTATGCAAAACCTGTCACTATCTCCTGGCTGCAGTTCCTACCTGTGGCCACCCTGATCGCAGGGGCGCCACAATAATATATAGGCCGCATTATATCATACATTCTCTGTGGTAAGAGAGTAAACTTCTTAGGGTGCTTCATATAATGTGATGAAACTAGTGTGGCGCCCCTGCGTCCAGGAGGCCACAAAGGGAACTGCAGCCAGGCAGGTAGGACAATTGTTGCACATCAACACCCTCACAGCCCATACAACCCACGTACAGTAGATGGCAGCATCCAGCCCTGAGATTGGAGACTCTAGGCAAGCGAGGGGTGGTGGATTTAGAGGAGTGGGTTGGGCACACACGTAGTCAGGTGACTTGACAGTAGAAATAGTGAGGGGGAGGAGGAAGGAGTTCAGTAGGACATAGTGAGCCGAGCAGACAAGATCAAGAGTAGGCCCAGGGTGCTGAGCAGCAAAGACAGAGACCAGAAGCTGAGGAGCACAGCACAGGCCGAGAGACAGCAGAAGGTTGAGCTAAGCTGAGCAGGAGAAAGACACACACGTCCTGGAAGAGTGAAGGTGTAAGGAGCGCAGAATCTGTACCGAGCCAGGGTGAGCTGGAGGAGAGAGAAAGCCTATCCGGAGCCAGATCCCCAGGAGTGTGAGGAGACGGAGAGGGACGGTGATACCCGGGCCCTAGGCATACAGCTGAAGCTACCAACTGCAGGCGGAGTAGCCCTCCTATGAAACTGAAAGACGCAGAGAGAAAGAGACTGGTAGAGCCTCACACTTGAGGACTGCTGGAGGCTGGGCTGAGTAGAGTGTCGGCTCTAAAGGGGACCGTAGTTTACCCAGCGTTCCCAGACACCAATGGGGGGACCACAGCTACACGTTGGGTCCCCACCCCAAAGGACAGGCATCTCAGTGACGACCAGGAGGACCCACAGGGGCCCGAGTCACCGCCATACTGTCCGGAGACACCCACCAAGTGTACACAGAACGTTAACAGCCCGGAAAGGACACAGAGACAGTGTGAGGGGTCACAGAGAGAGAGACCTGGCTGCAGAGATTAAGGGAACCCCGGAGGGAGAGTGTGCCTGTGTACTTGAACTGAGACTTGTAAGAACTGTAACTGAAGTGTAAACTGTCTTGAAGAACTTTGAGAGTAAACACGGAAAACCCTGCATCTGCCTCCCTTGTATCTCTGCGTGAATGCTATTCCCTCATACAGGATTACAACGACCCTGCAACTGAAGAGCCTGTCAGCTCCAGCACTGAGGAGAGATTTCTGCAGCATCTGGCTAGTAAGTGAATTGCACCAAGCCTGCACACTACACCATAGACTTAACCCTTACTACCCCGGGGAACACAGTTCTACCCACTGGAACTATCCCATCTATGCTGCAATTCCATCATGCCCGGAGGTTCTGAAGCAGCGGCGGCACCGCATATAGTGGGTGGCGTCACGACTGACAATCCCCTGTAAATATTTCCCTTTTATTGCCGAGCCCAGGACACGGTCCGGACCAGGACCACCCGTGACTTCCTCAGTAGCAGACCGGTCCGGTACCGAGTACCCCCCATCCCAGTGGGCCCGACACTAGCTGTTGTAATTCTGTGGGGAACGTGCTGAGGTGTCTATCCTTTGAGATATTCAGTATGTGATTAGTGGGAATAGCTCCTGGGGTTCAGTGTAGGTGTCAATTGAATGGGAATGTGGGACCTGGAGACCAGTTCTGGGATCAAGTCCTCTATTAACCCTTAAGTGACTCTTTGGGTGCTGTTGGAGACAAAATAATAATTTTTATGATACTATTTAATTTGTATTGATATGTGTAATTTTTTGGTGACTGTGTTATATGAAATTGAATGTAGCGTATATACTCGTGTATAAGCCGAGTTTTTCAGCCCAAAATTTGGGCTAAAAAGTCACCCCCTCGGCTTATACACGGGTCAATACGGTAGGCTGCGTGGTGGGGGCTGTGGAGGCTGGAGGAGGCGGGGGGAGGCTGCTGTATGAGCGGCCCCGTCACGTGGGGCCGCTCATTATATATGCACTGCTTCCCCCTGTCAATCAGCGGCAGGGGGAAGCAGTGCATATATGCCCCCAAATGCTGGCACTCTCCCCCCTTGTAAGGGCCCCCCCCCGCTGCATATCTTACCATCCCGGTCTTCTGCACAGCGCCGCTCCTCGGTGCTCCGTTCTTCATGCTCCCGTCCTGCTACATCCGGGATCTCCGGCCGTCGCAGGCATATGACGTCATCGCGCGGGGGATCCCGGATGCAGCGAGGACGGAGCATGGAGAACGGAGCACCGAAGAGCGGCGCTGTGCAGAAGACCGGGATGGTAAGATAAGCAGCGGGGGGGGGCCCTTACAAGGGGGGCGAGTGCCAGCATTTGGGGGCTGCTATATACCCCCTGGGGGCTGCTGTATACTACCACTGGGGCTGTATATACCACTGGGGCTGTATATACCTCTGGGGCTGCTGTATACTACCACTGGGGCTGTATATACCACTGAGGCTGCTGTATACTACCACTGGGGCTGTATATACCACTGGGGCTGCTGTATACTACCACTGGGGCTGTATACTACCACTGGGGCTGCTGTATACTACCACTGGGGCTGTATATACCACTGGGGCTGCTGTATACTACCACTGGGGCTGTATATACCTCTGGGGCTGCTGTATACTACCACTGGGGCTGTATATACCTCTGGGGCTGCTGTATACTACCACTGGGGCTGTATATACCTCTGGGGCTACTGTATACTACCACTGGGGCTGTATATACCACTGGGGCTGTATATACCTCTGGGGCTGCTGTATACTACCACTGGGGCTGTACATACCACTGGGGCTGTATATACCACTGAGGCTGCAGTATACTACCACTGGGGCTGTATATACCACTGGGGCTGCTGTATACTACCTCTGGGGCTGTATATACCTCTGGGGCTGTATATACCTCTGGGGCTGCTGTATACTACCACTGGGGCTGTATATACCTCCGGGGCTGCTGTATACTACCACTGGGGCTCTATATACCACTGGGGCTGCTGTATACTACCACTGGGGCTGTATATACCACTGGGGCTGCTGTATACTACCACTGGGGCTGCTGTATACACCTCAGGGCTGCTGTATACTACCACTGGGTCTGCTGTATATACCTCTGGGGCTGCTGTATACTAACTACTGGGGCTGCTGCTGTATATACCACTGGGGCTGCTGCTGTATACTACCACTGGGGCTGTATATACCACTGGGGCTGCTGTATACACCTCGGGGCTGCTGTATACTACCACTGGGTCTGCTGTATATACCTCTGGGGCTGCTGTATACTAACTACTGGGGCTGCTGCTGTATATACCACTGGGGCTGCTGCTGTCTATACCACTGGGGCTGCTGCTGTATACTACCACTGGGGCTGCTGCTGTATACTACCACTGGGGCTGCTGCTGTATACCTCTGGGGCTGCTGCTGTATACCTCTGGGGCTGCTGCTGTATATACCACTGGGGCTGCTGCTGTATACTACCACTGGGGCTGCTGTATATACCTCTGGGGCTGCTGTATACTAACTACTGGGACTGCTGCTGTATATACCACTGGGGCTGCTGCTGTATATACCACTGGGGCTGCTGCTGTATACTACCACTGGGGCTGCTGTATATACCTCTGGGGCTGCTGTATACTAACTACTGGGGCTGCTGCTGTATATACCACTGGGGTGGCTGCTGTATACTACCACTGGGTTGCTGTATCGCATATACCCTGGGAACGGCTGCTGTATGCTACCACTGGCTGCGTCTTGCTGTATATAACGGGCTGCTGCTGTATATACCACTGGGGGCGGCTGTATATACCACTGGGGTGCTGTATACTACCACTGGGGTGCTGTATATACCCTGGGGGCTATCGTGTTTATACCACTGGGGCTGCTGCTGTATATACCACTGGGGCTGTATATACCCTGGGGCTGCTGTATACTACCACTGGGGCTGCTGTATATACCACTGGGGCTGCTGCTGTATATACCACTGGGGCTGCTGCTGTATATACCACTGGGGCTGCTGTATACTACCACTGGGGCTGTCTGTATACTACCTACTGGGGCTGCTGTATATAACACTGGGGCTGCTGCTGTATATACCACTGGGGCTGCTGTTATACTACCACTGGGGCTGCTGTATATATCCTCTGGGGCTGCTGTATATACTACTGGGGCTGCTGCTGTATATACCCTGGGGCTGCTGTATATGCTGCTTACTACACTGGGCTGCTGCTGTATATACCACTGGGGCTGTGCTGTATACTACCACTGGGGCTGCTGTATTACTCTGGGTGCGTCAATACTGGGGCTGCTGCTGTATATACACTGGGGCTGCTGCTGTATATACCACTGGGGCTGTTATACACTGGGGCTGCTGTATACTACCACTGGGCTGCTGTATATACCCATGGGGCTGCTGTATACTACTACTGGGCTGTGCTGTATATACCACTGGGGCTGCTGCTGATACTACCCTGGGTGCTGTATATACCTCTGGGGCTGTATACTAACCTCTGGGGCGTGCTGTATACTCTACCACTGGGGCTGCTGTATATACTGGGGGCTTGCTGCTGTATACTACACTGGGGCTGCTTGTATATACCACTGGGGCTGCTGTATACTACCACTGGGGCTGCTGCTGTATATACCACTGGGGCTGCTGTATATACCACTGGTGGCGTATTGCTGTATATACACTCTGGGGCTGCTGTATACTACTACCACTGGGGCTGCCTGTATATACCACTGGGGTGCTGCTGATATACTACACTGGGGCTGCTGCTGTATACTACCACTGGGGCTGCTGTATATACCTCTGGCTGCTGTATACTAACACTGGGGTCTTGTATATACCATGGGTGCTGCTGTATATACCACTGGGGGCTGCTGTATACTACCACTGGGGCTGCTGTATATACCTCTGGGGCTGCTGTATACTAACTACTGGGGCTGCTGTATACTAATTACTGGGGCTGCTGCTGTATATACCACTGGGGCTGCTGCTGTATATACTACCACTGGGGCTGCTGTATATACCTCTGGGGCTGCTGTATACTAACTACTGGGGCTGCTGCTGTATATACCACTGGGGCTGCTGCTGTATATACCACTGGGGCTGCTGCTGTATACTACCACTGGGGCTGCTGCTGTATATACCTCTGGGGCTGCTGTATACTAACTACTGGGGCTGCTCCTGTATATACCACTGGGGCTGCTGCTGTATATACCACTGGGGCTGCTGCTGTATACTACCACTGGGGTTGCTGCTGTATATACCTCTGGGGCTGCTGTATACTAACTACTGGGGCTGCTGCTGTATATACCTCTGGGGCTGCTGTATACTACCACTGGGGCTGCTGTATATACCTCTGGGGCTGCTGTATACTAACTACTGGGGCTGCTGCTGTATATACCACTGGGGCTGCTGCTGTATACTACCACTGGGGCTGCTGTATATACCTCTGGGGCTGCTGTATACCACACTGCTGGGGGCTGTATACCTGTGCTGGGGTCCACCCTCGGCTTATACACAGTCAATAGGTTTTCCCAGGTTTTGGGGGCAAAAGTAGGGGTGTCGGCTTATACACGAGTATATACGGTATATCCTTTTAATGAATTTTTTAAGTAGTTTTTATAGCAGATAGTGTGTAATGGTTTTATGTGATGTTTTGATCATGTGACGTGTTGCCTACCTAATTTCCTGGGGAGGGTTATATATAAGTGTGATGTGTGACATTAGTGTAATTTCAACTCCTGATGAAGTGTATGGTGTGTACACGAAACGCGTTTGTAAGAAAAAAGAATTGCATGGGATTCATGTTTTACGTGGATTTATTTATTTGTAATAGCGCGATCGTTGAAGCCGGGTTTCTCCTGTGATTTACTTCCATTGCTTCCCACCGGTGGATTGCTGCAGTTCCTTAGATACTACTCCTATGCTATACGGTTTTTGTGTTCCACACAACCATACAAGATGAGTGGTTCCATACTGAATATACACATCCTGATATTTGGATAAAACCCTATATGCGCTTTCTCTCTCCCTATTTCCAGATAGGAGATGGCAGCTGTTACTGATGAGATTCTATGATAACGGGAGGAGGGGCTAGAGGCAGAGGGAGGGGCTATGGGCAGAGCTCCACCCCCTCCCTCTTCTATCTACACAGAATCTCATCAATAGCAACTGCCATGTGTAATGACCCAAAAGGAACTTACACAACAATTTCTGCATTTGTACAATTTGTGGAATAATAATGCTCTAATGCAGTAGCCTGGTGTCATTCTGTCAGATTAAATGTAAAATATTGCTCTGTAATACCCCTGGAGACCTGCTGGTGGCTGTATAAGTGTAGGGCAAGGGACTTTATTGGAGGATGTCTGATCAACATCCTCTATAGTCTGGTCACTATGGTGAACAGAGAGAGTTGGCAGTGGGCAATTAGCAGTTAGGTGTTAGAGAAATCCCGACTAGAGGGTAAGAGCAGGGTAAAAGGGCTGCTAGGATTGAGTACCTTGCCAGACAGTCTTTTCAGTGTCCTGAAAAACAAGAGCTGAGAACAGAAGAAATTTAAAGTCATGATTCCACCTTATGCAGGGAATCTAAATACAGAATCCACATGGCTCTGGACACTGGTGAGTGAGTATCCTGCCAGCTATATAAGGTAGCGCCAGAGACCTAGGGTATAACCCTAAAGCCCCCATCACACCTGGCGGCGGGGCTGGGGATGTCTGTGGCCACTGGCGGGTGCGCGCAAGTTTTTGGCCCCGCGCCGGCGACCTTTCAGGCGACATCGCCGCCGGGGTGTCTGAAAACCCCAGCAGCGATGCAGGACAATGGGAGCTTATAGCTCCCATCGCCTTACAGGTCGCCGGCGGCCGGTTACATGGTGGTCGCCTGGTTTCAGAGCACTGCTCTGAAACCAGGTGACCGCCCGGCACCACCAACATCGCCCCTTTACATGAGGCGACGTAGGGGCGATGTCGCCGCCGATAGGCCACGCCCCCACATCACCTATGTAATAGGCGGCGATATCGCCCTGTGTGACAGGGGCTTAAGGGTACTGTCACACCTGGCGATGGCCCCGGAGATGTCTGCAGCTACGGGCGAGAGCGTGCACGTTTTTGGCACCCCACCAGCGTAGCCGCCCCCCGTTTACACGGGAAGACATCTCCGGCGATGGGCCGGTGAGCTGAAAGGCAGCATTGGCTCCCATCGCCTGTCAGCTCGCCGGCGGCCGTTTACATGGGGCAATGTGGACACTTCGCCCCAGATTGGTCGCCTGCTTTCAGAGCACTGCTCTGAAACCAGGCAACCAATAAAAGGCGTCGCCATCACCCCCTTTACATTAGGCGACACAGAGACGATGTCGCCACGTGTGATGTGGCCTAGGGGTACCTTTACACGCCGCTACTGGCGGGTGGATACAACCAGCTACTTCACTGCACGAGCACGCACAAACGGTTGCAAACGGTAATCGCACCATCTTTACACGCCGCAACAAGGTGCGCTACGCTAGGTTACATCTATCTCTGGATACACCGCCGGGTGCCACAAGTTACCTTCTGTAGCTCACCTTACCTCATTTACACACCGCTACAACAAGCTAATATGGGCGGACCTGGTGCAGCATGGACAACACATAGGCGTGCCACAATTGTGGATTACGAGACGTCCGTACGCTGATAGGACAAAGCAAGGACATCATGATTGACCAGGCAGCGCAGGAGGCTGTTTAATACATGACGCTCGAGCAATTGTGTAGTGTGACTGGTCAGCTCCTTAAATATGCCTCCCAATGCAGCGTCTACCAATCGTAATGCAGGAGCTTCCTCCAATGATCGCTGATGGGGCGCGGTAACCCGGAGCCTGTGTCACGCCCCAGCTACATACCAGGTACATAGCCTGGTGTCGACACATCCCTTCTGTTGCTTCTTTACACGCCGATACAGGTCGCTACAATCGGCTGTGTAGCCACCTGTTTCAGGGCAGTGCTCGGAAACAGGTGCCGCTACTGGCGGGTGGCTACTACCGTCTTCACACGCCGCTACTACGGGGTATATTGCCGATGCAAGCTACATTTGTCGCATGTAGCTGGTTGTATCCACCCGCCAGTAGCGGCGTGTAAAGGTACCCTTAAAGCTACAGAGCCCATCACAGCAAGGCCAACCCTCAGGGTACCTTTACACACGGCTACATTAGTAGCTTGTCACCAGGTAACTTACTGGTTGCAGTGAAATCATGGATACATGATTCCATTTGTACACAGCAACAAGATAGAACCATGTATCCATGATTTCACTGCAACCAGTAAGTTACCTGGTGACAAGCTACAAATGTAGCCGTGTGTAAAGGTACCCTCAGGGATAGATTTGACACATCAGAGTATCAGTCCAGTTGTCATTCAGCAAAAACCTGTATGAAAATCAAGCGTTGGGGCTAAATGATAAAGACGTTCTAATTTACTGGTCTGTTATCCTGTAAACCATTATAAATGGTCATACCAAGGTCTGGTCTACCATCTTCCCTCCTTCATAAGTCTAAATCATCTGGATGTTACCTGGAAACTGGGCTGGAGCACCAAGAACCAGGAAGGAGCACGGTGACGCCCCAAACTGCATAACACCACAGAAAAGCCACACCACTGCTTGGCACCTACGTATGGGCCTAATAGCGTGTGGCGCCCCTCTGGCGGGACGCCACAGGGAGGTACTGCATCCCAAACAGAAGGTGTAGTGCCTCCATAGTCACAGGCAGAAGGAGAAGGTACAGAGTCTGTATACAAAACCAAAAGATCACAATCACAGCCACCCTAGCACCAGGGACTCTATATTTAGTAGGTTCCAGGGGGGTGGAGCTTTGCAGAGCGGGAGACGTGATGTAAGTGACAGTGACAGTTTGACTCAAGTCAGGGGGCCCTGCGGGAGTGACAGGAGGGCACCTCTAAACTGAGAGGTGACCCAGACAACGAAGGGACACTCCAGGACTGGTTGGAGCCGACTGGAGAGTCCAGGTCAACACCGGAAAACTGGAACCAAGGTGGTTTGTAAAGGTTCATCCCAAACTGCTGACCGGCAGGCTGTGGGCCTAATCAAGAAGGTGCCACAGCACCCAACAAAGTAGTCCAACCTCTGTCCCATAGCTGGGTTCAAGACACTGACAAGTAAGAGAGACTTTAACCAACAGAGCCAGGGACCAGAAACCAGACTCAAGAGTGGGAATGTAAGGAGCCAAAAGAGCCCATAAAGGAACAGGACCAAGAAAGTGTTGGAAAAGCACCTCTGACAGACTCTGTGGCAAACCCCAAAGCCTGTGACAACAAATTCCCTGGCAAACTAGACTGTACCGTGTACCTATTGATCCATCTGGTACCAGTGAACAACTGTTTGAGCTTATCTGGCTTCTGCATCAGTTATTTATCGTCTGAAGGGCCTCTACAGCACCAAAGAGCCAAGGACTATGACTCTCCTCATCCCCCCCGCTGCCCTGAGGTAAAGCTCCGCCTGTGGGGAGCTGTACTACCCAAAGCTGCATCACCATCATCTCAGCGGCCGGCTGCAGCGCTGGTAACTACATTACCAGGTACCACAGGTGGAGTCACGTATAATAATCACCCATCCCAAATAGTTTTCCCCTCTGCCATTGAGTGTCCAGGGCACGAGACCAGGACCCGACCAGCCGTGATCCCCACTGAAGTAGCAACCTGTCCCCCTACCCCCTACCCTGTCGACCAACTCAAGTGTCTCCGGCACCTAATACCCAGGTATGACACATCTCCTTTCTCAGAGATGAGAAAGTCTTCCCTGAATACAGATTTTACCTCAGAATTGAGAATTTTGATAATGTCTGATCAATTCTGGCTGAGAAACAAGAAAATTTGTCTGATAAGATACATTATAAATTTGCTTATTTTCACATATATTAATGATTTATGGACATAAAAACAATTAGAATGACAGTTATGCCTTAACTTTAAGGCCACATTCACATGGCAGTATTTTGGTAAGTATTTTGCCTCAGTATTTGTAGCCAAAATTAGAAGAATCAGGCCATGTGCACACGTTCAGTATTTGGTGAGTTTTTTACCTCAGCATTTGTATACAAAACCAGGAGTGGAGCAATCAGAGGAAAAGTCTATGAGGTGACAAGTGCAAATTCACTAAAACTATAATGAAAGAATGACACCAAAAATTGATTTGGAATATTTATGAATAAAATAATTTCATCAATAAATTAAATAAATAAATACAAACATTTTATTGTAAACACTTTGTAGGTCAGGTGCCATTGTAAGGTTCATAAATTCACCTTCAACAATAAACTGTCATCAAATGTCATAAATAACCGTATGGTCATCAAATTTACATTTATGAATGTAAACCTATAATTAAAACAAGAATATTTCCACCAGATCTACCCATACCCGGGTAATCGTACCTCTACTATGGCACCAAAACCTAACAATAGGGAAGGGAGGGCGGGGATCAAGAAACCAGGTGTTCTGACTGACATACCTCAAATTTCCCTCTATTTATACCTAAATCGAAACCTGCTACAACCAATCAGATATCATAAAAAAGGCGCAAAAACAGCCCATTGGTCAAATAATGATCCCTGTCCCTGAATACTAATATTGCCTTAATCTTTTACCTCACATCTACCGAAATTAACCCGTTCTTGCCCTGTCACCACATAATGGCCCATACTATTGCATGGGCCATTCTAATAGAAACACCTGCACCACTTCTGTTTTTAATTATCCACTCCTGGTTTTGGCTACAAATCCTGAGGTAAAAAACTCATCAAATACTCAGCGTGTGCATGTGGCCACAGAGGAAAAGTATAATAGAAACACGTCACCACTTCTGTGTTTATCACCCACTCCTGGTTATGGCTACAAGTACTGAGATACAAATCTCGCCAACTACTGCTGTGGGAACATAGCCGAACTAGGACCCTTTGGTCTGTCACCATAATATTCAGTGGCATCATAATGACAGCACAGGCTTTGATTTATATATGACTAGTAAAAAGGCCCGATGCTGTCGCATCGGGAGTGCTGTGAACAGATGCCGTAGAAATAGGCGCAGAATAGTACAGTCCTCTCTCTAGAAAGTACGCTGTTGTAGCGGGATTAATATGGTGTATATGGAGGCTCAGTGGTTAGTACTGTGTTCTGTGGCTGTGTCCTGTGCTCCTGTCCTCTGGCTGTGTCCTGTGCTTCAGTTCTCTGTCCTGTGGGCCTGTCCTCTGTCTTGTGTCCATGTCTTGTGGCTGTGTCCTATGTCATGTGTCCCTATCCTCTGCCCTGTCCTGTGCCCCAGTCCTCTGTTCTGTGTTGTGTGGGCCAGTCGTGTGTCTTGGGCTCCTGTCCTCTGGCCTGTCCTGTGCCCAAGTCGTCAGTCCTGTGGCGAAGTTGTATGTGCTGTACTGTGGCCCTGTCTTGTGTCCTTGTCCTCTGTATTGTGCCCCAGTCCTCTGTTGTGTGGCTGTGTGCTGTGCCCCAGTCCTCTGTGCTGTGCTGCAGTCCTCTGTCCTGTGCCCCAGTCCTCTGTGGTGTGCTGCAGTCCTCTGTCCTGTGCCCCAGTCCTCTGTCCTGTGCTGCAGTCCTCTGTGGTGTGCTGCAGTCCTCTGTCCTGTGCCCCAGTCCTCTGTCCTGTGCTGCAGTCCTCTGTCCTGTGGCCCTGTCCTTTGTATTGTGCCCCTGTCCTCTGTCCTGGGCCTGTGTGCTGTGCCCCAGTCTTCTGTCGTGTGCTGCAGTCCTCTGTCCTCTGTCCCTGTCCTTTGTATTGTGCCCCTGTCCTCTGTCCTGGGCCCTTGTCCTGTGGTCTGTGCTCCTATCCTCTGTCCTTATCCTCTCCTCTGTCCTGAGCCCCTGTCCTGTGTGTTGTGGGCCAGTCCTGTGCCCCTTGCCTTCAGGAGCCTTCTTCCTCCTGTGCTTTTGTGTCTCTGCCCCCATTCCGTGTCTCTGCTCTCCCCTGTGTTCCAGTGCCCCCCTTCCCTGTGTCTGCTCCCTCCTTCTGTGTGTGTGGTCCTCATTCCCTCCTTCGGAGCTGTGACAGCTCCGTGTCATAGCTAGGAAGGAGTGAAGAGCACAGGAGGCGGAGTTGCAGTGATGTACGGTCATGTGTGTGATCACATGAATGTGACATCACCAAAGGTCCTGTAGGAGAGTGTATCCGAGGCTTACTGCGCATGAGTGAGCGTGGTGAAGCCGCGGCTAGTGGCGAGGATCGGCGGCGCTGGCATCCGGCCGCAATGCATGCTGGAATAGCGGCACAGTGGCCGGATGCCAGGAACTGGTAATTATGTATAGAGATGTTACCCATTAAAAGGTATGATATCTACAAGATTTTTTTTTATTTTTTTTTGTTTCTCTTACCATGGTACCAATATCTTTTTTTTGGAATATCACAGGCTATGGCATGGAGTAAAGCAGTTCGCTGAATGAACATGATCTTTAATAATTATAATAATAATCTTTATATAGCGCCAACTTATTCCGCAGCGCTTCTCAATTCAGAGGTATGTATTTAACAAGCATAAGAAACATTTATCAGAAAATACAATACAATACAAAGCATAATACATTACTAAAATTAGAGCAAAATAATGACAACACTGCTCATAACAGCTTACAATCTAACACTGAGGTGGGGGTGACAGAAAGTATAGGTACTTATTTATTATGATGGTATAGTCAACTTGAGGAGATGGGGAACAGATAGGAGCAACATAAGTGGCCACCAACCATTATTTATGGTCCACTTGAGACTGATGGAGCAGGTAGGCTATGTCTAGATGACTTTGACGAGGGATCGTGATAGGCCGCCCTAAAAAGATGTGTTTTTAGGGATCACCTGAAACTATGTAAATTTTGGATACACTTAATTTCTTAGGGTAGAGCATTCCAGAGAATTGGTGCAGCTCGGGAGAAGTCATGGAGCCGGAAGTGGTTGGTTCGGATTAATGCAGAAGTGAGTCTAAAGTCACTTCCAGAGCGAAGAGAACGGGTGGGGTGATAAACAGAGATGAGGGAGGAGATGTAGGAAGGTGCTGCACTGTGAAGAGCTTTGTGGGTGAGCGCAAACAATTTGAATTGGATCCTATAGTGTATAGGCAGCCAATGCAATGACTGGCATAGAGCAGAAGTGTCTGAGTAATGGTTATCTAGATAGGTGATCCTGGCTGCTGCATTAAGGATGGACTGGAGAGGGGAGAGTCTAGTGCGGGGGAGACCAATTAAAAGAGAATTACAATAGTCAAGGCGGGAGTGAATCAGGGCCTAAGTGAGGGTTTTTGTAGTTTCCAAGGTGTAGCATTCCTTGGTATACTAGGGTTGTCTAGTCTTCTAATAAGAACCTGCATTCATTCTTCATGACTGCAGTGTTCTGAATCCTTACAGTGTATGCACCA
Source organism: Allobates femoralis (assembly GCA_033576535.1). Taxonomy (NCBI): domain Eukaryota; kingdom Metazoa; phylum Chordata; class Amphibia; order Anura; family Aromobatidae; genus Allobates; species Allobates femoralis. The sequence goes on along the minus strand of JARQOC010000011.1, from coordinate 156,254,907 downwards.
CACGTTGTCAGGGTTCTCTGGTATTGCTAGATTTCATGTGACTCCAAGTATATGATTTTCAACACAAAAGAACAAAAAGTACTATGCAAAAAGTCAAATTTTATTGGAAAACGTCATTAAAAATGGTAAGGTGGCAAGAAAGGCATATACAACAAGCCCATCAGGTTCAAGCAAGGGCAGTAAGATATAGTAATACATCAACGGGTAGGCATAATCTCACAGTAATAGAAAAGTCCCACAAGTACAAAGGTAAAAAAAAACCCCAAAAGGGTCATTACCATATAAATGACAAAGGCGTAGTTACAGTGAACATGATTACATCCAAATAAAGTGCAAGTGCAACAAGTATATAGACTATACATAAATCCTTAGAATGAACATGCTCAAACACTTTTGTCATGATCGAAGTACAAGGAGGGGTCCCATCAATAAAGACCTGTGCATACCCATGTTAGATCCAAGTATGTTGCCCTCAACAAGGGACCTGCTGGGCTAGAACCCCGACGCGGCGTTTCGCTGCATAAGCCTGGTAGCTGCAGCTTCCTCAAGGGGGAGTGTTGTGTGCTCTATGTCAGCCCTCATTCGTCCCCCTATATATGATCATAACGAGCGAGGCCCGTACAGCACCTGTGTGTGCGCGTCATCCTCAGTCGCCGCGCGCCGGAAGTGACGCTCCAGTCAACGTGACGGCCGGCCGTGACGCGCACGCGGCGCCATGGGACGCGTCACCATGGTACCCACGCATGCGCGTCAGGCTCGGCCGTCCTGGAAAGCGTCACCCCGCGCGCTGGTGTGAGGAGAGCGGGATGGACGAGGAGCCTAAGAGCCCGGTGGTAACTGTTAATTAGATATGGGGGATCATAGAGGAGACACGGAGCGACACATCATTGGAAAAGAGAATTAAAAACAAACAATTTGCACCTTAGTTAACTATAATGGAAAAAATGAATAGTCCTCAATCCTCTAAATATATAGTCTTCCCGAGGGAAGATGAGTAGTTTTGTGGCATCAGTTCAAAGAGTCACACAAATCTAGAAAGTCCCTAATTAAGGACAAAAAACCAGATCCCATGACTTGAAGATAATCCGAGGTCCAGTATGGTCCCTTTTGTATCGAAATTGGTGCCAATGTGGATGAGAGTATTCAACGTCCATAGGTCAAGAAAAAAGAAGGTGACTGAAATAAAGAATTAAAAACAATTAAAATCTTTCCCAAAATGATGGAAAGAGTATATGCACAAAGGAAACACAGATGCAAAAAATGCGTGCAAGAAAGATAACCAGTCTCACAGGTATGGCTTGAAAGACAAGGACTCGTTAATCCCTCTGGGGCTGAGGGTATCTAAGGTTACTATCCATTTTGCCTCCATTTGGGCGAGGCTTTTTTTAAGATTACCCCCTCGATTTCCTGCCCTCACCATGTCTATTCCCCTAAATTTCAAGCTGGATGAATCACAATTATGGACCTGCCAAAAATGTCGTGGCAAGGTCCGTAATTTGCTGCCATCCTGTGAATTTCGGGCCCCTTCTATGTCACTAAGGTGTTCACGTATTCTCTTACGGAATTCTCGGGAAGTCAAGCCAACGTATATCTTCCGGCACCCACACGTCGCGTAATAAATGACGTGCGTGGAGCCGCAAGATACACGCTGCCTGATGGTATACTGCTTCTTCCCGTCAGAGGATTCGAAAGTGCGAATCCTCTGCACATTGGGGCACGCCACACAATGGCCACAGGGAAAGAGTCAGCTCTTTGACTGTGAGATACAAGGATCTCTTACGTAAGAGAACTCGTACATGGTGGAACAAAGCTTTCCTAGCCAAGTACTTAGAGAAGGACCTGATCCCCCGAGGTTTGAGGGTACAAGTTTTCCCCTCCTATGAGATTCTAGATGAGGATTTTAAATCCCAGTGGGAGTCGTTCTGCAATGAGTGCTCCAAAGGCTTCATACAATTACTGAGAGATCAGAATGCGACCTCTTTAGCCCAGATGGAGAAGGATCTTGAGGACTTGGAAGAGCTGATTAAAGTAAAGAGCACAGTGGACCAATGGAAGAAATTCAATGATGAGGTAGAAAGGGATACCATAAAATGGGAGAAAGAGGTCAGAGAGTTCAAAACAAAGAAGTTAATTAGGGACCATCAGGATTCCATCAATAATAGGGTATACAGATGGAAGAATAAGCCACCAAGGGGTAGACCACCAAAATACCCGAAAAAACCAGATGACCCCAAACCTGAACAACCTAAACCAAAGGTGCCTGGAGAAGTACCAGGACCCTCAGACCTCCCTCCCCCTAGGTCCCCTTCTATTCAATCTCAAACGTCTGGAGATGAGAGTTCAGCTGCTGAGTCGGCGGGAGCCAGCGACTGGGAACCAGGTTCTGGGATGTCTACCAGGAGCGGGAAACCACGTGGTCAGATGGGCGGTCGCTCTCCACCACCGAATGCCAAACGTAACAGACACCACCTGCAGGTAATTAACTTGTCTACACATACTCTAACTGACTCACAACTGTCTCTACTCTCCAGAGGTTTAACTTTTTGTCCCACAAATTCCTACAATTATTTTTCAGCTCTAAAAGATCTTCACCTTTTTCTAAGAAAGATAGTCCTGAAGCGGTTGCATTTTAAAAGATCAGACTTAACCCTTGATCTCACTGTTGAAAAGGAAACATTGGAAGCTTTGGAGGAACTCATTGAGGAACAAACACTCGACAACGCAGGTGCGTTCCCAAAACAACTATTACCACGGTCCACAAAATTCCCCTCTCTCTCCTTTGCCCGTGTGGGTGCCGGAAGATATACGTTGGCTTGACTTCCCGAGAATTCCGTAAGAGAATACGTGAACACCTTAGTGACATAGAAGGGGCCCGAAATTCACAGGATGGCAGTAAATTACGGACCTTGCCACGACATTTTTGGCAGGTCCATAATTGTGATTCATCCAGCTTGAAATTTAGGGGAATAGACATGGTGAGGGCAGGAAATCGAGGGGGTAATCTTAAAAAAAGCCTCGCCCAAATGGAGGCAAAATGGATAGTAACCTTAGATACCCTCAGCCCCAGAGGGATTAACGAGTCCTTGTCTTTCAAGCCATACCTGTGAGACTGGTTATCTTTCTTGCACGCATTTTTTGCATCTGTGTTTCCTTTGTGCATATACTCTTTCCATCATTTTGGGAAAGATTTTAATTGTTTTTAATTCTTTATTTCAGTCACCTTCTTTTTTCTTGACCTATGGACGTTGAATACTCTCATCCACATTGGCACCAATTTCGATACAAAAGGGACCATACTGGACCTCGGATTATCTTCAAGTCATGGGATCTGGTTTTTTGTCCTTAATTAGGGACTTTCTAGATTTGTGTGACTCTTTGAACTGATGCCACAAAACTACTCATCTTCCCTCGGGAAGACTATATATTTAGAGGATTGAGGACTATTCATTTTTTCCATTATAGTTAACTAAGGTGCAAATTGTTTGTTTTTAATTCTCTTTTCCAATGATGTGTCGCTCCGTGTCTCCTCTATGATCCCCCATATCTAATTAACAGTTACCACCGGGCTCTTAGGCTCCTCGTCCATCCCGCTCTCCTCACACCAGCGCGCGGGGTGACGCTTTCCAGGACGGCCGAGCCTGACGCGCATGCGTGGGTACCATGGTGACGCGTCCCATGGCGCCGCGTGCGCGTCACGGCCGGCCGTCACGTTGACTGGAGCATCACTTCCGGCGCGCGGCGACTGAGGATGACGCGCACACACAGGTGCTGTACGGGCCTCGCTCGTTATGATCATATATAGGGGGACGAATGAGGGCTGACATAGAGCACACAACACTCCCCCTTGAGGAAGCTGCAGCTACCAGGCTTATGCAGCGAAACGCCGCGTCGGGGTTCTAGCCCAGCAGGTCCCTTGTTGAGGGCAACATACTTGGATCTAACATGGGTATGCACAGGTCTTTATTGATGGGACCCCTCCTTGTACTTCGATCATGACAAAAGCGTTTGAGCATGTTCATTCTAAGGATTTATGTATAGTCTATATACTTGTTGCACTTGCACTTTATTTGGATGTAATCATGTTCACTGTAACTACGCCTTTGTCATTTATATGGTAATGACCCTTTTGGGGTTTTTTTTTACCTTTGTACTTGTGGGACTTTTCTATTACTGTGAGATTATGCCTACCCGTTGATGTATTACTATATCTTACTGCCCTTGCTTGAACCTGATGGGCTTGTTGTATATGCCTTTCTTGCCACCTTACCATTTTTAATGACGTTTTCCAATAAAATTTGACTTTTTGCATAGTACTTTTTGTTCTTTTGTGTTGAAAATGCTAATTTGAGTACCTTTATGCATACGGCAGAACCCTTTCCCACTTGCACTGACATGTGGCGGGCTCTGCCTCACTTATATAAGCCTATTTGGGCGCTGTTTCTAATCAAGTATATGATTTGTATACTTTTAGCAACATTTCAACTAGATTGGCTCAGAATGATTTAATTCACTTGAATTCAGAAAGACCAAACACGTCCAGTTAGAATGTAGCTGAAAGTATACAAATCGTATCCCTGTGGTCACATGATCATCCACACTCTCTGCTGATACTGGAAAATCCTGAAAGTGTGCAGCACACACATGGTAAAGATTCACAAGTCTGCTGTCAAAGAGTGACTGCAAATATTATCAAAACACCTGAGAACCAACAGATGACCATTCAGTAAGATAGGTCCTCAATATAAAATTGGTGGGGAACTGATGTCTGGCACATCCACTATCCACCTTAGGTATGCTCCAGCAGATGCCCGTTATAAGCAATGTATGCGATGGAGCACATTACTTGACCCTCACTTGATCATGATTCATCAAGACCAGTGTTGTTCATGTCAATCTTAATGAGGCGGTGTTCCAGAGTCAGAGGTGCCTGATTCATTAAGAGATGCATGCCTTTCTACTGTATAATCTCCTAATCATGTTTGTCTGACGCTGAAATAGCACGCCAGCGCCAGGGCACTCATTGGTGGCTGCTGGAGGCGGCCACCAATGAGTGAGGAGTATGCAAAACAGCAGCGCATATTCAAAATTTGCGCCAAGCTGAAACCCGGCGACAGTGGCGCATTGACTGAAACATTCAAACAGCGCCACTCCTCTGATTGGCCGTCACGTTCAGCAGCGACCAATCAGTATAGCGGCGCATGCCATGGCGCCATATTTCAAATATACTGTACTCGGTGAATTTTTAATTATGGCGCGCGCCGCTATTCTGATTGGTCGCTGCTGAACGCGGCGGCCAATCAGAGAAGCGTCGCGCGGTTTGAATGCCGTGTCTCTGATTGGTCATCACGACGATAGACACATAGGTAGGCGATAGATAGATATTGTGTATTCCTTGCATTATTGTTAAATCTTCATAAATAAACTACAAACATATTCTAGACTACCCGATGCGTTAGAATCGTGCCACCATCTTGTAATAAAAAAATATCTTCTGACAAGTGGTGTGTGCATTGACAGAAATCTTACTCCAGTCACGACAAGTGGTGGCATCCGACCCCTGTCTTGTTGCACCTGCACCCATTCTGTAGACGTTGAGTAAAACTGACATGAAAACGCCAATAGTGGAAAATTTGTGACTTCTCAAACTGTTTCACACCAGAATTCTGATGAAAACACTGATGAATAGGGGGGCCTAAGGGTGAACTCTCATCTGCAGAAAAACAGCAAGTGCAAGCTGATAAAGCATTGAATGGCACTTGCATCAATGTTAAACAATAGTGACATGTACAGTTAGGGCCAGAAATATTTGGACAGTGACACAATTTTCGCGAGTTGGGCTCTGCATGCCACCACATTGGATTTGAAATGAAACCTCTACAACAGAATTCAAGTGCAGATTGTAACGTTTAATTTGAAGGGTTGAACAAAAATATCTGATAGAAAATGTAGGAATTGTACACATTTCTTTACAAACACTCCACATTTTAGGAGGTCAAAAGTAATCGGACAAATAAACATAACCCAAACAAAATATTTTTATTTTCAATATTTTGTTGCGAATCCTTTGGAGGCAATCACTGCCTTAAGTCTGGAACCCATGGACATCACCAAACGCTGGGTTTCCTCCTTCTTAATGCTTTGCCAGGCCTTTACAGCCGCAGCCTTCAGGTCTTGCTTGTTTGTGGGTCTTTCCGTCTTGAGTCTGGATTTGAGCAAGTGAAATGCATGCTCAATTGGGTTAAGATCTGGTGATTGACTTGGCCACTGCAGAATGTTCCACTTTTTTGCACTCATGAACTCCTGGGTAGCTTTGGCTGTATGCTTGGGGTCATTGTCCATCTGTACTATGAAGCGCCGTCCAATCAACTTTGCAGCATTTGGCTGAATCTGGGCTGAAAGTATATCCCGGTACACTTCAGAATTCATCCGGCTACTCTTGTCTGCTGTTATGTCATCAATAAATACAAGTGACCCAGTGCCATTGAAAGCCATGCATGCCCATGGCATCACGTTGCCTCCACCATGTTTTACAGAGGATGTGGTGTGCCTTGGATCATGTGCCGTTCCCTTTCTTCTCCAAACTTTTTTCTTCCCATCATTCTGGTACAGGTTGATCTTTGTCTCATCTGTCCATAGAATACTTTTCCAGAACTGAGCTGGCTTCTTGAGGTGTTTTTCAGCAAATTTAACTCTGGCCTGTCTATTTTTGGAATTGATGAATGGTTTGCATCTAGATGTGTAAATATATGTCTGGCTCTACGGTTTAATATATTCGGTGCCAAGGGAAACTGTATCAATATAAAGAGAAAAACCCTTGCACACGAAAAAATAGAGAAAAGGATTCTTTAATTTCCACTGGCATTTATTGAGAAAAAAGGAGAACAAAAAATTGAGTTGATATCACATGAATTTCTTGATTGACGTTTCGGCAAAAACTTATGCCTTATTCATAATTACTGTAACAACATAACATGTACAAATAAATACAATTGAGTTTCACATTAATCTTTATGAACAACTCATCACAATAATATGCCCTTTATGGGCTAATATAAGATATTCAACAAAAGTATATACAAAAGGTTTTTTTATATATAGAGAACAATCTAACTGATGACAACGAATCACTGTAGCTAATACAGAGCAAAAGTCACTAGACAAAATAAATGATAAATCATGGAATCACTACCTCCAAGTGGTCGGATAAGATACTGCAACCCAATAATCAATATTTAATTCTCAGGAATATCTGTTAATAAAAGTAACCACAGATTATTTATCATCGTCACAGAACATGAAGAAATTGATCATGTAAATCCCATAATTATTAAAGTAAATCCTCCATAATTTCATGTAATTATCCAAGAGTCCATAATCTCCTCCAAAATACATGGTTTGTAATAACCAATCAGCGTAAGTTTAAATTTTGTATTATGATGGTCATAATCAAGTATGGGCCTTGTCTGAGGACCTTAAAAAGAGTTATATATAACTATACTCAAACCACATAATCTATTCAACATCAGTTATACTAATTATCCCCATACCACACATTCATCATAACATATACCAAAATAACTACATAAATACCTCCAATTCATGTGTGTCTTGTTCCTGTATATCTAACAGGTGATAACCCTGGACAAAAACCCAGTGAAATTTCTATAACATCAAAAACAATGATTAAAGATAATGCCATTTCTTTCATTGCCCATAGATGGCCTAATGTATCATAACATTCCCGCGTTTAATTAATGAAAAGGAAAAATACTCATAACCCATCTGTCATCACCTATTTATGATATATCCCATGTCCTTTTACCAGTATGCAAATCATGATAACATCCCAAAAGAAAATAGTATTATCATATTTACCCTATATGTCCATACAGCCACGTTATCTTGAGTACCAGAGGTAAATGTATCCTCTAAACAATCTTAAATAAAGCCAGAAACCTGTAAATAGATCCATCTACTAAGTTATCCGGTCAAACTAATGTGATATGCTGTGTATGATATCTCTCCCCTTGTGTACTCACTGGCATCAGGCAAAGAGCAGGTGACAGGCGAACGTCCTCTCCACGGGCTTGTGAGGAGGACGCCGAAGCACCGCGCTTTAAATCTGAAATCCGGAAATGACTGCGTCAGCTGACGCCTCACGTGACCGGCTCGTCGACACTCCCACTTCCGGGGAATGGAACGCAGATTTCTCAGCCAGCCATCCAGTGCGCGTGCGCGCGCTTTCAGTGTATAATCCCGGTTCAGTTCGTTCTAAGTCATTCAAAGTTAATTTTTCACAGGCAAAATCAAGTATAATCACAAGAGGGAGTTAGTATATGATGTGGGAGATTATTAAATCAGACAAATCTGTAAAAAAAGAAAAAATGACAATTTTAGAAATAATGAATGATGATGTGGAATCTATCTACCAGGAACTTCTCATATGCAATAGTCAGGTAATAATAGATCCATCTCAGAACAATATATGCCACAGAACCATGCATATTAGACTATTGTGGTTTTAATTGTACTAATTTTAGAGATGGGTATTTTAGACAAAGACCTCGTATTCTCTATTTAAGCCATGTGGCTCCAAAGTTTGTAGCTGAAAAATCCAATAGGATTCCCTTTCTTTCAAACGGCGTATCCTGTCCCCTCCTCTACGTGCCAGGGGGACATGTTCTATTATTTGAAACCTCAATTGAGATATAGTATGTCCCTCTTTGACGAAATGATATGGGATAGGTAATAAGGTGTTTTTACACCTGATGGTGGACTTGTGCTTGCTTATGCGGTCTCGGATATGCTGGGTGGTTTCTCCAACATATCCGAGACCGCATGGACACTTGATGAGATACACCACATATGATGTCTCACAAGTAAAAAAATCCTTAATGTAATAGATCCTACCCGACCTAGGGTGTGAAAATGTATTTCCTTTGACCATGTGGGAGCATTGTAAACACCCCAAACAGGGGAAATTCCCCTGTTTGGGTGTCGCCAAGAAAGTTTGTCTAGTTTTAATCTTCTTTGATCCAATGTCCGCTCTTATCAATTTGTCTTTTATGTTGGAAGCTCGTTTATAACAAAACAAAGGAAACTCCTGAAATTCCTGTATATCTGGGTAGGATCTGGTCAGAATTGACCAATGTCGCTTAATAATGGTTTTGACCATAGGTTGAAAAGGGTGATATGTACTTACAAACGGTATCTTATTCCGTTTACCCTCCATAGGTGTAGTCACCCGTGTACGTACTTCGGTCAGTTTAGGTGGATATCCCCTAAGGTGAAACCTATTCCTCATCTCCTCATGTCGCATCAATTTAGTCGAGGGGTCGGATACTATTCTTGCAACTCTCTGGTGTTGGGAATGTGGTAAAGATTTTTTCACATGATATGGATGACAGCTCTGGAACTGTAGTAAACTGTTCCTGTCTGTATCCTTCTTATACAAATCTACTGAAAGAGTGCCACTGTTATCAATAGAGATACGAGTGTCTAGAAAATTAATATTCTGAAAGTCAGACTGCATTGTAAACGTGAGACCCTCTACACGGGTATTCAAATATCCCCAATACTCCTGTAATAGGTCCACCGGTCCAGTCCATACCATAAACACATCGTCTATGAATCGTCTCCACATTTTTATATGGGAGATAAACAATGGATTATGCCAGATGTACTTTTCTTCAAAGTACGCCATATATATGTTAGCGTAGGGGGGCGCCACGTTGGACCCCATGGCGGTCCCCCTACGCTGCATATAAAAATGGTCCTCAAACATGAAAAAATTGTTTTCCAAAACAACTTTAAGAAAATCAGTGCAGAAATTACTCATCATATTATCCCAATTCATCACAGACAATAAGAACCAAGTGACCGCTTCTATCCCTGCATCATGTCTAATACTCGTGTATAAGCTGTTTACGTCAAAAGTGACTAATATACAGTCCTTGGGTAAAATACCCAAGGTATTTACTTCCAACAAGAAATGAGTAGTGTCTTTGATAAACGAGGGTACCCGTGGAATTAAGGGGGATAAAATTCTATCAAGCATAATTGCGATGGGAGACAATAAAGATTCAGTCGATGCGACTATAGGTCTACCGGGGGGACGGGTGAGATTTTTATGGATCTTCGGAAGAGTGTAAAAGACCGGAATCACCGGATTAGGATGAATCAGATATTCTGCTAACTTTTTATCAATAGTCTCCAATTCGAGGTATCTTTGTACTTTTGTCACAATTAAAGACTTAATTTTAGCCGAAGGGTCCCCCGATATCTTCTCATAAGTATCAGAGTCACCTAATTGGCCCAATATCTCCTCAATGTAATATTTACGATCCAATACCACAACCGCCCCACCTTTATCGGCTGGTTTGAGTGTTATTTGATTATTCTCCTGTAGACTCCGCAGAGCCCGTCGTTCAATCGGGGATAAATTACTCTTACTATGTAGAAGTCCCTCCTCATTCCACTTGGTAACCCTCTGTATATCATGTGACACTAATGATGCAAATGTTTCTATAGGGTGGTAGGTTTTAGGTGGATTAAAGGAGCTTGGAATACGGAGATTAAGTCCATGGAGAGTAAATCCCTGTCGTATATCTCTACCTCCGGGAGTCAGAGGTGAGGAACCCTGGTCAGTGGGGGGGGAAAGATTACTCCCTTTAAAATGTACTTTTAGGCGTAACGTACGAAAGAAGCGCTTGAGCTCCTGATCCAAGCCGTGCGGGTTAAACACAGGCGTTGGACAGAAGCCCAAGCCCCTCTGTAACACCATATTTTCAGCAGGTGACAACATGTATGATGAAATATTTACCACCAAACTGGTCCCGTTGCTTGGGATCTCAATTGCATTGGGTGTCTTCCACCCCATTGACCTCTTCCCGCGCCTCGTCTTCCGCGGTATCCGCGACGTTGGCCTAAAAAACGAGGGTACTGATAATATTGTCCAGGATCACTGTCCAAACTGCTGCCAGACCCATAGGGGTCATATCTTGGTTGATACCATGTTGGGACTTCTGGGTTTCTCCATCTATATACTTTTCCTTGAGCATAGTCCTCCTGGTCTCTTTGGAACTTTCTCCTCTTCCTCTCCTGTACGATCTTCCTAAAGTCTGAAATAGATTTATTCGTCTTGGATTTAAGACTATTGAAGTCTATGGTAGACAGTGCCTCCTTTAGATCCGTTTCTGATTTAACAATAGTATCCTTCAATGATTCTAATTCTGTATGTAGATTATCAATCGTTAAGGTCATTAAATCTATGGAGCACTTGTTTAATATGCTTTCAAATCTGTCACAGTAGTCCGCATTTTCAGAAAAAAGCGTCGGTCTCAAATTTACTCTGAGGCCCCTTGGAATGCGCTTCGCTTTATGGTATTCAACCAGTGTCACCAGATGTAATTCCAAAGCCGTTTGTCTACGCAACAATTTCTCATGTTCCTTCTGTTGGTCATCTTCGGGTGAGGTGACCAAAAATGGATTTGAGGTGGTAACTCGTCCCATAATAGCTGAAGTTTCTTCGTCACCATATGAATACATTGAAATCGACATTATATATCAAAAAATCACGTACTATAACCGGAGCACAGGCAAAAAATTGGTTGATATATAAATATATGTCTGGCTCTACGGTTTAATATATTCGGTGCCAAGGGAAACTGTATCAATATAAAGAGAAAAACCCTTGCACACGAAAAAATAGAGAAAAGGATTCTTTAATTTCCACTGGCATTTATTGAGAAAAAAGGAGAACAAAAAATTGAGTTGATATCACATGAATTTCTTGATTGACGTTTCGGCAAAAACTTATGCCTTATTCATAATTACTGTAACAACATAACATGTACAAATAAATACAATTGAGTTTCACATTAATCTTTATGAACAACTCATCACAATAATATGCCCTTTATGGGCTAATATAAGATATTCAACAAAAGTATATACAAAAGGTTTTTTTATATATAGAGAACAATCTAACTGATGACAACGAATCACTGTAGCTAATACAGAGCAAAAGTCACTAGACAAAATAAATGATAAATCATGGAATCACTACCTCCAAGTGGTCGGATAAGATACTGCAACCCAATAATCAATATTTAATTCTCAGGAATATCTGTTAATAAAAGTAACCACAGATTATTTATCATCGTCACAGAACATGAAGAAATTGATCATGTAAATCCCATAATTATTAAAGTAAATCCTCCATAATTTCATGTAATTATCCAAGAGTCCATAATCTCCTCCAAAATACATGGTTTGTAATAACCAATCAGCGTAAGTTTAAATTTTGTATTATGATGGTCATAATCAAGTATGGGCCTTGTCTGAGGACCTTAAAAAGAGTTATATATAACTATACTCAAACCACATAATCTATTCAACATCAGTTATACTAATTATCCCCATACCACACATTCATCATAACATATACCAAAATAACTACATAAATACCTCCAATTCATGTGTGTCTTGTTCCTGTATATCTAACAGGTGATAACCCTGGACAAAAACCCAGTGAAATTTCTATAACATCAAAAACAATGATTAAAGATAATGCCATTTCTTTCATTGCCCATAGATGGCCTAATGTATCATAACATTCCCGCGTTTAATTAATGAAAAGGAAAAATACTCATAACCCATCTGTCATCACCTATTTATGATATATCCCATGTCCTTTTACCAGTATGCAAATCATGATAACATCCCAAAAGAAAATAGTATTATCATATTTACCCTATATGTCCATACAGCCACGTTATCTTGAGTACCAGAGGTAAATGTATCCTCTAAACAATCTTAAATAAAGCCAGAAACCTGTAAATAGATCCATCTACTAAGTTATCCGGTCAAACTAATGTGATATGCTGTGTATGATATCTCTCCCCTTGTGTACTCACTGGCATCAGGCAAAGAGCAGGTGACAGGCGAACGTCCTCTCCACGGGCTTGTGAGGAGGACGCCGAAGCACCGCGCTTTAAATCTGAAATCCGGAAATGACTGCGTCAGCTGACGCCTCACGTGACCGGCTCGTCGACACTCCCACTTCCGGGGAATGGAACGCAGGGTTTTTGTCCAGGGTTATCACCTGTTAGATATACAGGAACAAGACACACATGAATTGGAGGTATTTATGTAGTTATTTTGGTATATGTTATGATGAATGTGTGGTATGGGGATAATTAGTATAACTGATGTTGAATAGATTATGTGGTTTGAGTATAGTTATATATAACTCTTTTTAAGGTCCTCAGACAAGGCCCATACTTGATTATGACCATCATAATACAAAATTTAAACTTACGCTGATTGGTTATTACAAACCATGTATTTTGGAGGAGATTATGGACTCTTGGATAATTACATGAAATTATGGAGGATTTACTTTAATAATTATGGGATTTACATGATCAATTTCTTCATGTTCTGTGACGATGATAAATAATCTGTGGTTACTTTTATTAACAGATATTCCTGAGAATTAAATATTGATTATTGGGTTGCAGTATCTTATCCGACCACTTGGAGGTAGTGATTCCATGATTTATCATTTATTTTGTCTAGTGACTTTTGCTCTGTATTAGCTACAGTGATTCGTTGTCATCAGTTAGATTGTTCTCTATATATAAAAAAACCTTTTGTATATACTTTTGTTGAATATCTTATATTAGCCCATAAAGGGCATATTATTGTGATGAGTTGTTCATAAAGATTAATGTGAAACTCAATTGTATTTATTTGTACATGTTATGTTGTTACAGTAATTATGAATAAGGCATAAGTTTTTGCCGAAACGTCAATCAAGAAATTCATGTGATATCAACTCAATTTTTTGTTCTCCTTTTTTCTCAATAAATGCCAGTGGAAATTAAAGAATCCTTTTCTCTATTTTTTCGTGTGCAAGTATTTTTTCGTGTGCAAGGGTTTTTTCTCTTTATATGCATCTAGATGTGAACCCTTTGTATTTACTGTCATGGAGTCTTCTCTTTACTGTTGACTTAGAGACAGATACACCTACTTCACTGAGAGTGTTCTGGACTTCAGTTGATGTTGTGAACGGGTTCTTCTTCACCAAATAAAGTATGCGGCGATCATCCACCACTGTTGTCATCCGTGGACGCCCAGGCCTTTTACAGTTCCCAAGCTCACCAGTCAATTCCTTTTTTCTCAGAATGTACCCAACTGTTGATTTTGCTACTCCAAGCATGTCTGCTATCTCTCTGATGGATTTTTTCTTTTTTTTCAGCCTCAGGATGTTCTGCTTCACCTCAATTGAGAGTTCCTTTGACCGCATGTTGTCTGGTCACAGCAACAGCTTCCAAATGCAAAACCACACACCTGGAATCCACCCCTGACCTTTTAACTACTTCATTGATTACAGGTTAACGAGGGAGACGCCTTCAGAGTTAATTGCAGCCCTTAGAGTCCATTGTCCAATTACTTTTGGTCCCTTGAAAAAGAGGGGGCTATGCATTACAGAGCTATGATTCCTAAACCCTTTCTCCGATTTGGATGTGGAAACTCTCATATTGCAGCTGGGAGTGTGCACTTTCAGCCCATATTATATATATAATTGTATTTCTGAACATGTTTTTGTAAACAGCTAAAATAACAAAACTTGTGTCACTGTCCAAATATTTCTGGTCCTAACTGTATATCTGAGAGTTTTTCCTGAGTGAGAAATGGGTTGAGGAAAAACATCACAACATGATGCGTATATCTGATGAGATTCCGTAAATGCAAGTGAATGTGTGGCGCCCCTACGGCTGGGTGCCACAGGCAGGTATTGCAGTATGACAGCCAAATGTGATATCTCTATAAGTTGCTAGTTCAGGGTTAAACCTGTAGAGTCTGTACTTACACCCACCTAGGACCACACCACTTAGAATAGAGGGGCCGGTAATTTAGTAGGTCCCAAAAGGGTGGGGGTGGAGCCTAGGATAGAGTAGTGGGAAGGAAGGTTTAGTTAGTTAGACGGTGCAGGGAAGGCAGTCAGAGAGGACATGCCGACAGGAGGGAGCCCCATCTTCAAGTGGGGGCCCAGAATAGCAGGCAACGGACCAGGACTGGTTGGAGCCAGCTGGTCGTGTTGAGGGAACACCGGCAACGCAGGAAGCCGAGGCAGATAGAAGTTCAGCTCTATCTGAACACTGACGAGCTGCAGGCCCATAGAAACCGGGTTGCTGACAGCACCACCAAGTACGTCGCCCCTTAGGACCTAGAACCGGTTCAAGACACTGCAGGAGAAGGGCCATAAATTGCGGTGCCCGAGGGTGGCTAGCTGGGGCTTCCTATTCGGACCGGTGGGGCACAAACCTTGCCTGATAGATACAGACTGTGGAACTGCGGGGGTGGTAGAAGCTAGGAAGAAGAAAGGAGACCCTAAAAGACACAGAATGCGAACATCTAGAGACTCCATAAGGGGGGACCCTGAGCTGGCAACACTCACCCTGTAAACCAAACTGTACCGTGTTTCCTTTTGCCATCTACCTGTTCCTAGTAAAGTTGAGTTAAACTTGAACTGGTTTCCTGTTGTTCTTCCCGCCGGTGCCCGGAGGGCTCAGCACCATCAGCAGCTCAGCAGAGGGGTAAGAACTGCAACACCAGCACCTAAAACTACTCCCCTCATCCATATTCCATCAACGCTGCCCTATGGTAATAACTCCACCTGTAGGGAGCTGTCCCACACTCTGCTGCACCCACCATCACCTCAGCGGTCGGCTTGCAGCGCCGGTACCTACATTAACGGGAACTACAGGTGGCATCACAATCCCCTGTAAATACTCCCTTCTCCCCCACCATCTACTCAAATGATCACCAGGGCACGGAATCGGAATCCCAACCATCCATGATCTCCCCACCCAAGCTACCATCAGTCCCGTGTTCCGAGTAACCCCCTAGCCATGGACTCATCAAATGGGTGCTATGAAAACATCGCACACCACATGCACAGCACTTGTACAGCAATTTTAGCATGCTCAATTCCATGCATTAAAGCAGGGGTCTCAAACTCACGGCCCCCGGGCCGCAAGCGGCCCGCCACGCTCCCCAGTGCGGCCCGGGGCACCATGAAAGAAAAAAAGCATGCTCCGAGCCATTATACATTGAGCCGCCGCGGTACCGCTTTATTACTGTGACTTCCGGTCCAAGCAGGCGGCCGGTGGACCAATCAGAAGCCTCCTGTGACGTCACAGGAGGCTTCTGATTGGTCTGCCAGCCGCCTGCTTTCCTGAATGTACAG
Source organism: Allobates femoralis (assembly GCA_033576535.1). Taxonomy (NCBI): domain Eukaryota; kingdom Metazoa; phylum Chordata; class Amphibia; order Anura; family Aromobatidae; genus Allobates; species Allobates femoralis. Next base: position 156,238,649 of record JARQOC010000011.1, on the reverse strand, counting down.
GCGCGAAGGCGCTTTTTTGAGCAGGCGGTACCCGGAAGTCACAGTCATAAAGCAGTACCGCGGCGGCTCCATGTATAATGAGCCCGGGTCATTAATGAAATAGGCTGGCCGGGCTCTCAGTTTGCAGCCGCAGCTGCTGCCCTGCTCACCCGAGCCAGACCTGACAGCGCAAACGCCCCCCCCCCCCCACTGCTCCTCACTCAGCTGGAGCTCTGGCAGAACATCGCCTCCCCTTCCCGCTCCTCACCCGGCCAGAGCAGGGCTGCTGCAAACGCCCCCTCAGCACTGCTCCCGACCCAGCCGGAGCTGTCGGCACATCGCGCCCCCCCCCCCGGCTCCTCTCCCGGCCAGCAAGAAGACCCCCACCCCAAAAACCCACTCCCCTGCCACCTCAGGGCTGCCAGGGTCATGCTACTCCCGGATTAAGTTCAGCTAGCCAGGTGTGTATGAGTGAATGTATTTGTGTGTATATGTGTGAGTATTTGTGTGTGTGTGTGTATAAGTATTTGTGTGTATATGTGAGTGTGTGTGAGTGTGTGTATGTGAGTGTGTGTGTGTATTTGTGTGTATATGTGAGTGTGTGTGTGTGTATTTGTGTGTATATGTGAGTGTGAGTGTGTGTGTATATGTGAGTAAGTGTGTATGTGTGAGTGTATTTGTGTGTGTATATGTGAGTGTATTTGTGTGTGTATATGTGAGTGTGTGTGTATATGTGTGAGTGTATTTGTGTGTGTATATGTGTGAGTGTATTTGTGTGTGTATATGTGAGTGTGTGTGTATATGTGTGAGTGTATTTGTGTGTGTATATGTGTGAGTGTATTTGTGTGTGTATATGTGTGTGTGTGTGTATATGTGTGAGTGTATTTGTGTGTGTATATGTGAGTGTGTGTGTATATGTGTGAGTGTATTTGTGTGTGTATATGTGTGAGTGTATTTGTGTGTGTATATGTGAGTGTGTGTATATGTGTAAGTGTATTTGTGTGTGTATATGTGAGTGTGTGTGTATATGTGTGAGTGTATTTGTGTGTATGTGTGAGTGTATTTGTGTGTATATGTGAGTGTGTGTGTATATGTGTGAGTGTATTTGTGTGTGTGTATGTGAGTGAGTGTGTGTGTATATGTGAGTGAGTGTGTGTGTATATGTGAGTGTGTGTATATATGAGTGAGTGTGTGTGTATATGTGAGTGAGTGTGTGTGTATATGTGAGTGTGTGTGTATATGTGAGTGAGTGTGTGTGTATATGTGTGAGTGTATTTGTGTGTGTATATGTGAGTGAGTGAGTGAGTGTGTGTGTATTTGTGTGTATATATGTGAGTGAGTGTGTTTGTGTATATGTGTGAGTGTATGTGTGTGTGCGTGTATATTTGTATGTGAGTGTATGTATATGTGTGAGTGTATTCCCGCGCCGCCTGAGCGGCACATCGCCGGCGGCTGGTGCTGGGTGCAGGCTGGTGCCGGCCGCTGGGTGCTAGCTGGTGCCGGCTACTGCCGGCAATTGGAAGACTGGGAGCCACAGAGGAAGAAGCTGCCGGGATGAAAAGAGTGGAGTCAGGTAAGGCGCTGTTACAGCCGAAGATAGCAGTCTGGGGGGGAAGGGAACGTGACCGCTGAAAGTGCCTAGGGCGGCAGGAACTCCAGATATGTAAGTGTGTCAATGTGTGAGTGTGTACGTGTTTGTGTGAATATGTCTGAGGATGTGTGTGTGTGTGTGTGTGTGTGTGTGTGTGTGTGTGGGCTTGTCCACACACCTGCGCTCTCAGTATTTAGCGCTTCTGCGCTAAATACTTAGGCTTTGACAGAGAAGCGCAGGTATGCAAGCAGCGTTTCCCTGTGCGCTCGGGATAAGCACACACTATGCAGGCTGCTGTATGAAGTGGTTACCACGATACACATCGGGTAACCAGGGACAGCGTCTGCTGAAAGCGGCCGCATACACGCACCTGCGCTTCTCTGTCAAAGCCTAAGTATTTAGCACAGAAGCGCTAAATACTGAGAGCGCAGGTGTGTGGACAAGCCCTTTGTGAGTGTGTGTGTGAGCGAGAGAACAAAAAGAACAGAGACCAGGACATTACTACAAGATGACAAGGGAGGGAACATTACTTCAAGAAGGGGACCAAGATTGGGACATTACTACAAGACGGGGACCAGTTTGGGGGACATTAATATACAATGGGGACCAGTATGGACACATGACTACATAAAGGGGATTAGGGTGGGAACATTCCTACAAGAAGAACATAATTTGTACTTTACTAGATTGAGCAAAAAATTCTGGTATTGCTAAAATGTCACTTAGGGTACCATTACACGTCGCAACATTGCATGCAATTTCACTTGCAATTTGCTGGTTGCAGTGAAATCATGGACACATTGTTCCATTTTCTTGCTGTGTACAAATGTAACAATGTGTCCATGAAGAGACCTGAGTCGTCTCGAAAGCTCGCCCTATAACATCATTTATTTTATTTTTGTTAGCCATTAAAAGGTATCACAACTACAAGATTTGTATCTTGTTTCTCACACTGAGAGCAATCAACATTTTCTCAACTGGCTAACACGGTGCCAAACCTTTTTCTTCTAATGAAATGGAAGATACCAGAATGTACCGCACATCTATGGAATTAAAAGATCGTCTGAAGAAACTCGCACAACTGGACAGCAACATTTTCTTTTTAACCAGATGCAAGAAAGAACATTTAATACCCAAAGGACTAAGCTTAAAGAATCCTCTTCAGAATACCCACAATACTCATTATTCACAACACCTTTGCCACAGGACTTCGGAGAGACTACGGAATCACCTTATTCATGTTTCCTACAGCAACAAGAAAAAGATCCAGATGGAAATACAAGCTTTAAGGAGCACACTTACCGATGACATACAGCAGAGGATGCAGCATTTCTATACTTCACTGCAATCATACCTTATATACAACAAAAAGAAGAAGCTGTACAGACTCCGACTGAGAGCAGGATTATACTCAAACACCAGCCACGTTCCTCATAACCACAACAGCATGGAGCAGAACCGCCGGAAGGACACAGGTACGGTCAGCTGTGTTATTAATTTGTCATCTCACAAACCCACTAATCTAGAACTCAGTGTGCTTTCTAGAGGTCTCACATTTTGTCCCACAAAGTCCCTAGACAAAACTGAACTGTGTAGTGACATGGAGGAATATTTCAGGAGGTTGAGACTGAAGGAGTTCTTTGATGATAAAGAGAACTTGAGGCCTCTAAGCAGCCAAACACAAGTTCAACAAAGGAAAAAGAAAACCTCTGACTGGACGCCTGACCCTGGCCGCAACACCAGTTTGGACCAATATATTGAGTCATTCAGACATTTGGTACAATCCACAATATTAGATAAAAAAACAACAGAAATATCTAATATTACTGTGCAAGAGAGAAGGGCAATTTACAGCCTGAAGAACAACAGGGAGATCACTATTAAGCCTGCAGACAAAGGTGGGCTATTGTTCTCCTGGACACGAAGGACTACGTCAAAGAAGCACACAGACAGCTGATGGATTTACAATACTACACCAAACTGGACGAGGACCCAACTCCAAAATATATGAGGGAGTTGAGAAGACTCATCAAATGTTTTTGGTACGGATTCCACAAACCTTCTGGACTTAATTCCTGAGGATCCCAGGATGGGAGTTTTCTATATGCTTCCCAAGATTCATAAACCAGGTAACCCAGGGAGACCCATCATCTCAGGGGTGGGAACACTCACTGAAAGAATCTCTGGGTGGGTGGAAAATGTCCTTAAACCGCTGGTAAGGAGGACAGACAGCTATATACAGGACACAACGGACCTTCTAAATAAGCTCTCTACAATAGGTCCCCTCCCCGAGAGTACCATCTTAGCCACCATGGATGTGGAGTCCTTATATACTAACATCCCACACGAAGATGGACTTACAGCCTGCCGACTGTTTCTTGAAGCCTATGGGATCCCTTCTGAGTCAGTTCTAAAGCTCACCAGATTTATCCTCACCCACAACATTTTCTCTTTTGGTGAGGAGCTGTATTTACAACGCACCGGAACTGCCATGGGAAGCAAAATGGCCCCCCAGTATGCCAACCTCTTCATGGCTAAACTGGAAAATGACTTTTTAGCCTCCTGCCCCATCAAACCCTTGGCGTACTTCCGTTTCATTGATGACATCTTATTAATCTGGACTGAGACTGAACATGAACTTCTAAAATTCCATGACAAGTTCAACCAATTTCATCCCAGCATAAACCTGACACTGGACCACTCAAAAACAGAAATCAACTTTCTGGATACCACCTTAAAAATTCTAGATGGTTCATTCCAAACAACAGTATATCGGAAACCGATTGACCGTCCCACATACCTCAGATGGGACAGTTTCCACCCAAAACACATAAAAAAATCCATTGTCTACAGCCAGGCCCTGAGATATAACCGTATTTGCTCCAACCCAGTGGAAAGGGATGAACACTTAAACCAGCTAAAAAAGACATTTTTAAACCAGGGCTACCACCCCACCTCCATTGATGATCAGATAAGTAAAGCCACAAGGATCCCTAGAAGTCAAGCACTCCAATACAGAGCAAAAGAAGAGAACCAACGTGTTCCCCTGGTGGTGACCTACAACCCACAGCTTGAGTTACTAAGGAAAACGGCCAGGAAACTTCACCACATCTTACACAAGGATGACCGACTTAAAATATTATTCAAAGACCCTCCCTTGCTGTGCTACAGGCAGCCTCCCAACTTAAGGAACATCATGGTCCGAAGTTTGATGCCCTCGGATACACCAAAAGGAACTTATCCATGCAATGTGAAGAGCTGCAAGACCTGTACTCACATAGAGACTAGAGACAGGATACAGATCCCCAATACACAGCAGGATTATAGGATTCCTGGGAGTTTCACATGCTCCTCTTCCAATGTGGTATATTTAATTATGTGCACCATTTGCCCAGTAGGTTCTTTCTATGTTGGGGAGACTGGACAGCGTCTAAGAGCAAGGATGAGGTCTCATCGTCACACAATTACACACAAAAAAATCCATTTTCCAGTAGCGGAGCATTTTTCTGGCCAGGGACACAACATTGACAATATGAAGGTTTTAATCTTGAGAGGTAACTTCAAATCCCAAAAACACCGAAGAGTCTGTGAATCCAAGCTAATTAGAAGCTTCAATTGTATACAGAACGGGCTGAACATTGCTGATGGCTTTATGGCTCATTACCACGTGTAAACAATGTTGTTCAAAGACATGGAGATCTTAGACAGCAGGTTTTCTTATAATTTAGTGTCCTAAAGACTTTATTACCACTGGCCCTGCCTGTTTGAAGATGCTCTCCTAGGCAGTTTTGTTTGTTTTGCCAAATGTCCAGTCCCTGTAATGTTTATTGAGCCAAATATCCAATCATTTTTAGTTGTGCATGTATATATTTTGAGTTTCATTCAATATCTTGTCATACCATGCCTGATGAAGAGACCTGAGTCGTCTCGAAAGCTCGCCCTATAACATCATTTATTTTATTTTTGTTAGCCATTAAAAGGTATCACAACTACAAGATTTGTATCTTGTTTCTCACACTGAGAGCAATCAACATGTTGCGATGTGTAACGGTACTCTTAGTCCTACAAGCAATGCGGCCCCCCGGTATCAATTTTTTTCTACATGCGGCCCACCAACCCAGCCGAGTTTGAGACCCCTGCATTAAAGGGAACATATCAGGTGATTTATGCCCCCCAGCTATCACTGTCTGTCTCTGCAGCTTCATAGTACTAGTCTAACCATCCCTGTCTGAGCTCATAGTGTAATGTAAAAGGTTAAAAAAGACTGGATTACTTACCGGTAATCTGGTTTTATGGTGTCCACGACAGCACCCACTGGAGAGAGGGGATCCGCCCCAGGGACAGGAAACCTAAAGATAAAAAGGGGCGGTCCCCCTCGCTTCCTCAGTTGTTTTCCAGAGTACGAGAGGAACCGCCAAAATTAAGACACATTCTACAAAAAGAATACTACATATGCAACCACCACCACTACCTTGACCAACATAAGTGAATGCAAACAGGGGCGTGGAAGTGAGTGGGTGCTGTCGTGGACGCCATAAAACCAGATTACCGGTAAGTAATCCAGTCTTTTCTCCTCGCCACGACAGCACCCACTGGAGAGACTTGCAGAGAATCAACTAGGGAGGGACCTCTGTGCTGAGGACAGATCTCCCAAAGACCAAGTCAGAGGTAGAAGACAGGTCCAGTCGATAGTGGTGGTAAAAGGTGAAGACCAGGTTGCCGCTTACATATTAAATCAATGGAAATTTCAGCCCTTTCAGCCCAGGAGGAAGTCATGACCCGGGTGGAATGGGCCCGAACTCTGTCCGGAGAGTGTTCTCCCTTAGCCAAATAAGCCATGCAGATGGCATCACGAATCCAGCGGGACAATGTGCTCTTTGTAAAACCAAACCCCCTCCGAGGACCCAGAAAGGGCACAAACAGAGCCCTACACTGCCTCCAAGCCTGAGTCCTATTAACGTAGTGAAAGAGTAACCGCCTAACATCCAATGTGTGAAATATATGCTCATCCATCGTAATGGAGTCTGGAAAAAAAGAGGGAAGGACAATCTCCTGGCTGCGATGAAATGCAGAAACTACTTTTGGAAGGTAGGATGTATCTGGTTCCAAAACCAATCTATCTGGGAAGATAGAAAGAAAGGGAGGGTCGACAGAGAGGGCCTGCAAGTCACTAACCCGCCTGGCGGAGGTAAGGGCAACTAACAGAGCAGTTTTGAGGGAAATTGCCTTCAAGGACGCTAACTCCAATGGGTCAAAAGGGGCACTAGTAAGTGTGTCCAGGACCAGGTTCAAGTCCCAAGGATGCATACTAGCAATATGAACAGGGGCACTACGTTCACAAGCGGAGATGAAGCAAGAAACCCATCTATCACCAGCCACATTAAAGCCATATAAGGCCCCCAAAGCCGACACCTTCACCTCCAGTGTACTGACCAAGAGGCCTAACTCTTTCCCTTTCTGCAAAGACTCTAAAATAGCAAAAATGGGGACCTCATTAGAGAAGGGACTGGTGTAAAGCTCCAGGAACGTCCTCCATACTCGACTATAAATTTTAGTAGTGGAATCCTTTCTACTCTGCAGAAGAGACGCAATAAGGTTATCTGAAAACCCCCGAAGCTTCAATAACTGCTTCTCAAGATCCACGCCGTCAGATGAAGACCCTCTACCTGAGGATGACGGAATGGACCCTGAGACAACAGGTCCGGAACCGATGGCAGTATCCAGGGGTCCGACACGGACATGGCTCTGAGCCACGAAAAACCACGGTCTCCTGGGCCAGAAGGGAGCAATAAGTATCACCCGAACCCCTCCATCTCTGATCTTCCGGAGGACCAACGGACGGCGGTTCAGTGGAGGAAATGCGTAGGCCAGATGGAAGTCCCAGGGAGCTTGGAGAGAATCCACAATGTCCGTCTGGTCGGAGACTTGTAGAGAGGCAAACCTATGGGCCTGCCGGTTCGCTCTGGTGGAGAACAGATCGATTTCCGGGAGGCCCCATAGAGCGACAATCTTCCGGAAAACTCGCCGACAGAGGACCCATTCCCCCTGACGAAGAGTGTGATGACTCAAGAAGTCCACCCTGGCATTGTCCACTCCTCTGATGTGAATGACCGTTAGAGATAGGATAGAGGCTTCGGCCACCTGTATGATGTTCTCCGCAATAGACATTAGAGTCCAGGATCATGTTCCGCCCTGATGATTTATATATGCGACGGATGTCGTGTTGTCGGACAGGACCCTGACATGCTTCCCCGCCAACTGCGGATGAAAATGAAATAAGGCATGCTGTATAGCTTTCAATTCCCTCATGTTGGAGGAGTCATCTGCTTCAGCCAGGGACCACCGTCCCTGCGCTATCATTGACTCTAAATGGGCTCCCCACTGGGCTAGTGGGGGCTCCCCACTGGGCTAGTATGTAAAAAAGAGAAAAGCAAGCATGTATGTGAAACCGGGATCAGGGAAATATAGAGAGAAGACTCATGTAAATAATCAAAATGTTCATTTATTATACACTTATACAAAAACAGGTACTAACAAACAATTAAAAACCATTAAAAGGTGGAAACCACCAACAGAGCTATGGCCTTGTAATGTGTATTATAACAAACCAAAAAATGGTAACACAGCAGTATAAACCACTTCCTATAGGAGGATGATGAAGATACACTGGTAATCAGATAGTAGACAATATCGCAAAAAATCGATCAACCTATCATAGAATGTACAGTACAAAAATCAAATGTACTAAATAGAAGTAATCACACATAAAACAGGATCAGATGAAGACGCCTGTTGAATAGAAAGGTTGGAACAATAGAATGGAGAACCAAACTAACCAAACCTAAAGGTACCGTCACACAGGGACATATCGCCGGCGATATTGCCGGGGATCGCGGGAGCGCGCATCCCTGACAACATCGCCGGTGAGCTGTCACACAGAGCAACTTACCGGCGATGTCGCCGGCTAGTTGCCGCGGCTATCGCTCGCTGGGTTGCCCAGCAACCCAGCAAGCGATCACTCGCAATGTTAGATATAGGCGGAATCGCCCGTAACATTGCGGGTTGCCGCGTTACACAGGGCGATCAGGCAGAATCGCTTGAGCAACATCGCCAGGTTTCCGAACATTGTTGGGAAACCTGGCGATGTGACTCAGGCGATTCATCGCCTGATTATCGCCCTGTCACACGCGGCAATTCGCCGGCGATGTCGCCGCAACCTGGCCACGCCCCTCGGTTGCCGGCAACATCGCCGGCGATATCTCCCCGTGTGACGGTACCTTAAGAGTTCCTAGGAGAAGGAGGACAAAGGTTATGCATGGAGACCTCTATCACTGTATGATCAAAAATGCTGTAAATAGGACGAAAGATCCCCTAGCAATAGGGAGGGACAGAGTCTACCTATAATAATATAATGATGTAATGAACCAGCAGGCCCTGAAAAAAAGGAATAAGTGAAAGGTAAATGATAGGACCTCAGGTGCACCAATCAGTGCCACTGTGTCCAAATATAGTTACCAGTGAAATCATCATCCATCAAACAAGGCACATAGCGGGCTCGACATAGCGGTGTCGAGCCCGCTATGTGCCTTGTTTATGATTTCACTGGTAACTATATTTGGATACGGTGGCACTGATTGGTGCACCTGAGGTCCTATCATTTACCTTTCACTTATTCCTTTTTTTCAGGGCCTGCTGGTTCATTACATCATTATATTATTATAGGTAGACTCTGTCCCTCCCTATTGCTAGGGGATCTTTCGTCCTATTTACAGCATTTTTGATCATACAGTGATAGAGGTCTCCATGCATAACCTTTGTCCTCCTTCTCCTAGGAACTCTTAGGTTTGGTTAGTTTGGTTCTCCATTCTATTGTTCCAACCTTTCTATTTAACAGGCGTCTTCATCTGATCCTGTTTTATGTGTGATTACTTCTATTTAGTACATTTGATTTTTGTACTGTACATTCTATGATAGGTTGATCGATTTTTTGCGATATTGTCTACTATCTGATTACCAGTGTATCTTCATCATCCTCCTATAGGAAGTGGTTTATACTGCTGTGTTACCATTTTTTGGTTTGTTATAATACACATTACAAGGCCATAGCTCTGTTGGTGGTTTCCACCTTTTAATGGTTTTTAATTGTTTGTTAGTACCTGTTTTTGTATAAGTGTATAATAAATGAACATTTTGATTATTTACATGAGTCTTCTCTCTATATTTCCCTGATCCCGGTTTCACATACATGCTTGCTTTTCTCTTTTTTACATACTAGTTCTTTTAAGCATGTGACTGGTGGATCACTTGACTGTGCCTCCCAATTATGTCTTTTTCACCCCACTGGGCTAGCATCAGTCACCAGAACGCTATCAGGAGTGACCATCCAGGGAACCCCCTTGTAAAGGTTACCAAGGTCCATCCCCCAGGACAGGGACCAGACAACCCCTGGAGAATATGAGGAAACGACCACTAAGACGACCCCTCAAGGAAGACTCTGCTCTGAGAATGTCCTTCTGGAGACCACGAGTGTGGAATTGGGCCCACTGAACTGCTGGGATACAGGACATTAGTGACCCCAACAGAGACATAGCCAACCGGGGCATTCGAGGGTGGTGAACAGCCTCCCCAACCTTTCCCGCTATCAGCTGCTTCTTGTTATCAGGCAGGATACACTGCTGACTTATAGAATCAAGGAGACCTAGGAAGGACTGTCGAGTCAGAGGAAGCAACTTAAACTTGTCCCAATGGATCATCCAGCCGAGCTCCTACAAGGAGGAAATAGTGTTAGCCAGGTGAGCCTCGCATTGAGCAGCAGATTTCCCCACCACCAAAAAGTCATCCAAGTAAGGCACAACCAGCGTATCATGGATACGTAAATAAGCCATCACCACGGTTATTAACTTGGTGAAGACTCGAGAAGCCATGGAAAAACCAAATGGCATTGCTACGAACTGGAAATGACGCGAATGTCCCTCGAAGGTGACCGCTACCCTGAGGAACTGCTGGAATTCGGAATGGATAGCCAGATGGTAATAGGTGTCTTTTAGATCCAAAACGGCCATGAAGCAGCTGGGAAATAAGAGTTTAATTGTACATCTTACAGACTCCATCTTAAATTTACGATAGCGTACAAAGGTGTTCAACAGCTTTAAATTAATAATAATCCGATAGGAACCATCAGGCTTAGAAACCAGGAACAAAGGGGAATAGAATCCTCTTCCTTCCTGGTCCCCAGGGACTTCAACTGAGACCCGTTTATCTAACAGTCCCCTGATCTCGGACTCAAGGGCCTGCTGCTGTAATGGAGAAGGAGGAGAAGTTCGCACAAAGGAGTCCGGAGGAAGACGATCAAACTCTAACTTAAGGCCCGAGGAGACAAGATTCAAGATCCAAGAGCTGGAAGATATGTTATGCCAAGCGGAGATGTAATGCCGCAATCGACCTCCCACAGGGCAAGGGGGGCTAACGGAATTTGCCTCCCTTAGATGAGGAACCAAAGAGGGCACCTTTAGGCTTGGCCTCCCTGGTGTCCCACCGATCCCGGTCTCTATATCGCTTTTTCTGGCCGAATGGTCTGCATCTGAACGCTATTCTATAGGACGGAATAGAGGGATTAGGGAATCCTTTCTTCCTCTCAGTTGCCTTGAAGAAGATGTCATCTAGAGTCTTGCCAAACAGGTACTCACCCTGACAAGGCAATGCACACAATCTGGACTTAGCTTGGGTATCCCCCTTCCAACACTTCATCCAGAGGGTACATCTAGCAAAATTGAACAGGCCATCTGATCTAGCTGCAAGTCGCAGAGAATCCGCCGTCACATCTGCAAGGTATGCAGTACCCCACAAATCAATGGGACAGTAATTTGTCCCTAGACAACTGTTTGCGTATCTGCTCCTCTAACTGGCCAATCCAGATAAGCATAGACCGGGCTGTACATGTAGCAGCAATGGCAAGCTTAAAGGCACCTGTGCAGGACTCCCAGGAAGGTTTAAGGAACATTTCAGCTTTATGATCCTGGCAAGGAGGATTGTTTGGAAGTTGATGCCACAGCAGCATCCACCTTAGGGACCTTTGACCAGGCAAGCAAGTCGTCATCCTCAAACTGATATCTTCTCTTGGAAGGGACCTCCGCCATTCTTGTTTCTCTCCACTCCCGTCTGACGAGGTCTTTTACTGCTGAAATAATCGGGAATGGGCACCTCTTCTTCTAGGAGAGCCCCGCAAACATGATGTCCTCTGAGGATTTAGGTCCCTTGGAGTCTTGAATCCCCATTGTACTATGGACGGATTTAACAAGGTTATCCATGCTGTACAATGGAAAAAAAAAAAAAAAATATATATATATATATATATATATATATATATATATATATTATTCTTGTAAATCTGAACGGTGGATATGTTGCTTTTTACGTTTTGCAATATGCTGCATGTTATCTTTATGTGATTTTATGCTGGCCCCTGACAACAAAATGTTAACCTTAATGGGTGTGTCTCCAACCCATACACTGATGATGCTCATGAATTTCATCTGTTTGCACTTTTTTGTTTGTTCACTATTTAAGGATGTATGTATCATACAAAATGTTATGCCATTGATAAAGGACTTGTGTCTGAAAAGTGTCTGGCGGTTCGGTGGGGCTCATGTCCCATGTTATCTGTTTTATGATTTAACTAGCTGTGAGCCCGATGCGATTGCATCGGGATTCTAGAATCTGTGTATAGGGCATTGCTCGGGCTGCTGCAACGACTCCCAACGCCATCTTTGCGGGCATTGCGAGTGAGTCGCGTGGGCGATGCGCGTCCACAGCCACGGAGGTAGTGGCGTGTGCGAGGGAAGTCGCTGCAGCAATTATATATATAATATATAATTTCCCTAACGCACTTCCGTCACTGTTTCCATCGTTGTGGGCGTAGCACCCACGCGACCTGTGAAGCATTGCCGGCGCCACTGATTCGCAAAGCCTCACTCGAAATGGCCGCCAAGCGGCCGTTGCGAGTCCTTGCAGAATAGGCGCGACTCACTAATGTATACATAACCACATACATAATACTGATAATCTAATCTATAATTGCCGTAGCGCACTTCCGTCATATTCGGCGCCACTTCCGTCGTCAAAGACGTGGCTGCCAAACATACGGAAGTGCGTTAGGGACACACACACTCACATACAGACACACACACACTCACATACAGACACACTCACACACACGCACACACACACACTCACATACAGACACACACACACAGGGCCGGCGTTAGGGGCAGGCAGCCTAGGCATTTGCCTAGGGCCCCCAAGTTTCAGAGGGCCCCCTGGCCCGGCCGGACTATAGCCGGCGCCGCTGCGCGGGAGCGCCGCGGCCGCTTGCAGCGCTCTGCACTGCGCTCCGCCTCCGGCTTCTTCCTGGTGACCGGCGCCGGGTGCAGCCGCAGGCGATGTGTCGTCACAGGAACCAGGAAGAAGTCGGAGCGCGGTGCAGAGCGCTGCAAGTGGCAGGGAGTAAGTATCATGATCTCTGTATTCTTTTACAGGTGAGGGGAGGGGAGGGGCCCCTGTATACAACACCACCAGTGGGGCCCCTGTATACAACACCACCAGTGGGGCCCCTGTATACAACACCACCAGTGGGGCCCCTGTATACAACACCACCAGTGGGGCCCCTGTATACAACACCACCAGTGGGGCCCCTGTATACAACACCACCAGTGGGGCTGCCTGTATACACCACCACTGGGGCTGCCTGTATACACCACCACTGGGGCTGCCTGTATACAACACCACCAGTGGGGCCCCTGTATACAACACCACCAGTGGGGCCCCTGTATACAACACCACCAGTGGGGCCCCTGTATACAACACCACCAGTGGGGCCCCTGTATACAACACCACCAGTGGGGCCCCTGTATACAACACCACCAGTGGGGCTGCCTGTATACACCACCACTGGGGCTGCCTGTATACACCACCACTGGGGCTGCCTGTATACACCACCACTGGGGCCCTGTATACACCACCACTGGGGCCCTGTATACACCACCACTGACTGGGGCTGCCTGTATACACCACCACTGGGGCTGCATGTATACACCACCACTGGGGCTGCCTGTATACACCACCACTGGGGCCCTGTATACACCACCACTGGGGCCCTGTATACACCACCAGTGGGCCCTGTATACACTACCAGTGGGCCCTGTATACACCACCACTGACTGGGGCCCTGTATACACTACCACTGGGGCCCCTTTATGCACCACCACTGGGGCCCTGTATACACCACCACTGACTGGGGCTGCCTGTATACACCACCACTGGGGCTGCCTGTATACACCACCACTGGGGCTGCCTGTATACACCACCACTGGGGCTGCCTGTATACACCATCACTGGGGCCCTGTATACACCACCAGTGGGCCCTGTATACACCACCAGTCGGCCCTGTATACACCACCACTGACTGGGGCCCTGTATACACTACCACTGGGGCCCCTTTATGCACCACCACTGGGGCCCTGTATACACCACCACTGACTGGGGCTGCCTGTATACACCACTGACTGGGACTGCCTGTATACACCACCACTGGGGCTGCCTGTATACACCACCACTGGGGCTTCCTGTATACACCACCACTGGGCCCTGTATACACCACCACTGGGGCCCTGTATACACCACCACTGACTGGGGCTGCCTGTATACACCACCACTGGGGCTGCCTGTATACACCACCACTGGGCTGCCTGTATACACCACCACTGGGGCTGCTGTATATACTGCTGGGGCCTGTATATACAACTGGGGAGGCTGCTGTATACCACTGGGGCTGCTGTATATACCACTGGGGAGGCTGCTGTAATACTGCTGGGGCCTATGTATACCACTGGGGAGGCTGCTGTAATACTGCTGGGGCCTGTGTATACCACTGGGGAGGCTGCTGTAATACTGCTGGGGCCTGTATATAGCACTGGGGAGGCTGCTGTATACCACTGGGGCTGCTGTAATACTGCTGGGGCCTGTATATACAACTGGGGAGGCTGCTGTATACCACTGGGGCTGCTGTAATACTGCTGGGGCCTGTATATACCACTGGGGAGGCTCACCTCGCCTGCGCTGACCACAGAGCCCCCGTCCTGCGCTGACCACACAGCCCCCGTCCTGCGCTGACCACAGAGCCCCCGTCCTGCGCTGACCACAGAGCCCCCGTCATGCGCTGACCACACAGCCCCCGTCCTGCGCTGACCACAGAGCCCCCGTCCTGCGCTGACCACAGAGCCCCCGTCCTGCGCTGACCACAGAGCCCCCGTCCTGCGCTGACCACAGAGCCCCCGTCCTGCGCTGACCACAGAGCCCCCGTCCTGCGCTGACCACAGAGCCCCCGTCCTCTACTGACCACAGACCCGCTATCCTCTGCTGACGACAGAGCCTCCTTCCTGCGCTGACCACAGAGCCTCCTTCCTGTGCTGACCACAGAGCCTCCTTCCTGCACTGACCACTCGACCACAGAGCCTCCTTCCTGCGCTGACCACAGACCCGCCGTTCTCTGCTGACCACAGAGCCGCCGTCCTCTGCTGACCACAGAGCCGCTGTCCTCTGCTCACCACAGAGCCCCCGTCCTCTGCTCACCACAGAGCCGCCGTCCTCTGCTCACCACAGAACCGCCGTCCTCTGGTGACCACAGAGCCGCCGTCCTCTGCTGACCACAGACCCGCCGTCCTCTGCTGACCACAGAGCCTCCTTCCTGCGCTGACCACAGAGCCTCCTTCCTGTGCTGACCACAGAGCCTCCTTCCTGCGCTGACCACTCGACCACAGAGCCTCCTTCCTGCGCTGACCACAGACCCGCCGTCCTCTGCTGACCACTCTGCCTCCTTCCTGCGCTGACCACTCTGCCTCCTTCCTGCGCTGACCACAGAGCCGCCGTCCTCTGCTGACCACAGAGCCGCCGTCCTCTGCTGACCACAGAGCCGCTGTCCTCTGCTCACCACAGAGCCCCCGTCCTCTGCTGACCACAGACCCGCCG
This sequence comes from Allobates femoralis, assembly GCA_033576535.1. Taxonomy (NCBI): domain Eukaryota; kingdom Metazoa; phylum Chordata; class Amphibia; order Anura; family Aromobatidae; genus Allobates; species Allobates femoralis. Next base: position 156,223,057 of record JARQOC010000011.1, on the reverse strand, counting down.
TCCTCTGCTGACCACAGAGCCTCCTTCCTGCGCTGACCACAGAGCCTCCTTCCTGTGCTGACCACCAAGAGCCTCCTTCCTGCGCTGACCACTCGACCACAGAGCCTCCTTCCTGCGCTGACCACAGACCCGCCATCCTCTGCTGACCACAGAGCCTCCTTCCTGCGCTGACCACTCTGCCTCCTTCCTGCGCTGACCACAGAGCCGCCGTCCTCTGCTGACCACAGACCCGCCATCCTCTGCTGACCACAGACCCGCCGTCCTCTGCTGACCACAGAGCCCCCGTCCTCTGCTGACCACAGAGCCCCCGTCCTTTGCTGACCACAGAGCCCCCATCCTCTGCTGACCACAGAGCCCCCGTCCTCTGCTGACCACAGAGCCCCCATCCTCTGCTGACCACAGAGCCCCCGTCCTCTGCTGACCACAGAGCCCCCGTCCTCTGCTCACCACAGAGCCGCCGTCCTCTGCTGACCACAGAGCCGCCGTCCTCTGCTGACCACAGAGCCGCCGTCCTCTGCTGACCACAGACCCACCGTCCTCTGCTGACCACAGAGCCGCCCTCCTCTGCTGACCACAGAGCCGCCCTCCTCTGCTCACCACAGACCCGCCGTCCTCTGCTCACCACAGACCCGCCGTCCTCTGCTCACCACAGACCCGCCGTCCTCTGCTCACCACAGACCCGCCGTCCTCTGCTCACCACAGACCCGCAGTCCTCTGCTCACCACAGAGCCGCCGTCCTCTGCTCACCACAGAGCCGCCGTCCTCTGCTGACCACAGAGCCGCCTTCCTCTGCTGACCACAGAGCCTCCTTCCTGCGCTGACCACAGAGCCGCCGTCCTCTGCTGACCACAGAGCTTCCTTCCTGTGCTGACCACAGAGCCTCCTTCCTGCGCTGACCACTCGACCACAGAGCTTCCTTCCTGCGCTGACCACAGACCCGTCATCCTCTGCTGACCACAGAGCCTCCTTCCTGCGCTGACCACAGAGCCGCTGTCCTCTGTTGACCACAGAGCTTCCTCTCCTGTGCTGACCACAGAGCCTCCTCCTGCGCTGACCACAGACCCGTCATCCTCTGCTGACCACAGAGCCTCCTTCCTGCACTGACCACTGACCACAGAGCCTATTCCTGCGCTGACCACAGACCCGCCGTCCTCTGCTGACCACAGAGCCCCCGCTCCTCTGCTGACCACAGAGCCCCCGTCCTCTGCTGACCACAGAGCCCCCGTCCTCTCCTGACCACAGAGCCCCCGTCCTCTGCTGACCACAGAGCCCCCGTCCTCTGCTGACCACAGAGCCCCGTCCTCCTGCTGACCACAGAGCCGCCGTCCTCTGCTGACCACAGAGCCGCCGTCCTGTGCTGACCACGGAGCCGCCGTCCTCTGCTGACCACGGGGCCGCCGTCCTCTGTTGACCACGGAGCCGCCGTCCTCTGCTGACCACAGAGCCGCCCTCCTCTGCTGACCACAGAGCCGCCTCCTCTGCTGACCACAGACCCCCGTCCTCTGCTGACCACAGACTCGCCGTCCTCTGCTGACCACAGAGCCGCCCTCCTCTGCTGACCACAGAGCCACCGTCCTCTACTGACCACAGACCCGCCGTCCTCTGCTGACCACAGAGCCTCCTTCCTGCGCTGACCACAGAGCCGCCGTCCTCTGCTGACCACAGAGCCTCCTTCCTGTGCTGACCACAGAGCCTCCTTCCTGCACTGACCACTCGACCACAGAGCTTCCTTCCTGCGCTGACCACAGACCCGCCGTCCTCTGCTGACCACAGAGCCTCCTTCCTGCGCTGACCACAGAGCCCCGTCCTCTGCTGACCACAGAGCCTCCTTCCTGTGCTGACCACAGAGCCTCCTTCCTGCACTGACCACTCGACACAGAGCCTCCTTCCTGCGCTGACCACAGACCGCCGTCCTCTGCTGACCACAGAGCCCCGTCCTCTGCTGACCACAGAGCCGCGTCCTCTGCTGACCACAGAGCCGCCGTCCTCTGCTGACCACAGAGCCGCCGTCCTCTGCTCACCACAGAGCCGCCGTCCTCTGCTCGACCACAGAGCCGCCGTCCTCTGCTGACCACAGAGCCGCCGTCCTCTGCTGACCACAGAGCCCCGTCCTCTGCTGACCACAGAGCCCGCCGTCCTCTGCTGACCACGAGAGCCGCCGTCCTCTGCTGACCACAGAGCCGCCTCCTCTGCTGACCACAGAGCCGCCTCCCTCTGCTGACCACGAGCCGCCTCCTCTGCTGACCACGAACCGCCGTCCTCTGCTGACCACAGACCGCCTTCCTCTGCTGACCACAGAGCCGCCCTCCTCTGCTGACCACAGAGCCGCCTCCTCTGCTGACCACAGAGCCGCCGTCCTCTGCTGAAGACCATCCTAGTGACACGCCGTCCTCTACTGACCACAGACCCGCCGTCCTCTGCTGACCACAGAGCCTCCTTCCTGCGCTGACCACAGAGCCGCCGTCCTCTGCTGACCACAGAGCCTCCTTCCTGTGCTGACCACAGAGCCTCCTTCCTGCACTGACCACTCACCACAGAGCTTCCTTCCTGCGCTGACCACAGACCCGCCGTCCTCTGCTGACCACAGAGCCTCCTTCCTGCGCTGACCACAGAGCCGCCGTCCTCTGCTGACCACAGAGCCTCCTTCCTGTGCTGACCACAGAGCCTCCTTCCTGCACTGACCACTCGACCACAGAGCCTCCTTCCTGCGCTGACCACAGACCCGCCGTCCTCTGCTGACCACAGAGCCCCCGTCCTCTGCTGACCACAGAGCCGCCGTCCTCTGCTCACCACAGAGCCGCCGTCCTCTGTTGACCACAGAGCCGCCGTCCTCTGCTGACCACAGAGCCGCCGTCCTCTGCTGACCACAGAGCCGCCGTCCTCTGCTGACCACAGAGCCGCCGTCCTCTGCTGACCACAGAGCCGCCGTCCTCTGCTGACCACAGAGCCGCCGTCCTCTGCTGACCACAGAGCCGCCGTCCTCTGCTGACCACAGAGCCACCGTCCTCTGCTGACCACAGCGCCACCGCACTCACTGCTGACCACTGAGCCACCGCACTCACTGCTGACCACTGCGCCACCGCACTCACTGCTGACCACTGAGCCACCGCACTCACTGCTACCCACTGAGCCACCCCACTCACTGCTACCCACTGAGCCACCCCACTCACTGCTAACCACTCACCCACCGCACTCACTGCTAACCACTGAGCCACCGCACTCACTGCTAACCACTGAGCCACCATATACTCTGCTACCCACTGAGCCGCCTGTATACACACAATTAATTTCACCGCACTCCCCCTAACTATTACTAAATAAACTATATATAGATTCTAGACTACCCGATTCTTTAGAATTGGGCTCACAGCTAGTTCCTATATAATCACATATATATATATAGATGGCGGGCTGATTCGAAAGAATCGGGTAGTCTAGAATCCAAATATAGTATATTTACTAATAGTTAGGGGAGTGGGGTGAAATGAATTGTGTGTATACAGGTGGCTCAGTGGTTAGCAGTGAGTGGGGTGGCTCAGTGGTTAGCAGTGAGTGCGGTGGCTCAGTGGTTAGCAGCGAGTGCGGTGGCTCAGTGGTTAGCAGTGAGTGCGGTGGCTCAGTGGTTAGCAGTGAGTGTGGTGAGATTGGTGAGCACAGTGGCGTGGGCAGAGTGCTGAGTGCAGCGCTGTGGGCAGAGTGGTCAGCACACACATACATACATACACACACACACACACAGACACTTCGCTATAGTTAGCACTACGTCTTCCCTGCCGGCTGGATCTTGAGTTGACATGTCGGCACCCGCGGACGACTGGATCCAATATGGGGTCCGGCAAGTTTGGCGAGACTTATTAAACGCGATATTTGATCGAGTAGTTCGGGGGCGGCGACATGTCGGTGATGCAGGGCCCGTGGTAAGTATAGCGGAGTATGTGTGTGTGTGTGTGTATGTGTGCGGAGAAAGTGAGTGAAGTGCGGAGAAAGTGAGGTGTGGTGATGTGGCCCCTGGGCGGGTGCATCACACGGGTTATCAATGCAGGTCTGTGTTCACATGGGCCTGGTTTTCCTGATTGTGTGTGGTGTGTGAAACCTGTCCGATGTACAGGGGGTTAACAGCTGAAGGGTTTTCATGAGCTGAGTAAAACAGCTGATTGTGAGTGCTGAAGATCCGATACATTCATGAGCCTAATGAGCGGCTGAACCTGTGGGGATGAGTGCTTTGCTGTGCGGAGAAAGTGAGGTGTGGTGATGTGGCCCCTGGCGGGGTGCATCACACGGGTTATCAATGCAGGTCTGTGTTCACATGGGCCTGGTTTTCGGGATTGTGTGTGGTGTGTGAAAGCTGTCCGATGTACAGGGGGTTAACAGCTGAAGGGTTTTCATGAGCTGAGTAAAAAAGCTGAGTGTGAGTGCTGAAGATCCGATACATTCATGAGCCTAATGAGCGGCTGAACCTGTGGGGATGAGTGCTTAGCTGTGCGGAGAAAGTGAGGTGTGGTGATGTGGCCCCTGGCGGGGTGCATCACACGGGTTATCAATGCAGGTCTGTGTTCACATGGGCCTGGTTTTCCTGATTGTGTGTGGTGTGTGAAAGCTGTCCGATGTACAGGGGGTTAACAGCTGAAGGGTTTTCATGAGCTGACTGAGTAAAACAGCTGATTGTGAGTGCTGAAGATCCGATACATTCATGAGCCTAATAAGCAGCTGAACCTGTGGGGATGAGTGCTTTGCTGTGCGGAGAAAGTGAGGTGTGGTGATGTGGCCCCTGGCGGGGTGCATCACACGGGTTATCAATGCAGGTCTGTGTTCACATGGGCCTGGTTTTCCTGATTGTGTGTGGTGTGTGAAACCTGTCCGATGTACAGGGGGTTAACAGCTGAAGGGTTTTCATGAGCTGAGTAAAAAAGCTGAGTGTGAGTGCTGAAGATCTGATACATTCATGAGCCTAATGAGCGGCTGAACCTGTGGGGATGAGTGCTTTGCTGTGCGGAGAAAGTGAGGTGTGGTGATGTGGCCCCTGGCGGGGTGCATCACACGGGTTATCAATGCAGGTCTGTGTTCACATGGGCCTGGTTTTCCTGATTGTGTGTGGTGTGTGAAACCTGTCCGATGTACAGGGGGTTAACAGCTGAAGGGTTTTCATGAGCTGAGTAAAACAGCTGATTGTGAGTGCTGAAGATCCGATACATTCATGAGCCTAATGAGCGGCTGAACCTGTGGGGATGAGTGCTTTGCTGTGCGGAGAAAGTGAGGTGTGGTGATGTGGCCCCTGGCGGGGTGCATCACACGGGTTATCAATGCAGGTCTGTGTTCACATGGGCCTGGTTTTCCTGATTGTGTGTGGTGTGTGAAACCTGTCCGATGTACAGGGGGTTAACAGCTGAAGGGTTTTCATGAGCTGAGTAAAAAAGCTGAGTGTGAGTGCTGAAGATCCGATACATTCATGAGCCTAATGAGCGGCTGAACCTGTGGGGATGAGTGCTTTGCTGTGCGGAGAAAGTGAGGTGTGGTGATGTGGCCCCTGGCGGGGTGCATCACACGGGTTATCAATGCAGGTCTGTGTTCACATGGGCCTGGTTTTCCTGATTGTGTGTGGTGTGTGAAACCTGTCCGATGTACAGGGGGTTAACAGCTGAAGGGTTTTCATGAGCTGAGTAAAAAAGCTGAGTGTGAGTGCTGAAGATCCGATACATTCATGAGCCTAATGAGCGGCTGAACCTGTGGGGATGAGTGCTTTGCTGTGCAGAGAAAGTGAGGTGTGGTGATGTGGCCCCTGGCGGGGTGCATCACACGGGTTATCAATGCAGGTCTGTGTTCACATGGGCCGGTTTTCCTGATTGTGTGTGGTGTGTGAAAGCTGTCCGATGTACAGGGGGTTAACAGCTGAAGGGTTTTCATGAGCTGAGTAAAACAGCTGAGTGTGAGTGCTGAAGATCCGATACATTCATGAGCCTAATGAGCGGCTGAACCTGTGGGGATGAGTGCTTTGCTGGGCTAAACCTGAATGGTGCACAGGGGGTTAATCACATCTCAGGTCTGTGTGTGAGTGAAGATTTGCTGATTGACTCACTGGGTTGCAGCTGGGAGTGAGCAGGCTGGATAGGAACCTGCCAGGTGTCTGAGTGAGGAGAGGACGATTCAGAAGTTCAGAGCACTGCCATGTGAAGAGGTGCTGGAAGTGATCCGTCCTCAGTGGGTAAGTGATGGGAGCCTACCAGCTCCATGCTAGTGCACCTGATGTGTGCATAATAGTAGTGTTTGGCGTGCACACCTGTTAGGTATAGTCGAGGTGCTTGTGTAGGAGGCCCTTAGGTCTCAATGTCAGTAGAGATTACAAAACACCGCACACTCAAAGTCTTTTTCAAGGTGATGATTTGCGTTTATTTTGGTGCATATAGACAATTTTGAGATGAAACTGACGTTTCGACCACGTCCCGTGGTCTTTATCAAAGTATCGCTGTCCTTATCAATATGTAGGGTATGCACCTAGGGGAACCGTAGGTCCTGTGCTGCATAGGATTATGTTATCCTCTTGCAGTTGTTTCTTGATGTTGCATAAACTATGCTTGCCTCATTCAAGAAGGTCTTAACCTGGTCTGTGCTTCCGGTGGGTTTTCACCTTTACAGGGGTAGCCTGTATCCCTCCCGTTCCGGGGTCCGCCAGCGCGTCCTGCGCCTTGGCTGGGAGTCAGTTTCATCGCAAAATTGTCTATATGCACCACAATAAACGCAAATCATCACCTTGAAAAAGACTTTGAGTGTGCGGTGTTTTGTAATCTCTCCTGATGTGTGCATGGCAGCCAGTGTCCAAGGGCCAGGCGGTCACAGCTGACTGTGGGACTGACGTGGTGGTGGTGGTGGTGGTTTTACACGTTTACTGCTCGCACTGGCCGCTACGCGGCCATTGCTTCGCGGCTCCGGACAGAGTCCTGGAGAAAGTTCCGAGCTACGCGAACAACGCCACAGGAAGTAGCACCGGTCAGACGGAAGTCAGCTATGGCAATTATATAATAGATGCACAAATAAAGTACTTTGAAGATATTGGAGATGTGGTCAGGTGCTGGATCATTTTAATCTTATTACTCTGGATTACATTGGAGGTCCATCCGTGCACCAACAGCAATCGGCCAGTCCGGTGAGGCATTTTTTTCCACATCCCCAACCCCCGTCTATTCAACTGGTGTTACCAATCGTATGCTCCCAGAGCCGTGGAATTGATCATTATTTTATCTCATGGATGCCGTGACCAGCAATTTTGCAACAGCATACGCCAACAGACACATGAAGGCTGCCAGTCTATTTTCCAAGGACAGTGAGTCTGTTTCCATCGTGGATACAAATGATATGCGATCTGTGTAATCTAGAGAAATTAATGACACAACACGTTAAAACGTGTTGGACTTTGTCACCCTTGAAAAATATGTGGGTCACCAAATGATCCCCAGAGGATTACGTCTGAGGAAGTTAGCCACAACACATTATGGGGATACTTTCACGGAAAAGTGGCAAACCATTCTATCAGACGCCTCTACACAATTAATGCAGCTCATCATGGGTGAGGAGTCTGATAAATTAAAATCTTTGAAAGATTCCATTAATGAACTTGAAATATCATTATTAAAGTTCAATAAACATCCTTAATATGACACACTCAATGCCCAACTACAGCAAAACGTTATGGATATTGAAACATCAATAACAGATATAAAAAGGAAAAAGTTCCTTAGAGACTGCAAGGACTATGAGTACAAAATGGTATACTCCTGGAAAAGCCATGTTCCTAAGAAACCACATTCTATTTTGAGGAATAAGAACAGAAAGAGAAGCAACTCAGCAAGGTCGGCTCGGGTTAGTTTTTCTACACCTGAACGTGGGGATTCCTCATTTACATCTGTGGCCACTACCAGATCAGACGTTTCCTCAGCGACCTCTATCCCTCCATATAATCCACCAAAAAATGGAGGAGGAGGGGGGGGCCGCAGACATCAAAAGGGGTCATCAGTACCCTCTGAGAAATCGAAGGTAGAACATTCATGTAATAATCTCACTGTCATTAACTTGTCTGCTTGCTTAATATCTAGTGCAGAATGTGATGTATTAAGTAAAGGGTTGAAATTTGTGCCATCCTGCAGAGGTAAAATGTTGGAAACCATAAAGGATGTGAATAAATTCATTCGTGCAATAACTGTCAAGAAACATTTTATAATGATGACATGTTAAATCAACCACATTCTACCAACCCTGTAATACCATCTGCACAACACATGGCTTATAATGTTACATCACATATTGATTTTGCAGGGCAGGTTGCATTTTCTGATTTGCACACTTTAATGTCTGAGAATCATGTCCCTTGCACTGCAATTGATCCAATGGAGAGGATTCCCAATCCTACTTTCTATCCCATCAATTCTAGAGTCCCCTCTATGGATCAATTCCAGGCTGTCATGGAGAACGACATTAAACTAATCCTAAAGTCTAAATCCACAAGCCATAGTAATTTAAATGAAAAGGAGGGATCAGATCTCAAACTGCTTCAAAATAACCCATATATCATTATTTGCGGCGCAGATAAAGGTGGCGCTGTGGTAGTATTGGATAAAGATTTATATCATAGAGAGGTGTTTAATTTACTTTCTGATTCTAAAGGTTTTCAAAGTGGATTGATACCAGGCTACAAAAAGTTTTATTATATTCCATTGGGTCGATAAGAGATACTAAACAGCTTCTCAGTACTGTCATAGATATGCATTGGAAGGATGAGTACAGTTGGGTGACACTGGATGTCATCTCACTGTATTCATGCATACTGCACCACCATGCATTAACCGCATTGGAATTTTTCCTTAATAAAACGTCTTTATTCAACCAAGATCTGAACCAGTTTATACTTATGTCCATTAAACATCTGCTAACCACAAACTTTTTCAGGTTCCACAATGATTTTTATTTACAATCATGTGGCTGCCCTATGGGGGCGGGCTTTTCTCCATCACTAGCAAACATCTACATGATGTTTTGGGAACATAAGTGTATTCATTGCACTGAGAACCCGTACCTTGACCAGGTGGTATGGTGGGGGAGGTACATGGATGATGTCATCGTGATCTGGGCGTCATCAGATAATGTACCTCCCCCACCTGCAAACAAATTCCAGGACTTTCTGATGTAAATTAATGAGAACATCTACAATGTTAGGTTTACACACCAGGTTTATGGAAGATCAGTGGCTTATTTGGATATAGAACTGTCTGGGGATCCAACTACAGGTGTCATTACATCTAAACTTTACCGCAAACCCACAAGCGGCAATGCGGTTCTGCGTGCACAGCTGTCACCCAAAACATGCAATTAACAACTTACCATTGGGTGAGCTTATCAAGGCTAAACGCTCTTGCTCTGATCAATTGTCCTTTGTGAGAGAGACAGGGGTAACTTGTGATCGCTTAAGGGATCGTGGCTACAAACCAGCATGTCTGAACAGAGCCCTTGATAAGGTTCATGCAATGTCTAGAGCGTCTTTATTGGGTGACAGCAATAACAGCGACACAGATTTCAAAACACAATTACCAACTTTTTCCACAAGTTAGCACTGACTATAGTGCAATAGTCAAAGCTATATACAGAAATTTACCGATCTTATATCAAGATCCCACTGTGCATAAAATCTTAAAAGATGGATATCGTTGTGTCCCTAAAACATCCCTCAGCCTGGGTAACATCTTATCACCCACAGAGTTTAAATATAATGCCGCTTCACAGTCTTGGCTTAGCGTAAAAGGGAACATTAAATGTGGTTGTTCTAGATGTAATTTATGCCGATATATGAATGTATCAAAAATATTCCGTAATGAAATTTCAGGACATAATTTTGAAATTTGTAGTTTTATTAACTAAGTAATCAAGGTATCCAGATGATTGAGCGCTCCCAAGGAGATTTACCTTATGATAAGGACACTGACTCCTTTTTCCTTCTTGGAGATTTATTTCAAATGGCTTCACAGAAGTAAACAGTCATAAAAGTCATAAATGCATAATTAAAACAACGCGTTTCGGCTATAAATGTCATAAAATAGCCTTCCTCAGGTATATGAAGTATTACATAAAGTTTAAAGGTTATATAGTGTGTGTTATCCCTCCTAATTAATCATATTGATCACACATGTCTGGCTCTTCAGTATCCAGTCTCATTAGTGTTAACCAGTTCCTCCCAAGATAAAAAAGAGAACAATAGAATAAATATACACATATATCTCTCTCTCTCTCTTCCTTTTTGTATATATATATACACATATACATATAAGGGTATAATTCAAAAAACCAATTGTATGTAAAACATTATTAGTTCCCTTTTGTTCCATTATTAATCTTTATCTTTGTTTTCTTTCTATTTTCTTTTTCCTTTTCTTTTTATTTTTGTGTTTCGAAATCAAGGTCCAAATATCATAGTATTATTTTTATTTCTTATTAATTATGATCCACTTGATATCAAAAAATTATATTCCCAAAAGGAAAAAAAAAAAAAAAAAAAAAAAATGTTTTAAATGTTTTTTCAATAATTACAGATGGGGGCAATATGGACAGCTTAAGCATTATGGGCATTGAAAAAGTGAAACATTCAAAAAGGGGTGGAGACAAAGAGCGAGATGTGTTGGAAGAGAAGCCCATTGGATACTGGCTTTGGATGTTCGCCAGCCCTATAGACTGAACCTTCGTAATGATTATAATTTTTTTATTAACATCTTCCACTTTGTCTCCTTTTTTCAACAAATTTATTCATTTTGTTTTTCCAAGTTTCATAACAAGTTCATAACATCTAAACCGTGGTTTATTCATATATCATTTTAATTTTTGATACAATTCATACTACCAGGCATTATACATTGTAAGTCTTTATTAAACTTGATGTGCAATTCGGATTCTGTGCAATATTACATTTATGTAAATTCCACTGTCCTATATATAAATTATTCTTGTAAATCTGAACGGTGGATATGTTGCTTTTTACGTTTTGCAATATGCTGCATGTTATCTTTATGTGATTTTATGCTGGCCCCTGACAACAAAATGTTAACCTTAATGGGTGTGTCTCCAACACATACACTGATCGTGCTCATGAATTTCATCTGTTTGCACATTTTTGTTTTTTCACTATTTAAGGATGTGTGTATCATACAAAATGTTATGCCATTGATAAAGGACTTGTGTCTGAAACGTGTCTAGCGGTTCGGTGGGGCTCATGTCCCATGTTATCTGTTTTATGATTTAATGCACAAATAAAGTACTTTGAAGATATTGGAGATGTGGTCAGGTGCTGGATAATTTTAATCTACCGTAATTACTCTGGATTACATTGGAGGTCCATCCGTGCACCAACAGCAATCGGACAGTCCGGTGAGGCATTTTTTCCCCAACCCCCGTCTATTCAGCAGACAGTGATACCTGAGTGGGCATAAACGAGCTGACAGGTTCCATTTAAAAAGTCAGTGAACATAGACAGATAGATAGCATAGACAGATAGATGCTAGCATAATTAGATTGAGCTTACCAGTGTCCCGCTGCTGCTTCTGAGGTCACCCATTAAGCTTCATGCATATTCACTGCACTGACCGGCACAAGACAATCACAGACGCTAGCTCTCTGTGAGAGCGTCTCTGATTGGCTGTTATAATCAGACTGCATTTACACAATCTGGACAGTGTCTGTGCTTGGTTGCCATACACATAAGTGTATGGCAATCAACCTGCCATCGTAGTGTGTAAAATAAATAAATATTTTAAAAAAACGTGTATTTTTCAGGCTCCGCACAGATAAAGCAGACAGCCGAAAGCTGCCACCCTCAATTGCCTAATTTTACCTTGAGTGGCCAAACAAAATGCGTAGGGCTCCACCCTATACTATGCAGCAGTGTTTGGAGACTGTGGTGACAGGACGCCTTGTTTATCACCAAAGCCTCTGATGAAGCACAGCTGAGAGTGTGTCACGGCCTGTGGAGAGAATACGTTGCAGAGAATCAAGGATGGGTATGTGGGTGTAATAAAGATGGAGTCCAGTTTTTTTTTGTTTTTTATAACTAATAAAAGGAAATATTTTTCAATACATGAATTCCAATTTACAAAACCCAGGAGTCAGGCCACATCAATCAATATTATCAATTTTTATTAAATATTAACATCACAAGATACGGTAAAAACGGTGATATACAAAATATACAGACCAGGAATAACCCACTTGGTACAATCATTCAATATAGAAAAAGTCTACATCCTGTTTCACATGCACAGTGCATAAGGCTAAACAACCCATCATCATAAGCCTCAGAGTAGACAAAAAACACCAAAGCAATATATACTGGCCAGTGCCAAATACACCAAGGGGTTAAGGTGTAATTACCTGTCTGTATAGCCCCCCTAACGCGCGTTTCGCGTTAGCTTCGTCTGAGGAGGGTGGTCTCTGAATGCCAGATCGTTCCTTATATCGTGACCGCGAGTGTTCAGCGTCTGACGTCAAATCCGGTGTTAGCCGGATGTGACGCGGACGTCGCGTCACTTTTGTTTCCCCGGCCTCCATGGAAACCGGCCGGGAACCATCCACATAGGAACGCCGACCCCGCCCCACAGCGACGCGGGCACCGCGTCACCAGTGGGAGGAGCAGAACGTCCCCACGCAGACAGCCATGGCCGTCACCATGGAGACCAGTTGTTTCCCCGGCCTCCATGGAGACCGGCCAGGACCCATCCACATCAGGACGTCCACCCCACCCCACAGCGACGCGGGCACCGCGTCACCAGTGGGAGGAGCCGAGCGTCCCCATGCAGACAGCCACAGCCGTCACCATGGAGACCGGTAGTTACCAGCCACCGCGTCATCCTAACACTGAGGGGCACTGTGGATCACAGCGACCCTACAATGAGGAATCCTGCGGTCCCGTGCTACACGATGGGAGAGACGCGTGGGCAATTATAGAGTGTTTAATAATTAAAAGAAACAGGGGCCTATAACATAGTGTATAAATATAAGCATAGGCCAATACATATCATAATTAACAAGATAAAACCAAGGCACATCCCCTTATTGCAGAGCAGTACATATATGAAAAAAGGAAAAAAAGGAGATAAATGTAATGTTATGGACTGAAAACAGTCAGAGTGTCACAGTGTCAGTATACAAAAAGTGCGCTGTGCATTCATAAAGTGCTAGTGTGGCAATATATTATTCTCACACAAACACACATACCCCATCAAACACAGTCCACCGGCCGGTGTTGCATACACACAGCCATACACACACACAATATACTACAGTACAATACAATCCAGAACAGGATTGTATCCATATTTTTATAATTAGAGTGAAACATATAATGTGACGTAAAGATTTCGAAGTGTTGACATCCCCCTTCCACGTGATGTATCTCAGGACCAGTGATCCATGCTCTTCATATTGGGATTATAGTGCCTGTATACAGGAACAAACAGCAAAAAACATATTTATTAGAAAATTACATTAAAATTAATAAAATATAGAACCTACAGGAAAGGAGCGAAGCTCAAGATCTCATTAAGGCCCTTTGGTCGCACACACCCCACCCTCATAATCCATTTTGCTTCCAATTGAGCCAAAGTCTTCTTCCAGTTTCCACCTCGTATGTTTATATGAAACTTATCAATTCCAAAGGCCTTAAGAAGGCTTGCATCGCACCCATGAGCAAGCTTAAAATGTCTTGCAATGGGTTTGAGCTGGGATATGTCTTCTACCTCTTCGGCGGCAATGATATCACGCACGTGTTCTCTAATTCTAACTTTGACCTGTCTGGAGGTCAGTCCCACATAAACCAACTCACACGGGCAAAAGGCATAATATACAACCCCTACTGAATTACATGTGATGTTCTGTGTAATTTTGAAATTACGTAGGCCATCACTGGACATGAACTCAGATCTACGCAGCATATTGGGACACGCCACACAGTCTCTACAGGGAAAGAAACCCCATCTTGGACCTCTAGATCCAAACAACCTGTTATTTTGGGGACCTTCATGGAGACTGTGGACCAAGATGTCTCGTAGGTTCGGCGCCCTTCTGTAAGTTACAGACGGAGTCCCTTTTATACAGGTCTTAAGTCCTGAGTCTGAGGCCACTAGGGGCCAGAATTTTTTTAAAACTCCCTCCATTCGTCTCCATTGGCCACTATATCCAGCGATGAATCGTACCTGTGAGTTTGATTTATCCTTTTGCCGCTTAGATTGCAATAAGTCGGTCCTGTCTGTTTGTATCGCTCTCCGATATCCAGTGTTGACGCTCCGTTTTGAATATCCACGATTCAAGAAACGATTTGTGAGATCATCTGCCTGCTGACGAAAAAGCTCATCAGTGGAACAAATCCGGCGTGCACGAAGGAATTGGCTTATCGGGATCCCCCTAATTAAATGAGAAGGATGCGAGGAGGAGGCATGTAGCATAGAGTTAACAGCAGTACTCTTACGGAACAGATCAGTTGTTAGATATCCATCCTCACCTCTTCGTATCTTCACATCCAGAAATTCAATCTCCGATGTACTGTACGCCAACGTCAGTTTGATGTTTTTCTGGTTATCATTCAGTTTTTCAATGAACGTCATGAGCTCCTGTTCCTGACCCTGCCAGATCATAAAAACGTCATCAATATACCTTGTCCATAATGCCACCTTGTCACATAAAGTGGAGGGCTCTAGGGAGAAAATCTCCCGCTCCCAAGCCCCCAGAAACAGGTTAGCATATGAGGGTGCAAAGGCAGCCCCCATAGCCGTACCCTGTTTCTGGAGGTAAAATTTATCACGAAACACAAAGTAATTGTGCGTTAGTGCAAATTCAAGAAGCCTCAATAAAAATTCAACCAAGGCAGTATCCAAATCTGACATGGTGAGAAACAGCCTCGCGGCCTCAATCCCATCCTCATGGCATATTGACGTGTATAACGATTCTACGTCTAAGGTGACCAAATACATATCACCTTCCAAACAGATACCCTCAACTTTTCTCAAGAAATCGTTAGTATCACGTAAATAGGCAGGTAGCGTTTCTACCAGGGGTTTCAAATGGTAGTCTAGATATTTACTCATCTGTTCACACAGACTCCCATTCCCCGATACTATTGGTCGCCCAGGTGGCTCCTCCCTGTTCTTATGTACCTTGGGCAATAAGTATAAACACGCCGTTTTTGGGGCCTCGGGGACCAGACCATCCTTGATGTCCTTAGTGATCACTCCAGATTGATACGCATCCTCCACCAAAAGATACAGTTCACTAGAAAAAGATAGAGTGGGATTATACGTCAACATGGTATAGCAGGATTTCATCCCCAGCTGTCTAAGTGCCTCCCTCTCATACAGCTTGGTAGGCCATAACACCACATTTCCCCCTTTGTCAGAAGGTTTAATGACAATCTCATCAAGCTGTTTTAATTCAGCCAAAGCTTTCCTCTGGGCACCTGATAGGTTATTCCCAAAATTCCCTTTCGGGATCCTTAGGAACTCCTCAGTCACAAGTTTTACAAACAATTCAATGTTTGGATATAAATTTAGGGCAGGGAATTTTTTGATTTTTGGAAACAGGAACTTACCCCTTGTTCCATCACCTTCTATTTCCTGCTCCATACTATCCAGAGATTTAATTGCCTCCACTTCTTGTGTTGTCCAAGTGTCAGTGTCGCCCATAGATTTCTCATGTAATTTTTTAAGGATGAGTTTGCGGGCGAACAGGTGTAGGTCTTTTATGGCTGAAAAGGAGTCAAATTGACAGGATGGGGAAAACGTTAGACCCAATTCCAACACTTCTTTTTGATCTTTACTCAAAGCTACCTCCGAAAGATTGATTATCTGTAGGTTTGAGGTAGAGGGTCTCACCACTCCCGTACGTCTCCTTTTTCCTGAATCCCTAGAGAAATACCTTTTCTGCTTTCCTCTTCTATTGGGGTATCTGGACCCCCCTGTAGAGGATTCCCCTTCTTCGTCAGTGGAGGCCACTGATGACAGTGACGTGTCACCAGGATTGTTCTGGCTACCCTGGTTTGTCTGCTTCCATCTATACACTGTGCGTGATTGATAATCATGGAGGTCTCGTTGGAACTTTTTTGACTTGTTGTCTTGCACCTCCTTCTCCCAAGTTACAAACAACTTGTCAACTTCTGTCTTAAAGCTCTCAACTTCATCCCCAGAGCTGGTCTCTCTTAGTTTGTTTTGATTCAGCTCAATTTCCGCTTCCAAGGCCTCCAAACTCTTTCTATTTAGGCCAATTAGTAATTCAATAAAGGTTCTAGAACATATGTTGCATGACTCCTCCCATTTTCCACGAAAAACAGGATCGTCTACAGGAAAGGATGGTAATACTTTGACCCGAAGGCCCCGTGGTATAAGGTTTTTTGCCAGATAATTTTCTAGTGACGCCTTGTTCCACCATAACCTTAATCTTTTCCTGTATAAGACTTTAAGGGTGTTTCTGAGCTCCGCAGATCCACTACTAGTAGGTTGGACCACATTTATATCGCCATTAAAAACCGTATTAATACGGGACAGCCAAGTCTGATCCCTGGATCTAATATCCATACTGAGGGTTGAATGGGAATCTGTAAACAGACAACAAACAGCAAATTCAAAAGGGGGTTCACCCTCCAAATAATTAGGCCCTCCAATACACAAGAATTCCAATTTACAAAACCCAGGAGTCAGGCCACATCAATCAATATTATCAATTTTTATTAAATATTAACATCACAAGATACGGTAAAAACGGTGATATACAAAATATACAGACCAGGAATAACCCACTTGGTACAATCATTCAATATAGAAAAAGTCTACATCCTGTTTCACATGCACAGTGCATAAGGCTAAACAACCCATCATCATAAGCCTCAGAGTAGACAAAAAACACCAAAGCAATATATACTGGCCAGTGCCAAATACACCAAGGGGTTAAGGTGTAATTACCTGTCTGTATAGCCCCCCTAACGCGCGTTTCGCGTTAGCTTCGTCTGAGGAGGGTGGTCTCTGAATGCCAGATCGTTCCTTATATCGTGACTGAGAGTGTTCAGCGTCTGACGTCACATCCGGTGTTAGCCGGATGTGACGCGGACGTCGCGTCACTTTTGTTTCCCCGGCCTCCATGGAAACCGGCCGGGAACCATCCACATAGGAACGCCGACCCCGCCCCACAGCGACGCGGGCACCGCGTCACCAGTGGGAGGAGCAGAACGTCCCCACGCAGACAGCCATGGCCGTCACCATGGAGACCAGTTGTTTCCCCGGCCTCCATGGAGACCGGCCAGGACCCATCCACATCAGGACGTCCACCCCACCCCACAGCGACGCGGGCACCGCGTCACCAGTGGGAGGAGCCGAGCGTCCCCATGCAGACAGCCACAGCTGTCACCATGGAGACCGGTAGTTACCAGCCACCGCGTCATCCTAACACCGAGGGGCACTGTGGATCACAGCGACCCTACAATGAGGAATCCTGCGGTCCCGTGCTACACGATGGGAGAGACGCGTGGGCAATTATAGAGTGTTTAATAATTAAAAGAAACAGGGGCCTATAACATAGTGTATAAATATAAGCATAGGCCAATACATATCATAATTAACAAGATAAAACCAAGGCACATCCCCTTATTGCAGAGCAGTACATATATGAAAAAAGGAAAAAAAGGAGATAAATGTAATGTTATGGACTGAAAACAGTCAGAGTGTCACAGTGTCAGTATACAAAAAGTGCGCTGTGCATTCATAAAGTGCTAGTGTGGCAATATATTATTCTCACACAAACACACATACCCCATCAAACACAGTCCACCGGCCGGTGTTGCATACACACAGCCATACACACACACAATATACTACAGTACAATACAATCCAGAACAGGATTGTATCCATATTTTTATAATTAGAGTGAAACATATAATGTGACGTAAGGATTTCGAAGTGTTGACATCCCCCTTCCACGTGATGTATCTCAGGACCAGTCATCCATGCTCTTCATATTGGGATTATAGTGCCTGTATACAGGAACAAACAGCAACAGTATTTACTTGAGATTCTTAATGGCTGGGTCTAATATTGACCCGACATTAAGAATCTTGGGCTTAATGCCAGCTGGCCATATAAAGCTGGCATTATGCCCTTATTACTCAGCTTCCACCACCACCAGGGCTGCTGGAAGAGCTGGGTAAAGCACCTGAAACTTATACTAGGAAAGAATGCGACATTTTAAGGGAAGTTACGGGCTGCTATGCTTTGGCGGGGGCTAAAACGATGGGTTCTCACCCCGTTGAGAATTCTTATTCTTTTGTTTGTTTGTCACACTTAAATGTTTCAGATCACCAAAGATAACCCAAGTAAACACAAAATGTAGTTTATAAATGAAGGTCATTATTAAGAGAAAAAGAAATCCATACCTACAGGGCCCTATGTGAAATAGTGATTGCACACCCCAACCCCCCCTTAAAGAGAACCAACCACCACGATTTAACCACCTGCAAATCAATGCAGCAGGTGATTGACATGTGCAGCATGACATCACTATTTGTTTTGTTTTCCTCCTGTGGACTAGTCTTTTTCATCCAGAGGGAGACTCATCTGGGCAGAGGTGTATCTAGGTTTTCTGGCACCCGGGGCAAGACTTCAGTTTGGCGCCCCCCCCCCCCCCCCATCATCATGTGGCCGATCATTCATATACGATTTGCACACTTACAGTCAGCTGCTCTACCTAATTCTCTTAATGTTTAATGAAAAACAAATTACGGTATATTACACGCTGTTAGAATTTGGCTACAGGGCTTAGTGTTTAAATTACGGAGCTCACCAGACCCACCAGAGGTAGATAAATACATCCATATAACCCCTATCCTTACAGAGACACTATGTCAAAACCATCATCAGTGCAGAAAGACATCACCAGACCCACCAGAGGTACAGAAATACATCAGCAAAACCCTTATCAGTGCAGAAATGTATTACCAGACCCATCAGAGGTACAGGAATACACAACTAGAACCCCCATCAGAACAGGAATATATTCATATAACTCCCATCACCATAGAATCACAGCATCAAAATCCTCATTAGTACAGAAATTCATCATCAGAACCACCATCAGTACATGGTAAAACAATTGTAATGTCAGGTCACACATTTGTGCTCAATGAATCTACAACTCCCATTACATCCTTAACAATGGTAAGGAGTCACTGGGAGTTGTTGTTACCAGTCATCATCAGACCATACAAGAACCACAGCACTGATGAGAAATAGTCATTATCACAAATAATCTTTTACATCCTGGTACCTTATAGATGACCTTGCCTCTGATCGAGGTTGTCTTTTTCTTTTCTTCATCTTGTCCAGGCACCATGATGACGATTCACATCCACAGCTCGTCTCTGGAGACTTCCATCTTCTCCGGTCTTCTGCAGCACATCCCGGCACGATACCCTTACAAATAGCAGAATGATCAAAATTCTTATGACTTAAAATATCTGCCCTACATTACCCCGAAATAAATAATTGCTCCTCCTCAGTCTTCCCTGCACAAAATATGATTTATACACTGTCCCTCTTCTGGCGCACGCCTTCCACACTGCCAGCTCATCACCCTGCCCTCTTCTTTCCATACTGTACTCCCTGATCACACTGTCCTCTCACACTGTGTCCCCCTATTCTGTCCACTGTTTATACTGTTCTTCCTCATCACACTCCCCCCTCCTCGACATATTGTCCCCTCCTGGCAGGGGCCTCACACTGTCCACACACGCTGACCCCTCTCCATACACCCTCACACTACTCACTCTCTATTCTCTGCCCAATAATTTTTCTCTGTGTGGTGTATTTTTTTTTTTACTATTTACTAGAGATTCCTAGTGGCCGGGTCTAACATTGGTCCGACATTATGAATCTCTGGCTTAGTGCCAGCTGCCAATAAAAAAAAAAGGTGGCATTAACCCCTTTATTACCCAGTTTTGCCACCGGCACCAGAGCAACTGGAAGAGCCTGGGTACAGCGCCAGAAAATGGCACTTCAATTAATACACCATTTTCTGGGGTGGCTACGGGCTGCAATTCGCGGCATGGGGGGCCCAGAATGCTTGGGCCTCTCCATGCTGAGGATTCCAGCCCCCAGCTGCCAAGTTGTACCTGGCTGGACCAAAAATATGGCGGAGCCCCACGTAATTTTTTTTCTAGAATTAGTTCTAGAAATAAAAAAATGGGCTTTGCTGTATTTGTGGCTGCCAGCCAGATACAACGAAATGCAATAATAAATGTGGTATATAGAAATGAGCGCTAGGGATAATGGAACAAGCCGAACGCGATTCCCTTATATCCTATCCCTCTTTAAGGGAATTTTGATAGAGGTCCAGTATCCACTTGAGGAAGACGCATGTAGCGTCGAAACGCGTTGTGGGAGAAGGACCTGTACTGTGTTTATCGTAATAAACCTATAGGTAATGTCTACAAAAGCGTTCGGCTTGTTCCATTATCCCTAGCGCTCATTTCTATATACCACATTTATTATTGCATTACGTTCCTTTCTCCCTTTGGGGAGAGTGGTACGAGCAGCTCTGGGAGAGGACCTTGCTGAAGAAAACAGAAATCTGGCCCCTGCACGTGCACGGGACGGTGCACGTGTGAGAGACGGAGCACAGACCTGGGTTAAAAGGGGAGACAGGCAATAGATGAAGACAGGGATCCTGCATAAAAAATCTCACCTACTTGCGGCTAATCTAGTTGTGCAAAGGGCACAACCAACTTAGGTGAGTGATACGTACAGTGTAACGGGAATTTATACCCCTAAATTTGCAGTGTGGCGCAACCATCTATTTTGATTTTTTTGCATGTTTGGAAGCCAGATACAACGAGGCAGCTAAGGATTGGTGGCAGTCCGTAGCTGCCAAGTTGTACCTGGCTGGACTAAAAATATGGCGGAGCCCCACGTAATTTTTTTTTCTAGAATTAGTTCTAGAAATAAAAAAATGGGCTTTGCTGTATTTGTGGCTGCCAGCCAGATACAACGAGGCAGCTAAGGATTGGTGGCAGTCCGTAGCTGCCAAGTTGTACCTGGCTGGACCAAAAATATGGCGGAGCGCCACGTCATTTTTTTTTTTTCTAGAAATAAAAAAAAAGTCTTCCCTGTATTTTTGGTAGCCAGCCAGGTACAACTTGGCAGCTGGGGGGCTGGAATCCTCAGCGTGGAGAGACCCAAACGTTGTGGGCCCCCATGCTGCAAGATGCAACCTACAGCCACCCCAGAAAATAGCGCATTCATTAGAGGCGCCATGTTCTGCTGCCGCACCCCAACTCTTCCAGTTGCCCTTGTGTTGGTGGCACACAGGTTCTCCATACGCGACATGGTGACCGCTAACAATTTCAATGGAAAATTAGCTCCAATTGTTAGCGGAAACCATGTCGCGTATGGAGAGCCCCACCCTGTGTGCCTGAACATTAGAGCTCCCCCACAAGTGACCCCATTTTGGAAACTAGACCCCCCCAAGGAACTTATGTAGATGCATAGTGAGCAGTTTGAACCCCCAAGTGCTTCACAAATTAGTCCGTAAAAGGGAAAAAGATTTTTCTGAAAAAAATAAACTAATTTTTCATTTTATGGATCAATTTGTGAAGCACCTAGGGGATCAAAGTGCTCACTATGCATCTAGTTAAGTTCCTTGGGGGGCCTTGTTTCCAAAATAGGGTCACTTGTGGGGGAGCTCCAATGTTTAGGCACACAGGGGCTCTCCAAACGCAACATGGTGTCCGCTAACAATTTGAGCTAATTTTCCATTGTAATTGTTAGTGGACACCATGTCGCGTTTGGAGAGTCTCTTTGTGCCTAAACATTGGAGCTCCCCTACAAGTGACACCATTTTGGAAACTAGATTCCCCCCAAGGAACGTATCTAGATGCATAGTGAATTTGTGTGAAAAATGAGTATTTTTTAGTAATTACGGATGAATTTGTGAAGCACCTGGGGAGATCAAAGTGCTCACTATGCATCTAGATAGGTTCCCTGTGGGGGTCTTGTTTCCAAAATGGGGTCACTAGTGGGAGAGCTCCAATGTTTAGGCACACAGGGACTCTGCAAGCGCGACATGGTGTCCGCTGACAATTAGAATGGAGAATTAGCTCAAATTGTTGGCCGACACAATGTCGTGTTTGGAGAGCTCTTGTGTGCCTAAACATTGGAGCTCCCCCACAAGTGACCCCATTTTGGAAACAAGACCCCCACAGGGAACCTATCTAGATGCATAGTGAGCACTTTGATCTCCCCAGGTGCTTCACAAATTGATCCGTAATAAGGAAAAAGTACTCATTTTTCACACAAATTTTTTTTCATTTTTATGGATCAATTTGTGAAACACCTGGGGGTTCAAAGTGCTCACTATGCATCTAGATACGTTCCTTGGGTGGGTCTAGTTTCCAAAATGGGGTCACTTGTGAGGAAGCTCCAATGTTTAGGCACACAGGGGCTCTCCAAACGTGACATGGTGTCCACTAACGATTTGAATGGAAAATCAGCTCAAATTGTTAGCGGACACCATGTCCAGTTTGGAGAGCCCCTGTGTGCCTAAACATTGTAGCTCCCCTACAAGTGACACCATTTTAGAACTTAGACCCCCCCCAGGGAACTTACCTAGATGGGTGGTGAGCACTTAGAACCCCCAGATGTTTCACAAATTGATCCGTAAAAATGAAAAAGTACTTTTGTTTTCACAAACATTTTCTTTTCGCCTACATTGTTTCATTTTCACATGGGCAACAGGATAAAATGTATCCTAAAATTTGTTGGGCAACTTCTCCTGAGTACACAGATACCTCATATGTGGGTATAAACCACGGTTTGGATGCACAGCAGGGCTCAGAAGTGAAGAACCATTTCACTTTTTGAATGGAAAATTAGCTCCAAAAGTCAAATGGCGCTCCTTCCCTTCTGAGCCCTGGCGTGCGCCCAAACAGTGGTTTATCACCACATGAGGTATTGGTGTACTGAGAAGAAATTCCCCAACAAATTTTAGGATGCATTTTACCCTGATGCCCATGTGAAAATGAAAGAATTGAGGCTAAAAGAACATTTTTGTTAGAAAAATTAAAATGTCTATTTTTTCCTTCCACATTGCTTTAGTTCCTGTGAAGCACCTGAAGGGTTAATAATCTTCTTGAATGGAGTTTTGAATAGTTTGAGGGATGCAGTTTTTGGAATGGTGTCACTTTTGGGTGTTTTCTGTCATGTACACCCCTCAAAGGGACTTCAAATGTGATGTAGTCGCTAAAAAAATGTTTTTGTAAATTCTGCTGGAAAAATGAGAAATTGCTGATGAACTTTGAACCCTTATAACTTCCTACCCCAAAAAAATGTTTTTCCCAAAATTGTGCTGATGTAAAGTAGACATGTGGGAAATGTTATTTGTTAACTATTGTGTCACGTATCTCTGGTTTAACAGAATAAAAGTAAAAAATTGCTAAATTTATTACCTCATAAAGGGACACTAGTCAGAATTGACAAAAATGCCAAGGTCTTTAGGGTCAAAATAGGCTGGGTACTGAAGGGGTTAAAGGAGTTTTCTATCCTTAGGATACGAGTCTGCAGATTTGTGAATCCTGTTTGCGCACTCCTGGTTGTGAGGATTCTCCAGTGTTGGGAATGGACTGTCAGGTGACCGCAAATATGAGATTTGCATACTTCCGGACACCTTCTGACTAGACGCACCTGGTATTGGTCAATTCACTTATAGTGAGCGAAGCCACGCACATCTAGTTGGCACATGACTGAACATATGCAAACTGCACATTTGCAAACATGTGCCCTGCACCGGAAAATGCTTGCAGCCCAAAGTGTGCACACTCTTAGGATTCTAAAGTCTGTAGTCACAGAGTGGAACGACACTGGTTATAGGTGTTATCAGAGTAGTGTAAGTATTTTGCTTTCTCTTGGTTCACCTTTCTGAATATTCATCATTTGTTGGCTCAACCTCTTTCTTTTGGTTCTCAGGGTTCATTCCTAGGTCCTCTCCTCTTCTGCACAAACTATTAGCCGATTTAGCTTTCACCATCTCTATATGGATGACGACACAATTATGCAATTTTCTTGACAACCCCCACTCCCTCCGGCTACCCTTACAGAACACCAGTGAATGACTTGGTCACTGTCTCAAATATCACATTCTCTCCATCTGAATCTTTAAAACAGCTTCTTGTGTTTCTGCCTTCTTTTAACCTACCATAAATCCAATGCAGCAACATCCATTATCCTAATGATATTTCATCATCTCTCCATCTCGTTGGCCTTTGGGAGTAAAAATCATTTAACCGACTGGAGCCAAAAAGCCCACCCCCTCTGCGGGCTAAAAATGGAAGTGATCATGAAGAAAATCCTGAATGTTTGCAAGGAATATTCTCAAATTAAGGACCTTTCACATTAGCGTTTTTTCATAATCACGGCAGATTTCGCTGCATCTGCCACATAACGGCTGACTTGCGGCACGAATCCAGCAAGCCCCATTCATTCTCTATGGGGCTTGCGGCATGTGTGGTTTTGCCGGATCCGGTACTTGCAGTCGCGCAAAAAAACCGCTGCTAACAGTGTTTTTTAGGCGCAGCTTCAAGTGCCGGATTTGTCAACACTGCAGTTGCCACACCTGACCGCAAGCCCCATAGAGAATGAACAACGGGGCTTGCTGGATTCGTGATGCAAGTCAGCCATTATGTGGCATATGCGGTGAAAAACCACTGAGGTGAAATCAGCCTTAAACGAGTAAAACTGAAAAAAACTGTAAAAACATAAAACTTGTGATTACAAAATTGTGTTTCCTCAAGATGGGAGTAATTCTTCATTGCTTAAGTTACCAGCCACGGCTGCAGCCGATCAGTGGTGGATAGTCTCCTAGACAAGGAGCACAAAAGCTTACAAACTTTTTTCCCCCCCCAGACAGCTTATAAGCAGTGCCTTGAATGCCACATCCACTGCACATTTTCAGTGCCTTGTGAAAGTATTCAGCCCCCTTGAACTTTTCAACCTTTTGTTGCATTTCAGGATTCAAGGATATAAATTCAATTTTTTTTAGTGAAGAAACAAGTGGGACACAATTATGAAGTGGATCAAAATTTATTGGATATTAAACTTTTTTAACAAATAAAAAACTGAAAAGTGGGGTGTGCAATATTATTCAGCCCCTTTACTTTCAGTGCAGCAAACTCACTCCAGAGTGCAGTGAGGATCTCTGAATCATCCAATGTTGTCCTAAATGACTGGTAATGATAAATAGAATCCACCTGTGTGTAATCAAGTCTCTGTATAAATGCACCTATGTGATAGTCTCAGGGTTCTGTTTCAAGCACAGAGAGCATCATGAGGACCAAGGAACACTCCAGGCAGGTCCTTGATACTGTTGTGGTGAAGCTTAAAGCCGGATTTGGTTATAAAAAGATTTCCCAAGTTTAAACA
The DNA here is from genome assembly GCA_033576535.1 of Allobates femoralis. Taxonomy (NCBI): domain Eukaryota; kingdom Metazoa; phylum Chordata; class Amphibia; order Anura; family Aromobatidae; genus Allobates; species Allobates femoralis. Next base: position 156,197,590 of record JARQOC010000011.1, on the reverse strand, counting down.
TTTCAAGGAGCACTGTGCAAGAAATCATATTGAAATGGAAGGAGTATCAGATCCCTGCAAATCTACTAACACCCGGCCGTCCCTCTAAACTTTCATCTGGAACAAGGAGAAGACTGATCAGAAATGCAGCCAAAAGGCCCATGATCACTCTGGATGAACTGCAGAGATCTACAGCTGAGGTTGGAGAGTCGTCTGTCCATAGGACAACAATCAGTCGCACACTGCACAAATCTGGCCTTTATGGAAGAGTGGCAAGAAGAAAGATATTTCTCAAAGATATCCATAAAAAGTCTTGTTTGAAGTTTGTCACAAGCCACCTGGGAGACACACCAAACGTGGATTAAGGTGCTCTGGGTCAGATGAAACCAAAATAAAACTTTTTGGGCACAATGTAAAATGATATGTTTGGTGTAAAAGCAACACAGCTCATCACCCTCAAAACACCATCCCCACTGTCAAACATGGTGGTGGCAGCTTCATGGTTTGGGCATACTTTTCTTCAGCATGGACAGGGAAGGTGGTTAAAAATGATGGGAAGATGGACTGAGCCAAACACAGGACCATTCTGGACGAATACCTGTTGGAGTCTGCAAAAGACCTGAGCCTGGGATAGATTTATCTTCCAACAAGACAATGATCCCAAACATAAGGAAAATCTACAATGGAATGGTTCAAAAATAAACATATCCAGGTGTTAGAATGGCCAAGTCAAAGTCCAGACCTGAATTCAACCTAGAATCTGTGGCAAGAGCTGAAAACTGTTCACAAACGCTCTCCATCCAACCTCACTGAGCTCAAGCTGTTTTGCAAAGAATGGGCAAGAATTTCAGTCTCTCGATGTGCAAAACTGATAGAGACATACCCCAAGCGACTTTCAGCTGTAATCACAACAAAAGGTGGCGCTACAAAATATTAACTCAAGGGGTTCAAATAATTTTGCACGCCCCACTTTTCAGTTTATTGGTTAAGAGTTTAAACTATCCAATAAATTTTGTTCCACTTCACGATTGTGTCACACTTGTTGATTCTTCCCAAAAAAATTAGAATTTATATCTTTATGTTTGAAGCCTGAATTGTGGCAAAAAGTTGAAAAGTTCAAGGGGGCCAAATACTTTCACAAGGCACAGTATATATTATTAATTTCTTGGTTTGTATTTTCCAATCTGTCTACATAAGAACCCGCCTCATCAGAGCTACTAGACGTTATTTTAGGACATCTCTTAAAGCCCTCTAACAAGAAAACTGCACATGTGGCACCCTGCAAAGTCAGGAGTCACAAAAAGAGAATTTTGTTTACGTACCGTAAATTCTTTTTTCTTGAATCATCAATGGGAGACCCAGACAATGGGGTTTAGGGCGCTGCCCTCCGGAGGTCACACTAGGTACTACAAGTTTGTAGCACCGCCTCCTCCGCTTATAAACCCCCACCGTAGGAGACATCCTCAGTTTAGTCCATAAGCTGCGAGGAGAAATAAACCACACCCGAAACATCGGGAAGAATGCCGTGCACAGACGGTGTAACAACCCGGAAACACTGTCTCAACAGAGAACAGATCAAATGCAAACATGCAACGGAACAACTGGGTGGGTGCTGGGTCTCCCATTGATGATTCAAGAAAAAAGAATTTACGGTACGTAAACAAAATTCTCTTTTTTCTGATCATCATAATGGGAGACCCAGACAATGGGGATGTCCTAAAGCAATACCCCAGGGCGGGAAGAGTTCCTCAACAAGACGGATAACACATGGTTCCCTTTTAAAGGTGGGCAACCGCCGCCTGGAGAACCCGCCTGCCCAAACTCGCATCCGCAGAGGCATGGGCATGCACCATATAGTGCTTAGAGAAAGTGTGCAGGCTGGACCAAGTGGCCGCTTGACACACCTGTAGAGCAGAAGCTCGATGTCGCAAGGCCCAAGAGGCACCTACAGCTCTAGTAGAGTGTGCCTTCAAACCCACCGGGAGAGGCAAACCAGAAGACCGGTAAGCCTCCTGAATGGGAGCCTTGATCCATCTGGCCAAGGTCGACTTTGAAGCCGCGGACCCCTTACAGCGACCCATCGTGAGGACAAATAAGGAATCCGAACTCCTAAAGGAGGCGGTCCTGGACACATAAATGCGTACAGCTCTCACGAGATCCAGAGTATGGAGGTCGCGCTCAACCTGATGAACGGGAGCGGGGCAAAATGATGGGAGAACAATCTCCTGGTTCAAGTGGAATGTTGAAACCACCTTCGGCAAAAATTCAGGCCGTGGGCGCAACACCACCTTGTCCTGGTGAACCACCAGAAAGGGTGACTTGCACGAAAGTGCAGCCAATTCTGAGACCCTTCTCAGAGACGTAATCGCCACCAGAAAGACTACCTTCTGGGACAGACGAGAGAGAGAGATGTCTCTCAGTGGCTCAAACGGCGGTTTTCTGCAGTGCCGCCAGGACCATGTTGAGGTCCCAAGGGTCCAGGGGCCGCCTGTAGGGCGGAACCACCCGAGACACCCCCTGCAGAAATTGGCGGACCTTCGGGAGGAGCGCCAAGCGCCTGTCAAATAGCACGGAAAGTGCTGATACTTGACCTTTCAGAGAGCCAAGGGATAATCCCAACTCCAAACCCGACTGTAGGAAGGCCAACAATGTCGGGATAGACAACGGCCACGGTGAGTGACCACCAGAGGCACACCAGGAGAAAAAGATTTTCCACGTTCTGTGGTATATCTTCCTGGAAACAGGTTTCCTTGCCCGATTCATGGTGGCAACCACTGTGGGAGAGAAGCCTCTGGATGTCAGCAGCCAGGCCTCAAGAGCCATGCAGTCAATCTGAGGGCCCTGGAATTGAGGTGGAAGAATGGGCCTTGCGCGAGAAGATCTGCGCGCTCTGGAAGAGCCCACCGGTGTCCGCCTGACAGTTGCCACAGGTCCGGGTACCAGGACCTCCTGGGCCAATCTGGAGCCACTAGAATGGCTACTCTGCATTCCGTCCTGATCTTCCACAGGACCCTGGGAATCAGAGCTAGAGGCGGGAACACATATGGCAGCTGGAAGCTGGACCAACTCAGGATCAGGGCATCCGCCCCCAGAGACTGAGGATCCCATGATCTCGCCACGTATTGGGGCACCTGATGATTCAGCCGTGAGGCCATCAGATCCACGTCCGGAGTGCCCCATCTGCAGCAGATGTCCCGGAAGACGTCTGGATGAAGGGACCACTCTCCGGCGTCCATCCCCTGTCGGCTCAGATAGTCGGCCTCCCAGTTCTCGACCCCTGGGATGTGAACTGCGGAGATCAGGCAGCCGTTTTCCTCCACCCAAGCTAGAATGCGGTGGACTTCGGCGAGGGCCTGAGCACTTCTGGTCCCTCCCTGATGATTTATGTAGGCGACGGCCGTCGCATTGTCGGACTGTACCCGAATGGGTTGTCCTGACAGGAATTTCTGAAACGCCAGGAGCGCCAGATAGACCGCCTTGATCTCCAGCACGTTGATCTGCAACGCCGACTCCGACTGAGTCCAGAGGCCTTGAGCCCTGTGGTGCAAGAACACCGCACCCCAGCCCTTCAGACTGGCGTCGGTGGTCACCACTAACCATGACGGTTTTAGGAAGGACCGTCCCCGTGACAGATGATGTGGCTGTAGCCACCACTGTAGGGAATCCCTGGTCGGTTGTGACAGCGTCACCAGCCGATTCAAAGAAATCGTCCTCTTGTCCCATCTGCGAAGAATCTCCAGCTGGAGAGGACGGAGGTGAAACTGTGCGAACGGCACCGCCTCTATCGCCGCTACCATGCGACCCACCAGTCTCATCAATACCCGTAGGGATGATTGTGGTGACAGGAGGACATTCTGCACTCCTGAATGGATCGCCAGCTGCTTGGCTTGAGGTAGGGACACCAGGGCTGAGTCCGTGTGGAAGTCCATGCCCAGATATGTTAATGACTGGGTCGGAACCAGGTCGACTTCTGAATATTGAGAAGCCACCCGAACCGTTCCAGGGACCTCATGGTCACCTCCAGGCTCACCCGACAAAGGTCTTCCGATGGCGCTCTGACCAGCAGGTCGTCCAGATAGGGTATGACGGCGTGTCCCTGCACATGCAGGAGAGCCATCATGGAGGCCATCACCTTTGTGAACACCCGCGGTGCTGAGGCTAGCCCGAATGGCAGTGCCACAAATTGGAAGTGCTCTTCCCCCACTGCGAATCTCAACCAGCGCTGATGAGCCGGTGCAATGGGCACGTGAAGGTAAGCATCCCTTATATCGATGGATGCTAGGAAGTCTCCCTGTGACACAGCCGCGATCACGGAGCGCAGGGATTCCATGCGGAACTTCCGAACCAACACGTGACGGTTGAACAACTTTAAGTCCAGAACCGGGCGGAATGAGCCGTCCTTCTTTGGGACAATAAAGAGGTTGGAGTAAAAACCCCTGAACCTCTCTTCCGTGGGCACAGGGACCACCACTCCGTCTCTGCGGAGTCCCTCCAACACCAGATGAAAAGCCTGAGCCTTTTCTGGAGATGGAACCGACCGATGGAATCGGGGTATCGGTTTTGACGTTAGCTCTATCCTGTACCCTCGTGAGACTACGTCTCGAACCCACTGGTCTTGAACGTGAAGGAGCCACATATCCTGAAATCGAGACAGGCGGCCCCCCACCTGTGGGGAGGCAGGATGAGGTAGCGAGTCATGTCGAGGCGGGCTTGGGGGTGGCAGCCGCTGCCCCCGCTGGCTTCTTCTGACGACTCTTGGAACGCCACTGAGTAGCAGGCTTGCCCCCTCGGTCCGAGCGAGCAGACGTCGTTGATGACTGTGAGCTGGAACGAAAGGACCACTGCTTAGGGTTCCTTTTCACGGTGTACCGTGGCTTAGGTTTATTCTGCGGGATCTTAGACTCAGCAGAATCCTTTATCAATTTGTCCAGCTCGGTGCCAAAAAGCCTGTCACCAGCGAACGGAAGATTTTGCAAAATCTTCTTAGATGTGGCATCTGAGTCCCAAAGACGCAGCCACAGCAGCCTGCGTATCGCAATTGCATTGGCCGAGGCCACAGCAGAGCGAGTGGCAGTCTCCAAAGATGCCGTCCTGGCGTAATCCGCATAAGCTCTTGCTCTGTCGGTAAGCGCCAGGACCTCTGGGCTGGACCTAGCTAGATCAGTGATACCATCCAAACAGATAGTAATCGCTTGTAGGGTCCAGACCGTGGCAAAATTAGGGGCAAATGATGACCCCACAGCCTCATAGGAAGACTTGGCGAGTTGCTCGACCTGTCTATCAGTAGCATCCTTCAACGAGGAGCTATCAGAGGCAGAAAACAAGGAGCGCGCAGCAATCCTAGTCATGGAAGCGTCCACCTTAGGAGACTGCGACCATTCCTGGAGCGCCTCCTGGGGAAAGGGGAAGCGATTGTCCTTGGTTTTACGGACATAACGCCGCCCAGGATGTAACCTGGGAGCTTTAATCACCCTTCCGAAATTAGTGTGGTCCATGAAGGAGCCACTTGGTCTAGCCTCTGGCCGCAGCCATTGATAGACCTCCTTGGGGTGTACAGTCACCTCCTCAGGAGGAGTGACAAGACGTAATGTCTCATTGATGGAGGACACCAGATCCTCCACCCCATCTGGAGGTTCAGACATAGACCCGAGAGTAGAACCCCCATCATCTTCCTCACCATCAGAGGAACGCTCCTCCTCAGAGAGAGCCTGGAGCTCGGGTGAATCCTCACGACGAGCTCGCTTAGGGGGTCTCACAGCAGAAGTGAGAGGCACCCGGGGGTAACTGGGCGGAGTAGCTGGGTTCTCCAGCCTCCTATGTAGTGCCTCCAGGGCTTGTGACATGGAGGACATCTGGGACAGCAGAGATTCATTGAACCTATTCTGCGTTTCCCATGGCCCTGGGATCACCTGAACCTCAGGGTATAATCCCGGATTTGCAGACTCAGTAGTAGCAGACCGGGCCTCTGGGCGTCCGCAGTTATTGCAGGACCCCTCCACCAGTGTCCCGTTGCATGTAGCACAGGTAATGGTGGTCACCGCCGCCTTAGCAGCATGCTTCCCAACTGAGGACATCTCCACAGTGAGGGGAATATAAGCCAAGTTCACAAACAAACCGGGAATCCCGGTGGCTTACCGACCGCAGTAAAGCGGTAGGAGGAAGCGGTGTGGGTGTGTGACCTCCGCGAGTTCCGGTCTCCCTTTGAAAGTGCAGACACGCGCTGCAGCCAGATCCCAGCCGGGAAGTGAGGGAGAAGATGGCCGCCGACAGTGAAGTCGTGGGCGGAGCCAGGAACACGCGGGAAGAACACAAAACACGCCCACCGGTGAGTCACCACAAGGGCTGCTTCCTCCTCCTCCAGGCAGCTTCAGTAATTGAAGTGCCAGAGCCCGCAGCGCTGGAAAAGAGTGTGAAATATCAACACACACACACTCAGACTGCATGTACACACAAACACCCGCAGTCTACAGCCTCAGCCCCTGTGACACACAGGGCGGTCAGCCAGGGTGACCCCAGCACAGGGTACACCATCAGAACCGCGGACCCAAGGGTAACCGCGCGGTCTGAGTGTCATGACACAAAATGCCAGACACTACCCCCAGGCACAGCAGGAGACACACCAGGTGCCTCAGTGCCGGTCCGGTCTGTAAGCACCTTTAGGGAGGCCTCGGACAGGGGTACAGCACCAGTCCGGAGTGTAAGCACCATTTAGGGAGGCCTCGGACTGGGCTGGCTCCGTCCGGTCTGTAAGCACCATTTAGGGAGGCCTCGGACGGAGCGGAGCTGTGCAAGGCTCCAGGCTCCCCCTATCCAGAGCCTCCATGGAGGGATGGAAAGGAAAGGAGTACGACAGCGTACCGGGAGAACACTAAAGTGTCCAGGCTAAAAGCCCTCCGGTACCTCCACCAGCGTGTTCCACAAGGGTGAGCGGGGAGGCTGTCGAGGGTCCCGAATGGGACCATTTTACCTTGTCTTCATACGCCATCACGTAAGTTGTGAGAATGCAGTGAAGTGCAAGCAAAGCGTGATCCTCCGAGCACACTAAGTTTAAAACTGAGGATGTCTCCTACGGTGGGGGTTTATAAGCGGAGGAGGCGGTGCTACAAACTTGTAGTACCTAGTGTGACCTCCGGAGGGCAGCGCCCTAAACCCCATTGTCTGGGTCTCCCATTATGATGATCAGAAAATACCTGTTAAAGAGGACCTGTCACCAAACCAGGCATGGTGATCTAGTTACAGCACTGGATACAGCATGTCTGCAGCATGCAGACAAGGGGTCCCCCAGCACTTAAGCAGCCCTGTACCCCGAGATAATACACTTAGAAAACTTGCATGCTCCAGCCACTAAGGAGGTGGCTAGGGGCTGCAGCCAAGGGCAGATTCACACCCCCTGCATGTGTAATCTGCCCATCGCTGCCAATCATTCTCTCCCTCTTCAGCAGCATTTAAACAGGTTTTTTTTCTCTCCCCCAGAAAGTCTGTTTAGCCCCGCCCCCTGAGAGGCGGGTCCACACAGCAAGTTCTGAAAAAAAAACAACTCTTTAAATGCTGCTGAAGAGGGAGAGAATGATTGGCAGCGGTGGGCAGATTAAACATGCAGGGGGTGTGAATCTGTCCTTAGCTGCAGCCCCTAGCCACCTCCTTAGAAAACTTGCATGCTCCAGCCACTAAGTGTATTCTCTCGGGGTACAGGGCTGCTCAAGTGCTGGGGGACCCCTTGTCTGCATGCTGCATCCAGTGCTGTAATTAGATCACCATGCCTGGTTTGGTGACAGGTCCTCTATAACTCTGATGGTCAGAGAATCCAGCTCTATAGCAATTTTTATGCACAGATGTAGTGTAAGGGCTTCTGTGAAGTCTGGTGGGTAGCAGACCCTACAGGAGAACTACTGAGCCCAGGAGAAGCAACCCTGCTCCCTGGGACTGAGTGGTGCTAGAGATAAAGGAGGTCCAGCCAGTGCCTTCGCTCTGGTCACTGTTAGGACTCCAGCGATATCTGTGCAGCCACATGGGACAATGTTTTTCCCGATCCAAGTAGTGCTCAACTGCCAGATGCTAGTTAAGGATCAGGAGAGGGATATCTTAATACTATTCTGAGTTATCATCGGTGGGAAGATAGCGGAGGTTCTTTTCTGTAAGCCTGAGGTGCCGAGTATACCAAAGTTCAGGCTGAGAGGAGAGGTTTCAGTGCGCGTATAGTGTTCTAACCAGCAGGAGTGAGGAAGGCTGCCACACATTGCTGAAAGAGACCTTTGTTCTCCATGCGGGGCTGTTGACTGTGTATTGTATAACTGTGGAGAGCAGTAATCATCAACTGCTAAAAAGTGAAAGGGAGTTCCTCTGTTGGACCTGAGGCCTGGACATTGCTTATTGAAACAGGATGGTCTTGCACCCCATCCACAACTGTCAGCCCTTTTTATTCTGTTGAGAATTTCCCCCAGCCGGTGAGACCACGTTGACCATCGGGCGCCATTACGCCCAGACATACATACCAGTGAGGGAAATATTTCTTCCATTGCTGATTTTGTAAGTTAGCCCACTGACAAAGACAAACAGTCTATAATTTTAATAGTAGGTTAATTTTAACATTGAGAGATAGAATATTAAAAATAAAATCCAGAAAACCACATTGTCCATTATATAAAGTTACTTGCGTTTTACAGAGAGAAAGAAGTATATGATCCCTCTGGCAAACAAGACATAATACTTGGTGGCAAAACCTTGTTGGCAAGCACAGCAATCAGACTATTTTTGTAGTTGATGATGAGGTTTGCACACATCAAGAGGAATTTTGGTCCACGCCCCTTTGCAGATCATCTCTAAATAATTGAAGAGGACCTGTCATCAAACCAGGCATGGTGATCTACTTACAGCACTGGATGCAGCATGTCTGCTGCATCCAGACAAGGGGTCCCCCGGCAACTGAGCCCCCTGTACCCCGAGTAAATACTTAGAAAACTTACATCCTGCACCCAGAAAGGTGGCCAGAGGCTGGAGCCAAAGGGCAGATTCACACCCCCTGCATGTTTAATCTGCCCACCGCTGCCAATCATGGTCTCCCTCTTCTGCAGCATAATAGAGGTTCTTCTATTACAAATGGCCTTTTAGCCCCGCCCCCTGTGGTGACATTACCACTTAGAGCAGGGCAGGTATAAGTGGTGATGTCACCGCAGGGGGCGGGGCTAAAAGGCCATTTGTAATAAAACAAAACAAAACGCTGTATTATGCTGCAGAAGAGGGAGACAATGATTGGCAGCGGTGGGCAGATTAAACATGCAGGGGGTGTGAATCTGCCTTTCAGCTCCAGCCTCTGGCCACCTCCTTTCTGGCTGCAGGATGTAAGTTTTCTAAGTGTATTTACTCGGGGTACAGGGGGACTCAATTGTTGGGGGACCCCTTGCCTGGATGCAGCAGACATTCTGCATCCAGTGCTGTAATTAGATCACCATGCCTGGTTTGGTGACAGGTCCACTAAGATTTTGAGCCTGTCACTTGGCCACTCGAAGCTTCAGCTCCCTCCATACATTTTCTATGGGATTAAGGTCAGGAAACTGGCTAGGGCCAAATCAATCAAGGGGAAATCCCCGCTCACCTGCCCCTTTGTGCACAGTGGGAAATTCAAAGACGTATCCACAAATTAGAAGGTTCCAGCAGGAAAAAGGTTAATTCCAAAATACTGGTACCCGGTCACCCCGTTCTATGCCTGGAATATATTGCCTCGTCTACCTGTGCTTTTAAGGTAGTTTGAAATAAAGATTTTGGAATTAACCTTTTTGCTGCTGGAACCTTCTAATTTGTGGAGACTGGATAAGCCACTCCATGACTTTAATGTGCTTCTTTTAGAGCCCCTCCTTTGTTGCCTTGGCTGTATGTGTTGGCTCGTCATGTTGGAAGATCCAGACACAACACATTTTTAATGTCCTTGTGGAGGGAAGGAGGTGGTCACTCAGGATTTTACGGTGCATGGCTCCCTCCATTATCCCATTGATGCGGAGAAGAAAACAATGTTTCCACTGTCATGCTTGACTGTGGGGATGGTGTTCTTTGGACATTAGGCAGCATTTCTCTTCCTCCAAACACGGAAAGTTGAGTTAATGCCAAAGACTTCAATTTTTTTGTCATGTGACCACAGCACCTTCTCACAATCACCAAGGCGTTCATTGGCACCCTTAAGACGAGCCTGCACATGTGCCTTCTTGAGCTGTGGGACTTTACGCGCACTGCAGGATTTTAATCCATTACAGCGTAATGGGTTACCAATGATTTTCTTGGCGACAGTGGTCCCAGCTGCCTTGAGATCATTAACAAGTTCCCCTTGTGTAGTTTGAGGCTGATCTTTCACCTTAATCATGATCCAGGATACCCCACAAGGTGAAAGTTTGAATGGAGCCCGAGATCGATGTCGATAGATGCTCGTTTTGTATTTCTTCCATTTTCTTACTATTGAACCAACAGTTGTCTCCTTCTCAACTACCATCTCACTTATGGTTTTGTAGCCCATTCCAGCCTTGTGCAGGTCTAGGATATTTTGACTGACATCCTAAGAAAGCTTTTTAGTCTGGTCCATGATGTAGAGATTAGAGTCTGACTGATTGAGTGTGTGGACAGGAGTCTTTTATACAGGTGACAATTTAAGATGGCTGTCTTTAAAGCAGGTAACAGGTTGATTAGGAGCGTTTAACTGGTCTGTAGGAGCCAAAATTCTTAATGGTTGGTAGGGGAATCAAATACTTATTTCTCTCTTCAAAATGCAAATACATTTATATAATTTAGAAAATGTGATTTTCTGGATTTTATTTTGGATATTCTCCTACTGTTAAAAATAACCTTCCCTTAAAATTATAGGCAGTTCATGTCTTTGTCAGTGGGCAAACTAATAAAATCAGCAAGAGATCAAATAATTAATTCAACAAGGGTTAGATGTGAGTATGCTTTACTGTAAATTTAGAGTCGTCGTCTAATCCATTAGAAGGTAACGCTCACCTTCCCCATCCATAACCAGCAAATTAGGGGTGGATACTGTCTCCGGGGGACTATTCTTTTTCCAGCATAAATCAATGTCCTAAAATAGAGAGCTCTGCCTGACGACAAGTCTATTTTGTGCCCCAGTGGAATACTGACAGATGGGCTTCAAAGGTGTCTGCACATATGTACAATAGGTCTAAAGAATGTCACTCAAAAGATTTGTATTAAATAAAAAGCATGTTTCTTTTTTTTATTTGCCAAGCCAACATTTGAGTCTACATAGCTTTAACCACAGAGTATACAAACAGTTTTGATCTGTATTATGTAGCTTTAGCGAACACAATCTATTTGCGCATTACTACTTAGTAAGTGTAAAGAAAAAGGTGAGAAAAGTGAGTAAAAAGATGCAACACAGCCTACAAATTGCCATGAATCCATTCTTCTATCTGCAAGGTAAAATTCTAAACACTAACATCTAGTGGGTAGGGTTTATTTTTTTTTGCCAAATTTTTGAGTTTTCTAATTGATTATAACAACACACAAACCTGGTACCTTTACATCTATTATACAAGAAAGAAAATAAACTGACAAGGATGAATTGATGATCATATATAACTTGAATCTGGCAAGATATTCGGTTTCTCTTCATATAGCGCTTTATTTGGTATCTTATACTCCCATCTACCTCTCCTAAAATAAAACACACAAGCACGATGAACAAACTCTGTACACTTAATATTTTAATTATCCTCCAGCTATTTTTCAAAATTGAGGGCAAGCAGAATTGAATTGAGTAACATTTGCTATTCTGAAAAAAAAAAAAATTAAAAAGTAAGTTTATCAAAGGTGAGTTTCAGTAAGAAAAAAAAAAGCTTTATTATCATTTGTAGAACAATGCTCGATTACTTAAAAATACAACACAAAGAATGTTATTTGAAGTACTGCAAGTTCCCCATATGCAAAATCAGACTTCATGACTGAAACACGGTAGTTGTGTAATTCCAGCAGACCTACAATAAAAAAAAATATATTTAACGTATTAGTGTAATCATTATATTTTATATAACTCCATTATGAAGAAATTATAGGCGGTTGTCCACAACTAGGATAACCCCTTTTTAAATAACATTCTCCCTCGTAAAAATAAAATCATCATATAGTGATCTTCTGTATCAGCGATGTTGGTGCCGGATATCCAGAGGCTTTCGTAACATTAGGTTACATTAGCCCTGTAGACGATCAGTGGCCAATAATGAGTTACTGTGCTCTTACTTCCTTTGACCAAAGCTCAGACATCCAGAGAAAGTATGACTGCAGTCACTCAATAGCAGAGCTCAGGAGTCGGTAAATGAGCGCACTGCCGTTGTGCACATTGGATACTGACAAGAACCTATTGAGCATACATAGAAATTGACAACCAAGATATAAGTAACAAAGCAGAGACTAGTCCTGTCATTAATACTGGTGTCAGAGATGATGCATCATTTTAGGGAGGGCCCAGAGGCTGTGGCCCCCGTCACCTGATGACAACTTGTTTGACTATCTCAGCAACTGTAATTCTCAAACAAAAACTAAATATCAAAAGAAGTAGAATAAGAAAAAAAAAAAAAGTTTCATCAAGCAGTGAACGGACATTAGGGAGTTTTTAATTAAAGTGTATTAGAAAGGAGACTAAATTAGTACACTAAATAAATAGGTATTTAGAAATAAAATTAAATGTTCGTTTTAGACCACCCTTTAACATTTGCCATGATTTAAATTTTGTTGAAGGTCCAATCCATATACTGATGGCCCATCTAAAGCATATATCAATTACAAACCCAAGAAAACACACTTAAGAGGTCTGGGAACTTGCTATCTACCTTATGGAGACAGCTAAGTAGATGAGGAGATTGCAGCCACTTCCCTCTCAGATATATGCAAATTTGCACTTCATTAAGGAAGTGGAGAAACTCCAGTGCCGAATTTAAGCAGCTCCTCAAAGTCATAATCGCTTTCCAACAAGCTTTTAATATGACTAAGGGATTTGTGCCAGATCAGAACCCCAAACTACAGATGCTGCGTTTCGGGGTAACTGCCCCTCATCAGTGTAGTGTGTGGGATATTCAATCTCCTCACCTACTTAGCTGTCTCCATAAGCCACTCACACAGCCAGATCAGAATATCCCACACACTACACTGATGAGGGGCAGTTACCCCGAAACGCAGCATCTGTAGTTTGGGGTTCTGATCTGGCACAAATCCCTTAGTCATATTAAAAGCTTGTTGGAAAGCGATTATGACTGAGGAGATGCTTAAATGTGGCACTGGAGTTTCTCCACTTCCTTAATGAAGTGCAAATCTGCACTTAAAAGAGGATATTCTATTTTAGGCAGGTCTTCTCTTTTATGCATATGTTAACAGTAAATGAGCTAATTTATTGTGCGTTGTCAAAATATGGTATTGTGATAGAAAGGTGCCCGATTCTCCCTTAAGGAGAATCTTCAGTTCACGTTTGGGTATGTGTCACATACCCACTTCTCAGCACGTGACTTGCACTGCGCCTGCAAGGGTTAATCTATCTCCTCTCACTCAATCCAGCACTCGACCTCTGTCCTATGCTGAAACGGAGCATCAATCACACCTCGACACAGACCGCAAACCCCGCTTCACACACGCTGCCACTACCCACCGGATTTGGGGCCGATGAGCCTCATCGCATAAAAAAGATAAGACCCTATTTATGCTTCTTTCCTTTCTAGCAAATTCACCTCTGCTGACACCCAGTATGCAGACTGTCTTACAGGGGGATTGGTACCTATGTCCACATGATGAGTTGCTAAGTGAGTCCTCCCAGGCTTCTCTGTGAAGACTCCTGTGACTTCGCTGAGCACTCCCCCATCAGCTCACACCTCTGACCGTGGGATAGCTCAGGGTTAAACTCTGCAGGGTCCAGCAGCGTCTCCCGGAAGCTCTGACTGTCAGTCTGCAGGTCTGGGCCTAGTGTGAAAACCAGTGTCTGGTCTGAAGCTGAGCCTTCAGAGTCTGTGGTCAGGGACCTTGGTGGATGTGCCATGTGAGGTGGCTCCTGGACCTGAGTAGAGCCCTCCTGTTCTGGCAGTTCTGTCTGAGACACATCCTCTAGTCTCTGGATTGAGTCTGAGCCGCAGCACGACTCCGGGTCACAGCAGCCACATAAGTACAGTCCTGTTCATGGGCACATTTTTGTGCATTGGTACATTTTCCTTCCGTGCACAGGGTCTCAGGTGGGTCACTGGCTTCCACCTTTTCAGTAGCATTTACTTGCAAAGGTGGGATATAGTGGGTTACAATCCTCCCCAGGTCTGTGCCTAGCAGCACATTGGTGGGAATAGCCTCTGATACTCCCACTTCCCTCAGTACTTTCCCTGCTTCCCAGTCCAGATACACAGGCATGTCCGGGCTGACCCTTCCAACAACGGTGATAGACAGTCTTTCCTGGCATGATATCCGCAGAGTTTACCATTTCGGGACACACCAGAGTTAGGCTGGTTTCACACCACAGTTTTTTCACTGATCAGGTTTGTGTCAAAACCAGGAGAGGAACTTGCAGAGAAAAACTAGAATTGAAAGATTGACACCTGTTCGGAGTTCTGGAGACAATCCTGGTTTTGACACACACAAACCTAATCGAACCTGATCAGGGAAAAAACTATGGTGTGAAACCAGCCTTACTTGTGCTCCAGTGTCTCTGAGAACAATGGTAACTTTATTGCCAACAGTGACAGAGTGACAGATCTCATTAGTCCTCACATCAGTGTCGGCCACAAATTGGACAGAAGGTGGGGACCCAGACGGCTTTGTGGTGGTAGTGGGTCGTTTCTATCAGGGCAGACTTCGCTAACATGTCCCACGTTCTTGCACGTAAAGCATTGGCGTGCATTGCCTGAGGAATGTCTGGTCCCCGGGGACCCATAGGAGGTGGGTTTGGACAGCACTGGTGATCGGCTGGCAGAGGGAGATGGGTCCCCACTTGGCTTACCTCCCTTCCAGCTGAATCACAATGGCTTCCACACCTCCGGCATCCTGTTGGCCACGTAGCGGTCCGCAATCTTTGCAGCCTTATCCGCAGTTGGTGGCTCTCGATCACACACAAATTGTCGTACATCCATGGGACACAAGTGAAGAAATTGATCCTTGACAATAAGATCCATTAAGGGCTCAAAGCTACTAACAGAAAGTCCCTTGATCCACTGGTGGAACGTGGTCCTCAAAGTGCTCACGAAATCCGCATAGCTGTCAGTTGATCCACGTTGTAGGTTCGGGAACTTTCTCTGATACACTTTTGGGGTTAGGTTGTATTTCCTGATCAGAGGCTCTTATTGCCTCATAGTTCCCATCTAGGCTGGACGGGAGGTCAGCAAACACCTCCGCGGCTTTGCCTCTCAAACCTGGGGCTAAATACAGCGCCCATTGCTCAAGGGGCAGATTTTATTTGCAGGTTTTTTCAAACCCCCGAAGAAAAGTATCCAAGTCCATGTCCTTCTCCATCACAGGGAAGTTTTTCAAACGTGGTCTCCCTAGATTTTTGTCCTGAGAGTGGGGTAGCTGAAGGCTGTTACCACTCCCCACTTGGGTCATCTGAAGCTTGAATGCCCTCTCAGCCTGGGCGGCTGCTCTCTCAGCCTCGCAATACTGTAGAACAAGCTGCAAGCGCAGAGTGGGATCACTTGTTCCCAGCTGTTGTAAGGCCATTTGTAAAGTCCATTGGCTCCATAGAACAGGCGTTGCTAGCATCTCCAGAGGACATCTCCGATGCAAGAACTGGCATTTCTTGGCCTCTCAGAGGTGGACTCTCTTTGTCCCGGCGCTTCAGCATTTTGCGCCAAGTCGCGCTCTGCCAAGGCATGCATCAGCATATCCTTGGATTTGTCGGCAGTCTCTATTCCTCTTTGCTCGCAGAGGTTGATCAGAGTCTGCTTACTCTGCTTCTTGTATCGGGCTACCCTATTAATGAACAGCCTTTGCCAAATAGAAAAGTACTGTTTGCAAGTATGTCTAAGTAAGCACTGAGCTGAACCTTTTTTTAGAAACAGCGCCCAAATGGGCTTATATAAATGAGGCAATACCCACCACATGCCAGTGCGAGTGGAGAAGGGTTTTGCCATATGCATAGAGGTACTTAAACAAACATTTTCAATACAAGAGAACAAAAAGTACTATGCAAGAAGTCAAATTTTATTGGAAAACATCATTAAAAATAGTAAGGTGACAGGAAAGGCATATACAACAAGTCCATCAAGTTAAAGCGAGGGCTGTAGTATTTCATGATACATCATAGGGTAAACACATAGATATGAAAATACAAAATTCCACAAGTACAAAGGTAAAAGAACCCAGTCAAAAGTTCAGTACCTTGTGAATGACAAAAAGCATGATTGCAGTGAACATGATTACATCAAAAGTAAAGTGCAAGTGCTCCAATGTCTAGATTATACATAAATCCCTACAATAATCATGCTCAAGTGCTTTTTGTCCAGATCATATACAAAGGGGGGTCACAACAATAAAGACCTATGCGTACCCATATTTGATCAAAGTATAATGCCCTCCACAGACAACCTGATGGGCTAGCATGATTATTGTAGGGATTTATGTATAATCTAGACATTGGAGCACTTGCACTTTACTTTTGATGTAATCATGTTCACTGCAATCATGCTTTTTGTCATTCACAAGGTACTGAACTTTTGACTGGGTTCTTTTACCTTTGTACTTGTGGAATTTTGTATTTTCATATCTATGTGTTTACCCTATGATGTATCATGAAATACTACAGCCCTCGCTTTAACTTGATGGACTTGTTGTATATGCCTTTCCTGTCACCTTACTATTTTTAATGATGTTTTCCAATAAAATTTGACTTCTTGCATAGTACTGAGCTGAACCTTGTAGAACTGGTGCGCTCCTCACAAGGACACCAATCCTTTAGAGTACAGGGGAATCATTTCTTAAACCATGCACTAACGCTCTAATAGAAATAAATTTGCTGCCACCAATTTGTCACGTATCCACTTCTCAGCACGTGACTTGGGGTTGAGCTTGCAAGTGTTAATCTATCTCCTCTCACTCAATCCAACACTTGACCTCTGCCCTATGCTGAAAGGGAGCATCAATCACACCCCGACAGACACCTCACCCCGCTTCACACACGCTGCACCACCACCCACCGGATTTTGGGCAGATCAGTCCCCCTAGACTAAGGGCCACGTCACACACTCAGATATCAGTGCAGATATTGTTCGCAGATCTCTGGTTGCAGTGAAATCACGGACACATTGTTCCATTTGTACACGGCCACAAAATGGAGCAATGTGTCCATGATTTCACTGCAACCAGAGATCTGCGAACAATATCTGCACAGATATCTGTGTGTGTGACGTGGCCCTAAGACTCAGACAATCCACAAAATCACACCCTTTCTAGGGTTATGAGTTCTTTGGAGCACACAAGGTTTATACTTAATGCGGAATATGGAATGATGATCACAGCATTGTTCGGCTGCCCCATCTCTGTGACAAAGGACTTTGGCTGGGAGAGTCCAGTTATAGGCTCAGATTGGAGGTCAGATTTCTAAACCGGCCTTCCATTTTAACATTCTAATTCTGGGTCTATGATTGGACGCTCACTAATTTAGCCATGAGTGTGTTATTTTTTCAAATGTCTTTGTCTTAGTCCAATCCCTTTCCCACAGTAAATATCAACTGCTATACTAAACCCCATTTGGTGGAGTGTTTGATCCCCTTCTCTTTCTGGCTTGAGGTGTGAAGTATTCCATTTTGTGCTTTTCCCAGGATGGCACCCTGGGAAGATCTGCAGTCATTGTGATTGGAGAACTAGCTTTATGCTTAAATAAAACAGGTCCTGACCTCTTGTGTACGGACATAGGATTTAACCACTTAACTGTTCTGGTGTCCAGTCCCTGAGATACATATTTCTATACACTATGGGTTGAACCAGATGGACTTAAAGTCTACCTTCAACCTTAAAAACTGAAACTATTCATGAGGCTAAAACCACAGGCAGCATGAATCAAATCCAGACTGTACGACTGTAGCTGGGAAAATCTCTCTGAAATGCTCCACAATTTCAGCGAAATGTAGTTAGGAAATCCCTGCACCTTTCTAGGTGACTGACGGGTCTCTCCTGTGTGTGTACATAGGGAGAACTTGTCAATTACAGGGAATCGGTCAGGTCAAAAATCCATATGTAACCGCTATAATTTTCTAATTCCTTTCACCAAGCTCTCTCTATTCAAGTATTTCTATTATTTATACTGCTCTCCTATCCTGTGTAAACTTCAAAATAAAAGATTAATTCCATCTGCGGAATCACAGTGAGTTATTCTCTGCTGCCCACTCCCCGAGGAATGAATATTCATGCATCATTACACTGTCCTGACCTTGATTCCTCTGTAAGCTGTGTGACTCATTGCAGTATGCAGACAGAGCAGAAAGGAGGATGTGTGTGATCTTCGCTTCAGCTCTGACCTCATCATGTCATTGTGTGCATCTGAGGCATGTGTGTAGTGTGTGCAGTATGAGTTATGTCTATGTGATTATAAGAACAATTGATCATTTGCTCAGCAGATACGCACATTACATGTCTGCAGGAAAACCACCGTTCATATAATAGAAAGCTTACAGATAGCACAGTGCAGCACAAAACACCTCCCCCCTCCCAGCACAGAGGGGAGGGGCAGAACACCAGCTTGGATAGGCATGGATATTTAAATAACATTCATACAGCCGGACTATTCGGCTGTGAATATAATGGAGAGGACTAATGCAGGAGCTGCCTGCGGGTGTGAATATACTTATTGCAAAGAAACTAGAAAGTATACAATAATGATTTTACATGTTTTCAAAAGGTCTGCCCAGGCAATATTCATAGGTAATATTAGTATCATGCTAAAAAATGACCTGAAAGAGTCCCTTTGAATAAAGCAGTGCAGGAAGAATTCACACCAGTTTTGATTCTGCCACATCTAACTATATTCTATCTGAAAGAACAGAATGTTTTAGAGAAAAATATGATCGTCTGCAATCTACTGTGCTGTTCCCCAGACAATTATTTTTAGTTGTTCAATTTGTTTATAACAAATAATTGCAAAACTTATTTCCTATCTGTTATTGCAGTGTCTTGCTGCGCTGCCATCTGCTGGCAGTATTTGATTCCTGCTGTTGGTCTGTTTAAATTGAGGTGGCTCAAGCTTGACGTCGTCACTTGGCAGTCACTAGCTCCAAGCACTCATTTTATGTCGTGCCTCTTTGAGACTGGGACCACATCTACTGGGCTCGTGAAGGCATCAATTTCTGACCAGCAGCAACCGATGTCAGTGGCTTTCATACATATACAGTATTTCAACAACTAGAATTAGTTTACTGTATCTGGACTTAAATGAACCTAGTTTTGATTTGTACCAGTACCGTGGTTCTACATTTGAGTCTATGGAAGCAGAATGTGCGCAGGTCCTGTCTGCTCCTTATTCTAGATACAGAGGTAAGAACATCTCACAGCATGATTAGTCATCCATACCGCTAATCGCCTTGTGAGGAGACCGAACATGTACAGCAACTATGACTTAGGCTGCCCATGGTTTGAGCAGCACAAATCAAGTGACAGGTCCCCTTAGTTTTTTATTCAGACTAAAACGAAAAAATAAAAATATCAATATATCACTATACTAGCAGCAATACCTATATCAGCTGCTTCATAGTAGTTATTTTCTTGAACGTTCCCTATCACGTGAACTGCCATGATGAGTTTTGTTACGACTTCCTGAGCGACTACGATGATGCCTGTGCCGATCCCTTGACCTTGATCTTCGCTTATCACGAGAAGCTGATCGTGATCTTCGTCTCCTTTTTTCTCTAGACCGGGAACTGCGGTAAAAAAAATAACCACATTTCAGAAAAAGAAAGAAGGGTGGGGGGGGGGGAGGAGGGAGAGAAATTCTTAAAACTCTATACTTAAAATGAGCCAGATTTATCAAAGTTTTTACGACAGAACTCTGGCATAGAAAGCTCTGAAAAAAAAAAGGCAAAGTTGTTGCGTAACAAAGCGGCCGCGCTAAAATGTCGCAACTTTTTACATTCTCACGCCATTTTTATCCAGCTCTGATAGTCTGTGTAGCTGGGTTGGAGCGGAGAAATGGCAACTCCTGCTCATCAAATTAAAGGCAAGCGGTGGCATTCCTTACACCACAAACCTTACTGCAGTTCCCATGAAGGTCTACACCACTTTTCAGATGCACATCTTTCACTGATCCTGGAGAATCTGACTCCACTACACCCCATCCCCCCCGCCCCCCACCATCAAGACTGATAAAAAAAACACCAGTGATGATGATTGGGGGTCTATATGTACTTGCAGCAAGTTTACTAAAATTCCAATGGTCGAGATTTTTTTTATTTTTTTATTTTTTTTAAACACCTACCGCTTTCCTCCCCCCCTCTCATCACGGTCTCGTTCCTCGCGTCTCCTCAAGCGTTCCTGATTCCTTTTCTCCTGCTTGCTTGCAACGGTTTTCTAAGTTGAAGAAAAAAAAGACATGTAATTAGTCTACATGCCATATATCACCGATCAGTAGGGGCCTGATTTCTAACTCCTAATGATGCTTTTTACACCTCCAATTCATTAAGATGGATAGTGGCCAATCTAGAGACAAGGGATGAGCCAGAAATACATGTTGCAAAAGCAATAAGATTTAATTTGTTACTTTACTATTTCCATTTAGCCATAGGAAAATAATCACAGATGAGCCACATCTGATTCTGTATCATGAAATCTAATCTTGTGTCTACAAATGTCACTGTAACACTTATAACCCAGAGGGCTGTATACAAAAACTCAAATGCAAAATATATTCTAAAATGTTCTAACCATTGCTAAAACAAGTTACAGCGTTTCCCACTGTAAATACATACCACAAGCGTCGGGTAATACAATTGGATGTATTTCTTACATTAATACTTACTCTCATTTGCTCGAGTTTCTCTCGGATGAGAATAAAGCCTAGATGCAACTTCCCTCCAAAGTGATCAGCAAGACGCCGATCATTGTCATGTAATCCAAGGTATGCAGAACACACCTCACATACCCGCAGCTTCTGCTGCTGAAAACTGGACGCAGGCATTGAATTACGATATTCATCCTGAGGATAAAGTTAAAAGTGGAAAACAATTTAGAGGATAATCCAAATAAACTAGAATACAGGCTTCTCAAATACAAAATGAGTGAACAGCAGAATATCCTAGAGAAAGTCCAACCTGTAGATTAGAATACCAATACTTGAAAGTCTCTGTTAAATTAAATGAGAATGCAGCAAATTTGTGAACAGATCACCAGACATGGCTGCTTAAAGCCAGAAGTATGATGGGGAGAAGCTGGTGGCAACACAAAACCAAAGCTAACCATGGGGACAGAGTACTACAAAAAAATTATCATGGGTCAACACTTTGGCTAATACTTGTGAGGATGCAGAGTGTCATGTCCCATGACTTCGCTAGAAAGGAATGGTGTCTCACGGTTCGTGCTGCTGCTTCAAACGATGCACTGGGAAGACATTACTTCATTCATCACCTCCTTTATTCCTCCACACTCCACCCGCGTTTCGGTGCACACCTTGCACCTTCCTCAGAGTATATTGATTTGTGTGTGTCATAAGTGATAAGGCACAATCTGGGCATCTCTTTGGTCTCCTTAATTTTAATTATAGATATCCCATGACTTGGGAATCATACAGTGCTGTATTGTTTTACTCTGTTACTATGCTATAGGTTTGCTATTTTTTTTTTTTTTTTTTTTAGAGCTTTGTTTCCTCTCTCCCTGTAGCTGCTCTAATGTTAGTAATGCCTCCCTTCTTTCCCATTTTAATGTCTGTCAGCCATCGTAGTAGTTGCATCTTTTTATAGCTGATAATCATTTTTTTACTTGCAGTACTGTGCATAAACTCAAGATTTCAGTTAAAGAATAAACCACTTCTTCTGGACTTCTTACATGCCTGTGCAGCAGAGTTCAAGCTATCTGACGACACTTCTACATGCATGTCAGTAAACGGTTCATATGGGCATCAGAATTGATAGCCTAAGCACCTAACACAAGCAGTGAATCTAAAGACTAAATATTGGGTAACCCTAGATAATTAGGTGTCCAAGGCTTGGACTTGGCTCGTTTTTCACCATGGAAAATATTTTACAACTTTCTTTTTAAAAGTTAAGAAGAGATCTTGCATCAGAATATTCTTTAAACGTGTTCCTACTGTAAAGCTTTCATAAGGATCATGGACCTTGTACAATAAATTATGCCGAATTTCAATTTGCATATGGTAGTGTATCTTACACCTAGAGTTCGCCCTCTAGTATTTTACAAGATCTAAAAAAACTAAAAAGACATTTCCTCTGTAGCAACATGTTTCCTCCTAAGCTTATTGTGGTAAGCTCCAGACAAGAGATCCAACATCATCTCATGTTTCCTTCAGAAATCACCTGTATGTCTGAAAATATTTTACAGAGGAACATAGTAAAAATACCTCTGCTGGCAGTTTACATTGATGAATATGGCATAAGTACGAAATATTGATGACTGGGCGTCACCACTTATTGAGCAATACATGAGGCATCAGTAATGATGTATTCAACAAACGGTTCATGCAAGTGTTATAGGACATAGAGCCTCATACAACCACCATACTCATAGCATCATTTGTACTTTTCAATACCAAACACATCCAATATGCACAGATCAGACATCATATGTAATAAAGTACCCACCTCTGCCTCTCGTTTCCTGGCCTTCACCCTCTCCATCTCCATTAGGATTCTTTGAGATTCATCAACGTTCCCTTCGGCTCCTAGTTGTTCAGCTTTGGCCAACAATTTTCCAATCTCTTCATTCAACTCATGAACTTTTTCGGCCTTAAAAAAATTATATGAAAGTCAGCAACTAAGAATAAAAATTAAGCAAATGATTGTTTCAGTAGACATTCTGGTAAACCTGCAACCTTTGTACATTTAGAATTTCACAAATGTGAAAAAACAAACCTGACCAATATGGGGTTCTCCGAGAATTGTTATAAAAGTATTTAAAATCGAAATACACCATTGAATATTAAAAAAATAAATACCTTTATTTAACAAAAAGGTATGCTTTATCTTGTTCATCGTCAGGATTTTTAAAAAGAAGTACTCCTTACAAAGCAGTGTGTACAGGTGCAAAGTCAAACATGACACATTGTAACAAAGACAGCAGCACTATGAATACTAAGTTATGCAGTTATGAATATAAAGAGAATTTTGTTTACGTACCGTAAATTCTTTTTTCTTTAATCATCAATGGGAGACCCAGACAATGGGGTTTAGGGCACTGCCCTCCGGAGGTCACACTAGGTACTACAAGTTTGTAGACACCGCCTCCTCCGCTTATAAACCCCTACCGCAGGGAACATCCTCAGTTTGGTCCATAAGCTGCGAGGAGAACATAAACCACACCCGAAACATCGGGAAGAATGCCGTGCACAGACGGTCAACAACCCGGCAAACACTGTCTCAACAGAGAGCAGAACAAATGCAAAACATGCAAAGGAACAACTGGGTGGGTGCTGGGTCTCCCATTGATGATTAAAGAAAAAAGAATTTACGGTACGTAAACAAAATTCTCTTTTTTCTGGTCATCATAATGGGAGACCCAGACAATGGGGATGTCCTAAAGCAATACCCCAGGGCGGGAAGAGTTCCTCAACAAGACGGATAATACATGGTTCCCTTCAAAGGTGGGCAACCGCCGCCTGGAGAACCCGCCTGCCCAGACTTGCATCCGCAGAGGCATGGGCATGCACCATATAGTGCTTAGAGAAAGTGTGCAGGCTGGACCAAGTGGCCGCCTGACACACCTGTAGAGCAGACGCTCGATGTCGCAAGGCCCAAGAGGCACCTACAGCCCTGGTAGAGTGAGCCCTCAATCCCACCGGGAGAGGCAAACCAGAGGACCTGTAAGCCTCTTGAATGGAAGCCTTAATCCATCTGGCCAAGGTTGACTTTGAAGCCGCGGACCCCTTACAGCGACCTGTCGTAAGAACAAATAAGGAATCCGAACTCCTGAAGGAGGCGGTCCTGGACACATAAATGCGTACAGCTCTCACGAGATCCAGAGTATGGAGGTCGCGCTCCACCTGATGAACTGGAGCGGGGCAAAATGATGGGAGAACAATCTCCTGGTTCAGGTGAAAAGTTGAAACCACCTTCGGCAGGAATTCTGGCCGTGGGCGCAACACCACCTTGTCTTGGTGAACCACCAGAAAGGGTGACTTGCACGATAGTGCAGCCAATTCTGAGACCCTCCTTAGAGACGTAATCGCCACCAGAAAAGCCACTTTCTGGGACAGACGAGATAGAGAAACATCTCTCAACGGCTCAAACGGCGGTTTCTGTAATGCCGCCAGGACCATGTTAAGGTCCCAAGGGTCCAGAGGTCTCTTGTAGGGCGGAACCATCCGCGACACCCCCTGCAGAAATTGACGCACCTTCGGGAGGAGCGCCAATCGCCTGTCAAACAGCACCGAAAGTGCTGATACTTGACATTTCAAAGAGCCAAGGGATAATCCCAACTCCAAACCCGACTGTAAGAAAGCCAACAACGTCGGGATGGACAAGGGCCAAGGAGACCGTCCACCAGAGGCACACCAGGTAAAAAAGATCTTCCACGTCCGGTGGTACATCTTCCTGGAAACAGGCTTCCTAGCCCGATTCATAGTGGCCACCACTGTAGGGGAGAAACCCCTAGATGTCAGGAGCCAGGCCTCAAGAGCCATGCAGTCAATCTGAGGGCCCTGGAATTGAGGTGGAAGAATGGGCCTTGTGCGAGTAAATCTGCGCGGTCTGGAAGAGCCCACCTGTGTCCGCCTGACAGTTGCCACAGGTCCGGATACCAGGACCTCCTGGGCCAATCTGGAGCCACTAGAATGGCTACCCTGCACTCCGACCTGATCTTCCACAGGACCCTGGGAATCAGAGCCAGAGGAGGGAACACATACGGCAGTTGGAAGCTGGACCAACTCAGTATCAGAGCATCCGCCCCCAGGGACTGAGGATCCCACGATCTCGCCACGTACTGGGGCACCTGATGATTCAGCCTTGAGGCCATCAGATCTACGTCCGGAGTGCCCCATCTGCTGCAGATGTCCCGGAAGACGTCTGGATGCAGGGACCACTCTCCGGCGTCCATCCCCTGCCGGCTCAGGTAGTCGGCCTCCCAGTTCTCGACCCCTGGGATGTGAACTGCGGAGATCAAGCAGTCGTGTTCCTCCACCCACGATAGGATGCGGTGGACTTCGGCGAGGGCCTGAGCGCTTCTGGTCCCTCCCTGATGATTTATGTAGGCGACGGCCGTCGCATTGTCGGACTGTACCCGAATGGGTCGTCCTGCCAGGAATTTCTGAAACGCCAGGAGCGCCAGATAGACCGCCTTGATCTCCAGGACGTTGATCTGCAACGTCGACTCCGCCTGAGTCCAGAGGCCTTGAGCCCTGTGGTGTAAGAACACCGCGCCCCAGCCCTTCAGACTGGCGTCGGTGGTCACCACTAACCAAGAAGGTTTGAGGAAGGACCTTCCCCGTGACAAGTGACGTGGCTGGAGCCACCACTGCAGGGAGTCCCTGGTCGGTTGTGACAGTGTCACCAACCGATTCAGAGAGATCGCTCTCTTGTCCCACCGGCGAAGAATCTCCAGCTGGAGAGGAC
Organism: Allobates femoralis; assembly: GCA_033576535.1. Lineage (NCBI taxonomy): Eukaryota > Metazoa > Chordata > Amphibia > Anura > Aromobatidae > Allobates > Allobates femoralis. The sequence continues at coordinate 156,171,890 of JARQOC010000011.1, read as the reverse complement.
GGAGACGAAACTGTGCAAATGGCACCGCCTCTATTGCCGCTACCATGCGTCCCACCAGTCTCATCAATTCCCGAAGGGATGAGTGAGGCGACAGGAGAACGTGTCGTACTCCTGAGTGGATCGCCAGCTGCTTGGCCTGAGGAAGAGACACCAGAGCTGAGTCCGTGTGAAAATCCATGCCCAGATATGTCAATGACTGGGTCGGAACCAGGGTCGACTTCTGAGTATTGAGAAGCCACCCGAACTGTTCCAGAGACCTCATGGTCGCTTCCAGGCTCACCCGACAACGGCCTTCCGATGGCGCCCTGACCAATAGGTCGTCCAGATAGGGTATGACGGCGTGACCCTGCACATGCAGGAGAGCCATCATAGATGCCATCACCTTCGTGAACACCCGTGGTGCAGAGGCCAACCCGAAGGGTAGGGCCACAAATTGGAGATGTTCGTCCCCACTGCGAATCGTAACCAGCGTTGATGAGCCGGCGCAATGGGCACGTGAAGGTAAGCGTCTCGGATATCTATGGACGCTAGGAAGTCCCCCTGTGACACAGCTGCGATCACGGAGCGCAGAGATTCCATGCGGAACTTCCGAACCAACACGTGACGGTTGAACAATTTTAGGTCCAGGACCGGCCGAAAGGAGCCGTCCTTCTTTGGGACAATAAACAGGTTGGAGTAAAAACCCCTGAACCTCTCTGCCGTGGGTACTGGGACCACTACTCCGTCTCTGCGGAGTCCCTCCAACACCCGGAGAAAAGCCGGAGTCTTTTCTGGGGAAGGAACAGACCGATGGAATCGGGATAATGGCTTTGACGTCAGCTCTATCCTGTAACCTCGCGAGACTACGTCTCGAACCCACTGATCTTGAACGTGAAGCAGCCACCTGTCCTTGAATTGAGACAGGCGGCCCCCCACCTGTGGGGAGGCAGGATGAGAGAGCGAGTCACGTCGAGGCGGGCTTGGGGGTGGCAGCAGCTGCCCCCGCCGGCTTCTTCTGACGACTCTTTGAGCGCCACTGAGAAGCGGGCTTGCCCCCTCGGTCCGTGCGAGCGGACGGTGCTGATGACTGTGAGCTGGACCGAAAGGACCACTGCTTCGGGTTCCTCTTAACGGTATACCGTGGCTTAGGCTTATTCTGCGGTATCTTAGACTCAGCAGAATCCTTGATCAGCTTGTCCAGCTCTGTGCCAAAGAGTCTGTCACCAGAGAATGGAAGATTCTGCAAAATCTTCTTAGATGTGGCATCTGAGTCCCAAAGACGCAGCCACAACAACCTGCGGATCGCTATCGCATTGGCCGAAGCCACAGCTGAGCGAGTGGCAGTTTCCAGAGACGCCGTCCTGGCGTAGTCCGCATAGGCCCTTGCTCTCTCAGTGAGTGCCAGGACCTCCGGACTGGACTTTGCCAGGTCAGTGATACCATCCAAGCAGGTAGTAATCGCTTGCAAGGTCCAGACCGTGGCAAAATTAGGGGCAAATGAAGACCCCACAGCCTCATAGGAAGACTTGGCGAGTTGCTCGACCTGTCTATCAGTAGCATCCTTCAGCGAGGAGCTATCAGAGGCAGAGAAAAGGGAGCGTGCAGCAATTCTAGTCATGGAAGCGTCCACCTTTGGAGACTGCGACCATTCCTGAAGCACCTCCTGGGGGAAGGGGAAGCGATTGTCCTTAGGTTTGCGGACATAGCGCCGCCCAGGATGTAACCTGGGTGCTCTAACCACCCTTCCAAAATTAGTGTGGTCCATGAAGGAGCCACTTGGTCTAGCCTCAGGCCGCAGCCATTGATAGACCTCCTTCGGGTGCACGATCACCTCTTCAGGGGGAGTCACGAGACGCAAGGTCTCATTGATGGAGGACACCAGATCCTCCACCCCGTCTGGAGGTTCAGACACAGACACAGACCCGAAGTTTGAACCCCCATCATCTTCCTCACCATCAGAGGAACGCTCCTCCTCAGAGAGAGCCTGGAGCTCGGGTGAATCCTCACGACGAGCCCGCTTAGGGGGTCTCACAGCAGAAGAGGGAGACACCCGGGGGTAACTGGAAGGAGTAGCTGGGCTTTCCAGTCTCCTATGCAGTGCCTCCAGTGACTGCGACATGGAGGACATCTGGGACAGCAAGGATTCATTGATCCTGTTCTGTGCTTCCCATGGCCCTGGGATCACCTGAACCTCAGGGTACAGCACCGGAGCTGCTGCTGCCTCAGCTGAGCCAGTCCGGGCTTCTGGGCGTCCGCAGTTATTGCAGGACCCCTCCACCAAAGTTCCCTTGCAAGTAGCACAGGTAGTGGTGTTATCCGCCGCCTTAGCAGCATGCTTCCTTACTGAAGACATAGCCACAGTAGGGGTAGTAGAGGCCAAAGCCAAACAAACAAACCGGGAATCCCGGTGGCTTACCGACCGCAGTAACGCGGTGGGAGGAAGCGGTGTGCGTGCGTGACCTCCGCGAGTTCCGGTCTCCCTCTGAAGTGCAGACATGTGCTGCCGTAGAACCCAGCCGGGAAGTGAGGGAGAAGATGGCCGCCGCCAGCACAGAAGTGGGCGGCGCCGGGAACACGCGGGAGCACACGCACACGCCCCCCGGAGACGTCATCGTAAGGGCTGCTTCTCCTCCTCCAAGCAGCCTCTGTAATGGAGGTGCTGGAGCCCGCAGCGCGGGAAAAACAGTGCGGATCATCACACACCTATACACAGACTGTCAGCACACACAAACATGCACAGTCTACGGCCTCAGCCCCTGTCACACACAGGGCGGTCAGCCAAGGTGACCCCAGCACAGGGTACACCACCAGATCCGCGGACCCGAGGGTAACGCGCGGTCTGAGTGTCAGGACACAAAGTGCCAGACACTACCCCCAGGCACACAGGAGACACAGAATGCCTCAGTGCCGGTCCGGTCTGTAAGCACCATTTAGGGAGGTCTCGGACGGGGGTTCAGCCCAGTCCGGAGTGTAAGCACCATTTAGGGAGGCCTCGGACTGGGCTGGCTCCAGTCCGGTCTGTAAGCACCATTTAGGGAGGCCTCGGACGGAGCGGAGCTGTGCAAGGCTCCCATCTCCCACTCTCCAGAGCCCCCCAGAGAGGGATGGAAAGGAGCGCAACAGCGTACCGGGAGAACACAGAGTGTCCAGGCCCTAGGCCCTCCGGTACCTCCACCTGCGTGTGCCACAAAGGGTGAGCGGGGAGGCTGTCGCAGGTCCCGCTAGGACCATATTACCTTGTCTTCAGACGCCATCACGTAAGTAGTGAGAATGCAGTGAAGTGCAAGCAAAGCGTGATCCTCCGAGCACACTAAGTTTAAAACTGAGGATGTTCCCTGCGGTAGGGGTTTATAAGCGGAGGAGGCGGTGTCTACAAACTTGTAGTACCTAGTGTGACCTCCGGAGGGCAGTGCCCTAAACCCCATTGTCTGGGTCTCCCATTATGATGACCAGAAAATACAAGAAAGTAGACTAGCATTATGGCTAAGGAGATATATACAACAAAAATGAGATACTCGGCATATAAAGATGGCCATGTATATATTCACCACAATTTAAAAGATGGCAGCTGCCATAAGGCTGCCTTCACACTTGCAGATGCATCTGCAGCGTTTTGCAGATGCATCTGCAAGTATCAGCATGCAGACCGCGGCCCCTATGTTTATAATAGGGCGCACCGCGGTCTGAAAGCTCTCATTCATTCCTATATGTGAACGTCCGCAGGCGGATGCCTGCTTACAGATCACACTCTCCCGCCCGCACCATGGACGCAACATCTCGCGTCCATGGTGCGGGCGGGAGAGTGTGATCTGTAAGCAGGCATCCGCCTGCGGACGCTTCACATATAGGAATGAATGAGAGCTTTCAGACCGCGGTGCGCCCTAACATAGGGGCCGCGGTCTGCATGCTGATACTTGCAGATGCATCTGCAAGTGTGAAGCCAGCCTGAATCAGTGTGCACCAGTCCTAGATTTCAGAGGACACGAGGACAGGCCACGTAAAGAACATCTGCTCATGACATATGTGAGGAAAGAGAAATGAATGGTTAGGCATCATGAGCTCTCTTCTTCCTCAGTTCACTCAGCCTGGCAGGACACAGATAAGAGACGGACTAAAGGAGAAGATAAACACCTTTCTCTATCTGAGTGAGAATGAGCATCCATCTCAGTCAGCCTGACCATTGCAGGGAGGATGTCTGTCTCGCAGATGCTCAAAATGCAGCCCATACTAGGACAGGCTGCATACCGCTAGATGGGAGTTGCCATCTTTAAAATCCTGATAGAGTGCATTACATAAAGCATACTTTTTTGCTAAATAAAAGGTACTGTATTTTTCAGCCTATAAGAAGCACCTTAACATGAGATGCACCCCAGGTTTAGACAGCAGAATATAGGAATAAACATTTTCCTATTAAAACATCTCTAGTGGCATAAAGTGGAAGGGTCATTATCATAAATTTTAATGTACTAGTATAGAATTGGGAGATAATAAAGCTATTGTTAGTGTCTCTCTGCAGTGTGTATTATACACACACAGCTCGGGCACATGCCTTTATACATACATAAACAGCTCTGCTACATATGTCCTTGTACATACACCACTCTGCTAAAATAACATATAGCCACATACTGCTCAGCTACATATGAACAACATGAACATATTGTCCTTGAGCAGTGGCATAACTTCAGGCCCATGGGCCCCGATGCGAAAGCTCCAACGGGGCCCTCAATTATTGCAAATCTTTAATAATATTAGTCTTTTTCTATGGGCCAAAGGGACTTTTGGGGCCCCCTTAGGCTGCAGGGCCCGGGTGCGATCGCAACCCCTGCACCTATTGTAGTTACGCCCCTGTCCTTGAGTTAATCGGTTGGCAGGTACTCCTGCTGCTCAGCTCCTGCACCCTCAGCTCAGTTCTTAGTGAGCTTCCTCTCTTGCTCTGTACCAATCACATAGATCAGCACTGACAAGGAGGGGAGAAGACAGTTTTCGGTGATTGGGGAGGATGAGGTGTTGGCGTTCTCCTCGATTAAAGCATGCTGCCTCTAGACTATAAGATGCACACACTTAGCAAGAATTTTTTTTTTGGTTGTTGAAAATTGCAACTTGTAGTCCAGAAAATACAGTATTTAGAAAATGTTTAATATTTAAGAGTAGTTTTTTTAATTACATTTCTCAGAGCCCCCTTAAAAATTGATTTTGTTTTTAATTTGTCCTTTTGAAGGTATCATATAAGTGTCATTAAAAGTAGTAAATTGTCTCTTCAGGGAGAAAGAAGACAAACTCTAGCCCCACCTATTGAAAGTAGAAATCCTACAAGTCAAATGTGACTAAATATCCTTGCAATATGACTTAAGGTACCGTTACACGCTTCAAAGTCATTAACATATCTCCAACGATCTCACGGGAGCACGGTCGTTAGGACATCTTTTTGACATCATTGGTGAGATGTCACATGTCTAGATATCGTGCATGACGCACCAACGATGTGGCGAGCAGCTATCGATCACACAACCCAGCGAACGATACTTGTTCACGGTCGTGAATAGGGGAAGTCGTTAATGACAGTTATCGCGGTGTCACACAGGTTGGCTGAACGACGCTCGTCTGATTTGAGAACATGTTCTCAAATCTACGATCAGTGATCCAACGATTTATCGTAGTCATATCTCGGTGTCACATGCAATGACGTCCTAACTGTAGTTTGAAAAACTCCAAACCCGTGACGTTTAAGTGATATCGTTCACGATCTCGTACCGTGTAACGGAACCTTTAGGATTTATGCCAGATCAGAGTCCCAATCTGCAGACGCTGTGCTTCGGGGCGATTGCCCCTCATCAGTGCAAAGTATGGGATCTGATCTGGCTGTACGAGGAGCCAAGGTCTAAGAGAATAGCTATTCTTGTGAAAACCAGCTATTCCCTTTGACCTCATAATAGTAACATACTCACTGGATATAGTCTTCTCCCTCTTTCAGCAGTGCTCTAGACCATTGCAGCACCACGACTGAATCTGTAACCTGCTGGATCACTGTATGGAGTGGAGGTTACTCTTTCAATACAAGTCTGAGACTCAGTACGTGGTTCTCTAGCCTTACTCTTAGTCGCTTTGAAAAGATTCCAAAAGTGACCTCCGCTCTACGCAGCAATCACTGGTGTAATTAGTCAGGGAGTTCGCTCTGTTTGTTAGCTTATTGGCATCCCTGTCCCTGCAGTGTGATTGATAGTGACATTTCGACCTTTATTAAACTTAGACCATGACCATAAGGCCAAAACAATGCTATTTTATATATGCGAATAATATACTATTTTTGCATTTCCCTGGCCATTGCTGTCATTGCAACACATTTTGTTGGTAGCTTGTGCCAAGTGAGCTCCAGATCATTTTTACTTTATTACCCTTACACATGAGGGTGCTAACGGACATCCCCTTTTCACATTTCATGTATGAAACACTTTATAAATATTGTGCAGGTCATAGAAAAATAGTGTTGGCAAAGCATTACATCAGAATCCTGGCACATTTAAGTTATCAAATATACCCTAAAATGTGTCTGCAACCTAACTAGGCAGTTGATATTGTAACTACTGTATGCTTAAATTCTATGTATACCTATTGATAAGGAGAAATAATGAAACAGACTATTTTAGGATGCTTTCATACCTGTGGCAAAGTGTAATTCCCAGCAGATTCTGCCGCGTAACGGCCGACTTACGGCACTGATCCGGCAACCCCCATTCATTCTCTAGGGGGCTTGTGGTCAGGTGCGGTATTGCCGAATCAGGCAAATCCAACACTTGCGATTGCGCAAAAAAAAAAAAAAAAAGCTGCTGGCAGCTTTTTTTTGCGGTACCGCAAGTGCCAGATTTGGCAATGCCGCACCCGACCGCAAGCCCCATAGAGAATGAATGGGGCTTGCCAGATCGGTGTCGCAAGTCGGCCGTTGCGTGGCAGAATCTGCCGGGAATTACACTTTACCACAGACGTGAAAGCAGCCTTAATTGCCCTTAGCAACCAATTACATAATGTGACTGGATGCCGTGGGAAACAGTTTCTTTCACAGTTTCATGAATGTGCTCAATCGGGCTGATTCATAAAAGTGTTTGCACCAGCGTAAAACACTTCAAAAAGTTACAAAACATTTGTGCAACTCAAAAATTGTGCAAACATTATGACTTGACTATGATCACTCCAGCCCTAGACAGCTATGTGAAAAAGTGAGCAGAACATTGGCATAATCTTAACCAGAAATGTTCAGCCACTCCCTGGTGCACGAAGATGCTTGCCACAAAGAAGATGTGTTGAACTAATTAAGTGTTGTGCGCCTCCTAATTAATTTTTGCATCCTACTCCACTACCCAATCATTAAAATTGACACTATTTACATAAAGGTTGAGTAATTTTATAAATAAACAGTATTCACAATCTTATGTGTACTGATCCTGAATGCAAGCACCTGAGGCATGCCAGAAAACGTCAAATTCTGAAGCCTGCAAAATAGTTGAATACATCCAATAAGCTACAAAAACAACCTAATTAAGTCAGTCATACAGGTCTCCAGCAGTCCCATAGACGATGAGGACAGCAGGAGCACCCTAGTGCAGCCACTGCCCCATACCAACAGGGTATTACAGAGCTCCAATCTAGGATCAGTAGAGGTCCAGCAGTAGGAACCCAGCCCACTGCAATCAAGTTATCACCTGTCCTGTGGTGTCAGGCTCAGAATAACCATTTAACCCTTGTTATTAAAGTGCTGATTGATTAGCAATGAAAATGTAATTAAATATGCATTAGTCAACACATTACTTATAAGGGCACTCCGCACAATGTTGAATACATCAAATTATATGAAGGCCTTTTGCATTAAATGTCTTACCCCTTACCCTCTTACTGCTACATACACTGTACTCTATATCTCTCATGAGTGCTTTCTAAGATGCTGAGTGACTAGGTGGGTACTGCCAGCGTACTCATAAGATCAGGTGAGATCATCTCACGAAAGCTTTGCTAATGCACACAACTAAGGCTAGCTGAATCTGTTGAAAAGTGGGAGATACCTATCGCCTGTATTTGAACATCTGACATGCCACTGTTGCCATCAGGGTTGTGGACTTGGTCGCCAAACCTCCAACTCAACAATTCCCCCAACTCAGAGTCCTTCATACATGGCTCAAGTTTTAGTGATAAATTTATTGTAGTACAATGTGAACATTATTATTATTATAGCGCCATTAATTCCATGGCGCTTTACATGTGGAAGGGGTATACAAAGACAAGTACAAGGTACATGGACAACATATGGAATACAGGTACAGAAGGAGACTGGATGCTGTCTGCGAGGGCTCACAATCTACAAGGGGATGGGTGATGATACGTTAGGAGAGGGTAGAGTTGGTCGTGCGGTGGTTTGGTGGACCGAGGCTCACTGCAGGTTGTAGGCTTGTAGGAAGAAGTGAGTCTTCAAGTTTCTTTTAAGGTACCGTTACATGGTACGAGATCTTGAACGATATCGCTGAAACGTCACGGGTTTGGAGTCGTTCAAACGACAGTTAGTACATCGTTGCGTGTGACACCGAGATAAGACTACGATAAATCGTTGGATAACTCTTCGTAGATTTGAGAACATGTTCTCAAATCAGACGAGTGTCGTTCAGCCAACCTGTGTGACACCGTGATAACGATGTCGTTAACGACTTGGCCTATTCACAACAGCGAACAACTATCATTCGCTGGGTTGTGCCAACGATAGCTGCTCGCCACATCATTGGTGCGTCGTTCACAATATCTAGACGTGTGACATCTCACCAACAATCTGAAAAAGAAGTCGTAATGACTGTGCTCCCATGAGAACGTTACGACATTGAAGCGTGTAACGGTACCTTTAAAGAGGACCTGTCACTCCCCCTCCTGGATTGCAATCTAAATGCAGCATGTATACTGCATTCAGGCAAGGGATCCCCCATGTGTCTGGCTGCTCTGTACCCCCAGATATATTGTAAGGAAAATTCACTGTATGAAGTCAGGTCTATTCACGGGGGCCATTCCCGCTCCCTGCCTCTCTGTGCTGCCTCCTTTCCTCTCCTCGCCGCCTCCCTCCTGTCTGTTATGCCATCCTTGCCTTCGCCTACTTGTGCTCATTGACGCAGAGCGAGGTATTGTTTGTTTTGGTCCAGCACACCTGTCTCCGACGTCAGCGCCTTTGCCCGTCCTGCTCCGTGTTATGCTGTATACATAAAGCAGGGTGGGAATCTGGCACTTGTGCAGTAGCCCTCCGCAAGCAGAGCTTCTGCTTGTGGAGGGCTACTGTGCAAGCACCAGATTCCTGCCCTGCTCTATGTATACAGCATAACACTAATGATTCTTATCAACTCCACTCTATTTATCCCGTGTGGCCCTCCAGGCGGGCACTTTTTCCTTCACTTTACACATCGGTAGCACATATACCATACCCGGAAAATACAATTATAACTAGCATGGCCCCATGCATGGTTGGTACAGAGTTTCGTACAAAGCTTGTCGCCTTTTTTCAATTACTACATTTTTTTCGGGTCATCAACAGGATCCTCCAAAACCACCGGAGTTTCTCAGCTTTTCTCTTCAGATGGGGCCGTTCCCTCTAGGAATCTCCGCTCCCACACAAGCAAGAGACTCCCAGTCCTTTACAGGACCCCTCCCATGCCCATGTCAGGTCGTCGGACGTTCGGTGCGTCTCTGGGCCAGAGATAATCATTTTCAGACTTCTTGGGTCCAGACGAATCAGCCCATCTGTGGTAGTGCGTCTTTCCTTTTTTTCTCTGTCAGATCTGGTGGCAGGTTTAGTTACCCACCTCCTCAAGGGAATCCGGAGCCCTTACTTGCTCGCCTCTTTTCTTTGAGTAGAATCCTTACCCCTGTCTACAGAGAACTAGAATCTATATCCCTCTGTCTACAGGAAACTGCCCTCTGTTGCGCCATGGGGAGACTCTTTCCTATGGTTTGACAATTTTCGCAGGTACACCCTACATTTCAGGTTCTCTGAAGGTGTGCCGGCGCTCGGATCCACCTGGTCAAAAGATTCACAACTATCGACTTTGGTGGGCTACCTTCTCCTGATCCCCAAAGCGTTCGGAGCTTTTCACAAGCTTCTTTACTTTTTTCTTCTCGGAAAGAGTACATCCTTAGAATCCAGAAGGGAAGACTTGTGAAACGACTCCTCCGCGTTTGTTCTGGTGACAAACTACATACAAGTTTCTCCTAGTTTTTTCTCCTGTTCTTCTTCCTCTCCAACATGTTCTTTGACCCTTCTAATGTAGGGTATATTCCTTCCTGTCTCAGTCTGAAGCGAGCCTTCAGCACCTCAATTCCATTCTCAGGTCCATTCTGATCAGGATAGGCCTGCTAGTTATACCAGCTCATGGAACCTCGTGGCTTCCGAAAGAGGAAGTGTCTTCAGATGAATTTTCTGTTTCGCGGATCTATTTTTGAGGGCGAGAAGTTTTTCCTGGTCACTTTTGTTCATTCACTTTGAGTAGACAAGGTCCATCTCAGAGAATAGATCTCCTGGGCTCAAGATCCAAGAACAGAAGGGTTACGTATCTGCGATTTCCTATGACTGTATTCAGTGTCTCAGACACTGTATAGTCACAATCCGAGCGCTCTCCTTGGCCCGCTTATACCGTTTTTCCCCGAAAAGACCCCCCCCCCCCCCCCCCCCCCGAAAGTAAAACAGGGTAGGGGGGTACCCAGGGGTTTCTAATGTAAGGCACCCCCCAATTGTAAGGCCGCTTTCGGGGGGTCGCGGGGAAATGTAAGGCCGCCTCCCTTTAGGTTGCCGCAGGCTTACCGTATGCCGCCGGTGTGTCCAGGCTCCTTCTGTCCCCCTTGTGCAGCCGCTGGTCCAGAGATCATGGGGTTAATCACAGCCTAACTTGCTGTGCCCCACCGATCTCCACCCAGTGCGACCTGTGATTGGCCGCCCAGCCCCGACGTCACCGCACTCCCAGGCTCGCTGCTGATTGGCCCAGCGTCTCCTGCAGAGGAATTTATCACCCAGCACCGCAGAGGAAAACGAAAGTGATCCGGCGAAAACAGGTAATGACACGTGTGTACTGTATAAACATGGGGGTGTGTGTGTGTGTATGTTATGTGGTATGGGTGTGTGTGTGTATACGGTACACTAACTTGCGGCAGTTGCGGTGAAAACACCGCACTTGCCGCTTAGCACTTGCGGCAACGGCCCCCATGCAATGTATAGGCCACTCGCGGTAAGTGCGGTAACTGCGGTTGCGGCACTTGCCGCAAGTGAACCGTAAGTGGCCTATATGGTACATTGCATGGGGCCGTGCCGCAATTGCGCCGCAAGTGCTATGCGGCAAGTGCGGTACCGTATTACCAAGATATTCTTGATACATTTGTTTGATTATTTGTTTGACCATACTGATCAGCCTGTTAATAAATGTTAATTTTATTGTTAAAAAAAATTTGTCGTTTTTTTTTTTGCTAATGTAAGACCTCCCCCGAAAGTAAGACAGGGTGGGACTTTTGGAGGTAAAATTAATGTAAGACAGGGTCTTACTTTCGGGGAAACACGGTAGTACTCTCAACACCTTTTTCTCTGGAAGTCTCAGGCTTAGACAATGATAGTGCTTTTGTTTGTGGACAGAGGCCTCCTCTTGAGATTCCAGTCTCTGTTCTCCTTCCTCTTATAGTCCTGTTTTTTCCCCACCCTCGGGGACTGCTTTAGGTTGTCTCTCCTGACTGGGGGCGTCTACTACTGAGGAGCTAACGTTTTTATTTAGTCTACTGTCGACTCCGAGTGGCAGCAAGCATGCACCCATGGTCTCCTGTTTCCCCAATGATTGCTCAGAGAAAGAGATTTTACGGTGAGTACACAAAAATCTGCTTTTTTTGCAGCATTTTTCATGATTACATTGAGGACAGTGGGTAAAAAGCACCCAAACAATTGACATGCTGCATATTTTTTTTTCTACATCAAATCTGCACCTAATTTGCAAGGAAAAACTAAGCACCATATGCACAACACTTCAGAATTTTCACTGATTTTGCTGGCTTCAGGATAGGTGATGCAGATTTTTGACAAAGCTGCACCAAAATGCATTAAAAACGCATTGTGTGCACATAGCCTAAATGCTTTTGAACATGCATTTTGTTCAGCAATGGAGTCGTGTGTGGTGAACATGCATACAGATCATGTGACTTGGGTGTCATTACTTATTGTTTTATTTGAAACTATTGTATTTGTTGATTCTAGACCTTTGTGGAGCTCTCCGCAGCTGGTTCTTGTCTCTTGGATAGCTCTTCTGATAATTATTTTCACTTCTCTGTCTGAAATCTTGTGTTTATGATGAAATGACGTTCTTTCCTTTTACAGATTATGACCCAGACATTGCTCACTGGAACCTTTAGTCGTTCAGAAATTCTTCTGTAACCAATGCCATGTTTTGAAACAATAAGGTTGTGAAGGTCTTAAGACAGCTCACTGGTTTTACCCATGAGGAGATGTTTTGTTGTATGGCTCCTTGGTAATGAGACTTTTTCATATGCTATCAGTTCAACCAGCGGATATTCTTTTTCACTAAGTGGAAGTATTGCTTACTGATTTTTGCTGAAGTCATGGCTTTTTGCACCTCTTGCTTAATGTGCTCAACACTTTTTTTCTCCACAGATCATTATAATGGTGATAACAAATTTACTTTTTTTTCCATGGAGCCTTGCTAGGGTTTTATCTTTTGCTTGGTACCACATTTGGTATACACTTGATTTTATTTTTTTAATGTTTTCATTTTGTTTTGTGAAGGCAAGTGAATGAAAGTTTTAATTCTGGCATTTTCTTTTCTTCTTCCTGTGGCGCTTATAGAGTAAGATAAGAATAATAGAATAGAGTAAGAAGTCTGGACCACTGCACCTATTTATAGGTTATGGTAGACACTACCTGAGGAAGACGGCCTTGAGCAGTTGAAACATGTTGTGGCGCTGTGAGGAGAAAATAAAGGTTGCAATTTATAAACATCATCATCCTGAGCCTTACTAGCGCTTCTACAAGACCGCCATTTCATTATCCTGCACAGCTCTGCAGAAGGCTGAGTAGTTATTATGGAGTATAAGAGGGCGGGAAAAAGACCTGCGCACACGCCTGATTGGTCCTGGGCAGACGGGGCACTCAGACTATGGATGCCACAATGAAGTCGGGGACTAAATTTTGAGGTGCTGCCAGTGACCTGCGGGAGGCCGGCGCCGAGCACCCGCAGATGACCGCATATGAGTGCCTGCACGATCCTGGGGGCCATCCATCCTCCTGTGTCCATACATGCTGAGGTTGATGCTATGGGAAGTCACACAAACACACACAGCAGGGAGACTACACAACACAAGGACTTCTCAAGTCCTGTGTTGTGGGAGCTCAGATGCCAGGTACATCCCCCTCTGACCTGCAGGGTCCTTTTGTCCTGCAGGAGACCATCTGTCCTCAAGGGTTTGGGACCATCTATCCTCCTGGAGGGGGTCATCCGGCAAGCTCTGGACGCTGCCTGTTCGGCAGAAGCGTCGTCAGCCGAGGATTAACATTCGAGGTGATTCGAACTGGACCCTTGGTTTTTCACTGGGGAATATGGTGGTCTTCCTCCCAGCACTTCTTTTCAATAAGCATGGGGTGGGGGATGGGCGACCAGAAAACTTGTGTGGCCGGCCACTTGGTGCAGAGGAGCGACCGATTGGATAAGACACACCAGACTGTTTATCTCTGCCCGTACTTGAGAGGGACTAGAGGAGGATAAGATCCAACCTGTTGCCCTATGAGCTGTGTCTGAAACACAAAGAGAAAAGATTGGCGCCCCAGCATGTCTGCCTTCTGCAGACACTAAGCTTAAACTGGCTAGTTGTCCCTCCGGACTGGGGGTGTATACTACTGAGGAGGACAAAACTTTTTTTCATTTAGCCTACTGTCGCCTCCTAGTGGCAGCAAGCATACACCCATGGTCTCCTGTGTCCCCCAATGAGGCGAGAGAGAAATGTATCTGTGGTCATTAAAACAACACATGCTTTATTAAATGCTCTGAATTTATTTCTTGATTCCATTCTCTCTCTCAGGCAGTGATTTGGCTTAAAAAAAGGAGATTTTTGTGTACTCCCCATAAAATCTTTTTCTGTTAGCCTTTAATTGGGGGACACAGGACTGCAGACAGTGAGTGTTATGCTGCTGTCCACTAGGAGGCGATGCAAGATCTGCAAAATCTAAGATTACTTACCGGTAGTCGTATTTTGCGGAGTCTACGACAGCACCCACCGAGAGAGGGGATCTGCCCACAAGGACAAGAAACCTACAGATAAAAGGGGGTGGTCCCCCTCGCATCCTCAGTTGGGTTACAGAGAAAGTGGGAGGAACCGCCAAACCGAATAAATACACAAACACAATGAATCATAATACGAGAAGACCAGCAGCACAAGACGTGAAAAAGAGGGGCACACAAAACCCCAGGAAATAAGAGGCCACCAGTAGCAAGAGACAACACACAAAAGCACTACTAAGAAGGATAACCACAGACTATCACGTCAAAAAAGGAAAAGAAACGGTGGGAAGTGAGTGGGTGCTGTCATGGACTCCGCAAAACTGAATTAGTCCTTACCGGTAATTCCTTTTCTTGGAGCCTTCCATGACAGCATTGGAGGATGTCGTCCACGCCCTATTGGGGGACAGGAACACAGAGAGGTTAAAAGCCCCTCCCCTTCCTCAGTACTCCAGTGTTTACCAAGATCACCCTTAGCCATGGATTATCTGATACAAACCGGAACCAAACACCAACAAGGGGGGGAACTGATGCTGTCGTGGAAGGCTCCAAGAAAAGGAATTACCGGTAAGGACTAATTCAGTTTTCTCCATTCGCCTTCCACGACAGCATTGGAGGAATACCACCGATACTCCTCAGGGTGGGACTATTGCCTGTAGGACTCTCCTACCAAAGGACAGATCCCGACTGAAGGACAGATCTAACCTATAGAGGCGAGAAAAAGTGAGGAGAGACTACCACGTAGCCGCACTGCAAATCAGCTCCGATGAAGCTCCAGCCTGCTCCGTCCAGGGAGTAGCAGCAGCCCGAGTTGAAGGAGCCTTCAACCCCACCGGAGGAGCAAGGACCGGAGCGACGTAGACCTCACAGATCGCCTCCTTGATCCAGGAAATGATGGTAGCCTGGGAGGTCTTCTTCCCTGTATAATTCCCAAAAGCCGAACAAACAGGTTCTGATCTAACCTCCAGGAAGCAGACTCTCGGAGATAGAGGAGGACAGTCCGACGAACATCCAAGGAGTGAAACACGGCCTCAGCCGCATTAGCAGGAGATTGACAAATTGAAGGCAGAACCACATCCTGGGACCGATGGAAAGCCGACAACTTTCAGAAAAAAAGATGAATGCAACCGAAGCGTAATGCGAACAACGGACACCACGAGGCACGAAGCCCGGACAGAGAGTGCCTGCAGTTCTCCAACTCTGGGAGCAGAAGTGATGGCCACCAAAAACGCCACCTTGTGAGAGAGAGACGTAAGGGATACAGCAGACAAGGGTGCAAAGGGACTTCGAGCAAGCCCTTGGAGAACAAGCATCAAATCCCAGGGAGGGACAGAAGGCCGAATCCGGGGACGCCACCCCCAAGCAGAAGTAAAAAACTGCTTGAGCCATGGATGGGAAGCAAGATCCTGGGCAAAAACCGCCCCAAGTGCCGACCTCTGGACATAAAGAGTGCTCGGCCGAAGCCCCAAATCCAAGCTACGCTGCAAAAATCCAAGAGTTGGGCCACATTAGGATGATGCATGGTCGGGATGGAAGGAGCACACCAGGACAGGAACCGATTCCAGCCCTCCCGTAAATAGCGTTTGTCACAGGCTTCCTGCTCTGCTGAAGCGTGCGGATCACTGCCTGGGAGAGACCCTTGGTCCTCAGGATCCCGGCCGCAACAGCCAGGCCGCCCGAATGAGCCACTGAGGGCCCGGGTGAAACAGAGGACCCTGGGACAGTAGGTTGAGACTGGGCTAACATAATCGGTCCCTCCAGGACCAGGTCTCGGATGGCGTCGTACCACGCCAGTTTGGGCCCCAGGGGAGCCACCAGGATAGTGTCACCCCCTCCGCCCGAATCCGTTGCAACGTCTTGGGAAGTGGCGGGATTGGAGGAAATGCATACACCAACCGGAAGTCCCAGGGATGGGCAAAAGCGTCCAGCCCCCGAGGATGGTCCAACCGCGTCAGGGAGAAAAAGGTTGGCACCTTTGTATTCGAGCCCGAAGCGAACAGGTCGATCGAAAGGACACCCCACCTGTCCGTAAGAGAGCGAAATACTTCCGGATGGAAGCACCATTCTCCTGGGTGGACCTCCGTGCGGCTCAAGAATCTGCCTGTACATTGGCCATTCTCTTCAGATGTACTGCCGAGGAGGAGAGAAGATGGCGTACTGCCCACAAAAAGAACAGTCTTGCCAGCCCCTGCAAGTGTAAGCCACGAGTACCGCCTTGGTACCGCAAGAAAGCAACCGTAGTCACATTGTCTGACAGTACCTTGACATGATGACCCCGGAGAACGTGAGCTGCAGCAAGAAGCGCTTCCTCCACTGCCAGAAGTTTGAAGACTGGCGACTGACCGAGCGACTCCAAATCCCCTGGAACGGTGTGCGAACTACCATCGTGCCCCAACCGAAACCGCTGGCATCAGTGGGAACGGAGGTCACAGGAAGGTGTCTGGGATTCATCCCCAGGAAAGCGAGGTTACCACCCGCCCCGGTGTCCGTACCCGCGAGTTTAAGGAATCCTGACGTCTGTCCCAGGAACTCAGTATGTGTTCCTGGAGCAGTCGGGAAGGAGCCTGAGCCCATGTTACTGACTGAATGCAGGCCATCATGGCCCCTAACAGGGACATTGCTTCCCGCAAGGAGGGCGACCTCCCTGCCCGGAAGCAGGTCAGATTCACGCGGCGCAAAAGCTGATATGCCGCAGGAAGGAACGAGGTCTGTCTGGAGGAGGCCAGCAAGACTCCCAAAAATTGACGTCGGGTTGCAAGCACCCGTTCCGATTCCCGAAGATTGGGTACCCATCCCAGGAACTGAAGAATCTCCAATGTGTTGGGAGTCCTTTGTGCGCAGAAGCACTGCCAAAGGAGCCACCACCAACATGTCGTCTAAATAGGGAAGCATACATATCCCCTGGGTCTGGATGAATGTGATCGCTTCCCCCATGAGTTTGGTAACCTCTGGGGCCGACGAAATCCCAAAGGGCAGCACATTAAGCCGTGAATGGACCGTCCCGCCTGCCCCGGAGATCGTGAATCGCAGAAAGCGCTTGTGGGACGGGTGAATGGGGACATGAGAATACGCGTTCTGGAGGTCCACAACAACCTGGAGTAGCGCCCCTGGCCCTCCTCTCCAGGAGGAACCGGGGACCCCACACCCGAATCCAACAGGTGTCGCAGACCCAACAAGAAAAACCGTGCGAGAGTCCCCCTGAGGAAGGGAGAGGACTCGAAGACACGGAGGGGCTGGCTCTCGAATGCCAAGCGGAGACCCTCCCAATTGGTCGAGAGGATCCAAGGGCACAAGGAGATTGCTTGCCACTGTGGCAGAACCCGCAGGAGCCGCCCCGCAATGGGGAAGGCGACCTTGTTTAGGGGCGGCTGGTGATGCCGCTGCTGGGGGAGCAAGATATTACGGGTCTTGTTCCCGTACTGGAATGCCCAGCGACCAGACTTACCCTTCCCTTTAGACTGGGAGGGTTGGCTGCGCTCAGGCCAAAAGGACTGCCTCCTAAAGGGCTCCTGTTCCGGGAGACACCTTTTCCGGTCTGACACCTTTTCCAGGATGTCATCCAATGTCCTTTGCAAGGGGAGGCCACACAGCTGGAGCTTAGACGTGACCTCCCCATTCCACCTTGTAAGCCACACTGCCCTGTGAGCTGTGTTAGCCAACACTGCGCACCTGGCGCCAATGCGGAACGACTCAGCAGAGGCATCGGCCAGGAAGCCCGTAGCACGTCTCAGAAGTGGAATGGAGTCCAAAGCTCCTCCCTGGGAGTACCCTGCAGGATGAATTCTCCCAGCTGGGTGAGCCACTTAAAGAGAGACCTGCTCACATGTAGAGGAAATGTACACCGTTAAAGACATAGCTGCCGCCTCCCAGGATTTTTTGAGGACACTCTCCATTTTACGAACGAGGGGGTCCTTCAACCGGGAGGAATCTTCAAAAGGCAACGCGGTCTTACAGGCTAAGCTTCCCAAATGGAATACTGCCATAGACCTTCATGTTAGAAGTCCCATTGACTTTATAGAGACTTCCATAGAGATTCCCATTGGGTCTCTCATGAGGTCTCCCATCCAGCCTGTGACTGAGGCTCCTGCTGCTTAGCTTCAACAGTGTGTCAAGGGCATGCACAATGGGTTTACAATAGCAGCTGATTGCTACTACCCTGGCCACCTGGATGTCCACCTTCGGGACCTCCCAGACAAAGTCACCACCCTCCAATCCACTCGGATGGGGTGAGCCGCTTAGCCGTCAGGCCTCTGAACATTTAGTCCTGCACAGAAGAAGGGGATTCCACCACCTCTACTCCCATGGTACAATGGACAGTGTCCACAAATGCACCCATGGACTCCGTGGAAAAATAGTAGTGTCCAGATTCTCGTGTCTGGACAGAGGCAGCAGCGGCAATATCCTCGCCGTCCTCTAACGCTGAGCTCTGGCCAGCCTCCATGAGATCCACAGAGTCACAATCCTGGAGCTTCCTCTCTTACGGAGGGGAAGGCCCGGACGCTGCAGCAAACCCCCGCAGTGCCGAGATAGAAGCCTGCACCTCTTCCCTAACGGATTGGAGCTCCTCAAGCAAGGATGGGGAGTCCATCCTGACAACCCTGTCAGTCATGGCCGACACCTTGTTGTAGGAAGAGGGAAATTTTGTGCCGCAGCCACATTATTGCTCCCTTTCACAGACGGCCCTTGTCTCCCTATAGACAAAAAGGGAAGAGAAGGGGGTCCCAGTGTGAGTGCAGGGCCTAAATAACTCGACCCCTTGTGACCACCCCCAGAAACACTTACATGAGCTGGGGGAACGCTGGGCTCTGCAGAAGCAGAGATGGAAGCCTATCACCCTCCATGTTTCAGGGATCAGCCTTACCTGGGTGTAGCTTCCGGCGGGTACTTATCCAGAAGTACCGTGCCCCCAACGAGGAACACCTGTTCCCTCCCTCCTCCTGGTCACCGGCCGCGGGCAGTAGCGCGCGAAAGTCCTGCTGGGTTCCCTGGAGCCGCGCCCAGCCTGCCACAGCCCGAAACCGGAAGTGCCATCCCGGAACCGGAAGTGCCACACCCGAAACCGGAAGTACCACCCCGGAACCGGAAGTGCCTCCGCGGCACCTCTGATGCATGCCCCAGGGACCGCAGCTGGAGGAGGGAGACGCCGGAGAGCTGAACAGGCCTCCGGCGTTGCAATACACGGCCTGCTTTGCCCCGTAGGACGCAGGAAGGCCGGATGGTCCCACCACGGGAGCCCCGAGAAGGAGGAGGAGGCCGCCCCCGACGTCCATCCCTGGCCGGCTGTAAGTACACCCCAATGCTGCCTCTGCCGGCCTGACAGCACTGGAACCTCTCCATGCCCCAAGGGGGACAGGAAGACACTGGAGTACTGAGGAAGGGGAGGGGCTTTTAACCTCTCTGTGTTCCTGTCCCCCAATAGGGCGTGGACGACATCCTCCAATGCTGTCGTGGAAGGCGAATGGAGAAAATACGACTACCGGTAAGTAATCTTAGATTTTGCTATCGCCATGACAGCACCCACCGAGAAACTTTCAGAGACCATCACCTGGGAGGAACCACAGTATTAAGAACTACCCTCCCGAAGTCGAGGTCAGACAAAGAGGAGAGGTCAAGGCGATAGTGCCGAAAAAAGGTAGAAGGGGAAAGCCCAAGTAGCAGCCCTACAAATAGACTCAAGAGACACATCTGCTCGTTCAGCCCAGGAGGCAGACATGGCACGAGTGGAATGGGCACGAATACCGGCCGGCGGCTGCTCACCTTTTGCGGAGTAGGCCAAGCAGATAGCCTCCCGGATCCATCTGGAGATGGTGCTTTTAGTGACACGAGCTCCCTTCCGAGACCCCTGGAAAGAAACAAGGCCCTACACTTCCTCCAGGGCTGAGACCTAGAAATGTACTCAAGCAAAGTCCTCCTAACATCTAAGGTCTGAAAGGTCAACTCCTCAGGGCTAGTGAGATTGTCACAGAAGGAGGACAGAATGATTTCTTGGCTTCTATGGAACTTCGAGGAGACTTTAGAGAGATACAAGGGGTCGGTCTTAAGAACCAACCTATCAGGGAAAACCAACAGGAACGGGAGAGGGGGTCAATGGACAAGGCGTGCAGGTCGCCCACCCTTCTAGCTGACGTCAAGGCTACCAGTAAGGCCATCTTCCAGGTCAAGTGCTTAAGGGAGGCCTAAGTCAAAAGGTTCAAAGGGAGGTCGTGTCAAGGCATCCAAAACCAAATTCAAATCCCAGGGAGGCAGCCGAGGGATGTGCACCAGAGCAGCACAGTCACAAGCCTGGAAAAAACGGGAAATCCACCGATCACTCGCGACATTCTGACTAAAAAGGGCCCCCAGAGCAGAAACCTGAACCCAAAGAGTATGGACCGCCAGCCCCAAGTCCCGCCCTCGCTGCAGAAATTCCAGAATAGCATGAATCGTAGCACGGTCAGTGACACCCCCAGAGTAAAAGTCCAAAAACTTACGCCAGAACCTACAATAAAGATTAGTGGTAACTGCCTTTCTACTGCTGAGGAGGGTAACAACCAAAGCATCGGAGAACCCCCGCCTTTTCAGAAGCGGCCGCTCAAATTCCAGGCCGTCAGATGTAGGCCCTCTGCCTGTGGGTGAAAAAACGGACCCTGAGAGAGCAGCTTCCGATCCGCCGGGAGAACCCAAGGGTCGGACACCGACATCGTCATCAGCCGAAAAAAAAAAAAAAACAAGGTCTCCTGGGCCAAAAGGGGGCTATCAAGATGACCCTCGCACCCTCCTTCATGATTTTGCGTAGAACCAGAGGAAGAAGACAGAACGGAGGAAAAGCATAAACCAGAGGCAAATCCCAAGGCACCCGCAGAGCATCCACCACCTCCGGAAGGTCCGAGGGATACAGGGAAGCAAAGCGCCGAACTTGCCTGTTACCCCTGGTTGCAAACAGATCGATTACGGGCATGCCCCAGTGTCGCACAATCCTTCGGAAGACTGCTCTGTTCAGAACCCACTCCCCGTCAGAGAGTGGCGGCTGAGAAAGTCGGCTCTGACACTGTCGACCCACCGGATATGTAGGGCCGTCAGGGAGAGAAAATGGACCTCTGCGAGTAGAAAAATCAAGGTTCCGGTAGCCAGTAAGGAAGGTGACCAGGTCCCCCTGGTGATTCAGGTAAGCCACTATGGTGGTGTTGTCCGACTAAACCCTGACATGGGAGTCACGTAGGTGGGGCAAAAAGTGGAGAAGCGCATACAGGACTGCCCGTAACTGCCGCAAATTGAAAGATCCCAACACTTCCTCTGGAGACCACCGACCTGGGCCAGGTGAGCTCCCAAATGAGCCCCCCACCGCGACGGACTGGCATAGTTTGTCACCACATAGTCCGGAGCAACGACCCAGGGCATTACCCCCACCCCCCTCCCCGGGTAAGGTGACGAGGATCCAGCAGGACAGAGAGGCAATGGCGGCCTGGGACAGATTGAGACGACCCTCTAACTGACCCTGCAGAGCCTCGAGCACATCCTGCTGGAGACATCGAGAGTGGAACTGTGCCCACGGTAAAGCTGGAATGCAGGACGACATGAGAGACATGGCCCGACGCAGGGACATTGACTGTGTGGACATGGCCTCCGCCACCTTGTTCCTCACCGCAGAGACTTTGGTCACCGGCAAAAAACATTTCTGGGCAAAAGTCCAACAGAAGCCCCAAAAAAACCTGGACCTGAACGGGGCGGAGCCGTGACTTGGGGACATTGATAAGCCATCCCAAGGCCTGTAGGGAGGACATGACATGAATCAGACGGGAAGTACACTGCCCCACAGAGTCCCCAACCACCAAAAAATCATCTAAATACAGAACAATGAGCACATCCTGTTGTCTCACATATGTCATCACCTTGGTAAAAACCAGAGGAGCACTGGAAAGACTGAACGGCATGGTGTCAAACTGCAAATGGCGAACCCGACCCTTCAAGACCACCGCTACACTAGGAACTTCTGGTGTGCCGGATGAATAGGCAGATGATAATAAGCGTCTTTTAAGTCGAGCACCCCATGAAACACCTAGGGAATAGAAGGTGAATGGCAGATTGAATGGACTCCATTTTAAAGGACTGGAAGCGAAGGAAGGAGTTCAATTTACGAAGATTAATAATCGTCCGAAAGGAACCGTCCGGTTTAGAAACCGGAAACAAAGGGGTATAAAAACCCCTTCCATCCTGGTCCGCCGGAACCGGCACCAACACATGTTTATGCAACAAGTCCCTGACCTCCAATTCCAATGCTTGCTGCTGAGAAGGACTAGAAAGGATAGTTTGAAAAAAAAAGGAGTACCTCGGGACCCTCACAAAATCAAGTTTAAGGCCAGAAGATATAAGGCCGAGGATCCATTGGCTATTTGAAATTTGGGACCATTGATGGAAAAAATGAGCCAATCGTCCACCGACAGGTGGGTCAGAATTAGTTACGCTTGGGCGGGGCTTGGAGGATGAGGAACCACCGAAATAGGCACCTCTCTGTCTCTTCCGTGTCGGTTCCCACTTGGGAGTGGGCTGCTGCCTGGTAAACTGGCGTTTCCGGAAGGCTCTCCTGTAGTTAGGGACAGAAGGGTTAGGGAGCCCCTTCTTTACCTCCCCTGCCTTAGAGAGAATACCGTCAAGCACGGAGCCAAAGAGGTACTCATCCCCGCACGGGATCGCACATAACTTAGTTTTCGCATGGGCGTCTCCCTTCCACTCCTTAAGCCACAAAGACCTGCCGACGGCGTTAGAGATCCCAGCTGATCTAGCCGCTAGCGGAAAGAGTCTGCAGAAGCATCTGCTAGATACGCGGAGCCATTCCGGATGTGAGGAAGGGCAGCCAACAATCTGTCTCTGGGCCCCCCAGATCGAATCTGTTGTTCCAACTGATCCAACCAGACGGGCTACACAAGTAGAAGCAATGGCCGGCTTAAGCGCCTCAATACCCGTCTCCCAGGATTTTTTCAACAAGGCATCCGCTTTCCTATCAGAGGGACCCCTCAACAAACCACCATCCTCCAAAGGCAACACATTACGTTTGGAAGAGGAAACCACTGCCGCATCGACTTTGGGAACCTTCGACCAGGTCAGCAACTCCGGATCATCAATGGGGAATTTTCTTTTGGAAGAGGAGGGCCAAACCCCCTAGAGTCTTGCTTCTACTATTCTGATCTGACTACGGATTTAATGGCCGCAATGACCTGAAAAACACGTCTCTTCTTCTGAGACAACCCAGCGAACATAACGCCCTGAGCAGACCTCGCTTCCTTAGCGTCCACAATACCCATGGTGATCACGGAACGATTTAACCAGATTATCCATGTCTTGCATAGCAAAACAAGAACCCCACTCATCTTCAGACGAGGAGCCTGAATGGGATGAATGAACCAGACCCTCCTCCTGGGAATTCAACATCTGACTGATAGGGAGACTGGCTGAGAGAAGCAGGCACAAAGGGTTGCTGAATCTGGGAAAGGGAGGTCCGGATCTCGTCCTGTATAAAGGTCTTAAGGTCTGCCGTCCGTATAGGGGCTTCTTCGTCAAGCGTCTGAGAATACAGGAGGGCAGAGCCGCTTGTCATAGTCATCTGACAGGGGCTGTTCACACACAAGGCACATAATTTATGCTTCCGTTTGTCAGAGCGTTTCTTAGGCTAGTAGAAGAAACAAAAGGAAAGAGAAGGAGACAGAGAGGAATGGCAATTAGCAGAGTGAATGAACAAGCATAACTCACCCTTAATGCCCACACTGGTACCGGTTCAGGAGGTGGAGACTCAGCCTTTGGCTTGGAACCCTTAAAACCTTCAGCGGAGCGATCCTCACAGGCACTGGACTTGGAAGCCTGCTTGCCGCCGCTGTTACTTCTAGTCACAGGCTGCAGACCCCCTCCGGGTGTCCTTCCGCATCCCTGGGGCAAGGCATGATGGCCACAGACACGATCTCCAGACACCGCCTTATGAACAGCGTTGTTCCCTGCCATGAGATGCGCCCTCCTCCGGACCGCCGGAAGTGACGCGCACTACCGGTTCAAAGGGTGCATCCGCCGGCTGGGCGCGCATGCGCACCGGGAACCCGGAAGCCGGCCGGCGGCGACGCAGGGCAGCTAATCGCCTCGCTCCACCCGCCCTGCGTCGTTACACGAGCACCGGGGACGGTCCCAGGCAGCACCCCGCACAACCCAGAGTGGCCCGACCCGGACACTGGGTCGTGCAGACAGAACCAGGTGACGAGGGAGACTGCAGCACCAGGGCTCCCCCGACGCTGCCTGCAGGACCCGGATACCACAGGCCTCCACCAGCCCTCCATGGCAGCCTCAGGCCCCCAGGTAACAAACTTCATCTGTAGGTTCCTCCCAGAAGGACAGGAAACCAACTGAGGAGGCGAGGGGGCCCGCCCCTTTAATCTGTAGGTTTCCTGTCCTTGTGGGCGGATCCCCTCTCTCGGTGGGTGCTGTCATAGCGATAGCAAAAGATGAACGGTGGCTCCTCCTCTGCAGTATACACCCCTGGAGCAGACACTGCCTCACCAGTTTTGTGCTAAAGCAGTAGGAGAAGGAAACAAGTATAACACCTGTAAGAAGGCAACCGTGTAACTCAAGAAACATTAGAATACCAGAGAAAGCCCGATGTCGGGCAACAGGGAGGGTGCGGTGTCCCCCAATTAGAGGCTAAAAGAAAAGGATTTTACGATGAATACACAAAAATCTCCTTTTCTCTTTCGCCTCATTGGGAGGCACAGGACTGTGGGACATCCCAAAGCAGTTCCTGGGTGGGAAAATGCAATGGTATAAAGTCGAAAAGACAGCCACCCCACAGGTGGGCCACTACCGCCTGCAGGATGAGTCTACCCAAAGTCGCATTTGCTGACGATTTGGGTATGGACACTAGTATTTTGTAAAGGTGTGAAGGCTGGACCAAGCTTCTGCCTTACACACCTGTTGTGCTGATGCCTGGTGACGAATGGCCCAGGACGCCCCTACAGCGCGGGTAGAGTGCACCTTTATGCCTGCCGGAATCGGCCAACCATGTATTTGGTAGGCTTGCTGGATAGTGGATCTAATCCATCTGGCTAGAGTGGCCTTAGATGCAGGTATACCTTCTCGGCGACCTTCCGGTAGGAGGAAAAGAGAATCCGACCTCTGGAAGGTTGCTGTTCTAGACACGTATATGCGAAGTGCTCGCACAAGATCCAGGGCATGCAAAACCCTCTCCACACGATGTGCCGGGCAAAGTGAAGGTAAGGAAGTCTCCTCATTGAGGTGAAATGAGGAGACCACTTTTGGAAGAAACGACAAAACCGGACAAAGGACCACTTTATCCTGGTGAAACGCCAGGGAAGGCGTCCTGCAAGAGAGCGCTGCAAGCTCTGAGACTCGGCGGATAGAATTGATATCCACATGAAAAGACACCTTCAGTGAAAGAAGGGTGAGAGAAATGTCCTTAAGAGGCTCAAATGGTGGATTCTGCAACGCAGTCAACACCAGGTTGAGATGTATCCAGCGGTCGTTTATAAAGGGAAGGTGGAAGGGGGGGAAGGGAGATCAACTGGCAAACCCCTTGAAGAAACGTCTTCACCTGAGGCTTAGTCGCAAGGCGACGTTGAAAGAAGGACAGATAGGGCTGAGATTTGGCTTTTGAGAGAGGCTAGGGACAGACCGATGTCTAGACCCGACTGAAGAAAACCCAAAATGGCTGGCAATGAGAAAAGCAGAAATGACCGGTCCAGAGACCTGCACCAAACAAAGAAGGTCTTCCATGTGCGGTAATAAATCTGAGCAGATGTAGGTTTTCTTGCTCTGATCATAGTCTGAACCACTTAAGGGGAGAACCCTGCTTGGGTTAGGATCCAGAGCTCAAGGGCCACGCTATCAAATTTAGGGCCCTTGAATTCTGGTGATAAAATGGGCCCTGAGAGGGGAAGCCTGGATGATCTGGAAGTCGCCAAGGGACGTCTGCGGTAAGTTCAATTAGGTTGGCATACCATGTGCACCTGGGACGGTCCGGTGCTACGAGTATGACAGGAATGCCCTCTAGTTTGATTTTCCATATCACCCTGGGGATAAAAGGAAGCGGAGGAAAGATGTAGGGGAGACAAAAATGTGTCCAAGACTGGACTAGAGCATCTGCTCCCAGTGACTGCGAGTCGTGAGACCGAGCCATGAAGCGTGGGACCTGGGCATTCAGACGTGATGCCATGAAACCCATGTTCTGGGTTCCCCAACGTTGACATATTTGTTGAAATACAGCTGGATGTAGGGACCACTCCCTGGAGTCCATGCCCTGACGGCTGAGAAAATCCGCTTTCCAATTGTCCACACCTGGAATGTGTACCGCAGCCAGTAACGAACCGGTTGATCCTGCCCAATGGAGAATGCGTTTCACTTCGCACATTGCTTGCATACTGCAGGTCCCCCCTTGATGGTTGCCGTATGCTACCATCAAGGCGTTGTCCAACTGTATCCTGATGCGACAACCCGAAAGCAGCTGATGGAATGCTTTCAGCGCCAGAAATATTGCCCTGATCTCCAGAAGGTTGATGGGCATGCCTGACTCTGATGAGGACCATACTCCCTGGGCTCTGTGGTGACGGAACACTGCACCACAGACCGTCAGGCTCGCATCCGGTGGTCAGAACTTTCCAACAAGCTGGGAGGAAAGATTTCCATTGTGAGAGGGAGGACGGTCGGAGCCACCAGTGGGGGGGACCATCTGGTTGCAGCTAATAGAAGGAACTCCCTGTCCAAGGAGAAGAGCTTTTGTCCCAGAAGGTGAGTAGAGCCAGTTGCAGAGGTCTGAGATGGAGTTGGGCAAAAGGAACTCTTCCATTGCCGCCACCATGCTGCCTAGAACTCTGATAGCAAACCGGAGAGAATGAGGCGACGGGCGAAGGAGGGTGCGCGCTACTTGATGGACGTGTGCCCAGGCTGGAGGGAGAATGGCTAGTCCTCGGGATGTATCAAACAGCATCCCAAAAAAGTCAGGGTCCGGCTCGGAACTAGTGAAGATTTTTGTAGGTTGACCAGCCAGCCTAGACAACTTAACGTGTCTACTGTGATCAGGACACTTTGTTCGCAGTCCTTGAAGGTAGGGGCCTTAATGAGCAGGTCGTCTAAATACAGTGGAATGACCACTTCCCTTGAATGGAGAATGGTCATGACTGCCGCCATGACCTTAGTGAACACTATGGGAGCAGTAGCGAGCCCGAATGGAAGGGCCACAAATTGATAGTGAGCACTGGAGGAACCTCTGATGAGCCTGAGCTATAGGAATGTGCAGGTATATTTGTGCGGATGTTTCGCTCTTTTAAAGGAAACTTTATGATCTGGTACCTCGCATGGAGGGTCAGATACATCTAACACCTGATTGATAGAGGTGATTAGGTCTTCTACTACAGCTACAGTGTCTGACGAATCCAGTTCTAGAGTCTAAATCGTGGTCTGAACCTTGATCATAAAATTCTTCAGACCCAGGGGAATCATGGTGACTTTCCCTAGTTGGAGATGTCCGAGAACCGTGGGAGGATATTGGGGAGGGTGATTTTTGTACCCTTTTGCGTCCTGAAATGGACATGGACGGTAAAAGCTCAGAAGTAGTCCGTTCGTGATCCGTGCTGAGTGGGGGTAGTGGTCCCAGGTGAGGGACGACTTTGCAAAGACTGGAGTAAAGTAGTCGACAGCTTTTCTATGGACTGAGACATGATGACTGCCCATTCTAGTGCAGTATTTGGTGCACTGACTGACCCAGCATCTGTGGGGGGAAGGGAGGGGGGTTCTGGCACAGTAGTAGAAGCACAATCCTGGCAGTGTAGGGTAGTACATCCACTAGGCAGAGGGGCCCTACATGCCATACATGTGGCATAGTAAGAGTTGAATGCTCTAGTGGCTCCTTGAGCCGGCATGATGTGAATGCCTTTTGCACCTATTGTGCTTCCTTTGCTCCTATAATACTGCCTTATCCCGTATAGTGCAGAGAAAGGAGGGAGAGGAGAAAGCTGCAGCAGAGACTTAAGTCTTGCTGGCTGCTTGTCACTTTGTGCCAAAGCTACAGCCCACGATCCTATGTCCTCCGGTTGGATGCGAGTCGTAGCTGCCGCAGTGATGTCCGCCTGTGCACGGCTGTAATGGCGCCGTCCCGAGTGGTGAGGAGGGGGTGGAGCGGTAAGGAAAAAGAGCGCGCATGAAAACTTGCAATATGTGAGAGGTGCGCAAACACTATGCCCCGCCCCCTTCCGTGATGTTGTTCCGGACTGCTGATGCAAGTCAGAGGGCGGGCGGAGAAAGGGGTGGTCCCTAGTGTTAGGCCTGAAGCCGGGCCTCGCCTAAATTGTGGGGTCCGGATTCGGTGAGGGGCTGGCACGGAAGTCCGGAACTGTGCCAGATCCGTGATTTGCCCTGATGGGCTAGTGCATTGCAAGGAGAGTCCCCGGTCCTGCATAACAAAGTGTGCCAGGGCCAGAGAATTCCAGATAGGATTCCAAAAGGTGCCAAGTGCTGGGAGCGGTGCACAGGAGGTACCTGTATGGTGTGTCTCGACCCACTCTCCTAGGTGGGGAGGATTAGGGAGAATTCCGGGTTTGATTCCAAGTGTGTCAGGTGCTGGGAGGGGTGCACAGGAGGTACCTGTATGGTGTGTCTTGACCCAGGCTCCCAGGTGGGGAGGATTGGGGAGTTAGGCTGCTGTCTGGGTTCCTGGTGTGATCCTACGATCCAAGGTTTTGGGAGTTGGCAGCTTTTGTAGAACTCTACTTCGACCCGGGTCTCCAACAGTGGGGAGCCGAGGAAGAAGTCTGGCATATATAGTGAATCATCTCAACCTCGACCCAGCTCCCCAACTGTGGGGAACTGAGGAAGGAGTATGCCAGGGGTCCAAGAATCCAGGGACCCTCCTCTTGGACCCTTGTTCATTGTAAAAAAAAAAGTGGAGATCCTCTAGATGAAAAATAGTAATTAAAAAGAAATAGAAAAGAATGGTATGTGTGCCTCCTAACGACATCAAGCAAAAACTGGTGAGGCAGTGCCTGCTCCAGGAGTGTATACTGCAGAGGAGCCACTGTTCATCTTTTGCAGATCTTGCCAAGTGTCGCCTCCTAGTGGACAGCAGCATAACACACAAGGTCCACGGTCCTGTGTTCCCCAATGAGGCGAAGGAGAAACGCTCCATTTCTACAACGAAAAATGTGGCATTGAAAACATTAAAAACACATGGTATTCTTTTAACGTTTTTTTTTTTTTCCGGCAAGAGGTGCAAAAGTTTTACTCAACGTGCGCACACAGCCTTAAAGTTTGCTCAACAACAGTTAAGGCAAGCCAGTGAAATACTGGGAGAATATGGTCTGGTCAGATGAGACAAAAATGTAACTCTTAGGATGCCATGAGACTATACATACAGGCCATGGAGGTTGAAATCATTATTTATTTGAAACAATTGTACCTGCTGTTTCCAGGTCTCTCTGTAGCTCTCCACAGGTGGTCTTTGGCTTTTGGACCACTCTTGATAATGCTTTTCATTCACCTGTGTGAAATCTTACATGGAGCATCTGGTCGTGCCTGGTTTATGATGAAATTATGCTCTTTCCTACAGAGCTCACAGGAACCCTCATTAGTTTAGATGTTCTTCTGTAACCAATGTCATCAGAATGCATTGTGTTTTGCAACAAGGTTACTAAGATCTTGAGACAGCTCACTGGTTTTACCCATCACAAAGATGTTTGTTGTGTGGTACATTGATAATGAAGCAGCACTGATTGTGAATAAGTTTCTCCAGCTGTTGTGGAAATGTAACAGACAACAGGTAGAAATTATAGGCAATTAGCAAGACATCCCTTCTAAAAGAAGCAGCTCTGCAGGTGGTGATGACAGTACATTTCTCTGTTCTTATCTTTTTTGGCTGTTTTGGTCACTTTTGAATTTTGTCATTGCTCCCAACACTATAGGTAGCATGAGGCAATGTCTACACCCCACAGACATTAGTACACCTCATCTAGGATGGCACATCAATGCGAGCGGTGACAAGGAGGTTAGTTTTGTCTGTCTGCACTGTCCAGAGGATGAAGTAGATACCAGGAGACGTGGAGGGGGTGGTAGAAAGGCAACAACCCAGCAGCAGGACAGCTACCTCCTACTTTGTGTAAGAAGGAATAGGAGGAGCAGTGCCAGAGCCCAAAATGACCTCCAGCAGGCCACTAATATCCATGTGTGTGCTCAAACTGTCAGAAACAGACTCCATGAGGGTGGTATGAGGGCCCGACGTGAGAGAAATGACAAAATGCAAAAAGTGACCAACGCAGACAAAAAGGATGAGAGCAGAGAAATGGGTCTGTGATCACCACCTGCAGAACAGATCCTCAATAGGGGGTGTCTTGCTAATTGCCTATCACTTCTAAACGGACTTTCTGGGAGAGAGAAAAAAAAAAACTCTGTTTAAATGCTGCAGACAGGGAGAGAATGATTGGCAGCGGTGGGCAGATTACACATGCAGGGTGTGAATCTGCCCTTCAGCTCCAGCCCCTAGCCACCTCCTTAGTGGCTGGAGCATGTAAGTATTCTAAGGGTACTTTCACACTAGCGGTTTTTTTAAATCGCGGCAGATGCGGTGAAAAAACACCGCACTTGCCGCACCTGCCACAAGCCCGCATATACATTGTATAGGGCTTGCCGCAACTACAGCCGGTATGCGGTAATCGCGGCAGATGCGGTTTTTTCACCGCATCTGCCGCGATTTAAAAAAAAACGCTAGTGTGAAAGTACCCTAAGTGTATTATCTTGGGGTACAGGGCTGCTCAAGTGCTGGGTGACCCCTTGTCTGGATACTGCAGACATGCTGCATCCAGTGCTGTAATTAGATCACCATGCCTGGTTTGGTGACAGGTCCTCTTTAAGAAAATAAATTGTATTGCATATTCTGTTTTCTAAAAAGCAAGACACCACAGTTGTCAACTGAAAAAAGACTAAACAGTCAGAGCTCCTGGAAAGTAGTGATTACCAGACCAAAATAAAATTGCTGCATGCTAGAGTCCAAAATACCTTTGTCCTTAAGGAGTTTATATTACAACTATGGATAATGAATAGAAATCCCCAGCCTCACCTGACTAAATACCAGACTATACTAACCCAAACCATTACCCGATTTTCATGCTAGACTACTACAACTGCACCTAGTTTATGTGGTATATAATGTGGCAGAAGTCATGGCATCAAGTTTTTCCATCGGGCAATATTTTTCACCTGTATGAGAAAACACCATATACAAATATCCTTGGGCTGTCCGTGTACTCAGACAGTAAAGCTTTAATTCTTAGCCAGTGTAGCCCCTGTATGGGTGGGGGGGGAATCTGTACTTTTAGGACATGTTAAAACTTTGATACATTAGTATGTGCAGTAAGGTGAGAATGGGCTAATACATAGGGCGTTCGATGTCAGTACCTTAAAGTGAACCTGTCACCCATTTTGTGCATTATAACCTATGAACAGCACCTTAAACATACTATCATTGGGGTTCCAGTAGTCCTTTAGACCCCCAGACTGGCCCCTACAAATTAACTTTTAATGTGTCCTGTGCTGTATGGTAATTAGCTCTTTATGGTCAGGTGGGGTTGTGCTCACTTCAGTCCGAGCTATGCCTATAAAACCTGCCGTGCTGCCTGAATTATGCTGTCCCTCCTGTGTTTGTATAGAAATCTGTTACGGCATATCATCTGCACATGGTGCGGTTAACGGTGTGCTATTGAAGCTGCAGTTGTCAAGTCTTGCGAGACTTTGTGCGGCTTCAATAGAACACAGTTACCCGCGCCACTGTGAAGACGAGAATGCTGTCACCGATTCATATGCAAACACAGGAGGGACGGCACAATTCAGACAGCCGGGCAGGGTTTACAGGCACAGAGGCGGCTCAGACTGAAGCGAGCACCACTCCACCTGACTATAAAGAGCTAATTACTGTACAGCAGAGGACACATTAAAAGTTCATTTCTGAGGTATGCAAGAGCCAGTCTGGGGATTTAGAGGGGTTACAGGAACCCCAATGACAGTATGTTTAGTGTGCTGGGCACAGGTCATAATGCACAAAAGGGGTGACAGGTTCACTTTAAGTTACTCTAGGTCTTTAATCATAAAACGGCCACAGATAAAACTGATGAATTTCACCACTCAGTCACACATCTAGGGAAGCTTGGGGTTAAAGAAAACATATTTATCTTTAGTAATTTAGATGGAAATACCTTAACAGCAACTTCAGCACTAATCTCCTCCTGAGTTTCAGCAAGACGTTTCTTTGCGAGCTCAGTTCTTCGATCACATTCTGCAATGAAGGTCTCCAAATGATCCATAGCCTAAAATAGCAAATTGTATACCAGTAAGGTAACAAATAAACGAATGCTTAACCAGTGAGCCAAAAGACAAACAGCGAACTGTGACTGCCAAGTATTCAAATTCCTGACATCCTGTATGGTCTATCAGTTTTCTACATGTACTCCACTCAGTGGACTAAGGAGTACCGCTGCAATGTACAGCATCATAGGAGATCTCCATGCAATCAACAGAAATATATAAGGTGCACAGAACTAGAACTCAGGACATAAAGTATGGTAATGTAAAAAAGTAACTCTTTATATAAGAGGTATGTAGAAAACTATATAGCCTATCTTCCTATCATCTAAGCAGCCCCAACACTTTATCCCCCGACAAATACACTTAACCAGCCTGCTGCTGGATACACTGCACACGGCTGAGATTACATCTTCTGTAGCACTGTACAAAATGATACAAAAAGGGGGTTATAACAATAACATGAATATACATTTTTAAAAGCATGGCACAATAGGAAAGATCCTGCTGAAACGCCCTACTAGATATAATGAACTGAGCGGAAATAACACCAAAGAGCTAAAATGAGGTCTAAGAAACACAGTTAATTACTAGCAGGATGAAAATCAATTTGTAACACAAAAAAAAAATGTTTAACAATTGTTCTCCATGAAGGCGTTCTCTAAAGGGACACTTACCTGTTGACCATCAAGTTTACAACAGGGTCAACAGGTGAGTACCTTCATCAGCTCTACTCATTCTTTATTATTTATCATTGTTAAAGCCCAATGCCCATCTTTTCTATGATGTTTTTATGACCTGATGTAGATTTTTCATTACTTATATTACATTTATATTATAGGAGCAAGGATCTTGCCTGAGCCACTGTTAGCAGCATTCAGATAGGCTTTACAGCAGCTTTGTGGACCCTGGACACCATAATGGAATGGAGATGTTCACACAGTTCTGCTGGCTGAAGTTTCGAGGTAAGCCTTCTCATCTTTTCAGGGGATATTGTGATGGGAGGTGGTGAGCCGTGACCATCGTCCACTGTGAATAGTTAACTCTGGCGATACCAGTAATGGTAATTCTGCATGTAATGATTATGAGATAAGCCATGGATACCAATCGGTATAGTACAGAAGGCATCAGCCTAATAGTGGCCAGTGTGAGCATAACAACTTATTGTAATCTACTTTATTTTAGATCTTACTTTTTTACTGGACTAAGGCTGCTTTCACATCAGCGTTTTGCGCTGATCGCGGCAGTTGTGGTGGAAAAAAAAACGCAACTTCCGTGATTACCGCATAACGGCTGCACTTGCGGTTCACCTGCGGCAAGCCCCATGCAATGTCTATGGGGCTTGTGGCAGGTGCGGCAAGTGCGGTGTAGTTGCGGTTTCGGCATTTGCCAGCCACGCCGCAGTTTTTTCGCGGCCTCATCTGCTGCAAGTGCCGAAACCACAACTACACCGCACCTGCCGCACACTTACCGCAAGCTCCATAGACATTGCATGGGGCTTGCCGCAGGTGAACTGCAAGTGCAACCGTTATGCGTAATCGCGGAAGTTGCGTTTTTTTCACCACAACTGCCGCGATCAGCGAAAAACGCTGATGTGAAAGGGGCCTTAAATGTGAATATTTTCATTTTATTAGTGAAATCATGTGTTTTCACAATCACTATTTACATATATGGAAAAGTCTCAGGACATCTGCCATCAGTGAACACATCTTTAGTGATGTCCTTAGTGAGTCCAGGCTTGAAACCTTCATATGAATCCTATGTATTTAAAGATATTTACTGGAATGGGAAAATTAAACATTATCATAATCATCTGGGAAAACCTTCTTAATAGGTAGATCTCTCCCATCATTTACAGATTAATAAATCAGAACGACTGCAAGTTAAGAATCCTATCATAATAACTAATTAAACCTCCATCAGGCACAATTGAATTATATTTGTTTCTCTCTTCTCTCCAAATTACCACAAAATCTCCCCCTTCCCAGTTTTATTTCCTATCTTTACATGCTCTTTGACACCTTACAGTATTACAGCAGACCTTCTGGAGAGCAGATCTGACATTTGTGGCTTCTCAGGCTCACTGCGTCTTGATTTTCTAAGTGTAACTGTGTTTCTTCTGTGGAACATGTAACCTCTGAATCTGAGTGAATAGTAATCAAGTAGCATCTAAGTGCATTACCATTGTTCATGTTTAGTAATAGTTAGATCATGAAAATGCAGGCTATTTGGTGGTAGTTGAGAAATTTGGTACTTTTTGTTTTAGTATAATTTTGGTTATTAAATGTTTTTTCTGGGAATCTGATTTTATGTACCCACTTAATACATCCCTATGAAGGTCACTGATTACTTTAAAGGCTACATTCAGACAGTTTTTTTTTTATCTTCTGTTCTGCTGCGTTTTTAGCTACAAAACAGGAGCTGTCAAAAAAACAGATCAGTTGTTGGATCCATTTTTGACTGCTGCGTTTTTTTCCCCACGTTTTGAAGGGCTCCTATGTTAAAAACGCAGGACAAAAATGCTACAGACATTAACATGTCATTTTCCAAAACGGAGCTCTCCTAAAGTGAAAAAACAGATCACTTTAAAAGAGCAGTGTCTGAATGGCAAAATTGAATACCCATAGACTTTGCTGGGATGTCATTTTAGTGATCTATTTTCTGCAGTGCACTCAAAAAACTCACAGTCTGAATGTAACCTCCTGAAATTCAGATAATTAGACATTATAGGTGGTTTCCTAACCTGTGCTTGTCAGGTGCACTTGCGCCTGAACTCGAGAGTGCTAGAGGTGCACCTGACAGAGGGTTAATACAGAACTGAATTGGGAGTGAAGGATCTTTAAATTTCAGGCTTTTATTTTGTGCTCTTGATGTCTCCAAAGAAAAGGATTACATGTCCTGAAGTGGAAATCTTGTATGTAGCTTTGGGATGGCTAATACTAAGGCAGTAGTGCACTATTCACCAGATCACACACGAATATAAACAGGTAACAGTACAATTTCTTAAGTTATGTAAAAAGTCTTCTTCCAGTTACAACCCCCCTTCACCCAGAGGAACTTACGTGAAAATGAAATCAACATGAAGACAGGCATTTAGTCACTTCTTTATATCAGTGATTTTACAGGCATCCACACAGTTCAGTTTAACACATAGAAAGAAACAAAAACAACTTACATCAAGCTCAAAGAACAGATCTTTTTCTTTACTTGCAATTTCATAATCGGCCCTCAGTGCCAAGTCATGAATCTTGGTGCACTCACCCAAATCCATCCTCTGGTGGAGAAAAGGAAGACGTCAATGGGAAAAGAATTCAGGCTTTAAGTAAATGACATCAAAGGTGATCAACCAAAAAGCATTATATCAGAAGGAGCATTCCTACTAAATACATTTACCACCCATCTGCAGGATAATTGATAAATGTCTGACTGCCAGAATGCCACTGCCAGACCCCCACTGATCACAAGAATGGGGGGCTCCAAGTCCTGGGACTGACCGAACTCCCAACTGCAGCTGTCCCACAGAAATATACGGAGTGGTGGTCATACATGCACACTATCACTACCATTGCATAGGGAAATTTAGCTGGCGCAAATTAGGTTAGAGATTCTCTTTAAAGAGCACAGAAAATGAGTTTATTCTGAGAGAATCATAATGTAGATTCAGAGACCTTAATACCAGTAATGTGTCACTGGACAGCTTGCTATAGTTTTCACTATAGTTTGAACTAATACAACTGCTGCAATATAGCTCTCTAAATTCATGGGCTCTGTACAACCTGCCTCCACCACTGATTGGCAGCTTTCTGAGTGCACTGTGCATAGGCAGAAAGTGGCCAATCAATGGTATGGACGGGGTTATACAGATCTCAGCCGTCAGAACTGCTAGATCTGCAGCAGATATAGCACTTATTAAAAACAAAACTACATCACAGAGCCAGGTGACATCACTGGAATCAGGGTCTCTGCCCTACTTCATGCTGTTCTCAGATGGAGCAGCAAATACCTGCTTAATTTCCTTTAAAGCTCCCAACACTGACAACACTAAAGCTGCAATACATTTTCTCTACAACCATCACAAGAGAGATAAGAATACAAATACGTGACAAGCATTAGGCTGGCCTCACAGAACATGAATGTCTGCAATGCCTTGAAATTATTTCCCTATGAAATTTTGCACATTTTTTAATGTTACACCCACAAACAAATGTATTTTATAGGGATTTTATGTGATATACCAACACTATGTAGCAAGTCCCCTGTATCGGATATTACCCTCTCATTAAATTCTTGAGTGACCAATTTCCCCCAGAAGTCACCTAATTAGTAAATTGAGTTTGCCTGTGTGTAAGTTATTCTCTATACCTACAGCAGTTCTGTGAAGGGCTCAAAGGTTTGGGAACATTAGGGACCATAACAAGTCTGTAACCCACGATCTGTAAACACCAGCAGTTTTTAGAAAGATTCAAACTAAAACTGGTTCTGTTTCACATGAGCTAAGAGTAATTATTAATTCTGGGGTGACCTGATGACAAAGTGCAGAACAGGACAGTAATGGAAACTCTCAATACTAATATCAGTTTGATAATCACCGTTCCAGCAAGAATATCATGAGGACAGCAGTCCAGGAGATGACTTTTGCAGACGCGATCATCTGTAAACTTTACTCGCTGCCGGGTCTCATCACCTGCAACATAAATAAAAGCAAATATTTGCACCCATACCATTTGTTGAGAATGGAGAAGTGAGAGAAACTAATGCAAAGCAGATCATTGCAACCAGCCAGACGGCTGCTGTAATTTCTCATAGACGCTTAGGAGCGGACACGCTCAGGTCAGGAGACACGCTGGCCAGTTTGAGCATTGCGGCCCAATCTCAGACCAACTTATGTGGACGTCTGGGGATGGGTTAAGGATGGTGTATTGATGTGAGGGCATCACTTATGTAAAGAACACACATCCCATAATGCAAAAAAACAAGCTTTGAGTAGACAATTATGCAACAGGGACAAATAAAATGCAGTCCTTATGGTGGGTTTACACACACCAATTTATCTGTTCAATCTCTGAACCAATCTCTGGTTGCAGTGAAATCATGGATACATTGCTCCATGTTGTACACAGCCACAAAATGGAGCAATGTATCCATGATTTCACTGCAACCAGAGATTGGTTCAGATATTGAACAGATAAATTGGTGTGTGTAAACCCACCATTAAAGAGATATTGGGCTCACCTCTTGTTAAGATATTAATTAATCATACCAGGGCTGTGGAGTCGGTTGACAAACCTCAGACTCCTCAATTTCCCTGACTCAAACTTCCTCATACGTGGCTTATTTTTAAGTAATAAATGTATTGTAGTACAATGTAAACATTGTAAACTTCATGTGTAAACTAATCTTTATTATTATACAATAATCAAGATATTTAGATAGAACATGATAATGATAATTCATAGCAATATTTGGCATATATTGCATTGAACTACTGTACCCAATTCTTTAGATATTTTAGGAGTCGGGAGTATGTCCCTTTTATACTGGCTCCACCAAAATGGCCTCTGATTCCACAGCCCTGGAGCACACAGTAGAATTTCAATCTTTGCAAATGACACTAAAGGGCCTGTCACACGCGTCAATATCGCCTGCACGATATCGGCTGCACGTGACGTTGCAGCGATATTGACGCATGTGACATAGTGAATCAACCAGCGATAAATCGCTGGTTGATGATCGCCAGGTTTTAGAATCAGTCCTAAAACCTGGCGATTGTCGCCCGGTGGACACGCAGCATCGCTGCGTGTGACACCGGGACTAGCGATATTCCAGCTCCCAGCGCCTCTCACGAGCGCTGGGAGCTGGTATCCAAGGTACACTGCGGGTAACTAGGCAGCGCGCGCTGCCTAGATACCCGACGTGTACCTTAGTTACCAGTCTCCTCCACTCACCGGGTGAGCGGAGGAGGCTGGTAACTAAGGTACACGTCGGGTATCTAGGCAGCGCGCGCTGCCTAGTTACCCGCAGTGTACCTTGGAGACCAGGCTGCTCCCGCTTCCAGCAGGCTGGCAGCGGGAGCAGGACATCGTGGAAACGATATTTAAATCGTTTCCATGATGTCACTGGTCAATTGATCGCTGGTGAGTCTGCCTGTGTGACAGCTCACCAGCGATCAGCCGTCAATGTCGTCAGCGATCAGATCGCTGACGACATTGACGCGTGTGACAGGACCTTAAGGCTATGTTCACACTTAGCGTTTTTTTCTGCGCGCGTTTTTTGGCCACTTTTTAGCACCATAAAAAAGGCTTTGCATTCACACACCGCATATTTTTTTTTTTTTACAGCTGCACTTCTACCCCAAAAGCGCAGGGGAGAAGTGATGTCACACAGGAGAGGACGAATCCGGTGTTCCTCCCCTGTGTGACGTGTGAAACCCCATTTTGGGTTTCGCAGTCTTCTATTAATATACACTGCAAAACCTACATAAAAGTTTTACAAATGGTATTAAAAATTGAATACTTACCCTCCCACCGGCTGTTCGGGTTACCAGGAGCCGAGACACCCACATCTGTCCTTCCAGGACCTTGCAAGATCTGTGATTAGCCGCTGGCGATCATGTGATATGTGACGTGCATATCACATGATCACAAGCGGCCAATCAGAGATCACAGGTTTTGGAAGCACAGTAGATGTGGATGTGTTTTGTGCCGGTAACCGTGAACAGCTCGGCAGAGGGTAAGTATTCAATTGTTATTATTTTTAATACCATTTGGATGACTTATTTAGGTTTCACAGTGTATATTAATAGACTGCGAAACCAAAAAGGGCTGTCACAGATGTCACACAGGGGAGGTACACAGGATTCTCCCCCCCCCTTGTGACATCACATCCTGCAGCGCCGACATTATACGCACTGGAATTGTGCATTGTCTGAACGGCGATGTGTAATTCCAGTGGGGATAATGGCTCCTATGGAAAAAAGCGCAGGTGCACTTGCGTACAAAACTGACATGGTCATTCTTTTTATGAGCGCGCTTTCTCCGATAAAAGCGCAGCATATATTTACGCAGCGTCTGCACGGAAAAAGTGAAAGTCCATTCACTTTGCCGACAGATGCAGGTGCGCTTTTGTTGAAAAGTGTGCACAAAAAAGCGCAGTGTGTGAACGTGGCCTAATGCTGGCTTCACACTACGGTTTTGTTCCTGTCCATGGATCTTGTTTTTTTGCAGGACCCCACGAACAGGAATGGACAGGCCCGGATTGTAAACTCCGGATGCTATTTCTATTAGTCCAAAGGGTTCCAGACCGAGGGTTGGGAGGAGCCGAGCCTGCAGTACTTTCGCTTTAGGAGTGTATGAACATACACTCCTAAAGTGAAATAAAAGAAAGCAGTGGGCATTAAAAATAAAATAAATGCTCACCTAGTCTGGGATCCGAGGCAGCAAGGATACTGTAAGGACCTTAATCAGCTGATCAACAGCTGATTGGCCGGTAGCGGTCACGTGACAGCTGACCGCTACCGGCCAATCAACTTTTAGGTCTTTGCAGCATCAGATGTCATCCCGGGACAGTCACCGGAGAGGTAAGTACTTGTTTTTTTTTTTTTTTTAACCATTCCTTGACTTATTTCATTTTAGCTGTGTATCTACATACAGTGCTAAAGTGAAATTAACACATGTACCACGGGTACAGAGCAGTGCTCTTGTTCTGAGCATGCTCTGTACCCTGAAACCGGACCCGGGAAAGAATTTTTCCTAAATCCGTCTCCAAAGGCCCCCATGTTAAGCGTCCTGGACCGGACTAGTTTCTGTCCAGTTTTGTCACCGGAGCCCAAAAACGGTGCAGACTTCATTTTTGGGACCGGGGAAAAACAGGACAGAAACGAACCCGGGACTGAATACACATAACCGGATGGCCAAATATGACCAATCCGGCATCATAGGGATACATAGGAGGTAAAAAAACGATCCTGTTCTTTTAAAAAATGAACAGAACA
The DNA here is from genome assembly GCA_033576535.1 of Allobates femoralis. NCBI lineage: Eukaryota > Metazoa > Chordata > Amphibia > Anura > Aromobatidae > Allobates > Allobates femoralis. The sequence goes on along the minus strand of JARQOC010000011.1, from coordinate 156,131,333 downwards.
GGATCCCAAAAACCGTAGTAGTGTGAAGCCAGCCTAAGCTCTGCAGGGTAATCAATACTGAGGAGGACAATCTAGTATTACTGGAGGATTTATGTAAACTAAAAGCTTGGGCTGATAAATGGCAAATGAGCTTTAATGGCGATAAATGTAAGGTCATGCACTTGGGCAAAGGAAACAAAATGTACAATTATATACTTATTTGTAGAACACTGGCAAAACTATCACTGAAAAAGACCTGGGTGTATAGGTGGACAACAAACTCACATTTAGTGTCAGGCAGCTGCTGCAAAATCTGATAAAATAATGGGATGCATTAAAAGAGACAGGGATGCTCATGAAGAGAACAGTTTTATCTCTATACGAGTCATTTGTGAGCAGGGCTGTCGAATCAGTCCATTTAGGTTGAGTCGAAATAAAATGGACCGACTCAGACTCCTAAATATATATAATAAATTGGGTACATAAGTTCAGTGCAGATTGTGCTGAATATTATTACTATGAATTATTACGTTCCATCTAAACATCTTGATTATTGTATCAATGATTCAAAGCCTGATGTTCACATTGTGCTACAGTAAATGTATCACTTAAACATGAGTCATAGTCAAATAGTGTCTTCAAAGACTGTGAGGTCAGCAAAACTAGGGATAGAGGAGAAAAGAGAAGGCGCAGATCTAAGTGCAGTGTATTAGTAGCACCAGTTGCTCTTAGGTATTGTGCTCACCTTTCTGGTGTCTTATGCAGTTCGCATATAATCCTACAGAGGGATATTTCCTGGATCTCCTGGCCTGCTGCTTGTTCCCAGAGAAGCAAGTCGCCCAGAGGGAGGCTTGTGTTGAAGTGCAAGATAAAAAAAATTTTTCTGGTTTGAATTCAAGCGCTACCAGAGGGATCACAGGGATGGCAAATTATTCCAAAATAAAAGAGAATTTTGTTTACGTACCGTAAATTCTTTTTTCTTTAGTCATCAATGGGAGACCCAGACAATGGGGTTTAGGGCTCTGCCTCCGGAGGTCACACTAGGTACTACAAGTTTGTAGACACCGCCTCCTCCGCTTATAAACCCCCACCGTAGGAGACATCCTCAGTTTAGTCCATAAGCTGCGAGGAGAAATTAAACCACACCCGAAACATCGGGAAGAATGCCGTGCACAGACGGTTCAACAACCCGGCAAACACTGTCTCAACAGAGAACAGAACAAGTGCAAAATATGCAACGGAACAACTGGGTGGGTGCTGGGTCTCCCATTGATGACTAAAGAAAAAAGAATTTACGGTACGTAAACAAAATTCTCTTTTTTCTGGTCGTCATAATGGGAGACCCAGACAATGGGGATGTCCTAAAGCAATACCCCAGGGCGGGAAGAGTTCCTCAACAAGCCGGATAACACATGGTTCCCTCTAAAGGTGGGCAACCGCCGCCTGGAGAACCCGCCTGCCCAAACTCGCATCCGCAGAGGCATGGGCATGCACCATATAGTGCTTAGAGAAAGTGTGCAGGCTGGACCAAGTGGCCGCCTGACACACCTGTAGAGCAGAAGCTCGATGTCGCAAGGCCCAGGAGGCACCTACAGCTCTCGTAGAGTGTGCCTTCAAACCCACCGGGAGAGGCAAACCAGAAGACCGGTACGCCTCCTGAATGGGAGCCTTGATCCATCTGGCCAAGGTCGACTTCGAAGCCGCGGCCCCCTTACAGCGACCCATCGTGAGGACAAATAAGGAATCCGAACTCCTAAAGGAGGCGGTCCTGGACACATAAATGCGTACAGCTCTCACGAGATCCAGAGTATGGAGGTCGCGCTCAACCTGATGAACGGGAGCGGGGCAAAATGATGGGAGAACAATCTCCTGGTTTAGGTGAAACTTTGAAACCACCTTCGGCAGAAATTCAGGCCGTGGGCGCAACACCACCTTGTCTTGGTGAACCACCAGAAAGGGAGACTTGCACGAAAGTGCAGCCAATTCTGAGACCCGTCTCAGAGACGTAATCGCCACCAGAAAGACCACCTTCTGGGACAGACGAGAGAGAGAGACGTCTCTCAGTGGCTCAAACGGCGGTTTCTGCAGTGCCGCCAGGACCATGTTGAGGTCCCAAGGGTCCAGAGGTCGCCTGTAAGGCGGAACCACCCGAGACACCCCCTGCAGAAATTGACGTACCTTCGGGAGGAGCGCCAAGCGCCTGTCAAACAGCACTGAAAGTGCTGACACTTGACCTTTCAGAGAGCCAAGGGATAATCCCAACTCCAACCCCGACTGTAGGAAGGCCAACAATGTCGGGATAGACAAAGGCCACGGTGAGCGGCCACCAGAGGCACACCAGGTAAAAAAGATTTTCCACGTTCTGTGGTATATCTTCCTGGAAACAGGTTTCCTTGCCCGATTCATAGTGGCAACCACTGTAGGAGAGAAACCTCTGGATGTCAGCAGCCAGGCCTCAAGAGCCATGCAGTCAATCTGAGGGCCCTGGAATTGAGGTGGAAGAATGGGCCTTGCGCGAGTAGATCTGCGCGTTCTGGAAGAGCCCACCTGTGTCCGCCTGACAGTTGCCACAGGTCCGGGTACCAAGACCTCCTGGGCCAATCTGGAGCCACTAGAATGGCCACTCTGCATTCTGTCCTGATCTTCCACAGGACCCTGGGAATCAGAGCCAGAGGCGGAAACACATATGGCAGCTGAAAGCTGGACCAGCTCAGGATCAGGGCGTCCGCCCCCAGAGACTGGGGATCCCAAGATCTCGCCATGTATTGGGGCACCTGATGATTCAGCCGTGAGGCCATCAGATCCACGTCCGGAGTGCCCCACCTGCTGCAGATGTCCCGGAAGACGTCTGGATGTAGGGACCACTCTCCGGCGTCCATCCCCTGTCGGCTCAGATAGTCGGCCTCCCAGTTCTCGACCCCTGGGATGTGAACTGCGGAGATCAGGCAGCCGTTTTCCTCCACCCAGAGTAGAATGCGGTGGACTTCGGCGAGGGCCTGAGCACTTCTGGTCCCTCCCTGATGATTTATGTAGGCGACGGCCGTCGCATTGTCGGACTGTACCCGAATGGGCTGTCCTGACAGAAATTTCTGAAACGCCAGTAGCGCCAGATAGACCGCCTTGATCTCCAGCACGTTGATCTGCAACGCCGACTCCGACTGAGTCCAGAGGCCTTGAGCCCTGTGGTGCAAGAACACCGCCCCCCAGCCCTTCAGACTGGCGTCGGTGGTCACCACTAACCATGACGGTTTTAGGAAGGACCGGCCCCGTGACAGGTGATGTGGCTGGAGCCACCACTGTAGAGAGTCCCTGGTTGGTTGTGACAGTGTCACCAGCCGATTCAGAGAAATCGTCCTCTTGTCCCATCTGCGAAGAATCTCCAGCTGGAGAGGACGGAGGCGAAACTGTGCGAACGGCACCGCCTCTATCGCCGCTACCATGCGACCCACCAGTCTCATCAATACCCGTAGGGATGACTGTGGAGACAGGAGGACATTCTGCACTCCTGATTGGATCGCAAGCTGCTTGGCTTGAGGTAGGGACACCAGGGCCGAGTCCGTGTGGAAGTCCATGCCCAGATATGTCAATGACTGGGTCGGAACCAGGGTCGACTTTTGAATGTTGATAAGCCACCCGAACCGTTCCAGGGACTTCATGGTCACCTCCAGGCTCACCCGACAAAGGTCTTCCGATGGCGCCCTGACCAACAGGTCGTCCAAATAGGGTATGACGGCGTGTCCCTGCGCATGCAGGAGAGCCATCATGGAGGCCATCACCTTTGTGAACACCCGTGGTGCTGAGGCTAGCCCGAATGGCAGTGCCACAAATTGGAAGTGCTCTTCCCCCACTGCGAATCTCAACCAGCGCTGATGAGCTGGTGCAATGGGGACGTGAAGGTAAGCGTCCCTGATATCGATGGACGCTAGGAAGTCTCCCTGTGACACCGCCGCGATCACTGAGCGCAGGGATTCCATGCGGAACTTCCGAACCAACACGTGACGGTTGAACAACTTGAGGTCCAGAACCGGACGAAAAGAGCCGTCCTTCTTTGGGACAATAAAGAGGTTGGAGTAAAAACCCCTGAACCTCTCTTCCGTGGGCACAGGGACCACCACTCCGTCTCTGCGGAGCCCCTCCAACACCAGGTGAAAAGCCTGAGCCTTTTCTGGAGATGGAACCGACCGATGGAATCGGGGTATTGGTTTTGACGTCAGCTCTATCCTGTAACCTCTTGAGACTACGTCTCGAACCCACTGATCTTGAATGTGAAGAAGCCACTTGTCCTGAAAGCGAGACAGGCGGCCCCCCACCTGTGGGGAGGCAGGATGAGAGAGCGAGTCATGTCGAGGCGGGCTTGGGGGTGACAGCCGCTGCCCCCGCCGGCTTCTTCTGACGACTCTTGGAACGCCACTGAGTAGCAGGCTTGCCCCCTCGGTCTGAGCGAGTGGACGTCGTTGATGACTGTGAACCGGAGCGAAAGGACCACTGCTTAGGGTTCCTTTTCACGGTGTACCGTGGCTTAGGCTTATTCTGCGGGATCTTAGACTCAGCAGAATCCTTTATCAATTTGTCCAGTTCGGTGCCAAAAAGCCTGTCACCAGCGAACGGAAGATTTTGTAAAATCTTCTTAGATGTGGCATCTGAGTCCCAAAGACGCAGCCACAACAGCCTGCGGATCACAATTGCATTGGCCGAGGCCACAGCAGAGCGAGTGGCAGTTTCCAAAGATGCCGTCCTGGCGCAATCCGCATAAGCCCTTGCTCTGTCGGTAAGTGCCAGGACCTCCGGGCTGGACCTGGCTAGATCAGTGATACCATCCAAACAGATAGTAATCGCTTGTAGGGTCCAGACCGCGGCAAAATTAGGGGCAAACGAAGACCCCACAGCCTCATAGGAAGACTTGGCGAGTTGCTCGACCTGTCTATCAGTAGCATCCTTCAATGAGGAGCTATCAGAGGCAGAAAACAAGGAGCGCGCAGCAATCCTAGTCATGGAAGCATCCACCTTGGGAGACTGCGACCATTCCTGGAGCGCCTCCTGGGGAAAGGGGAAGCGATTGTCCTTAGTTTTACGGACATAACGCCGCCCAGGATGCAACCTGGGAGCTTTAATCACCCTTCCGAAATTAGTGTGGTCCATGAAGGAGCCACTTGGTCTAGCCTCTGGCCGCAGCCATTGATAGACCTCCTTGGGGTGTACAGTCACCTCCTCAGGAGGAGTGACAAGACGCAATGTCTCATTGATGGAGGACACCAGATCCTCCACCCCATCTGGAGGTTCAGACATAGACCCAAGAGTAGAACCCCCATCATCTTCCTCACCATCAGAGGAACGCTCCTCCTCAGAGAGAGTCTGGAGCTCAGGAGAAGCCTCACGAGCTCGCTTAGGGGGTCTTACAGCAGAAGTAAGAGACACCCGGGGGTAACTAGGAGGAGTAGCTGGGTTCTCCAGTCTCCTATGCAGTGCCTCCAGGGTTTGCGACATGGAGGACATCTGGGACAGCAGAGATTCATTGATCTTATTCTGCGTTTCCCATGGCCCTGGGATCACCTGAATCTCAGGGTATAATCCCGGATTTGCAGACTCAGTAGTAGCAGACCGGGCCTCTGGGCGTCCGCAGTTATTGCAGGACCCCTCCACCAGTGTCCCGTTGCATGTAGTACAGGCAATGGTGGCCACCGCCGCCTTAGCAGCATGCTTCCCAACTGAGGACATCTCCACAGTAAGGGGAATATAAGCCAAAGTTCACAAACAAACCGGGAATCCCGGTGGCTTACCGACCGCAGTAAAGCGGTAGGAGGAAGCGGTGTGTGTGTGTGACCTCCGCGAGTTCCGGTCTCCCTTGTGAGTGCAGACACGCGCTGCCGCCAGATCCCAGCCGGGAAGTGAGGGAGAAGATGGCCGCCGACAGTGAAGACGTGGGCGGAGCCAGGAACACGCGGGAAGAACACACAACACGCCCATCGGTGATGTCACCACAAGGGCTGCTTCCTCCTCCTCCAGGCTGCCTCAGTAATGGAGGTGCCGGAGCCCGCAGCGCGGGAAAAGAGTGTGAAATATCACCACACACACACTCAGACTGCATGTACACACAAAACACCCGCAGTCTACAGCCTCAGCCCCTGTGAAACACAGGGCGGTCAGCCAGGGAGACCCCAGCACAGGGTCACCGCCAGAACCGCGGACCCGAGGGTAACCGCGCGGTCTGAGTGTCATGACACCACAGTGACAGACACTACCCCCAGGCACACAGGAGACACACCAGGTGCCTCAGTGCCGGTCCGGTCTGTAAGCACCTTTAGGGAGGCCTCGGACGGGGGTACAGCACCAGTCCGGAGTGTAAGCACCATTTAGGGAGGCCTCGGACTGGGCTGGCTCCGTCCGGTCTGTAAGCACCATTTAGGGAGGCCTCGGACGGAGCGGAGCTGTGCAAGGCTCCAGGCTCCCCCTTACCAGAGCCTCCATGGAGGGATGGAAAGGAAAGGAGCGCGACAGCGTACCGGGAGAACACAGAAGTGTCCAGGCTAAAAGCCCTCCGGTACCTCCACCAGCGTGTTCCGCAGAGGGTGAGCGGGGAGGCTGTCGGGGGTCCCGAGTGGGACCAATTTACCTTGTCTTCATACGCCATCACGTAAGCTGTGAGAATGCAGTGAAGTGCAAGCAAAGCGTGATCCTCCGAGCACACTAAGTTTAAAACTGAGGATGTCTCCTACGGTGGGGGTTTATAAGCGGAGGAGGCGGTGTCTACAAACTTGTAGTACCTAGTGTGACCTCCGGAGGGCAGAGCCCTAAACCCCATTGTCTGGGTCTCCCATTATGACGACCAGAAAATTTATTTTATTACGCGTTTCGGCTTAACATATAACAAGCCTTCATCAGATATCTGATGAAGGCTTGTTATATGTTAAGCCGAAACGCGTAATAAAAGAAGAAATTATTTTGGAATAATTTGCCATCCCTGTGATCCCTCTGGTAGCGCTTGAATTCAAACCAGAAAATTTTTTTTTTTCCTGCACTTCAACATGAGTCATGTGTGAGAGAGTCAGGGAAAATGAGGAGTAGGGGGTTTGGCTTAAAGGGAACCCGACCTCTACAAATAACCCCCCAGCCTGTTTTAACTTGCCCCTGAACCATAGTAATCCATTTGTAACCATCCCTTTCTGTCCCTAAAGCGCTAGGAGAAAGTTTATAAAAGTAGTTTATTCACCTCTTATTCTGCAGCTTCACATTACATGTGAAGCCGCAAAAGGCGGGTTTATGTGGCTCTCCCCACCGCCGGCGTGCTATACAGCAGAGACATTGCTTGTCCTGCAAGGGGGTGGTAAAGGAGATATGACGCGATTTTCGTCATATCGCCTTGCAGCACAACCACAGTCTCTGCTCTATAGCACGCCCATGCATAATCAACACGCCGGGGGTGGGGAGGGCCACATAAGCCCGCCTTTTGCGGCTTCACACGTAATGTGAAGCTGCAGAATAAGAGGGGAATAAACTACTTTTATAAACTTTCACATAGCGCTTTAGGGACAGAAAGGGATGGTTACAAATGGATTACTATGGTGCATGGACAGGTTAAAACAGGCTCGGGGTCATTTGTAGAGGTCAGGTTCCCTTTAGGGTACCGTTACACGCTTCAAGGTCGTTAAGATATCACCAATGATCTCATGGGCGCGCCGTTGTTACATCTTTTTGACATCGTTGGTGAGATGTCACATGTCTAGATATCGTGGACGACGCACCAATGATGTAGCGAGCAGCCATCGTTCACACAACCCAGCGAACGATACTTGTTCACTGTTGTGAATAGGAGAAGTTAGTAACGACAGTTATCGCGGCGTCACACACAAAAATGCAGCAGTTGGCTGATCGAGGATCGTTTGATTTGAGCACGTTCTCAAATCTGCGATCCAACGATTTATGGTAGTTGTATCTCGGTGTCACACGCAACGACGTCCTAACGATGTCGTTTGAACGACTCCAAACCCGTGGCGTTTCAGCAATATTGTTCACGATCTTGTACCGTGTAACGGGGCCTTTAGAATATGGTGCACAACTTTGGTCTTTGATGTATAAGAAGGACATAGCTGAACTAGAACGCGTGCAGAGAAGAGCCACCAAGTATATTAGAGGACTGGGGGGCCTGTAATACCAAGACAGGTTATTAAACTTGGGGTTATTTAGTTTGCAAAAACCAAAGGCTAAGGCCACGTGCACACGTTGAGTATTTGGTGAATTTACCTCAATATTTGCATCAAAAAATAGTAGTAGAACAATCAGAGGAAAAGTATAATAGAAACACGTCACCACTGCTGCATTTCTGCCCACTTCTGGTTCTACCTTAAAAATACTGGACATATGAACGTGGTCTTAGGGGTGATCTTATTGCTATGAACAAATATATGATGGGACAGTACAGAGACCTTTTTAATGATCTCTTTACTCTTAGGCCTGAGACTGGGACAAGGGGGCATCCTCTACATCTGGAGGAAAGAAGGTTTAATCATAATCACAGACGCGGATTCTTTACTGTAAGAGCGGTGAGACTGTGGACCTCTGTCACATGATGTTGTAAGAACTAACTCACCACTAAAATTCAAGGCGGCCTGGATACCTTTCTTGAAAAATACATTATTGCTGGTTATGGGCAGTAGATTCAGTGTAGAAGCGTTGATCCAGGGAACTAGTCTTGATTGCCGTATGTGGAGTTGGGAAGGAATTTTTTGTCTACCATGGAGCTTAGTGTTTGCAACATGGAATTTGCCTTCCCGAGATAACAGGTTAGGCTTTAGGTTGAACTCGATGGACTTAAAGGGAACCTGTCACCTAGTTTAGATCACCTAACCTGTCACTACCTGTCCCTGCATCCCTAACCATCCCTGTCTGATCTAATTGTAAACTATAAAATGTTGAAAAAAAGGAATTTATACACTTACATTTTTCTTGTTCTGAGGGCGTTCCTAGACGGGTGGCCGACAAAGACAGCAATGCAGAATTCCCATTACTAACAATAGGAGGAGGAATGCGACCCCAATGACACATCTAAAGCAGGCACATGTATAGTGATACATTGACTAGTTCTAGCAATTCATATGCAGAAACTGTCAGAAATGCATTGAAATTCATGATGTTCAGGCTGTATACTGTATTTATACAGCCCAGGTCCATGCCAGTATGACATGTGGGCTGTGCTGTAGCGTTATACCCAGTTTTGATCTTTTTATAATACTTTTCACACTTTTATAGCAAAAAAAATAATTAAAAACAGAAAAAGAAGGTCTGACCTGTGTAGTAATAAAGCGGTCTATAGAAGACTGGATTGAAAGCTGTAGAGCAATGTGCTGGTGGAGTGGGCACAGAAACGTGCCATGTTATTTATTACATGTACATTACATGGCAGTGCAGCTGGATTGTACCTAGCACTGCAGTATTGGGGCCCGAACTGTCTGTAGTGCCAGGCTCTAGTTTCTAGTACAGAGGATAAAAACTTCCATATGGAAGTGCACAACCTGAAAAGGTAACACGTCAGCTGAAAATTTCCATTATTACAATGATGATCAGACATACCTTCACACATTACCTAAAACCCCCATCATCCGCAAGGTCTGTTTACTGTACATACTCTTAATATAAAGACAGCACCATGATGTAATAGTAAGTTCTCTTCTGAAATACAATCCAGCAATATCCTGCCAAGTCAGCTGGATACAACCTAGCACATGCCCAGTAAGACTTTGTGGACGGGATAAAACAGACAGAGTAAGACATGACGTGTTGTCCTTTACAGCATCCAGCACATCCTCTAGACACAACCACAGAAGAACCAGACTGTACAATGAGGACAACACATTGAGACCAAGACGACTATAAATGAAACATCAAGATGTTTCAGGATACAATCACTGTGCCTGAATGGCTCCTGCCGCTGAGAAACTGGAAGATCCCTTAAAGGGAACCTGACCCCTCCAAATTGGTCCCCAGCCTCTAAAAACCTGTCCCTGCACCTTCCTATAAGGTTTAAAGCTATCCCTCTCTTTCCCTATAGCGATTCTGTAATGTGGAATAATCACATTTATTACCTTGCAAATCTGTGGCTTCTGAATCCCCGAGTCGTCACAGTGGGTGTTCCCTCTGGCTCCTTATCACCACCTCCACTGTTTTTCATGCTCCAATGGGCGTGAAAATGAATGTTGATGATCCTGTGCCGCATCGCTGGGCGGGCTTAGCCGGAATGACGCAATTCGCATCATGTCCGGCGCTGTGACGTCGATACACCCTTTGGGTGTATGTATGGACCTCACTGCACATTGCGCATGCTTGAGGTGTTATTTACAACTCACGCACGATGCGCAGCGTGAGGTGTATCGACGTCACTTGATTTGCGTCATTCCGGCTAAGGCTGCTTTCACACAGCATTTTTGTGCTGTCCGAGGGGGATCAGACTGCACCCCTCGGACACCAACGGATCCAAAGTGATGACTGCAATCGGATGCCAAATAGGCATCAGATTCCGATATTTAGCAGCATCCGTTTGGATCCTCTCTCCTATCCCTGCTCCTCCTGTCATCTCGTCCCCTCCTCTCTCCCTCCTGTCACCTTTCTCCTCTGTCTACCCTCTTTGTCCCCTCTGTCTCCCCTCTTTGTCCTCCTGTTGGACCCCTCTTTGTCCCCTCTTTGTTCCCCTCTTTAGACCCCCTGTTTGCCCCCCTCTTTGCAGAGCTTAAAAAATAAAAAAATCATTATTCTCACCTCTCCACGACACCCGCGGTGCTTCCAGCTTCTCTTCTGATCAACAGGACCTGGCGTGATGTCACAGTCACATGACCGGTTACCGCGGTAACCGGTCATGTGACTGCACTGTGACGTCAGGCCAGGTCCTAGAAGCACAGAGCGCAGGAGGCATCGCTGGATCGTGGAGAGGTGAGCATAATGATTTTTTTATGTTTAACCCTTTTATTTCACTGGATATCACTTCTGCAATGTATGAATATACATTGCAGAAGTGATATTAGATGGCACACAGCGATCGGGTCCGAGGAGACATCAGGAGTTTCCTCGGATCCGCGCTCCATAGGCCCCATGTTATTTGGCGCGGATCAGGTCGGATCCAATTCGGTCCGATTTGACCCGCTGTGCCAAAAATCGCAGCAGGCTGCGATTTTGGGCACGGCAAAAAAATCGGCCAGAATCGGATCCGACAAAAATCGGATGCCAATAAGGCCAAATCCGATGTGATCCGTGCCCATAGGATAATATGGGGCCAAAATCTGATCCGTGGCTGTCCGTTTTACAACGGACAGCCACGGATCACAGAAAATCGCTGTGTGAAAGCACCCTAAGCCCGCCCAGTGATCCGACACAGGATCATCAACATTCATTTTCACGCCCATTGGAGCGTGAAAAACAACAGTGGAGGCGGCGATAAGGAGCCAGAGGGAACACCATCTGTGACTCCTCGGGGATTCAGAAGCCGCAGATTTTCAAGGTTATAAATGTGATTATTCCACGTTACAGAATTTACTATAGGGAAAGAGAGGGATAGCTTGAAACCTTATAGGAAGGTGCAGAGACAGGTTTTTAGAGGCTGGGGACCGATTTGGAGGGGTCAGGTTCCCTTTAAGGGATCTTCCAGTTTCTCAGAGGCAGGAGCCATTCAGGCACAGTGATTGTATCCTGAAACTTCTTGATGTTTCATTTATAGTCGTCTTGGTCTCAAATGTGTCGTCCTCATTGTACAGTCTGGTTCTTCTGTGGTTGTGTCTAGAGGATGTGCTGGATGCTGTAAAGGACAACACATCATGTCTTACTCAGGCAGGTTTTTAGAGGCTGGGAACCGATTTGGAGGGGTCAGGTTCCCTTTAAAATAACAAGCAGAGCTCTGCTGCCTGCACAATACACACATACTGCACTATAATACACACATAGTACAATCTATACATAATACAAGTGCCCAATACACACATCCCAAATTACAATCTGTAACATCACAATACACACATACTATAGTACAGGGGTCTCAAACTCAGCTGGGTTGGTGGGCCGCACATAGAGAAACATTTATAGCGGGGGGCCGCATCCCTTGTAGGACTAAGTGATATTTTTAGTAATACCAGAATTTTTTTTTTGCTCAATGTAGTAAAGTACAAATCCTGATCCCTTTCTTGTAGTAATGTCCCCATCCTGTAGTAATGTCCTTTTCTACTGATGTCCCCCATCCTGATCCCCTTTTCTAGTGATGTCCCCCATCCTGATCCCTTTTTCTAGTGATGATCCCTATCCTGATTCCTTTTTATAGTGATGTCCACTATCCTGATCCCTTTTTCCAGTGATGTCCCCCATCGATCATGATCCCCTTTTGTAGTGATGTCCCCTTACTGATCTCCTTTTCTAGTGATGTCCCCCATCCTGATCCCCTTTTCTAGTGATGTTCCCCTTCCTGATTTTCTTTTCTAGTGATGTCCCCCATGTCATTCCCCCTTAGTAGTGATGTCCCCCATCCTGATCCCTTTTTCTAGTGATGATCCCTATCCTGATTCCTTTTTATAGTGATGTCCACTATCCTGATCCCTTTTTCCAGTGATGTCCCCCATCGATCATGATCCCCTTTTGTAGTGATGTCCCCTTACTGATCTCCTTTTCTAGTGATGTCCCCCATCCTGATCCCTTTTCTAGTGATGTTCCCCTTCCTGATTTTCTTTTCTAGTGATGTCCCCCATGTCATTCCCCTTAGTAGTGATGTCCCCATCTTGATCCCCTTTAGTGATGATGTCCCCATCCTGATCCCCTTTTATAGTGATGTCCCCCATCTTGATCTACTATTATAGTGATTCCCCCCATCCTGTTTTACCTTCTTTTTACACACTCAAATACACATTCTATCACACTCACACACAAACCCACACACACACATACTCTCACACACACTCACACACATCCTCATACACACTCTTACACTCACACTCATACACACACTGAAACTCGCACACACTTATACACATATCCTTACTCACCCTCACACACACACACCCTCTTACACACACTCACACTTTTCTCCCTTTAATGATGCATCGCTCCAGTGCAGGGGGCCGCCACAGTCCCCGCTGTGCTGGCTTCCGACTCCGCTGTGCTATGACTTCCTCCAGTCGCCGCTCAGACAAGCTCTGTTGCTCATCAAGATCAATGCAATCTGCCAGTCAGAAGCCCGCAGGTGACATCATATTCTGCCGTCAGCTGCGGGCCTCTCATTGGCTGGCAGCTTGCATTGATCTTGCTGAGTGGCAGAGCTTGTTAGTGCTGCGAACAGAAGTCATCACACACCAGGGACTGCAGTGGCCCCCTGCACTGGAGCAATGCATCAGTAAGTTATCCAAGGTGCCGCGGGCCGCATAGTGAAGCCCCAGGGGCCGCATGCGGCCCCCGGGCCGCGAGTTTGAGACCCCTGCTATAGTACAATATATAGATAATACATGTGCACAGTACACACATACTGTACTATAATACATAACACACATGCACAATACACATAGTACAATATATACATAATACACATGCTCAATATAAACATCCCACAGTACAATTTGTAACATCACAATACATACATACTATATAGTACAATATATACTTAATACATGTGAAATCCCATCTCTTCAGAACAGCCTACAACCTGCAATGACCACAGTGCCACCTCACCACCATCGGACCCGGCGCTCTACCACCATCAGAGCAGACCCAACCTACTGTCTCCCTCCCCATTGCCCTGTAGAATGTAAGCCCACAAGGGCAGGGTCCTCTCCCCTCTGTACCAGTCTGTCACTGTTAGTTTGTTCATTGTATTTTTAACTTGTTTGTAAGTAACCCTTCTCATGTACAGCACCATGGAATCAATGGTGCTCTATAAATAAATAATGTACACAATACACACACTGTACTATGATATAAACATAATACATGTGCACAATACACACTGTACTATAATACATAACACACATGCACAATAGTATAATACATGTGTACAATATATACATAATAAATGTGCACAATACACACTGTACTATATATAATACATAACACATGCACAATACACAGTACAATATATACATAATACATGTGCACAATACACACTGTACTATATATTATTACATAACATGCACATACACAGTTCATTATTAACTAATAATGTGACAATACACAGTCACTAGCATACATAATACATGTGGCACATCCCAACTGTACTATACATAACACACATGCCACATTACAAGTACAATCTATACGATACATGTGCACACCCACAGTGACATGTGTACACCACTTACTACGAGTACATATACACAAATGTGCACAATCCACAGTACAATATGTAACCACATACTACGTACAATATACACATAACATGTGCACATCCGCACAGTAAATAGTAACACACATACTACAGTACAATACACATAATACATGTGCACAATCACACATCCAAGTACATGTGTAACACAATACTACAGTCAATCTATACATAATACATGTGCACAATCCACACAGTACATGTGTAACAACATAGTACAGTACATCTATACATACATGTGCACAATACACAGTACAATCTATACATAATACATGTGCACAATCCACACAGTACAATTGTAACACACATACTACAGTACAATATACACATATACATGTGCACAATCCACACAGTACAATATGTAACACACATACTACAGTACAATATACACAATACATGTGCACAATCCCACAGTACAATGTGTAACACACATACTACAGTACAATATACACAATACATGTGCACAATCCACAGTACAATATGTAACACACATACTACAGTACAATCCATACATAATACATGTGCACAATCCACACAGTACAATGTGAACACACATCCTACAGTACATCTATACATAACACACATACAAGTCACAATCCCACAGTACAATATGTAACACACATCCTACAGTACAATTATACATAACACATTGCACAATCACATATCCCACAGTACAATGTGTAACACATACTACAGTACAATCTATACATAATACATGTGCACAATCCACATATCCCACAGTACAATTATCTAACACACATCCTACAGTACAATCCATACATAATACATGTGCACAATCCACTATCCACGTACAATGTGTAACACACATACTACAGTACAATATACACATAATACATGTGCACAATCCACACATCCCACAGTACAATGTGTAACACACATACTACAGTACAATTATACATAATACATGTGCACAATCCACACAGTACAATGTGTAACACACATACTACAGTACAATTATACAAATACATGTGCACAATCCACACAGTACAATGTCGAACACACATCCTACAGTACAATCTATACATAACACACATGCACAATCCACACATCCCACAGTACAATATGTAACACACATCCTACAGTACAATCTATACATAACACACATGCACAATCTACATATCACAGTACAATGTGTAACACAACTACAGTACTCTATAAATAATGTCAAACACATTCCCAGTACAATTACATAACAACATCTACTACATCATAATATACATGTGCACAATCCACATATCCCACAGTACAATGTGTAACACATACTACAGTACAATCTATACATAATACATGTGCACAATCCACATCCACAGTACAATGTGTAACACACATACTACAGTACAATTATACATAATACAGTGCACAATCACAAGTACATGTAACAACATCCTACAGTACAATCTATACATAATACATGTGCACAATCCCACAGTACATGTGTAACACACTACTAGTACAATGTATACATATACATGTGCACAATCCACAGTACAATTAAACAAACTACAGTACAATAGTACACAATACATGGCACATATCCACACAGTACAATGTGTAACACACATACTCATAGTACAATCTATACATAATACATGTGACAATCACACAGTACAATGTGTACACAATCCTATAGTACAATGTGTACCACACATACTCCAGTACATTTAGGCACATATATGACACACAATAGAACAGCTGGTAGCTGCACGTGTAGTATAGCTCCGGCCGCCAGGAGGCGCAGTGCTCCGGGGGCTGCACACTGCCCTGTATCCCCTCCAGCCCAGGCTGTAGACGGCAGTTATCCCGCCCGCCCGCCGTCTGTAGAGCCGCGGGCCCAGTGTAGGCCTCACCCCACGTCTCCCCCCTTCCCGCCGGCCGCACTCACCATCCCGAGCCGTGCCCATCAGCTGGTCCAGCAGGGCCCTCATCTGCGCCTGAGCCGACATGATTGCTTCACAGCGGCTCTGCCTGCCCGGGCACACTGCTCTGTCCTCCCGCTGACGACTATCCTCCCACAGCACAGTCAGGCGGCCCTCGGCGGAGGATTGTGGGAAAATGGAGGGACCGGAAGTAGGAATGCCCTAACCTTTACTGGCTCCGTGCAGCAAAGCCTTGCCAGCACTTTAGTTCCGCCCTGCGCCGTGTGCGGAGGAGACAGTTGAACTTTCTACAGGGAGGTGAGTGATGGCGGAGAGCGGCGGGGGGACAAGGGGACAGCAGGCAGGGAGGAGAGACCACACAGGGTGGTATATAGTCACTGGGCATGCGGGGCTCACTGTATAGCCCTGGGCAGGCAGGGCATGCTGGGAGTTGTAGTGTTACAGCAGATTATATGAGGTATTAACACTCTCAGGGCAGGAGGCAGGAAGTGCAGGGGCTGCGGCCTCACATTGCGGCACTGCTGCAAAAGTGGGGGACACTGGGGTGCTGAGCTCTGCTACATCTCACATAGACCTTACACGTGTGGGCCCGCTCATACCTCATACATTGGATTCTCATGGAGTCTCTGTATTCAGTGTGATTTATCTGTCACCAATACAATGTGATCTTTTAGTAGAATTGACTTAGTGTTCCACATGGGTAAAGGCCCCGTCACACACTACCATATCGCTAACATGTCACGGGTTTTCAGTCGTTCTAACGATGTCGTCATGTGACATGTACATCCGATCACAATAATCGGGCAGATCATTCATCGGAGGTCGGTGAAGACAAACCAGACATGATTGTCCGTCCAACCTGCAGCATGGTGTGTGTGGACACCTGATAAACGATGTCGTTAGCGACCTCACCTATTGAGAAGTGAAGGACGTAGGCGAGCTAATGACCACAAGTATCGTTTGCTTGTCGCAGAATCGTTGCTGCGTCGTTAACGAGATCTGTACATGTGACATTTCACTAACGATCATTGAACGTCGTTCATTCGATGTAGGTCAAGGCCCCGTCTCGCGATTCAATAGTCGAACGATCCGACTTGACCTAGATTGCTTAAACAATGTCAATGATCATTAGTGAAATGTCACATGTACAGATATCGTTAACGACGCAGCAACAATTCCACAACAAGCAAACGATACTTGTGGTCATTAGCTCGCCTACGTCCTTCACTTCTCAATAGGTGAGGTCGCTAACGACATCTTTATCAAGGTGTCACACACACCCATGCTGCAGGTAGAAAGAACGCTCATCGTTTGGTTTCAGGTCTGGTTCATAAACCTCCCATAAATTATCTGCTCGATTATCGTTGATCAGATGTACATGTCACACTGAACAACGTCGTTAGAACGACTGAAAACCCCTGAATTTTAACGATATCGTTAACTATATCCTAGTGTGTGACGGGGCCTTTAGGGTCCCGTTACATGTAGCAACGCACCAACGATCCGACCTGGCCAGGATCACTGTTGCGTTGCTACGTGGTTGCTGGTGAGATGCCATACAGGCAGACTTACCAGTGATGACCAAGCGATGCGCCGACGGTCGTTGGGATCTGTCAGGTTCTCGGCCGGACAATGGGGACCGCTGGTCGTTCCCCCTGTCACACACAGCGATCCAGCGGGAGATCGCCGATCAAAAAATGGTTCAGACCATTCGTTAACGATCAACCATTCTGCTATCCCTGCTTACACTGGTGCACTTTACCATTTCACCCCATTATTATTGTTGTTATATTTACACTGGTGTACTTTACCATTTCACCCCATTATTATCGTTGTTATAATTACACTGGTGCACTTTACTATTTCACCCCATTATTATCGTTGTTATTACACAGGTGCACTTTACCATTTCACCCCATTATTATTGTTGTTATATTTACACTGGTGTACTTTACCATTTCACCCCATTATTATCGTTGTTATAATTACACTGGTGCACTTTACCATTTCACCCCATTATTATTGTTGTTATAATTACACTGGTGCACTTTACCATTTCACCCCATTATTATCGTTGTTATATTTACAGTGGAGCACTTTACCATTTCACCCCATTATTATTGTTGTTATATTACACTGGTGTACTTTACCATTTCACCCCATTATTATTGTTGTTATATTTACACTGGTGCACTTACCCATTTCACCCCATTATTATTGTTGTTATAATTACACTGGTGTACTTTACCATTTCACCCCATTATTATTGTTGTTATAATTACACTGGTGCACTTTACCATTTCACCCCATTATTATTGTTGTTATTATTACACTGGTGCACATTACCATTTCACCCCATTATTATTGTTGTTATATTTACACTGGTGCACTTTACCATTTCACCCCATTATTATTGTTGTTATATTTACACTGGTGTACTTTACCATTTCACCCCATTATTATCGTTGTTATATTTACACTGGTGTACTTTACCATTTCACCCCATTATTATTGTTGTTATATTTACACTGGTGTACTTTACCATTTCACCCCATTATTATCGTTGTTATAATTACACTGGTGTACTTTACCATTTCACCCCATTATTATTGTTGTTATATTTACACTGGTGCACTTTACCATTTCACCCCATTATTATTGTTGTTATATTTACAGTGGAGCACTTTACCATTTCACCCCATTATTATTGTTGTTATAATTACACTGGTGCACTTTACCATTTCACCCCATTATTATCGTTGTTATAATTACACTGGTGCACATTACCATTTCACCCCATTATTATTGTTGTTATAATTACACTGGTGCACTTTACCATTTCACCCCATTATTATTGTTGTTATATTTACAGTGGAGCACTTTACCATTTCACCCCATTATTATTGTTGTTATAATTACACTGGTGTACTTTACCATTTCACCCCATTATTATTGTTGTTATATTTACACTGGTGCACTTACCCATTTCACCCCATTATTATTGTTGTTATAATTACACTGGTGTACTTTACCATTTCACCCCATTATTATTGTTGTTATAATTACACTGGTGTACTTTACCATTTCACCCCATTATTATTGTTGTTATATTTACACTGATGCACTTACCCATTTCACCCCATTATTATTGTTGTTTTATTTACACTGGTGCACTTTACCATTTCACCCCATTATTATTGTTGTTATATTTACACTGGTGCACATTACCATTTCACCCCATTATTATTGTTGTTATTATTACACTGGTGCACATTACCATTTCACCCCATTATTATTGTTGTTATATTTACACTGGTGCACTTTACCATTTCACCCCATTATTATTGTTGTTATTATTACACTGGTGTACTTTACCATTTCACCCCATTATTATTGTTGTTATAATTACAGTGGAGCACTTTACCATTTCACCCCATTATTATTGTTGTTATAATTACACTGGTGTACTTTATCATTTCACCCCATTATTATTGTTGTTATATTTACACTGGTGCACTTACCATTTCACCCCATTATTATTGTTGTTATAATTACACTGGTGCACATTACCATTTCACCCCATTATTATTGTTGTTATATTTACACTGGTGCACTTACCCATTTCACCCCATTATTATTGTTGTTATAATTACACTGGTGCACATTACCATTTCACCCCATTATTATTGTTGTTATAATTACACTGGTGTACTTTACCATTTCACCCCATTATTATTGTTGTTATAATTACACTGGTGTACTTACCCATTTCACCCCATTATTATTGTTGTTATATTTACACTGGTGCACATTACCATTTCACCCCATTATTATTGTTGTTATATTTACACTGGTGCACTTACCATTTCACCCCATTATTATTGTTGTTATAATTACACTGGTGTACTTTACCATTTCACCCCATTATTATTGTTGTATTTACACTGGCGCGCCTGCTCCAGATTACCTGCCTTACTGTAATCAGCCGATGTGGGGACACACCCCTATGGCAAGGTGAATGGTTATCAGGTTCTTCATAGATTTCTAGGAGGAGCATCACATCACTGGGTTAGAAGAAAATCTGATCCAGGACTGTACTTCATTAGCTATTTACTAAAATAACCATGTCAGGAGAGTGGACAGGTCCTTTGGAATAGTTACTTTGCGGGTATGGTTGAAAAAACAAACCATACGTTATATGTATCAGGTTGAACCAGAAATAAGTCACAAGGAAGGTGGATCTGCTGCGGATGTCAAATACAAACTGCATACTTTAAGGAGATCTTAGACCTGATGAGATTGGTGTGCTTACTTTGAAAATCTCTGTCAAGATGGATCTTAAATGCTTAGAATTAAAAGAGCTCTTTAGGAGTCTGGCTAGTGTTTTTCTAACAAAATGCTAATTTTAAATATCAGAATGGAAGACTTTCAAATACAATTACAGTATTGTCATCCTGACCTAGATCTCCAAGGCAGGTTCACCAGTCTCATCAGGTCTTTGACATCTGTTTAATAATGTATGTAGTTTGTATTAAATCCAGTGACAGATCTGTTAATGTGTATCTTCAATCATGTCAGATATTTACAGTGTTAATAGGAGAAGCCTCTTTGCTGTATGCACATCATTTGTAAATCCTCATAGCTGTAGGTGACACTTTGGTGTTCTGTACCCACTGTAAGCCTAAACCTCTGCTCAGGTATGGGTGACAAGGAGCTGACATGTGCAATCAGCTGCATTGTAGGAGAAAACGAACTAAGCAGGCTGGCACAGGTTGTCACCATGCAGAGGCACAAGCCAGGAGTATGGTACTGTATATTGCTAACAGGTTCTCCTAGTAAGTACCATTACATGTAGAAAAGGCAAGCACAATAGGGTTTTATTTGTGGAGATGATGAAAGTAATCAGAAGCAAAGACTTGCTCACCTGGAGGGGTTGTGTATGGGCGGCTTCACACTGCGGTCAGGTCTGGTCCGGGGCTGTCAGGGGTGAAGCTGACAGCCCCGGACCGGATCAGCACACAGAACTGGAGGGCTAATATGCCCTCCGGTCCAGTGTGCAGCCTGCCGCAGCTGCCACTGCTGATGATTCAAGACCGCGGCTCGCAGGGAGCTAGCCGTGGCCCTGAATTACAACAGCGGCGTGCAGTCGCAGGTGTCCGGTTTCCGGATCGGGGCAATCCGGCCCCATAGGCTCCCATGTTAAGGGAGCACCGGATTGCCCCGGAGGGATCCGGGGGAAACCGGGAGACACCAATTCCCACTTCTCCTGGATTCTTCCAGCGAGATGGAAGCTGGATGGCAGATAGCTGCCATCCAGCCCCATAGGATACTATGGGGCCAAAATCCGGTCCGGGGCTGTCACCCCTGACAGCCCGGACCGCATCTGACTGCAGTGTGAAGGCACCCTAAGACATAACTACTGGAATGGCATGATCCGGCTGCAGCAGCAATGCAGACAATGGACTGAGAAGGGATGAAAACCACGCTGCTCTTATAAAAAGATGGACGTAAGATCCTGAGAAAGTGATTGACCTAAAGGCCCAGTTACACACACAGATAATTGTGCAGAGATTGTTCGCAGATCTCTGGTTGCAGTGAAATCATGGACGCAATCTTTCATTTTGTGGCCATGTGCAAGTGGAACAATGTGTCCATGATTTCACTGCAACCAGAGATCTGCCAACAATCTCTGCACAATTATCTGTGTGTGTGACGTGGCCCTAAGGCGGCCGTCACACGGTTCAATTTCCTGCACGATATCGTTTAAGCGATCTGCTTTTTGATCACTTAAGCGATATCGTTTGTGCATCGCTGCGTGCAATCAAGCGATTTTACAATGTAAAATCGCTTGATCGTGACATCGCAGATACGAGAGCCGGAGCTCATATCAAGCGATAATCGCTTGTTCAATCTGCTTCATCGTGGTGTGTGACACCACGATAAACGATCTCCCAGCGGCAGAGCCTATGCTGGGAGATGGTATCTATGGTAAACGTCGGGTTACTAAGCGCCGCGCGGCGTGTAGTAACCCGATGTGTAGCATAGTTACCAGCGATCTCGCTGGTCCACATCGCTGGTGAGTCTGTGTGACATCTCACCAGCGATGTGAATGATATTGTTAGCGATCGCACGTGCACGTGATCGCTAACAATATCGCTCACGATATTGCAGCGTGTGACGGCCGCCTAAGAAGGAGTATGCGCTCTGAAACATCTTGAATAAAGTCACTTTCCCAGGATCCTGCGTCCATCTTATAAGGTCAATATAAGGGAGTTATCTGCTGTGACACTAAACACTATGTGCACTTAAATGAGTGCCAGCAGTGGCTAAACTGCACAGCTAATACAGACAATGTGAATAGGGGTATAGCAATCAGTGCTCTAGATTCAATGCAAAGTGGAAGTCTTAGCTTCAGCAGTAGCTACTGCGGAGTGCCCGGAAACCAGCGACAAGGTGCTTCCGTTTTTCCGGGTCCTAACGCTATGACTGATGGTGATATGTGAGATGCTGGGTTTATATGCCTCTATTCTGATTAAAAACAAGAAAAGTATGTGTTGGACTCAGACAAAATGGAGACCTCAGCTGATCACAGGGCGGGGGAAGGGGGATAAGGAGGGCGCTCAGTCATAAAAAATACAATTGTAACTAAATAATATGAATGACTGGCATCAACCTCTAAGTGTAGGTGCAAGCAGAAAAAATACATTCAATATAAGGGAGTTATCTGCTGCGACACTAAACACTATGTGCACTTAAATGAGTGCCAGCAGTGGCTAAACTGCACAGCTAATACAGACAATATGAATAGGGGTATAGCAATCACTGCTCTAGATTCAATGCAAAGTGGAAGTCTTAGCTTCAACAGTAGCTACTGCGGAGTGCCCGGAAACCAGCGACAAGGTGCTTCCGTTTTTCCGGGTCCTAACGCTATGACTGATGGTGATATGTGAGATGCTGGGTTTATATGCCTCTATTCTGATTAAAAACAAGAAAAGTATGTGTTGGACTCAGACAAAATGGAGACCTCAGCTGATCACAGGGCGGGGGAAGGGGGATAAGGAGGGCGCTCAGTCATAAAAAATACAATTGTAACTACTGTATATACTCGTGTATAAGCCGACTTTTTCAGCCCAAAAATTGGGCTGAAAAGTCCCCCCTCGGCTTATACACGAGTATATACATGTGTGTGCTGAGTGTGATGGGGACGGGGGCACTGACTGGGGGCAGGAGGAGGCAGGAGGGGGCTGCAGTGACACCGCGCGGTCACGTGGGCCCGCCTCATTGATATGCACGCATCCCCCTGTCCATCCCCGGCAAGGGGATGCAGTGCATATTGCCGGACACAGCCCCTGGCGGCCCCCGGCAGTGGTATACAGCCCCCCCACCTAGTACCGGGCCCCCATGCTGCGGCACAGCATACAGTAGTTCATACACTACCATCTCTCCCTGCAGCGCGCGGCTCCTCCATGTCCCAGCCGGCATCTTCCTGTAGTGTCATGTGACTGGCGCGTCCGCTCGTCACATGACACTACAGCAACAAGCCGGGCGGGAGATGGAGGAAGCGCGCGCTGCAGGAGATGGTAATGTATGAGCTACTATATGCTGTGCCGCAGCATGGGGGCCCGGTACTAGGCGGGGGGGCTGTATACCACTGCCGGGGGCCATCGGGGACCATGTATACCGCTGCTGAGGGGCCCTGTATACCACTGCTGAGGGGCCCTGTATATCACACTGCTGGGGGCTGCTGTATACACCTGTGCTGGGGGCTGCTGTATACACCTGTGCTGGGGGCTGCTATATACACCTGTGCTGGGGGCTGCTGTATACACCTGTGCTGGGGGCTGCTGTATACACCTGTGCTGGGGGCTGCTGTATACACCTGTGCTGGGGGCTGCTGTATACCGCAATTTTGGGGGCTGTATACCTGTGCTGGGGTCCACCCTCGGCTTATACGCGAGTCAGTAGGTTTTCCCAGGTTTTGGGGGCAAAAGTAGGGGGGTCGGCTTATACACGGGTCGGCTTATACACGAGTATATACGGTAAATAATATGAATGACTGGCATCAACCTCTAAGTGTAGGTGCAAGCTACCCCAGCCCTGTGACCAGCTGAGGTCTCCATTTTGTCTGAGTCCAACACATACTTTTCTTGTTTTTAATCAGAATAGAGGCATATAAACCCAGCATCTCACATATCACCATCAGTCATAGCGTTAGGACCCGGAAAAAACGGAAGCACCTTGTCGCTGGTTTCCGGGCACTCCGCAGTAGCTACTGCTGAAGCTAAGCCTTCCACTTTGCATTGAATCTAGAGCAGTGATTGCTATACCCCTATTCACATTGTCTGTATTAGCTGTGCAGTTTAGCCACTGCTGGCACTCATTTAAGTGCACATAGTGTTTAGTGTCGCAGCAGATAACTCCCTTATATTGAATGTATTTTTTCTGCTTGCACCTACACTTAGAGGTTGATGCCAGTCATTCATATTATTTAGTTACATCTTATAAGGTCAGCACAGTTTTTAACCCTTTTCATTCCATTGCATTAGTAAGTGCCGTGGCATAGTAGATTTTAGTTGTAATCAGAGGCACACATTACATACCCTGACAAAGTTATACCAATGTCATGAAGGATCTGCTGACCGAGCCTGCCATGAAGTGCTGACAGCGCACAGACAATGCTCCTGCACTAAAGGTATATATAATCCATAACTTTAGAATACAACCCCAGGATTTCATTATAATTCCTTTTCCTTTTCAGAAGGCATTTGTGCCGTGTGCGGCTATCATGGACAACAAGGAAGCAGAGGGAGAAAACCACCCATTAAAAAATAATGAGGCAGTGACTGTAGAGAATAACGACGCGAGTGGTGAAAAGGATGTTTGCATTAAAAAGCAGAGCGGGCTGTCCCGCATGTCAAGGATTCGCACGGCCTTGTTTTTCGGATCCTTGTTTCTTTGTCTTACTGTGGTGTTTGCCTTTTCCTTTATAATTCCCTGCCCCGTGAGACCTATATCTCAGAGGACCTGGAGCTTATATTATAACAACTCTGGTAAGTTTGATGGGAAGAAACATTTTAATGAATTATTTGCACGAGTGACATATACTGTGTGTTCCCCAAATTCAACATGACTTTAGGGAATGTAAGGAGATGACAACCTGAATGTTCTCAGGATATCCTGCGCAGTCTGGGTGCAGGGTAAATTGGCAATACACACTGAAATCAATTGACTTCTTGGTCCAGTAGAGGCATAGTCACTCTCTGTAGCCAATGTCGGCTTTTTGTATTAAAGTTTTACCAAGTTCACAATTTATTCCTTATTCACAGAACAGAAGAATACTTACTGATCACCTTTTGGGTCCGATTGCTGATATATCCAACATGCCCATATCTTGATTAGAGCGGGGTGCACATGCTCAGCCTCAGTGCCGTAAAGAGCTCAGCCTTCACCAGCAATCCTATAGACAAAGGGAAAGTAGGGCTCACCACTGCCGTACCATGTCATGTTGGAGACCAAATATCCGCTAGCCTTGCGGGGACAATTTTCCATTGGTGACAACATGTAGTCCAGAGCGAATACAAAAAAACTATAAGGAAAAAAGGGCACTCCCAGTCACCGGTTTGATAAAACAGATTCTGCTTTATTGTATCTTCATTCTAAATAATGGTACAGGTCATATTGCTGCATTACAACTGACATGTTTCTGATGTTTCACACATAAAGATGTCGTAGTATGATCATGTTTCTCATATAAGCATTTGACTTGGCATTTATTAATAATCATACTAATGATGTAACATCAGAAACATGTCAGTTGCTATGCATGCAATATGACCTGCACCATTTTTTAAAATGAAGAAACAATAACGCAATAATCTATTGTATCAAGCCGGTGACTTTGAGTGCCCTATTTTCCGTACAAATGGTTTTGTATTCAATCCTGTAGACCGTTAATGTAACAGAAGCCAAAGCAAGTATAAAGGATATAGTGGCGATTCCCATATTGATTAAAATCTTCATCTTTATTAAACAAAATTAAAATATCATAGTGGTTGGATTATTGTCTCAACATGTTTCTGGCAATTATACCCTTAATCACTGAGATCAGTGAGTCACTTTTCTCTTTGTTTACCGCCAAGCATGTACATAGCAGGAGATAGCAGTATATATATATGTATATAGGAGTATATATATATATATGTATATATCTGTATATAGCAGGAGTATATATATATGTATATAGCAGGAGATGAAAACTGTACAGAGAGACTTAAAGGGGAAAATTAAAATTGCCCGTGAAGCATTCAGAATTAAATTGGAAAATAAATTGTCACACAACAACTCCAGAGAAGTGTGGGCGGGAATGAAGCTATTGACTGGGTTTAAGGCAAGGTCAGATCAGGGGGGTGGGGGGCTGATCATGGCTAATGAAATGAATGAGTTTTTCAACAGATTCAATGATAAATGTGCAATGTCAACAGGGGAGAAGGCCGGGGAGCGACAAGCAATATCAACTGGGGGGAGGAAGGTAGAGACTTTCTTGATCTCAGAAAATGATGTGAGGGAACAGTTTAGTAAGCTGGTCATTGGTAAAGCATCAGGGTCTGATGGTATCTGTCCACGTGTCCTCAGAGTGTGTGCAAATCAGTTGTGCACTGTCTTCCAGCACCTGTTTAACTGGAGCTTACAATCACAGAGAGTACCAGTTCTATGGAAGACTTCTTGCCTGGTGCCGGTTCCCAAGACTACATTCCCGAGCTCCCATAACGACTATAGACCGGTGGCCTTAACATCGCATGCGATGAAGTCCTTGGAGACCATTGTACTTGCCTACTTGTGTCCGAGGGTGTCTGCTTTTACGGACCCCCTTCAGTTTGCGTATCGGCAGAGTCTGGGGGTGGACGATGCTGTAGCGTATCTGCTGCAAACAGTACATTCCTTTTTGGACAATGATGGAACCACTGTGCGTGCCATGTTCTTCGATTTCTCCAGTGCATTCAATACCTTACAGCCACTATTATTACGTAAAAAGCTGATTGAAATGGCGGTTGATGAGGGACTAGTGAATTGGATCATTGATTACCTGTCGGACAGGCCACAGTTCGTAAGGTTGGGGCGGCCGTATCGGATAGTGTTCGGAGCAGTGTTGGAGCCCCTCAGGGAACGGTGCTGTCGCCATTCCTTTTTACGTTATACACAGCTGATTTTCAGTATAAATCAGACCTTTGTCACCTTCAGAAGTACTCTGATGACTCGGTGATAGTCGGAGGTATTGAGAGAGGCCGGGGGGAGGAGGAATACAGAAGGGTGGTCTCGGACTTTGTTGACTGGTGCCAGGCTAACCATTTAGAACTCAACGTAAAGAAAACCAGGGAGTTGGTGTTGAGTTATGGAAGGTGCAGGAAGGATTGCTTACCTATCACTATTGATGGTCAGGATGTGGAGATGGTGGAGAATTTCAAATATTTGGGGGTTCACCTGGACAGCAAGCTTGATTGGAGGTGCCATATGGAGAAGGTTTGCAAGAAAGGGATGAGTAGACTTTACTTCCTAAGGAAATTAAGGTCGTTTAATGTGTGTAGCAAAATGCTTGAAATGTTCTACCAATCTATTGTGGCGAGTGCAATCTTTGCTGCAATAATATATGCTGGGGTAGTAGTGTGCGCACAGCTGACGCTAATAAGCTGAATAAACTTATCAAGAAGGCTAGTGCGGCGGTGGGTCTACAACTTAGGACTTTCGAGGAGGTATTAGAGGATAGAATTAATAAGAAATGCAAGGCTATAATGAGCAACAATACACACCCGCTCTCTGAACTGTTTGCGAAGCGTCTAATCCAACTAATGTGTAAAAAGGAAAGATACAGAAAATCGTTTGTTCCGACAGCTGTGGGGATGTTTAACAAATGTATAAGTGTATAAGCATCCCAAGACTATGTGAAGTTCTATGTGTATGGGGGGAATAGGTGAGTTACATGTACCAGTCTACCCGCATCTGCTGTCCATATAGACTTATTTTGTAAAGTGTGAAATGTTCTTGATCTTTGTTCTGCTGCTGTAATACTGTAATTTCCTCCGGGATCAATAAAGTTTATCTCATCTTATCTTTTCTGGTCATCATAATGGGAGACACAGACAATGGGGTTTAGGGCACTGCCCTCCGGAGGTCACACTAGGTTCTACAAGTTTGTAGACACCGCCTCCTCCGCTTATAAACCCCTACCGCAGGGAACATCCTCAGTTTTAAACTTAGTGTGCGCGGAGGATCACGCTTTGCTTGCACTTCACTGCATTCTCACAGCTTACGTGATGGCGTCTGAAGACAAGGTAAAATGGTTCCGGTCGGGACCTGCGACAGCCTCCCCGCTCACCCTTGTGGAACACACAGGTGGAGGTACCGGAGGGCCTTGGGCCTGGACACTTTGTGTCCTCCCGGTACGCTGTCGCGCTCCTCTCCATCCCTCTCCGGGGGGCTCTGGAGAGTGGGAGATGGGAGCCTTGCACAGCTCCGCTCCGTCCGAGGCCTCCCTAAATGGTGCTTACAGACCGGACTGGAGCCAGCCCAGTCCGAGGCCTCCCTAAATGGTGCTTACACTCCGGACTGGTGCTGCACCCCCGTCCGAGGCCTCCCTAAATGGTGCTTACAGACCGGACCGGCACTGAGGCACTCGGTGTCTCTTGTGTGCCTGGGGGTAGTGTCTGTCACTTTATGTGTCCTGACACTCAGACCGCGCGTTACCCTCGGGTCCGCGGATCTGCGGGTGTACCCTGTGCTGGGGTCACCCTGGCTGACCGCCCTGTGTGTCACAGGGGCTGAGGCCGTGGGCTGCGGATGTTTGTTTGTGCATGCAGTCTGTGTATAGTATTTTACACTATTTCCCGCGCTGCGGGCTCCGGCACCTTCATGCTGAGGCTGCTTGGAGGATGGGAAGCAGCCCGTGCGGTGACGTCATCGATGGGCGTGTGTGTGTGTTTCCCGCGTGTTTTCGGCGCCGCCCACAGTTTCACTGTCGGCGGCCATCTTTACCCTCACTTCCCGGTTGGGATCTGTATGCAGCGTGCGCCTGCACTCCAGGGGAGACCGGAAACCGTCGCGGAGGTCACACACACACACCGCTTCCTCATACCGCTTTACTGCGGTCGGTAAGCCACCGGGACTCCCGGTTTTGTTGTCTGCAATTTGGCTTATTTTCCCCTACTGCGGCGATGTCCTCAGCTAGGAAGCGTGCTGCTAGGGCGGCAGAGACCACCATTACCTGTGCTACATGCAATGGAACACTGGTGGAGGGGTCCTGCAATAACTGCGGACGCCCAGAGGCCCGGACTGACACTGCTGAGTCAGCGGCTCCGGTGCTATACCCTGAGGTTCAGGTGATCTCAGGGCCATGGGAGACTCAGAATAAGATCAATGAATCTCTGTTGTCCCAGCTGTCCTCCATGTCGCAATCCCTGGAGGCACTTAATAGGAGGCTGGATGGCCCAGCTACTCCGTCCAGTTACCCCCGGGTGTCTCCCTCTTCTGCTGTGAGACCCCTTAAGCGGGCTCGTCGTGAGGAGTCACCCGAGCTCTAGGCTCTCTCTGAGGAGGAGCGTTCCTCTGATGGTGAGGACGATGATGGGGGTTCAAATTTCGGGTCTGTGTCTATATCTGAACCA
Source organism: Allobates femoralis (assembly GCA_033576535.1). NCBI lineage: Eukaryota > Metazoa > Chordata > Amphibia > Anura > Aromobatidae > Allobates > Allobates femoralis. The sequence goes on along the minus strand of JARQOC010000011.1, from coordinate 156,101,466 downwards.
CCAGACGGGGTGGAGGATCTGGTGTCCTCTATCAACGAGACCTTACGTCTCGTGACACCCCTGAGGAGGTGACGGTACACCCGAAGGAGGTCTATCAATGGCTGCGGCCAGAGGCTAGACCTAGTGGCTCCTTCATGGACCACACGAATTTTGGAAGGGTGGTTAGAGCTCCCAGGTTACATCCTGGGCGGCGTTATGTCCATAAACCCAAGGACAATCGCTTCCCCTTCCCCCAGGAGGTGCTTCAGGAGTGGTCGCAGTCCCCGAAGGTGGACGCTTCCATGACCAGGATTGCTGCACGCTCCCTTTTCTCTGCCTCTGATAGCTCCTCGCTGAAGGATGCGACGGATAGACAGGTTGAGCAACTCGCCAAGTCTTCCTATGAGGCTGTGGGGTCTTCCTTTGCCCCTAATTTTGCCACGGTCTGGACCTTGCAAGCGATTACTACGTGCTTGGATGGTATCTCTGACCTGGCAAGATCCAGTCCAGAGGTCCTGGCACTTACCGAGAGGGCAAGGGCCTATGCGGACTACGCCAGGACGGCGACTCTGGAAACTGCCACTCGCTCAGCTGTGGCTTCGGCCAATGCTATAGCGATCCGCAGATTGTTGTGGCTGCGTCTTTGGGACTCAGATACCACATCCAAGAAGATTTTGCAGAATCTTCCGTTCGCTGGTGACAGGCTTTTTGGCACCGAACTGGACAAGCTGATAAAGGATTCTGCTGAGTCCAAGATACCGCAGAATAAGCCTAAGCCACGGTATACCGTTAAAAGGAACCCAAAACAGTGGTCCTTTCGTTCCGCTCGCACGGACCGAGGGGGAAAGCCCGCTTCTCAGTGGCGCTCTAAGAGTCGTCCAAAGAAGCCGGCGGGGGCGGCAGCTGCCGCCCCCAAACCCGCCTCTGCATGACTCGCTCTCCCTTCCTACCTCCCCACAGGTGGGGGGCCGCTTGTCTCGCTTTCAGGACAAATGGCTACTTCACGTTCAAGATCAGTGGGTTCGAGACGTGGTCTCGCGAGGTTACAGGATAGAGCTGACGTCAAAACCGTTATCCCGATTCCATCGGTCGGTCCCATCGCCAGAAAAGGCTCAGGCTTTTTACCTGGTGTTGGAGGGTCTCCGCAGAGACGGAGTGGTGATACCGGTGCCTTCCGGAGAGAGGTTCAGGGGTTTTTACTCCAACCTCTTTATCGTCCCGAAGAAGGACGGATCCTTCCGCCCGGTACTGGACCTGAAGTTGTTCAACCATCACGTGTTGGTTCGGAAGTTCCGCATGGAATCACTGCGCTCCGTGATCGCGGCTGTATCACAGGGAGACTTCCTGGCGTCCATAGATATCAGAGACGCTTACCTTCATGTGCCCATTGCACCAGCTCATCAGCGCTGGCTGAGATTCGCAGTGGGGGAAGAACACTTCCAATTTGTGGCGCTGCCGTTCGGGTTGGCCTCGGCACCGCGGGTGTTCACAAAGGTGATGGCCTCTATGATGGCTCTCCTGCATGTGCAGGGACATGCCGTCATTCCCTATTTAGACGACCTACTGGTCAGGGCGCCATCAGAACACCTTTGTCAAGAGAGCCTGGATGTGACCATGCGGTCTCTGGAACAGTTCGGTTGGCTCCTCAATATTCAGAAGTCAACGCTAGTTCCGACCCAGTCTTTGACATATTTGGGCATGGACTTCAACACAGCCTCAGCCCTGGTGTCTCTGCCACGAGTCAAGCAGATGGCGATCCAATCAGGAGTGCAAGCAGTCCTCCTGTCACCACAATCATCCCTACGGGTGTTGATGATGCTGGTGGGGCGCATGGTGGCAGCAATAGAGGCGGTGCCTTTTGCACAATTTCGCCTCCGTCCTCTCCAGCTGGAGATCCTCCGCAGGTGGGACAAAAGGTCGATTTCTCTGAATCGGCTGGTGACCCTTTCCCAACCGACCAGAGATTCCCTGCAGTGGTGGTTACAGCCACACCACTTGTCTCGGGGCCGGTCCTTCATCAAACCGTCATGGTTAGTGGTGACCACCGACGCCAGTCTGAAGGGCTGGGGAGCGGTGTTCTTACACCACAGGGCCCAAGGCCTCTGGACTCGGTCGGAGTCGGCGTTGCAGATCAACGTGCTGGAGATCAAGGCGGTCTATCTGGCACTCCTGGCGTTTCAGAGATTCCTCTCAGGACAACCCATTCGGGTTCAGTCCGACAATGCGACGGCCGTCGCTTATATAAATCATCAAGGAGGAACCAGGAGTGCAGAGGCTCTGGCCGAAGTCCACCGCATCCTATCCTGGGCGGAGGACAACAACTGCCTGATCTCCGCAGTTCACATCCCAGGGGTCGAAAACTGGGAGGCCGACTATCTGAGCCGGCAGGGGATGGACGCCGGAGAGTGGTCTCTTCATCCGGACGTCTTCCGGGACATCTGCAGCAGATGGGGCACTCCGGACGTGGATCTGATGGCCTCACGGCTGAATCATCAGGTGCCGCAATACATGGCGAGGTCATGGGATCCCCAATCTCTGGGAGCGGATGCTCTGGTCCTGACTTGGTCCAGATTTCATCTGCCGTATGTGTTCCCGCCTCTGGCTCTGATTCCCAGGGTGCTGTGGAAAATCAGGTCGGAGTGCAGGGTCGCCATTCTAGTGGCTCCAGATTGGCCCAGGAGGTCCTGGTATCCGGACCTGTGGCAACTGTCAGGCGGACACAGGTGGGCTTTTCCAGACCGCGCAGATTTACTCGCGCAAGGCCCATTCTTCCACCTCAATTCCAAGGCCCTCAGATTGACTGCATGGCTCTTGAGGCCTGGCTGCTGACATCCAGGGGTTTTTCCCCTACGGTGGTTGCCACTATGAATCGGGCTAGGAAGCCAGTCTCAAGGAAGATGTACCACAGGACGTGGAAAATCTTTTTTACTTGGTGTGCCTCTGGTGGACGGTCTCCGTGGCCCTTGTCCATCCCGACGTTGTTGGCTTTCCTACAGTCGGGCTTGGAATTAGGATTATCCCTTGGCTCCTTGAAAGGTCAAGTCTCAGCACTTTCAGTCCTGTTTGACAGGCGATTGGCGCTCCTCCCGAAGGTCCGTCAATTTCTGCAGGGGGTGTCACGGATGGTTCCGCCCTACAAGAGACCTCTGGACCCTTGGGACCTCAACATGGTCCTGGCGGCATTACAGAGACCACCGTTTGAGCCGCTGAGAGATGTTTCTCTATCTCGCCTGTCTCAGAAAGTGGCATTTCTGGTGGCAATCACGTCTCTGAGAAGGGTCTCAGAATTGGCTGCACTTTCGTGCAAGTCGCCCATTCTGGTGGTTCACCAAGACAAGGTGGTGTTGCGTCCTCGGCCAGAATTCTTGCCGAAGGTGGTTTCAACTTTTCACCTGAACCAGGAGATTGTTCTCCCATCATTTTGCCCTGCTCCCGTTCATCAGGTTGAACGCGACCTCCATACTCTGGATCTCGTGAGAGCGGTACGCATTTATGTGTCCAGGACCGCCTCCTTTAGGAGTTCGGATTCCTTATTTGTTCTTACGACAGGTCGCTGTAAGGGGTCCGCGGCATCAAAGTCGACATTGACCAGATGGATTAAGGCTTCCATTCAAGAGGCTTACCGGGCCTCTGGTTTGCCTCTCCCGGTGGGATTGAAGGCTCACTCTACCAGAGCTGTAGGTGCCTCCTGGGCCTTGCGACATCGAGCGTCTGCTCTACAGGTGTGTCAGGCGGCCACTTGGTCTAGCCTGCACACTTTCTCTAAGCACTATATGGTGCATGCCCATGCCTCTGCGGATGCAAGTTTGGGCAGGCGGGTTCTCCAGGCGGCGGTTGCCCACCTTTAAAGGGAACCATGTGTTATCCGTCTTGTTGAGGAACTCTTCCCGCCCTGGGGTATTGCTTTAGGACATCCCCATTGTCTGGGTCTCCCATTATGATGACCAGAAAAAAGAGAATTTTGTTTACGTACCGTAAATTCTTTTTTCTTTAATCATCAATGGGAGACCCAGCACCCACCCAGTTGTTCCGTTGCATGTTTTGCATTTGTTCTGTTCTCTGTTGAGACAGTGTTTGCCGGGTTGTCGAACCGTCTGTGCACGGCATTCGTCCCGATGTTTCGGGTGTGGTTTATTTCCTCCTCGCAGCTTATGGACCAAACTGAGGATGTTCCCTGCGGTAGGGGTTTATAAGCGGAGGAGGCGGTGTCTACAAACTTGTAGTACCTAGTGTGACCTCCGGAGGGCAGTGCCCTAAACCCCATTGTCTGGGTCTCCCATTGATGATTAAAGAAAAAAGAATTTACGGTACGTAAACAAAATTCTCTTTTATCTCTGCTCCATTAAAGACAGAGCCCTGTTTTTCGGGGTCCCAGTGGTTGTATGATCAGCATGCTATCTCCAATCCATAGGGAACAGAAAATGCAGGAAAACTTGTCAAATCAATATTCCTTATGACTATGTTGGCCATTTGATAGAGATGCGACATGCCAGCAGTTGATCAATGTGCCCAACACAAATTGGCATCTGTGTGCAGTCAGGAGCTGGAGAAGACCAGTAATGTTACACGACTAGTTGGGAACTAACATTTGTGGGAATTTTTTTTTGTAGTTTAGATATTTAATTTTTCACAATACCAGAAAAAATTTTAACTTTTCCTTTTTTTACTCTGCAAACACAGAAACTGACGCCATCTACTATATAATTGCCTAATGTTCTCTGTCATGGAAATCGCGCGCCAACGCCAGGACGCTCATTGGTGGCCGCCAGCAGCGGCCACCAATGAGCGAGGAGTTTGCAAAACAGCCGCACGCATTCAAAATTTGCGCCAAGCTGAAACCCGGCGACAGTGGTGCATTGGTGCCACTGTTGCCGGGATACATGCATCCGGCCACGGCCATCGTCGGGAGATCAGCGGGATCTCCCGACGGTGGCCGCAGCATGAGCCAGCCTGACGCCGGTTATCTCCCGGCTGGCGACCAGCTGACCTCTGTGCAGCAGTAGCTCAGCCGCGGCCACCTGCCGCACAGGGGTCCGTGGCGAGCCAGCCGGGAGATGACCGTTATCTCCTGGCTGCCCGCAGCGGTAGTGCCCCGCGCGGCATTCAAACCGCGCACCAAGCTGCTGTACTTTTCTGATTGGTTGCCGCAGCGACCAATCAGAGAAGTAGCGCGGCTTGGCGCGCTGTTTGAATGCCGCGTCTCTCATTGGTCGCCGCGGCCGACCAATCAGAGGCGCAGCGTGCGCCAAAGCGCCATATTTAAAATAGTTTTAAAAATAATTTTAAATATGGCGCCTTGGCGCACGGCGCTGGTATTATTATCTTCATTTAATTTGTCTTCAATGAAAAAACACAAAAGAGAATGAAGCAAAAAGCAAAACATTGATCATTTCACCCAAAACTCGAAAAATGGGCAAGACAAAAGTATTGGCACCCTCCGCCTAATACTTGGTAGCACAACCTTTAGCCAAAATAACTGCGATCAACCGCTTCCGGTAACCATCAATGAGTTTCTTACAATGCTCTGCTGGAATTTTAGACCATTCTTTGGTAAACTGCTCCAGGTCCCTGATATTTGAAGGGTGCCTTCTCCAAACTGCCATTTTGAGATCTCTCCACAGGTGTTCTATGGGATTCAGGTCTGGACTCATTGCTGGCCACCTTAGAAGTCTCCAGTGCTTTCTCTCAAACCTTTTGTACTGCTTTTTGAAGTGTGTTTTGGGTCATTGTCCTGCTGGAAGACCCATGACCTCTGAGGGAGAACCCAACTTTCTCACATGGGCCCTACATTATGCTGCAAAATTTCTTGGTAGTCTTCAGACTTCATAATGCCATGCACACGGTCAAGCAGTCCAGTGCCAGAGGCAGCAAAGCAACCCCAAAACATCAGGGAACCTCCGCCATGTTTGACTGTAGGGACCGTGTTTTTTCTCTGAATGCCTCTTTTTTTCTCCTGTAAACTCTATGTTGATGCCTTTGCCCAAAAAGCTCTACTTTTGTCTCATCTGACCAGAGAACATTCTTCCAAAACGTTTTAGGCTTTCTCAGGTAAGTTTTGGCAAACTCCAGCCTGGCTTTTTTATGTCTCGGGGTAAGAAGTGGGGTCTTCCTGGGTATCCTACATACAGTCCCTTTTCATTCACACGCCGACGGATAGTACGGGATGACACTGTTGTACCCTCGGACTGCAGGGCAGCTTGAACTTGTTTGGATGTTAGTCGAGGTTCTTTATCCACCATCCGCACAATTTTGCGTTGAAATCTCTCGTCAATTTTTCTTTTCCGTCCACATCTAGGGAGGTTAGCCACAGTGCCATGGGCTTTAAACTTCTTGATGACACTGCGCACGGTAGACACAGGAACATTCAGGTCTTTGGAGATGGACTTGTAGCCTTGAGATTGCTCATGCTTCCTCACAATTTGGTTTCTCAAGTCCTCAGACAGTTCTTTGGTCTTCTTTCTTTTCCCATGCTCAATGTGGTACACACAAGGACACAGGACAGAGGTTGAGTCAACTTTAATCCATGTCAACTGGCTGCAAGTGTGATTTAGTTATTGCCAACACCTGTTAGGTGCCACAGGTAAGTTACAGGTGCTGTTAATTACACAAATTAGAGAATAATAATTTTTCTAACAGTGCCAATACTTTTGTCCACCCCTTTTATGTTTGGTGTGGAATTATATCCAATTTGGCTTTAGGGCAATTCTTTTTGTGTTTTTTTTATTGAAGACAAATTAAATGAAGATAATAATACCAAAGAATTTGTGATTGCAATCATTTTCAGGAAGAAACTGAGTATTATCTGACAGAATTGCAGGGGTGTCAATATTTTTGGCCACAACTGTACTTCTATCTGTATGTCCGTATTCACACATGATTGGCAGTGACTGTGTGCTGCTGTGAAATTTTTTCTGTGTATTGTTCAGTATTGCAGTTTGCACCAGTTCAGACTATGCCTTGAGTGCTGTTTAGCTTTTTTTTCTTTCTACATAGATACATAGATAAAACATGTATAGAGAGATGATAAATAAATATAGCATACATAGACGATAGATACATAGGTAGATGATAGATAGATATCGTGTATTTATTGCATTATTTTTAAATCTTCATAAATAAACTACATACATATTCTAGAATACCGATGCATTAGAATTGGGCCACCATCTAGTGAACTAATATGTGCAGTTTGTATTGCTAATCTTATAGTAATAGGCTTTCTTTCTTTGGGGAACAGTTGGTTATCCTTTTCTGGCTACAGAAGATGTGAACCAAGATAAAGTGCAAGATGTTCTGTTCATTTTTAAAACCGACAACGTCAACAATTCAAATGTCTCCTGTGCGGATGAAGGTAAAGTCCTAGTCTGGGGAAAGCTGCTAGTCTAGAGAGTAGTGCCGCCTGTGAACAATGCTGAGGAAGCAGCTAGATAGCAGCCACATCCTGTAGCCAGGAGCTAGCTTAGCACAGCCGCCAGTGCAATATGTGCAGAGGTTACTTGAAGAATAGTTTGTGTACATGCTGCTGCCACTAGAGGCAGCACTGATACAACTGAATGCAGGTGATTGTTGAGATACACTATTATGATGTATTTGAGCCATGTAGAGAGATTTGGAACTGGTGAACAGGAAACTGTATTCAAAACCAAAAAAGGCTTTCTTTTACTAATGACTTCTAGGCTTGGCATGATTAAGAGTTAGGAAGCTGTCTTCCTCACTGACCGCAGCTCCAGCGCTGCCTCTCCTGGCCTTTGCAGTAGAGATGTCCTGTCCACACCTGACTGCTGGGCTCATTGCTGATGGCAAGGTAGATAGCTGGAGACCCATGAGCCCAGTAATCTGGTGCTGAACTCACTGGCTGTGGATGAAATGTCACTACTGCTGCCATGTCAATGAAGAGCGGGAGAGACAGCATTGCACAATTGTCAGTGAGTAAAGCTAATTGTCTTTTCCATCCTTGCCAATGAAAGCCTTGATAACATGCTTAAAGGGAACCAACCACCCCAAATGACTCCCCCCGGACTATTAATATCGTTCCCTACACCCAGCACATACATGTGCTGCAAGGTTTTTAGCTAAAAAAAACTGTTTTTTAAAAGTGAAGATAATGCTTTATAAAGATTATAAAGAAGGGACGGGTGGGCGTTACTTAGCTGTGGCTAAAGCCGAGATTCTGCTGCCAGTCATCCTCGTGTGCTCGTCACAGCAGTAACGGCCAGCCCTTTTTGCAGCGACCCAGGCTGGTGCACGGGATGTCATGCCCGTGCACACGTCATCAGCTACAGCTGGGTCGCGAGCGCGCGCTCTGACTTCCTGCGCTCGGCTGTGGAAGTCAGAGCGTGTGCTCGCGACCCGGCTGTAGCTGATGACGTGTGCACGGGCATGACATCCCGTGCACCAGCCTGGGACGCTGCAAAAAGGGCTGGCCGTTACTGCTGTGACGAGCACACGAGGATGACTGGCAGCAGAATCTCGGCTTTAGCCACAGCTAAGTAACGCCCACCCGTCCCTTCTTTATAATCTTTATAAAGCATTATCTTCACTTTTAAAAAACAGTTTTTTTAGCTAAAAACCTTGCAGCACATGTATGTTCTGGGTGTAGGGAACGATATTAATAGTCCGGGGGGTCATTTGGGGTGGTTGGTTCCCTTTAATGTACCATAATATGACTCAGTGGTCCTTTGTAAAAAAGATTTTTGGAAAAAATTGGATTTATAGCTTATCAGGATGTGGTATGAACAGAACCTATATAAATTATTTTGTTAGTAGTTGGAACTACGTGTCTTACTCCATTACTTTTCACCTGCAGTTTATATTCTTACCCCTAGATATACCTAGAGGGTTGTCTCAGCATTGTTCTCCAGGAGCAGATCGTTAATATGTCTACCAGCTTCCTACATGTTGTGGCTTGGAGCACAGGTGATTTTGGACCATAGTTGAGCCACTTTCCCAGTGCACTCTCTGATGCTGCATGCACAGACAGGTTTTCTTTACAACATCGAAGGAGAGCACAGGGCACTGAATTTGGCCTAATTAATTGATCTGGCTAGCTGCAGAGCAGTGCTTACATAGTCTATGAGAAGGAGCTCGAAAGTGCTGTGCTTCTTGCTTAAAGACCACCCACCCCCTCTCACCTTTAATGTCCCTCCCCCCTCTCTCCTTTGCCGCCCTCCCCCCTCTCTCCTTTGCTCTACCCCCTCTCTCCTTTGCCGACCTCCCACCTCTCTCCTTTGCCGCCCTCCCCACGGTCTCCTTTGCCCTCTTTCACTCTCCATTCTCCAGTAAGAGAAATCATGCATCAATATAAATGGTACCTTCTATTTTGCAGGCTTACAGCAACCATGCTTATTCTTATCTGCTCTGTCTGGGACAAATGGAAGTACACTGTGGATCAAACCTGTGTCTGATGATGATGTGCTGTTAGTGGAGTGCGGTATCCATTATCTTGGTGGTACGGACAATGGTGGTTGTCTAGTAATACGGAAATCCGGGTTTATATCTGCAATTGACTCTACAACAGGTACAATTCATTCTGCACAATTTAACAAACGTGATTGATTATACAAGAATAAAAATCCAATTTCAGTCACAGAGATACTAAGGATTAATACATTTGTAAAAGTTAATTTTATTAGAAGTCAGACTCCAAGAATAATCACTGTGAACATCACTACATAATTACCTAAGAATACTAAGGGTGTGTGCCCACATAGTGGTTTAGTGTCGGTTTAGCAGCGAAAACCGCCGGCGGTTTAGCATAGGTTTTATTTAAATTTATGTAAATCATTAGCAGCTTTAGGACTTACAAGTAACCTTATGTAATTTAGAAAACACTGTGCACACATAGTGGGTTTATGTGAGCGGATCTGCCAGCGGTTGGGCGGTTTCCCAGTGGTTTAGCAGCATACAGCATGTCAATTCTTCTCAGCGGTTTTTGATTGTTTCCATGGACAAAATCCTTCATAGAAAACCGCTGGAAAAACCGCTGGAAAAACCGACTGTAAAACGCTGTGCACACACTGAAAAAACCGCTGGGAAACCGCTGAGAAACCGCTGGAAAACCGCTGGTGACTTCTGAGCTCAGGAGTCTAGGCTCCTTGAATTTTCCAGTGGTTTACTGACGATTTGAACGTCACTAAACCACTATGTGGGCACACACCCTAGTTACCCTAGAAACAGTTACAAAAAATCTCTTACACAAACTTTCTTGTCTTTCTTTTTCTCTCTCTTAAGGTACCGTCACACCTTTCAACATAGTTTCCGATGTCGCTCAAACGATATCGTTGTTGCGTCGTTGTGTGTAAATGCACGATTCAACAATGATAGTTGCTCAAGTCAGAAGTGACAGGGTTTCCTGCATGCAGGAAAACCTTTCAACTTAAACAAACGGCTGGATCGTTCGGTGTGACACCGCAATAGCGATGTCACGGCAGAGTCCCGCCTATTCGCTGCAGTGCAGCAAATCACTCACTGGGTTGATCCCAGCGAGCGATCATAGCGCCAACATCGCAGCGCCGTCACCGGCAACATCTTGCCGTGTGACATCTAGGCTGCAATGTCGGAAGCAAGCGCGCACCCGCGGCATCGCATCCGACATCGCAGCCAATGTTGGATGGTGTGACGGGACCTTTACACACACTCCCTTCCCTCTCTCTCACCCTCTTCTCTCTCTCCCTCTAATCTAAGTGCAGGAAACAAGTCAAAAACATATGCACGACTGATACAACTTCAGTGTTTTTTGCAGTGGCATGCAGTTTTTACATGCATCAGCGGATGCATGTGTTTTGAAACCAGCTTTATGGAGGACATCCCACAACACAACCGTCCAAGTTCTAGAGGGGTCATTTCACTGCTGTTTCAGTTGCTGGCCTTCAGCTGTTAATTAAAGATTCCTGAGCTAATGCTGATGACCCTGGACTTAAACCTTGGGAACACAGCAGAATCAGGATTTTTAAACTGCAGCACTTTTAAATACAGTTATTTTTAATCTTGGAGACAGAACTTTTCTTTTCATGGGTTTTTTTTTTCCTCTTCCCTTAACTTTTGATTTTTTTTCCTTTTTGTTTTTTTTCTCAAGATACGCTTGAGTGATATTGTGTGTGCGTTGCTGCGTGTAAACAAGCGATCTTTTCTGTGAAAAATCACTTGATTGTTTGGTTGAAGAATTGTGAGCAGGACCTCAAATCTGTCAATCATCGTTCAATTAACCTGCGGTCAACCTGCTGCATTGTGCTGTGTGACACCTCTCAAACGATCTCATTCTGGACTTCGCCTATTCCTGACGGTAGATGGTGTCGATCGCTGAGTAGTGCGAACGATCTCTGGCGCGTTGCCAAATTTAACATTGTTAAACGGATCTATTGTAACACAGCACAAACGATATCAAACATTGTTCTAGACGATCTTGATCACGTGACTTTTCAGCCGATATCGTTCACAAGATTGAAGCGTGTGACGGGCCCATAGACATATTGAGGGATTAATTTGCACAATGAGTTGAGTCTTTAAAAAGAACTTCTCAGCACAATTTTGTAAAGTATGTGCTGTAATACTGATTAAATTCTTCTCTATACACTGCTCCTATTGTACAAACTATCAGCAATTTGGTTTCAGTACTTCTCTGTGCTGAAGAAACCCAGTTATACACCTCTTCTCCTGACATCAGCCCTGAACTATTACAAAATACCAGTGATTGTCTGTCTGCTGTATCTAACATCAAGTCCTCTCTCTACCTCAAACTGAATCTGTCAAAAACTGAACTCATGTTTCCTCCCTCTACTAATCTTCCTAAACCCAATATTGCCATGTCTATATGTGGTTTTATCATTACTCCCCAGCAGCATGCATGCTATCTTGGGGTTATTCATCCGATCACTCACTCTCTTGTGTCACCTAACACCTTTCAAAGACATATCTCTAGAGTTTGACCTTTTCTTACTGCTGACTCTGCAAAAACTTTGTCGCCCTTATTCATTTTCGTCTGGATTATTGCAATTCTCTACTAATCAGTCTCCTCTCACTAAGCCCTCCCCTCTCCAATCGATCCTTAATGCAGAAGCCAGGATCATAGTCCTCTCCAACTCCTACACCAATGTGTCTATCCTGTGCCAGTCATTGCACTGGTTGCCCATCCGATATAGGATACAATATAAAATTATCACTCTCACCCACAAGGCCCTCCACAGTTCTGTACCGCCCTACATCTCCTCCATCATCTCTGTTGCACGTGCCCTCCGTTCCGCTAATGACCTAAGACTGACATCATCTACAATCCGAACCGCCATCTCCCATCACCAAGACTTTTCGCGAGTTGCACCAATTCTCTGGAACAACTAACAAGAACAATTCTGTTAATAAAACACATATCTCTTTAGACTACCAAATGAGAAGGAAAGACTCTGGCACTTGCTCAGACAAGCAGAAGGCATCCGACCAGGACCTCAGATCATCAACAGGTAGCTTTGGTTGTGCAGCAGTGCCAGCTGACACAGAAGGTTAGAGACTTACTGCACGAAGGGTAAGTTGAAAAGGCGGCACTCCGCATCCGTTTAATATCCAGACTTTATTACAGGTTAAAAAGCATCGCCAGGGAGATGCTTAATGGAGAGAGCGCTTCAACCAGCCCTGCCTATACCATAGGCCAGACAGCATGAAACAGACTGTCGCTCTGTCCACCCAGTGCCTCCCTGATGATGCTTTTTAACCTGTAATGAAGTTTGGATGTTAAATGGATGTGGAGTGCTGCCTTTTCATTTTATCCTTTGTGCAGTAAATCTCTTTAGACTAGCCTATCGCTTCACCTTAGTTATCTCACTATTCTTATTCTGCCTTTTCCAATCCTCTGCCTTGTGTCATCTTTCTGCACCCTCCACGCACTCAATAGCACTTTATCTGTACTTGTACAGATCTTGGTTGGCGACCAGTTCATTCAGCATTACATAAATCCCCCTATTTATTATATTGATGGCTGGACCACATATGACGGCACTTTTTACCATTTACCGTTTGTGTCTGCCCTATTTCCTCATAGATTGTAAGCTTGCTTGTAGGGCTCTTGGGGTATGTGCCCACAGGACATTTTTACAGCAGTCCTGAACGCAGTAAAACCGGTCCTGATTTCAAGGATCCTAGAGTCCTTGCCAGGAGATTTGCTGCGTTCAGGTCCTGCAGTTTTATCTAGTTTTTTTGTGCGTTTTTACTGTGTTTTTGATGCTGCGTTTTTCTAGCGGTTTTGCCATTGTCTGCAGCAAAACTGGAGGAAAAATAGAACATGTCACTTCTCTCCCATTTGCTGCAAAACGGCAGGGATTTGACAGTTCTTGACACTTGCAAAACCTATTTGTGGGCACAGCGATTTTGTGAAATACATTAGGTTTTGCTGGGAATCCAAACCACAGGAACAAATTAGCATAAATTACCATAAAACCAATGGTAAACGCAGGCAGAAACTGCAGCAAAAACGCTGTAAAATCATCCTGTGGGCACATACCCTCACTCCTCTTGGTATCTGTTGAATTTTTTGTTACTCTGTATTGTCTCATATTGTCTGTACATGTCCTCTCCGAATTGTGAAGTGCTGCGGAATATATTAGCGCTATATAAATAAAATTATTACTCTATATTATTATTATAATATTATACCATTGGTGAAGAAATCCGCTTTGTAGTTGTTTAATCACCTAGTTTGATTTTGGCTCACAGGGCTGGACTGTACACTGGGATGTTGTCCCTTAGGCTATGTGCCCACTGTGTGTATTTTTTTTGTGCTGTTTTTTTTCAGCCACATAAACAGCTGTTTCACAACATATTTCTGGTGTGGTGCGATTTTGCAGCATTTTTGTTTTAAGTGCTATGTTTTAGATCGCTGTCAAGTGGAAAACACAGCCGAAAAAGCACAAGATAATTGCAGGACCATTAAAAAAAAAAATGAAGCCATTTCTGCAACAAAGACGTAGCCCTTAAAAATACACGTGGGCACAGCTTTTGGAAAATCAGATTGACTTTCATTAGAAAGCAGTGGGTGCTAGGTTTTGGCACAGCAAAAACGCACAGTGGGCACATAGCCTTACTGTGATCCGCCGGCCCCTCTGCCTTGAAGATTTCAAATAGAGAATACAGGTTGTTGAAAAAATTGTGACCTATCATTCAAAGACCAGAGGCATGAAGAGGTTGGGGCTGGGGAATCACAGACAGGGAGGAGAAGACCACCCAGTGTACAGCCTAGCCCCTGTGCACGGATATCTAACTAATTGTGATAGATGGACAGCAAAGCGTATTTCTTCACCAGAGGGATCAGTTTAATCAGTATTACAGCCATATCTTTACTTTCCATTACAAAACTGAAAACACAAGGCAATATCATATTTAGAGACATTTGTCTGTTTTATTATTTGAGCTCAATTAAAAAAAAGAGAAGTAAAACATTTTTATTTTCACATTTGGATTCATAACTTTATTTTTTCATCATCTAAGCTGGGTGAAAGCTCATTTTTTGAGTTGATGTTTGTATTGATACCAATTTTGGGGTACATATGACTTTTTGATCACCTTTGATTTTACCGTTTAGTAACTTAGTCTAAAATTTAGAAGTCGGGTCGCTATTATCTGGACTGCATCATATAAGTGGTTAAACAGCAGCATTACTGTGACTTGATAGAATCCCTGTGCCATATATTGAATGCCATAGAAATGATTAATACCCTGTGCTCCTTCCTGGTAGGAGGCCGTAGTGTGTGCTTTCTGGTCCTGTGCTTTGTGGGGGATTAATTGAGTGTACTCACCGGCTTCAGAATGCGCATTGTGCATGCTCTGAAGCCGTCCAGTACTCCTAATACACCCCCCTCAAAGCACAGGACTGGAAATGATGCGGTGTCCTACCAGGAAGGAGCCCACAACTTAGAAATTAGGTTATCACACCCTCCGAGGGCATGATATCTGCAAAGCAAGGGCAAGAATGGACCCAGAGAGAACACCCAAACATATATATGCTATGAGGGGAAAATTTAAGTTATGAAAACCATTTTTTCAACCATTAGACTTCACATTTAGGTCAGACAGGGATGGTTAGGGATGTATTAGGAAGCTGCATGGACAGGTAGTCATAGGTTTGGAGCCATAAAGTAGCTGACAAGTTCCCTTTAAAATATTTTGAAAACCATATATCATTTTCTTTACACTTCACAAATACTTTCTACTTTGTATTGGTATGTCACATAAAATCCCATTAAAATACGTTTGGTATACTATGAAATAATGTGGAAAAGTTCATAAGGTATGAATACTTAATTAAGGCTCTGTATCTCTACTTACATAAGTGTCTTCTGGCATCTGTCACCTTACCTCATGATATCCTCCTATCATGCGCTGGCGGTAGTCATATTTGCACACCCAAATGATGGATGTGTATACTTGGTTCCCGCTAGCGTCAGTGGCCCCTTGCGCAGTAACATCAATGGTACCACCGGCAACTCCCAAAGCCGGAGCCAGGAGCCCATCGCTGCACATCCCGCCGCTCACGCTGCTCACAAACTTTGCTCGACATCACCACCACAGAGCACCGATTGACTAATTGCGCCTACCTGGTGTGTGCAGGTGCAGTTAATCATGCTGCCGCCACACGAGGGGGGTGGAACAGAGAGTTGTCACGGAGTGCTTGGGGGGGGCACAGAGCACACGGGGGAACAAAAAGAGTGCACATGGAGGGCATAGCACACAGGGGTAGCACTAAGAGCGCATAGGGGTCAGAGAAAGTGCACGGGGGGGGGTGCAGAGTGTGGTGGTGAGCAGATATGGCACCAGTAATGCCAGCGGTGCGAAACCGCCACCACCCAAAACTGCTTCTTACAGCCGCTGACACCTTACCGTCTGAGTAAGTGTATATGCATATACCCGGTGCTTACTCAGGTGTCTGCCATCATTGGACACCACAAGAGCGAGAGAGCACAGGGGGATGAGTTCACATGGGGGCAGAGAGAGTGCATAGGGGGGAGACAGCTCAGAGGAGAGGAGACAGCATAAGGGGAGAGACAGCCGCCACCTCCAATGCCACAGAGCCCGCCTCATCGTGACATCACCACCCTTCCGATGCTATAGCATTGGGCCCACATCTAGAGTATATATGTTTCTTGATTTCAGGAAGCAATTGCCAACAATGAAGTTCAGAAGCCATACTTTATTCCCATATGTTAATTAGGTGCTCCACACACCCTGTGTGTAGTCCAGCAGCTGCAGTGCATGTTCATCACCTGAATTTAGATCCCCCATCTCCCGCTCTAGCGATGGACAGCACTGACTTAGAGCTGATTCTGTAGAAAGTCGGTGCATGTATCCTTTATCCTTTAAGTTCAGGGGAGCATACAGTGAACTGAGGCCGCTCCATCACACAATGGTACACCAAGCACCCTAAATAGTATATGGTACTAAAGAGCATTTTTTGCACAATAGAGGGGCAGATTTGTACAATACAGGTATGTTTCTTATAGAGGAAAAGTCTCCAATTTGACTATATGCTTTGTTTGAACTGTGTTTAGGACGACAGACTCCCTTTTAAAGGAACTGTAAACCTAGAATTAATTGTTATGCATGATTAAATGCTGTTGGTCACTCTTCTTCACAATCTTCTGCATGTACCAGATGTAGTCTCTTAGAAATCCTGTGGAGAACACTTTTGAGGTTGTGGAGATTAGCCAGGAGGTCGGAGATGAACAAAATCCTTGTTCTATTGATGACAAAGTAGAGGGGGGAGGCTCTGCTGCAGGTAACTGTCATACTGCCAGACAGTGAACACATAAGGGGGGTCATAGCTGAACAACTAGAGAAAGTCTCTTTTTTTTCCATCATCGCCACGACAGCACCACCTGAGAGAGGACCGCCCATCCAAGACAGGAAACCTCTGAGATAAAAAGGCGGGATCTCTCTGGACCTCAGTTTAGGTTTCCTGTCTTGGAGGTGGGAGACCTCTGAAGCTCATGCGGTCCTGGCCTGACCCAGTAGCTGGAAGAGCTGTCCTTACCTAGGCAGTGGCTCCGGACTTGGGTGCAGAAGCTCCTCCACGGGGTATCCCCTGCAGTGGTGGAGGGCACAGGGTCTGGAGAGGGCCACCAGCGGCTTGTTCTCGGCCCTTGTCGCCACCCGGTGTTGCAGCTGCAGGGTTGGTGGCTGCCCTGCAGGACTGTGCCCCGGGTGAAGGGGATCCTTTCCTGGTTGGGCGCAGCGTTCCTGGGTCTGTGAGGGGCCTGAGAGCGGTTTTCCCGGCGGCAGGTTTGAATTTCGCGCCGGGAGCCGCTACTTCCGGTTTTGGGCGCGGGCCGGAAGTGACGCTCCGCGCATGCGCAGAGCTGGCCAAGATGGCGGCGCCCAGCGTTCGAAGGCTGGGAGACGCTGCAGCAGCTTCCGGAGGTGTGGGGCAGTGCATGGAGGGCAGCGCTGGCCGGAACGGAGGGATGGAGCAGCAGCAGTCCCTTTCAGCTCCCGACCTGGGGGAGCCTCAGCAAGCTGGCGGCCACAAGTCCTCTCAGAAGGGATCCACGCAGGATGTGGACCCTAAAGCCCCCCGGAAATCGGTATGCCTCTGGTGGGTGAGTGCCTTCGGGCTGTGCTATATGTATTTACACCGCCTTCTTGCTTGTTTCTAGGACAGCGAGAAAAAGGCGGCTAAACAAAGGCATAAATACTGTGCTATCTGCAAGGTCCCTCTTCCAGATGATTGTCCTAAAGACTTATGTGCCCCTTGCATTGAAAAGACTGTGAGAGGCGCAGTTCCCAGTCTGGCCTCTAGCCTTAGGGATTTAGTGAGGGAAGAGTTTAAGTCCCTGCAGAAATCCGGGAAGGATAGGGGGCATAAGAGAATGAAGTCCCAGGACTCTTCTTCTGGTTCTGACCATGCCGCTCGTAGATCTCACAAGGGGAGACGCAGGTCTCGTTCATCCTCTGCTCGTCCTCCTCCTCATCCTCCTCCTCTGTGTCTTCCTCCTCAGATGGTAGTGGGGATGGGAAGTCGTGTTTTCCCCGTAAAGACACTGATTTTTTGATTAAGGCCGTTCGTTCGACTATGGGGTTGGTGGATGCCCGTGACCCCTCTTCAGTGGAGGATTTAATGTTCGGTGGTCTGTCTTCCAAAAAGCGACGGACTTTTCCTTTGAATCAGAGGATCCAGGCCTTAATTGAAGATCATTGGACTAAACCTGATAAGAAGGGCTCTCTCTCCCATTTGGCTAAAAAGAAGTACCCCTTTCATGAGGAGGCCACTACTTCCTGGATAGATCCCCCAAGCTTGACGTAGCTGTGGCCCGGGCGTCTAAGCGTTCCTCTCTTCCCTTTGAGGATTTAGGGAATTTGAAGGATCAGCTAGACAAGAAGGCATATGGCTACTTGCGTAATTCCTGGGAATCCATTTCTAGCATCTTTCGTCCCTCAATTGCGGGCACATCGGTCGCTCGGTCCCTCATGATTTGTTTGCAGCAGTTGGAGGCTCAGGTGAGGGACGAGGCTCCTAAGGAGGAGATCTTGTCTTCCTTTCCTTTGGCTCTTTCTGCGGCGGCTTTTCTGGCGGATTCCTCGGCTGACTCCCTGAAATTGGCGGTGAAGGCTACGTCCTTCTCTAATGCTGCTCGTCGTGCCTTATGGTTGAAGGCCTGGCCCGGGGATGCCCAATCGAAGTCGAAGTTGTGTTCTTTACCTTGTATGGGTGATTTTCTGTTTGGCAAACCGCTGGATGATATCTTGGAACATGCTAGTGACCATAAGAAAAATTTTCCCTCCTGGGTTCCGGCTTCCACCTTCCGGGGTCGGTCCTTTCGTAAGCCACGGTTTGCCAAGCGGAAGTCCCCTCGTCGGACCCGAGATGCTTGGGCCGACAAGACAGACAAGAAGGCTGGTTTCTTGTTCAAGGGTTCCTCCTTTGACAGGAAGCACCAGTCTAAGTGACAGCTCGCTCCGGGTGGGAGGAAGGCTTGCCCGCTTTCTCCCAGCCTGGTCCGGTATTGGGGCTTGCGATTGGGCTCTCGGTATCCTCAGAGACGGGTTGAAACTGTAGTTTGCTTCGGCTCCTATGGGGTCCCTGGTGATTACGTCTGTCAGCAGTCTGGAAAAATGCAATTTTCTGTTATGTGAGGTACGGGCCCTTGTGACAAAAGGAGTTGTTTCCCCATTTCCTCCAGCCGAATACGGCAGGGGGTTCTATTCCACGCTGTTTCTTGTGCCAAAGCCAGATGGCTCATTCCGGACGATTATAAACCTAAAACACCTGAACAGCTTTCTGGTCCAGCGTTCGTTCAAGATGGAGACTTTGAAATCAGCAATCAGGTTATTGTTTCCAGATTGTTTCATGGTAGTACTAGATCTGAAGGACGCATACTATCATGTTCCGGTTCACCGTCACCACCAGCAGTTTCTGAGGTTCGCCCTGTATATGGGGGCTCCCTATGCCATTTCCAGTATCGGGCTCTCCTTTTCGGGCTGGCGATGGCTCCTCGGATTTTCACAAAGCTGCTGGCAGAGGTGATGGCTCACTTCCGCCGTCAGCAGATTTTGATTATTCCGTATCTGGACGATCTGCTGATTGTGGGGGACTCCAGGGATCAGTGCCTCGACCGTCTGCAGGATGGTTCAGTCTTCCCTGGGTCAGTTGGGCTGGATTGTCAATCTAGAAAAGTCCAGGCTAGTTCCCGCCACGCGTCAGCTGTTTCTGGGGATGATTCTGGACTCACAGTCTCGGCTTTGCCTCCTTCCAGAAGACAAACAAGTGCGTCTTCAGTCTTCCCTTCCTGCAGTTCGGGACTCCCCTCGAGTGACTTTGAGGAGGGCTATGTCTCTCTTGAGCTCCCTCACGTCCTGTATCCTGGCAGTCCCCTGGGCACAGTTGCACTCTCGGGCCCTTCAGTGGGAGATTCTCCAGCATCAACTCAGGTTGGGGGCGGCCTTGGACGCACAGATTTTTCTATCCCCTCCGACTTAAAATTCTTTGGGGTGGTGGCTGGTCCCCGAGCACCTTTCCGTGGACGTCCCGTTGGGTTGTCCGGTCACCGACGTAATCACCACGGATCCCAGTTCCTGGGGATGGGGGGCCCACCTTCGGGACCTGTCCGCTCAGGGAGCCTGGGACTCATGCCTCTCCAGGATGTCCTCAAATATGCGGGAGCTCCTAGCAGTTTGGGAGGCAGTTTCTGCGTTCCTTCCTTCCCTTCAGGGGCGCCATCTCAGAATTCTCTCCGACAACAGTGTGTCGGTGGCTTACTTGAACCATCAGGGAGGCACCCGGTCTCAGGCTCTCATGGGCGTTATACGGGACAGGTGTCTGTTGTTGAAAGATGATGGGAGTGTAGGTGTGCCACGGTCCGCGCTGCTCCAGGGCTTAAAAAACTCACCAAAGAGACAGTCAGATTTCCATCCTTTATTCTCCTCCTCCTATGCGTTTCGGTGCGTAGCCTGGCACCTTCATCAGGGATATACTGATGAAGGTGCCAGGCTAGGTGCCAAAACGCGTAGGAGGAGGAGAATAAAGGATGGAAATCTGACTGTCTCTTTGGTGAGTTTTTTAAGCCCTGGAGCAGCGCGGACCGTGGCACACCTACACTCACATCATCTTTCTGGATTAAACCACTGTTCAGTGGTCGGTGGAGGTCCTGCAGCAGCTTGGAATAATATTTCCTAAATGCCTTCAAACCAGTTGTGGGGATCACAACTGCACCTGGTGAGTGGCTTCTCGGCATCACCCCATTACCATCAGTGTCACTAGTGATGGGGCACTATTTCGCCTCTTGTCCCCCACCCTTTTATATTTTTACAGTTGTCTGTTGTTGGAAGACCGTCAGATTTCCCTCTCTGCCCTTCACATACGGGGGGTGGCAAATTCCCGGCAGATTTTCTCAGCAGGGTGCAGCTCCGACAGGGGAGTGGGCCCTGGATCCGGGGGTTTTCGCTCAGATTGTGGACAGGTGGGGCCTTCCGGAGATGGATTTATTTGCAATTCGGGAGAACAGGCAGGTGCGACGGTTCTGTTCTCTGAATCCCAGAGACCGGCCCTTTGCTGTGTACGCTCTGCTGATCCCCTGGTCCTCAGGCCTTCTGTATGCCTTCCCTCCCTTGGTGATGATCCCGGCTGTGCTTCGGAAGGTCAGGGAGGACGGGGCCAGGGTCATCATGATAGCGCCCTCCTGGCCCTGGAGAGCTTGGTTCTTTTGGCTCAGTCGCCTGTCCGTGCAGGCTCCCTGGACTCTCCCCCTCTCCCAGTCTCTCCTGTCTCAGGGGCCGGTCCACCATCCGCAGGTCTCGGGTCTCCGGCTGACGGCGTGGAACTTGAACGGCGACTCTTGTCGTGTAGGGGATTCTCAACGGTCTTGTTCGTACGCTGATGTCCAGTCGGAAGCCGGTTACCACCAATATTTATGGTAAAGTGTGGAAAACATTCCTGTCCACTTCTGGGGCGAGTCCAGAGGGTGAGGCTCCTGTGCCGGCAATTTTAGAATTCCTCCAGCGGGGGTGGGAGATGGGTCTCTCTGTCAATACCCTGAAACTTCAAGTTTCGGCCTTGGGGGCTCTGTACCATTGTCCCCTCGCTGGGTCTTCTTCGGTGACGAGGTTTATACAGTCCTGCAAGCAGGGCCACTCCTGTTCCCTGTCCGAAGGTGCCTCCTTGGGATCTCAATTTAGTTCTGGATGCCTTAACCAAGCCTCCTTTTGAGCCTTTATCTTCTGCTTCGCCAAAGGTCCTTACTCTGAAGGTAGTCCTGTTGGTGGCTTTGACGTCGGCCAGACGTATTAGTGACCTGCAGGCCTTGTCGGTGGTGGGGCCTTATGCTCAGATTTTGGAGGACAGGGTCATCCTCCGCCTGGACCCTTCCTATCTTCCCAAGGTGGCTACCATGTTCCACAGGATGCAGGAGATTGTCCTCCCTTCCTTCTGTGATCATCCTGCAAATCAGAAGGAAGAGGTTCTCCACACGTTAGATGTCAGGAGGGCGTTGCTTACCTACTTGGACAAGTCCGCGGCCTGGCGTCAGTCCCCGTCCCTCTTTGTTTCCTTTCAGGGGGCCTCTAGGGTAAGGCAGTGTCCAAGGGTACCCTTGCTAAGTGGTTGCGGGAAGCTATAGCTCTTGCTTATTCTTCTAGTCAGGTGCCGGTCCCAGTGGGACTTACTGCACATTCCACCAGGGCAGTGGCTACGTCCTGGGCAGGGAAGGCTGATGTCCCCTTAGAATTGATCTGTAGGGCTGCTACTTGGTCTTCTCCTTCTACTTTCTTCAAGCATTACAGGCTTGATCTTTCTTCCACTGATGAGGTGACCTTTGGTAGACGGGTTCTGCAGGCGGTGGTCCCTCCCTAATTTTCTTTCTCTGAAATCTCTCAGGTGGTGCTGTCGTGGCGATGATGGAAAAATCTAAATTACTTACCAGTAATGGGTTTTTCCGGAGCCACAACAGCACCACCGCATCCCTCCCTATTGCCTGTTGGTGTGGTCACCTTTGGGGGGTGTGAATTGTTGATTTCTTTTGGTGGTGGTTGTGTACTAATGATTGTTGGGTTCTCCTCTCCGGTCTCTGTAACCTAAACTGAGGTCCAGGAGAGGTCCCGCTTTTTTATCTCAGAGGTTTCCTATCTTGGATGGGCGGTCCTCTCTCTCAGGTGGTGCTGTCATAGCTCCGGAAAAACCCATTACCGGTAAGTAATTTAGATTATTTATATCCCTATATCTCAGATTTAGTTGTGTTGGAAAGTAAAAAAGAATAACAGGAAAGAAGATTAAGGGAGCAAGTGCTGTGATCGATCCATATTTTTGTGTGATTTCTGCATGTTTTTAGTTTTCCTTTAAATAATGAATTGATATCTTGTTTAGTTGTAAATGCTCTGGAGAGTGGACTGGATCAGTCCTGTTTACCTATATTTGTGTCCCTTCATGAGTAAATCTTACAGTATTCATAGCAGATGCACATGATGTAAAAAATGCCCAATAGCTTTGTAGAAATGTAAATATTAGAAAAAAATGATGTCCGCCAATAGAAATGTATATGAACATGGCAGCACTGGGTCCCACAATCCCTGTGACCGGGGCGGAGAGGCCAAACCTGCACATATAGGATGGTAGCGTTTGAGCACATCTTGTTCTCTACTCCAGATGTCTTATTCATCTAGTCTTTGACAAGCTTCTCAAACCTTTCAATCTCTACTGTCTAAAGACTCCTGATATTTGCTGTTATACATGAGCTCTTGTTTTGCAGGACATGCTTTGTGGGAAAAGCCGACTGGATTTCCAGCTGATTCCACTGTTATCAAACCAGTGCTGAAAATTACAGATGTAGATAATGATGGCGTAGAAGATCTTATGGTTTTTCTCCTAGCAGAAAATGAGGTAAAAAAAAAAAGTACAATGTGATGTAAAAGTATTGATTTACTGTAGTAGCTGAAAACAAATGGGAGGTGATAATCACCCAAGGTTGTGATTATAGCAAGTCATCACAAGACTTAGGGTACCACCCCACTGTGCGACGGCACCAGAGATGTCGGCGGCAACGGGCGGGAGCGCTCACGTTTTTGCCGTCCCCGCCAGCGTCACCGTCCCCCATTTAGATGGGGCGACGTCCCGGCAACCTGACAGGCGGCATCGCCGCTGGGGTTTCTCAAAACCCCAGCGGCGATGCCTTAACATCACCTATGGCTCCCATCGCCTGGCAGATCGCCGTCGGCCGTTTACATGGGGCGATGTGAACACATCGACCCAGATCGGCCGCCTGGTTTCAGAGCACTGCTCTGAAACCAGGCGACCACTGAAAGGCGTAACCATTGCCTAATTACATTAGGCGATGCAGGGGCGATAACAGTGCCAATAGGCCATGCCCCTGCATCGTCTAAGAAATCGGCGGTGCCGTCGCACAGTGTGACGGTATCCTTAAGCGGTATCCCCATCTCTAAGATCCTATTCCCATATGTAATACATGTATAATAATAATATTAACAAATATCTCCAGTTAGGGGCCTTTCACATCAGCGTTTTTGCTGATGTGCGGCAGATTTACTGCAAGTGCCGGATCTGCCGCCTAACAGCTGCACTTGCGGCCTGGATCCGGCAAGCCCCATGCATTCTCTATGGGGCTTGCGGTCTGGTGCGGTTACGCCGGATCGGGTGGATCCGGCACTTGTGTCCGCAAAAAAAAAAAGCTGCTTGCAGCATTTTTTTTCCCGCGGCCGCAAGTACCGGACCTGTCACATCCGGCAGAATCACACTTGCCGCACCGGACTGCAAGCCCCATAGAGAATGCATGGGGCTTGCCGGATTCGGGCTGCAAGTGCAGCTGTTAGGCGGCAGATCTGGTAGATGCGAACCGCTGATGTGAAAGGGGTGTTAGAAAAGTAGTTTGGTTTTCCTAATGAGCAGTGTCTTTTCCTTATGTGTAAGGAATTTCAGGACCCTAGGTATCCATGGTAAAGACCATGAAGAACTAACTGACTTTCCGTATATGCGTGGCTGTAACCATGGATACCTAAGGTCCTGCAATGCCCTACACATGAGGAAAAGACACTGCTCATTAGGAAAACCATACTACATTTCTAATTGGAGGTATTTCCTAATATTATTATTATTACACCTACTACATAATGGGATAGGATCTTGGAAATGGGAATACCCATTTTAACCCCTTCATAACCAAGACTGAACCAGTTTGTCCAAAAAGCAAGGTCGTTCCCGACCAAGGACAAACTGATTCATCCTGGAGCAAATGCAGCACCGTGGCCACAGCACAACCAATCAAGCCCCGATACCTGATGTTTCCTGAAGCACGGGACCAGAGCTTGATCTCAGGAGAGGTAGATTTGCCTGATCATTGCAATCCAGCCTATGGTTGGGGCTGCAATAGCCTTTTTCATAGGCTGGAGCTCTGGAGGGGCAGTGTCACCCCCTCCTGCCCTGATGAGAGTGATCATGCTGTGACAATCAGTTCCATCAGCATGGCAGCAGTGCGATCCACCTGTCTGCACTCCTTTTCAGCTTTATTCCCTGCATGGAGGGAATGGAGACTGAAGATGAGTGCTGTCACACACCCAGGGACACGATCATGCATCCCTAACTGTATCTCCCTCTAACTGATGCAATCGGTATCAATCGCAGTAGTTGGGACACTGGGAGAGGGATTTTCGCAGTCTCTTACCTATCTACCCGCGCTGATCGGTGCCTCTGCACTGTAAATGCGAAGGCCCCATCAATGCCATGGTTATCCAACGTTGCCTGACCTAAGCCTCAGAGATCATGTAATCTCTGGGATTTGTGTCTGCAGCACTGACAGCTGCACTGTATGGCAATCAGATTATTGCCATACAGTGCAGTTGCAATCAGAGCAGCAGAAGGTGATGTCCCACCGGGACGAAGTAAAAAAAAAAAATGTAAAAAAGGTTTAAAAAATAAAACAAAAAAAACACTCGGTGAGTGATGTCACCTGCAGCAGTCAGTGTTATTGCAGAGCTTCCAGCTGCCTGGGTTTTACCTTGGCTGGCAATCAAAAATAGGGCAAAGCCCGCACATTTGTTTATTTTTAATTAATTATTTAAAAATTAATGGTCTCTCCTGTATATTTGATTGCCAGCCAAAGTAAAGCCAGGGAGCTCGGGTAGCCCGTAGCTGTCCGCTTTATCTGCCCTGAAAATCAAAAATACAGCGAAGCTCTGTCATTTTTTTATTTATTTATTTTTACTCTACTTTGATGGCAAGCTGGTTGCCTACAGTAACAAATCACAGATGCCGGCACAATGGGTGAGGAGTGCAACATCCAATCACAGACACTGTAACAAGGAAGTCTGTGTTCGGGGTCCGTGTCCAAACCTGGACTTCTTAATTCTGCAACATCACTACATTGACTCCATGGGTGGTTTCCAGAGGTATAATTGTCACTATATCCATAGATGAACTCCAAAGGGTTGTAATTTCCAACATGTGGTCATTTGAGGGGGTTTCTGCTGTTCTGGCACTTAGACGCTCTGCAAAATCTGTGCCCAAAAAAAATCATATGGCGCTCTTTCCCTCCCGAACCCTGCCATGTGCCCAAACAGTGGTTTTCCACCACTTATGGAGTATCCTTGTACTCAGAAGAAATTGCACAACACGTTTTTGGGGTCCAATTACTCCAATCCTCGTGAAAATGATAATATTTGGTGCTAAAACAACATTTTTGTGGGAAAAATCAAATGTTTTCATTTTCACATTTCTACGTTGTAAAATTCTGTGACGACACACCTGTGGGTTCAGTGTGCTCACTAAACATCTAGATACATTCTCGGGGGGTCTAGTATTCAGACGGGGGTCACATGTATAGGAATTCAATTGTTTAGATACATCAAGAGCTATGTAATCGTGACATTACACCTGCAGACTATGCCATCAAAATCTGTGCTCCAAGACGTTGTTCCTTCCAGGGGCGGACCGTCACCCCCGGGGGCCCTGGTGCAAGTGTGGAGCGGGGGGGGGGGGGGTGCTCTTAGTCTCTTACCGCTCTCCCGCTGAGTGCCGCGCTCTCCCGCTTCTCCCGCTGACAGCCGCGCTCGCTCTCCCGCTCTCCCGCTCTCCCGCTGACAGCCGCGCTCTCCCGCGACTTGTGGGGGTCGGCTGGGGGCCCCCTCCAGGCTTCAAGAGGCCCCCTAACCGGTCGGGGCCCTGGTGCGGCTGCACCGGCTGCACCAGCCTAGTTCCGCCCCTGGTTCCTTCCCTTCTGAGCCCTGCCGTGTGACCAGACAGTAGTTTTCCACCACATATGAGGTATCGGTGTACTCAGGACAAATTGCCCAACATATTTTAGGTTCCATTATATTCTGTTGCCCATGTGAAAATGAAAAAATTGAGGCTAAAAGAAACATTTTTGTGGGGGGAAAAAAGCACTTTTTAATTTCTACAGCTCGATGTATGAAGCACCTGGGGGTTCAAAGTGCTCACTGTGCATCTAGATAGGGTACTTGGGGGGGGGGGGGGGTCTAGTTTCCAAAATGGGATCACTTGGGGGGGGTTCCATTGTTTAGGCACATCAGGGGCTCTCTAAACACGATATTGTGTCACCTAATGATTCTCCCTTCCGAGCCCTGCCATGCACCTAAACAGTAGTTTTCCACTATGTATGTGATATTGGCGTACTTGGGAGAAATTACACAACACATTTTAGGGTCCAGTTTCTGCTTTTACTATTGTAAAAATGCAATATTTGAGGCTAAAGTAGTATTTTTGTTGGAAAAAGTAAAATATTCATTTTTTCCTTCTACATTGCTTTAGTTCCTGTGAAGCATCTGAAGGGTTAATAACCTTGAATATGTTTTTGAGTAGTCTGGGGGTGCAGTTTTTGGAACGTTGTTGCTCTTGTCTGTTTTCTGTCATATAGGCCCCTCAAAGTCACTTCAAATGTGATGTGGTCCCTAAAACAAGGGCTTTGTAAATTTTGCTGGAAAAATGAGAAATTGCTGATGAACCCCTTCTAATTTCCTAACAAAAAAAAAATTGTTTCCAAAATGGTGCTGATGTAAAGTAGACATGTGGGAAATGTTATCTATTAACTATTTTGTGTCACATAACTCTCTGGTTTAACAGAATAAAAATTCAAATTTCTGTTTTTTTTCACAAATAAACGCAAACCATACCATCCTAAATTTACCACTAACATGAAGTCCAATATGTCGTGATTAAACAATCTCAGAATCACTGGAATCTATGGAAGTATTCCAGAGTTATAACCTCATAAAGTGACCCTGGTCAGAATTGGAAGACATGGCCTGGTCATGAAGGTCAAAACAGGCTTGGGGGTGCAGGAGTTATAGGGTGTTGTCCAAGTTAACAACAAAAAAAAAACTGGACTCAGTAGTTATGCTGAGGCAGGTGGCATGATTCTCCCTAGCCCGATGATTGGCATTATGGGCTTTATATGCGACTGCAACCATAACAGTCTGGAAAGAAGAATGTCGGCAGGTACTGCCTAAATAGCATCTCATTTCTCTTCCTGCTACATTTCAATATGTATACTGCAGTATGTTCATCTTTCATCGCTGAAATTCTGCTGAATAGCGTCTGAATTCTTTTCCTTCTACATTTCTGTATGTTCATTTTTCATCGCTGAAATATTTAATCTGATTTATGCTTGTAACGTCTCATCCCATTAATCATACTACATACCTAAGTTTATGATCCTTTGTTTAAATGTGCCTGTCCTCCACCATTTGCTTTCATGTCTGACTTTACATTAGCCTATTAAAGTCCAGCCCACTCCACTCTCCTTCACTCTCAGCTGAATCCAATTGTATTATTATAAATATACTATTCTCATGTCTGCCATGTGCCTCACTCAAGTGCATAGAAATTAATTTGACGGAATTCAACTGGAATTTGCTGAAAGTCAAAGGTACTAGATTTCTATTTGCTATATCTTTCTAATGAACTCACATCCTATTTCAACCCCTCTCATAGTGCAATATATGCAGTTGATGCAAACTTTGAGTCATCAGTTGCACCATAATCAACACTCACCGGTTTGATTGTGTATGACACATTTAGTCAGGCCCGTAGTCAAGTAACCCACACTCATTCTCCCTTTAAATGATGTCCTTCATTTCCATATCTATTTTCCTATGTGCTTTTGCCATTCACTTTCACCGCCCCATCCCCCCTCCATCACCCCTCATCCACATCAGCCCCCCTCTCCTCCCCTCTACTATCTTCAGCTCTCATACTCTCTTCACCATAAGTACTGAATAATCTCAGACCATCATATTCCAGAGTATTTGATCAGAAAACAAACTAACTCCAAAAACTATTTGCTCTTTCTCTTTTTACTGCTGCTCCTGTCAGGTGATATCTCTCCCAATCCTGCACCACCCTCTACCTACTTTAACTCCTCCCCCACATCACACAGAAACCCTACTAATCTTATCAACATTACTTGCACACCTTCATCTCCCTTTTTTAACTGCGCTTTCTGGAATCCACAATCTGTATGCAACAAGTTTCCCTTCATTCATAATTAGTTTCTCATTAACTCTCTTAATCTGCTGGCCCTCACAGAAACCTGGAGCCAGGAATCGGACACTGCTTCACCTGCCGTTATTTCTCATAGCAGCTTACATTTCTCCCATTCCCCGAGACCTGGGAACAGACATGGTAGTGGAGTTGGCTTACTCCTGTCCCCACAATGTACTTTCCAGGTCATCCCCCCAGCTCCATCACTCTTTCTTTTTCTTTGAGATCCACACTATTATTCTCTTCCACCCCCTTCACCTCAGGGTAGCGGTAGTATACCACCCACCAGGGTTACCCACACAGTTCCTCTGCCATTTTTCCACGTGGCTACACACTTCATGTCTTCAGAATTGCCAACCCTTATTCTGGGTGACTTTAACAGCGCCATCTCCTCATCTGCATCCCAGCTCCCATCTCTAACCACCTCTTTTGGCCTCTCACAGCTCTCAACCTCTGAGACATACAATGATGGTAACACCCTTGACCTGATCTTTGTCCGGCTCTATTCAACCTCCTTCATAGATAACTCGCCTCTTCCTCTCTCTGATCACCACACTCTCAAATCCTCGCCCACCCCAGCGCACCCCTATCTATCACACATTTAGAAATCTTCAGGCCATTAACCATCATACACTCACAGACTCTACAGTCATCACTGTCCCTGATCTCCTCCTTCTCCTGTCCCGATCTGGCTGTGAATCACTACAATGACTCTCTCAGAAGCACCCTGGACTAAGTAGTGCCCCTCTCCCTCAGAACCTCCAAACACAGAGTAAAACAGCCCTGGCTCACTGTCACGCTTGGGAGGTAAGGGAATCAGGTAACAGGTAGGTGAATTGGGCAAAAGGGGGTCAGGAAAGCCTAATCTGACCCTGATCCCGGAGTCCCTGGCTCGCCCTGATCTCGGAGGTACCTCTGATGGTGAAGAGTTCTGAGCCGCCACCCTGTACCCTAAAACGTCTGATTAGCCCTAGGCTGAGGGCACCTACCTCCACCCATGGGTCAGGAATCACAGCTTTTCCCAAGGAAAGACTTTTGCCCAGCAGCTAAGCATCAGCACAGCACCAAGACCTAGAGCACATACAGTTAGGGCCAGAAATATTTGGACAGTGACACAATTTTCGCGAGTTGGGCTCTGCATGCCACCACTTTGGATTTGAAATGAAACCTCTACAACAGAATTCAAGTGCAGATTGTAACGTTTAATTTGAAGGGTTGAACAAAAATATCTGATAGAAAATGTAGGAATTGTACACATTTCTTTACAAACACTCCACATTTTAGGAGGTCAAAAGTAATTGGACAAATAAACATAACCCAAACAAAATAGTTTTATTTTCAATATTTTGTTGCAAATCTTTTGGAGGCAATCACTGCCTTAAGTCTGGAACCCATGGACATCACCAAACGCTGGGTTTCCTCCTTAAGGCTTTGCCAGGCCTTTACAGCCGCAGCCTTCAGGTCTTGCTTGTTTGTGGGTCTTTCCGTCTTAAGTCTGGAATTGAGCAAGTGAAATGCATGCTCAATTGGGTTAAGATCTGGTGATTGACTTGGCCATTGCAGAATGTTCCACTTTTTTGCACTCATGAACTCCTGGGTAGCTTTGGCTGTATGCTTGGGGTCATTGTCCATCTGTACTATGAAGCGCCGTCCAATCAACTTTGCAGCATTTGGCTGAATCTGGGCTGAAAGTATATCCCGGTACACTTCAGAATTCATCCGGCTACTCTTGTCTGCTGTTATGTCATCAATAAACACAAGTGACCCAGTGCCATTGAAAGCCATGCATGCCCATGCCATCACGTTGCCTCCACCATGTTTTACAGAGGATGTGGTGTGCCTTGGATCATGTACCGTTCCCTTTCTTCTCCAAACTTTTTTCTTCCCATCATTCTGGTACAGGTTGATCTTTGTCTCATCTGTCCATAGAATACTTTTCCAGAACTGAGCTGGCTTCTTGAGGTGTATTTCAGCAAATTTAACTCTGGCCTGTCTATTTTTGGAATTGATGAATGGTTTGCATCTAGATGTGAACCCTTTGTATTTACTGTCATGGAGTCTTCTCTTTACTGTTGACTTAGAGACAGATACACCTACTTCACTGAGCGTGTTCTGGACTTCAGTTGATGTTGTGAACGGGTTCTTCTTCACCAAATAAAGTATGCGGCGATCATCCACCACTGTTGTCATCCGTGGACGCCCAGGCCTTTTTGAGTTCCCAAGCTCACCAGTCAATTCCTTTTTTCTCAGAATGTACCCAACTGTTGATTTTGCTACTCCAAGCATGTCTGCTATCTCTCTGATGGATTTTTTCTTTTTTTTCAGCCTCAGGATGTTCTGCTTCACCTCAATTGAGAGTTCCTTTGACCGCATGTTGTCTGGTCACAGCAACAGCTTCCAAATGCAAAACCACACACCTGGAATCCACCCCTGACCTTTTAACTACTTCATTGATTACAGGTTAACGAGGGAGACACCTTCAGAGTTAATTGCAGCCCTTAGAGTCCATTGTCCAATTACTTTTGGTCCCTTGAAAAAGAGGAGGCTATGCATTACAGAGCTATGATTCCTAAACCCTTTCTCCGATTTGGATGTGGAAACTCTCATATTGCAGCTGGGAGTGTGCACGTTCAGCCCATATTATATATATAATTGTATTTCTGAACATGTTTTTGTAAACAGCTAAAATAACAAAACTTGTGTCACTGTCCAAATATTTCTGGCCCTAACTGTAGCTATCAGCAGCACCTGACAGAGGAGAGGGAAGGCTATTTAAAGCCAGGGGGAGGGGATTCCACCCGAGTCACACATTAACTCCTGAACCAGAAATTGAACATAATAGTGACTGCAGTTCTGGAGCACACCACAGGAGGCAAGGACCTTCACAACCATCAACTATGCAGCTCTTAAAGACAAACCACATACACAGCAGCATCCAACAATGTCAGCGCCATCTAAGTGCGTGACACTCACAGCATAAAATCAATTCCTCCAGCGATGCCCTAGGAATGCTGAACGCCTATGGAGGAAAACTCGCTCACCAGAAAACTTCATTCACTATAAATTTATGCTGAGAACTTAAAACTCTACCCTTCACTTCACTAAACACACCTACTTCACCTCCCTGATCTCACTATCCAACAATCCAAAAAATCTTTTTGACACCTTTCACTCTCTCTTCAATTTTAAAGTGCAGGCCCCCATCACCGACCTCCGTGCTGATGATCTGGCTTCTTACATCACTAAGAAAATAATAATAATATAATATAATATTTATTCATTTATATAGCGCTATTAATTCCATAGCACTTTACATACATCAGTAATGCTGTCCATATTGAGACTCACAATCTAAACATCCTATCAGTATGTCTTTGCAATGTGGGAGGAAACCGGAGTGCCCGGAGGAAACCCACGCAAACACGGGGAGAACATACAAACTTCTTGCAGATGTTGTCCTTGGTGGGAATAGAAAACATCCGTCAGGAAATTAACTCTTAACCTCAAAGCGCTGTTACTCCCATCCCTCCTCACATCTTCTCTGTCTCACTGTCCATATTTGACCCAGTCACAGAAGAAGTCCTCTCCAGGCTCCTCTCTTCCTCTCATTCCACTACATGCACTATTGACACCATCTCCTCACACCTACTCTAGTCTCTCTCTCCAGTGGGCACTGCTTACCTAACTAAAATCTTTAATCTCTCCC
Source organism: Allobates femoralis (assembly GCA_033576535.1). Classification (NCBI taxonomy): domain Eukaryota; kingdom Metazoa; phylum Chordata; class Amphibia; order Anura; family Aromobatidae; genus Allobates; species Allobates femoralis. Next base: position 156,068,812 of record JARQOC010000011.1, on the reverse strand, counting down.
TCTCTTCTGGCATCGTCCCCTCCTCCTAACATTCTATCATTACTCCAGTATTAAAGAAAACGTCTCTTGGCCCATCCTGCACAAATAACTACAGACCAGTGTACATCTCTAAACTCTTGGAGCACTTGGTTTACTCCCACCTCACCTGTTAACTCTCCACTCACTCTCTTCTAGACCCATTACAGTCTGGTTTCTGCCCTCTACATGCTACAGAAACTGCGCTCATCAAAGTGACCACTGATCTACTGACAGCAAAATGTAATGGTGACATCACTCTGCTTATTCTTCTTGATCTCTCTGCAGCCTTTGACACTGTTCACCACCATCTCCTACTCTATGCGGCACTCCATCGGCATTAAGGACACCGCTCTCTTGGTTCTCTTCCTATCTTTCCAACCGCTCTTTCAGTGTATCATTTGCTGGCTCCACTTCATCTCACTATTGGGGTCCCTCAGGGTTCAGTCCTTGCCCTCTCGTCTTCTCTCTCTACTTTGCCCCTATTTGACAGACCGTCAGTAGATTTGGCTGCAAGTACCACCTTTATGCTGATGACACACAACTATACACTTCATCCCCTGACCTTACCCCCGCTGTATTACAAATGCCAATGACTGTCTAACCGCAGTCTCCAATATCATGTCCACTGTATACCTGAAGCTTCTTATGATCCCGCCTTGCACCAATCTCCTTAAAGGCCCCTTTACATGGCACGACATCGTTAACAATATCGCTTAAACCTCACGGGTTTGGAGTCGTTCAAGCAACATCGTTAGGACGTCTTTGCGTGTAACACCGAGATTCAACTACAATAAGTCGTTGGATCGGTGATCGCAGGTTTGAGAACATGTTTTCAAATCACACGATCAACGATCAGCCAACCTGCTATATCGTTGTGTGTGACACCGCGATAACGATGTCATTGACAACTTTGCCCATTCACAGCAATGAGCAGGTATCGTTCGCTGGGTTGTGCAAACGATACCTGCTCACTACATCGTTGGTGAGTTGTCCACGATATGTAGATGTGTGACATCTCACCAACAATGTCAAAACGATGTCAGAATCGACCGCGCGCTTACGAGATCGTTGCCGACATCATTTCAACTCGTGCCGTGTAATGGTACCTTAAATCTGACATCTCACTCTCGGTGTGTGGCACCACGATAACGTCTAGGCAGTAGGCTCAATCTCTGGGTGTTATGTTTGATGCTGATCTTTCATTCACTTCCTATATACAATCTCTCACCTGCTTTTGTCTCCTGCAACTGAAGAACATCTCTAGAATTCGCCCCTTCCTCAGCGTGGAAACAACTAAAACCATCACAGTGGCCCTGATCCACTCCCGCCTTGATTATTGCAACTCTATTATTTGGCCTCCCCTTCACTATGCTTTCTCCTCTCTAGTCCATCCTTCATGCAGCAGCCAGGGTCTCCTATCTGGTTACTCGGATGCTTCCGCTCTGTGCCAGTCATTGCACCGGCTGCCCGTACACTATAGGATCAATTCAAATTCCTTGTTCTCACCTACAAAGCTCTTCACAGTGCAGCCCCCCCCTACATCTCCTCCCTCATCTCTGTTTATCACCCAACCCATTCTCTTCGCTCTGGGGGTGACTTTAGACTCACATCTGCACTAATCCGAACCTCCAATTCCCGGCTCGAAGACTTTCCCGAGCTGCACCAACTCTCTTGAATGCTCTACCCCAAGAAATTAGGACTACCCACAACTTACTTAGCTTCAGGCGCTCACTAAAAACACATCTTTTTAGGGTGGCTTATCATTCTCTCTAATCAGAGTCATTCAGACATAGATTATCCACTACTTCCTGAACATAACTGTTAAACTCCATCACACCCAAAAGCTCTACACAGACCGGCTGGTGGCCACTTATTCCGCTCTCATCTATTCCACACTTCCTCAAAACGGCTGGACCATGATTGTAAATAAGCCCCTGTACTTTTGTCACCCCACCTTATTATAGATTGTAGGCTCTTGCGAGCAGAGTCATCATTATTTTTTGCTTTTTAATTATTGTGTCTTCCAAAACTGTTTCTAATGACTGTTTGTATATGAATCTGATTTATAAAGCGCTGCGGAATATGTTGGTGTTATATAAATAAAGATTATTATTATTATTATGGACTTTTTCACATCTGCATTTTGCCTGTGTTTGGCTGCATCTGCGCTTCTATGCGTTTTTACCGCTAAAAACGCATCCAAACGCATCTAAAAATACACCCATAGGGTTCAATGCAAAACGCATTGCAAACACAATGCAAAATGCATGTCATTGCTGCGTTTGCGCAAGTTCACATGCGTTTTGCATTGCGTTTGCAATATGTTCTGCATTTAACCCTAATGCGCTTTTTGATGCGTTTATAGCGATAGAAACGCAAACGCAGCCCAGCCTTATATGTGAACTGGGCCTATTTGTTATCAAATCCATCCTATGGGCCATTTTTTTTCCTTTAACTGAAGTGAAACCCCTTATTTATTTTATTGAAATGGAATTCTATTAGTGGGTTGAATTTGCACATATGCAGTACAATCCAAAATCCATGGTTTTACATCTAGCTATATGAATTAGGATAAAAAATCAAACACTTAATCAATGTTATTTGACACTCAAAGACGAGGATTCTGATTCTGGGGCACTAGTCCACTATGAGTAACTATCTCTACCTTCATGGGGCTAAAATGGATTCTGTCAGTCTTTTTTCAGTATAAACAATAGTGCCTTCTGCTTAGATTTAAATTGTAATCGATTAATTTATTGCGTTTTTTTGTGAGAAATTCACACAATCTGCAAAAAATTTTGAGTAAAGTTTAGTCAAGTCTGTAAGTGTTTTATTTTAATTCCATGCTAACCAAGGTTTCTGTCGTACACATCATAGTGTTAACTAATCCAGTTTCCGCACATGCTTCAACATCACACAGTCTTGGGTAGAAAAGATTTTGTTTATATGAACGTTAGGTTTTCTCAAAAATTGTATCTGCAGCAATTATGTCATTTCTTCAACAAAATTTTAAAACACCATCAATGCCCAATCACAATTGAAGATCCATCTGAGTCTGTAAGAAGAAAACACCTCCTATCCTTTCTCCATTCCAATATCACACAACCATAAAGATCACAAAAGCATGTAATATCAAAGAAGATTTATTCCTTGGGTGGCATAAGAAAATCTGAGTTGAAGAGAATTAATTTTATTTTTGAAGTAACAAGATGACTTTTAAGCATAATATTAAATATACATGAATAAGGGCACAGGGATAAAATGCATCGTAAAATTTGTTGGGCAATTTCTCCTGAGTACACCAATACCTCATATGTGGTCATAAACCACTGTTTGGGCGCACGGCAGGGCTCAGAAGGGAAGGAGCGACATTTGAATTTTGGAGCCAATTTTCCGTTCAAAAAGTGAAATGGCGCTCCTTCCCTTCTGAGCCCTGCTGTGTGCCCAAACAGTAGTTTATGACCACATATGAGGTATCGATGTACTCAGGAGAAATTGCCCAACACATTTTGGGATGTATTTTATCCCTTTGCCCATGTGAAACTGAACAAATATAGGCAAAAAGAAATTTTTTGTGAAAAAAAAAGTGTTTTTTCATTTTTATGGATGAATTTGTGAAGCATCTGGTGGTTCAAAGTGCTCACTATGCATCTAGATACATTCCTTAGGGGGTCTAGTTTCCAAAATGGGGTCACATGTGGGGGAGCTCCAATGTGGAGACACACAGGGACCCTCCAAACACGACATGGTGTCCGCTAACAATTTGAATGGAAAATGAGCTCAAATTGTTAGCGGACACCATGTCGTGTTTGGAGGGTCCCTGTGTGTCTCCACATTGGAGCTCCCCCACAAGTGACCCCATTTTGGAAACTAGACCCCAAAGGAACATATCTAGATGCATAGGGAGCACTTTGATCCCCCAGATGATTCATAAATTAATCCATAAAAATGAAAAAACACTTTTTTTTTCACAAAAAATTTCTTTACAAAAAAAATTACGTAGGGCTCCGCCATATTTTTGGCCCAGCCAGGTACAACTAGGCAGCTGGGGGCTGGAATCCTCAGCATGGAAAGGCCCAAGCGTTCTGGGCCCCCCATGCTGCGAATTGCAGTCCGCAGCCGCCCCAGAAAATGGCGCATTCATTGAAGCGCCATTTTCTGGCGCTGTACCCATGCTCTTCCAGTTGCCCTGGTGCGGTGGCAAACTGGGTAATAAAGGGGTTAATGCCAGCTTTTTATTGGCAGCTGGCACTAAGCCCGAGATTCATAATATTGGGCCAATGTTAGACCCGCCATTAGGAATCTCTGCTAAGTAGTCAATAAATACACACAGAGAAAAATATTTTTATTTGGAAAAAAAACAAACAAAATTCAGACTCCATCTTTATTATAAAAAGATCCGACGTAGTCCATAACGAAGGTCCCACGACGCTCAATCGCCTCCGACGTAGTCCACAACGAACGTCCCACGTTCGTCATGCAGGCGGATCGGACTGCAAAGTAGCGATCTGACAGCCCGGGTGCAGTGATCCACACCGGGGCTTTGAGATCGCTTTCTGCAGTTCGATCCGCATGCAGGCAGATCGGACTGCAGAGCAGCGATCTGGCATCCCGGGTGCAGCGCCGGGGCTGCGAGATTGCTTTCTGCAGCTGGATCCCCATGCAGGAGGATCGGACTTCAGATCAGCGATCTGGCAGCCGGGTGCAGCGCTGGGGCTGCGAGATCGCTTTCTGCAGCTCGATCCGCATGCAGGCGGATCGGACTGCAGAGCAGCGATCTGGCAGCCTGGGTGCAGCGCCAGGGCTGCGAGATCGCTTTCTGCAGGTCAATCCGCATGCAAGCAGATCTGACTGCAGAGCAGCGGTCTGGCAGCCTGGGTGCAACGCCAGGGCTGCGAGATCACTTTCTGCAGGTCAATCCGCATGCAAGCAGATCTGACTGCAGAGCCGCGGTCTGGCAGCCTGGGTGCAACGCCAGGGCTGCGAGATCGCTTTCTGCAGGTCAATCCGCATGCAAGCAGATCGGACTGCAGAGCAGCGGTCTGGCAGCCTGGGTGCAGCGCCAGGGCTGTGAGATCGCTTTCTGCAGCTCGAACCGCATGCAAGCAGATCGGACTGCAGAGCAGTGATCTGGCAGCCTGGGTTGCAGCGCCAGGGCTGCGAGATCGCTTTCTGCAGCTCGATCCGCATGCAAGCAGATCGGACTGCAGAGCAGCGGTCTGGCAGCCTGGGTGCAGCGCCAGGGCTGCGAGATCGCTTTCTGCAGCTCGATCCGCATGCAAGCAGATCGGACTGCAGAGCAGCGATCTGGCAGCCTGGGTGCAGCGCCAGGGCTGCGAGATCGCTTTCTGCAGCTCGATCCCGATGCAGGAGGATCGGACTGCAGAGCAGCGATCTGGCAGCACTGGGGTTGCGAGATCGCGTTCTGCAGCTCAATCCGCATGCAAGTGGATCTGGCAGCCCAGGTGCAGTGTTCCACTATGTGGATCACTGTGCCCGTGCTGTCAAATCTTTCTGTAGCTTGATCCCCATGCAGGGGAACGAGCTGCAGAAAGCGATCTCATTCCTGGCACAGGGATCATACAAAGGATCCCTGCGCCAGGACTGTCGGATCCCTTCATGGCTGTGGCAAAGGGATCACACAGCTTTGGCACCAGGGATCACACAACGGATCCCTGCACCAGGACTGTCAGATCCCTTCACAGCTGTGGTGAAGGGATCTTACAGCGCAGGCACAGGGATCACATAATGGATCCCTGCACCAGGTCAGTCAGATCCCTTTACTGCTGCAGCAAAGGGATCTCACAGCTTTGGCACAGGGATCACACAACAGATCCCTGCACCAGGACTGTCAGATCCCTTCACAGCTGTGGTGAAGGGATCTTACAGCCCAGGGACAGGGATCACATAATGGATCCCTGCACCAGGTCAGTCAGATCCCCTTTACTGCTGCAGTGAAGGGATCTGTGTAGATATCAGGTCTGTGGCTGGGAGTCGGGAACCGCCAGAGCGGAGGTGAGCAGCGACGGCTGGAGCAGCAGAGGTTGGAGCGGCGGCGGAGGCGGCTGGTGAGTATGGAGCAGCGGGGGCCTGGGGAGCTGGAGAGGCGGAGGCGGGGGCTGGAGAGGCGGCGGCGGCACCACCTATCTCCGGTGATCGCCGCCGCCGGTACCGCTGGGCAGGGGGGAGATAGAGGAGGCTGGAGGGGCTTAGCGGCGGCGGCGGGGGCTGGAGAGGCGGCGGCACCATCTCCGGTGATCGCCGCCGCCGGTACCGCTGGGCAGGGGAGAGGCAGTGAAGGACTGGGAGGGATAATGGAGGGGCAGGGATGCTTCAGAGGACAGGGGAAGAGGCGGGGAGCACAGGGAGGCAGCATAATGCTACATTCCCGGTAATTGGCGGTTTCAATTTTAAACCGCCAATCACTGAGGCTGTAGCATCAGGGGAGCAAAGTGACCCCCCCTGGGGTTGTAGCACAAGTCCCCATGTACCTGCAGCTCAAGTGACAGGTCAGTGAGACCCTCACTTGAGCTGCAGCAGTGCGTTCCCCAGATGTCTCATATATGAAACATCGGTCGGGAACGAACTGGTTTTCATGTCTCATATAGGACAATATCCGGATTTGTTCCTTAATGAAGCTGAACATCCCCTTTAAACTTTATTATTATTGAAAATAGAAAATTCTACTTCAGAGAGGAACTTGAACTTTAGCACACCTATGGGATGTAGCAATCCTAAAATCCATATGGACCTTTTATCAGTCCTTGCTATATGATTTAGGATAAGAACAGGAACACCACTTGCAGACATGTTTCCTTCACTGCAAAGCAGGAGATCTGATTAGACTAGTGAAGAGACACTAGACTCCACTAATGATCGTACACACTGCTCCTTTCCTGGGGCTAAAATGGACTCTGTCAGGTCTTTTTTCAGTATAAATACTAATAGTACCCTTGAATACTGCTTGGGCAGACCTTTCAGAATATGTAAAAATCATTAATTTATCCTGGGTAGTTCTTTTGCTAGAAGCACCTTCACACCCTGTAAAAGTAATTGTCATGACTGCTGAACAGTCTGAGAGTCACAGTCTGTAAGTGTTATTTAAATATCCATGCCTATCCAAGTTGGTATTCTGTCCTCCCCTCATTGCTGGTTACACTGAATCTCAGGTTTCTGCAGGCTGCTGGGTAACATCACTACAGTCTGTGCTATCTGTAAAAGATTTCTGTTTATATGAACGTTGGTTTTCCTGCATACATGTAATGTGTGTATCTGCTGAGCAAATGATCAAATGTTCATATAAACAAATAAAACTACACACATGCCTCAGATACACACAATGAAGATCCCACATCTGCATCTGCTAAGAGAACACACCTCCTCCCCCTCCTTTCTCCTCTGTCTGCAATGAGTCACACAACATAAAGATCACAAGAGGGCAGGGCAGTGTAATGATGCATGAATATTTATTCCTTGTGGAGTGGGCATAAGAAAACTCTGTGATTGACAGATGGAATTAATCTTTTATTTTGAAGTTTACACAGGATAGGACGGAAGCATAAATAATAAAAATACATGAATAGAGAGAGCTCAGGGAAAGGAAAATAATAGCAATTACATATGGAATTTTGACCTGACCGATTCCCTTTCAATTTTAATCTGACCCAAACAACAGAGTTCCTTCTTGGCCCCTTACCTAGCAGAATTAATTACTGCCCGTAATAAATGATATAGCAAAACGTTTGACTCTCATTTAGGTCCCTTTATAGGGGCAAATGCACACTGTATGGTGACAAAATCAATTAATCATTAAAGGGGTTGTCCGGGCTTTTTTTTTAAATAAAATCTCAGTGTATATCTAGGCTGCAGAATGCTGACAGTATGTAATTTACCTCCTGTCCGCATTTTGCAGGGTTTCCTAGATATCACTGTTTTTTGTCTGGAGGAGAACGTCTAGGGGGCGTGTTTGTTTTAGAGCTTGAATATACATGATAACTGGTTGTTTCCACCTACTCTTCTACAAGCATGCCCCAGACTGCAGCATGCCTGCCTCACACAGCAAAAACCCTCCCCAGTTCACATGAACAAGCCCTCTCCCATAGCAACAAACCCTCCCCAGTCCACAGCAGAACCAGCTCTCTTCTAGCTGCCTCTCACCCCAGCCAGACATCACTAAACATCAATCTATTTAAAGTCTGTAGTGAGGAGGGCAAATCCTCATGTACTCATGGCCAGCTCCATGAATACAATGAACAGCTGACTGCAATGAGCGGTTTATTCTCCTGCACTGTCCCTGCTCTGTTAGTGATGTGCTCAGCTCGGTATCGGCCGCAACCGATAACAGTGAAGGAGAATGAACTGTGTCAGCGTCCCATTGATGCGTCATGGTGTCTGCACCTTCTAATCTTCACAGGGGTCGGCACTGTCACTAATGCAATCTCTCTGCATCACTGTGCCGAAACTGCTCCTCTGTGGATGAGACAGCTGTGTCGGTAATGTCTTCACACAGGAGCAGGTTTGACACAGTGTCTCAGAGACACAGTGCTGGCCTCTGTGAAGGAGTTGACCATCCTTCACACGAATGACACAAATACTGATTGGACCAGCCTGTCCAATCAACAATTGAATCTGTGTGAAGTGTAATGGCCACTTTACACGTCCCGATATCGGCGTCCAACTCCGACCAAAAGTCACGTGGTTCGTGCGTTGGACTCCGTATCGTTCGTGCGTTGTATGGTGTAAAAGTCCAATTCGATGCAAGAAGATGCGAAAATGATATCGGGGAAGAAATGAGCAGGCTCTCCAACGGCCCGATATTGGATGGACGATGTAGGCAGGATCGTGCTGTGTGACAGCCCAACACCGACTTGAAGCACAACTTCCCCCTATTCTCTCCCATGTTAAATGGTCGTTCCTGGGTCGCTCGTACAAGGGGGCTACACATCGTAGTGGCGTTGCCTGCCGATATCGCGCTGTGTAACATCTATGCGATCTTGGAATTCTGCCCAAAAAATGCTCGCTCCCTGTATCCATCGCCGTGACTGTCAGTTTTTGTTAATGTCAATACCCCCATCGGGAGCTCGATGTTGTGTGCAGTATGATCTGTGTTGTAATAAGCGTGTCGCCACATCTAAGGGTGTGGTGATCTTGTATACTTTTGTCAGGATATGTACTAGTCTTACTTATTTACTTCATCTTTAAAATATAAACATAAGTCACCTTGAATTATATATACATTATTTTTTATTGTTCATATTTGAACGAAAACCAAAATTCCTAATACCAGAGTGCAATGCATTGTGGGAACGCTAACTACCTGTTTAGCAAATCACAGCAGCTTTAGGATAAGCTGTTTGCTGTGTGACCTAACATCAACCAACTGAATTGTGAAGCAGCATATTTTTTTTTTAGAATTGTTATGAATTCTCTGTATATATAATTTATTAATTGTGTATTGTTTCTTTTTATAGCTGCAGAGTGCTATATTTTCAGGAAAAAATGGAAATGGCATTGGACAAAAGTGGACAATCAGTACTGACCAACCAAATGGTTATTACACGCATGTGACAAAATCAAAGGCACAATATGCCCTATTCTACAAAGGTGAAATAATTGAACAAAATAGTTATATACAGTGGGTACGGAAAGTATTCAGACCCCTTTACATTTTTCACATTGTTGTATTGCAGCCATTTGGTAAATTCCAAAAAGTTATTTTTTTTTCATTAATGTACACTCTGCATCCCATTTTGACTTAAAAAACAAAAACAAAAAAAAAAAACAGAAATGTAGACATTTTTGCAAATTTATTAAAAAAGAAAAGCTGAAATATCCCATGGTCATAAGTATTCAGACCCTTTGCTCAGTATTGAGTAGAAGCACCTTATGAGCTAGTACAGCCATGAGTCTTCTTGGGAATGATGCAACAAGTTTTTCACACCTGGATTTAGGAATCCCCTGCCATTCTTCCTTGCAGATCATCTCCAGTTCCGTCAGGTTGGATGGTGAACGTTGGTGGACAGCCATTTTCAGGTCTCTCCAGAGATGCTCAATTGGGTTTAGGTCAGGGCTCTGGCTGGGCCCGTCAGGAATGGTCACAGAGTTGTTCTGAAGCCACTCCTTTGTTATTTTAACTGTGTGCTTAGGGTCGTTGTCTTGTTGGAAGATAAACCTTCGGCCAATTCTAAAGTCCAGAGCAATCTGGAAGAGGTTTTCATCCAGGATATCTCTGTATTTGGCCGCACTCATGTTTCCTTCAATTGCAACCAGTCATCCTGTCCCTGCAGCTGAAAAACACCCCCATAGCATGATGCTGCCATAACCATGTTTCACTGTTGGGATTGTATTGGGCAGGTGATGAGCAGTGCCTGGTTTTCGCCACTCAAACCGCTTAGAATTATCACCAAAAATTTCTATCTTTTTCTCATCAGACCAGAAAATCTTATTTCTCATCGTCAGGGAGTCCTTCATGTGTTTTTTTGCAAACTCTATGCAGGCTTTAATATGTCTTGCACTGAGGAGAGGCTTCTGTCGGGCCACTCTGCAATAAAGGTGCGACTGGTGGAGGGCTGCAGTGATAGTTGACTTTGTGGAACTTTCTCCCATCTCTCTACTGCATCTCTGGAGCTCCGCCACAGTGATCTTAAGGTTCTTCTTTTACTTCTCTCACCAAAGCATGCTCAGTACACTAAAACCGAATCTGGGAAATTATCCTGTTTTTTCCCGGATCCGGCACCCAAAGACTCCCATGCTATGTGCGCTGGATCGCCCCGGATTTGTTCTGTCCAGTTTGGTCCTGTTTTTTCACCTGAGCCCAAAATTGGAGCAGTCTCCCATTTTGGGGCCGGTAAAAAAACAGGACCGAAACGAATCCATGACTGAATTGGCAGAATCGGATGGCCATTTATGGCCAATCTGGGACCATAGGGCTACATGGAAGGCAAAACAGGATCCCGTTCTGTCTTTTTCAAAATAGACAGAACAGGATCCCAAAAAAAACGTGATGTGAAGCCAACCTATTCAAAAAACACTTAAACTACTCAAATATGGCAGCATTAAACAACTTACCACATGCAGCCAAAAAACAAATCCAACACAGCACTTGACAGGAAGTGAACAAACCCCACTTAAATGGAGCAAGCACAGGTGCACAGAATGATAAAACCACCATCACCCTGCCTAGGCATGGGGGAGGTGATTTGCTATGCACTCAGGACTCATCCATATAGGACGCTGTTCACATTGATACAAAATGGTGTAGAGTGTCTGATAGCTACCCATTGGCCATGCCACAAGACCAAATGGGCATCCCAGTACGATGCCTCTGCACCACTGGCTGAATGACGCCCCTTGGGGCTCAGCCACAACCCGCAAAAAAGATAAAAAAAAGTGCAAAATGTTTTTTTCTCATAACAATAAAAACCCTTTATGTGAGGTATTGGTTAGATGTTTTAGCCAAGGCATTGTATGCTCGTAATCCACATCAAGGATCCCCCACACTTAGGGTCCTATCAAAAATTCAAAAAACACTAAAGCTAACCTATCCCTGACTTGTTCGGTGGGTGTTTATGTAAATACACACACCAGACAGGTCAGGGATACATTTGCTAAGTGTAAAATGCTATGTATGGGTGGAAACCTACATTGCACCTCACACTGAAAACACTATCTCCACCCTCACACATGGTGGCAGCAGCATCATGCTGTGGGGAGGTGTTTCTTAAGTAGGGGCAAGGAAGCTGGTCAGAGTTGATGGGAAGACAGATGGAGCTAAATACAGGGCCATCCTGGAGGAAAAGAGGCTGCAAAAGACTTGAGACGGAACAGAAGTATTGGTTCATCTTCCATCAGGACAATGACCCTATGTACGGTGCCAGAGCTACAATGGATGGTTTAAATAAAAACATATTCATGTGTGTGAATGAACCAATCACAGTCCAGACCTAAAAAAGTAACTTCCTCCACTTGGCATAAGACAGCGCCATTATGTCAGGCGGTGGATACAGTGACTCCTCAGACAGCACTCGCTCATGCAGCTTCTCATTACAAGGATTGCATACTGACGAAGGTCTGATTGTAAGACCAAAATGTTTATTTGCATTGTTGTTACCACTTTACTTAATTAAAGGGAAATCATTTAAAAAGTTAATTCAGAGTGCCAAGTTACTTATTTACTAGTCTTTAAGTCATTGGACCCTACATGTACATTATCAACACATATTAATATTATCACTAGACCTAAATCTCACTGAGAATTCGTGGAAAGACTCCTCCATCAAATCCCAAAGAGCTACAGCTATATTGCAAGGAATAATGGGCAAAAAAGGTTCAGCCTCTAGATATGCAAATACAGTACATAAAGAACTACCCCAAAAGACTACCAGCATTAATTGCAGTGTCTGGGTCCTACACTGTATTGACTCCGGAGGGCTGATTACAAATGCACATCACAATTAAAAATATTTACAAAACCATGTATCATTTCCCTTACACTTCACAAATACTTGCTCCTTAGTGTTGGTATAGCCCATAAAGTCCCAATAAAATACATTTACATTTGTTCGTGTGGAAAAAAAAGTGTAAACGTTTACAACGTACTGATTCTTTTTTCAAGGCACTGTGTATATGTGTATGCCTTTTATTGTGGCCAACCAAAGGCACACCTGTGCAATAATCATATGTCTACTCAGCATCTTGGTATGCCACACCTGTGAAGTGGATTAATTATCTCAAGGACAAGGGCTCATTAACATGGATCCAGATAAATTTGTCAACAGTATTTGAAAGAAAAAGAACTTGTATGTACATAGAAAAAGTCTAAGGCTGGCTTCACATTTGCGTATGGGAAGGCAGCGTATTGCTGCGTTCCAATACGCAGTCAAATGCATGCGCACTGCGTTCCTATGTTTAACATAGGAACGCATAGTGCTTGCGTTTGCTGCGTTCGGGTGCGGATGCAGACGATATCTGCTCCTTCCGGTGTCCAGCATCCGCACCCGGGACGCAGCCAGTTGCATTTTTTTGTGCGTTCGGGGAGCTTGGAAAATCAGCAAGCGTCCCCAAGCGCACAAAAAATGCATTGGCTTCAATGGGTCCGCAGTGTTCTGCGCTTGACAGCGCAGGAGAACGCTGCGGACCCATTGAAAAATCTCCCGGTGGCCGCCGGTGATGTCACAGGAGCTCACCGACGGCCACCGGGAGATCAGCTGGAGCCACTGCTGTCCTCTTCCTCCCCGCCGCTGGTAATCTGCTAGCGATGTTGGCGGGGAGAACAGCTGATCTGATCTCCTCTCGGTGTCGGCGCGGGAGATTCAAACAGCTGTCAGATCAGCTGTTCTCCCCGCCGACATGTCCCGGAGCTTACCGGCGGCCGGGAGGCGGAGATCTCCGGTGCTGATCTCCGCCCCGGACACCGCTGATTGGCTGCTGGGCTCCACAGTGATGTGTCCGCAGGCGGACATTCTCCGCTGCGGACACATCTTTCGGCCCTGCTTTGCACTGCGTTTGTGTCTGCATGCCATCAGAATGCAGACACAAACGCTAATGTGAAGCCAGCCTTAGATCCTTTAGTTCAGCTCATGCAAAATGGATGCAAAAACAAAAGTGTTCAGTGTATATGTAGATATATTACAATTGTTATGTATAGTTGTGAGACTGACGAGGCTTTATTATCCTCCAACAGGTGCCTCCATTGCGGCATATTCTGTCAGCGCCCTGTGTTCTCACACTGCAGGACCGGAAGCAAAACAGTTACCCAGTGTTCAGGATTCTGACTGGGAGGCACTAAGAAATAGTTCTTCAGGGTTCATTCCCATAATAACGGCTTCCAGGTATAGTGTGTGTGTCTTGATGATATAGTCTAGCTGAGTGTGCTGGAGTGGAGCTGTAGCTAAGCTGAGTGGTGTATCTGAGTTATGTGTGTCTTGATGATATAGTCTAGCTGAGTGTGCTGGAGCTGTAGCTAAGCTGAGTGGTGTATCTGAGTTGTGTGTCTTGATGATATAGTCTAGCTGAGTGTGCTGTAGTGGAGCTGTAGCTAAGCTGAGTGGTGTATCTGAGTTATGTGTGCCTTGATGATATAGTCTAGCTGAGTGTGCTGGAGTGGAGCTGTAGCTAAGCTGAGTGGTGTATCTGAGTTGTGTGTCTTGATGATATAGTCTAGCTGAGTGTGCTGTAGTGGAGCTGTAGCTAAGCTGAGTGGTGTATCTGACTTATGTGTGTCTTGATGATAAAGTTTCACATAAAAACAATAGTACAGCAGTCTCGGGGAGCGCCAAAGGAATACTGGACAATTAGTGAATAAGAACCGACCTTTCTTCTTCCTCCAATACCACTGCCACAACGCGTTTCACCGGTCTAAGCCGTCTTCATCTGGTGGGGTAAAGGAGAATAATACAATGACAGCTTTATAAAGGGGTGGTGTTTTACATAATTTAGACCACATGTAATCAATTAACACTTTTATTGCAAACATCTATATAATATATTCTTTATCAATTGACCTCTAATTTCCACTTGAATCAGCACTCATATATAAAAAGTCCGACCTGAATTCATAAACTACTAATTCTTAATAAGAACTTCATATCTATATTTAAAAATTGTTTAATAAAATTAAAAAAGAATAATAAATAATGAATGATAAAATTTTAAAAATAAAAATTGAGATCTATACTTAAAACTACGGGGAATTTTGTAACCAATTCAGTTGGCAACTTTTAACCTTTTCAGATTTAATGGTGTGATGTGTTTTCCATAGATTACTCAATAGATTTTTCCATAGATTACTCAATAGATTACCAACATGAAATTGGTGTTTGTCTGACCCCTTGTACCCTTACCCATCAGCTGAAAACTGCAGCAGCAGCCGCCGGGTATCTAAAGCTGAAAACTGGTCTGACAGCTAGCCGGAATATCATAGTCCTGTGTGTGGACTAGTGGTCTCAGTGGAGTTCTCCTGTTTTATCTTTCGTTCAGTTGCTTAGCTCCAGTCTCTACCAGAACAGTTTTCAGCTGATCAGTGGGGGTGCTGAATGTTGGACCCATACAATCTGATATTGATGACCTCTTAAGAAAAATGATTTCAGTTCTGTTCATCCCCTTTAAGTAATGTATATGGGATAAGGCACAGCTGTTTAAAATATACCCCCTCATACTTCTGTCTGCAGTTTTGTGGAGGGTAGGACTGAGAGGAGGAGGAGGAGCAGCATGTAAATATTCTACATTACAACCACTCACTTTTTATGGCAATTTTTCGTATTTTTCGGACTATAAGATGCAACCAGATTTTAGAGGAGGAAAATAGAGAAACAAATTAACAAGAAAATGTGGTTATAATGTACTGTTATGGGGGAGGGGAACTGCTAGGTAATATCCCCATCCTGGGCCCCTTCCAGGTAGTATATTAGGCCCTCCCTCCTGGTTTATAGGCCCTCCATCCTGGTTTATTAGCCTCCCATCTGCTTTGTTAGCTCTCATCCTGGTTTGTTAGCTCCTCCATCCTGGTTTGTTAGCCCCTCCATCCTGGTTTGTTAGCCCCTCCATCCTGCTGTGTTAGGCCCTCCATCCTGCTTTGTTAGGCCCTCCATCCTGCTTTGTTAGGCCCTCCATCCTGCTTTGTTAGGCCCTCCATCCTGCTTTGTTAGGCCCTCCATCCTGCTTTGTTAGGCCCTCCATCCTGCTTTGTAGGCCCTCCATCCTGCTTTGTTAGGCCCTCCATCCTGCTTTGTTAGGCCCTCCATCCTGCTTTGTTAGGCCCCCCATCCTGTTTGTTAGGCCCCCCCCTCCATCTTGTTTGTTAGGCCCCCTCCTGCTTGCCCTCCTCTGCGTTTGTTAGCCCCCTCCCCATCTTGTTTGTTAGGCCCCTCCATCCTGCGTTTGTTAGCCCTCCATCCTGGTTTGTTAGCCCCATTGCTTTGTTAGGCCCCCATCCTGCTGTTTGGTAGCCCCCCCCCCCCCATCCTGGTTTGGTAGGCCCTCCTTCCTGGTTTGTTAGGCCCTCCATCCTGGTTTGTTAGGCCCTCCATCCGGTTTGTTAGGACCTCCATCCGGTTTGTTAGGCCCTCCATCCTGGTTTGTTAGGCCCTCCATCCGGTTTGTTAGGCCCTCCATCCTGGTTTGTTAGGCCCTCCATCCGGGTTTGTTAGGCCCTCCATCCTGGTTTGTTAGGCCCCTCCATCCTGGTACTTACCCCCATCTTTATATAGGCCCTCCATCCTAGCGCACATGCAAAAATATATGATGTAAGCCACCTCATCCGTTTGTTGCCTGCTCCATCCTTCAGTCTTTGTTACGGCTCCATCCTGTTGTAGCCGCTCCTATCATGTCGACAGCACCTCCATCACTGTTGTACACCTCATCATGATTGATGTCCGGGACACACAGGTAGCCGCCACCGGACCATCTGGGAGCAGACCTCACAGAGTGCGTTACATCTTTTTTAGCCCCCCCCATCTTGGTTTGTTAGCCCCCCCCATCTTGGTTTGTTAGCCCCCCCCCCCATCTTGGTTTGTTAGCCCCCCCCCCCCCCATCTTGGTTTGTTAGCCCCCCCCCCCCCATCTTGGTTTGTTAGCCCCCCCCCCCCATCTTGGTTTGTTAGCCCCCCCCATCTTGGTTTGTTAGCCTTCCCCCCATCCTGGTTTGTTAGCCCCCCCCCCCATCCTGGTTTGTTAGCCCCCCCCCATCCTGGTTTGTTAGCCCCCCCCCCCCCCCCATCCTGGTTTGTTAGCCCCCCCCCCCATCCTGGTTTGTTAGCCTCCCCCATCCTGGTTTGTTAGGCCCTCCATCCTGGTTTGTTAGGCCCTCCATCCTGGTTTGTTAGGCCCTCCATCCTGGTTTGTTAGGCCCTCCATCCTGATACATACCCCCCATCTTATATATGGTCCTCCATCCTAGCGCACATGCAAAAATAATAAATGATGTAACACACCTCTCCGTCGCTTCCTGCTCCCAGCACTTCATGTCTTCCTGTGTACGATGTCTCCTGTCTGAGCCGGCATCCTATCATGTGACCGACAGCACAGTGACGACATCACTGTGCACACCGGTCACATGATCGGATGTCCGGGACACACAGGAGGACACCGCACAGACCGGAGGACGCAAAGTGCTGGGAGCAGGAAGCGTCAGAGAGGTGCGTTACATCATTTATTATTTTTGTGTGTGCACTAGGATGGGGGGCCATATCCAGGATGGGGGGGGTGTACACAGGCTCATATAATATGCACCACATCCCCCCACCCACCTATCAGTGCTGACAGGTGATGGACAGGGCGATGCAGTGAATATCACATGAGCCTAATGAGCGGGCCCATGTGATCACTGACCACAGCTGCAGCGTCCTCCAGCACTCTGTAGAGCCGCTGCTCCCCAACAGCGCAACCTCACAGTCACACAGCCCTGTATATCTGGACCATAAGATGAACCCCCAGTTTCCCACAAAATTTAGGGGGAAAAAGTATCTCTTATGGTCCGAATTATACGGTAAATGTGACAGAAGGTCATGTACAAGATAAGGGCACATAAAGGTGTCAGTGATGTTTTTTTTTCCATATACAAAAAAAACAACCCAAATTTCATCAGTGTGATTGATCAGAGTTTTTCATTGTTTGCTTAGTGTCAGATTTTACCATCAGAGTTTTGTTGAAGTTTCATCAATTTTTCTCAAATGAAAGAAAACCTGTTGGTTTCCCAAGTAGTGAGTGAAAAACGGACAGACTCAGAGATGACATCCGAGTAATGTCTGATTTTTTTTTTTCATGGAAGTATGAAACATTGAAGTTAATATGAGCCCTAAGTGGTGCATAGCCACCTCCCCTGTCTCATTGTACAGCACTTGTTTCCTACCACCTCCCCAATCTCATTATACAGCATTTGTTTCCTGCCACCTCACCCTTCTCTTTGTAGAAACTAGTGTCTCAAAATCTGAATACTAGTTAATCAAAAGTTTACATTTCCTGTGCAATAGGATCTGTTCACACAACTGTATAAAAAATAATTGAGTTTCATCCATAAGTGTGGTGAATTTTTTTTTACTCACTTGTCATCTGTGCTCAATCTGTATACAATCTGTTTTTACCGTAGCAGCTATTAATAATTTACAGGACCTTTTACAGTTTCCTATGTCAGAGAATTGCAATATATCTGTAAAACGTGGGTGCTATAATGTGATATCTGCTTTTTTTTCTTGAACCTATAGATTTGAATGGGTGAGTCTCTCTGATTGGAGCATGCTGTGATTTTTTCTTTACACAGATTCGTCAGTGAAATAATCTGTGTTCACACGGCCCCATTGAATAACATTGATCGGAGTGCTGTCAGTTTTTTTTTTTTCACAGATAGCATTCAGACCAAAAATACGGTCATATTAACGAGCTCATATAATTAGCATACTCCACTACATTTAGCATACACTTCTGCCAGTGACCAAATGTACAGATAGTTTTGTATTTTCTTTTATTATTTTATTTTTCCCTGGTCCTTACACATTTTGTTTTTTGGTTTTTTTTTTGCTCTGTTTTTATTATAGCTCTGGTAAAATTCTCTATATATTAAATGTGCCTGGGAGATATTACAACAACATTTTGGTTGTCAAATCTGAAGTTTCAGAGTTGCTGGATGGACAAACGTTTCAAACGTTGTGGTCTGTGAATACGACCAGCATTTTAAGGTAAGAAAATTACCATATTATTCGGACTATAAGACGCACCGGTCCATAAGACGCACCCAGGTTTTAGAAGTGGAAAATAGGGAGAAAATGTAAGCAAAAAATGTGGTAAAAGCTTTGTGGGGAAGATGGCGCCATGTGAGAACCAGGAGAGAGAGCTTAGGCTGTTTTCACTCTGGCAAATTTTCAATCCATGTCCATCAGTTTTAAAACAGATGGCCACGGATCAGTTTTGGCCTCCCATGTATCCCTATGGGCACGGATTGGTCCTATATGGCCATCTGTGTGTTCGTTTTTTTCACGGAACTGTTTTTGTTCATTTTTTTTCACGCACCCAGAACAGGAAACTGTTCCCATTTTGGGCTGCCTTGAAAAAAGCGGACAGACACGGATCTGTATCTTTCCATATGATATTATAATGGAGCTCTATAGAGGACGGATCCCATGAAAAAAACGGATCAGTGAAAGGGATCTGTTTTGCTGCACTAAGAATGCTCAGAAAGTACAGCTCCTCCCACCCCGATCTCTGGCAACTGATGATGGATCCATTAAAGAAACGGTCCGTGGACATCAGTTGGCATCTGTTTGGACAGATCTGTGCCTGTCCGTGTGGTTCCATGAAATTCAAGGATCTGCACGGAGTTGCACATTTGCCAGTGTGAAAGCAGCCTTATATTTACAGCACCTCTCCAGTGCTGAAGAGAAAACACTGGAGTGCTGCTTTAATATCTCATAAGTACAATCATACCAAGGGAGAACTATAACTCCCAGCATGTCCTGTAGATCCTTTGGCATGCTGGGAGTTGTAGTTCACCACATGAGTGGTAGAATGCTTGTGTATATACAGTACTTTATTACCACTAACAATTCATTCTGAGGTTTTACACTCACATTAACTGCTGTCACTGGTTCAGGTCCTGCAGCCATGACACAGCACTTCTCTCACATAGTACAGGACCTGCAATGAGGTAACGAAGAGCGAGGGCTGGATCATCACATGTAATGAAGCAGGATGGCTCTGGGCTGTCATGTGATATCCAGCCACCCCCTTCATTACATCATCGCAGGTCCTGTATGTGAAACAAGTGCTGTATCGTGGCTGCAGCATCATATGACTGCAGGTAATAGGAGCACACGCTGTGCTCCAGGGGTCATTGTCACTCCTGGACCAGGCATGTCTGCAGCGATCCCTGCTCTCCCCAGCGGTCACACGATCTCCCCAGCGGTGCAGGATCCGGTGCTGGGGAAACCACGTGGTCCCGATACTTGCAGTGGAGGACTATTCATTAGCTGCTTACTGCTCTGTGCTGACAGGTGGGTGGGGAAGAGTCTAATGAATATTCCTTCACCTTACGTATCGGGACCACGTGGTTTCTCCAGCACCAGATTCCAGCAGAGGGGGCATTTTCCTTCCTCCCCCCGTGCTCTCACACTGCTGCTGCCCCCTCCCCACACCCAGCCAAAGTACATTCGGATCATAAGACGCACCCCACACTTTCCTCCAGAATTTGGAGGAAAAAAGTGAGTCTTATGGACTGAAAAATACGGTAGCCTTAGCGTTTAACTTTTAATATAATACTAATAATAGATAAATACACAATGTACACAGTAAAATCAGTGTACGTCACGCAGTATATTTGCAATACAATTCCTGTAGTTATATTGGATTATGTCTGAACAAAATTGTACGAAAATTATTAATACATAAAAAGAATTGTGCCTTGGCAAAGTATTTCTACACTGTAATCTTTAATACATTTTTTCACATTGCACCCGCAAATATAAATGTATTTTATTGGTGTTATCAACACTGAATAGCAAGTATTTGTGAAGTGAAATGATACATGGTTTTCTAATTATTTATAAAATATAAGTCTGAAAATTGTGATGTTCATTTGTATTCAGATCCTTGAAACTAGGATTCATCTTCCAGGAGGACAATGACTCTAAACATCCTGCCAGACTTAAATCATATTGAGAATCTGTGACAAAACTTGTAAATTGCTGTTGCTGCTCACAGACTCCTCGATCCAATCTCACACAGCGAGAGCTAGTTTGCAAAGAAGAATGCGCAAAAATGTTCAGTATATATATATATATATATATATATATATATATATACATACATACTACATTACCGATTACCGCAACCGCGCCGCAAGTGTAACGGTTATGCGGCAAACGCGGCAGATGCGGTTACACTTGCGGCGCGGTTGCAGTAATCCCCATAGAAAGTATAGGGGGACTTGCGGCAGGTGCGGCAAGTGCGGTTTTGCACCTGCGGCAGGTGCGGCCGCGAAAAAAACCGCGGCTGACTGCGGTTTTTTTCACGGCCGCACTTGCCGCAAGTGCAAAACCGCACCTGCCGCAAGTCCCCCTATACTTTCTATGGGGATTACCGCAACCGCGCCGCAAGTGTAACCGCATCTGCCGCGTTTGCCGCATAACCGTTACACTTGCGGCGCGGTTGCGGTAATCCCCATAGAAAGTATAGGGGGACTTGCGGCAGGTGCGGCGGCTCAGGCAGCGACTCGCAATGGCCTCGCAGCCATTGCTCGCGCTACATGAGCGGTAAATCGCTAACTGCAAAACCGCACTTGCCGCACCTGCCGCAAGTCCCCCTATACTTTCTATGGGGATTACCGCAACCGCGCCGCAAGTGTAACCGCATCTGCCGCGTTTGCCGCATAACCGTTACACTTGCGGCGCGGTTGCGGTAATCCCCATAGAAAGTATAGGGGGACTTGCGGCAGGTGCGTCGGCTCAGGCAGCGACTCGCAATGGCCTCACGGCCATTGCTCGCGCTACATGAGCGGTAAATCGCTAACTTGGCCAGCGACTCGCAATGGCCTCACGGCCATTGCTCGCGCTACATGAGCGGTAAATCGCTAACTTTGTGGCCGAGCTTCTGGTTCGATTTTCGGCCAGCGACTCGCAATGGCCGCTTCGCGGCCATTGCTCGCACGTGGTGATGTCACAGAGTGACAAAGCCACGGTCTTTTCGGGGTCCGACACGGAAGTGCCTACGGCAATTATATAGTAGATATATATATATATATATATACATAATATATACATACTGCATTTTTCATTTTATAAGACGCACCTGCAAATTTGTCAGTGTCTGTCTTACAAATCATATATATGTCCGCCATCCTGGTATATGTATAACCCTCAACCTGGTACAGAGTCCTGGATGTGGCACCCTTGTTCTAGCACACATATGCCCACCCTGGTTTGGCATATATAGCCCCAACTCCCCCCCCCCCCCCCCCCCCCCCCCCCGTGCTGGCATATATATTCCCTCCCTGTGCTGGCACACACATGCCCACCCTGTGCTGGCACACACGGCCCCACCACCCATTTCGGATATGCCCCCTCATCACTTTATATGCCCCTTGCTGGCACGCACATAGTAAGATACCAAACTTTTTTAACTCACCTTCCGTCGCTCGCTCTGTCTGTCCCAGCTCCTCAGTCTCTTCCTGTGTGTGCCGGCATCCGATCACGTGATCGGCACAGCACAGTGATGACATCACTGTACGCCCGGTTACATGATTGGATTGGGCATAGACAGGAAGAGACACCAAGGAGCTGGGAGCGAAGGAGCCAGCAATGGAAGGTGAGTTAAAACAGTTTGTTATTTTACTATGTGCGCGCCAGCAGGGGGGCATATAAAGTGATGAGGGGGCATATGTGGGATGGGGGGGGTGACTGCAGGCACAGGTAATATGCACTGCTCCCCTGTCCACATCTCGGCACAACTTCAGCACCAAGCTAGAGGACAGCAGGATGCAGTGCATATTACATGAGGCTAATGAGCGGGAGCATGTGACCTCCCACTGCCTCTGCAGCCCACTGTCGACCAGTTCCAGCCCCCGGACACACTCCAAAGCGACCCCTTCCCATGTAGATTCGGATTATAAGACGCACCTTCCACTTTCCCTTAAAATTTGAGATAACAAAAGTGTGTTTTATAATTAGAAAAATGCAGTATATAATATGATACACACACATATCTTTAGCTGTAGAAATATTTGGACAGTGACACAAGTTTTGATATTTTAGCTGTTTACCAAAACATATTCAGGATACAGATATATAATCAGTATGGGCTTAAAGTGCAGACTGTCAGCTGTAATTTGAGGGTGTTCACACCCTAATTGGAGTAAGGGTTTGGAATTACAGCTCTGTGGTATGTAGCTGCCTCTATATGATATGAACGACTCATGATCCAAAGCACAGCATATCCTCTGTAAAACATGGTGGAGGCAGTGTATGGCCAGGCATGCATGGCTTCCCATGACACTGGGTCACAAGTGTTTATTGATGATGTGACTGAAGACAGAAGCAGCCGGATGAATTCTGCAATGTACTGGGTGAGACTTTCTGCTCAGATTCAATCAAATGCAGAAAGGTTGATTGGACGGCGCTTCACAGTACAGATGAACAATGACACAAAACATATGTAAAAGCAACTCAGGAGATTTTTAAGGCAAACAAGTGAAATATTTTGCAATGGCAGAGTCAATTAGAACATCTCAACCCCAACCAGTAAGTATTTGTTTGTGCTTAAGACAACTTAAAGTGGTTGTCTACTACTAGGACAACCCCTTCATTGCCTGCAAAGAATTCTCTGATTGCACATGTCTCCCCCAGGGAATATAAAAAAACCTGTACTGTACTTGGCGCCTTTCCAGCAATGTCTATAAACATGTTCCTGGGGCTCAAGTAACATTTTGACGTCAAGCGAGCCCACATTTTAATCACCGCTGGCTTTCTCCTCCTCGAGTTTGGACGAATGAGTTAATCAATATGAGGTGAGCGCTGCGGCTGCCACTCACTTCTGATTAAGTCATTGGTCTGAAGGCGTGCAGACAGATTCCGGCAGTGATTTGACGCAGGGTTCATGTGATATAACAATGTCACATTAACATGAGGAACGCAATCACCGATACAGCTAGAACGGCGCCAGCACAGAGGGTAAGTACAGGCTTTTTTATTTTACCTGGGGTAGACGTCAAATCAGAATGAGTTTTCCTAGTAGTTGACAACCACTTTAATGTAGAAAAATCCACAAACAAGGTGCAACTGAAGTTAGCTACAGTAAAGGCCTGGCAAAGCATCACAAATGAGGAAACCTAGTGTTTGGTGATGACTCAGCTGATCCCATAGGTTTTTTATGGGATTCAGGTCTGGAGAAAGTGCAGGACACTGAATGTTCATCACCAGAGTCTCCAGCAGCCGTTCCGTAATGAAGATGAAATTAGGCCTGTGCTGTTCATGCAGAGGCACAATGACTGGATTAATGATGTTATTCAAGTAGCAGGGGCTTGTCACTGTACCATCACAAAGTGTAGGGCTGTTCTGTATTGGCTAGACACACCTATCTACACTGCTGTACCACAAAAGCCTTGTCAGGGGACAAACGTGATGCATAGCACTCTCCTTGACATTTCCAACAACATTAGTGGCCATCATTTCTGCTCATCAAGAATAGACTTTCATCAGTGGACAGCACTGAGGCCCACTGGTCCCTCCTGCAGTGTAGATGCTCCCTGGCCCATGTAAGATGATAACACCTGTCCCTGGTGGTGAGGTAAGGTACCTTTCAGGTCGTCTAGCATGAAGACCACGCTGATGTAAACTTTTTTGAGTGGACTGATGTGACACTTGGGTGCCTTTCACCTCTCTTAAATATGCCTGTAGTTGTGTGGCATTCATCATCCAGTTCCACAGGGCATTGTTCATGTTGAAGCAGTCATCAGTGTGGGCTGTGGCCAAAGAAAGTCTACTTCTCTGCCTTTCTGTGACTCTTCCAGTTCCTCTGTATCTCTGTTGCTCCCTGCTGATGACTTTGTGACAGTCTAAAGCCCCTTTCACATCAGTGTTTTTTCCAAATTGCGTCAAATCCGGCAGATTTACCGCATCTGTCGCCCAACGGTCGCACTTGCGGCAAGCCCCATGCATTGTCTATGGGGCTTGCGGCAGAAATGGTATTGCCACGGTTTCGGAAGTTGCGGCCGCGAAAAAAAACCGCTGCTGGCCGCATTTTTTTTTTTTGCGGCCGCAAGTGTGGGATCGCAGCAATACTGCACCTGCCGCAAGCCCCATAGACAATGCATGGGGCTTGCCGCAAGTGCGACCGTTGGGCGGCAGATGCGGTAAATCTGCCAGATCAGCTACAATTTGAAAAAAACCGCTGAAGTGAAAGGGGCCTAAGCTCAGGAACCACTTACATCTGAGAACATCCTGCTTGAAGCCTAACGATGGCAAGATACTGTTGGTCAGTTAGTAGTTAGGTCTTGGTCTCATGATGTCAAAACGTAAAGAGCATATTTAGGAGGAGGACTATTAAATACCAATTCTAACTGAACCATGACGTTTATTGGGCAATTCATGGATCAAACTACTGTTGTGAATATTGCCATTATGCTCCTTCTTAGAGAACAGCAAGATATGCAAAACGTATTGAAACAATGAACAATTGGACATGTGCATTCAGATGTGTAGAGAGGGTTCATCCTGAATTTCCACCCAAAAGCCAAATATCCCTTTTGTGTGAGTAGTGTATGTACGGCACTGGTCACACACTGATGAAACACGTACCATACCTTTGTAACATATTTAGTCTTTTTTATATTTCCAGTAAACCAGCTTTGGGATATTTCAAGAGAGATGTCTTCTCTATAATGATGGAGCTGGAAATTGGAATGAACAAAAAGAAGGTTGGTTATTTTACAGACATTAAATGGTTAAACATTAACTCTTTCTTTATATTGCTGCTTATCATGGTATTGGTTTTTATAATACACTGTGTACACAATTATGAGCCATTTTGTATTTTTGATTATTTTTATTATTGAACAACTTCAGTGCTGTCAGTCTGTCCAACAGTTTAAATAAGCTAAAACCTAAATGTTTAAGAAAGTAAAAGTGAGGTTTTTATTTCTCTAGAGAATATCTGTGTGCACAATTATGTAACGAAATGAAAAATATAAATCTGACTTGTTAATTTTCATCTCACAAAGTGAGAATAATACCCAAACAACTCGATGTACAAAAACGCACTTCTGACACTTAAAAACAATATCAGTGACCAATATAATCACTATTCTTTTCGGGTCATTCCATGTCAAGTGAACCAATGATTATTACCTCTATATTTTTAATTCTTTTGAGATTTTGTTATTTGATAATAGCATGTCAGACAATGCAAAATGTGAAGAGAAAAATTTTTTAAAAAATTTATTTTTTTTTAAAATGATTTTCAAAGTTCGGAAAAAGTGTGAATTTCGCTGTTGCCTGCCTTTACGTTTCTCCTCATAACTCAGGCTAGGAATAAGATAGAGAGACAAAATAAACACCATTCTACTCAGAACTATACAGGCTTTCACCAGATATGTCACAAGAGGATCTTTGCTAATATTTTACCCATGTGATCGCAAGCGCAAAACTTTAAAACGTATTTCCGAAAAATCGGCGCGCTTTAAATATTTCAAAAACTGCCCATGTGTCTGCTTTGCTCTTAGCCACATCTGTACCAAATTTCAAGTTGGGATCGCAATGGGATCATATTTTAACATATTTTACTATTAATAGCGTCAATGGGTCATTCCATATCAAGTGATCTAAATATGAATATTTTTTTTTACCTGACGTCTTTAGATTTTTTTTTTTTTTTTTCATTTATGAAGTACTACTTTAGTTAATTACAAATTAAAAGTTTGGAATTTTTTTCTTCATCAGTTAATTTTTTACAGATTTTTAAAGTTTAAAAAAAGGGTGAATTTTGGCCTGGTATGACTTTACATTTTTTTATCTCGGGCTAGAAATAAGATAGAGAAACAAAATAAACACCATTCTACTCAGAACTGTCCAGGCTTTCACCAGATATGTCACAAGAGTATATTTGTTAATTTTAATTTTTTACCCATGCGAATGCAAACGCAACATTTTGAAACGCATTTCCGAAAAAACATTTTAATAAAAAATTTCCAAAACTGCCCATGTGTCTTTTATGCTCTTAGCCACATCTGTACAAAATTTCAAGTTGGGATCGTGATGGGATCATATTTTAAAATATTTAACTATGGTTAATCTCATTTTTATTAAATTTTGAAAAAACATATGAAAGACATACATTCAATCTTTTAACAAAATCTTGAGACATATAAAATATACAAAAAGAGAATTCACAAAGTTATTAGTAACTTTAAGATAAGCTGCAAATTTACTTTTGCGCTTATCTCTGGTGCAATATATACTACAATCTAAATATAATTCCAAACACTCAAGTATACAACCTTTCTCAGGGTTTTGAGATGTTCTGATGTCAAGGGGACAAGCAGCCCCAGCAGAATGATTTTTATCACTTGGCCCCTTCTAACAGGTTGACCACGTAAGTGGGTCATTACCCGTTGAGGCCTAGTTGGAATAGTCTATCGACTGGTGTACCGGAAAGGAAGGCCGAAATATTAATGATCTATTCACAGCTCAGAGTTTCCGATACCTGTCTAATGTTCACTAGAATTCTGAAGGTATAGGTGTAGAAAGGAAATACCTAGACTGAATGTATCAGATGGGAAGAAAAGAGAGATAGAAAAGAAGAGAGAGAGAAGAGAAACAAAAACCATTAGAAAAAGTTATACTGTGAAAGAAAAGCTACGTAAGAAAAAAAGAAAAAAAAAGGAGGGGGGGGGACGGGTGAGGTATGGGAAGGAGAAAGGGTACTCATCCCACTGGCTCCCCATCAGCCAGAGGTCAAGCCATATTATCTGTGCTGGAAAAGATACTCCTAAATTCTGCAGAGTCGTGAAAAAGAATCCATTCAACCCAAATCCCTAAGAATTTGTTCCGAGATCCCGACGCATCAGCTGCGAGCTCCTCCATTCGATATATGTCCATCAATTCTTTGAACCAATCAAGTAGAGATGGAGCCCGGCTTGATTTCCAGAACCTCGGGATCACAGCACGAGCAGCCGAGATGCAAAAGCGGAGAATATCCCTCTTCTGTAGCCCAATAGGACCTGGAAAAATGGATAACATTGCCGATTCTGGGCAGCATTCGGCTTGTTTACCTGTTATCCGGGCGTATGCATTGAAAACCTCAGACCAGAACCGCCGGATTTCCCCACAACTCCACCAAATGTGTATCATTGTACCCTTCTCTTCCCCACAGCGCCAGCAGGTATCAGGGGTTCCAGGGAACATGTTCCGGAGTGTCGTCGGGCACAAGTACCATCTAGTGAGCAGCTTATAGCTTCTTTCTTGTGCAGAACAAGCGCTAGCTAGTGAGTGAGTAAGTATAAAGCATTTCTGCCAATTAGCTTCTGAAATGCTACACCCCAATTCCCTCTCCCAAGCACGTTGGAAGTAAAGGGTGCCCTGCTCTCTCATGGACCCTAAGGCCTGGTATAGAACTGATATTTTGCGCCTCGGTGGAGCCTCCAGTTGGAATAACCTCTCCAATACGTTGGGCGTCAATCTTACCCTGCAAGAGTGGTCAGCTGAATATAAGTATGCTCTGTATTGGAGAAATTCGAATCACTTAAGAGGTCTCGTAGGTTCTTTGAGTTGTAGCTCTGCCATCGGGGGCAAACCACCACTGGACAGAGTCTGTCCTACTCGGGTGTCATCCACAATCCGCCAACATAAAAATCTCTGCCTGTCAAATCTGGGTGGGAAAGATGGGTTGGAAAAAAGGGGAGTCAAAGGGCTAAGTCTGTCGTTTAAGCGGAGGGTTTTCGTCACTAGGTGCCATACCTTCAAGATGTTTCTGGTCATGTCTGTCAAAGGTACTAGGTCTGTGGAGTCTTTAGGGGAAATCCAAAGAAGGTGTTTCAGCAGAATCCCCAAACCCTCTTGCTCCACCCCTACCCATTTCTTGGAGGACGCATGATAATGCCAATCTAGAGCTCTAACAAGAGAGGAAGCCACAAAGTACGCTCGTATGTTGGGTAGTCCAACCCCTCCTCTGGTCTTGGGCAAGGATAGGATATTCTTTCGCAATCTGGACCTCTTGCCCCCCCTGACAAATCTAAGGATCATAGATTGCATTTTGGAGAGGAAGCCTCTATCCAATAGAACAGGAACTGTCTGAAAAGTATATAAGAGTCGGGGCAAGACATCCATCTTGACTACGTTTATTTTTCCGAACCAGGATAGCGTTAATTGTCTATAGGAGGTAAATGCCGATTCCGCGTTAGTCAAAAGGGATTGATAATTTAAATTGAATATTTGTTTAAGATCTTTTGGTATAAGGACTCCCAAGTACTTAATGGCTTCTACTTTCCATTTAAATGGGAACTGTTTAGATAGATGAGAAACCAATTCTCCAGGCAAAGAAATATTGAGTGCCTCGGTTTTGGAGCAATTCACTTTAAAGCGAACCTGTCACCCCCTCCAGGCATCTAAAGATAACATAGCCACCTTCTGTAGCACTAAGGCTGCATTCTGACAAGGTGTCTATAGCATTTATGCTCCCTTGATTCACTGAAATAAAGACTTATATAAAATCTGTTTCAAACCAGACCCAAGACCGGGAGGCGGGTTTTCAAGTGTCTGTCTCCCTCCTCTGTGGTGTCAGTCATTCCTCTCTGCTCTCTGTGTGCCGCCTCCAGGGCCATCTCCCTGCATTACAGAGCTTTGTCAGCTCTGCTACAACATAGAGCTGCTGTTATAGGAGACCCCACAGTAGTAAATCTAGCAGGAGGACCCTGAGCAGACAAAGCACTGCCTGCTACATAGCAGCCCTTGAGCTGAGCTGTCAGCAGTGCAGCAGAGTTGAGTTTGTGCTTTAGATCAAGGGCTGAGGACGGAGTAATGCTGCTGGGTACAAGAAACTGAAAGTGAAAACTGCTCAGCTCAAGGGCTGCTATGTAGCAGGCAGTGCTTTGTCTGCTCAGGGTCCTCCTGCTAGATTTACTACTGTGGGGTCTCCTATAACAGCAGCTCTATGTTGTAGCAGAGCTGACAAAACTCTGTAATGCAGGGCGATGGCCCTGGAGGAGATGCACAGAGAGCAGAGAGGGATGACTGACACCACAGAGGAGGGAGACAGACACTTGAAAACCCGCCTCCCGGTCTTGGATCTGGTTTGAAACAGATTTTATAAAAGTCTTTATTTCAGTGAATCAAGGGAGCATAAATGCTATAGACACCTTGTCAGAATGCAGCCTTAGTACTGCAGAAGGTGGCTATGTTATCTTTAGATGCCTGGAGGGGGTGACAGGTTCGCTTTAAAGTTGCTCAATTGTCCGAACCGTTCAAACTCCATTAAGACTGAAGGGATGGAGACCAGGGGCTGGGAGATGTAAAGTAGCAGGTCATCTGCAAATAAGGCTAATTTGTGATGACTCTGTCCCAGCTTGACCCCATGGACGCATTCATTGGACCTAAGTGCAAAATATTTAACTATTATAGTGTCAATTCAAAAATCACCAAGAACACAATCAGTCATTTTTTCACAATTGCCCGTCAATAGTTTGAAATTGATATAAAGAAACATAGTCTTGTAACATCTCAAATGAAAGCTGTTACCGTTCTGAGTAAAATGATGCCTCTCCCACTTCATTATCTTATTTCTAGCCTGAGATAAAAAATGTAAAGTCATACCAGGCCAAAATTCACCCTTTTTTAAAACTTTAAAAATCTGTAAAAAATTAACTGATGAAGAAAAAAATTCTAAACTTTTAATTTGTAATTAACTAAAGTAGTACTTCATAAAGGAAAAAAAAAAAAAAAATCTAAAGACGTCAGGTTAAAAAAAATATTCATATTTAGATCACTTGATATGGAATGACCCATTGACGCTATTACTAGTAAAATATGTTAAAATATGATCCCATTGCGATCCCAACTTGAAATTTGGTACAGATGTGGCTAAGAGCAAAGCAGACACATGGGCAGATTTTGAAATATTTAAAGCGCGCCGATTTTTCAGAAATGCGTTTTAAAGTTTTGCGCTTGCGATCACATGGGTAAAATATTAACAAAGATCCTCTTGTGACATATCTGGTGAAAGCCTGCACAGTTCTGAGTAGATTGGTGTTTATTTTGTTTCTCTATCTTATTTCTAGCCCGAGATATGATAGAAAATGTAAAGCCATACCAGGCCAAAATTCGCACTTTTTTAAAACTTTAAAAATCTGTAAAAAATTAACTGATAAAGAAAAAAATTCAAAACTTTTTTTTTGTAATTAGATAAAGTTGTTCTTCATATAGAAAAATTTTTTAAAAAATCTGAGGACGTCAGGGAAAAAAAATATTTATTTTTGGATCACTTGACATGGAATGACCCTTTCAATAAGTAATAAGCCGTCCATCCGTGGAGTCTGTTGGCTTTTTAATTTGTTGACAATACTTTTTGTGAAGCACCAACCTCACAGATACGGTTTAGAGAGGTTCAACATAGGGAATGGTCAGGCAGCGTTCAAAGTGGATAACAAGGGTTTCTACTTAACACAATTATGGCGCACGTCACCTCCAAGAAGTCTTCTTGGCATCAGGTAAACATAGAAAAGTAAGGACAGAGTCATAAGCCCCTGTCACACTAAGCGAGATCGCTAGCGAGATCACTGCTAACTCACAAGTTTGGTGATGTAACAGCGACATCGCCAGCGATCTCGCTATGTTTGACACTTAGCAGCGACCAGGCCCCTGCTGTGAGATCGCTGTTCGTGTCAGAGTCGCCTGGACCATTTTTTGATCGTTTGGGTCCTGCTGGGCAGCATGCATCGGTGTGTTTGACAGGGACAACGACCAATGACCTCAATACTACAGGTCTGAGAAACAGGGTCCCAACGACCTCCGTATCATTCCGGATCGTTGTTGCGTCGCTCACCAGCGATCCCGACAGTGATGCACCAGCGATCCCTACCAGGTCTTATCACTGTCTGAATCGCTGGTGCGTCGCCAAGTGTGACGGTACCCTTACTGGTTTGTGATTCAAAATACTTCCTTTGTTCCACCATCTGCAACATTTCGATCCAAATAAGTTGATCGTTATCACCTACCTGTGAGATGCTGTCTTTACTTTTCTATTCTTAAAGGGAACCTGTCACCTAGATTTAAGGCCCTACACTATCACTACGTGTCCCTACACCTTCCTAGCTGCTCCCTATCTATCCCTCGCTGATCTAAATGGGCCCTATAAAACATCAGAAAAAGAACTTTTAACTTACAGCAGTCCCTGAGGCTTGGGGACTGGAAAGGCACTAGGGCCGATCACATGATCGGCCCCATAATGCACCGCGCCGGATGTGACGTTGCGGCCAGTGCATACTACGTGACAGAGGGCGGGAGATTCCAAATAGAGGGGCGGTGAGGAATAAAGAATAATGCTGCTCAGTGACATGTAGTTCCTCTTTTCCATAATGTTTATTTTCTGCTTGTACTTGTTATGTTATTGTTTGCTTATCCCTTCTCATTCTTGTCTCTTGTTCCCCAAATAATGGCTGTGTCCAGGTGATTATAGTGGACAGTAACAGTGGAGCTTTGCAGTGGTCTTTCGAGCTGAATTTGGGAACTGCCAGACAAAACCCTGCTGTGCTGAACACTGGAGACCACCGCTCAACATTTCTGTTCTGGGGAGTGAATTATCGGGATGCCAACATCAGCGTACGTGTCTGTCACCTCTACAGAGAGCTAGTTAACAGCAGCTCTGATTTCACTTAAACTCTTAGGGTATGTGCTCACGGTCCGGAGGAGCTGCGTGTTGGACCTGAGGGAAGCCGCGGGTGGCCGCAGGGAGACCGCAGCCGCCCTGTACTCACCATGTGCGGCGGGTGCGGGGCGGCTTCTCCCTGCAGTCACCCGATGGGAGCCGCTTCTGACTCCGCAGCATGAAATAAACATGCTGCGGAGGAGCGGACTCCCGGCAACCCGCACCGCAGCTTCAAAGACGCTGCGGGCGGGTTACACATAGTGAGGATGGGATTTCTTGAAATCCCATCCACTATGCTTGTACTGTACGACGCAGCGTTTTGGACGCAGCGCAAAGACACTGCTTCCAAAACGCTGAGTCTCCTGATCGTGAGGATGCACCCTTAAAGGGAACCACCCAGTAGCATCCCAGAGCCTGGAAGGCCCTGGCTTCACTTTATAGTTCTAAATCCTGCTGATTGGTTTCCTTTAAAAACCTCAGTAAGAATAAGGAGAGTGATGAACCTTTAAACCTATATATAGCACTATAATTCCAGCACTTTGTCATCACCAGTGGTTCTCACCTTGATATTAGGATGGATTGTAAACCAATTATTTATGTTTGATAAAAGCAATTATCTTCTTCTGGTATGTGCTTAGAATATTAGATGAGGGGGGGGAGAGTTTGAGATCTGTTTACAAAGCAAAAACGGCGGCACAATATGACCACCGAATGGTAAATCACCAATTAGCTATTTGAAGAGGTTGTGACTCGACAACAATCACTATTTTCCATTCATTGTTGATCTGGCACATCTTATTATAGTTTTGTCATATACATGTCAATAGAGTTGTTCTGCAGTACCATGCACGGCCACTACCAAACAGATATAGTATCACTGTGCCTAGTAAACAATATGGGGGACACAGTGGACACTGGAGCGCTGCCGCTCCTTATTCAGCTGCTTCGCAAGAAGTGCAGAGATTCAAGACCCCCATCATCTAGATGATCAGTTTTTCTGAATATCCAGGACATCTTAGCTCAGCAACAAATGAAAATCCAAGTATCATTAGTAACTGATAAACTCCTGCATGAGCTATTTTAATAGTGAACATGGCTCTCATTCTAAAACCTGATATTAATATTCACCCATACATTATACAGACTCCTATCACGTTTGCTGACTGTTTCCAAACAGCAGTAGGTTATCTATATACATAATCGGCAGTTTTGCGCTTCTGGCCACTGTGCCGCTATCACGCGCTGCCGGAAGCGCAAAAAGCCTGTCGCCGCACACCACATACCACCACCACATACCGCCAGCATCACCGTCCATCACAGACGCCGGCCGCACGGCCCCAGCCTCCCCAGGTAAGATGGCGCCCACACTCTCTCAGGCCCGACGTGGCTGCAGCCTGCTACACGCTCCTCACCTTAACTAAGCCACCTGCCGCCTGTATACTCTGCTCCCCGCACAGCCGCCTGTATACTCTGCTCCCCGCACAGCCGCCTGTATACTCTGTTCTCCGCACAGCCGCCTGTATACTCTGCTCCCCTCACAGCCGCCTGTATACTCTGCTCCCCTCACAGCCGCCTGTATACTCTGCTCTCCGCACACCCCCCTGTATACTCTGCTCCCCTCACAGCCGCCTGTATACTCTGCTCCCCGCACAGCCCCCTGTATACTCTGCTCCCCGCACAGCCGCCTGTATACTCTGCTCCCCGCACAGCCGCCTGTATACTCTGCTCCCCTCACAGCCGCCTGTATACTCTGCTCCCCTCACAGCCGCCTGTATACTCTGCTCTCCGCACACCCCCCTGTATACTCTGCTCCCCGCACAGCCGCCTGTATACTCTGCTCCCCGCACAGCCGCCTGTATACTCTGCTCCCCGCACAGCCGCCTGTATACTCTGCTCCCCGCACAGCCACCTGTATACTCTGCTCCCCGCACAGCCGCCTGTATACTCTGCTCCCCGCACAGCCCCCTGTATACTCTGCTCCCCGCACAGCCGCCTGTATACTCTGCTCCCCGCACAGCCGCCTGTATACTCTGCTCCCCTCACAGCCGCCTGTATACTCTGCTCCCCGCACAGCCGCCTGTATACTCTGCTCCCCGCACAGCCGCCTGTATACTCTGCTCCCCGCACAGCACGCCTGTATACTCTGCTCCCCGCACAGCCGCCTGTATACTCTGCTCCCCACACAGCCGCCTGTATACTCTGACTCCCGCACAGCCGCCTGTATACTCTGCTCCCCGCACAGCCGCCTGTATACTCTGCTCCCGCACAGCCGCCTGTATACTCTGCTCCCCGCACAGCCGCCTGTATACACACCCGCCTCTATACTCTGCTCCCCGCACAGCCGCCTGTATACTCTGCTCCACCCACAGCCGCCTGTATACTCTGCTCCCCGCACAGCCGCCTGTATACTCTGCTCCCCGCACAGCCGCCTGTATACTCTGCTCCCCGCACAGCCGCCTGTATACTCTGCTCCCCGCACAGCCGCCTGTATACTCTGCTCCCCGCACAGCCGCCTGTATACTCTGCTCCCCGCACAGCCGCCTGTATACTCTGCTCCCCGCACAGCCGCCTGTATACTCTGCTCCCCGCACAGCCGCCTGTATACTCTGCTCCACCCACAGCCGCCTGTATACTCTGCTCCCCGCACAGCCGCCTGTATACTCTGCTCCACCCACAGCCGCCTGTATACTCTGCTCCCCGCACAGCCGCCTGTATACTCTGCTCCCGCACAGCCGCCTGTAACTCTGCTCCCCGCACAGCCGCCTGTATACTCTGCTCCCCGCACAGCCGCCTGTATACTCTGCTCCCCCACAGCCGCCTGTATACTCTGCTCCACCCACAGCCGCCTGTATACAACTCATTGCTCCCCGCACAGCCGCCTGTATACTCTGCTCCACCCACAGCCGCCTGTATACACACCGCCTCTATACTCTGCTCCCCCACAGCCGCCTCGTATACTCTCTCCCCACACAGCCGCCTGTATACTCTGCTCCCCCACAGCCGCCTGTATACTCTGCTCCCCGCACAGCCGCCTGTATACTCTGCTCCCCTCACAGCCGCCTGTATACTCTGCTCCCCGCACAGCCGCCTGTATACTCTGCTCCCCGCACAGCCGCCTGTATACTCTGCTCCCCGCACAGCCGCCTGTGTACTCTGCTCCCCGCACAGCCGCCTGTATACTCTGCTCCCCGCACAGCCGCCTGTATACTCTGCTCCCCGCACAGCCGCCTGTATACTCTGCTCCCCGCACAGCCTCCTGTATACTCTGCTCCCCGCACAGCCGCCTGTATACTCTGCTCCCCCTCACAGCCGCCTGATAGTCTGCTACCCACAGAGCCGCCTGATACTTTGCTACCCACAGAGCCCCCTCTATACTCTGCTACCCACAGAGCCCCCTCTATACTCTGCTACCCACTAACCCGCCTTTTATGCACACAATTCATTTCACCGATCTCCCGATGCAATTGCATCGGGCCTTTTCACTAGTTGTTTTATAAACTGCACACAATAGCTGATCAGTGGTGGAGCTTTGCTATAAAGATGGTGATCATTCCAGGAACATTTCTAGGAAAAATTATGCAATGCAATATTTACGTTTTTCACAATTTATAATTTATAATACTTGTGGTCATGTGACATTTATTTAATAATATCCTTTTAACAGTTTCAGCAGTGAGGGAATGTACTAAAATCTTTATCCTATGTCTGTAGGAGTTGGAAGAAAACCTTTTCATGTTTCACCCATCACACCCGAATGCCCTACTCCAGCTGAATAACCATACTGAAAATATTATCCTATTTACTGGTAAGTGTAAGTAATAACTTGGTAACACTATCTCACTTGGTATAGTGCTCAAGAGCTTTGAGGATGATTGCTTTAACCCTTTCATGACCAGGTGATCTTCCATTTTTGTTTCTTCCTCCCTTTCTTCCAACAGCCTTAATTTTTATTTGTAAGTCATACAAATGACATATGACACCTTTTTTTGTAGTAGAAGATGCAGTTCTGAATGGATTCTCCATATAATGTACTGAAAATGTGAAAAAAATTCAAGTGGGTTA
The DNA here is from genome assembly GCA_033576535.1 of Allobates femoralis. Classification (NCBI taxonomy): domain Eukaryota; kingdom Metazoa; phylum Chordata; class Amphibia; order Anura; family Aromobatidae; genus Allobates; species Allobates femoralis. The sequence goes on along the minus strand of JARQOC010000011.1, from coordinate 156,032,401 downwards.
AAATAGTAAATAAACCCTCAGCTCTGCCTTTTCTTTTTGAGTTTTGTATTTACGGTGTTCATTTTGTGGTTAAAGTGACCTGATAACATGGTCAGAGGTACCACATTTACCATATTTTTTGGACTATAAGATGCACTGGACCATAAGACGCACCTCAAATTTAAAGGAGAAAAATAAAAGAAAAAAGAATGTTTAATGTTAAAATGTGAGGCTATGTTGTAGTCTTATAGTAGATCTTTTAGTCTGTGTGTAGCATACCAGGAGGGTGGTACAGCAGTATGGCAGTGAAGCGAGGTCACTGAAGGCAGGTTCACCTCTGCAAGAAGTCAGCAGCAGCACCAGTGGGGTGATGGTGTCAGCCCTGGGTTGGGAGGAGGGGGTATACCAGCAGCACAAATGGGGCGATGCTGTGGGCCCTTGGCTAGGAGGAGGGCGTGTTGCAGTGGTGTGAGGTGGGCACAATTGATCTTTTGGCAGTGGTTATGATGGGCTCTATGAAAATGGCTGTGGAGGCGCATGCGTAGATTGAGATCTGGAGAGCCAAAATCTCAATCTGCACATGCGCCACCTCTGCAACCATTTTTCTGAAGTTAATCATGTCCACCCTAGGATATCAGTGGCACTACCTCATGCCGTCGCAACACCCACTCTTCCCAGCCCAGGGCCAACAACATCACCCCACTGATGCGCCACCGACTTCGTGCAGCAGCCGTCTGAAAAATACGGTATATTTTCATAAAATATAGAAGCAACCTTACATGTGTTCGTACACCTGTTTGCTGTGTGGCGAACTACAGCCATCTCCTCCAGATTTTCTTAATTGAAAAAACACCCGGAGTTATTGTAGGAAAGCTAACACATTACTAACGCATGGATTGATGCTCCAGTAATTAAAATGTTCACACATATTGGGGTTTTTCGCTGCCAAAACCTTCTCCCTTGGTAAAAACACAATAGTTTATCTATGTCGTAGCTTTGTACACCTGGCATGTTGAAGATGTGTTATTAATCCAATTCCAACCATCTTTTGTTTTTATTTTCAGCTGCCCTGTTTGAACGCAGCCGGCACGCTTGTTACATATTGATGACCGGCCCCAATATTACCGAGGACCCCGGCACTTTGACGTATCTAAGCAAAAGCTGAAGGAAGGCATCAATAATGGAAAAGTCATATGGTTTGGCACTGGGGAGGTGGACACTGAGAGCATACGGGAGGATTTCTTTAGAATGAGATACTCTAGTCACTAGCATAAAGACACCTGGGTAGTAAATTGTTTGGCAAATATACTGTGCTGTGTGACTTTAGTCCTCATGTCTTTAGGAGATATAATGCCTTCCTAATATCCGAGGCAAGGTCAGCTTCCAAAACAAAGAAGTATTGTCAGAAGACGCATTGCTTCATTTCTGATACAAGTCTGAGTATTCTCCTGCAGATCACGGTTGCAAATTTTGATACATTTCAGTGACTAATTCTAATGAGGCTGAAATATACAGACTCCGCACTAAGATGATTTCCATATCTCAATGCTTCTGCCCGCTGAGACCTCTGACTCCTAGAACACGTTCTGGCTTCTGCTTTTCTGCAAATCATGACTTCAAATACCACTTGCTACAACAAGTACAATCTAATCATGTCATTCTGGCAGCACAAATATGTAACAGCGTGGTATCCAATGATTTTTTTTAAATTAATAGTGTACAGGAATTTAATAAAAATGTATGAGCAGCTGGATACTTGGAGTTAAAAGGGGTTGTCTCATCTTCTTAAATGGGTAAAATTGCTAAGTGCCTGTAAAAATCAAGCAACTTTTCAGCCTAACTCTTATTGAAAATTCACTGCGATATCAAGAATTGGAGGACATTTTCATTGAACAGTTTACAGCTCATTGTCTAAGTTACTTGCTGCCTCTATCAAAGGTGGCCGGTCTTCTACACAAAGAGCCCAGCACTTTCAAGCTCCTTGCTGTAGAGTTTGCCTGCACTGATTTGAGCTGGTTGACTGTAGCCGTCCTCTGTGTCCCACCACTCCTCTGATGCTGCCTCTGCTTAAAGGATGTGAGAGCGCACACAGGGTGAGGAACATACGAGGATGTGACAACCCCTTTAAGGCTGAATGACTGTAAAACTATGTTGCACATGTAATCATGAACCTACTATCTGTAAGAAAGGGAAAGTGCTAAAGATTTTAATATACCTAAAATAGCTTAGCCATTTTTACTTTATTAATACATTTTTTTTTTATTATGTTTAAAAAGGTGAAGCTGAAATGTGAAACAGTTACAATGATTTGTTCACTACAAATGTAGCCTCTGTAATGGAAAGCATATAGCCACCAATGATATTTACTGTTAAGCAATGTTCACTTTCAAACGTTTTTACTTTTGCAAGTGTTGTTCTGTTTTTTGTTGTTGTTGATTAATGCCATTAATCTGCAGATATAGGGTTTGTTCTGAAGGTTACTAGCAGGGCTGTGGAGTCGGGAAGCTAAACCACTGACTCAGACACCTCGATTTCCCTGACTCCAAAGCCACAACCCCAACTCCCTCATACATGGCTCATGTTTAAGTGATAACTTTATTGTAGTACAATGTGAATATCAGGCTTTTCATTATGATGATACAATAGTCAATATATTTAGATTTAAAACTGTGCCCACTAGCATTAACATAATGTAAATGGGGTTCTTGTAACTCCTCTATGTGCCCTGGCGTCCCCCTCATACCTGAGAAATCAACTTTTACTCTCTGTCACCCTGCATCCTATTAGGTCAGGGAGATCTGCTCTCTGGTCCTGGTGGATTAGGTCCTCGCCATCCCTTGCCAGCAAAACCCGCCTTGCAATTTGAAAATTCCCGCCCCTCCTGTGGACGGCGCGCTTAGTGTCAGGAGTACTCGCGCCTGCGCAGTGGAGCGGGTCACCTTCTCCTCCATTGAAGACAGTGCTGAGTTCTCGTGAGATTTGTGAAGTCTTGCGAGACTTTAGCACTTCAATGGAGGAGAGGGTGACCCGCTCCACTGTGCAGGCACGAGTGCACCTGTCACTCAGCGCGCCGTCCACAGGAGGGGTGGGAATTTCAAATTGCAAGGCAGGTTTTGCTGGCAAGGGGCGGCAAGGACCTAATCCACCATGACCAGAGAGCAGACCACCTGGACCAGGATGCAGGGTGACAGAGAATAAAAGTTGATTTCTCAGGTTTGAGGGGGATGTCTGGTCACATAGAGGGGTTACAAGAACCCCATTTATATTATGTTAATGCTGATGGACACAGTTTAAAATACCCAAAGGGGGTGACAGGTTCCCTTTAATAATTCATAATAATAGGCACATTCTACGTTGAATTCCTGTACCTAAGTTGTTATATATTTTATTGATTTTTTTTAAACCGATACACTTCATACAGTTCAGCATATAACAAAGAAGAACATGGGTAATCTAAACATAAATAGTAAGCAAGTCAATCAGGGCACTTAGCGGGGCCAAGGTCACGGTTGAATTCCCTTCCAGGAATGGCGATTTCCCACCGGGGTGCACAGCAAAGTACCAGCGATAGCAAATAAAAAAGAAGAAGGGCGGCACTCACCGGGTAAACGAGATGGTCTCTTTATTCCAAATATCGGAAACAAGCAGGGTGCAGGGAGGGGCAAGAGGAGCCGCCGGACTACGGCACCATTTCGCGACACGTGTCGCTTCTACGGGTCCAGGCACTGGACCCGTAGAAGCGACACGTGTCGCGAAACGGTGCCGTAGTCCGGCGGCTCCTCTTGCCCCCTCCCTGCACCCTGCTTGTTTCCGATATTTGGAATAAAGAGATCATCTCGTTTACCCGGTGAGTGCCGCCCTTCTTCTTTCTTTTTTATAATCTAAACATAAAGTATGTCCTAGTCTTATGAAAAAACAAAAATAGAAAATATGGCAAGTGAGAAGGAATCGGGCACTGACCTGCTTAGTCTCTCGTGTTGTACAGCGGTGTTAGTGAAATCCTGTTGCTCAGCTGAAGAGTTAATCTTGCAGAACAAAAATGAGGAGAACAGCGGCACTCAGGAGATCTTTTTTTTACATACCGGCTTTATTGTGCTTTCTCGGGTTACATCTTAGGTGCTGGGCAGGGAGGTGCAGGGGGAGCAGCGGTCCGTTTCGCGGACTTCCGCTTCAACAGGCTAGGTTGTTGAAGCGGAAGTCCGCGAAACGGACCGTTGCTCCCCCTGCACCTCCCTGCCCAGCACCTAAGATGTACCCGAGAAAGCACAATAAAGCTGGTATGTAAAAAAAATCTCCCGAGTGCCGCTGTTCTCCTCATTTTTTGTTCTGCAAAAATAAAAAATATATTTTAGGAGTCTTGGTTGGTCCCATTTTCTACCAACTCCAATTCCACCAAAATAGGCTCCGGCTCCACAGCCCTGGTCATAGAATGACCACTCCAATCAGGGCTGGAGGGGGTGACACTGTCTCCTCCAGAGCTTCAGTCTATAATAGGGACTATTGCAGCCCCAACCATAGGCTGAATGGTAATGATAATCATTGCCTGATCATTACAGACACTGTGATTGGCTGTTCAGAATTCAATGGCCAATCACATTGATCGTATTTGCAAGGTGGCAACGTTGCCCCCCTGGAGGTCGTGGTCTGGTGTTTGCAATAAATAATTGTCTGGCAATCCTTGCATCCAGCATATTTATCTGACCTGATCATACTCATTATTTCCAGGGTAAAGTAAATAACGAAAGTGGAGCTCAGCAATAATACAACCGAAAGACCACATATCCAAATTCTCACAGAAGGGCAGACAAAGAAGGATTTTGGGGGTTCTGTAGAAGCAGGATTAGATGTAGGGTTCTCTCACATGTTTCACCCCTTTAAGATGCTGGACGAGCCAAAATCAATCACTTTAACTCTAAATGGACATCTTACTTGATCAACCATCACTATGTTCTCTGGCTTTAGGTCAGCATGGATAATGGACACATTTTTCAACTTAGACAGGGCTGCTAAAACTTGAGTGGTCATGGTCCTTATGTGTCTTAAAGGAATTGAAGCAAACCTGATCTGTTGTTGGTATTTAAACAGGTTTTTCTGTAGAAGCTCAAAGACCAAGTAACATGTATCTTGGATGTAAAAATGTTCAAAGAAGTGTGTAAGATGAGCTTCATCTAGAGCAGACAACCTGGTTACACTAAGCATGTTGATCTCTTTCTTCATGATGAGGCTTCTTGCTTGATCATTCTGGAACAATTTCATGGCCACTAATTATCCTGTTTTTTGTTTTTTTTTGAGCGTTCAGTAGCCAGTTGTTGACCAAACAAGAGTCATGACAGGATTCGCTTTAATAACTCTCGCTTCCAGCTGGAATTGAGAACTGCCATTCTGACTCCAAAATGTATCTTTAGAACTCTCCTGTGTCATAATCAGAGGAGCTCCGTGATTGCCAGGGGAAGCCTGGGCTTTGTGGTGTACTTCAGTACATACTCTGAAACCATGATGGAACTCATTTTTAGTAGCTTGTACGCAGGGGCGGTTTTAGACAAAGTGGGGCCCAGGGCAAACATTAAAGTGGGGCATTTAGCTGTAATGTCTGTGTACACTTTTGCTTCTCCCCTGCCTAGGAGATGTGGTATGATCAGACCATGTCCCTGTACGGTCACACACATCCATTACTCAATACATAGCAGGGACACATATATAAGATTAATCTCAGCACAGGAAATGTGGTATGATAGACTATTCTGCTTGTATGGTCAGACACTTCCATTACACAGTACATAGCAGTGTGCCCACATATATAAGATTATCTCAGCATCAGGAGATGTGGTATGATCAGACCAAATGATCCTGTACTTGGTCACACAATCCATTACCAATACATAGGCAGGGACATATATAAGATTATCTAACAAGGAATTTTGGTATGATCACCAGGGTCCCTGTACGGGGTCACAACAATCATTACTGATACATGTCAGTGACACATATATAAGATTATCTCAGCACAGGAGATGTGGTATGATCAGACCATGTCCCTGTATGGTCAGATACATCCATTACTCAATACATAGCGGGGACACATATATAAGATTATCTCAGCACAGGAGATGTGGTATGATCAGACCATGTCCCTGTACGGTCAGACACATCCATTACACAGTACATAGCAGGGACAATATATAAGATTATTTCAGCAGAGGAGATGTGGTATGATCAGAGCATGTCCCTGTAGGTCAGACACATCCATTACTCAGTACATAGCAGGGACACATATATAAGATTATCTCAGCAGAGGAATGTTTTTTGTTTTTTTAAATACATGCAATTTTGGAAATTATTATCATTATTCTAAGATTTGTTGATTAAAATGAAATTTTAAATTAACTTAGTTCTTGGGAAAACTCGTTTAAGTACGTCCCAACACTTTGATTGACACCTCACTCTGCACAGATGCACAGTAGCATGAGCTGTCAATCGGTTTGCCAGGGAGTGCTTATAGCTGGCGCTCACTATGTACTGAGCAGTGACTGTAGCCACTCTGTAACTGAAAGCAGGTGGCTCCCAGGAGGAATAAAGTTCATTATCTTCCGGTAGCCATGCTTCCAGTACAGTCAGTGCTCAGAACACAGTGAGCGGCAGCATTAAGCATACACTGGCACTTCTATTGTTAGGTTTTGGTACAACGCATCTGTGCATGAAAGTCTTGGGTTGTGCTTACTGCTGCCGCTCACTGTGTGCTAAGAGGTGACTGTACTGAAGCTAATGGTTACCAAGAGATAATGGACTCTATTCCTCCTGGGAATCCATTGGCTTTTAGTGCAGAGGCCTGACAGCTGTGTGACGCTATTAACCTTCATTTTCGCCCCATTTCTGCAGATTAATAGCCTTTGTAGACATTACAGCATCCCCTTCACTGTAATGGGCCTAAAATCCTGTACTAATTTTAATAAACCAATAATAGAGGTTGGGAGTGTAAGTTAATAAAATGTATTCTTGCTGCCTGCAGGGCCATTAGAGGGAGCCTGGAGGCCTATGGCATGCCTTGTTTTATAACCTGTATGCAGCGACTACAGGTGGGCACTTGTAGCCGGAATATTGTATTTTAACCCATCAACATCCAGTACAGTTTGGGGGTAGGGGCTTGACATGCACTGGATAAGTGGCTATATTTGCACCTTTTTTCAGGAAAAAAAGGGCATTATTCTTTTAACAATATATCAGTTTCATATTTAGTTTTTTTTTTCTTCTGCTAATGTTACTGTAGTATAGGACAGTGTTCCCCAACTCCAGACCTCAAGAGACACCAACAGGTCATGTTGTCTGGATTTCCTCTGAATTGTAAAGGTGATAATCTCATCATCTGTGCAATACTAGGGAAGTCCTGATAACATGCAATGTTGAGGACTGGAGTTGGGGAGCACTGCTGTAGGACATGATCTAGTTTGGATGAATGCGTCCTAGGCAGAGCTTCATGTATGATTGGTGAAGCATTTTTTTTTTATCATGGATTTATTTTTTTTTGTTTTCACATATTTTACTTGTATGCTTTATTTTTCTTATGACTTCTTTCCTCTATACCTGCCATGGCAGTCCCAGTTCCATGGTAGAGCAGCCATGATGTGATACCGGTCAGTGACGAGGCCGTGGTGCCTGAGTATCCACAACTGCTCAATCCTGTGTAGCCGTTATTCTAGAACACAATGCTCTACAATAACACAATATCTTGGTATCCATAAGAAAAAAACTTTATAAAATATTTTAAAAAATGAGCCCCGAATGATTCTGCTGTGCATAATAAGTTCAGCTCAGCAGGTATCAGATTCTGCGGGAGATCTGCTAGTGATCTGCTAGTGATTCACTAGTGTTTGATTTCTATTATCACCTAGAATCTTTAATCAGTTTAAGAAATCAAGGAAATAAACAAATTGTTGAATAGAATATTTCCATGACAGGATAACATGGAGAGATATCTGTGACTTCTATGTGGAGTCACAATGAGATTGCCAGTGCAGGCTTGGCAGGTTGTACCATGATTAGTGAGCAGTTTGGCAGGGACAGGTTCCTAGTTTTATTATCTTTTATTTAAATGACCACTAATGTGTGGAGAAACTGAATAAATCCATAGTACAAGCAAAGATAAGATTTCTTATTTATAGCCTAATAATTGAGATATGCAGATTCTTCTGTTATTCTGTGTTGAAGCTATTGAACCTAAATTATTTATTAGACATTAATCTTAAGGTGCTGCACTTTACTTGAAATCTATAATCTGTGGACTGAACATAACCCTAAGAAATAATTTATTGCAAAATTGATGAAGATAATTTATTTTCTTTGATTTAATACTGTATGTCAGGTTTTCTATTCTGATCAAAACAGCTTTTGGCAACTTTGTTTTGTGGGTACGGGTCAGAATATAACCTGCAATTATGGCTTGACTTAAGAAATTGAGCAGAGAGGTTACTTAAGGGAGTTGTTCTTCAGATATAATGTCTGCTCACCTTCCCTAGGTCCACTGGTGAGTCTGCTGTTCCCCGGTATTGGAGATGGCGCTGACGTCACCTTCACAGTGCAGCAGCCAATCAGGGACCTCCATATCTCTGAGCAGTGCATTCCGGTGTAGACAAAACGTCCGCTCCAGGACATTTATCTCACTGATTGGCTGCCATCGGAGCAGTGTCAGACTCGCCAGTGGACAGCGGGAGGTGAATATAGCGCCATTTGTTTTTATTTTTGTTTTCCTTGCTAGAGACAACGTATATTTGAAATAGAACCACTCCTTTAAGGAGCAGAGCTGATGGAGATATACAGTATATATTCACGTGAATTATGTAGTCTGCATAATACTGGTGATTTTAAAGAATAATGTATGTCTGCTGTGTATAATAAAAGATTGTTAATATTAAATTTTGCTTTGCATTTTTCATTTCACATGTCATCTATGAACAAAAGCAAATGAGGAACTGAGAAGCAAAAAACAAACCTATGATTTTAAAGAATAATAAAACTTGTACATTTTCATCATTATTGTATCCAGCATGGAAAATGTAGACATTTTGTAAATCACGTAATTGATTTGTCTTCGTTCTTCAAAAAAGAAAAAAAAATTAATCCAAATGGTTTCCAAACCCCAGCTTTTCCCATTGTATTTTCCTGCTGCAGGAGGTGGTTTAGAGGGGGCAGAATCTGACACATCACTGCCAGCTTCAGTATGAGTACAACAATATATCAAAAAAGACCCCAAGGGGACTATGGAATGTCTTTAAAATCTCAATTCTTTATTAAAGTGCTTTAAAAAAGCATAACAATGCAAATTTGATTACAACTATCACAAAAGACAATACAGTTATTCACTGAGGAAACAGAATAAACATCAATCTGGAAAGATCAAAAAAGAGGTCAGAATATTGTATTAGGTACCTCCGGGCTCACAAGGGAGATAACCCTACTCTGTCTTACTAGAATGACTAATGACATCCTTTTTCACCATTAGCATCTGGTACTCAGCACTGTTATAGACATTACCTACAATAAATCGCCTTGCCTGAGCCTTCTCCATTTTTAGCATAAGTATGCAATGCAAGCCTAGTAGCCCCTACAAATGACCATTATCCTTGCCTGTATACTAAATCAAAGCACAAGCATTTACACAATAGTTCTATCCGTAGGTTAGCTGTGCCCAGTCACAATAGCCATCGACTGTCATGATATGTCAATTCATCCCCAGTTGCTAGCTCAAATGCAAATATAAAATAAATGAAAGGACAGGTTTCTCACATGTCACCCAGCAGGATGGTACCGACCTGAGTGGTTAGAGCTCCAGTCACCCCGACGGCGTTTCGTCTGGTGAGACTTCTTCAGGGGGTCAGTGCGCCAGTTTTAGGGCTGCTCCTTCTCCTTTATGGGTATCATCAACGAACATAATGCTAGGAATTTACAAATATTGGACGATGAGATAGAAAAGATGTCCAAGACCTTGAAAGCGGGCATGTCCAAAGAATCTCTTGAGGTGTATACGAAAGAAATAGATAAAGAGATGGAAAAATGGGAACAAGACATCAGTACCAGTAAGATGAAGAAATTCAAGAGGGATGTAGGAGATTATGAGTATAACAAGATATTTAGGTGGCAGTTTAATAAGACACCAAAAATCCCGGTTGTTCCACCAGAACCACATAGGGATTCACAGTCATCAGTCTCGTCGAATGCAGATAGCAGTGTGAATCTGGATGGTCGTGGGAGCGACTCTACTGAGCGACCACATGGGAAATCTAAAGTGAGACCTTCTCCTGATAAAGGAGGCAATAAAAAGAAAGTTAATAAGGAGCAGAAACAGGTACCGTGTTTCCCCAAAAATAAGCCCCCCCCCCCCAATAATAAGACCGGGGGGGGGGGAGGGCCTGCTAATATAAGTCCGCCCCCCCCCACCCCCCGAAAATAAGACCGGGTGTGGGGGCGCTGCGCAATATACCGTATATACTCGTGTATAAGCCGACCCGTGTATAAGCCGACCCCCTACTTTTGCCCCAAAAATCTGGAAAAACCTATTGACTCGTGTATAAGCCGAGGGTGGACCCCAGCACAGGTATACAGCCCCCAGCAGTGTGGTATACAGGCCCCCCCCAGTGGTATACAGGCCTCCCCAGTGGTAGTATACAGCAGCCCTAGTGGTAGTATACAGCAGCCCCAATGGTAGTATATAGCATCCCCAGCAGCCCCAGTGGTAGTATACAGCAGCCCCAGTGGTAGTATACAGCAGCCCCAGTGGTAGTATATAGCAGCCCCAGTGGTAGTATATAGCATCCCCAGCAGCCCCAGTGGTAGTATACAGGAGCCCCAGCAGCCCCAGTGGTATATACAGCAGCCCCAGTGGTATATACAGCAGCCCCCAGGGGTTATACAGCACCCCCCAGGGGTTATACAGCGGCCCCCTGGGGGTACCCAGCAGCCCCCAGGGGGTACCCAGCAGCCCCCTGGGGGTACCAACAGCCTCCAGGGGGTACCCAGCAGCCCCCTGGGGGTACCAACAGCCCCCTGGGGGTACCAACAGCCCCCAGGGGGTACCCAGCAGCCCCCTGGGGGTACCAACAGCCCCCTGGGGGTACCAACATCCCCCTGGGGGTACCAACAGCCCCCAGGGGGTACCAACAGCCCCCACAAGCTGGCACTGTCCCCCCTTGTAAGTCTCCCCCCCCCGCTACTTATACATTACCATCCCGGTGTTCTGATCGGCGCCGCTCCTCCGTGCTGCGTCTTCATCCTCCCGCGCTGGCTGCATCCGGGTTCTCCGGCGGTCGCGCGATGACGTCACATCGCTGCGACAGCCGGAGATCACGGATGGAGCCAGCGAGGACGGGAGGATGAAGAAGCACCGAGGAGCGGCGCCGATCAGAACACCGGGATGGTAATGTATAAGCACCGGGGGGGGGCCCTTACAAGGGGGGACAGTGGCAGCTTTTGGGGGGCTATATGAACTGCTTCCCCCTGCGCTGATTGACGGGGAAGCAGTGCATATATAATGAGCGGCCCCACGTGACGGGGCCGCTCATACAGCAGCCTCCCCCCGCCTCCTCCAGCCTCCACAGCCCAGAGGTACCGTATTGACCCGTGTATAAGCCAAGGGGGGGACTTTTCAGCCCAAATTTTGGGCTGAAAAACTCGGCTTATACACGAGTATATACGGTATATACTATTTTGTCTGCGCTGTCATGCCCCGATCCTCCGGCCGTCCGGTGGTGTCCCCGCTTCTCTCCTGGGCTGCGGTGCGGTGTCCAGTCCAGTTTCATGCTGATCGGTGCTGTGCCCGGCCGACTTCCGGCTTCCTCCGGCAATCCCGCCCATATCAGGCCCTGCGCCAATGAGAGTGCAGGACCTGTGACGTCAATCACCGCCCAGACGCGGACAGATGACGTTGGGGCCTCTGATTGGCCCGACGTCATCAAGCTGCTGCTGGGCTGTGATTGCGGGGATTGCCGGAGGAAGCCGGAAGTCGGCCGGGACCAGCACCGATCAGCATGAAACTGGACCGGACACCGCACCGCAGCCTAGGAGAGGAGCGGGGACACCACCGGACGGCCGGAGGAGCAGGGCATGACAGCACCGGACAAAGTAAGAAGCGATGCATATGTGTGTGTATGTGTGTGTGTATGTATGTGTATGTGTGTGTATGTATGTGTGTGTATATGTGTGTGGCTGGGGCTGGGGCTGCCAATATAAGTCCCCTCCCCTCCCGAAAATAAGACAGGGGGCCACTTTTTGCCCCCCAAAAAATATAAGACACGGTCTTATTTTCGGGAAACGCGGTAATAAATCTGTCACTCCATAAACTATCAAGGGTGTTTTGAGCAAAGGTCTAACTTTCTCTCCTTCTCGTTCATTAGATCCATTCTTAACTATCAAGGACATACATCTCTTTGCCAGGAAAGTGGTTCTGAAAAAGTTGCACTTCAAGGCTGACCAGAATCTTAGCACTGATAGTGAAATAGAAACACTGAGAGCTCTGGAAGCCCTGGTGGACGAAATTGCTGACCCAGACCCGTTTGGTAAGTTTCCAAATCAGCTCTTTAGGAAATCTAAAACCTTTCCTGCACGGAGTACATGTTCAAGTGTCGAAGTGTTCACCAAAATGGTTACAGCTGATATAGAGAAACTTGCTGAAAGGAAGAACTGGGGCCATAATCTAACCAGTGAGGAGAGAGGAGCTCTAAAAGAACTTAGAGAGTGGGAGGATGTGGTATACAAACCAGCCGATAAAGGGGGAAATGTGGTAGTTTGGCCTAAAGACATGTATGTAAAACAAGCACATAAATTGTTGAAGAACACAGACTGTTATAGGAAACTGCCATATAACCCTCTTGTGCAATTCAAGGAGGCTCTTATGGAGATACTGATGAGTGCATGTGAAGCAAAAATCATACCTAAGGCGATGGTGAAGAAATTTAAGGAAATGAAACCGAGGATGCCGACATTCTATATCCTACCCAAAGTTCACAAGAACATCTTGGATCCCCCTGGGAGACCAATTGTCTCGGGGAATGATGGTCTTTGTGAACTTGTCTGCAAGGTAATTGATGAGTATTTAAAACCACTAGCCTCTGCAGTGGTTCCTACAAGGAAGTGACATAGAGCCACAGATGGCGGAATTAATTTTGGTCTTGCTCTAGTTCGTACTCACACACAACTGCTTCGTCTTTGATAGCCATGTGTTCCTGCAGCTTCAAGGCACCGCAATGGGGGCCTCCTGTGCGCCCTCGTATGCAAATTTATTCTTGGGTGCATGGGAGAGGGAAGTGTTTACTAATAACCCCATTGCTGGAAGCGAGAAGATGCAGGGATGCGCTTCATAGACGATGCTTTGTTTGTGTGGGAGGGAACAAGTGGTGAGCTAGATAACCTCATGAAAAATTTCAACGACAACGAGAGAAATATCAAATTGACGTATCAGAATGGCCGGAAAATCAGCTTTCTGGACATATCAATTGAGACCATGATGGATGGTGGGTTGAGAACGGATATCTTCAGGAAAGAAACCTCTACGAACTCAATTCTTAGAGCAGATTCCTCACACCTGCCCTCGACAATCAGAGGGATCCAAGTTGGCCAGTATATTTGAGCCAGGCGAATTTGTTCAGATGAGCAATCGTTTGAACTTCAGGCCAAAGATTTGAAGAGCAGATTTCAGGAGAGGGGATACGGTTGGAAAACCATCAAAAATGGGTACAATATAGCGAAATCCTACCAGCGAGTGGATCTCCTTCATAACACGAGGAAGAAAGAGAGTGACTTGGAACAACATCCTCGTCTAATCATGTCATACAAGCAATGGAAGGAGTTAACTCAGGTGGTGGATAAGCATTGGAACACTCTGATGAGTGACCCGATCCTGAAATGGTGTATACCAGAAAAACCACTTATTACTGCTCGACGATCTCAGAACCTGAAAGACATACTGGTGAGGAGCCATTTTGTACGTGAAAAACCCAAAGGAACTCAGTGGTTGGATGTGAGGGAATGCTACCCTTGCCTGAACTGTGTAACATGTCCGAATATAAAAAAGAGTAAGACCTTTCATAACAGTGATAATTCCAGGACATATGACATCCGCCACCATGTCACGTGTGGCACTAAGGGGGTCATTTACATGGCTGAAAGATTTTGCCACAGGGGCAATGTTGGAATGACGACAAGGGAACTATGTGTACGGATACGATAGCACGTACTCGATATAGAAAAAGGAGCAGCAGCAGAGGACCCGTCAGTCTTGAAGACCATCCCGAGGCACTTCTACCTTTAGCACCAAAGTAATTCCAGCTTATTGAAGGCAGTGGGTATAGATAGGATTAATATGGGACAGAGAGGGGGCAACATGGGCAAATTACTAGGAAGGATAGAAAGTAAATGGATCTATAGATTAAATTGTGTCACACCTAATGGGTTGAATGAAAACTTTGTGTTTGGGGCGTTTCTGTAGGTACATGAGGTTTGAATATTCTCTGTGTATAATGTACTCTTGACACCTTTGTCTCAGGAGGCGGTCACTTAACTGCATAAGTCTTTTAGTAATTGATTTTAACGGTGTGTGTTTTTATTCTTCACAGTTATTTCACATCGTAATGTTGTACCTTATGACTTTGTGTCCTGTTCTGGACTTGAACTGAGGCTGGAAGATCGGAGGATGTGCGTGACGTCCTATTGACTGGATGGATTGTGGGGGCGGATCCTTTTCTTTTCACTTGAATCTATACAATTATTTGTAATTAATGAGATATATCATCATATGTGGTGTTATAATATTAGTATGCATTTATATGTTTTTTATTAAGGTGATATTTTTTAACAATTCTAGTTATGCACTGCACAAAGCACTTTAAAGCAACTTAAACTACGGTATGTACTTTGCACTTTGGATTATGATATACAGTGTTGGCCAAAAGTATTGACACCCCTTCAATTCTGTCAGAAAATACTCAGTTTCTATCTGAAAATGATTGCAATCACAAAATCTTTGGTATTATTATCTTCATTTCATTTGTCTTCAATGAAAAAACACAAAAGAGAATGAAGCAAAAAGCAAAACATTGATCACTTCACACAAAACTCCAAAAATGGGCTGGACAAAAGTATTGGCACCCTCAGCCTAATACTTGGTTGCACAACCTTTAGCCAAAATAACTGCGATCAACCGCATCCAGTAACCATCAATGCATTTCTTACAATGCTCTGCTGGAATTTTAGACCATTCTTCTTTGGCAAACTGCTCCAGTTCCCTGATATTTGAAGGGTGCCTTCTCCAAACTGCCATTTTTAGATCTCTCCACAGGTGTTCTATGGGATTCAGGTCTGGACTCATTGCTGGCCACCTTAGAAGTCTCCAGTGCTTTCTCTCAAACCATTTTCTAGTGCTTTTTGATGTGCATTTTGGGTCATTGTCCTGCTGGAAAACCCATGACCTCTGAGGGAGACCCAGCTTTCTCACACTGGGCCCTACATTATGCTGCAAAATTTCTTGGTTGTCTTCAGACTTCATAATGCCATGCACACGGTCAAGCAGTCCAGTGCCAGAGGCAGCAAAGCAACCCCAAAACATCAGGGAACCTCCATCATGTTTGACTGTAGGGACCGTGTTCTTTTCTTTGAATGCCTCTTTTTTTCTCCTGTAAACTGTGTGTTGATGCCTTTGCCCATAAAGCTCTACTTTTGTCTCATCTGACCAGAGAACATTCTTCCAAAATGTTTTAGGCTTTCTCATGTAAGTTTTGGCAAACTCCAGCCTGGCTTTTTTATGTCTCGGGGTAAGAAGTGGGGTCTTCCTTGGTCTCCTACCATACAGTCCCTTTTCATTCAGATGCCGACGGATAGTACGGGTTGACACTGTTGTACCCTCGGACTGCAGGGCAGCTTGAACTTGTTTGGATGTTAGTCGATGTTCTTTATCCACCATCCGCACAATCTTGCGTTGAAATCTCTTGTCAATTTTTCTTTTCCGTCCACATCTAGGGAGGTTAGCCACAGTGCCATGGGCTTTAAACTTCTTGATGACACTGCGCACGGTAGACACAGGAACATTCAGGTCTTTGGAGATGGACTTGTAGCCTTGAGATTGCTCATGCTTCCTCACAATTTGGTTTCTCAAGTCCTCAGACAGTTCTTTGGTCTTCTTTCTTTTCTCCATGCTCAATGTGGTACACACAAGGACACAGGACAGCGGTTGAGTCAACTTTAAGCCATGTCAACTGGCTGCAAGTGTGATTTAGTTATTGCCAACACCTGTTAGGTGCCACAGGTAAGTTACAGGTGCTGTTAATTACACAAATTAGAGAAGCATCACATTATTTTTCTAAGGGTGCCAATACTTTTGTCTACCCCCTTTTTTATGTTTGGTGTGGAATTGTATCCAATTTGGCTTTAGGACAATTCTTTTTGTTTTTTTTCATTGAAGACAAATTAAATGAAGATAATAATACCAAAGAATTTATGATTGCAATCATTTTCAGGAAGAAACTGAGTATTATCTGACAGAATTGCAGGGGTGTCAATACTTTTGGCCATGACTGTATATATGATAAGGTACCTATTAGATGTATAGTCTTAGTGACAAGCACTCCTTCACTTTAGATCTGCCTGCTTGATTTATTAAGGAGCTCTAGATGACGCAGCACTCTCCTTAGGCACAGCCTCCAACCCGCCCATGTTGCCCGTGTCATGTGATTGCACTCCGGCCCCGCCCGCACCCGGCGCATCGATCGCAGACGACGGTGGCGCGCAGTTGCGCGTCACTTCCGCTTGCGTTCCAAAGACCGGAAGTGGCCGGGTGCACGTGATCAGAGGTTGTCACGTGACATGCGGCACAGTAATGGCGCCGATGGGCGGCGATACACACCAGCTCCAGGGTAAGCTAATAGAGCGCATGATATAAGAGCACCAGGGGAGCCCTAAAACTGGCGCACTGACCCCCCAAAGAAGTCTCACCAGACGAAACGCCGTCGGGGTGACTGGAGCTCTAACCACTCAGGTCGGTACCATCCTGCTGGGTGACATGTGAGAAACCTGTCCTTTCATTTATTTTATATTTGCATTTGAACTAGCAACTGGGGATGAATTGACATATCATTACAGTCGATGGCTATTGTGACTGGGCACAGCTAACCTACGGATAGAACTATTGTGTAAATGCTTGTGGTTTGATTTAGTATACAGGCAATGATAATGGTCATTTGTAGGGGCAACTAGGCTTGCATTGCATACTTATGCTAAAAATGGAGAAGGCCCAGGCAAGGCGATTTATTGTAGGTAATGTCTATAACAGTGCTGAGTACCAGATGCTAATGGTGAAAAAGGATGTCATTAGTCATTCCAGTAAGACAGAGTAGGGTTATCTCCCTTGTGAGCCTGGAGGTACCTAATACAATATTCTGACCTCTTTTTTGATCTTTCCAGATTGATGTTTATTCTGTTTCCTCAGTGAATAACTGTATTGTCTTTTGTGATAATTGTAATCAAATTTGCATTGTTATGCTTTTCTAAAGCTCTTTAATAAAGAATTGAGATTTTAAAGACATTCCATAGTCCCCTTGGGGTCTTTTTTGATATATTGTTTAAACAGGGAGTGCACTTAATTAATAAGGTTGTGATTTAAATGAGTACAACAATGCAGATAAAGGAGGCATAAAGTGCTGATTCATCAGCTTTCTGGCATAAATCACTTTGAGAAGTCACAAAACATGGAATTGTGCAAAATTGTTGTGACTTTTGTCCATTTCCACCGCCATCCCCGCCAAAGTGGGTGAAATTGGGGAAGGAGCATAGGGGAGTACAGGGCATGGCTATGCTCACCGATCAAGATAATTAAAACTGAAAGTGATTCTGACACCAGAAATGCTACTCCAGTTACCTGAGTAGCATACCGTCTTTGGTGAGGTGCATGGAGGCACAGACCACAGATAAGAGGCGCCAAAATTCTTAAGTGGAGTGCACTCCTTAATGAATTTGGCACATTGTACTCTAGTTTCTCATAAAGATTGGTGTGCACAACATCAGTCATAGTAAATCATCCCCATAGACTTGGGAAAAGTGGGGGTTTGGAAGCCATTTACATATATAGATTAGTTTAGTTATTCCTTAATGCAAGTCCATTCTAGGATACAGCTGCAGGTTGCTGAGCATTGTATACTTTGATAGATCATTTGAACATAACAAATATTCTTTTCTCTAGTCCCAGTTAACAACAGCATAGGAGGTTGCCTTTCCATGCCCTAATTAGGGACAGGAAGCGCAGAGAGGTTAAAAACCCCTCCTACTTCCTACAAGCCAGTGTCTTTCCTGTCCCCCATGGGGCATTGAGAGTTTTATTTTCTATGCTACATGGCCGGTGACTGTAGCATACCTTTTTTCATTTTTCTAAAACCAGGCAGCGGTGGTCGTGGGCTCTGCTGTCCTCCATTCTGCTCCCGTCTCCCTGCAGGTTTCCGGACCTTTTCTGACCCTCCAGTGACTCCTTTGTGGGGCAGTGTAGGTCAGTGATCCCTGGCTAGAGGCCTCCATGAGCTCTCCAACTTCTTCTCCCTCCACACACATTTCGGCGCAACACAGAAGTGACATCAGAGCGGGCGCAAGCTACTTCCGGGTCTTGTGTTCCACAATGGAGTGCAGGCGCTTCCGGGTTCCGGTCCTTGGATCCCAGCATTGAACAGCGTGCAGGACACACTCATTTTTTTATGAATGGCCTGTCTGGGACCCTGAGCGATAGGAGGGGAACATCACCTGATACTGGGGCTCTGCTGACTGGATATAAAACTGCCTGGAAGGCACCACAGAGGTAAGACTTGCCTGCTGCTAACATGGATGGTGCACTTTCTTTCTGCCCTGCTTCTGCAACTACCAGTGCTTCCACGCCACAGTGAGTCTGTGGGGAGGGGGTTGGGTCCTTATTTCAGACAAATTAACTTTTGAATACTTGTGGTAGCTTGTTTCCTCTTTTGTGTAGGGAGACAAGCCTGCCACTAAGAAATTCATGGCAAAATCCCCTAAATGTGCCATATGTTGCAAGCAGCTGCCCTCGCCCTGGGATAAGAAGCTCTGTTAGGGGTGCCCAGACAAAGTGGTCAGAGTGGAACACCCATCTCTGGTGGATGAACTTCGCTCAATGGTCAAGTAGGAGATCCAGTCCTCCTTAACTTTGTTTAAAACTTCCACCCCTGTACCTGGTCTGCCTTTCCCTAAAAAAAGGATGTTCCAGTTAGGACCTTCTGATTCAGGGTCTGAAGATCTTCAGGATTTTTGTTCAGAGGTTTTGGATGGCACTCCATCCTCCAGAAAGGAAGAGATTAAAAAGTTTCTGTTTTCCTCAGAGAACATGGCAGATCTCATTAGTGCAGTTCGTAGCACAATGTCCAGGATGAGATGTTTGCAGGACTGAAGTCTGAAAAACAAGTAGGCTTTCTGGCTCATGCAAACATACAGCACATTATTTCTCAGGAATGGAAATTCCCTGAGGAAAAGGTTAAGTCAGAACTTAAACATAGATTTCCCCTTGAGGGACATTTATTCAATTGGGAAGTTCCAAAGGTGGACATGCAGGTGGCCCGTGTAGCTAAAAAAAACTGCACTCCCCTTTGAGGATTCATCACAGCCCAAAGACCAAATGCATAGGAAGATTGAGAGTTTGATGAAAAAATCACAGGAGGTGCCTACCTCCTCTATCCAGGCCAATATTGCTTCCACCTGTGTCTCCAGGTCACTGTTCAGGTGGCTGGATCAACTTGAGAACCATATTGCTCAGGGGACTCCCAGAGAAGACTTATTTGATTCTCTACCCTTGCTTTAGAAAGTTACTGGTTTCCTGGCTGACGATTCAGCTGAATCTATCCGCATGGCAGCCAAAACGTCAGTTCTATCTAACTCCACCAGATGAGCTTTGTGGCTCAAAATGTGGAGCAGGAACGTCACATCCAAAACCAAACTCTGTTCTCTCCCCTCCAAAAGAGATCTGGTTTTTGGACTGGCTCTTAATGAAATACTTGAAAAGGTCACCGATAAAAAGAAGGCTCTTCCTGAGCAAAAAGCCACTAAAATGTGTTTTTTTTTTTCATCCCTCACTGCCTCAGACCTCCATGGTTAAAGGGAAGACAGGTAGTTGGAGTTACGCCAAGGGTAGCGGCAAAATCATCCTTCCCCAACAAAAAAAAAAAAGACAATGACTCCGACCTGGTGGGGAGGAGGTTCTCGAACTTCATGAATCAGTGGCGCAACATCATCAATTGCCAGTGGGTCCTCAATGTCATCTCAAAGGGTCTACTTGTAGAATTTGAGTCCTCTCCACCTCCAGGTCTTCAGTTCACTACCCTGCTATCTCAGGGAGCCCAAGATCTGCTGTATGCGAAACTACAGGATCTTTTCCATTCAGGAGTCATATTCCATGTGCCGGTGTAAGAACAAGAAAAAGGCCATTATTCCCGCCTATTCTTAGATAAAAAGCCATCCGGAGATGTCCGCATTATTATAAATCTAAAACGTCTAAATCACCATGTGAAGTACCGATGGTTCAAAATGGATTCAATAAAATCTGTAGTACCGTTAATACACTGCCTAATGGCTGCAATAGACCAAAAAGTTGCCTATTTCCATGGCCTATCCATCCCTGTCACAGGAAATTTCTGAGTTTCGCAGTGCTCCACAAGGAGCAGGTCTATCGCTACCAGTTCAATGCACTCCCGTTCAGCATCTCCTCGGCACCCAGGATATTCTCCAAAATCATGTCCGAGGTGGTGGCCTTCCTAAGTCAACAGGACATCTGCATCATTCCTTATTTGGACGACGACCTACTCATCACTCCTTCAGCCCAGACTCTCAGGAGCCACTTAGAAAAGTCTCCAGAAACTCTTCAGTCTTTGGGCTGGATCACAAATCTGAAGAAGTCTCAACTTTAACACTTCATAACAAGATGGTTCCTGGGAGTGCTGATGGACTCAGACAGACAGATGTCCTTTCTGCTGGAAGATCAGCAGTCGGCCCTGATTTCCAAAATATCGGCTCTGAGGAAACAAAGAACTCCGACCCTTCGAGCAGCCATGTCTGCCCTGGAATCCATGACATCCTACATACAATCAGTGTTATGAGCCCAGGCTCAGTCCCACAGTCTGCAGGATCACATCCTGTCAAGTTGTAACACAAGTGTCTCTGCTCTGAACAAACGAGTTTGGATACCAGGTCGAGTAAAGACCTTCCTTCTGTGGTGGCTAGGCCCCAAAAATCTTCACAGAGGAGTTGCCTGGTCCCAGATTCCCCTAGTCACACTAACAACAGACGCTAGCAAGAGAGGCTGGGGAGCTATAGTATCTCAGATCCTATTTCAGGGTCTCTGAAGCCCAACAGCTCCCAATCGTCAAACTACCGAGAGTTGAAGGCTGTGAAGGAAGCCCTTCTTGCAGCAGGCGATTTGATAATTCGCAAACATGTTCGTGTCTACTCAGACCACATCATCGCAACATTGTAATAAAACGCAATAACAGGTGATCAAAACATTCCATTTACCCATAATGGTATCATTGAAAATGTTAGCTCAAGATGTAAAGTGGTAGGCCGTCGCACTGCCCCAGATCCCAAGAACTGAGAACGCTACGACTCATGGAATAGTTCACCTAAAACGCTGTTCTTTTCTTTAAAAACCTATGATTTTTCTTCACCACTTAGATAACAGTATAAATGTTTGGTATCTACCAACTTGAGCCAATCCCCGTGGCATCACACCAACATGTCAGTTTTACCATATAGTGAACATGGTGAATAAAAAACAAACGTGTATTTGCACTTTTTTTTGCAATTTCGCCACACTTGGAATTTTTTTCCGATTTTCCTGTACACTACATGGTAAAAGAAATGATTTCATGTGAAAGTACATCTTGTCCCGCAAAAATAAGCTCCCATATGTTTTTATTGCTGGAAAAATAAAAAAATATAGCTCGTGGAAGAAGGGGAGGGAAAATCGGAAAATTGCCGGGAGGGGTGAAGTGGTTAAACCCTTTGTGACAGGGTCGAATTTTTAAAAACTGACAAGTGTCACTTTACGTGACAATAAATCTGGAATTCTTAAACATATTCCAGTGGTTTTGAGATGCCCTCATCATCTCCCGCCTTGACTACTGCAACATCCTCTTCTGTGGCCTCCCTGCTAATACTTTTGTACCTGTCCAGTCTGTCCTTAACTCTGCTGCCCAACTAATCCGTCCCTCCCCTCGCTACTCCCCTCTTTCTTCCCTCTGCAAATGCCTCCACTGGCTCCCAATTCCCCAACAAATCCAGATCAAGCTACTAACACTGACCTACAAAGCCATCCATAACCTGTCTCCTCCCTATATCTTTAAAGAGAACCTGTCACCAAACCAGGCATGGTGATCTAATTACAGCACTGGATGCAGCATGTCTGCAGCATCCAGGGAAGGGGTCACCGAGCACTTGAGCAGCCCTGTACCCCGAGATAATACACTTAGAAAACTTACATGCTCCAGCCATTAAGGAGGTGGCTAGGGGCTGCAGCCAAAGGGCAGATTCACACCCCCTGCATGTTTAATCTGCCCACAGCTGCCAATCATTCTCTCCCTCTTCTGCAGCATTAAACAGAGGTTTTTTTTTCCAGAACTTGCCGTTTGGCCCCGCTCTCAGGGGCAGGGCTAAACGGACATTTCTGCAAGAGAAAAAAAAAACCTCTGTTTAAATGCTGCAGAATGATTGGCAGCGGTGGGCAGATTAAACATGCAGGGGGTGTGAATCTGCCCTTTGGCTGCAGCCCCTAGCCACCTCCTTAATGGCTGGAGCATGTAAGTTTTCTAAGTGTATTATCTCAGGGTACAGGGCTGCTCAAATGCTGGGGGACCCCTTCCCTGGATGCTGCAGACATGCTGCATCCAGTGCTGTAATTAGATCACCATGCCTGGTTTGGTGACAGGTCCTCTTTAAATAAATAATCTTTATCTATATAGCGCCAACATATTCCGCAGCGCTTTACAGTTCATTGGTTCGTATACAAATAGTCATAAGTACCAATTATAATAATACAGTACAATAATTAAAGCAGACAAACAATATAAAAAATACAATATAATAATTAAAGCAAAAATAAAGGCGGCCCTGCTCAAAGGAGCTTACAATCTACAATGGGATAGGTGTTACACAAAGTACAGGGGCTTATTACAATGATGGTCGAAGCAGCTTGATGAAGAGGGGGATAGAGAAAATTACATAAATGGTCACCAGCCAATATGTGTAGAGCTTTTGGGTTTGGTGGAGTTTGAAGGAGAGTTATGTTCAGAGAGATAGTGAATGGGCTATATACAGTACAATGGACTTCTATTGGCGAGCATGATAGACCGCCTTAAAAAGATGTGTTTTTAGGGAGCGCCTGAAGCTGTGTAAGTTCTAAATAGTCCTAAGTTCTTGAGGGAGAGCATTCCAGAGAATTGGTGTAGCTCGGGAGAAGTTTTGGAGCCAGGAGCGGGAGGATCGGATTAGTGTAAATGTTAGTCCAAGGTCATTTGTATAATGTAGAGAACGGGTAGGGTGATAGACAGAAATGAGAGAGGAGACGTAGGGAGGCGCTGTGCTGTGAAGAGCTTTGTGGATGAGAACGAGCAATTTGAATTGGATCCTGTAGTGTATAGACAGCCAGTGAAGTGAATGGCACAGAGCGGAGGTGTCAGAGTAACGATTGGCCAGATATGTGATCCTGGCTGCTGCATTAAGGATGGGGTATTGGTTTGTCTTTTGGTCCAAAACACTTAAGCTTGTGAGCCACTACACGGCTCCCCACATCTCACAAGTCCTATCCACTAAATTCATATCTAAAGTGAGCAAAGGACACAAATAGAAAATTACTTTCCTTACCACAGCAGATTCAGGTCTGGAGACCATTACACTCAGTGCTGTGTGCAGCTTTGCCCAGGTTATAAATGAAGGCATCATGAATGCAGGACACCAGTCCCAATCACTAGCAACCTCCTTTAACTTTAGACCTGAATATGCTGTGGTAAGAAAACTGAATTAGTCCTTACCGGTAATTCCTTTTCTTGGAGCCTTCCACGACAGCATTGGAGGATGTCGTCCACGCCCTATTGGGGAACAGGAACACAGAGAGGTTAAAAGCCCCTCCCCTTCCTCAGTACTCCAGTGTTTACCAAGATCACCCTTAGCCATGGATTACCTGATACAAATCGGAATCAAACACCAACAAGGGGGGGAACTGATGCTGTCGTGGAAGGCTCCAAGAAAAGGAATTACCGGTAAGGACTAATTCAGTTTTCTCTATTCGCCTTCCACGACAGCATTGGAGGAATACCACCGATACTCCTCAGGGTGGGACTATTGCCTGTAGGACTTTTCTACCAAAGGACAGATCCCGACTGAAGGACAGATCTAACCTATAGTGGCGAGAAAAAGTGAGGAGAGACTACCACGTAGTCGCTCTGCAAATCAGCTCCAGCCCGCTCCACCCAGGACGTAGAAGCAACCCGAGGTGAAGGAGGCTCCAACCCCACCAGAGGAGCAAGGACTGGAGTGACGTAGGCCTCACAGATCACCTTCGTGATCCAGGAAGCGATGGTAGCCTAGGAAGTCTTCTTCCCTGTATTTTTCCCAAATTGCTTAACAAAACAGGTTCTGATCTAACCTCCATGAAGCGGTCTCTCGGAGGTAGTGGAGGACAGTCCGACGAACATCGAAGGAGTGAAACACGGCCTCAGCCGCATTAGCAGGAGATTGACCAAATGAAGGTAGAACCACAACCTGGGACCGATGGAAAGCCGACACAACTTGCGGAAGAATAGATGAATGCAACCGAAGCGTAATGCGAACAACGGACACCACTAGGCACAGAGCCCGGACAGAGAGTGCCTGCAGTTCTCCAACTCTGGAGCAGAAGTGATGGCCACCAAAAACGCCACCTTGTGAGAGAGACGTAAGGGATGTAGCAGACAAGGGTGCAAAGGGACTTTGAGAAATCGCGTGGAGAACAATCTTCAAATCCCAGGGAGGGACAGAAGGCCGAACCGGGGACGCCGCCCCCAAGCAGAAGTAAAAAACCGCTTGAGCCATCAATGGGAAGCAAGATCCTATGCAAAAACTGCCCCAAGTGCCGACACCTGGACTTAAAGAGTGCTTGGCCGAAGCCCCGAATCAAAGCCACGCTGCAAAAACCCAAGAGTTGGGCCACATTAGGATGATGCACGGCCGGGATGGAAGGAGCACACCAGGACAGGAACCGATTCCAGCCCTCCCGTAAATAGCGTTCGACACAGGCTGCCTGCCCTGCCGAAGCATGCGGATCACTGCCTGGGAGAGACCCAGATAGAGCTACTGAAGGCCCAGGTGAAAGAGGACCCTGGGACAGTAGGTCGAGACAGTGGGGCAACCTAATCAGTCCCTCCAGGCCCAGGTCTAGGATGGCGTCGTACCACGCCCGTCTGGGCCACAGGGGAGCCACCAGGGATGGGCAAAGGCGTCCAGCCCCCGAGGATGGTCTGACCGCGTCAGGGAGAAAAAAGGGCGGCACCTTTGTATTCGAGCCCGAAGCGAACAGGTCGAACGAAGGGACACCCCACCTTATCCGTAAGAGAGCGAAATACATCCGGATGGAGGCACCATTCTCCTGGGTGGACCTCCGTGCGGCTCAAGAAATCTGCCTGTACATTGGCCATTCCCTTCAGATGTACAGCCGAGGAGGAGAGAAGATGGCGTACTGCCCACGAAAAGATCAGTCTTGCTAGCCCCTGCAAGTGTAAGCCTCGAGTACCGCCTTGGTGCCGCAAGAAGGCAACCGTAGTCACGTTGTCCGACAGGATCTTGACATGATGACCCCGGAGAACGTGAGCTGCGCATGAAGCGCTTCTTCCACTGCTAGAAGTTCCCGGAAGTTTGAAGACTGGCGACTGACCGAGCGACTCAGAATCCACTGGAACGGTGTGCGATCCACCATCGCGCCCCAACCGGAACCGCTAGCAGCAGTGGGAATGGAGGTCACAGGAGCCTGCCGCCAGGCCACCCTCATCCGAAGGTGTCCGGGATTCATCCAGGAAGCGAGGTGACCATTCGCCCCGGGTTCCGGACCCGCGAGTTTAAGGAATCCTGACGTCTGACCCAGGAACTCAGTATGTGTTCCCGGAGTAGACGGGAAGGAGCCTGAGCCCATGCTACCGACTGAATGCAGGCCGTCATGGCCTCTAACAGGGATATTGCTTCCCGCAAGGAGGGCGACCTCCCTGCCCGGAAGCAGGTCAGATGCACGCAGCGCAGAAGCTGATGTGCCGCAGGAAGGAACGAGGCCTGTCTGGAGGAGGGCAGCAAGACTCCCAAAATTTGACGACGGGTTGCCAACACCCGTTCCGATTCCCAAAGATTGGGCACCCACCCCAGGGACTGAAGAATCTCCAACGTTTTGGAGACCAGTGTGCGCAGAACCACTGCCGAAGTAGCCACCACAAACATGTCGTCTAAATAGGGAAGCACACATTTTCCCTGGGTCTGGATGAATGCGATCATTTCCACCATGAGTTTGGTAAACTCTGGGGGCCTACGAAAACCTGAAGGGCAGCACATTAAACCGATAATGGACCGTCCCGCCTGCCCCGAAGATCGCGAATCGCAGAAAGCGCTTGTGGGACGGGTGATTGGGGACATGATAATACGCATTCTGGAGGTCCACAAACAACCTGGAGTAATGCCCCTGGCCCTCCTCTCCAGGAGGGACCGGGGACCCCACACCGGAATCCAACAGGTCTCGCAGACCTGACAAGAGAAAATGTGTGAGAGTCCCCCTGAGGAAGCGAGACACGGAGGGCTGGCTCTCGAATTCCAAATGCAGACCCTCCTAAAATGGTCGAGAGGATCCAAGGGCACGAGGAGATTGCTTGCCACTGTGGCAGAAACCGCAGGAGCTGCCCCGCAATGGGGAAGGCGGCATTGTTTAGGGCGGCTGGTGATGCCGCTGCTGGTGGAGCAAGATATTACGGGTCTTGGCCCCTTTCTGGAATGCCCAGCGACCAGACTTACCCTTCACTTTAGACTGGGAGGGTTGGCTGCGCTCAGGCCGAAAGGATTGCCTCTGAAAGGGCTTCTGTTACAGGAGACACATTTTCCGGTCTGACACCTTTCCCAGGATGTCATCCAATGCCGGACCAAAGACAAAAGACCTTTGAAAGGGGAGGCCACACAGCTGGAGCTTAGACGTGATCAACCTATTCCACAAGGTAAGCCACACTGCCCTGTGAGCTGTGTTAGCCAACACTGCGCACCTGGAGCCAATGCGGATCGATTCAGCAGAGGCATCGGTCAGGAAGCCCGTAGTACGTCTCAGAAGTGGAATGGAGTCCAAAGCTCCTCCCTGGGAGTACCCTGCAGGAGGAATTCTTCCAGCTGGGTGATCCACTTAAAGAGAGACTTGGTTAAAGCCTCGCCCAACGGCTAGTGGCCCACAGTCGCTAGAGCACGGGCCCTGCCAGGGGGATAACCTGCAGCCATCATGTGTCACTTATACATAATGCCTTAGATGATGTACGGCTTAGGATTGAACTCACAGCCATGGCTGGGTACATGAGGCATGGTGCAGGTGATTAACTACATGGTTGCTGCCAGAGCAGCTCCACACATGTAGAGGAAATGTTCACCTTTAAAGACATAGCTGCCGCCTCCCAGGGGTTTTTTGAGGACACTCTCCATCTTACGATCGAGGGGGTCCTACAACTGGGAGGAATCTTCAAAAGGCAACGCGGTCTTATATGCTACCTTGGCTACCTGGATGTCCACCTTTGGGACCTACCAGACAAAGTCATCACCCTCCAGTCCACTCGGATGGGGTGAGCAGCCGATGTTTTGGAGACTCCCACTCCCGGTGGATGAGAACCGAATGACCTCATGGACAGGGAAGCCCAACTGCCGCTTAGCCTTCAGGCCTCTGAACATTTAGTCCTGCACAGAAGAAGGGGGTTCCACCACCTCTACTCCCATGGTATTATGGACAGTGTCCAGCAATTCACCCATGGACTCCGTGGGAAAATAGTAGTGTCCAGATTCTCGTGTCTGGACAGAGGCAACAGAGGCAATATCCTCGCCGTCCTCTGATGGTGAGCTCTGGCCAGCCTCCATGAGATCCACAGAGTCACAAACCTGGAGCTTCCTCTCTTTCGGAGGGGAAGGCCTGGAAGCTGCAGCAAAAACCGGCAGTGCCGAGATGGAAGCCTGCACCTCTTCCTTAATGGATTGGAGCTCCTCCAGCAGGGATGGGGAGTCCATCCTGACAACACTGTCAGTCATGGCCGATACCTTTGTGTAGGAAGAGGGAAGTTCGTGCCGCAGCCACATTTCCTGGACGGCATTTTGCTCCCTTTCACAGGTGGCCCTTGTCTCCCTATAAAAAAAAGGGAAGAGAAGGGGGTCCCAGTGGGAGTGCAGGGCCTAAATAACTCTACCCCTTGTGACCACCCCCAGAAACACTTACATGAGCTGGGGGAACGCTGGGCTCTGCAGAAGCAGAGGTGGAAGCCTATCACCCTCCATGTTTCAGGGATCAGCCTTACCTGGGTGTAGCTTCCGGCGGGTACTTGTCCAGAAGTACCGTGCCCCCAACGAGGTACACCTGTTCCCTCCCTCCTCCTGGTCACTGGCCGCGGGCAGTAGCGCGCAATAGGCCTGCTGGGTTCCCTGGAGCCGCGCCCAGTCTGTACAGGAGCCACCACCCGAAACAGGAAGTGCCCCGCCCGACACAGGAAGTGCCATCCAGGAACATCTGATGCATGCCCCAGGGACAGCAGCTGGAGGAGGGAGACGCTGGAGAGCTGAACAGGCCTCCGGCGCTGCAATACACGGCCTGCTTTGCCCTGTAGGACGCAGGAAGGCCGGATGGTCCCACCACGGGAGCCCTGAGAAGGAGGAGGAGGCCGCCCCCGACGTCCATCCCTGGCCCGGCTGTAAGTACACCCCAATGCTGCCTCTGCCGGCCTGACAGCACTGGAACCTCTCCATGCCCCAAGGGGGACAGGAAGACACTGGAGTACTGAGGAAGGGGAGGGGCTTTTAACCTCTCTGTGTTCCTGTCCCCCAATAGGGCGTGGACGACATCCTCCAATGCTGTCGTGGAAGGCGAATAGAGAAAAGTAATTTTCTATTTGTGTCCTTTGCTCACTTTAGATAAGAATTTAGTGCATAAGACTTGTGAGATGTGGGGAGCCGTGTAGTGGCTCACAAGCTTAAGTGTTTTGTACCAAAAGACAAACCAATACCCCACAATTTGTTGTATGTTGAAAACTAAATTTCCACAATTTCAGCACCTGTCATTGTGGGTTTTTTTGCACTCTTTTTGTTGCTGTGTGTGGCTGGGCCATTTGGGTGCGGTTGTTTTGGCAGGTACTAGTGTTGAATGCTATAACAGCCCACCTTCTGAGATAGGGGTTAATGTAAGAGGCTGGGCATGCACTATGCAAACCTGTGTGAACAGCACCTTATATGAATCCCATTCTGTTTGCAGGACAACCAGTGGTCACACCCTCTGTGAGAAAGGAGGTTGCTAGTGATTGGGGCTGGTGTCCTGCATTCATGATGCCTGGGCAAAGCTGCACACAGCACTGAGTGTAATGGTCTCCAGACCTGAATCTGCTGTGGTAAGAAATGCATTAAGGATGGACTGGAGAGGGGAAAGTCTAGTGCGGGAGAGGCCAATTAATAGAGTATTGCAGTAATCAAGGCGGTAATGGATCAGGGCCACATTGAGGGTTTTTGTTGATTCCATGGTGAGACAGGGGCATACTCTAGAGATGTTCTTCAGGTGCAAGCGACCAGAGCGAGAAATTGTAAACAGGAGGTGAAGAAGAGATTGGTGTCAAACATAACACCTAGACAGCAAGCCTGCTGCTTAGTCGTGATTGTGGTGCCACACACCGAGAGGGAGATGTCAGATTTAGGGAGGTTAGTGGAGGGTGGGATTATAAGAAGTTCAGTTTTGGAAAGGTTGAGTTTCAGATAGAGAGCGAACATGATATTGGAAACTGCAACTCGGTAGTCATTGATGTTCTTTAGTACTGCAGGGGTAAGGTCAGGGGCTGAAGTGTATAATTGTGTGTCATCAGCATAGAGATGGTTCTGGAAGCCAAATATGCTGATGGTCTTTCCAATAGGGGCCATGTAGAGAGAAAAGAGAAGAGGGCCAAGGGCCTAACCCTGAGGGACCCCAATAGTTGAGAGGAAGTGGAGCCTGCAAATAATACACTGAAAGAGTGGTCAGAAAAATAGGAACAAGAACAGTATCCTTTATGCTGATGGAGTGCAGCATAGAGAGTAGGAGATGGTGGTCGACTGCGTCAAAAGATGCAGAGAGTGGTCACCATTACGTTTTGGTCATTGGTCACTTTAATGAGGGCAGTTTCTGTAGAGTGTAGGGGACGGAAACCAGACTGTGTAATGGATCTAGAAGAGAATGAGTGGTGAGGTAACGGGTGAGGCGGGTGTAGACCAGGTGTTCCAAAAGTTTAGAGATGAAGGGGAGATTGGAGACTAGTCTGTTGTTATATGTGCAGGATGGGTTAAGAGAAGATTTCTTTAATAATGGAGTAAAGATAGAGTGTTTGAAAGAGGAGGGGAAGATGCCAGGAGAGAGGAAGAGATTGAAGATTTTGGTTAGGTGAGTGGTGACCACCGGAGAGAGAGACTGGAGTGGGTATGAGGGAATGGGGTCAGTGGTGTAAGCAGTGGGACAAGAGGAAGAGAGGAGCCTGGAGACTTCTTCTGTGACTGGGCCAAATATGGAGAGTGAGCTGGAGGAAATGTGGGGAAGAATGGGAGTAGCTGCGCTTGGAGGCCGGGAGCTGATTTCCTGGCAGATGTTGTCTATTTTCTCTGTAAAGTAAAAAGCCAGATCATCAGCAGAGAGGTCAGTGATGGGGTCCTGTACTTTAAGGACTGAGGAGAGTGTGAAAGGTGTCAAAGAGTTTCTTTGGATTGTTGGATAGTGAGGATATCAGGGTGGTGAAGTAGGTCTGTTTGGCGAGGTGGAGGGCTGAGTTGTAGGTTTTTAACATTAATTTATAATGGATAAAGTTATTTGGTGTGCAGGTTTTCCTCCATAGACGTTCAGCACTCCTAGAGCATCGCTGGAGGAATCGAGTTTGCGGTGGGAGCCAGGGCTGTTTTATTCTATTTTTGGAGGTTCTGAGGGTGGGGGGGCGCTACTTAATCCAGGGTGCTTCTGAGAGTGTCATTGTAGTGATTCACAGCCAGATTGGGACAGGAGAAGGGGGAGATTGTGGACAGTGAACAAAGTAGAGAGTGTGTGAGTGTAGGAGGATTAATGGCCTGTAGATTTCTGAATGTATGATAGGTAGGGATGTGCTGGGGTTGGCGAGGATTTGTGAATGTTAAGGAGAGAATGCTGTAGTCAAAGAGAGGAAGAGGTGAATTATGTAAGGAGGAGGTTGAACAGAGTCTGACAAAGACCAGGTCAAGGGTGTTACCGTCTATGTGTGGTGTCTCAGAAGTTGAGAGCTGTGAGAGGCCAAGAGAGGAGGTTAGAGATAGAAGCTGGGATGCAGATGAGGAGATGGGGCTGTTTATGGGGATGTTAAAGTCTCCCAGAATAAGGGTTGGTAATTCTGAGGACATGAAGTGCGGCAGCCACGCGGAGAGATGGTCGAGAAGTGGGTGGGTGAACCTAGGTGGTAGTGTATCACCGCTACTCTGATACTTTGAGGGGGAGAGGATTGAAGAGCCTAATTGTGTGGACCTCAAAAGAAGGAAATGAGAGTGAAGGAGCTGGGGGGATGACCTGGAAAGTACATTATGGGACAGGAGTAAACCAACTCCACCACGTCTGTTCCCGAGTCTCGGGGAATGGGAGAAATGTAAGCCGCCATGAGAAATAGCAGCAAGGGACGCAGTGTCTGAGTCCTGGATCCAGGTGTCTGTGAGGGCCAGCAGATTAAGAGAGTTAGTGAGAAAGTAATTTGAATGAAGGGAAACTTGTTGCATACAGACCGTGGATTCTAGAGACCACAGTTAAAAGAGGGAGATGAAGGTGTGCAAGTAATGTTAGTAAGGTTTCTATGTGAGGTGCGGGAGGGGTTGAAGTTGGCAGAGAGTAGACCAGGATTTGGAGAGATAATACCTACAGGAGCAGTAGTAGAAAGATAAATAGTAAATAGTTTTTGGATTTGTGACATAGATTATGATGCAAAACTTGACAATATGATGGACTGAGATTCTTCAGTAAACTGAAGATAACATGGGAGCTGATCATAGGGTAGGGAAGGAGAGAGGGGCTGATATGGATGAGGGGTGATGGAAGGGGGATGGGGCAATGGAAGTGGGTGAAAAAAGCACATAGGTAAACAAACAGTGAAGTAAGAGATATAGCAAAGATTGAGAGTGAGAAAATGTATACCCTTTGTTGTCAGTGGCTTTCTATCCCATTACCTTCCAGTCCATCCCGGTCAATTTCTGGTCTATTTCTTGACACTTTATGAGAAGCAGATGTGTAGCAGCTACATTTAAATTCAAAGAATTGAATTCAGGTGTGGGAGAAAAAGGTAGGGTACTGTACTCCATTAGCCCACTACCAATCAGGGATGAGAGCCAAATAGTTGTTCACTGGCAGATTTAACAAAGATTTATAAACAGGGTTGAGAGGGATGCAGTGGCAAGTAGCATGGAGAGTTACATTCATAATGATTGAAATTATGCACAGCATGGAAATTATATACAGCATCTCTGAACTAATCTCCCACGATCTTCCCTCCCGTAATCTTCGATCCTCCCAAGACCTCCTCTCCTCCACACTTATCCGTTCCTCACACAACTGCCTCCAAAATTTCTCCCGAATTTCCCCCATCCTCTGGAATTCTGCGCCCCAACACGTCCGATTATCCACCACGCTCGGATTCTTCAGAAGAAACCTGAAACTGATCTCTTCAGGAAAGCTTACAGCCTATCACCAAGCTGCCGCCCCACCGCCACCGGAGCTGCCGCCTCACCGACACCAGATCTGCTGCACCTCTGACCTACTGTCTCTCTCCCCATTGCCTGTAGAATGTAAGCCTGCAAGGGCAGGGTCCTCTTCCCTCTGTACCTGTCTGTCATTGTTAATTTGTTTACAGAAACTATATATATCCATCCACAAGTAGGAAAAGAAAAGCGGCACTCACCCTTTTAGATGCCAAGAAATCCTTTATTTCATCTCGCTTTGTGTTAGCGTAGACAAATCAGGCGGGGAGAGGGAGTGCGGGTCGGCGGAAGACGGCTCCCGTTTCGCAGCACTTGCTGCTTCAACGGGTCCAACGGGAGGACACCAAGTTAGCTGTATACCTCCATAGATATACCTGTTGGTGCCCGGTGCCTATCTTTCTTATCTTGTAAACTATATATACAATTTTGTATGTAACCCCTCTCATGTACAGCACCAAGGAATTAATGGGGCTATATAAATAAATAATAATAATAACAATCATCACGGTGGCACATATACGTTACCAGGGGAGCACGAGGTCCGACATCCTGAATTCAATTTCAATTTGAATCCTTCGTTGGGTTGAATGGTATCTTCTGTCTCTGTCGGCTGTCCACTTATAAGGGTCTTCCAACCTTCAGGCGGATTTTCTTAGTCGTCAGGATCTACACCCTGGAGAGTGGAGTCTGAACCGGGAAGTTTTCTGTGCTCTAGTAGCAAGATGGGGTTCCCTGGAGATCAACCTTTTTGCCTCAAGCCAAACTACACAAGTAAGAACATATTTCTCCATGAACCCAAGGGACAAATCCAGAGGGGTGGACGCTTTCTCCCATCGTGGAATTTTTGCCTGGCATACGCCTTTCCCTCAATCTCACTATTGCCAAGAAACATGAAGATCAGAGAGGAGGGTGTTCGACTACTATGGCTCCAATGTGGCCAAAAAGAAGTTGGTTCAATCTTATAATAGAGATCCAGGTGGAGGGTCCAATTCAGCTGCCCTCAGGCTCAGATATTCTCCTACAAGGTCCCCTGCTTCATCTGGATCCTCAGAAATTAAAATTGTCTGCCTGGCTTCTGAAGCCCAGGTATTACAGACACAAGGCCTTTCAGAAAGAGTAATTTCTAAATAAAAAAAAAAAACGGTCACTAATGCAATATTCAAAAAATCTGAAAGGAATTTTCATCCTGATGTAGCCCTAACCTACCAGATCCATTTCATCCTAATATCTCTCAAATACTGGACTTTCTACAGAAAGGGCTAAATCTGGGTCTCAAGCTTAGTGCCTTAAAGGTCCAGGTCTCTGCTCATAAGGGCTTGGACACACTCTGCTACTTACATGCGAGTCTCTCGGACGAGACTCGGAAGAGACTGGAGCAGTGACCCCGAACGGCCTCTCCCTGTCTGGATGGGACTGTCAGCTGCTTGTGTTTTTGTGCAGCTTCACACTCACTGTCCAGAGAGGGAGACGTCGTTCAGGGTCACTGCTCCAGCGTCTTCCGAGTCTCGTCCGAGAGACTCGCATGTAAGTAGCAGAGTGTGTCCGAGCCCTAACTCTGTATTTGTTCAAGATTTAGCTAACGACCATTGGATCAGACGTTTCATGGTATCAGCTAGTAGACTTTATCCCAGGCGTCAGGTCATTACATCTTCCTGGGATCTGAACGTGGTCCTTACTGGTCTCAGACATCCTCCATTTGAGCCTCTTTCATATTGCAACCTTTGGACCCTCTCTTATAAAACAGCCTTTCTTGTCACCATCACCACTGCAAGAAGAATCAGAGAGTTGCAAGCCCTCCCGATAGGAGAACCTTATTTAAACATTTGTGATGACAGCATAATTCTTCATCTGGACCCTTCATTACTACCGAAGATGGTTTCCGACTTCCATCGGTCACAAAGTATCGTTCTTCCTTCCTTCTGTCAAAATCCAAAAAATTCAAGGGAAGAAGAATTTCATACTCTGGACATCCGCAGAACAGTTGAATCAGATGGCATCCTAAAGGATTGATCACAATCTATTTGTCCAACCATTTGGGTGTAACAAAGGACGGAAAGTAGCAAAAAGTATGATTGCTAGCTGGCTCAAAAAGGCTATCACTGAAGCATATCTTCATCAGAACCTGACACCCCCTTCTGGGATCACATCTCAATCAACAAGATCCACTTCGGTCTCCTGAACTGAACGAGCAGATGCTTTGATTGAGCAGATCTGGTTGTCTGGTTGTCACTCCATACCTTCACCAAACACTATAGACTAGATCTATTAGTTTTTGGCAGGAAAGTACTGCAGGCAGTAGTCCCCCCTAACTACATAATTCTTTGGCATTCCTCTTATGCTGTTGTGGAAGGTGACTAGAGAAAATAGAATTATTCTTACCATTAATTTGGGTTCTAGGAACCTTCTACAACAGCACTTATTTCTTTCCCTACGTCCTACGTTTCCTCGATATTTTCCTGGAATTATTAAGGTAACCAGTGCTATGGTGTACGGTGTAAGTCACTGGCTTGTAGGAGGTGAGTGGGGCTTTTATCCTCTTGGTGTTTCCTGTCTCTAATTAGGGCGTTGAGAGGCAACCTCCTGTGCTGTCATGGAAGGTTGCTAGAAACTGAAATAATTGTAAGAATAATTCTATTTTTTGTTGAACGAAGGTGGACCACAATTGTAATTTTGCAAACAAATTTGTAACCAAATACCTTAACACTTAATCAGTTTCACTGAAAAGATACACCTGACTCCGGGGGAATGTTTGTTGTCATCTCATTCCAAGCCTTGTTATTTTAAGATGTTTTGCAGTCATTTCATAAGAAGACTGAAAAATTCTGCATCCTGACAACTTTTGTAACACACACTCTCAGTATTCATTGGTATTGCCGGTGAGAGCAGGTGGTCTTGTGACTCGGCAAGCATCCATGAATTTCCATACTTTAGGTCAAGGGCTGGCTAAACTTGTTCGGTGTTGCTTAATTCACTTGTACTGAGAGAGGTCCGGTTCGTTCAATTGGAATGTGCCAGAAGTATGCAACTCACATATTTATGGCCACGTGACCACCCACTCTCACTGGCAATACCAGTGAATACTGAGATTGTGCACTCCGCACATTGTTAGGATTTTAATGTCTGCCGTGACATAGTGACTGCAATCTTCTCAGACAACCCATTTAACAAATGCCTTCAGCTGTAATATCTATTGGATGCATAACTCAGCAGTTCAAGCAGGCTTGTTAATCTCCCTCTGTGTCTTGTCCTTTGTTTTTCTCACATATCTCCAAATTCTTGTAACTTTTTTAGACTTTCATCAGTTTTTTCCCCTTGATGTTTTAAATAATAAAAAAAAAAATTACACAACAGGTATAATGTAAGAAAGGGATTGTGGGAAACTCCTTACAGGGCCGCCAGGAAGAGGAGCCATATCTGAAGGTTACCTAAGGATTCTAGGTCGCAATGTAGACGGCTGACTTGAAGAGTGGAGGGGCTAAAGAGGTGAACAGTGAGCTGAATATAAGGATTATTTTTGTTTGTTTTAACATTCTGATGGCATTTTATGGTTCTGTTTACGGATTTAGTTGAATCTGAGTGAAAGGGAATTCCAAAAATCAGCATTTTGACTAACACAGGTTTTTAATTCCACTTAAATTTATTTGCTCATCTCTAGTTTGCGTATATGTGCTATGTACATGCATATGTATGTGCTCAATGAATATATATGTGCGTATGTATGTGCTCTGTACATTCAAATATGTGTATCTGCTCTTTCTATAAATGTGTATATATATGTGTGTAACATCTAATATATATACTTACCTAGTGGCATCCTTGATCAACTTTTGTCTGTACAAGGCCCCACGTTGCCAGTAGCCATATTGGGACACCTAAGTGATGGGTTTCTCAATATGGCTCCGTACCGCCAGCAAGGACATCAACGCTTCAAACTCTGCCACCCGTATGCACACCCGGCTGCCATCCCTGCCGCACCACTGCACCCACCTCCGCCCACCGCCACTAGGAAACTCCAAGGCTCTGTTTGCGGTCTGTCTAGCAGGAGATGGGGTGGCTACAGAGGGCGCAGCACCCCATCTGCTTCTGCACATGCCGCAGACAGCCTCAGTTTCCTAGCAGCGGTGGGTGCGGACACATACACACATGCGCATACTCGGCCATACATGCAGGCACATGTGCATACACTCACACATGTGCATACATGCACTCACATGAGCATACACGCACACATGCACATATATGTGCACATATACATACATGCACACATATGCATACACAGACATACAGACACAAACACACACACATACAGTGGGTGCAGAAAGTATTTAGACACCTTTAAATTTTACACTCTGTTTCATTGCAGCCATTTGGACAGTTCAGAAAAGTGATTTTTTTTTTCTCATTAATGTACACTCTGCACCCCATCTTGACAAAAAAAATTTAGAAATGTAGACATTTTTGCTAATTTATTAAAAAGAAAAACTGAAAAATCACATGGTCATAAGTATTCAGACCCTTTTCTCAGACACTTAAAGGCCACGTCACACACACAGATATCTGTGACCAACTTCTGAACAGATCTCTGGTTGCAGTGAAATCATAGACACATTGTTCCATTTTGTGGCTGTGTACAAATGTAATAATGTGTCCATGATTTCACTGCAACCAGAGATCTGTTCAGATGTTGGTCACAGATATCTGTGTGTAATGTGGCCTTTATTTTTAAGTCACATGCTGTCCCATTTCCTTGTGATTCTCCTTGAGATGGTTCTACTCCTTCATTGGAGCCCAGCTGTGCTTAATTAAGCTGATAGCATTTGATTTGGAAAGGCCCACACCTGTCTATATATGACATCACAGCTCACAGTGCATGTCAGACCAAATGAGAATCATGAGGTCAAAGGTACTGCACAAGGAGCTCAGAAACAGAATTGAGCAAGGCAATGTACAGATCTGGCCAACGTTACAAAAGAATTTCTGCAGTACTCAAGTTCCCTAAGAGCACAGTGGCCTCCATAATCTTTAAATTGAAGAAGTTTGGGACCACCAGAAGTCTTCCTAGACCTGGCCATCCAGCCAAACTGAGCAATCGTGGAAGAAGAGCCTTGGTGAGAGCGATGAAGAAGAACCCCAAGATCACTGTGGCTGAGCTCCAGAGATGCAGTAGGGGGATGGGAGAAAGTTCCACAAAGTTAACTATCACTGCAGCCCTCCATCAGTCAGGCCTTTATGGCAGAGTGGCCCGACAGAAGCCTCTCCTCAGTGCAAGGTATATGAAAACCTGCATAGAGTTTGCAAAAAAACACAAAGGACTCCCAGACCATGAGAAATAAGATTCTGACAGAACTGGAGAGGATATGCAAAGGAAGAATGGCAGAGCATCCTCAAGTCCAGGTGTGAAAAACTTGTTCCATCATTCCCAAGAAGACTCATGACTACTAGCTCAAAAGGGTGATTCTGCGCAATAATGAGCAAAGGGGCTGAATACTTATGACCATGGGATATTTCAGTTTTTCTTTTTTAATACATTTGCAAAAATTTCTACATTTCAGTTGTTTTAAATCAAGATGGGTGCAGAGTGTACATTAATGAGAAAAAAAAGAACTTTTTTTGAATTTACCAAATGGCTGCAATGAAATAAAGAGTGAAAAATTAAAGGGGTCTGAATACTTTCCGTACCCACTGTACACACACATATGCATACACACATATGCATGCACACACAGATACACATGCAGCTGCCATCTTTGGACACTCGGGTATACAAAGATGGCGGCTGCTTAACGCATCACACCGCCCCACCACAAAATTACATTAATTACAGGATTACGTCAGAAGGGAATTTGGTTGGAGCTAATAAAGTAGATAACGAGGTGTGTCTGTCTATTTTGTATGTAATAAAGGATTTCTCTGTGTTGTTTTCATCTTTACTGCATATAGAAAGAAAACCGTGCACTGACCTTATGTTGCTGCAATTGAAATTGTGGCACAGAACCAGGTCCAGCGTTGCTCAGCCGTAGGACATAGTCCTTTTTATCCATAAAGAAAGAAGGAGGCGGCACTCATTGGACCGGTGAAGACAGGTTTCTTTATCCCAGTCCCGGTATTACATCAGGTGGAGGGTGCAGGGAGGGAGGTGCCGGGATGATGGAGCCCGTTTCGAGTAGTGCTTACTCTTCAACAGATCCTGTGTACCATTGTTTTTATCTTTTCTGACAGTATTGCTAATGGCTGGCTGTCATACTGTCACACCTCCAGGTTTGGCCACCCATAATGTCTTTCATATCTCGTCACTCAGGGGATGTGGACTTATTTCGGATGTGTCTGTAGTCGAGTCCGGAGGCCTCTCTTAGAAGAGGGAGTACTGTCACGCACTTAGTTTGCGCTGACATTACTGGATGCTGCTGTATGTGTTGTTTTCCTTTAAGGGCTGCGTGAGGGATTGGTGTGAAGGTCCTGACTCCTGTGCTGTGCTCCAGAGCTGCATTCACTATTATGTTCAGCTGCTGGTTGAGTGGTTGAAGTTTGACTCACCTGTAATCCCCTCTCCCTGGCTTTAAATAGCTTTCCCTCTCCTCTGTCAGACGCCGTTTATAGAGTTAGTTGGCTCTTGGTCATTAGGCTGAGAAGACGTCTTGCTGCTGTGCCGAAGCCTCTCCTGGAGTTCTATTTCCATGGGAGAAACCGTGATCCCTGACCCTTGGGTGGAGGTAGGGGCCCTCAGCGTAGGGCTAATCAGGAGTTTAGGGTTCAGGGTGGCGGCTCGGAACTCCTCACCATCAGAGGTAACTCCAAGATCAGAGAAAGCCAGGGACCCCAGCATCAGGGTCACATTACGCACTCCTGACCCCCTTTGCCCATCACACCATCAAGTTACCTGATTCCCTAATTTCTTAAGCGTGACACATACTGACGGCTGACATTAGCAATAGGGCTTGATGTCAGCTGCCAAAAAAAGCTGACATCAACCCCATTATTACCCAGTCTGCCACCGCTACATCGCATCTTGAAAAGTGGGTTAACCACCAGCTTTGGTATCTCTCATGGAGGCGCCAATTCTGGGGTGGCTGCTGGCTGCAAATTTCAGCATGGGGAGTCCAAAACGCTTGGGCCTCACCACGCTGAGAATTCCAGCCCCCAGCTGCCTGCGTTACCTTGACTAGCAATCGAAAATACGGCAAAGCCCACACCAGTTTTTTTACATTTATTTAAATA
Source organism: Allobates femoralis (assembly GCA_033576535.1). Classification (NCBI taxonomy): domain Eukaryota; kingdom Metazoa; phylum Chordata; class Amphibia; order Anura; family Aromobatidae; genus Allobates; species Allobates femoralis. The sequence goes on along the minus strand of JARQOC010000011.1, from coordinate 155,992,240 downwards.
ACTAAAAATAAAAAAAAAGTCTCCCCTGTAATTTTTATTGCCAGCGAAGGTAACACCAGGCAGCGGGGGGTGGCAGCCAAAAGCTGCTGTGTGTATCTGCGCTGGCAAGAGAAAATACAACAAAGCCCTATACATTTTTTACCAGGAAATTAAACACTTTATTATTGAAATAAACCCCACATAAACAGGTTTTCAAGTAAAAATACATTTATATACATACATTGGGAGAGAGCATGAGGGGGAAGGGGGGGAGAGGAGACACTTGCTCATACAAAAATTGGAATAATTTCACATACTACATTTTTAGTGCAAAAGATTACATTGATTCTTTTATTAACACAAGAAATTACATACACATAAAAATCGTACGTGTCTACAGCAATAGATCCAGATTAGATGCACAACAGTACAGTGTCCAATGTATTAACAATATAATATATAATTGCCTTAAATTGTCTGTTATCCACTTCTTTCCAGAATTCTCCGAATCTCATAAGTCACCGCGCCGCACCAGTAGTGTGGTGACAGACATATTGGAATACCCAAGTGATGGGCATTCTGATGTTAAGGAGAGCCTTAGGATCAAATACTTAATTAACCTTTAAGACATAAGGGCATGGGAGAAATGATATATAGAGTGTATTATTTTACATTGTATAAGTTGTGATTTAAACATGGCTGCCATTTCCTGCCACATCACACCATGTGCTGAGAGCAAGATGGAGTCCAAAGAAGACTGACCAATCACCGAAGCTGGAGGTCAGGGAAGACTGATCAATCACAGAATAACATACTCGATCAAGACCACACCCCTTGATGACCTCATGGATCCGCCCATGGACTAACCCACTGACCAATGAATACATCTGAGTAGGGCTGACCGAGCCCCTTATTGAACAAAATGTCCAGTCTATTGTAATAAACGGGCACTTGGAGCTTGGGTCTGACCAAGGAAGAGTGTACATGTGACTCTATATGTCTGGTGTCTACTACTTTTCAATGCAGGCGCTTGGTCTATATAAATTAGGACAGGAGCAGCAACTTGTTGATAATATTATTATGAAATATTACCTTTACACTGATATGCCGATCGCTGCACTCTCGATGGACAGGCCCTACACTGTTGCTGCTCCTCCGCCCGGTTCTTGCTCCCTCCGGTGTCGTCCTCCACAGTGTTCCCCTCCTGCCGGTCTCACCCGATGCTACTATGCTGAATCTGGGTGACGCAGTTGGGTTGTGATTCTGCGGGGTCACATGGGTACAGCAACACACAACAAACAAAAAATTTAAAACAGTTAAAAGGGGTGCAAAGCCCACTATGAGTGGCTCCCCACCAGATGTTGTACAGAGCAACTTATATATGTAGTCAAAGGGTACCAGAATCAAAAAACCAGTAACTTGCTGGAGCAGAAATTGAATTTGCAAATAGATTATATGTGCCAATGGATCACTAATATGAATGCTGTAGCATTGAACACAGAGAGTCAGCACAGGGGGGATGGAGAGTGACCACAGAGTTGGGCCCAAGAGTGCATAGGATGTTGCAGAAAGGCAGCACAGTGGGGGGTGGAGAGTGAGGGGTAAAAAATAGCGGACAGGGGAGAGACGGCCACCGCCCCCAGTGTCACAAAGCCCCATCGTGTTGTCACTGCCCACCCGATGCGAGAGCCTCGGGCCCCCATCTGATCATTTATATGGAAGGACCTGTGAGCCTGTGTGAATATCGGTGCTTAGTGCCCCTAAGCGCCATTCTCCATAGCTTCATCAGGGGGGAAACAGCAGACAGAGGAGAGACAAAATGGGGAAAGAGACGGCCACTGCCCCCAGCACCACAGAGCCCGCCACCTTCGTGATGTCACTGCCCTCCCGATGCAATAGAATCGGTCCACATCTAGTACAGTATATAAATGATCGAATCTGGAAAGATAATTCAAACGCCAATAGGGCTTTAACTTATTTATAAAGATATCAAAAGTGATATGAATAGGCTCACCTTTTTAGATTGTGAGAGTCACAAGCACTATAAGCACTTAAACAGCTGCCGCAGACCCACGTGGAATTAGAAATGGATAAGGAGAAAAGACGAGGGCATAATCCTGAGCTGCTGTATGGCGAAGATCACTTACAATTAGTCCAGGTTGATAATAATACTCCTTTTATTGGTCAATGCATTTTCAAAGCCTCAACTAGCTTCTTCCTCAGGACACATTATATCATCATGAATATGATGTGTCCTGAGTAAGAAGCTCATTGAGGCTTTGAAAACGCATTGACCAATAAAAAGAGTAATTACCCTGGACTGTCGTGATCTTCGCCATACAGCAGCTCAGGATTATGCCCTTTTCTATTGTCTTTATCCCTTTCACATACAGTATATGTGTCACATACTGTGCGAGTAGTATCTGCAATTTTAAATCCTGGCAGCGCAGACAGGAGTTCATAGGTGTAAACATGTCAGCAATCACCCAACGAACTAGACAAATTCTGCTCCTTCATCATAATTGGATTGTTTTTGGCAGAACAATGCAAACTGCAGATGTGCTGCTGATAGTATTATATTGTATGGGGACAGAGTAATCTACTAGTGATTGTTCTACGCCCATCATTCTTCGTCAGCCTAAGTAAAGAGGCTGGTCAAGTCAATTGAATAATGTCGTTCGCACTTGATGAACAGCCTTACTCAGCCCATATAATTGCACCCTAAATGTTTTTGTGTGATGATATAATATGATAGCATTTGTGGCAGAATTATTAACTTTTATCTAGGACCATTCTATGTATAAAACCGACTCCGACTGCATCACGAAAAAAAAGTCGTGTGGTGCTGGTAAATGTAGACTCAGGCTGGCTTCACACCACGGTTTTGTGGATCCGATTTCAGCCCCATAGTATTCCTATGGGACCGGATGGCAGCTATTTGCCATCCGGTTCCCATCTCTCCGGGAGGATCCGGGAGAATTCAGATTTTTGTCCAGACACAAAATCGCAGTTTGCTGCAATTTTCTGTCCGGGGCAAAAATCTGCACAAATCTGATCCGGCGCCCCCTAACATGGGAGTCTATGGCGCCATATTCCCACATAATATCGGTCCGTCTCCCGAACACTGGATGCTGAGGCTCATCGCCCGCCGGGGCTGAACTCAGCACTGTGGAGAGTCCCCGCTGACATTTCAGGAAGGACAGGGACAGCTCCTGAATGATTCCGGCAGAAAACAGGACCGGATTACATATTTGCTCTCCGGTTCTGTTCTATCCGGGGCTGTCAGGTTCTGTCCGATGCTTCCAGCAAAACACCAGACGGAACCTGATACACTAAAACCGTGGTGTGAAGCCACACTTAACAAAGAACAAGTGAAGTGAAGCTGGATACACTGAGGGACAGAAATAAGGCACAAAGTACAACATCAAATGTTCAGCTTACTATGTGCATTAACAATTGTTATTTGGTACTGTGCTTTTGTGAAAAACAAATGTGATTGTGAGAATATCCCTTTAATACCCCTCCCATACAGCACATAGGCAGGCTGTTCTGTCCTCTGATAAGACATTTCCAGGAGACCCAAGGTCTGATTTTCATATTTTTGTATTGTCGGCTATCGAAGTCCTTGAATATACTTGATAAATTTTCCAGCCTGCCAGTAAATGCTTCCACATCAGCCCCTATATCTAGGTCAGATAATTGCAGTATTTATGTTTTTTTTCATCTTTGCTACAGAGGCCGAGAAAATGTCTTAAAACAAACAAGCAAAAAAACAAGATCATACCAGGGCTGTCTGGGCAGCCTCCAACTGACAGCACAATTCTATAATAGATGTTACAACATTGATAGTAGATGTGTGTCACACATTACTCAAGGTGTTCGGTGTATAGAGATCTTTAAAATCCGGTCAGTTGGAGCTACATGAGGTTTAGAAAGAAATACTGCTCGAGGCACTGTATGTAATCAATGCCACTCTACTGTGTGACCGGTCTGCATAATGCAAGGCTTTACTGCACCAATTGAATATGCAGGAACATAGATCAGGCAGGTATGATGTTTTAGTTCTGGCACTACAGCAAGCATCTCCCCTGAAGGTATCACTGAGCTTGGTTGGCTTGTGCTGTTGCCATCAGCTGAGTCTAGTGATTCATTTGTATCTGTGAGGTCAATGATGCCACCAAAACAGAGACCATGGTAGTAGTAGAGTCAGTGCTGAACATGGACAGGATGAGTACTATACGTTTTTTGTTTTTTTACAAGTATCCAATAATTTGGAGACCACTATTGAAAGTGGCTTAGATTTTGCCTTTACATGCTTGAATTCTTCATAATGCATCCCCCATCTATGCACTGCTCTTCCTAAGACATTTACCTCACAAGTAGTATCTGCATTGATCAGACCCCAAAATTAATATGTGGCGCCCCGCAACGAGTGCGTCACAAGGGAGTATTGCAGCCGCAATATTCTCTGACAAAGCATTGAAATAGTTAACTCTGAGATCCAACCCAACATGCAACACCTAGAACAGGGGACCAATCATAGGTCCTGGGGGGTGGAGTGTTAGGGTAGTGTAGGAGAACACACAATAATCTAGACAGTCAGTACAGAGTCGGAGAAAGAATCTAGAACCTGACAAGAGCAGACTAGAACTTGGAGAGGAGCGGGGGCTCCGCACTCCGTGCGGGCCCCTGGGCCGTCACCGGTCGGGTGTCAGCACCTGAGGCCTTAACCACCGGGATTGGGCTTATCTACACGGGTTCCCAAAAGACTCCCGTGCCCACAACTTACAGCCGGTTCACTGGTACCGAAGCTGGCAGCAGTTCACCTCTGTCACGCGAACCAGCCCCGTGGAGGAGCAGCTTTATAGGAGCACCCCACCACCAGCCAGTTTCCAGTCGTCTAACCAGCGGTGTACCCACTGAGGGATCCACGGCTCCCCAAAGCATCCAGAACGTACATCATGGATAGGGCATTGAAGCAGCCTCCCCGTACCCGACCTGGTATTCCTGGGCGACGCTGGCAAGAGAAACTAAGTAGGTAGAATGGAGGAACACTGCGGATCTCTGAGGAACACTATCACTGCTGAGTCCACCCGGTCTACTACTCAACCACTGTATACCATGTACTGCCTGCTGGTTACAGTAAAGACCCGTTGCAGAGACTATCTGTGTCCGTGTCTCCTTATGAACTATCCGTCCGCACACTAAGGTAACCGCAGCTGCCGCACAACATCTTGAGCAGCTCCAGCCCCCGGGGATCACCGCTCAGCCTGTGGGAAGCGTAACATCTTGCTGCTGTCCATCCCCCGGGGGTTCCGCAGCGTCGGTAGCCCTTACCGAATCTACTCATAGGTGGCGTCACGAAGAAAAACAAATTAAAACCCCTTTAATCTGTTCCCACAAGACGTCTTCACTTTTGATCTGCACTACACCGGGCCCCACTACCGGCAGGCGCGGTCCACCCGTGACAAGGAAGGAGAAGAATCGCCTGTCTAAACCGGAGTCTGCCGGCCGCGGTGAGTCAGAAAATGGCGTCACGAACAGGATACGAGCAGGCCCGTTACCCAACGGGTATGTTGTGCTTAAACTGGACTTTATTGTCTACAATTGGACTTTGTTCGTTTCTAAAAGAACTTTCCCGCCTTTACACCATTGGGTCAAGATGGCGCCCAAGATGGCGTTCCCGCCACAAGAAGCTGCCACGTGAAGCCCAGGAGTGAGTCAACCCCCCCCTCATCGTGGGAGGGTTAAAGACGAAAGGCTCCAAACTCTTTGTCCGCCCTGATTGCTCGAATCAACCATGGGGGCGGACCCCAAAGACTTTTCCCACCATTGGACTACAAAAGCCCAGAGGAAATGGGAGTGTCAGAGACATACCGACAGACGGAGAAGACTTCTTCACCAGCTCAACCAGAACGTCTTACCGGTTGAACGGGTGTGGTTTCCCTCCAAGAAGAATGGCCAGCATGAGACTCCAAGACCTGATGCGGGAGGTCGAGGCGGAGGCCAGAGCAGCCATCAGCCAACCGGGTCCGGATCCTGCCCTTACCATAGACGGCAGTCCCGACTTCTGGCTAGAAGCTCTACAAGACCTCCGGGTGCGGTTACTAGAGACAGTGGAATGGACGATCCGTAGCTGGAGCGCGACCCTAGGCAGACGACTACACCGTGCGATGCAGCAGAGCCGACCGGGTACAGCTTCTCCAAGCCCAGACGACGTCACCAGCTTCTCGACCGCCTCACCCTCGCCTACCACCTGTCCTGCTCCGTCACCGGAGCCAATAGACTGCGTCATTCCGGTGGAGGCCGCAACTCGACCCGTTCCAGCGACCAATATCGCAACCGATCCCGTTCTTGAGCCGGAGCTTCCAATACGCTCCATGGAAGAACTTGATCTCTACCAGGTTCCCGCTGAGGAACCCGCGACATGTTTCACCACTACAGAGACAGTCGCCTGTTTTGTCCCCGTACCGGAGGCTTCCCTTGCCATTGCCGAGGCCTACCTGGTAACCGGGATTGAAACACCTTTACCTGCGGAAACAGATGAAGAGGCAGGCAGCCTGGAAGCCCTGCAGGACGACCCTACGGAAGGATCCGCAGCACCACCGCCCTGTTGTACAACAGAACAAGCTTCAACATCTCTCACCATCGAGCAGCCTGATGTGGTCATCGAGGAAGAGGTCGGAGAGGATGACGACGAGACCCACAGCACCGCTGAGGATTTCGACACCGGGTTCGCTTGGGGGGACAACAAGGAACTTCCTACCGGGCATACAGCTCGGGTACACTGGTCGGGTGCACTGCCGACACCTTCCCCTGTGCCGTTCCACCGGGTGCCGATACAGACAGCCCGCCAAGTTCAAGCTTCCCGCCAAACCACCAGCTCCGTTACTCATCTCTACACCCCGAGCCGTAACGACGGAGATGTACGCCAGAGACGACGAGAGGAGTGGCAAGCCAGAGAACGCGCCAACATGGAGGCCCGTGCCGAGGCTCGCCGCCAGCCGCCGCTGCCTGATGAACTCCGCCGTGAAGGTAGAATTTCCACCTTTAACTTAAATACCGGGTGGGGGTTCGCTTGGGAGGTGGGTTTGAATGAGGAGGTGTTTGTGGGGCGCCGGGACGTTGAGTCAAACTTGCCAAGAGGACATCCCGATCGCGACCTATACCGGGGCGACATAATCACCTACGAGCGCTACGCTTGTGCAGATGGGTGGTTCGCTATCCGGGTGCGCCATCACCCTCAGAGCCAGTGACTTTAAAACTTGAACTTCCTCAATGACTCTGTTCCCGTTAATCATTGACTGTGTGATCTTGCGGCTACAGCCTGGACTCTAGCTAAAGTACAGCCGACCGCACGCTGGGTCCGCACAAAGTGATTACCTGTTTCTTTGCCTATGTCACCAAAGCATACCTTTACCTGTTTTCTATTTTAATAAAAGTGTGTCATATATGTATAAAAATACAAAAACCTCTGTAATGTGAGTAGTTTGACGCTTGGGGACAAGCTGATTTAACCAAGGGGGAGTGTGGCGCCCCGCAACGAGTGCGTCACAAGGGAGTATTGCAGCCGCAATATTCTCTGACAAAGCAGTGAAATAGTTAACTCTGAGATCCAACCCAACATGCAACACCTAGAACAGGGGACCAATCATAGGTCCTGGGGGGTGGAGTGTTAGGGTAGTGTAGGAGAACACACAATAATCTAGACAGTCAGTACAGAGTCGGAGAAAGAATCTAGAACCTGACAAGAGCAGACTAGAACTTGGAGAGGAGCGGGGGCTCCGCACTCCGTGCGGGCCCCTGGGCCGTCACCGGTCGGGTGTCAGCACCTGAGGCCTTAACCACCGGGATTGGGCTTATCTACACGGGTTCCCAAAAGACTCCCGTGCCCACAACTTACAGCCGGTTCACTGGTACCGAAGCTGGCAGCAGTTCACCTCTGTCACGCGAACCAGCCCCGTGGAGGAGCAGCTTTATAGGAGCACCCCACCACCAGCCAGTTTCCAGTCGTCTAACCAGCGGTGTACCCACTGAGGGATCCAAGGCTCCCCAAAGCATCCAGAACGTACATCATGGATAGGGCATTGAAGCAGCCTCCCCGTACCCGATCTGGTATTCCTGGGCGACGCTGGCAAGAGAAACTAAGTAGGTAGAATGGAGGAACACTGCGGATCTCTGAGGAACACTATCACTGCTGAGTCCACCCGGTCTACTACTCAACCACTGTATACCATGTACTGCCTGCTGGTTACAGTAAAGACCCGTTGCAGAGACTATCTGTGTCCGTGTCTCCTTATGAACTATCCGTCCGCACACTAAGGTAACCGCAGCTGCCGCACAACATCTTGAGCAGCTCCAGCCCCCGGGGATCACCGCTCAGCCTGTGGGGAGCGTAACATCTTGCTGCTGTCCATCCCCCGGGGGTTCCGCAGCGTCGGTAGCCCTTACCGAATCTACTCATAGGTGGCGTCACGAAGAAAAACAAATTAAAACCCCTTTAATCTGTTCCCACAAGACGTCTTCACTTTTGATCTGCACTACACCGGGCCCCACTACCGGCAGGCGTGGTCCACCCGTGACAAGGAAGGAGAAGAATCGCCTGTCTAAACCGGAGTCAAATACATACCATACTTCAGAACCTATAAGAAAAAAAAAATGCATACATGTTGTATATACACTCTGTCGCTATATATTACTATAAGGGAGGGTACTGTATATAACAGAGAATGATGATCTATACAGCGGGTGAAAACAGAACCAATTTTCTAAGTAAATGTATTTCTAAAGGTGCTACATATAGGCAAAGAGATCAAACCATAGATGTCTATAAATTTAGCGATGTGTAAAAATGAGAAATGACACAGGGAAAAAGTATTGAACACATGAAGAAACAGAGGTGCAAAATGCCATGGAAAGTCATGACACCAGCTGAAATCTATCAGTAATTACAAAGCAATCCTGCCACTAAGTGAAAAATAATATCAGCTGGTTCAAATGATGGCCTATAAAAAGGTGTCCTTTTTGCCACACAAAAAAAATATCTATGATGGGTAAAATCAGTGAGCTCTATCAAAACCTTTGTAACCTTACTGATGGTATTGGTTACAAAAGAATTTCTAAACTACTGAAAGTTCCAGTGAGCAATGTTGGGGCCATAATCTGTAAGTGGAAAGAACATCACTTCACCACAACCAGGTGCTCTCCACAACATTCAGACTGAGAAGTGAAAAGAATTATCAGAAGAGTTGACTGTTACCACCCGGAGGTCTGCCCCCCGTGCCCCGCGGCCTGCTGCCTTTACTCCCTCGGCTCCTACCGCCCCTGTCCGGCTTCAAGGATCCCGGGTGTCGACCGTCCGCCGACGGCTCCGGGGCGCTGGCAGCCGCCGCCCGCGGGTCGGTCGGGTAGCGTCTTACTTACCGTACGCTCCCCGGGTGCGCGCACCTGTCCCCAGCCGCAGGGGTCCAGCACCCTCTGCTTGAGCAGCGCTGCTCATCTCACTTCCGGGGCCGCTGCTTGAGCTATGACAATCCATCTCCAAATCAGTATCTGCTGGAGAACTGCAGGGAGCTTTCTCCTCCCCTCAGCCAATCACCATGTCTCTGTGTTCTGCCAATCAGGAGTACCCTGCTGTGATATAAACTTCCTGTTTCCTCTTACTCTTTGCCAGGGCAATTTCTATGTAGTGAACTTGCTAATCCTGGTCTGGTCAGGTAGTTCCTTATTTGGCTTGATATCTGATTACTCTGTGTTCCTTCCCGCAGATTCCTCCCGTGCCGGCTCCTCACTGACTCCAGTGGTCTCGGTCTGCTTCCCGGACCTCTTCCCTGCTGAAGCGCTGTCTCCAGTCCTGCTCCGGATTCTCAGTGTTCCCGGTTTCCCGTGTCCTATTTTATACCCGGTTGCTGTTTTGTTACCACGTCGCCTGGGGTCGGTTTAACACTCACTTCGCTTCATTGGTCCCCCCGAGGTTGGTACTGGCGGTATCCCTGTATAGGGGTTAAGCGCTCCGGGGCCTCCTTCGGTGGTATTCCGGTGCTGCGACCTTGTGGCTCTCCCCTGGGGCGTGGGTTCTTGTTTTGTTGTTGTTCAAATAAACCTGTTGACTCTACTGTACTGGTCCGCCTCTCTATCACCCGGTATCAGCATCCGCTCTACGCGGTCCAGTGGGTCCACGTGTGGGGTCCGTCAGTAGGACGTGACATTGACCAAGAGCCAAGAACAACCTGTAGAGAGCTACAGAAAGACCTGGAATCAGCTGGTACAATTGTTTCAAATAAAACAATAACAATAATCAACCTCTATGGCATGTATGCACGCTCACTACACAAGATTGCGTTGCTGAACAAAATTCATGTTCAAAGGCGTTTAACATTTGCTCAAAAACATTTCGTCAAGTCAGTGAAACACTGAATATATCTGGTTAGATGAGACCAAAATTGAACTCTTGGGATGCCATAATGCACACCATGTTTGGAGGCCAAAATGTACTGTATATCACCCCAAGAACACCATATAAATAGTGGAGTTTGGAGGTGGGAACATCATTGTTTGGATCTGTTTTCCCGCATATGGCACTGGCAAATTTCATATAATTGGAAGGATGAATGGACAACTGTACGGAGACATTCTTGATAAAACTCTGCTGCCATCTACCAGGATGATATACATGAAGCGAGGGTGGACATTTCACCAAGACAGTGATCCCAAACACACAGCCAAGGAAACGTTCAAGTGGTTTCAGAGAAAGGGAATAAAGCTGCTAGAACGGCCAAGCCAATTACCTGACCTGAATCCAATAGACAATTTATGGAAGTAACTAAATCGCAGAGTTCATAGAAGGAGCCAACAGGACCTGCAGGATTTGAAGAGTGTTTGTATGGAAGAATGGTCCAAAATCACATCTGTCCAATGCATGCCACTAGTTTCTCCATACAGGAGTTGTCTTGAAGCTTCATCACCAGGAAAGGCTTTTGTGCGAGGTAGTAAATAAATTTCAGTAAGCGTGTTCAATACTTTTTCCGGGTGTCATTTCTTATTATTACACATCACCAAATGTATGGACATCTATGGTTTGATTTCTTTGTCTGTGAGGATTAGATGGGTTATTACTGATGTCTGGTGGGAAATTCATATCAATAACACCTTTATAAATATTTTTACTTAGAAATTTGGTGACGTGTTCAATATTGATTTAACTGGCTGTATAATAAAAATGGATGCTGTATATAATACAGGGGGACACTATACATATGAATGTGAACACTATAATAAAGCACTTAGCTCCCCCTCCTGGCCTAGAGGTGCTGGTGCAGTGTCAGTGTGTTGTAGGGAGGGAACCCGTGTGATGTTACCGTGGCACATTAACCCTGGGGTGCACATTCCCCCTTAGTTAAAGACAATACTCCGGGACTGTGGAAAAACAAGTAAAAAACAGTTAATACAATTAATATTAACATAGACTTAAAAGTAAAAAGTACAAAAATCACTGAGATTTGAAGAGTCCGAAAATTCAAAAAGCAGTCTTTTCGGGGGTTTAGTCCATTACCTCCGGGCTGATGAATATATACAAGAAAGTTCTTACCACAACCAGTCAGTGGTATATATGGTCCATAAGTAAAATGAGAAAAGTTCAAAGTTCATACAGGATAGTCTCTGTAGGTACTGGGCTTTTTAACATTGCATTAACTATGTACATTTGTCCACGGGCATTTCTGCTTAGGAGGCCTGGACTCGCTACACCACCTCCAGGCCCTTGCTTTCTCTAACTTAATGTGCATGGGGGTCAATCCAGGTCCTCCACCCTCTTGGACATGGTCTACCAGGTTCAACTTACATTTCACACAAACATATTTACACTTTACAGTTAATGACATTTTAATCTTTGCACCTAGCCGGTAACTGACCTTGGGTACTACGCTCTGATCTGCGTAAAATGGGTATACTACTTGCATGTGGGCTATTAGTGCTGGTGGACATGTACCTATTTGTAGTGCTTGGTACTGTGGCAGATGGGGATCTGACTGCAGGACTAGCAAGTTCACTGGGACCAGGAATCTGTTCTTCCTCTTCAGGCTCGACTTCCAGTTCTTCAGGTCTTGGGACTTCTTCTGGTAACACGGGTTCAGGTGTTGGTTCCACCATTGAAGGGAAAGCAATCATTGGCACTACAACTGCTCCGTAGTAATTTGGCCATGTTTTGGGAAAATCTCCTAGTACTGTATGGAATACTTCTTCTTTCTCTTTGATAGGTTGGACCTGTACGGGTTCTGCTACTTCAGGTGTCTTCAAGGTTTCTGGACACGGTTTGAGCTGATCTCGGGATACAATTGCTGAAGTTCTTCCTTCATCTTTACTTATTAGACACATTTTGTCTAGGTTAGATGGTAAGACTGTGTATGGGGTGGTTTCCCACTAATTATCCAATTTGTTAGAGCATCTCTTTCTCTTGAGAACTTGTTCACCAGGTTGTAATGGAGTTGCTCGAGCATGTTGATTAAAGGTTTTCTCTTGTCTTGCTCTAGCTTGCTGAAGATTTTTCTCTACGCACTCCTGTACTTGACGATACTGTTGCTGACGTAGGGTATCCCAATCAGATTCTTCCACTTCTGTGTCTGGTTTCATGATTCGCATGTCTAAGTCAATTGGTAGCTTACCGGGTCTTGCACGCATAAGGTAGGCTGGGGTGCAGTTTGTAGAACTCACTGGAACATGGTTGTACAAGTCTACCAAATCGGGTAATTTATATGGCCATTGATTTCTTACTGACTCTGGTAACGTTTTCAACAGGTCAATTACAATATGGTTCATCTTCTCGCATAAGCCATTTGTTTGGGGATGGTGCGCTGTTGTGCAGATTTTCTTACAGCCGTACATATTGCAGAATTCCTGGAAAATCTCTAATTCAAAAGCTGGACCTTGATCTGCAAGGACTTGTTCTGGGTAACCATGCAGTCTACAAAAATGTGTCTGGAATGCTTTTGCAGCCATCTTCGCTGTTAAGTCTTTGACGGGTACCACCACTAAGAAGCGTGAGTAATGGTCCACAATGGTTAAGGCATAGACATAGCCTGACCGGCTTGGTGACAACTTGACGTGGTCTAACGCGACTAACTCTAGTGGTTGCTTGGTTACTATGGATTGGAGTGGGCTCTTTGCTGATCTTTTCTTCTGAGGTTGCACGGGCCATATTTTCTACACCAATCTTCAATTGACTTTCTCATGCCAACCCAATAGAATCTGTCTCTCAGGAGCACTTCCAACTTTTTCCATCCGAAATTACCTGCACCGTCGTGGTAGGCTTCTAAGACCATTCTGACGTCTTGCTTGGGTACGATTATCTGCCAGACCAGTTCATGTGTTTTGGGGTTGGTATGCCTTCTGCAGAGCTTCCCTTGATACGGGAACAACTTGCCTCTCTCTTTCCAGAGTTGTTGGGTCTCAGCCGGGGCGTTCTGATTAGGGTATGCACCTTGTTGTGTAAGCAGTTCTTTCACTAGCTTCACAGCTGGATCAGTATCTTGGGTGTCAGCCCATCCATGTTGTGCTAACGGGTTAAGACTTGCCTGTTGCTCTCTTTGGTAGATGCCAGGTTGATACTGGTCTACCCTTGAATGATGAAAGGCCGGTAGTTCAATCTCTTCCAACCCCTCCGGTTCCTCTTCCACGTCTTTCAGGTATGGAATCCGAGATAAGGCATCTGCGTTCCCGTTCTTGCGGCCTGCCCTATATTTGATGACAAAATTGTAGTTAAACAGCCGGGCTATCCATCGCTGCTCCAATGCACCTAATTTTGCTGAATCCAAGTGAGTCAACGGGTCGTTATCCATGTAGATGGTGAATTCTGCAGCCGCTAAGTAGTGCTTGAAATGTTCAGTTACAGCCCAAACTACTGCCAGTAGTTCTAACTTGAAGGAACTGTAATTCTCAGGATTTCTTTCTGTAGGCCGGAGCTTCCTGCTTGCGAAGGCAATAACTCTCTCTTTGCCTCCTTGCTTCTGTGACAATACTGCTCCCAGTCCCACATTGCTGGCATCCGTGTATAGAATGAATGGTTGATGGTAATCTGGATATGCCAGGATCTCTTCTCCCGTCAGTGCAAATTTCAGCTTGTTGAAGGAATCTTCCTTCTCTTCACTCCACTGGATAGGAGGATTACGGGTTGCAGACTTTCTTGACTGTCCTACCAGGATGTCTTGCAGGGGAGCTGCTAACTTCGTGAATCCACTGATAAATCTTCTATAATAGCCTACCAGGCCCAGGAATTGCCTCACTTCTTTCACGTTTGTATGTCTTGGCCAATCCCTTATCACTGTGACTTTATCAGGATCCGGTGCTACTCCCTCTGAACTCACGACATGCCCCAGGTACTGTACCTTTGGTTTGAGAAGGTGGCATTTGGATGGCTTGATTTTCATGCCGTGTCCGGATAAGGCTTCAAACACTTCTGCCAGGTCTTGTAGATGTTGCTCATACGTCCTGGAGTAGACTATGACATCATCTAGGTACAGGAGGACAGTTTCAAAGTGCTTATGTCCTAGGCAGCTCTCCATCAGGCATTGGAAGGTCCCGGGTGCGTTGCAGAGTCCGAACGGCATACAATTGAACTCACAGAGGCCCATCGGTGTAGTAAACGCCGTCTTCTCCTTGTCGGCCTCGGCCACAAGAACCTGTCAGTACCCACTAGTCAGATCAAGGGTGGAAAAGTAGATAGCAGATTTTAATGCAGCTAATGACTCCTCAATCCTAGGTAATATGTATGCGTCCTTATGTGTGATGCGATAAATCTGCCGGTAATATACGCACATTCTCATGGTCCCATCCTTCTTTTTAACTAACACTAGAGGTGCTGCCCAGGGGCTACAACTGTCTCTTATTACCCCTACAGTTTTAATTTCTTTGAGCATGTCTTTGGTGGTTTGGTAGTGAGCGGGTGGTAATGGTCTATGCCTCTCTTTTATAGGCTGATAGTTACCTGTAGGTATAGTGTGCTCTACCCCTTTAATTTGCCCAAAGTTTAACGGGTGTTTGCTAAATATTTGCTCATATTCTTTCACTACCCGGTATACTCCATGCTTCTGATGGGAAGGTGTAGAACTGGTACCTACATGCAGCTTTTGGCACCAATCCTCCAGCTTTTCCCCTGAGCCATTGTCATCCGTCTGACTTGACAGGTTCAAGGGCTCGATGGCTGTGATGTTATTGTTATCAACCGTGTACAATTTAGCCATGGTAGCATACTTTGGTAATGTGATCTCATCCTCTCCACAGTTTAATAGGTGTAATGGCACTCTTCCCGGTGTACCTCAACCACTCCTCTAGCTGTTAGTATGGTAGGTCTAATGTCTGAGTACACGGGTTCTACCAGGGCTTGATAGTCTTGCCCTTTAATGCCTATTGCGGCTCTACACCAGACGAACATTTCAGTTTTGGGAGGTATTACAATGGGTATTGGATCACTTACTCGTACACTGCCGATCTCACCTCCGGATATTTCTACCTGTTGCTTCAACATCTGGGCTTTGATCTCTTTATACAGAAGCCTCTGCTGTCCAGTTCCGGCAGTCTCGGCGATTTGCTGCCAAACAGTTATCACCTCGGAAAAACATTTTTCAATTACATTCATTCCTAGCAGCATTACTGGCTCACGTTCCCGCCAGTTAACATCTACGATTATAATGCCCTGGTTCTGCAATTCTACCTTCCCAATCTGAATGGTCATTTCTCTCAACCCAACCTGTGGTTTTAATTGTCCATTACTAGCCCATATGTCCATTGTAAAGTCAGTGGGAGCATTAGTAATGTCTGAATTAGCCCAGTACCTTTTGTATAGAACATGTGGAATTGATGTTACCTGGGACCCGGTATCCAACAAGGCACTAAAGGGAATGCCATCTAACACGATAGAGATAACCGGCTGTCCTCCCACGAATCTGTCATACCAGGCTGACGGACCTATAGAGTTCATACCTGAGGAGCGGCCCGCCTGCCCAGGGAAGAGTCGTTCAAAGCACACTCTCGGGCAAGGTGACCTGGTTTCTGGCAACGGCGGCAAATGGGCTGTCCGTCTGGTTGGTAGCGGTCGCTGGGTCGTCCTCTTGTCGCTTGATATCTTCTGGGCCTCATCCACGGGACGTCCTCTCTGCTGGTCGCCAACTCGATCTTGGGTGCAGGCTTGGATCCTCGGAGCTCCTTGATGACTTTAGCCATGGAGATGACGGTGTCTGTCAGGGCATCTAGCTTTTGATTGAGGACCTCATAAGAGATTGGTTCCCTAGTTTCAGCAGCAGTTGCTGACATGGCAGAGGTCGCTGGCGCTGCCGATTGCTGAGGTGCTGCTGCAGGGTCCTGTATAGACTTTAGATCCCGTGGCTCTTCTAGCTGCTGCAGCCGGATGGCTCTGTCTTTCAACTCAGCAAATATCATGTTAGGATTCTGAAGAAGTATCATACTCAGCTGTCCTCTGTGGGAAGGGGATAGGAGGCCCTCTATGAATTGGTCAAGTGGCATTTTATCAGCTCCCGGGGCTAAAGCAGGTTCTGCCAGTTTAAGGGCTTTGAGTTCTTCCTGCAGATTTAAGGCATAGTCTCTGGCACTCTCTTTGGGCTTCTGGTGACATGCAAAGAACCTCATCTTAGCCTGGGTATCAGCAGTAGATTCAAATGTTGCTTTTAGTCCAGCTACTAGATGCTCTACAGTGTCCTTATCTGTGTCCAGCCAGGACGCAACCTCCTGCTGTGCATTGCCCGTCAATTGTCCAATAATCATTCTTACACGTTGGGCTTCAGTGAGGGGGTACATCACATAATAAGCTTTTATCTTTAGCAGAAAGTCATTAAGCGTATTAGGCTCACCGGAGTATTGGGGCAGCCACATTGCCCCTGGAGTATACGGCATCAGGAACGGCATGATAGGTGCTGCTCCTTGCGCCGCTGCACCGCTGGGTGCTACTGCTTGATCCGGCGCTGCAGCTCCACCGGTTGCTCCGCCGCCGCTTGGCGCTGGTGGCTGCGACATCCTGTGCCCCCTTAGTTAACGTTCGCCCTCCTGTCTTCCGCTTCCGTCCGGATGTCTCTTGGAGGTTCCGCGGTGCACCAGGATCTTCTTCCCCGCCGGATGTCATCAGCACTGCAGGGTACCGCCCCCTCTCTTTCCACGCGCTGCGCATAGTAAAATGGCGGATTTTCTAAAGTACAGTTCGTATGGCGCAGCTTAATAACAGTTTTTGCGATAATCATGGCGCACAATGCCCGTTTTACCGGGCACGTTAGATCCTGTTCGTGATGCCAGGTTGTGGAGCCCACTGGGACGGGGTACTCGGTACTGGACCGGGTTGCTACTGGGGATGTCATGGAGGGCCTGGTCCGGACCGTGTCCCGGGTTCCGCAAGTAAAAGGGGGTATTTACAAGGGATGAATGTTTGTCGTGACGCCACTGTGGGGTGCCGAGGAAAGAGGTGCTAGATGGCAGGTATGTATCCCCTCGGTTCCTCTCATATGCCTCCCTGTATTGAGGCGAGGGCATGCAGTCTGTGCAAGGTCAGCACAGGAGGATGGCTCCAGCAGACGGAGAGTTAACCGAAAAACCTAAAACAGGTGCTGTAATTAAGAACCCAGAGAGAGAATGAGCTCAGTCTGCTGCTGAGCACCCAGGGAGGAGAGCTGCTATCACAGTAAGGAAGTGTGATTCGTTTGTTTTTCCCTAGGTTTTGTTTGTAGAGAGGATCAATGTTTAGTTAGAGGCCAGACGGCCTAGTGTTTTGTTTTGTTTTTTACTTGTGTATCAGTGACTGCTAACTGTGCACAATTAAAGAACCCGTGTAAAGCCTGCCGGTCGGCCCTTGTCTATGATGTGATCACAGCTACTCTGCTTCTAGCAAGGCAGCGATCCCAGGAGCGACATCCCCCCACGTCACACATGGTGGAGAATGCGGGCATAGTGCCTGTTGGGCTGTGACTGCAGGAAGCCGCTCCGTGTAACGGGTCTCTTGTTGATGTCCTGGCTGAAGGCTCCTGGGCTACAGAAGAGCCACGAGACCAGCAACATGGAGGAACTGCTGAAACAATTGCTGCAGGCCAATATACAACAACAGCAGACAAATACGTACTTCCAGAAGGCGCTGGAGCAGCAGCACCAAATGCAGCAGGAGCAGATAAGCGCCATAAAGGAGGCATTGGATCAGCAGCCTCGTATTGTGGAGGATCATGCCCAAAGTGCTGCTCGTGCGCGGAAAGCCGTACAAAAGACTTTGCTTAAGATGACGGCTGATGATGATGTGGAAGCGTATGTGGCGGTTTTTGAGCGTATAGTGGAACGTGAGCGCTTACCGGTGGACAAGTGGGCTGAAGTGGTTGCTCCATTCCTGGTCGGGGATCCACAAAAGGCCTATTATGACTTAACTGGAGCTGATGCTATGGACTATGTGAAACTGAAAGGGGAAATCCTGGCAAGGCTGGGAGTAAACACACATGTCCGGGCACAGAGGGTACATCTGTGGACATTCGTGGAACAGCAGCCAGCCCGTTCCCAAATGCATGACCTTATCCATCTGGTGAAAAAATGGCTGCAACCAGAAACTCTGACACCCGCACAAATGGTGGAACGGGTTGTCTTTGACAAGTGCCTACGGTCCTTACCTGCCAAGATCCAGAGGTGGAATTACTATTTTCAAGAACAATCCACACCAACCATCAGTCACTTTTAGCATGGTCACTTAGTAGTCTACCATAATGGTGTGCAGATAGGATATAAGTACTAGTAACACTCCATAGACTAATTTTACACAAGTGAAACCACTTAAAGAGTATACATTACAAAATAACACCTTTATTGATTAAAAGCAGATAGGTACACGTTATATACAATGAGTTTGGTATAGGAGATCCCAAAAAGATACTGCAGGGCCAGTAGTCCCAGTGCAGATATGGAGCTAATCCACAATATACAGGTATCACATAGAATTAGTCATCAACAGCCCCCAGAGTGGTAGTCATGATCATAACAGCCCATACATGCATGCATTGTCACTCACCCATTGGAAGTTGTGCCTGTGGTGGATCTACTCCCTCTGCCACTGTCTCGCCCTGCAGAGCCCCCTTTTTGGGATCTCCTATACCAAACTCATTGTATATAACGTGTACCTATCTGCTTTTAATCAATAAAGGTGTTATTTTGTAACGTATACTCTTTAAGTGGTTTCACTTGTGTAAAAAGATCCAGAGGTGGGTTGGACAAGGTGACCCGACCAGCGCCGACCAGTTGGTGAACATGGTCTAGCGGCATAGCGCTTCTGAAAGCCTACTCCAGGGGACCCTAGCTCCTCGCTGTGGTCCCAGGAAGTCGCCTGATAGTCCCGGGAAAAGTACTCGCTCCTCAAAGCAAGTCCTGGCGAGACAGAGAGAGTTTGGTGGCAGGGGTTGCCCTGGAGAGTGGGCCTAGAGCAGTGATGGGCAACCTTTTGAGCTTGGTGTATCAAAATTCGCCAAAGAACCGAGCATAAATCGGGAGGTGTGTCACCTTGAGAAAAAAAAACCTAATTTTACGATATTTATAGTTTAAATAACAAATATGTTTAATATTTAACTTACCTGCTTAGTGACTTCTTTGTTAATCTGTCGGTTGGTTTCTTTTGTTGGTCTTGCTGTTATTTAACTTGTGTGGGGTGCCATGAACTAAGTCAGATAAGTGAGGGGGAGGGGGAATTCTTCCAGTGATGGCGAACCTGTGGCAGTCCAGCAACAGCAACAGCTGGACTGCCACAGGTTCGCCATCACTGATTTAGTGACTTTTTTGTTGCTGAATTTCATTGGCTAAATCTTCAATTGAAGGTTGGTATTTTGTACACTTCAAGGCCAAGCAAGCGCTACTAAGGTTATCTGTCAATCTGTTTCTTTTGTTGGTTTTGATATTATTTAATGCTGAGAATAAGGTCTCACAAAAGTACGTAGAGGGAAAAATAGTAAGTAAAGCCATTGCTATATTTTTCAGGGTGCTAAAAGTGTCTGGTAACCGATTCCAGGCACTCCAAATTTCCTGTTCATAGTGGCACTCCTCTTGATTCTCCAAGCGGCACCTTTCTAGATTCTCAAGCTTTGACCTCAAATCAACAAACACCTGACCCCAGATGCTGTCCCGAAATTCTGCAAGTTGCATCTCCAAATCATCAATTTGTATCCATTGGAAACCATTTAATTCCAAACTACTGTAGACTACTACATCAGGATACTTAATTATTTTCATGGTCTGTTCTAGGCTTCTAAATTGATTAAATCTATCACTGAACTGGTCAAGTAAGGAGTCTAAAACATGCTGGTACTTATATTGCAAGGGCTCCATTTCATTTTGTACAGCTGCACTGGCCTTCTCAAAATACTTTGTTACTCGAGGAAATACTTATAAGTTTTAGTTTCTACATCTCGCTTGAAAATTTTAAGTTTACTTTCAAAAGCTTTTATGTATCCAAACATAACGTCAATACTTTTGCCAAAACCTTGTAGCTTTAAGTTCAGTTCATTAATATGAACAGAGAGATCTGTAAAAAACATCAGGGTGTTGACCCACTTATAATCATAGAGCTGAGGAAAGTTTCCCAGATCCTTATCCTCAAGAAATACCTTAATTTCTTCAAAGCACTCCACAAAGCGCTCAAGAACTTTGCCTCGGCTCAGCCATCTTACATTATTGTACATCAGCAGTCCACTGTAGGTGGAATCAACCTCCAGTAAAAGTGCAGAAAATTCTCTCTTGTGAAGGGGGCGAGCAGCTATTAAATTAACTATTTTTGTAACAACTGACATTAAGTCGTTTAAGTCAGTGAATCCTGCCTTGGCACATAAAGCCTCCTGATGGATAATACAATGAAAAGGCACAATCGGGTGTCCAATAGCTTCTGTAAACAATGTAACAAATCCAACTTTTTTCCCCACCATGTTTGGTGCCCCATCTGTCGTCACTGACACAACTTTAGAGATATCAATGCTTAGGTCACAGAATGTTTGTTTAACAACCTTACATATTTCGCTTCCTGATGTACTTGTTGGCACTGATACTAACTTTATCAACTCTTCTCTCATTGTGAGACCATCAGAATATCGACCAATAATGGCCAACTGAGCATGTGATGTGACATCAGTAGTTTCATCAAGAGAGATCGAAAAATATTTACAATTACTTATGTCTTCCTTTAATTGATGTTGTATGTTTGTGTTCAGTCTCATTATTCGGTCTTTTATGATATTTCTACTGAGTGGTAACTCAGATATTCTCTTACTAATTGCATCTTTATTCTGCATATCGTGAAATAGAACTGGTGCGCATCTTAAGAGAGTTTCTTTAATAAATTCTCCCTCACTGAGGGCTTTTCCATGCTGAGCTATGGAGTGAGCAATGCTCAGACTTGCAGATGTTACATTTGTAGAGGCTTTTTACAAATTTAAGGATGGAATTAGATTGGCTCTTATGAAGTTGTAGCTGCCTGGAAATGTATTCCTTCCTTTCATCCTCACTTTTTTTCAAGAGCTGGGAATGAGTAGTTTCAAAATGTCTATTTATATTCCACGTTCTGCTTACTACCATTTCACTACATAGAACGCAAAATGATCTGCCATTTTTTTCTATAATGCCATACATCTCAGTCCATGTCTCTTGAAAGGGTCGGCTACTGCTACTACCACTTCCTTTACTTAACCTTGGTTTTTTTGGCTTCTCCATCAGAGGGGCAGTGACAGAAGATTTATAGATAGCCCTGCAGGCAATTAGGGGTTAACTGTCTTTTAGGAAAGGGCAGAAATATGGATTAATAGGGTGCGCAACAATAATATAGTGGTGAAATGGAGTCTGTACTATGCTGCAAGATGGCGTTCCTTATGTAAATTAATGGCGGGAAACGGCACCCATAGCACAGGCCTCTTCCAGCCTCCCCCTCATTTATCTCAGTAATGGCCAATCACACATTCATGACACCCCAGATTCTGCCCAGAACCTTTCACTGGAGGATGGTTGCTGTAGTAATCACTGGACCTCCTGACAGACCTCCAGACAGCAATCACAGGGCCTCAGATATGCGTCCCCCACAGCGTTCCGCTGCTCCCTGCTGCGCCAGCCAACCAGCAAGTTCCGCCTACCGGAAGTCCCAGGACTAGACGCTCTGTGCCGCAGCTCTGCTGTTCTGGCCTACAGACCTCCAGCACATTTTTTTTTCCTCAGCTACTGCACCTGGCCCTGTAGTTAGTGATGGGCGAGTCCTAAATTACTCGGAATCGCTTGACTCTAGTCTAGCGAGTCCGAGCCCGGGACTCGCTACTCGTTGCGAGTCTAGCGAGTCCAATGTTAATGAATGGGGAAGCGAGTAATAGCAAGTAATGTGCGATTTACAAATCGCAGATGTCTCGGAAAGCGCTCGCATTGCCGTGTCGGGAGCCCCACTCGCAACAGTTTTTTGCTGCCGTGTCTGTGGTTTTTATCCAAATAGCGAGTCTAGCGAGTGAGAAAAAGTAAACTCTGACAAAACTAGGATCGCAGAGTACCGAATCCTACTTGTAGTTTCTCCGGCGGCCGCATGTCACTGAAAATGGCTACGCGTGTCAGTGCTGACACGCGTGTCATAGGTTCGCCATCACTGGCCTAGAGGGACCCCAACCTCTGGAGTAACCAGCCCCAGAAGGTACTGCCAGAGGTGGGTATTGCCGACTCGTTATCCCAGAGCCAAAAACAGGAAACCAAGGAGTTCGTGCAGAAAAATGTGGATGTTTTTTCGGAACTTCCCAGCTGTACGCACTTAATAAAACACGACATTGTCACCGACCCTCAGACGCGGGTTCGACTGAAACCATATCAAATTCCTGAGGCTCGGAGACAGGCCATTATTCAGGAAGTAAAGGAAATGTTGGAACTGGGAGTTATTGAGGAGTCCCAGAGTGAGTGGGCTAGTCCCATCGTGCTGGTGCCTAAGCCCGATGAGACCATCCAGTTTTGTAACGACTTCCGCAAGCTGAACGACGTATCGAAATTCGATGCTTACCCCATGCCACGAGTTGACAAACTCATAGAGAGACTGGGTTCGGCCAGGTACATATCCACCAGTGATTTGACAAAAGGGTATTTGCAGATTCCTCTCACTGATTCGGCCAAAGAGAAAACCGCCTTTATCACTCCCCAGGGGCTGTTTCAGTACCGGATTATGCCATTTGGGTTGCATGGAGCCCCTGCCACCTTTCAGCGATTAATGGATGTCGTCCTAAAGCCCCATTTTCGATATGCGTCTGCATATCTAGACGATATCATTGTCTTTACTGAAAACTGGGACACTCATTTGTCCAAGGTACAAGCTGTCTTAGACTCTCTTAGAACCGCTGAGTTGACTGCCAACCCCAAGAAAAGTACATTGGGGTTGGAAGAAGCTCGGTATCTGGGATATGTTATAGGAAGAGGAGTCATAAAACCTCAGGCGAGCAAATTGGACGCCATACGGGATTGGCCACAACCGGCCACTAAATGACAGGTTAGGGCTTTTTTAGGAATCGTGGGTTATTACCGGCGGTTCGTCAAACACTTTGCGTCCATCGCAGCCCCACTCACAGATCTGACTAAGGGGTCAGCTTCCGTGACCGTGAAGTGGAACGCGGAGGCCGAGAAGGCCTTTCAACGCTTAAAAACGGTCCTGTGTGGACCAACCCGTGTTGGTTGCGCCGGAATTTACGCGGGAATTCATAGTTCAACCCGATGCCTCGGGGGTGGGCCTCGGCACGGTGTTTTCACAAGTCGTGCACGGCGAGGAACACCCAGTAGGCTACCTAAACCGCAAGCTTACTGAGGCGGAACGGAAATACAGTGTGGGAGGCCTTGGCTGTGAAGTGGGCTCTTAAGTCCTTGCGGTATTATTTACTGGGTCGCCAATTCCGGTTGGTGACGGACCATTCCCCCCTGACGTGGATGTCCCGTGCTAAAGAGGGCAATGCTCGGGTGATGCGCTGGTTCTTGGCGCTGCAGCAGTTTAAGTTTTCTGTGGAGCACAGGGCCGGCGCTGCTCAGGGTAATGCGGACGCTTTGTCTCGGACGCACTGCTTGGTGGCTTGCTTGGTGGCTTGCTGTGTCCGACCCTGCAGGCTTGAACAAAGGGGGGGGTGTGGGGTGCCGAGGGAGAGGTGCTAGATGGCAGGTATGTTTCCCCTCGGTTCCTCTCATATGCCTCCCTGTATTGAGGAGAGGGCATGCAGTCTGTGCAAGGTCAGCACAGGAGGATGGCTCCAGCAGATGGAGAGTTAACCGAAAAGCCTAAAACAGGTGCTGTAATTAGGAACCCAGAGAGAGAATGAGCTCAGTCTGCTGCTGAGCACCCAGGGAGGAGAGCTGCTATCACAGTAAGGAAGTGTGATTCGTTTGTTTTTCCCTAGGTTTTGTTTGTAGAGAGGATCAATGTTTAGTTAGAGGCCAGACGGCCTAATGTTTTGTTTTGTTTTTACTGGTCTATCAGTGACTGCTAACTGTGCACAATTAAAGAACCCGTGTAAAGCCTGCCGGTCGGCCCTTATCTATGATGTGATCACAGCTACTCTGCTTCTAGCAAGGCAGCGATCCCAGGAGCGACATCCCCCCACGTCACACCACCCACGGTGTGTGGTCAGGGTGACCACCGCTGCTGCAGAACCTCTGGGGATGATGTTGGGCAGCTTAGATGGAACGGCTCTCTGTAGGTAGAGGCTGGTTCCCCGGGGCAGTGGTAATTAGAGTCTATGGTGGACATGATGGATGTGGTATTAAAGGGATTGATAGTGGAGACGAGTTGAAGGAACACACACTCACGTTTCTGAAGTTTTCCAAAGCTTTACTGCAGATGTAGCAGATTATTGTCCACAGAGTCTGTACTGGGGCCGGTTTGCTCCCACCCTGTCCGGGTCCTCAGCTTCCTCCTGCTCACGCTCTGTGTGTGTGGCCCTGCTGCTGCTTCTAGCTGAGCTGCTGGCACTGTCTCTTTCCTCACAGGTACCCCTTGGCTAGGCAACTCGAGTCTTCCGTGTGCTGCTGACCCTGCTGTGTTGCTTCGCTCTGGTACAGTGTCCACTATCCCGGGATCTACTGTGTTGTGTGTGTCAGTCACAGTTTCGGATCCGGTGTCCGTTCTGTGCGCTCCTCTGGGGTGAGTGGTGATGGCACTCAGTCTCCCAGATGTGTTCCTTTGTCTTCTGTTCTCCTTCCCTCAGACCCTGGCTAGGCCTGGAATCGATCAGCGGACTGTAGAGAAGCCTGACGCAGCTCCTTTACACTACAATCTCCCTCAGTTCTCCCAGGAACTGGACTCTTCGCAGCACTACCTCGTACTGAACTTCGTAAGAACTCCAAACTGAACTAACTGACTACTTCCTCTTGACCCGGAGTATATAAGTGAGCTGGTTTAGCTCCCCCTCCTGGCCTAGAGGTGCTGGTGCAGTGTCAGTGTGATGTTACTGTGGCACGTTAACCCCTGGGGTGCCACACACACAAATATAGAAGGAGAGAGGACACTGCCCGCAAGGGCACACAATCTACAAGGGATAGGTGAGAATACACTAGGAGAAGGTAAAGCTGGTCGTGCAGTGGTCCAGTAGACTAAGGATCACTGCAGGTTGTAGGCTTGTCGGAGGAGGTGGGTCATCAAGTTCCTTTTGAAGGTTTCCACAGTGAGCGAGAGTCTGATGTGTTGGGGTAAAGAGTTCCAGAGTATGGGGGAAGCACGGGAGAAATCTTCTATGCGTTTGTGGGAAAGAGAGATAAGAGGAGAATAGGGAAGGAGATCTTGAGAGGATCGAAGGTTGTGTGTAGGAAAGTATCGGGAGACCATGTCACATATGTATAGAGGGGACAGGTTGTGGATGGCTTTGTATTTCATAGTTAGGATTTTGAATTGGAGTCTCTGGAGAATAGGAAGCCAGGGAAGGGATTAGCAGAGAGGAGACACTGTGGAATAGCAGGGAGACAGGTGGATTAGTCGGGCAGCAGAGTTTCTGATAGACTGGAGTGGTGCAAGAGTGCTAAAAGGGAGGCCAGAGAGTAGAAGGTTGCAATAGTCGAGGCGGGAGATGATTAGGGCATGCACAAGTGTTTTTGCAGTTTCTTGGTCAAGGAATGTACGGATCTGGAAAATATTTTTGAGATGGAGTCGGCAGGAGGTGGCAAGGGCTTGGATATGTGGCTTGATAGAGAGGGCAGAGTCGAGGATGACCCCTAGGCACCGAGCATGTGGGACTGGGGAAAGTGAACAGCCATTGACTTTGATGGATAGGTCTGGTGGAGGGGTAGAGTGAGATGGGGGAAAGATGATGAATTCTGTTTTGCCCATGTTCAGTTTTAGAAAGCTAGCAGAAAAGAAAGATGAAATAGCAGACAGACAATATGGGATTTTGGTCAGTAAGGAGGTGATGTCAGGTTCAGAGGTAGATCTGTCTGTTATCAGCATAAAGATGATACTGAAGAACATGGGATTCTACGAGCTGTCCCAGGCCGAAGGTATAGATGGAGAAGACTAGAGGTCCTACTGAGTAGGGGTCATGTTGCACATAAGGGAGTATCTTTGCCATAAATTGCTGCATTTAAGGACAGCAAAGGTGATCTAATGTGCTACTAAATTGATGTATTTAAAAAAGTTTTCATTTTTATGTGATTTACTCATAAAGGGGTATTATGAAGTTTGAAAGCTGTGGAACCAATAGACAGGGAATAATGTCCTTATCACCAGGGGTCCGACCATTGGGACCTCACTAATCCTGAAAACCAGGGATCTGAAGAGCCCAGTGTTAATGGAGCGGTTGTCTATTATACGAACTACCATTCATTCATTGAATGTGACAGCTTAGTGCTACAAACAGCTGGTCCTCGGCCATCCAATAAGAATGAATGGAGCGCCAGTTCTCAACCACTGCTCGATTCACATGGCCCGCTGATCCGTGATTTTTGGGATATGTGTGGGTTTCAATAGCTGGACCCCAAACAATTGGGTTATCCCCTATACTTCCAACCTTTTGTTACCCTAAGTGCCACATTCAACTCCGACTGATAGCCACATCCACAGCCCTCTGGACAGTGACATCTAGTTCTCCATCCTCCCCCACTAGTTACACCTAGAGCTCCTTATTACCATTATAACTAAAGATAAAGCTTCTCCTCGAGAATCCCACCGAAACCTTGTGCCTCCTGTTTACAGGAGTCCAACTTGCTCCCATTCTGTCTTCTGACATAAAGCACTCCCATTACACTGTTGTATAAATGTTCAAGCACTTCTCTAAATGGTGGTCCCATTCTCTGTCCACCCCCTGGTCATCACATCTGCATCTGTGGCGCCCCTGAGGTCTGGTCGCCACAGAGGGGTACTGCACCCAATCCACAGGTGTTAGTATTCTTCTCTGCAGTAAACGGAATGGTAAGTCCAGACACCCACAAACACACTCAACACACCTAGTCCCAGGGACGGCGGGTGAACCCAATAGTGGGAGGGCCCAGGTAGTCAGTGCGATGGTGGGGAGAGAAGGGTGGAGGATGGGAAGTTAGGAAGGACATAGTCAGGAAGTAGAAAAGGAACAAGAACATGAAGTGGTCAGGGAGTTATCAAAGGAATCAGCGGAGTAAGCAGGAGAGTAAGGACCCGAAAGACGATGAGGCTCGTCCCAGGGCAATAGACTGCAGAGAGACGGAAGGAGCCCTAGGGGCATGGGCTGTGAGCAATCCACCTTTGCACCTGAATCTGAAGTAAAGTGGAGGGGCAGAATGAGCACCAGGGACCCGGCCCTCAAGGTGGCGAGGAGATTCTATGCTCCAACCACAGAACCAGAGACCATGAAATCTAGAGGAGATGTGGCCTACTTCCGACACATCCGCTGAGAAGGCAGCTGTACTAGGGTCAGGGGACACAGCCAGTTGCCTGACAAGGCCCGTGGCTGCTGGATAGGGGCACTCTGTGCGCAGGTGCGTGCAGGAGTGAGGCGAGCAGGCAGCGATGATCAAGAGCAACCCGAGAAGGGAGGAACACGGCAGGGGTGTACTGGACAAGCCATCCTGGTTGCTAAGGACTATCCGGACTGCAAGTAAACCTGAACTGTAACCTGTGGTGTGAGCAGAGAAAGCTAAGTAAACCGGGTTTGGAACTCAGAACTGTGTGTGAGCCTGTTCATTTCCCGTCTGAGGAGCGGTAGACTGATAAGCCACACAGGCTGCCAGAGCCTGCAAGTGAACCGCTCCAATTCCTCTCTGCAGCCAAACCAGCCCTGCCAGCCCCCATCAACAAAACCCTCTACCCCGGATGCTCTGGACCCACTCCACCTGTGGGGAGTGAGCCCATCACAGCTGCCATCCCATCATAAACGAAGATCCCGGACCGCAGTGGTGGCCCTCAATAGCTTCATACCACGGGTGGCATCATGACAACCACCCCTAAATCCCTATCCATTCACCAATTCCTCAAACCCCTTCTCTCAATTCAACCTCCCCTTGTTATTCACTGCTCCGGGGCCACAGACCGGGTCACGCCACTGTGACATCCCATTGCTCGAATGCATCGCCAGGCCTGGCTCTGAGTACCCCACGGCCCCCGCGGGGTGAGTCACATCCACATCTGCTCTTCTGTGTGAGGCTACTCACAAAAGTTGCCATTTGGGACCTGATCTTCATAGCTGTTTGTTAGACCTGGTGCTAGTGACTGCTTTGAGCAGCACATCATGGTCCAGCGAGTCACCTGTCTCCAGAACCACAAGTCGGGGGCCCCTGCTCTATAGTGTGGACATGGAATAACTCTCACATATGTGAATCCCCCTCTAAGGCTATGTTCACACAGTGCATTTTTGTGCTCAGTTTTTACCTTGGTTTTATGTTAATCTAAACTTGTGTTTTTGGTTTCCAGCAAAACCTATGTGATTCTGGGATAAGCTGTTCACACACATTGGTTTTTGTTCTCTGCAGAAAGTGGAGACAGCAGAGGTTTTGCTGTGTTTTAAGGTACCGTCACACGCGATCCTTTCGACATCGTTAGTGTGTTGTCACACGCAAGGGTATCGTTAACGATCTTAAATTTGGCAACGCGTCAGCTACTTTGAGGGTACCTTCTCACACCACAGCCGCGGGAGACATTTTTGGAGTCGATATTTCTCGCTGGAATTATCGCCCCCAAATTGCCTCCTTATTGCGGCGTGTATTTCAGGAATAAGATAAGACGATTGTCGCTTGGTTTCGATTTTAGAGCAGTGTCGCCAAATTCCCGAAATACACACCGCAATAAGGAGGCAATTTGGTGGCAATAATTCCAGCGAGAAATATCGCCGCCAAAAATGTCTCCTGCGGTTGTGGCATGTAAAGGTACCCTGAGAACAATTGAATGATGTTTAAAAGCGGGAGGAATAGGAGAATTATGAACTACATCGTTCAAAAAGGTGTCACACTGAACGATGTTGCTGCTTCCCAGAACATTAATGGCCACTTTACACACACCAACTTATCTGTCCAACTTCTGAACAACTTACTGGTTGCAGTGAAATCATGGTGTAGCGACCGGTGGTAAGGCCGCGGGTGTGTGTGTATGATTTTTCTCAACAGAATCCCCATACTCAGGTTTAACCGATAATAACGTTTCTTTACTGGTAAACATGTTTATATCACAGTCAACCGAACTATATGCGCACTTGTATATATTAGAGTCTCTGAATCTTCACTTCTGCCGGGTACGCAGCAAGAAAAAAACACAACAACAATGAAGGTATCTTTCCCTAACTTTCCCTAAAATCACGTACCAGTTTATCACAGAAGAAGATGTCGCTCCCACGTAGCAGGCCTGGGGGTCTCCTCAGTCTCCTGCTTCGGTCTCCTTCCGCAGGTAACAGCACTTTTCTTTTAATGTCTCTCCCAGTCTCAGGGCACACAGAGCAGCAGGAGGGAGATCACAGCAGCCAAATGGCTCCCTTATGTCGGTCACGGCCCCTGCACATGCACTCCGGGTGCTCGGCGGGCAAGGTTTTGCAGAGCGGCCAGAGTCACAGCACCAAAGTCCAGTGGCCCAGGATCAGGCACGGGGGCTTCTGCGGGGTGATTTTTCCGGCAAGGTGTTGCAAAGTAGCCCTCTTTCAACACACATCCACAGGCAGATGTTCTCTTGTTCAACTCTGTGTCTGTACTAAGCTCTTTCACTTCCTGGGTAAACAAAAGAGATGGCTGGGAGTTTCCCAGCTCTGTGATTGTACAGTCCACTGATGCCCCCTGGTGGACAAGTGCGGACTGTGCACAGTTCATTTCACTGTCAATTTCGATAATACAATCTGAATTGTACACCTCATTACAATGGACACATTGTTCCATTTGTACACAGCCACAAAATGGAGCAATGTGTCCATGATTTCACTGCAACCAGTAAGTTGTTCAGAAGTTGGACAGATAAGTTGGTGTGTGTAAAGTGGCCCTAATTGGACGACGAACGATAGATTTGAGGTCAGGATCTCAAATTTTGCTGAACGATCCAATGATTTTTCCTTCCTACATCGTTCGTTTACATGCAGCGATGCACAAACGATATTGTTTGAACGATTACAAATCTGTGATGTTTCAACGATATCGTTAACGAGATCCTAGCGTGTGAAGCGGCTTTTAGAAAGAATAAGCACGTCAGTTCCTTTCTGTGTGTTAAGCATGGTTCTATGGCCAGAACACAGCAACCAAAGACACAGCAAAATCATACAATAAACGCTGAAAACCCACAGCAGAAAACGCAAGTTTCCTCCAGCCTAGATATACCCCCTAAAGGTACCGTCACACGCGGCAATTTGCTGGTTGCAGTGAAATCATGGACACATTGTTCTATTGTGTTGCCGTGTACAAATGGAACAATGTGTCCACGATTTTACTGCAACCAGCAAATTGCCAGTGAAATTGCAAGCAATATTGCCGCGTGTGTTGGTACCTTAATGGCCACTTTACACACACCAACTTATCTGTCCAAATTCTGACCAACTTACTGGTTGCAGTGAAATCATGGACACATTGTTTCATTTGTACACAGCCACAAAATGGAGCAATGTGTCCATGATTTCACTGCAACCAGTAAGTTGGTCAGACGTTGGACGGATAAGTTGGTGTGTGTAAAGTGGCCTTTAGGCTTTGCTGTGTGTGAACATGGCCTCAGGCTCGGCTGTGTGTGACCATGGCCTCAGGCCCTGCTGTGTGTGACCATGGCTTCAGGCTCGGCTGTGTGTGACCATGGCCTCAGGCTCGGCTGTGTGTGACCATGGCCTCAGGCTCGGCTGTGTGTGACCATGGCTTCAGGCTCGGCTGTGTGTGACCATGGCCTCAGGCTCGGCTGTGTGTGACCATGGCCTCAGGCTCGGCTGTGTGTGACCATGGCCTCAGGCTCGGCTGTGTGTGACCATGGCCTCAGGCTCGGCTGTGTGTGAACATGGCCTCAGGCCCGGCTGTGTGTGACCATGGCCTCAGGCTCGGCTGTGTGTGACCATGGCCTCAGGCTCGGCTGTGTGTGACCATGGCCTCGGGCTCGGCTGTGTGTGACCATGGCCTCGGGCTCGGCTGTGTGTGACCATGGCCTCGGGCTCGGCTGTGTGTGACCATGGCCTCAGGCTCGGCTGTGTGACCATGGCCTCGGGCTCGGCTGTGTGTGACCATGGCCTCGGGCTCGGCTGTGTGTGAACATGGCCTCAGGCTCGGCTGTGTGTGACCATGGCCTCGGGCTCGGCTGTGTGTGACCATGGCCTCGGGCTCGGCTGTGTGTGACCATGGCCTCAGGCTCGGCTGTGTGTGACCATGGCTTCAGGCTCGGCTGTGTGTGACCATGGCCTCAGGCTCGGCTGTGTGTGACCATGGCCTCAGGCTCGGCTGTGTGTGACCATGGCCTCAGGCTCGGCTGTGTGTGACCATGGCCTCGGGCTCGGCTGTGTGTGACCATGGCCTCGGGCTCGGCTGTGTGACCATGGCCTCAGGCTCGGCTGTGTGTGACCATGGCCTCAGGCTCGGCTGTGTGTGACCATGGCCTCAGGCTCGGCTGTGTGTGACCATGGCCTCAGGCCCTGCTGTGTGTGACCATGGCCTCAGGCTCGGCTGTGTGTGACCATGGCCTCAGGCTCGGCTGTGTGTGACCATGGCCTCGGGCTCGGCTGTGTGTGAACATGGCCTCAGGCTCGGCTGTGTGTGACCATGGCCTCAGGCTCGGCTGTGTGACCATGGCCTCGGGCTCGGCTGTGTGTGACCATGGCCTCGGGCTCGGCTGTGTGTGACCATGGCCTCGGGCTCGGCTGTGTGTGACCATGGCCTCGGGCTCGGCTGTGTGTGACCATGGCCTCAGGCTCGGCTGTGTGTGACCATGGCCTCAGGCTCGGCTGTGTGTGAACATGGCCTCAGGCTCGGCTCACGTGATCTCTCACAGGCTGGATCTGTCAGGCCATCAGCTCAGTGCAGACATGCTGTCCTGTGCTGAGGCTCCAAAACAGGGGTGTTAATAACCTGCTAGAACAGAGAAGACATGAAACCACTTATCGTGAGCTCCTGGAATCTCCCGGACAGCCAAAAAACGGATGCCAAAAGACATTCATCCGGCGTATTCCGGACCCATAGGGTTACTAAATCGGATCCGGGGCTGACTGGTTCACACCAGACAGCCCTGGATCCCAAAAACCGTGGTGTAGGGTCTGCTGCTATTCCAGGTCCAGAACACTGAAGTGGTGACACTGTCGTCACCCAGGTGGAGATGGAGGCGTCCTGCCATAGATACCGGTATAGCAGTTACCATGGTAATTACTACAAGCCATAAAACACGTTTCATTTGCAGCAATTAACGTTTCCCGAAAGTCAGACAGAAGCGTTTATTGTTGTAACACGACGCTCAGCCACAAGAGGGCGGTAAAAGGCAATGTACTGGGCAAACCACGTGATCTCACCACTGCCGAGTCATAACAGAGCGACTGGGGAAGGCGGCGGAAGTGCGATCCACGCGCTGACTTCCGGGTGTCCTTGGCCTGTCATTATCTGGGCGACAGACAGGTACGTGATCCCTAATGTGTCACTGACAGCCGCCATACATTGTCACCTGTCTGCTCTGTGATGATGCCGAGGAACAGGTGTGACCCCTCCTCACATGGCTTAGTGCTGGGGCTGATGTAACAATGTGCTAGGAGTGTAACGACACATGGAGGATACTGCACAGACTGCACCTCCTCTATGTACAGGGGATCAGCCCAGGACAGGTGATGGTGGAGCTCTGACCTCTGCACCTCCTCTATGTACAGGGGATCAGCCCAGGACAGGTGATGGTGGAGCTCTGACCTCTGCACCTCCTCTATGTACAGGGGATCAGCCCAGGGCAGGTGATGGTGGAGCTCTGACCTCTGCACCTCCTCTATGTACAGGGGATCAGCCCAGGGCAGGTGATGGTGGAGCTCTGACCTCTGCACCTCCTCTATGTACAGGGGGGATCAGCCCAGGGCAGGTGATGGTGGAGCTCTGACCTCTGCACCTCCTCTATGTACAGGGGGGGATCAGCCCAGGGCAGGTGATGGTGGAGCTCTGACCTCTGCACCTCCTCTATGTACAGGGGATCAGCCCAGGGCAGGTGATGGTGGAGCTCTGACCTCTGCACCTCCTCTATGTACAGGGCAGGTGATGGTGGAGCTCTGACCTCTGCACCTCCTCTATGTACAGGGGGGGATCAGCCCAGGGCAGGTGATGGTGGAGCTCTGACCTCTGCACCTCCTCTATGAACAGGGGGGATCAGCCCAGGGCAGGTGATGGTGGAGCTCTGACCTCTGCACCTCCTCTATGTACAGGGCAGGTGATGGTGGAGCTCTGACCTCTGCACCTCCTCTATGTACAGGGGGGGATCAGCCCAGGGCAGGTGATGGTGGAGCTCTGACCTCTGCACCTCCTCTATCTACAGGGGGGGATCAGCCCAGGGCAGGTGATGGTGGAGCTCTGACCTCTGCACCTCCTCTATGTACAGGGGATCAGCCCAGGGCAGGTGATGGTGGAGCTCTGACCTCTGCACCTCCTCTATGAACAGGGGGATCAGCCCAGGGCAGGTGATGGTGGAGCTCTGACCTCTGCACCTCCTCTATGTACAGGGCAGGTGATGGTGGAGCTCTGACCTCTGCACCTCCTCTATGTACAGGGGGGGATCAGCCCAGGGCAGGTGATGGTGGAGCTCTGACCTCTGCACCTCCTCTATCTACAGGGGGGGATCAGCCCAGGGCAGGTGATGGTGGAGCTCTGACCTCTGCACCTCCTCTATGTACAGGGGATCAGCCCAGGACAGGTGATGGTGGAGCTCTGACCTCTGCACCTCCTCTATGTACAGGGGGGATCAGCCCAGGGCAGGTGATGGTGGAGCTCTGACCTCTGCACCTCCTCTATGTACAGGGGGGATCAGCCCAGGGCAGGTGATGGTGGAGCTCTGACCTCTGCACCTCCTCTATGTACAGGGGGGATCAGCCCAGGGCAGGTGATGGTGGAGCTCTGACCTCTGCACCTCCTCTATGTACAGGGGGGATCAGCCCAGGGCAGGTGATGGTGGAGCTCTGACCTCTGCACCTCCTCTATGTACAGGGGGGATCAGCCCAGGGCAGGTGATGGTGGAGCTCTGACCTCTGCACCTCCTCTATGTACAGGGGGGATCAGCCCAGGGCAGGTGATGGTGGAGCTCTGACCTCTGCACCTCCTCTATGTACAGGGGGGATCAGCCCAGGGCAGGTGATGGTGGAGCTCTGACCTCTGCACCTCCTCTATGTACAGGGGGGATCAGCCCAGGGCAGGTGATGGTGGAGCTCTGACCTCTGCACCTCCTCTATGTACAGGGGGGATCAGCCCAGGGCAGGTGATGGTGGAGCTCTGACCTCTGCACCTCCTCTATGTACAGGGGGGATCAGCCCAGGGCAGGTGATGGTGGAGCTCTGACCTCTGCACCTCCTCTATGTACAGGGGGGATCAGCCCAGGGCAGGTGATGGTGGAGCTCTGACCTCTGCACCTCCTCTATGTACAGGGGGATCAGCCCAGGGCAGGTGATGGTGGAGCTCTGACCTCTGCACCTCCTCTATGTACAGGGGGGATCAGCCCAGGGCAGGTGATGGTGGAGCTCTGACCTCTGCACCTCCTCTATGTACAGGGGGATCAGCCCAGGGCAGGTGATGGTGGAGCTCTGACCTCTGCACCTCCTCTATGTACAGGGGGATCAGCCCAGGGCAGGTGATGGTGGAGCTCTGACCTCTGCACCTCCTCTATGTACAGGGGGGATCAGCCCAGGGCAGGTGATGGTGGAGCTCTGACCTCTGCACCTCCTCTATGTACAGGGGGGATCAGCCCAGGGCAGGTGATCGGGGGAGCTCTGACCTCTGCACTAGTGATAAGCAAGTAGAAAAATAATAAACCCGGAAGAAAGAGGTGGAAAATTTAAATCCCCAGCCTGCTCCTCAAATAATGATGCCACCCATCGAGGCGTAATTTCAGTTGCGAGGTGGGGGGGAGTGCGGACCTGAAGAGCCTGCCCTCCTGTTACAATGGCACATAGGAACGCCCACCTGTCATGGAGGATCTAAGTTTATAAACCGCTGTACTCAGGTATTATTAATCACTTATTGGTCAGACAGGGATCTATTATATAATCGCGAATCGCTTTTTTGCCCCTTTCGGTGCTACTTCCAGCGTGGTCATGTGGATACGCGCGAAGCGAGCATACTACTACTCCTACTCCTCCCTCCTCCGTCCTCCGTGACCGCCTGGCCCTTGGACACTGGCTGCCATGCACTCATCAGGTGCACTAGCATGGAGCTGGTAGGCTCCCATCACTTACCCGCTGAGGACGGATCATTTCCAGCACCTCTTCACATGGCAGTGCTCTGAATCGTCCTCTCCTCACTCAGACACCTGGCAGGCTCCTATCCAGCCTACTCACTCCCAGCTGCAACCCAGTGAGTCAATCAGCACATCTTCACTCACACACAGACCTGAGATGTGATTAACCCCCTGTGCACCATTCAGGTTTAGCCCAGCAAAGCACTCATCCCCACAGGTTCAGCCGCTCATTAGGCTCATGAATGTATCGGATCTTCAGCACTCACACTCAGCTTTTTTACTCAGCTCATGAAAACCCTTCAGCTGTTAACCCCCTGTACATCGGACAGGTTTCACACACCACACACAATCAGGAAAACCAGGCCCATGTGAACACAGACCTGCATTGATAACCCGTGTGATGCACCCGGCCAGGGGCCACATCACCACACCTCACTTTCTCCGCACAGCAAAGCACTCATCCCCACAGGTTCAGCCGCTCATTAGGCTCATGAATGTATCGGATCTTCAGCACTCACACTCAGCTGTTTTACTCAGCTCATGAAAATCCTTCAGCTGTTAACCCCCTGTACATCGGACAGGTTTCACACACCACACACAATCAGGAAAACCGGCCCATGTGAACACAGACCTGCATTGATAACCTGTGTGATGCACCCGCCCAGGGGCCACATCACCACACCTCACTTTCTCCGCACTTCACTCACTTTCTCCGCACACATACACACACACACACACACACATACTCCGCTATACTTACCACCGGCCCTGCATCACCGACATGTCGCCGCCCCTGAACTACTCGATCAAATATCGCGTCCAATAAGTCTCGCCAAACTTGCCGGACCCCATATTGGATCCAGTCGTCCGCGGGCGCCGACATGTCAACTCAGGATCCAGCCGGCAGGGAAGACGTAGGGTCGGTGCTAACTATAGCGAAGTGTCTGTGTGTGTATGTATGTATGTGTGTGCTGACCACTCTGCCCACAGCGCTGCACTCAGCACTCTGCCCACGCCACTGTGCTCACCAATCTCACCACACTCACTGCTAACCACTGAGCCACCGCACTCACTGCTAACCACTGAGTGAGTCGCGCCTATTTTGCAAGGACTCGCAACGGCCGTTTGGCGGCCATTGCGAGTGAGGCTTTGCGAATCAGTGGCGCCGGCAATGCTTCACAGGTCGCGTGGGCGCTGCGCCCACGCCCACAACGACGGAAACAGTGCCGAAACTTACGGAAGTGCGTTAGGGAAATTATATATTACATACTGATAATCTATTATATAATTGCTGTAGCGACTTCCCTCGCACACGCCACTACCTCCGTGGCTTTGTTCCTGGACGCGCATCGCCCACGCGACTCACTCGCAATGCCCGCAAAGGGGGCGTTGGGAGTCGTTGCAGCAGCCCGAGCAATGCCCTATACACAGATTCTAGAATCCCAATGCAATCGCATCGGGCTCACAGCTAGTATATAATAAAGTACTTGGACGCTGCAGGGACAGGTATTTATAGGTTAGGGGGGCTAAAAGACCTGACAGGTTCCCTTTTAATCGCTATACTCATAAAGAGTACTTTGTAATACCCGTGTACTTACCCAAATAGCGAGTCTGTTAGTCCATTAGTGATAGCCTCCACCACACACATCCGGCTATGGTTGGGGTCACACACACAGATATCTGTACAGATATTGTTCACAGATCTCTGGTTGAAGTGAAATCATGGACAAATTGGTCTATTTGTATATGGCCACAAAATGGATCAATTTGTCCATGATTTCACTTCAACCAGAGATCTGTGAACAATATCTGCCCAGATATCTGTGTGTGTGACCCCAGCCTAAAAAACAAGTATTTCCAGGGGAAGTTTGGCTTTTTTTTTTTCATTTTGACTTTTCACTGCTTAATACACCTTGCTGTGCCCCCCAGAGAGAGACAACCATTCAATCTGCTCTCACTGGGATTCCGACTGTCTTTTTGTACTGAGGGGAGCCGGCAATTTGTGTCAGATCGATAACGATCGACACATCACTCACGATCACCAGTGATACTCGCCGAGTAACGAGTATCGCGTATGCCGTACTCTCCATTCGAGTAGTGAATAGTAACAATTACTCTCGCTCATCACTACTCTGAAGCGATCAGCAAAGTGAGGAACTGTTATCCCGACCACACATGGGTTTTGTCCATTAAAGCACCGCTCCAGTGTTTTGTTTTTATTTAGTTTTCTTTCTCATCGCTGTACACCATATTCCAAATTATTATGCAAATGTTCTTTTTCGATGACTTTCCTAAATGTTCGGTGCAAATGACAGTGTAATACAAGTCATCACTTATTAGAGTATACATCGAATTTTATTGAAGAAACCTCCCAATGATAACAGTATAATCTTCAAAATTAAAAAAAAAACCTCTAAATGCACTGTTCCAAATTATTAGGCACAGTAGAGTTTCTAAACATTTGATATGTTTGAAAGAACTGAAAATTTGTTGAATGTGCAGCATTAGGAGGTCACATTCACTGAAATAAAAAGCTATTTAACTCCAAAACATCCTAACCGGCCAAGTTATATGATAACATAGGAACCCTTCTTTGATCTCACCTTCACAATTCTTACATCCATTGAACTTGTGAGTTTCTGGAGAGTTTCTGCTTGTATTTCTTTGGATGATGTCAGAATAGCCTCCCAGAGCTGCTGTTTTGATGTGAACTGCCTTCCACCCGCATAGATCCTTTGCTTGATTATGCTCCAAAGATTCTCTATAGGGTTGAGGTCAAGGGAAGATGGTGGTCACACCATGAGTTTATCTCCTTTTATGCCCATAGCAGCCAATGGCACAGAGGTATTCTTTGCAGCATGAGATGGTGCATTGACATGCATGAAGATGATTTTGGTCCTGAAGGCACGTTTTTGCTTTTTGTACCATGGAAAAAAGTTCTCAGTCAGAAACGTATGTACTTTCCAGAGGTCATTTTCACATCTTCAGGAACCTTAAAGGGCCTACCAGCTGTTTCCCAATGATTCCGGCCTAAAACATGACTCCTCCACCTCCCTGCTGATGTCGCAGCCTTGTTGGGACATGGTGGCCATCCACCAACCATCCACTACTCCATCCATCTGGACCATCCAGGGTTGCTCGGCACTCATCAGTAAACAAGACTGTTTGTTTGAAAATTAGTTTTCATGTATGTCTAGGCCTACGGCAACCGTTTATGATAGTGAGCACTGTTTAGGGGTGGCCGAATAGTAGGTTTATGCACCACAGCAAACCTTTGAAGGATCCTACACCTTGAGGTTCGAGGCACCAGCAGCTTCAAATATCTGTTTGTTTGTTTGTAAGGCCTTTTTAGCAGCTGCTCTCTTAATCCAATGAACTTGCCTGGCAGAAACCTTCCTCATTCTGCCTTTATCTGCACGAACACGTCTGTGCTCAGAATCAGACACAAATCTCTTCACAGTACGATGATCACGCTTAAGTTTTCGTGCAATATCTAATGTTTTCATCCCTTGTCTAAGGCATTGCACTATTTGTCGCTTTTCGGCAGCAGAGAGATCACTTTTCTTTCCCATGTCACTTGAAAACTGTGACCTGCTCAATATTGTGGAACACCCAGTTTTCTTTTTATTGGGCTCACCTGCCAAACTAATTATCACAGGTATCTGAGATTGATTTCACTGATCCAAAGAACCCTGAGGGTACCGTTACACGACGCAATATTGCATGCAATTTCACTGGCAATTTGCTGGTTCTAGTGAAATCATGGACACATTGTTCTATTTTGTTGCCATGGAACAATGTGTCCATGATTTCACTGCAACCAGCAAATTGCCAGTGAAATTGCATGCAATATTGCCGCATGTAACGGTACCCTGAGACAGAACACCATCAATGGGTTTCATTGACAAAAAAACCCCTATGGCACTTAAAAGTAATTTGCATAATAATTTGGAAGATGGTGTAGTGTTGCTTTAAATGTAAGTACCCCTGCCCCCGGTCATACACTTGGCTTGTGACATTGTCAAGGTTTTTCAGCATTGCTGTGGTCTCACAAAGCCATCTTGTGTCCATAACCTCAGGCCGGAAGTTGTATGTTATGTTATAAATAGGGATGAGCGAGTATGCTTGTCACTACTCGGTAGTCGCACAAATATCTCGGTACTTGGGGTACTCGGCGAGTACCGAGTAATCTCGCGATACTCTTGCTTATGCTCGGGGTCCACCTCCCTGCATGCTGGCGCTCTTTACAGAGCCAGCCCGCATGCAGGGATTGGCTGACAGACACTGTAATGCCACAGCCATGTTGGTTGTGGCATTACAGTGATTGGCTGGCCGCACAGCGTCATCAGGTCTTTTTATAAGACCTGACCGCGCTGTGCTCGCCACTCTGCTCCACAGACTGTCAGTGTAGGGACAGCTGCTGCTGATTGAGGGACAGATTTGTGGCCTTTCAGCTAGTGTAGGCTCAGGGCTGCCAATATAATTACCACAACAGTCCCACTGAGGACTAATAGAGCTGTATACAGGGAGGCAGGGTATATAGCAAACTTCGTTGTGCCAGTATACCAGCCTGCATCACATCTGGGGCTGGTGTACAGGCTGGAGATCTCATCCATCCCAAAACAGAGCTTTTAGGGATTAATTTAGCTCTATAGGCAGGAGTAGGTTGTAGCGTAAATAAGGATACGCCAAAACACTCTGTGTTCTCGTCAGCGTTTGTGTCTGACCAGTCCACCTGCA
Source organism: Allobates femoralis (assembly GCA_033576535.1). NCBI lineage: Eukaryota > Metazoa > Chordata > Amphibia > Anura > Aromobatidae > Allobates > Allobates femoralis. Next base: position 155,951,727 of record JARQOC010000011.1, on the reverse strand, counting down.
GGGCCTTAATCTCTAATCTCAGTGTCCAGCTAAAAACCAACTATTGTCTGTATTCATTTAGCATCTTAGTGCGGCAGCAGTGGCTTGTAGCTCCAAGTAGTATACGCCAAAACACGGTATACGCGTCAGCGTTTGTGTCTGACTGTTCCAGCTGCCGGGATTAAACCGCTGTAATCTGTAATCTCAGTGTACAGCTAAAAACCATCTTTTGGACGCCTTCATATAGTTGAATACAGGCAGCATAACATTGAAAATGCGCAAGGCCAGTGGCAAGGAACAAGGAACTGGACGTGATGGTGGTGCAGGCAGAGGCCGAGGCCATGTGCAAGCTCGAATTGCGCCACGACAAACACCCACATCATCTTGCTCGACCTTCCTGTCCCAATTTCTAGGGGACCGCAGCAGTACACCACTATTAAGCCAAGACCAGTGTCAACAGGTTGTTAGTTGGATAGCGGATAATGCTTCCAGTCAGTTTGGCACCACCACAAATACCCTGTCTTCCACACGGTCAAGTGTCAGTAGCCTTGAGACTGGACCGCACATTCCACACCCTGATACTCCTTCCTCCCACCATGCCGAGTGCCCGGCCCCAGACATAACTGATCGCACAGTTGGCCACTCTGAAGAGCTGTTCACTTATCCATTCGTAGATTCTGGCCTCTCGCCAGCTCCAGTTGAAGTGGGTCATGAGGAGATGGTATGTACCGATGCCCAAATATTTGAGCAGCCACAGTCTCACGAAGGCAACTGTGGGAACGTGTCTCAACAAGAGGTGGACGATGATGAGACACAATTGCCAGAAAGTCAGGAGGAGGACAAGGGTGCGGAAGTGGAAGACGACGTGGTGGATGATCCAGTAACTGACCCAACCCGACAGGAGGATATGCAGAGCGAGGACATCAGTGCACAGGGGGAGTTAGGCGTAGCATCACAACAGGCCGGAAGAAGCAGGGTGGTGTCTGCAGGCAGAAGGCAGGCAACCGTTCCCCGGGACAACAACACAACAGAAGTTGCCAGTACAACTGTTAGATCTGGGATGTACAGCAGAGTCCAGGAGCAGTGTCTGCGGATGACACCGCTGCGTCTTCCACTGTTGTGCGTGCACGACAATCCCATGTCCATTCTGCATGCGAAGATGCCTCCTGTCCTTCACCTGTAGTTGCACAAGCAGAAATGGCACCATCATCAACCACATCCTTGTCCCAGCTCAGCGTTCAGTTATCCATACACCAATCTTTGGAACGCAGGCGCAAATACGCTACCAACGCCCCACATGCCACAGTTCTAAATGCACACATTTCACGACTGCTTGCGCTGGATATGTTGCCTTTTAGGCTAGTAGAAACAGAAGCATTCCGCAACCTGATGGCGGCGGCTGTCCCACGTTACTCGGTCCCCAGCTGCCACTATTTTTTCCGGTGTGCCGTCCCCGCATTACATAAGCACTTGTCACAAAACCAGTTTCAGGCAAAGTCCACCTAACCACGGACACGTGGACAAGTGCTTGTGGGCAGGGCCGGTACATCTCGCTGATGGCACACTGGGTTAATATTCTGGAAGCCGGGACCCAGTCTGAGCTTTGGACGGAACACGTCCTTCCGACACCAGGGATTGCAGGCCCTAACTCAGTCAGGGTTTCACCCACAGTGTACAGCTCCGTAACGTCATGCTCCTCGGCCTCCTCCTCCTCCACTTCACCCTCCACACCAGTCCCAAGCTGGAAGCACTGCAGCACTGCCTCGGCTAAGCGGCAACAGGCTGTGCTGAAGCTAATATGCGTAGGTGACAAACCCCACAACGCTGAAGAGTTGTGGACAGCTCTGAAACAGCAGGCAGATCACTGGCTCACACCACTGAACCTACAGCCAGGCATTGTCGTGTGTGACAATGGCTGGAACCTTGTGGCCCATGTGCTCAACCTTGTGGTTCAGTGGTTTATTGAATCCTACCCGGAACTGTCTTATCTGCTCATCAAAGTACGCCGCCTGTGTGCCCATTTTAGAAAGTCACCTACTGATTCTGCCGCCCTTGCCGGCTTTTAGCAGAGTTTGCAGCTTCCGGCTCACAGACTGGTGTATAATGTCCCCACGCATTGGAATTCCACACTGCACATGTTGGTCAGGATTTGTGAGCAGAAGAGGGCAGTTGTTGAGTACCAGCATCAACTAGGCCGTCGGTATACGGTTCAAACTCCACACATAAGACCTCAGGAGTGGACATGGATGTCCGACATATGTACCGTCCTCCAAAACTTTGAGGACTCCACCAAGATGGTGAGCGGCGATGACACCATCATTAGCGTCACCATCCCGCTTCTCTGTCTTCTAAAACGCTCTCTGCTCAAAATCAAAGACGATGCATTGCAGGCGGAGCACGATGAGTTGGAGCAAGAAACCGTACTGGGTGATTACACACAGCCCAGCCTCATCTCATCCCAACGTGCATTGGAGGACTATGACAAGGAGGAGGAGGATGAAGAAATAGAGCTACTTTCATGCGGAATTGATGGTAATACATGCACAACCGTCAGACCGTCGGTTCAGCGTGGATGGCAAGAGGACAGGGGAGAGGAGGAGGATGATGAGGTCACCATGGCCAGTCATGCTGTTGGTGAGGAACATGAAGTCTTGCCTATTAACAGTCTGGCGCACATGGCTGACTTTGTTACGCTGCCTGTCTCGTGATCCTCGCATTATCAACATCTTGGCGGACACTCATTACTGGTTGGTGACACTTTTAGACCCACGCTACAAGGAGAACTTTATTTCTCTTATTCCCGAGGTGGAGAGGTCTACAAAAATGCTGCAGTACCAGAGGGCCATGGTCGCGGAATTAGTAAAAAAAAATTCCCTTCTGTAAACGCTAGCGGCAGAGGTCACGATTCGGTGGACAACCAAGGCGTCCGGCAGAGAGAGGCACAAGTCCAATCCAGCAGAGGTAGGGGAACACTCTCAAAGATCTGGGACACTTTTCTCAGCACCTCCCGTACTACAGGCCCTGAGGTGCGGGGTAGTGTCACAAGGACTGCAAAGTTTGCCAAGATTCTGAGGGAGTACCTTGCCGATCGTACTAAAGTGCTCCTAGACTCCTCTGTGCCTTATAATTATTGGGTATCCAAGCTGGACACGTGGCAGGAATTGGCTCTCTACGCCTTGAAAGTCCTGGCCTGCCCTGCCGCTAGCGTTTTGTCAGAGCATGTTTTTAGTGCCGCAGGTGGAATCATTACTGATAAACGCACCTGCCTGTCAACTGAAAATGCTGACTCTGATCAAGATGAACAAGGGTTTGATTGGGCCTGACTTCACCACACCACCACCAAATGATAGCGGAATTTAAATTGTGTCGGTAGATTGCCATGCACCTTCGCACACCCACACATCGGTACACACTTCATGTCTTTGGCTATTTGCTGTACTACTCCTCCTCCTCATCCGCCACCATCATATGATCAGTGCGACCGTGGTTCATGATGCCACGAAAACATAATTTTTTTTACATCGTATTTATGATGGTGATGACCCTAACCGTTCACAAGTTAGTCAGTAGTTTCATGTATACCCCCCAGGGGTAAATGTTTTAGTCTATGCTTACAGAATGGGCATTACAAGTACAGGAGACCTGCTCATTTGTAATGGGAACAATATTTAGAGGCTCTCCTCCATGTTTCTTTCCAGGGGCATTGAAGTGCGACACAATTTTTGGCTGCCCTGCCTGGGGCAATCCTACAAAAGACCCACTTCTTTATAATGGGCACATTATTTAAAGAGGCCTTCATTTACATCTCTTCCCAGGGGCATGAGAGTGCCACACTATTTGTTTAAAAAAAAAAAAATCTTTCATGTAATCCAAAAAACTAACATACATCAACTCTGTCTCACAAGTGGGTATGAGCCCTTAATATATTTCCATGAAAATCCGTTTTGGTTTCATTTTGTAACGTTTTCTTGACAGTCCGTAAAAGTGGCGTAATACTCAGACAACATTGTTCACAGCAGTGACCTTGGAGTCTGAAATGCTTCCAGGGGTCTTCCCCATGCTGTTCCCATGTCATTTCAGCACTGTTCTGATACTTTTATGACATTTTTAGGGTTTTTCCATGCTGCCGGGGGTCATGTCAGAAAAATACTCGGATCTCCCATAGGATAACATTGGGCTCGGTGCTCGGGCCGAGTACACGAGTATCTTGGGATGCTCGGCCCGAGCTTCGAGCACCCGATCATTTTAGTATTCGCTCATCTCTAGTTATAAGCTCTCAGTGCATCTCTATGAGAGCCAGAACAAGGCCCCCATAGATATGCATTAAGTTGTGACCTCCAGGGTGCTCCATGAAACACTGGAGTATCTGGCAGGTCACAAAACATAGGAGATGAACCAGAATGGCGATAGAAGGTGAAGGTGAGTATAAGGCAGGGCACCACTGCAGCTGCAGCAACACCAGAGTGGTGCCTTTTAAGGTTTGAGCACATAGCAGTGATTTTTCTTTGCATTCAGACCACTGGTCTTCAATGAAGAAATCTGTTTGCTTATCGGATTGCACTTGTCTGATTGTACACTAATGTGAGTGAGCTGTAAGAGGTGACATTTTCCTTCTCTCACAAGATGCTTTTCAAAACCTGAAGCAGAAGAAATGCTCATAAGACTGAACATATGGATTACAATGGAAACGAGTAGGAAAAGTCTTTTAGGTGTTTTTTAGTAAGTGAACACTCTCAAAAAACCCTTCATGTGCCCATACCATTACAATGGGTCACTGCTCCATTCATTCTTTATGGAGCTGCTGGAAAAAAAGCTGAGAAAAGCCACATAGGGAATGAATGGAGCAAGGATTGAGCCCATACACTGCCACTTTATAAAGGTTCCCCTGTGCAGACCAGTGTGGATCCCAGCAGTCAGACCTCAACTGATCAGCGAGTTATCACCTACACAATTGATAGGAGATGACTTTTCACTGGACAACTTCTTTAACTTCTTCTAAGAAATTGTATAATAACTAGAACCAACTATAGACAAATGTTAGGAAGTCCTAGGGGAGATACTGTGCCTTATGAAAGGACCACGTCATATGGAGTTCTTATGGCTGATGTGAGACAGCAGTGCTTATGGGTGTTTGTGTAGCAGTTCTGAGCACCTACTATCTATTCTATTGATGTACTGGGTGGTAGTTGCCTTTTTGCTGCAGCCTCTTGTTACATGGACACCACAGTAAGACTGCATGCACACATCCATGTGTCACTTTCTGAGCATGGACCGTGCTTTGTTGGCTGTCTGCGGACCCAAACTTGCCATCTCTATGGGCATGCATGGTGCAGTCATGTCTGGGTGAGAAGGCCCGCAGCCAGGCTGTGAATCGTGGCCTGCACAAGCTGTGCTCATGCAGCCTAATACTGGATGAGCTCTGTGAGCCCTTGATGCTGCTGCGTTTATTGTCTTTGCTTCATCCATTCCTGCAGTTTTCTCCTACAGCTCTATACTGGGTGATGATTATTTGACCATTTACAGGGACCTTCGTTCTCATCATTGCCTGGTGTGAATGTGCCAATACTCTGATTCACACTCGATATCAGCAGATTTTCTTCCTGTGTATTTTTGACCAGAATCCATACCAGCAAAATGTAGATAATTTCTAATAATGACTATCTGTACCCTGCTAATCTAAAGCTATGGATAACTTAGAGATGGTGGAGGATTCGGGCCACTTGGACCCACACCGATCAGCAGAAGAGCACTTTTATCCCCATTGAAAATGGAGTGCAAATGCTCAACTGCTATTCGAAACATTCCCTATGGGCGGCTGAGTGCTGTTCTAAGCTTCTTCCATAGAGAATGAATGGGGTGGTGGGTGAACATGCTGTCACAAAAGATACCGAGTAAAAGTGCCTTGCTCTGCCCATCGGTGTGGGTCAAACACTGTGCCCTGCTTTCACTGCATAGCACCATTAAGATTTCAGAAGTAATTGATCCTAACTGTATAAATATTTGTCGTTTCTCTGTGCCCAGTGTAAGCAGTGATGCCTCTTCACAAGTACCCGCCTGCCATCTGGAAATCTCTGAAGATGAAGGAAGGTATTTATGCTCGCCTGCCTGCACATTACCTGAGGTCTCTGAACAATACAGAGAAGCCCACTGCCGTACATTGGAAGCCACATGGGTTAAAGCAAAGGCTAAACCCCGAAACGGGACAGCGAGAACGGGTCCAGGACGTCCCCGTGCTGCCCTACTTTCCTCCCGAGGCTGATGAAGGACTTTGGGGTGGAGAAGGATGGATTCGAGGCTATCGATATGCCAATAATGATAAGGTGAGACAGCCATGTTGTTATCCATAACTTGATACATCTATTAGGACAGCTATGCCATCAAGTTTATCTATTAAAGATGGAGATGTGTTTATGGGTGAAACCTTTATATCCAGTGTGGAGAGCAGCTAACAGTGTCCATACTCAGTAGATGGCTGTAAGTTATGGTTGAATGATCATTTGGTAAATTATTGCTAATCTGACCCAGCAATACAAGTGTTAATCCATAGTGGTCACTGAATGATGTTTGACTGATGATTATCAAATTCTTCTCAGACATTCTGTCATCAATTGGGTATAACGATTGGGTTGAAATCATCAATTTCGATCAACTTTAGAAAGAGGACATTAACCTTTTCCACCAGAAGAATAATCTCTCAAGCAGTGATAAAGAAAAAGGTTATTGCTCCTGGAAGCCATAGAAGTGAAAAAATGACTTGGAATAAAGGGGTTAACCAAACCTAAATTACATCTGACGATATTCAGAGAGACCCCGCAAAGGTTATGAAGTCTATGGTGAGGAGAGTACAAGCGGCACACTATAATGTCTCACTTTCTCTCCTTACAGCTTTCTACAAGAGTTAAGAAGCTTTGGAAGCCTCAGCTCTTTGAACGGCAGCTGCACAGTGAGATCCTGGACAAAACATTCTCCATTCCTGTTACAATGAGGGCTCTGGATCTTATTGATGCTGCTTATGGGTTTGATTTATATATTCTAAAGGTATGTAATAATGCTGATTTGCTCACACAGTACATGACACACTCCATAATAATTGGTGCAACAACTGTCCACGCAAAGATTTACTCCACAAATGCAACATGGGTAACCTTCCAACATATGGGCGCTTGGGGTGGAGCTCAGGCTCGATAAGCTGGGCACTTATGGTGGAGATCAGGCCCATAAAGCTGGGCGCTTATAGGAGAGTTCAGGCTCGATAAGCTGGGCGCTTGTGGTAGAGATCAGACTTCATGAGCTGAGCACTTGTGGTGGTACAATTCAGACTCAGTAAGCTGATGACCCATCCATCCTTTTTAATGTGTTGCATGCGTGCTGTGATCACACTTCTATATGAGACTGTCTGTCTTTTTTTTTTTTGTTTGTTTAAATATATATACAAAAAATAATGTTCTTGCAATCCAGACTTTGGTAAGGTGACACAATCCTTAGAGATGGTTCCCTGAGAACCATGAATGCAGTGTTCTTGGTAATAACAGCATTAGTCGCAGCACCTTATTTATTGTAGCACTCCAGTAGCTTTTTTTTTTTAATTACATTTACTTTCTTAGTAATAGTTTTCATCTGCACAGTGCATCTGTTAAAATATTGATTGGTGTCTTCTTCTGTTCCCAGCACGGTTCGGTTGTCTTCTGTTCCATGTGCCTACAGTTCTGACCAGTCTGAAGAGCTCCAGGTTTGTCTCATAGACTTACATTGAGAAAGAGACTTCAGGGCCATATTAAAGGCACTGTGTGAGGTGGCTAGTCAGAACTGTGGTTACATTGGGCAGAAGAGGACCGGAATTGTACTGAAGATGGGAGAAGATACATGCACTTGGCTGAGGGGATAAATAATAAAAAATCACTGAAGGTCTACTTTAAAATAGCATAAATGTAAAGCTGGATAAGGCCTGAGCCCTTTTCCTGTAAGCTAGGTTTATGTATCATTTACAGATGTATTATGAACCTAAAGCACATTTCACTCAGGAGAACTTGTGCTGCATGAATGTGTGCTCACCTAGTGGCCTGTGTACAGTAGTAGGTCATACAGAAACATAGCCACACATATATTGGGGTCTTATCCTATTTCATGCTGAGGGATTCCATTTAATACTTCTAAGCAAATTTCAAGATCCATTACACGCAACTGGAACAGAACTGGACAGTTGCTCTGTTCTGTTCCCATAGAGATTTATTACCACCATCTGTCTGGATTTGAACATTGACATTGACCAAATGAACACATTTTAAACTTGGAATTGCGTAAGCTAACATAAAACCCCTGTATTCAGTGTAAATGTCCTACTATTCTATCCTCCCTATTCTAGACCCCACAAAGGGATATGTGCTCAAAACTGGGAATGGAGTTTAAAAGGGCAATGTTAATGCGTCTGGCAAAGAAAGATCCAAGTCTTCACCCCGATGATCCGGTAAAGAGAGAACAGATTTATAACAAGTACAAGGTACACATTCTACTTATTGAAATGAGACTGATCATCCAGGATATGGGTAACTACTGTTAAGGATTTCACCGTGGACCCAATCGGATTGCTAGCAGTTCAGCACAGATCTTGTGCTGTTAAGTTAAGAATCGTACTAAAAAAGTTCCTGCGTCTTTTAGTCTGCAGATAGTGAGAACTATCAGAAACAGATGCTCCCAATCGCTGGTGTAATGAAGAGAAGCACCATGAAGCATTGGTGTGAATCACTGCAATCATGCACTTCATAGCAGCCTCCTCCCTCTCCCTCTGCTCAGCTCTCTGCGCCATGCCTGCCTTTTCCCTCTATTCTGTTCTCTTCTCCATGCCTGCTTCCCCTCTCTGCTCCATGCCTACCCTTTCCCTCTATTTGGGTCTCTGCTCTATGACTGCCTCCTCCCTTGGCTCAGCTCTCTACGCCATGGCTACCTTTTCCCTCTGCTCTGCTCCCCCCCGGCGCCCGCCTCCTCGCTCTGCTCCCCCCCCGGCGCCCGACTCCTCGCTCTGCTCCCCCCCCCCCAGCGCCCGCCTCCTCCTTCTTCTTTTCGGCTATCTGCTCCATGACTGCTCTGTCTAAATTGTTTGTGCAACTGAATTAGCCAAGTCATGGAACACAGACAGCATACGTACAAAGGAACAATCAACCCTGACACAGATCAGTGAGGGCAAAGAGGATTATACAGGTCGATTGCAGAGAAGACAGGACGCAGCTCCTTCTGTACACTGCACACATTACATAGGGGCACAGTCCCAAAAAGCTATCTGCCATGTATACAGTGTATAGGTGGTGATTCCTCACCTGAGGTACACTGATGACATATGAAACTGACCACTATATCATCCAAAATTAGTTTTTATTTATAAATTTCATAGTTTTACATTTATTCAGGTACCGATTACAAGCAATTAGAATAAAAATTATTACATAAAAATATTCTTATACAGGTGCACTCTGCAAATAACGTATCCTCTTGTTTATGGACTTCCTCTAATTATATACACATATATAGTTTTTATACAAAACCTATGATCACTAGCACTCCTTATATGTGAGATACTTTCTATTTTAAATCAGTACTCTACAATGCCATCCAACCTTAAACTATGCATTCCTTCCAAATGAGGTGCTTCTAGGTTTCAGACAGATTCTCCTAGTGGCTAAAAGTAAATGATCTCCATCAGGAGATAATCAATAATAATTTATATCAGAGAATAATGTAATCACTGTTACAGTAGAGCCAATTGTCCACCCACAGCCAGCACTGCCTACTGTCATAATAACGGATAGATGTCCATTCATCCTAACTCTTGCACTTTCTTTGCCACTGAAGATGGTAATATATTAGTGTTGATACTAAAATGCTATGTGTAACCGACTATATACAGATGGTGAGATTAATGCCTCCCTCTCCCTTTTTATACTACTAAGGAAGCTTTAATTGATATGAAATATTTTTTTCCAATTTTCTGTTTCTTAAAGCCTGGGTGCATCCAATAGTGAGATTATGTATTGTAGTCATAATAATACAGTAGACTCCAGAATATACAAGAAAAGGAAGTGCCAATGTCGGCCATGATTGGTTGTTATGGAGGACGTGCACTTTTCTGCATTTATTATAAATCTTTCCATTGTACATTAATTTTATAATGGATACATATTTGTGTAAATATTGCATTGAAGTCACCTCTTAATAATGAACTTTTCCACAATATGTTTATCTACCAGGAGTTTGTGATCCCACTGGAGGAAGCTGAGTGGGTTGGTTTAACCTTAGAAGAAGCTGTAGAAAAACAAAGACTGTTAGAAAAGAAGGTGCGTACTGTCTAGAAGATGGGTATAGAACGGCTGTGCACCAATGGGCGGGGTTCTCTTAGCATTTCGGCAGTGAACTCATTTCCTTGCTTTGTAGAATTGTTTAGGATTTCTGTTCTACACCAGATACTATTCTAAATCACAAAATCGGGCTTTGTTCATACAAAAATGTACAGATGTTCCTGTAATGTGGTATTGTACAGCTTCTATGGTCTCACAGTTCCACATTGGTGTTCTCATCTTTCTTTTTTTTATCTATTAGGACCCAACTCCTTTGTTTAAAATAGCTGTAGAAGAGCTTGTCCACAAACTTACGGCTCCGAAACTAGAAGATCCAGCAGAGACACAGATCAAATCCTGAGAATCTATTCGTGATGGGCACTGAGCCTTAACTTTGCCAGGATAAAAAGACATTTCAGATTGAAAAGCCAGAGCAATGTCTCACCCAATTATCCACATAGGGCATGTCTGCAGTGCTGAGCACTTCCATAAACATCCACATACATAAGTCTGGGTGATATCATCAGGTCTGTGTGTTACTGTATGTTCAGAAGCCTTCTATGATCTTATTGTTTAATCGCAGAACAAAAACTAATCATCTAGTCAACAGACCACATAAAACTACTTTTTCCTTTTTTACTGTTTTCTACACTTTGAAACGTGTTTATTCTGTAGATGTATGTCTTATTTAAAGAAATCAAATAAAATATCTTGACAAACATGACTCTTTTTATTACATGCTGTATACTTATAATATGTTTTTGAGACTATAAGACACACTTTTTAACAAGGAATACTCTTGCTGAAGAGTTCTTATAGTCTACACTTGTAGACAGAGAGCTGACCTATCTCCTTTTACCGCACACTGATCTATGTGATGAATACAGAGCAGAAGAGGAAGCTGTCGGGACCTGAACAGATGTGGCAATGTAGAGTGGTGTGTGTGGATGTAGCACAGCTCCTGTGTCTTTTGTGCATGTAGTTTCCATGTGGCAGAGCTGTGTGCGTATAATACACACTGAAAAGACACTAACAATAGATTTATTATCTCCCTACTCTTCTCTAGTACATTAAAATTAGCGCTAACAACCCCTAAACTGTACACCACCATGAAACGTTTAATAGGAAAAATGTTTTTCCTATTTTCTGCTATCTAACGCTGCACACTCATGATCAGTATACGCAGCGTCTTGCCGCTGCGTCCAAAATGTTGAGTAGTACAGTATCAGCATAGTGGATGGGATTTCTAGAAATCCCATGCCCACTATGCTTAATCCAACTGCAGTGTGTTTTCAGCTGTGGTGTGGGTTGCCGGCATTCTGCTCCTCCTCTGCATGTTCATTTCATGCTGCGGAGTCGGAAGTGGCTCCAATTGGGTGACTGCAGGAAGAAGCCACCCTGCACCCACCGCACATGGTGAGTACAGGGCGACTGCGGGAACCTGCGGGTTCACTCAGGTCCGGAGGCGTTGCATCCAACATGCAAGCTCCTCCGGACCGTGAGCACATATCTTAAACCTGGGGTGCATCTTATAGTCCAAGAAACATGGTAATTAATTTTCCTGCTTAAACCAGTATTCCAGTCTACATCACCCGTAGGTGATGATTGACTGACCGGTGGGTCACTTCTACCGTTATTCAAAATAGTGGTCTTATGTCCCTACAATGTCCTTGGCTACAAGACCACAGCCAAGAGGAGTTTAATGTAACACCATTAGCTGTCTATGACACAGGACTAACAGCTAAGTACAGTGCTTTTTAATTCTAAAGAAAATGTTTGCCAATGTGCACCAAGGGGTTAAATGTGCAGAACCAAAACTAGATGTTTAACATAGTGGATAGTATCATATTTTTGTGCCTGCCCTGTGACTAGATGCGTTAAGACAAATAGCCATAGGCCATAAAATGATTAACACATTGGATGCCAGTATAAAGAGCCGCTCTGGAGTACGAACTGCCAAGTGCAGTGTTCCCTTCTCATGATGTGTGTTACAGCAGGGTGTATAGACCAATGTTATTCATTAAACCAATGGAAAAAATCCTGACTCCACAAAAAAAGTTCTTTATTTCAGTTAAGTTGGTGTTAGTTTTATTTGACTTTACATATCATACTGTATACCACATAACAGTTACTAGTATCAAACACTGTGAAAATATATGGAGTAAATCTAGGAAGGTCAGCTGTAGCCTTTCTACATTTGGCTTTGTATGATTTTACCTTTAACAGAACAATGAAATCTTGTTCTTCCCTATTGCACCAAAATGAGTGTGCAGCAGATAGACCCCCTGCTCCTCTCCACTGTACTGCAGGTAGTGATCCTCTCAGCCTAAGCTGCACAGGTCAAAATCCATTATCCAGTCCACTTCCATCGAATTACAAACCGCCCCCCTTCTCCAAAAAAAAAATATATATACAGGGTGGGCCATTTATATGGATACACCTAAATAAAATGGGAATGGTTGGTGATATCAACTTCCTGTTTGTGGCATATTTGTACATGGGAGAGGGAAAACGTTTCAGGATGAGTGGTAACCATGGCGGACATTTTGAAGTTGGCCATTTTCTGATCATCATAATGGGAGACCCAGACAATGGGGTTTAGGGCACTGCCCTCCGGAGGCCACACTAGGTACTACAAGATTGTAGACACCGCCCCCTCCGCTTATAAACCCCTACCGCAGGAGATATCCTCAGTTTTAAACTTAGTGTGCTCGGAGGATCACACGCTTTGCTTGCAAATCACAGCATTCTCACAGCTTACGTGATGGCGTATGAAGACAAGGTAGGTCCCAGTCGGGGACCTCCGGCAGTCTCCCTGTTCACCTTTGGGGAACACACAGGTTGAGGTACCGGAGGGCCCAGAGCCTGGACACGTCGTGTCCTCCCGGTACGCTGCCGCACTCCTTCCCTTCCTTCCGTGGGGGCTCTGGGAAGTGGGAGATAGGAGCCTCGCACAGCTCCGCTCCGACCGAGGCCTCCCTAAATGGTGCTCACAGACCGGACTGGAGCCAGCCCAGTCCGAGGCCTCCCTAAATGGTGCTTACAGACCGGACTGGTGCTGAACCCCCGTCCAAGGCCTCCCTAAATGGTGCTTACAAACCGGACCGGCACTGAGGTACTTCGTGTGTCTCCGGTGTGCCTGGGGGTAGTGTCTGGACCTCATGGGTTCTGACACTCAGACCGCACGCAACCCTCGGTCCGCGGTTCTGGCGGTGTGCCCTGTGCTGGGGCCACCCTAGCTGACCGCCCTGTGTGTCACAGGGGCTGCGGCTGGGGGCTACAGCGTTTTCTTGTCTGAAGCCCTGGGTATTGTGTTAGCACGATAACCCCCCGCACTGCGGGCTCCGGCGCCAGATTTACTGAGATGGCTGCCTGGAGGGATGTGGAGCAATCCAGGGGATGTTGTCATCACTGGGCGTGTGTGTGCGCTTCCCGCGTGTTTCTGCTCCGCCCACAGCTTGTCCGGCGGCGGCCATTTTCCCCTCACTTCCCTGCTGGGACTGCTTGAGTGCACTATTGCACTCCCGGGGAGACCGGTCATAACCCTCGCGGAGGCCACACACACATCGTTATCGGTATTCCGGTTTTCAGTTTGGCTTATTCCCCTGCTGTCGGTATGTCCTCAGCAAGGAAAGGGGCTGCTAAGGCAGCCAGTACCACCTCTGCCTGTGCTACATGCAACGGGACACTGGTTGGGGGGTCCTGCAATAACTGCGGACGCCCAGATGCCCGGACTGATACTGCAGAATCTGCAGCTCCGGTGCTGTACCCTGAGGTTCAGGTGATCCCAGGGCCATGGGAAACACAGAATAAGATTAATGAATCTGTGTTATCCAAATTGTCCTCCATGTCGCAATCCCTGGAGGCACTGACGAGGAGGCTGGAAAGCCCAGCTGCTCCTGCAAGTTACCCCCGGGGGTCACCTTTTTCAGCCGCGAGACCCCCTTAAGCGGGCTCGCCGAGATGACTCACCCGAGATCCAGAACCTCTCTGAGGAGGAGCGTCACTCTGATGGTGACGAGGATGATGGGGGTTCAATACTCGAGTCGGTGTCCGAACCACCAGACGGAGTGGAGGATCTGGTATCCTCCATCAACGAGACTCTACATCTCGTGGCACCCCCTGAGGAGGTGGAACTCCACCCGAAGGAGGTTTATCAATGGTTGCAGCCGGTGGCTCGATCATGTGGCTCCTTTATGGACCACACTAATATTGGAAGGGTGGTTAGAGCACCCAGGATTCATCCTGGGCGGCGTTATGTCCGCAAATCTAAGGACACTCGCTTCCCCTTCCCCCAGGAGGTGCTTCAGGAGTGGTCGCAGTCCCCGAAGGTGGACGCTTCCATGACCAGGATTGCTGCACGCTCCCTTTTCTCTGCCTCTGATAGCTCCTCATTGAAGGACGCGACGGACAGACAGGTCGAACAACTCGCCAAGTCTTCTTATGAGGCTGTGGGGTCTTCATTTGCCCCTAATTTCGCCACGGTCTGGACCCTGCAGGCGATTACCACCTGCTTGGATGGTATCACTGACCTAGCAGGGTCCAATGCAGAGGTTCTGGCGCTTACTGATAGGGCAAGGGCCTATGCAGATTACGCCAGGACGGCGACCTTAGAGACTGCCACCCGCTCGGCTGTGGCTTCGGCCAATGCTATAGCGATCCGCAGGTTGTTGTGGCTGCGTCTATGGGACTCAGATGCCACGTCAAAGAAGATTCTGCAGAATCTTCCATTTTCTGGTGACAGGCTTTTTGGAACTGAGCTGGATAAACTGATAAAGGATTCTGCGGAGTCTAAGATCCCACAGAATAAACCTAAACCACGGTATACCGTCAAAAGGAACCCTACACAGTGGTCCTTTTGTTCCAGCTCGCAGTCATCAGCATCGTCCGCTCGCACGGACAGAGGGGGCAAGCCCTCTACTCAGTGGCGCCCCAAGGGTCGCCAGAAGAAGCCAGCGGGGGCAGCAACTGCCACCCCCAAACCCGCTTCCGCATGACTCGCTCTCTCGTCCTGCCGCCCCACAGGTGGGGGGCCGTCTGTCCCGTTTTCAGGACAGATGGTTACTCCATGTTCAAGATCAGTGGGTCCGAGACGTAGTCTCGCGCGGTTACAGGATAGAGCTGACGTCACGACTCACACACCGATTCCATCGGTCTGTTCCATCCTCAGAAAAGGCTCAGGCTTTTCATCTGGTGTTGGAGGGACTCCGAAGAGATGGGGTAGTGGTCCCAGTACCTTCCGGGGAGAGGTTCAGGGGTTTTTACTCCAACCTCTTTATTGTCCCGAAGAAGGACGGCTCTTTTCGACCGGTTCTGGACCTCAAATTGTTCAACCGTCATGTGTTGGTTCGGAAGTTCCGCATGGAATCCTTGCGATCCGTGATCGCGGCTGTGTCACAGGGAGACTTCCTAGCGTCCATAGATATCCGAGACGCTTACCTTCACGTGCCCATTGCACCGGCTCATCAGCGCTGGTTGCGATTCGCGGTGGGGGAAGAACACTTCCAATTCGTGGCGCTGCCTTTCGGGTTGGCCTCGGCTCCAAGGGTGTTCACAAAAGTGATGGCCTCCATGATGGCTCTCCTACATGCGCAGGGACATGCCGTCATACCCTATTTAGACGACCTGCTGGTCAGGGCGCCGTCGGAACACCTTTGTCGGAAAAGCCTGGAGGTGACCTTGCAGTCTCTGGAACAGTTTGGGTGGCTTCTCAATGTCCAGAAATCAACCCTGGTCCCGACCCAGTCACTGACATATCTGGGCATGGATTTCCACACGGACTCAGCTCTGGTGTCGCTGCCGCGAGCAAAACAGCTGGCCATCCAATCAGGAGTGCAAGATATTCTCCTGTCACCACACTCATCCCTACGGGTTTTGATGAAGCTGGTGGGGCGCATGGTGGCAGCGATAGAGGCGGTGCCTTTCGCGCAATTTCGCCTCCGTCCTCTCCAACTGGAAATTCTCCGCAGGTGGGACAAGAGGACGGCCTCTCTGAATCGGCTGGTGGTCCTTTCTCAACCGACCAGGGATTCCCTACAGTGGTGGCTCCAGCCGGGCCACTTGTCACGGGGCCGGTCTTTCCTCAAACCGTCATGGTTAGTGGTGACCACCGACGCCAGTCTGAAGGGCTGGGGTGCGGTGTTCTTACACCACAGGGCTCAAGGCCTCTGGACACAGTCGGAGTCGGCGTTGCAAATCAACGTGCTGGAGATCAGGGCGGTCTATCTGGCGCTCCTGGCTTTTCAGAAGTTCCTGGCAGGACGACCCATTCGGGTTCAGTCCGACAATGCGACGGCCGTCGCCTATATAAACCATCAGGGAGGGACCAGAAGTGCTCAGGCCCTCGCCGAAGTCCACCGCATTATATCCTGGGTGGAGGACAACGACTGCCTGATCTCCGCAGTTCACATCCCAGGGGTCGAGAACTGGGAGGCCGATTACCTGAGCCGGCAGGGGATGGACGCCGGAGAGTGGTCTCTTCATCCGGACGTCTTCCGAGACATCTGCAGCAGATGGGGCATCCCGGACGTGGATCTGATGGCCTCGCGGCTGAATCATCAGGTGCCGCAATATATGGCAAGGTCGTGGGACCCTCAGTCTCTAGGGGCGGATGCCCTGATCCTGTGTTGGTCCAACTTCCAACTACCATATGTGTTCCCACCTCTGGCACTGATTCCCAAGGTTCTGTGGAAAATCAGGACGGAGTGTCAGAAAGCCATTCTAGTGGCACCAGATTGGCCCAGGAGGTCCTGGTATCCGGATCTGTGGCAACTGTCAGGCGGGAACCGGTGGGCTCTTCCAGAGCGCGCAGATCTTCTCGCGCAAGGCCCTTTCTTCCACCTCAATTCCAGGGCCCTCAGATTGACTGCATGGCTCTTGAGGCCTGGCTTCTGACATCCAGGGGGTTCTCTCCTACAGTGGTTGACACTATGAATCGTGCTAGAAAGCCCGTATCGCGGAGGATATACCACAGAACGTGGAAAATCTTTTTCGCCTGGTGTGCCTCTGGCGGAAGTTCACCGTGGCCCTTGTCAATTACGACTTTGTTGGGTTTCCTGCAGTGGGTTTGGAGTTGGGGTTATCCCTCAGTTCCCTGAAGGGGCAGGTATCAGCGCTTTCAGTGCTGTTTGACAGGCGCTTAGCGCTCCTTCCGAAGGTCCGTCAATTTCTGCAGGGGGTGTCTCGGGTGGTCCCTCCATACAGGCGACCGCTGGACCCTTGGGACCTTAACATGGTCCTGGCGGCCCTACAGAAACCGCCGTTCGAGCCACTGAGGGAAGTCTCCCTCTCTCGTCTGTCCCAGAAGGTGGTCTTTCTGGTAGCAATTACATCCCTGAGACGTGTTTCAGAATTGGCTGCACTGTCGTGCAAATCACCCTTCCTGGTAGTCCACCAGGACAAGGTGGTGTTGCGTCCGCGGGCAGAATTCTTGCCGAAGGTGGTTTCCACTTTTCATTTGAACCAAGAGATTGTTCTCCCATCATTTTGTCCCGCTCCTGTTCATCAGGTTGAGCGCGACCTACACACTCTGGATCTCGTAAGGGCTGTACGCATTTATGTGTCCAGGACGGCCTCCTTCCGGGGTTCGGACTCTTTGTTCATCCTTACGGCGGGTCGCTGTAAGGGGTCCGCGGCGTCAAAATCGACCTTGGCCAGATGGATCAAGGCACCCATTCAAGAGGCTTACCGTTCCTCTGGTTTGCCTCTTCCGGTGGGCTTGAAGGCGCACTCGACCAGAGCCGTTGGTGCTTCCTGGGCTTTGCGACATCGCGTTTCTGCACTACAGGTGTGTCAGGCGGCCACCTGGTCCAGCCTGCACACTTTCTCCAAGCACTATATGGTGCATGCCCATGCCTCTGCGGATGCAAGTTTGGGCAGGCGGGTTCTCCAGGCGGCGGTGGCCCACCTTTAAGGGGGACGCGTCTTTAAACATTTTTGTAAGGAACTCTTCCCGCCCTGGGGTTTGCTTTAGGACATCCCCATTGTCTGGGTCTCCCATTATGATGATCAGAAAAAAGAGAATTTTGTTTACGTACCGTAAATTCTTTTTTCTTGAATCATCAATGGGAGACCCAGCACCCACCCAGTTGTTCCGTTGGATGTTTTCTCCTTGG
This sequence comes from Allobates femoralis, assembly GCA_033576535.1. Lineage (NCBI taxonomy): Eukaryota > Metazoa > Chordata > Amphibia > Anura > Aromobatidae > Allobates > Allobates femoralis. The sequence goes on along the minus strand of JARQOC010000011.1, from coordinate 155,933,309 downwards.
AACTGTTCCCAGTTGGGACAGTTTGTTTCGGGTTGTTGGACCATCTGTACACGGTTTCTTTCCCGATGTTTCGGGTGTGGTTGTTCTTGTCTCCTCGCAGCTTATGGACCAAACTGAGGATATCTCCTGCGGTAGGGGTTTATAAGCGGAGGGGGCGGTGTCTACAATCTTGTAGTACCTAGTGTGGCCTCCGGAGGGCAGTGCCCTAAACCCCATTGTCTGGGTCTCCCATTGATGATTCAAGAAAAAAGAATTTACGGTACGTAAACAAAATTCTCTTTATTGGATCCAACTTTATTTTTTTCAATGGGAAGAGGGTCATGTGACACATCAACCTTATTGAGAATTTCATAAAAAAAACTAATGGTGAAAAACAATGGTGTCCTTGGGTTTAACGTAACTTTATTCTTTCATGAGTAATTTTCAAGTTTATAACCACTTATAAAATGTGTTCTAAGTGCCGCCCATTGTGTTGGATTGTCAATGCAACCCTCTTCTCCCACTCTTTTTTAACCATTGTGTTTTTATTGGTTAAACAAAGTAAATGTACAACAATAAAACAAAGACAGCTAGATGCAGTATATGTAGCTGTATCAGAACAGGACTCAAGGGATCAAATAACAAATAACAGGTCATGGATATTCAAGAAGGGGGGGGGGGAAAGGAGGGTTATATACAGTGGGAAAGCAGGAGAATCATATGTTCCACAGCATTTATTACTTTGTGTACTGTTAAGATTATATATCCAATCCCAATATTCACCGCTCGTTTCAAATGTTATCGGGAGTGAGGTGTCAGGGTTTTATACACATTGCCAATGATCTTAAATCTGAACAGTGTTGTAAATCGACTCAACCCAGGGGTCCCACCAGTTCAAGATCCTCGTCTTGCGAGAGAGGTCATGTGCTAAAGTCAGCTCATATTGAAAGTGGAGATTCAGTTTCCCTATAAGATCTTCGTGAGTAGGTATCGATGGGCTCTTCCAGTTAGAAGCCAAGCATATTCGCGCTGTTACTAGAACATTAGTTAGAATGGGTCGTAGAGTACTGGGAAAGTCTGTTATGCCAATGCCCAGAAGTGCCAGCTGAGGGGTCAGAGTGCAGGGAAGACCTATCAGGTCTTTAAGTAGCCTCTCTATTCTGCTCCAATAAGGAACCACTCCTGGGCAAGACCACCAGACATGAGTTGCCGATCCCACACTCCCACATAATCTCCAACACCTTGGAGAAGCTGGCGGCGACCTTCCCTTAAAGCCAGCCAAGCGGACTGGAGTCAAATACCAATCAAGGGAGAGTTTTTTTGCTTGTTCTAGATGGCCTATACAGGCACTATATGTGGCAGCGTGCTGCGCTGCATCGCGCCATTCCTCCAAAGTGGCTGAAAACGAAAGCCTGGACTCCCATCTTTCCATATAGGGCAGTTTGCCAGTACAGTTATGTTCCACAAGAGCTCTATATAAGACCGATATACCGTGCTGAACAATCGTATTCTGTTTATAGTATGTTTGTATGGCAGTGTTCCATTCCCTATTTTCCTCCCTGTGGATCGCCGTGGAAGAAAGCAAGTGACGTATTTGTAGGTATTGATAGAAAGTCGTGCGTGGTATTGAGTATCGTGATATTATTGAGTCAAAGGGCTTCATAATTAAATTATCAGCTATATCGGAGAGAGAATTAATTCCTCCTCCTCCAAGCATGTAGGGATAATGAGTCAATCAAATCCTCCAGAGCATTTAGAGAAATATACCGATATAAAAAACCCAGGTGTGACACCCTTAACTGGGACCAAATTTTCAATACAGCTTGCATAGAGCATAGTAAGCCAGTGGGCTCCCTGCCGTGTAGAAGCTGAGTCTCCAGCAGTAGTCTGGTGGAATGTCTAGGTGCACTCCAGTGCTCAATCTGATGCCATAAGGGTCCCATATGGCCAGTCCACCAGATATGCGCTATTTCAAGGAGGATTGCTCTGTAGTATGCTCGTATATTTGGAGCTCCCAGACCCCCCAACTTTCCAGGCAGGACCAATATGTTGTCCGCCCCTCTTGACACACTGATACCAACACTGCAGATGAAATTCTAGCACAGGCTTCCAGTATCTGTTGTTTCAGATGCTGAACATTTCATATCTTCACAGCATAGACATTGCCTTCAGATGACCCCAAAGTCAAAGGGGGTCAGATCGGGAGACTTTGGTAGCCATTCAACTGGCCCACGACGACCAATCCACTTTCCAGGACTGTTCATGTGGGAATGCTCGGACCTGACACCCATAATGTGTTGGTGCACCATCTTGTTGGAAAATCTCAGGGAACGTGCCATCTTCAGTGCATAAAGAGGGCAACACATCATCATGTAGCAATTTCAGATATCCATTGGCATTGAGGTTTCTACTGATGAAGAATGGCCGCACTATCTTTGTACCCCATATACCACACCATACCATCAATTTTGGTGTTTCAACAGTCTTGGAGGGATCTATCCACTGTGGGTTCGTGTCAGACCAATAGCCGTGGTTTTGTTTGTTAACTTAAACCATTCACAAAAAAGTTTGCCTCATCACTAAACATAATGTTCTGTGTAAACTGAGGGTCCTGTTCCAATTTTTGTTTTGCCCATTCAGTGCACCGATCTGGGTCATGCTCACTGAGATGCTGCAGCAGCTGGATTTTGTAAGGGTGAGTAGCTAATATCCGCCGAAGGGATGATCGACTGATGCCACTCTCCAGTGACATGCGGCGAGTGCTACGCTGTGGGCTCTTGCTGAATGAAGCTAGGACAGCCACTGATGATTCTTCATTAGTGACAGTTTTCTTGCATCCACATTTTGGCAAATCCAACACTGAACCTGTTTCACGAAATGTGGCAAGCAGTTTGCTAACTGTAGCATGGGAGATGGGTGGTCTTGTATGGTGTCTTGCATTGAAATCTGCCATGACCCAGGTACTGCGTTCACCAGACATTAACACAATTTCTATCTGCTCCTCCCGTGTGAACCGCTGTGACATGTCAATGGCTGTAAACAAAGGAAACTTGTAAATAACTCATGAAAGAATAAAGTTACGTTAAAACAAAGCACTCAATTGTTTTTCTTATGAAATTCTCAATAAATTTGATGTGTCACATGACCCTCTTCCCATTGAAAATAATGAAGTTGGATCCAAAATAGCCAACTTCAAAATGGCCGCCATGGTCACCACCCATCTGGAAAAATTTTCCCTTCCCATATACTAATGTGCCACAAACAGGAAGTTGATATCCCCAACCATTCCCATTTTATTTAGGCGTATCCATATAAATGCCCCCCCCTGTATATTTTGAAACATTTCATCTCTTGAGATTGATGTATCCTTTTATATCACTATATATCTCATATGCTATAATTAACAGGATACATTCTCTAACCAAAAGTGCAAAATATACAAAGATTTCTAGTTTGTGAAAACCTTGAACCCGTCCTTTTGTCTTGGTGCAGACCAAGGGAAGCCCCAGCCTGTAACAAAGACTTCCATGGTTGTCCGTCCTGTGATTGTCTGATTACTTCACAGACTCCTATGCATAATATAAATAAAATGATAACTTATACCCAAAATCAAGACTAAAAATGTACATCTGGTCCCCCCCTCCAAAAAAAAAACTTATATAGCTACATTAACATAAAAAATAAAAACGTTAAAAGGGTCTTCTGTTCATAGAAAGTGTGTCAGAAATGAAGAGACTTTGTAGTTTATTTGCTGTTCAAATTCTGCCCTAGTCCTGAGCTGTCACTTGTAATGACCTCCAGCCCATTGCTTCTTGCTACAGTCCAAACAGAGTACAGAGATTTCCTGTCTCAGTCAGTAACTAAAGTGTGCTCTGAATGGTGATTGTCAATGGAGTCAGTGGTCCTTGGCAAGTTTACAGTGCTTGATATGTGTACAGGGATGGAAAATGGAGAGAGCTCATTGAAGGCTCCACTCAGGACCAGTACTCTTACCAGCACGTGGTAGTCCACACTGCTAGATTACATTAGAATAAATGACTACATAATAGTACACTGATCCTATGGGGTGCCACTGTCAGTACATGTAACTTTACTGACTTCAGAGGAGTCTCAGCAAAATGCATACTAGATCTAGTAGGAGGAATATTATGATGGAAAAACTGTGTAGCGATTTATCCATCTTGAGACTGTAAAGGAGTCTCTAGATGGTACTTTGTAGATGGAATGGGTGGACACGGATGAGAGTTTGAGAACTGTGGGACAGATACAGCTCTTTATCCATCTTGAGACTGTAAAGGAGTCTGTAGATGGTACTTTGTACCTGGAATGGGTGGACACGGATAAGAGTTTGAGAACTGTGGGATAGATACAGCTCTTTATCCATCTTGAGACTATAAAGGAGTCTTTAGATGGTACTTTGTACCTGGAATGGGTGGACACGGATGAGAGTTTGAGAACTGTGGGATAGATACAGCTCTTTATCCATCTTGAGACTGTAAAGGAGTCTTTAGATGGTGCTTTGTACCTGGAATGGGTGGACACGGATGAGAGTTTGAGAACTGTGGGATAGATACAGCTCTTTATCTATCTTGAGACTGTAAAGGAGTCTCTAGATGGTACTTTGTAGATGGAATGGGTGGACACGGATGAGAGTTTGAGAACTGTGGGATAGATACAGCTCTTTATCCATCTTGAGACTGTAAAGGAGTCTTTAGATGGTACTTTGTACCTGGAATGGGTGGACACGGATGAGAGTTTGAAAACTGTGGGATAGATACTGCTCTTTATCCATCTTGAGACTGTAAAGGAGTCTTTAGATGGTACTTTGTACCTGGAATGGGTGGACACGGATGAGAATTTGAGAACTGTGGGATAGATACAGCTCTTTATCCATCTTGAGACTGTAAAGGAGTCTCTAGATGGTACTTTGTAGATGGAATGGGTGGACATGGATGAGAGTTTGAGAACTGTGGGACAGATACAGCTCTTTATCGACTGAAGGAGTCTGTAGATGGTGCTTTGTAGGTGGAGTTGGTGGGCTGACATTAAGTTTAAGACGTAAACAATGAAAATTCACAAAGATAGCTGAAGGTGTACTAAAAATTAAAACCAATGGTAGTGTGGTGGCTCCTCAAAGAATCCACTATAAATTGCTTCTTTTAGGCAGCATTATTTACTACGTTCATATTCTATTTAATGAGAAAAATCTTGCATAGATTCATTTTCTGTTATGGACACCCACAGTTCTGTACATTACTACAAGACTGTTTATGCAGGATGTCAAGTACTGTTCATCGTGACTTATGTGAACCACAGATCTGTCAAACCAGTCACATGCCGGCTAAGAAGAGAACAGGAGCCCTGCAGTAAGCAGGTATGTAGAGATACTGTAATTAGTGCTTGTCACTTTGGAAATCCAGCATCTGTTACCCTTATAGACTAAAATACCAGAAACGATTGTTGTTAAAAGATTTCACATTAGAGTTTGACATGTGGGTTTACACTGCCAGCTAATATCATTGCATTAAGGGAATATACGTCTTTAATAAATTTAATCGTCTATCCAAATAGTCTTCCTTTGCTCCTCAGCGATTCTGTCCTTGATCACGCGAATGAGGTCATCAATGGTGTTCCATATCTCGGCCTCTATTGTCGCATAGAGACAGGGAAGAGCCTCTAGCTCCTTCTCTTTCTGGCGACAAGAACGTAGAATCTCCTCTTCATTGTCCTGCTTTGACAACAGCCTTCTGCAAGAGATGAACAGAATGTTCACTTACGGTATTACATCTATTAATAGCAAATATTACAAATTCCATTTAGAATAAAGCCTTATTCTACACATTAAGCATCAGTGTTCACTGCTTTAAAGAGGACCTGTCACCAAGCCAGGCATGGTGATCTAATTACAGCACTGGATGCAGCATGTCTGCAGCATGCAGACAAGGGGTCCCCCAGCCCTTGAGCAGCCATGTACCCCGAGATAATACACTTAGAAAACTTACATGCTCCAGCCATTAAGGAGGTGGCTAGGGGCTGCAGCCAAGGGCAGATTCACACCCCCTGCATGTTTAATCTGCCCACCGCTGCCAATCATTCTTTCCCTATACTACAGCATTTAAACAAGAGTTTTTTATTTTTCAGAACTTGCCGTTTGGCCCTGCCTTTCAGGGGGCGTGGCTAAACACGGACTTTCTGGGAGAGAAAAAAAACCTGCTGCTGAAAAAATGCTGCTGAAGAGGGAGAGAATGATTGGCAGCGGGGGCATATTAAACATGCAGGGGGTGTGAATCTGCCCTTGGCTGCAGCCCCTAGCCACCTCCTTAATGGCTGGAGCATGTAAGTTTTCTAAGTGTATTATCTCGGGGTACAGGGCTGCTCAAGTGCTGGGTGACCCCTTGCCTGCATGCTGCTGACATGCTGCATCCAGTGCTGTAAATAGATCACCATGCCTGGTTTGGTGACAGGTCCTCTTTAAAGCAGTGTGATATTATGAGTTATACTTACTGACTATAGGAGAAAGGTTCACATAAAACATTACCATTAACAACACTTCAAATTCATTATGAATAACAATACCTGAACTTTTTCATGTTCTTCTCTGGCATTTTGATGAAAAGAATGATGGGGAAGATTCTTGCTTTAATTAAGTCTTTTGTAGATGGCAATCCAACATCCAGCAAACAGTGCATATTCTAAAAAGAACATAATGAATCAAGTTAAATGTACTGATAGATGACAATGCATAAAGGGAACCTCTCTGATTATTATTTTTTACTAAAGGTGCTGGAAACATCTATTTATTCCATTTACTAAAAAAAAAAGTAATTAGCATGCAACATGAATGTCCTACTTGCAAGAATCTGCACACAGTAAGGCTGGGTTCACATCACGATTTTGGAGCTTCCGAGTGTATCCGTTTCAAAACGGATACATTCGGATCCAAAATCGGCTCCAATGTGTTCCTATGGGGCTCGGATCGGATCGGATGTGTGCCTTTTGACATCCGAGTTTGGCACCATCCGATCCCATCCGTTCCTGTCAGATTTCATCACGGACACAAAAACGCAGCATGCTGCGTTTTTGTGTCCGAGAATGAAATCGAACAGCCTCGGATCAGAGCTGATCCGAGCCCCAATAGTATAGGAGCCTATGGACATCGGAGCTCAGATCCGATGTCAGCTCCGTGTTTTATGTACTGAGCATGCCCAGAGGCAGTGCTCAGTACATAATTAACCCTATCTGTCCCTGCTTCTTCTCTATCTGTCCCTGCCTGTCCCTCCTCTATCTCTGCACTATCTCTTCATTATGCTCCCCCTGTCCTCCCCCCTCGTCCTCCCCCCTCATCCTCCCCTCTGTGCTCTCCCTTCCGGAATGTAAATAAAATAAAAAAATCCTCTCTGAGGATACTTTACATTCCGGCGACTGCAGGACTGTGACACAGTGTCTTCTGCTGGGCAAAGGACCTCTCCTGATGTCAGAGTCGGTCACCTGACACATCAGGTGACCGACTCTGACATCACCACAGGTCCTTCGCACAGCAGAAGACACTGTGTCACAGTCCTGCAGTCGCCGGAATGTAAAGTATCCTCAGAGAGGATTTTTTTATTTTATTTACATTCCGGAGGGGAGAGCACAGGGGGGAGGACGATGGGGGAGGACAGGGGGATCATAATGAAGAGATAGAGCAGAGATAGAGGAGGGACAGGCAGGGACAGATAGAGAAGAAGCAGGGACAGACAGGGAGAAGAGGATCCACACGGATCCTGCACAGACTCGGATCGGATGGCTATTTGCCATCCGAGTGCAGGGATCCGTGTGGATCCGTGCCTGTCCGTGGGATCCTCCTTTCAACACGGATCCCACGGACAGGCACAAAATCGTGATGTGAACTTAGCCTATGATGGATTCATTGTCTATAGCTTGTACTATAGTAAGTGTCTATAGCTACCTTTCCCCCTCTTTCATTTCCTTTCCTTTCTCCCTTATGTTTATCTGCTGAAGAACAGTTCTTTATAACTTGACTTAGCTTGAGATTCTTGGTCCTTAGTATTGATTGCCTTTAGTTATACTCTTTCGTAATTACTTCCCAAAGTATTATTTGGAGATGTGTAATTCTTTGTTTCCCTGTTTACTTTCATTATTCTCTTTTGGTGCTCTGTATTTGATGAAATTGATTGTAATAAGGTAATCTCTTCATATTATACCTTTGACTTCTCTACTTCTTATCAATTTGCTGTACGACTGTATTTGATTATTATACTTTGTACTTGATTTATTGAAACTCGAATAAAAATTATTTGAACACATATTTACATGACAGCTTATACAGCACAGGACTAATCGTCTCTGCTTATAATGGGATAGGATTAATGCAGCAGCTCTCTGCAGGGTCTGACAATGGTGATAACATGGAAACGAAAAAAAACGGTACAATAATGTTTTTACATGCTTTTAAAAGGTCTGCCCAGGCCCTATTCAAGGGTAATATTAGTATCATACTGAAAAATGACCTGACAAGTGTCCAGTTAAGGAATAAAGAAGTCCAAACCTACAGAGCCCTGTGTGAAAAAGTGATTGCCCGTAATCCTAATAACTGATTGAGTCACCTTTAGCAGCAACAACTGCAATCCAGTGTTTGCGATAACTGACAATGAGTCTATTACAACGCTCTGGAGGAATTTTGGCCACTCATCTTTGCAGAATTGTTGTAATTCTGCTACATTGGAGGGTTTCCAAGCATAAAATGCCTTTTCAAGGTCATACCACATCATCTCAATCAGATTAAGGTCAGGACTTTGAGCAGGCAACTCCAAAGTCTTAATTTTGTTTTTCTTAAGCCAATCAGAGGTAGACTTGCTGGTGTGGTTTGCATAATTTTCCTGCTGCATAAATCAAGTCTCCTTCAGCTTGAGGTCATGAACAGATGGTCGGACATTCTCCTTCAGGATTTTTTGGTAGACAGCAGAATTCATGGCTCCATTTACCACATCAAGTCTTCCAGGTCCTGAATCAGCAAAACAGCCTCACACCATCACAAACACATTTTACTGTTGGTATGATGTTCCTTTCATGAAATGCTGTGTTACTTCTACTCCAGATGTAATGAGACATACACCTTCCAAAAAGTTAAACTTTTGTCTCATCACTACACGGAGTAATTTCCCAAAAGTATTGGGGATCATTAAGTGTTTTGAGGCCAAACTGAGATGAACCCTTATGTTCTTTTTGCTCAGCAGTGGTTTTCATCTTGGATCTCTGTCACACAGGCCATATTTGCAGTTTCTTTCTCATGGTGCAGTCATGAACACTGACATTAACTGAGTCAAGTGAAGCCTGCAAATCTCTGGATGTTGTTGTGGGGTCTTTAATGACCTCTTGGATGAGTCATTACTGCACTCTTGGGGTAATTTTGGTTGGCTGGCCACTCCAGGAAAAGTTCATCACTGTTCAATGTTATCACTATTTGTGGATAATGGCTCTAACTGTGATTTCCTGGAGTATCAAAGCTTTAGAAATGGCTTAATAGCCTTTTTTCAAATTGAGAGATCCTCATTACTTTGTTTCTCATTTGTTCCTGAATTTCTTTGGATTGCAGCATGATGTCCGGCCCTTAAGGATCTTTTGGTCTACTTCACTTTGACAGGCATTTGCTATTTCAATGATTTCTTGATTGAGAACAGGTGTGGCAGTAATCAGGCCTGGGTTTGGCTAAGGAAATTGACCTCAGCTTCCAAAAGTTGTGATAAACCACACTTAATTTATGCTTTAAGGGGGAATGCGGAAAGTTTTTCATACAGGGCCCTGTAGGTTTGGATTTCTTTTTCCCTTAATAACAAAGACCTACATTGATAAACTGCATTTTGTGTTTACTCGTGTTTGTTTGGTGATCTGAAACATTTACATGTTACAAACGTGCAAAAGAATAAGAAATAATGAAGGGGGCAAACACTTTTTCAAGCCACTGTATATGGGTTACCATCTGTATGGCGTTTTTTTTTTTTTAATCTATTGCAATTAACACAGGGAACTGTAATATGCCTCATATTATTTATTAAATTGTTGATGCAGAAATCAAATGCCACACAAATGTATAAAACAGACATATGGATGGAAAACTGACTATTTAGAATATGCTCGTCTGAACTTGGCCATACAGTCCAATGATGAAGCCTAGAGAAAGTTATTTGGGGGGGATTTTGGCTAACTTTAAGAACGGAGATGGAAATTTAATATTCCACAATGCCCATTCTGATATTTGGTTTGTAGGCCATTTCTAATAGCGAATAAATATTCAAAAGAATTATGAGATGCAATTCTGTCTATGATATCCTGTATAGATGGGACTGTAAACTCTCTCCAAAGTGAGGCATAGTTTTTGCCGTTAAAAGAATATGAATCGTAAGTGGCCTTATACGTTTTGGAAGAGAATCCAACCCAACCAAAAGCAACACTAACTCAGGTGATAGAAGAACCTCAATTCCAGAGATATCTTTAATTAGATGCCTTATGTCTCTCCAAAATTTTCTAAGGAATTGACATCCCCAGAACACGAGTCAGATCAGCAACTTGGTTACAGTTCCTCCAGCACATCGGGGACTTGAGTGAATTAAACTTATTGAGCTTCAACGGAGTAAGATACCATCTTGAATACAATTTAAATTGGGTCTCAATAAGGGAGATGCATGGTACCTGTGTATACATAAGATGAAAGGACTTGCCAAGTTGTTCAGTATTAATAGAGATGTTCAGGTCTTTCTCCCAGGCTACTCCATTTGAAGATTTCACGTAGACCGAATCTAGGTTAATGTCCTGATATGTGTTTTTCAACTTCCAAAAAAAGGTACTCTGCGGGAACTTCAAAAGTTGTGTCACATTGGGAGGAATAGAGAATACCAGTTTATGGCTCAACAGAACGCGGTGAATTTCCTCCCAGGTTTTAACTTCTGTGTCTTCCATACCATAAGTGTTTTGTAAGACTGCAAAGGGAATCAACCCTCCTCTGCCATCCAAGATGTTAGATATAAAACCAATCCCATGGTCTTTCCAGGATTTAAGTTTCAGGTTTGCAGAAATATAGTCTAATATATCAATTTGGATCAAAGTAGGTGGATGAGGTTGAAAGCTTTTCAATGATTTGGAAACAAACAATCTCCAGGATTGAATAGAGGCTTTCACTAACGTTTCTTTCGGAAGAGGTTTGTTTTTATCACAAAGGAAGGAAAGAAGTTGTGGACCAAGGCCTCCCTTTAGCATATTTTTATCTTCAAGAGTAAGCCAACTGATTCTATCGCCTGTCTCCCACCATGATTCAATAAAAAAATGGTGGGGGGAAAAAGAGGCGCAATAGTACCCTATCAAAAGTGACACTGACAGTATGGGTGGTGTATATAGATTCCACTCACCTATACCAGTTGTGTAACCCACAACTGGTTTGAAGGCATGAATTTAATATCAGCTGCTGCAGGACCTCCACCGACCACTCGCACGTGGAAAAACCGTCACAAAGTTTTGGGAAGCAAGGTGTGTAACAGTCCGCGCTGCTGAGTCCACAGGAAACACAATGAATGCAAGATATATCTTGTAGCAGTATTCTTCTTTATTTACTACACGTTTCAGTGCAGTTCCATGCACCTTCCTGCACCGAAACGCGTAGGAAATAAAGAAGAATACTGCTACAAGATATATCTTGCATTCCTTGTGTTTCCTGTGGACTCAGCAGCGCGGACTGTTACACACCTTGCTTCTCAAAACTTTGTCCCACCATGATTGACTCAGTTTTATGATAGTGGAGTGATGATATGCGGTGAGGTTGGGAACAGCCAGGCCTCCTCTAGACCTCCCTTTCTCCAGGGTAGTCTTAGCCACTCTTGGCTTTTTCTTATCCCAAATGAATCTTGTCAATTGAGTTTGTAATTTTGCCATCCATTGTCTAGACACAGGTAGGGGCACAGAACGAAAAATATAGAGAAGTTTGTAAGATAAACATTTTAAATGAGTTTATTCTTCCTAACCATGAAATATCAATTTTGGAAATATGAAGAACATCATCCTGAATGACTTTGTAGATATAATTAAGATTAACGTCTACAATCTTAGATAGGGATTTGGTCAAATAAATACCTAAATATTTTATAGATTCTTTTTCCCACGAGAGAGAGTGTTCGCGTTTTAACAAGTCAAGGAGGTCCTGATCTATATTTAAGTGTAACACCTGAGTCTTTTTCAAATTGATCTTATAATGGGAAATTCGAGAAACTTTATCAATTGTGTCAAGGAGATATCGTAAAGAATTTATGGGATCAGTCAAAGTTACCAGGATATCGTCAGCAAATAAACTAATCTTAAATTGTCTCATAGAAATGGGAATGCATTTTGGCAAAGGATGAGTACGTATTTTTTCTGCTAACGGCTCAATAAAGAGGTTAAAGAGAGAAGGGGTAAGGGGACAGCCTTGACGTGTACCATTCGTTAGCAAGATGTCTTTTAACAAAAAGTTATTTGTTATGATTTTCACACTTGGATTAGACTAAAGCGAATGAATTAAGTTAGTTATATTACCCTCAAAGCCAAACCTCCTCAAAACCTCAAAGAGAAACCCCCAGTGGACTCTGTCGAACGCTTTCTCCGCATCGACAGCGACCACTAGGGTTGGAGTCCCAGTTCTCTCTATAAAATCTATTAAATTTAACCCTCGTCTCGTAGCATCTGATGTTCCCCTTCCCTGAACGAAACCCACTTGATCCCCGTGTGTCGAGGAGTGTCGAGATAACTTGTTTTAGTCTGTTATTTAAAGTTTTAGTAATAATTTTTAGATCTGAATTCAGGAGCGATATGGGTCTATAGTTGGCTACATTCTCAGTATCACCCTTATCTTTTGAGATAACCGTAATCACTGCTTCTTGCATTTCCTTGGGAAGACTACTCTGGTCAGTAGTGAGGAAATTGATTATCCTAGTTAAATATAGGACAAGGATATCTTTAAAGGCAATATAGTATTCGTTCTGTAACCCGTCAGGCCCGGGAGACTTAAATTTCTTTAGGGACGCAATAGTATCAGAGATTTCAGCTTCAGTGTAGGGTAAGTTTAGGAATTTTAACTGGTCAGATGTCAAAGAAGGAAGTTGAATAGAATCTAAAAACTAAGCCATTTCCACGGCACAGGGATCAACTTCCCCGGGCTCCTTTCCTAAGTTATATAACTTCTTGTAATAAACCTCAAAGGCATCTGAAATTTCCGCAGGGGATTTGACTATAAAATTATGTGTATTCCTGATCTGTAGAATTCTCGTTTTGGCCCTTCGTATTTTTATGAATTTGGCAAATAGTTTGGAGGGTTTTTTGGTACAATTATAAAAATTAGATTTAGTAATGTGGGAAACCTTATCAAATTCCGCAGTTAAAAGGGATTTAAGTTCAACCCTCAATTTAAGAATGTCACCAAAGATAGAGTTAGTCTTGGTCCGAATGACCTCCAATTCCAAGTCTTTAATCTTACTTATGATGGAAGCCGTATCTTTAGTTAATTTTCTTTTTAGGAGAGAATTTAATTGAATTAGATGACCTCTAATCAGTGCCTTATGGGCAGTCCATAAAGTTGGAAAAGGCATATCTCCCAAATCATTTTCTTTAAAGTAATAATGTAATATACTTAGAATTTTGAATTTAAAATCTGGATGATGGTATAGAAAAGAATTTGCTCTCCAGAGTTTCCGCCCGTTATAAGAAGCCCCATCTGTAGTAACGAAGATTATCGGAGAGTAATCCGACCAAGATCTAGGAAGTATTTCTATTGATTTAATCTTCTGCAAGGAATTGATATCTGTCAAAACCAGATCTATCCTAGCAAAGGATTTGTGCGAGTCAGAAAAATAAGTAAATTCTATAGATGACGAGTTTATGCATCGGAATGCATCATAGAATTCCTCCTGGTTAAATAATGAATCAAGCTGGACATTGGTATTCCTGGCTTTATTGGAAGAGTCAAACATAGCATTAGGAACCGCGTTAAAGTCCCCAAAAATGAAAAGGTTGCCTTTCTTATGATCATGAATAGTCCTGAACAGTTTTTTTAAAAATGAAATTTGACCTTTGTTAGGAGCGTATAAATTCACAAGTGTGTGAGGAGTATCATTTATTTTACATTTCAGGATATCGGCCCTCATCATCTCTATGGACCTCAAGTTCTTCAAATTTAAGAGTATCCCTAATCAAAATGGCAACTCCAGATTTTTTTTCCTGTTAGAGGAGAAATAGATATGAGGAAATTGTTTATTCGCAAATTTTGGTGGATTTTCTAGGCAAAATTTAGTTTCCTGAAGTCCTGCCAAATCAATTTTATGTCTCGCAAGTTCTTTCCATATATGGAACCTTTTTTGAGGGGTATTTAACCCATGGACATTTAGTGAAAGGTATCTGGTGGTCATTGTCTCAATGAAGAATTAAAAATGTACGTAAGCTAGCTGCAATGAAAGTATGAAGTTGAGGAAGTGTGAGGGAGAGGGAACGGAGAGAATTAGGAGGGAAACTAAACTACTACAGGTAGGTAAAGAAACAAACTATTAAATGAAATAAATTATAGCACAGAATGTAACTAGTAACATGTAAGTATCAATACTATAAGGAAGGGTTCAAGGGAACCGTTATTCAACTTCCTGCAAGGCTAATGTTTTGGCCATTGTGCCTAATTGGACCTTAAATCTTTAAAGTGTCAAACAGAGCTACCTAAAACCCGTCAAGTTTTAGTTAGATGTAGGCTTCTCAAAACTTTTAGTCCCTCAGACTTATCTTCAATAACAAAATATTTCTGTCTGTATGTAAAAATAACACTAGTAGTCGAACGACCCCATCTGTACAAGATCTCCTTAGCACGTAGAATGTCCGTTACAGGCTTCAAAGATTTCCTCTTCAGCATCGTGTCTTTAGAAATATCTGTGAAGATTTTAATTCCTTCGTAAGGTGGAGGTAGGGATTTATTATCTCTTAAGAAAGTTGTCACTTTATCTCTGGTTTGATAGAAGCTAAATTTAGCTATCACATCCCTCGGGACGTCGTCCGAAAGATGCAAGGGCCTTGGCAATCTATGGGCTCTTTCAATAAAATACTCCATATTTTCCAGTGAGGGAGCAATTTTCCTAGTGAGAGATTTCACGTAGTTAATCAGGTCATGCTGCTTTATCTTTTCGGGAATTCCTCTAAATTTCAGGTTATTCCTGCGGTCCCGGTCCTCTCTATCTGCTAACCTATCGTTCAGAATTTCATTAGTCACTCTGTCTTGAGATTTTCTAGAGCCAATGCACTCCGTTTTTAACTCCTCAATGGTTTTCTCTGTTTTTTTCTGTACTGGAAACTATCGAGGCCACCGAATGTTTAATCTCATCAATGTCGTCTCTCAAAGATTTTTTAAAATCAGCAAATACTTTAACCAAGAAATCTCTATCTGATAATTGCCCATCGTCAAGGTTGGAGAGAGGATCTATGTCTTTCCTTGAGGTCGTCATTCTTTGTCTCACTGGGCTCTTGGTTTGAGGGTCTCGATCTGAGTCATAATCTTCCCGAAAATTAGAGCTATCATGTGATCTGGATATAGTTTCCATTTCTTTTCTTTTTGAGTTTGCCTGGGTAGATTCATAAATTATAGGTGTGGATTTCCATTCTTCTGAAATATTCTCCACTGGTAAGGAATCTTTACTACCACTTTGTGACTGGTTACTGTGGTAGGGCGAGGAAGGCATAGTGTTCGCACTCTGTGGACCAGCCTCCACCAATTCACCAGTGGAATTTTTAGAGGTAACGTTTGGTTTAGGCTTGGGAGACATTTGGACTAGTATGCCGTATAAATTGAGGTATATAAATTAAGTAATGAAAAATATCAAAGTACGTATAGTAAGTCTCTATAGCCAGCTCCAATAAACTATATTGAGCCAAAAACAATTACAGTTAGGTAATAGACTTCCACAATACTAGAGCCAAGGAACAGAAATGAAGTACAATTATCTGTAAATACGGACAGAGTATAAAGTAAATAGCTCTCTCCCCCAATTAAAAGATGAAAAGATCACCCGCCCAAGACCCAACAACTACCACCCAAACTACCTTTATCCACAAGAAACAGAGTCAAACATCAATATGCAGATCAATATAAAGGTGTACCCCAACAGCACATCCCCATAAAAGAATAACTGTGTAGTTGACTCCTCGACACCGGAAACCATCTACGAAGCTCGGATACATTGGAGGCCCGCCGACCCCGCTTGATTGAAGAGATCCCTCCCAGGAGTGGTCGGATCGCGTAAAAACCTCAGATAACAGGATCCGTCTACGTAGCTCGGATATGTTGGAGGCCCGTCAACCCCGCTTGATTGAAGAAGTCCTTCTTGGAGATGTAGTAGCATGCAAAGATGGAAGAAGAAGTTATAAGGCAATAGCTTGCAAATAAACAAATGATTAGCGAAAAAGAGTCTCCTGAAGTCTCAGTGTAACACTAGAACTAGAAAGGTTATATATCTCCCCGTCAGACCCAGAGGTCTAGATCTCACAGTGGAGAGAATCCGTCTGTGAAGCAAAATGGCATCCTCCGGGATAGCCGCAATCAGCAAATCAAAGATGGCGCCTCCACTACTCCCCTGAGAGAAATGGTTGTTTTCCCCACAGAATAGCAGAAAATGGTCTAAGAACAAACTTAATAGACCAAAACAATAAAATCTCCAAAAACTAATGAGAGAAGTGAATAAAAAAGCCCATATCAGAGATAGCATAGGCTGTATATAGAAAATAAACCAGAATAAAATTTTGATAAATATATCCCCAAGACAAGATCTTCTGGTCCAGAAAGACGAAATCTAATATTACTTCAGTAAACTGTGACCTGTGTTGTCAATTTCACATGATTTATGGGTGACAGGAGTATTATTATGAAGCATTCAGTGATCACAAAATAGCGCCACTTTCACTCCCATGTGAGGAAAAAAAAAAAAAAAAAAAGACTTCAGGCAGTGTCTTGAGGTAAAAATCATTACAAATTCAGCCAAATAAAGATAAAAGCCAGTATAATTTCAAAATTATGACCTGAAATGTCAATTCCTGACTTTTAACAGGCAACAGGAGGATATTAGTATGATGTAGTCTCAGACCAGTAGTCTCAAAATGGAGCCTCCATCACTCCTCTGAGGGGCCAGATTTCAAGGTGTCCTGAGGTGAATTCCTCTCAGAATTGATCTCAATAGGGTTCAAATGAAGCCCAAGGATTAGATCTTACAGGTCTTGTCGCTTTGATGAGAAAATTTGCCTTTAAAAAGGCAAAAAGTTCCAGTAGCTTGTCTGTGAGCACAGGAGCTCAGGAGTCCACGTCCTCACATGCTGCTGCAGGCCTACTGTCATGTAATTATGCACGCCTTATCTGCAGCTCTCTCCCCCCTCCACCCTTTGCTAACAGTGAAGTGTCAAGTTTCACTTACAGGTCTGTTCAGTTGATATCACCATGGAGGGAGAGAGGTCTGCCTTATCTAGACTCCACTTGTTTCTGCAAAGCAGATACACTGCTGCGCTGTGACAGTTTCTGTGTTGTAGTTCACCTCTTGTGATGCTGCACACAGAGAGCAGAGATTGGAATACAGTCCCCCCACTGATCTCCTATACTGTGATGTGACATGCATATTCATACATGGGGAGTGGACAGCAGAGAACTAAGTGGATCATTCACTGTGAGTGACAGATGGAATTATTGTCTTTATTTGAAGTTTACAGAAGATAGGAGGGGAATATACATAAAATAAATAAATCAATAGAGAGAGTTTAGAGGGAGAAATAAGAAAATGATAGCAGTTACATATGGATTTTTGACCTGACAGTTTTCCTTTAATAATAAAGACCTTCATTTATAAACTGCATTATGTGTTTACTTGTGTCATCTTTGTCTAATATTTAAATTTGTTTTTTGTTAAGTGTGACAAACATGCAAAAGAATAAGAAATCGGGATGGGGCAAATACTTTTTCACACCAGCGTATCATCAGTGTTTGCACACCCATTGACTTCCAATGGGCAAATCTGATCTGAAATCAGGATCAAAGTAGTGCATGCCAAAAATGTTTTACACGCAGACCACTGGTCTACCACATTGACATTCATTGGTATGTTACCCATTTTCCATATGGACCGTACACGGAACACTTATATACTTGTTTGAATAAGCCATAAAGCATAGCTCATGTGTTGACAGGTTCTTTTTAATTTCTGTTTGTTACACTATCATTATATTGAAGGGGCTTTCCAAGCATTTCAGAATTTACTGTTAAAATTCTGGTCTACCCCTGAATTGTTACATGTGGTCAGGTGACCTCCAGCTCCTTACTTACTGCTACAATACTGTATATTCAGAACATAGAATACAGATGTTTCTTATCTGTGCTTTAAACAGAATGAAACCTGTCAGTCAAGCACAGCCCCGAATGCAGGAGGCAGAACTAAGGGTATGTGCTCACAATTCGGAGGTACTACGTGTTGGATACAGTGTCTATGGACCTGCAGGAACCTACGGGTGCATGGAGGGAGATCGCAGCTGCCCTGTAATCACAATCTACCATGGGTTCATGGTGGCTTCCACCTGCATTCACCCTCAGGAGATTGCTCATGACCCTGCAGCATGAAATTAACATGCTGCGGTGCTGAGGGAGCAGGCAAACCCGCATCACAGCTGATATAATGCTGTGGTTGGGAGAAGCATAGTGGGCATGGGATTACTTCAAAACCCATCCACTGTGCTGCTACTGTATAACCCAGTATTTTGAATGCAGCTGCAGTACGCTGCATCCAAAATACTGCGTATCCTGATCGTGAGTATGCACTCATAGTCAACAGGTCTTAGAACAGTGTGATCTCAAAGGATGTCATGGGTACTTTGCCTGTGACCATTGCAAGTTGAGAGTGACTGAGGATCTCTTTAGGGATGAAGATATAGTGCAGGCTTCATATAAAATAACTAATCTATCAACTAGTGACTTTGGGACTCCCAGCACCAACCATTCTGGCCAAAGTGCTACAGTACATTAGATTAAATAACTACATTACACAACTCATTGCTCCCCTGCAGTACACTAATTCTATGTGGGGCCAGTGTCTTCACAAGTAACATTACTAGCAAAGTGTCAGGATAGCACATTCTATGTGAAATGGGAAGAATATTAGGAATGAGAAACTGTGCAATTTATCCCTCTTTAGACTATATATGAGTCTCTAGCTGATGCTTTGTAGGTGGAGTGGGCGGACACTGGGGGGTGGGAGTTCGAGATCATGTAGTCAAGTGGCACAAAGAGACAGCTGGCAGGAACTTGTGGTACCTAAAAATAAAGGTAACAGTTGAGGGTGTTTTAAGACACATCAAACAGTTTGTTGGCTGGAAAATCCTTTTAATACCTGTACAGATGGTTGACTGCATTGGTCAGTTAATTTAGGAAACTGACATAGCATGGAAGGATAGGGTAGTCCTTGAAACTCTTCTCTACTAGCACTTACCTAGCATACAGAAGGAGTCATCCATTGACTGCTGCCCCTGTGTAAGGTCGTTTTCTTACATTTTGTCACCTGTCTTGGAGATTGAGCGCATGCATTCATGCACCATTATGGGAAAAGGTTGAGGTGAGCTATGGCTCCAGTACTCAAAGTATAATATGCACAAGATGTGTTATGTGAGTTATGTAAGTGCCCACACATAGGTACACACACACGCCACTAACGGTCAGACCAATCAAGTCTCATAGGTATCAGTTCCTAAACCACCACAAACGTGACAAGAGATACCCGATTATCATGTTAGAAAATCTGTTAGAGCCAGGTTTAAATGACATAATAGTATTGAAAAACTCAGTTTAAAAACATCAGAGTGGTGGTTTTCAATCATTAGATTTTTCTCTTACAATTTACTGATGTTTTTTATTTTAGGTGTTTTTTGGTTGGTGGGGGGAGGGGTTCAAGCATACCTTAGCAACAACGGACTCAATATTAGCAGGAGTAATCCACTCATATGAGTTTGGATTCCTTTCTCTGGAATAGATGATTGTTTCTGTTCTCTGTTTCTTCTGAAATCCTTCTTTTGGTCCAATTTCTAGAATTAATATACAAGCAAGTGAAACATACTAAAATGGTGACAATACATTTACTAAGAAGTAACTCTGCACAGAGTTGTTGTCCATGCAGTATATATATGTTTTTCTCATACATAGTAACATAGTAACATAGTAACATAGTTTTTAAGGTTGAAGGAAGACTTTAAGTCCATCTAGTTCAACCCATAGCCTAACATGTTGATCCAGAGGAAGGCAAAAAAACCCCATGTGGCAACACTAAGCTCCACATTGGGGAAAAAATTCCTTCCTGACTCCAGATACGGCAATCAGACTAACTCCCTGGATCAACGTCCTATCAAAGAATCTAGTATATATAACTGGTAATATTATAGTTTTCAAGAAAGGCATCCAGGCCCTTCTTAAATGTTAGTAGTGAGTCACTCATTACAACAGCATGAGGCAGAGAGTTCCAAAGTCTTACTGCTCTTACAGTAAAGAATCCACGTCTGTGATTATGATTAAACCTTCTTTCCTCCAGACGTAGAGGATGCCCCCTTGTCCCCGTCTCAGGCCTAAGAGTAAAGAGATCATTAGAAAGGTCTC
Source organism: Allobates femoralis (assembly GCA_033576535.1). Taxonomy (NCBI): domain Eukaryota; kingdom Metazoa; phylum Chordata; class Amphibia; order Anura; family Aromobatidae; genus Allobates; species Allobates femoralis. The sequence continues at coordinate 155,912,668 of JARQOC010000011.1, read as the reverse complement.
TGTACTGCCCCCTCATATATTTATACATTATTATAAGATCACCCCTAAGCCTTCGTTTTTCCAAGCTAAATAACCCCAAGTTTAATAACCTGTCTTGGTATTGCAGACCCCTTAGTCTTCTAATGACTTTTGTCGCTCTTCTCTGGACCCGCTCTAGTTCAGCTATGTCTTTCTTATACACCGGAGACCAGAATTGTACACAGTATTCTAAGTGTGGTCGCACTAGTGACTTGTATAGAGGTAAAATTATGTTCTCCTCATGAGCATCTATGCCTCTTTTAATGCATCCCATTATTTTATTTGCCTTTGCAGCAGCTGCCTGACACTGGCCACTAAATGTGAGTTTATCATCTATCCATACACCCAGGTCTTTTTCAGTGACAGTTTTGCCCAGTGTTTTACAATTAAGCACATAATTATACCTTTTGTTTCCTCTGCCCAAGTGCATGACTTTACATTTATCCCCATTAAAGCGCATTTGCCATTTAGCCGCCCAAGCTTCTAGTTTACATAAATCCTCCTGTAATATAGAATTGTCCTCCTCTGTATTGATTACCCTGCAGAGTTTAGTGTCATCTGCAAATATTGAGATTCCACTCTGTATGCCCCCTACAAGGTCATTAATAAATATATTAAATAGAAGCGGGCCCAACACTGACCCCTGTGGTACCCCACTGTTAACTGTGACCCATTCTGAGTGTGTTCCATTAATAACCACCCTTTGTTTCCTATCACTAAGCCAGTTCTCAACCCACTTACACATATTTTCCCCTATCCCCATTGCCCTCATTTTATGTATCAACCTTTTGTGTGGCACCGTATCAAAAGCTTTTGAAAAATCCATATACACCACATCCACTGCATTTCCTTGGTCCAGTCCAGAACTTACTTCTTCATAGAAGCTTATTAGATTAGTTTGACAGGAACGGTCCCTCGTAAAACCATGTTGATAATGGGTCATGAGGTTATTTTTGTTCAGATACTCCAGTATAGCATCTCTTAGAAAACCCTCTAGGATTTTACCCACAGTAGAGGTTAAGCTTACTGGCCTATAATTTCCAAGATCAGTTTTTGTCCCCTTTTTGAATATTGGCACCACATTTGCTATACGCCAGTCCTGTGGTACAAACCCTGTTATTATGGAATCTTTAAATATTAAAAATAATGGTCTATCTATGACAGTACTTAATTCCTGCAGCACTCTGGGGTGTATCCCATCCGGGCCCGGGGATTTGTCAATTTTAGTGATTTTTAGACGATGCCGTACTTCCTCTTGGGTTAAGCAGGTGACATTTAATTGAGACTTTTTGTTATCACTGATCATATTGTCTGTCATGGGATTTTCTTGTGTAAATACTGTTGAAAAAAAGTCATTTAGCATATTGGCTTTTTCCTCATCCTCATCCACCATTTCACCCAGACTATTTTTAAAGGGGCCAACACCATCATTTTTTAGTTTCTTACTATTTATGTAGTTAAAAAATATTTTGGGATTCTTTTTACTTTCTCTGGCAATGAGTCTCTCTGTCTCAATCTTTGCTGCCTTGATTTGCTTTTTACAAATGTTATTTAATTTTCTGTATTTATTTAATGCCTCATCACTACCTACTTGCTTTAATTCCCTAAATGCTTTCTTTTTGTCACATATTGCACTTCTTACCGCTTTATTTAGCCATAGTGGTTTCCTCCTATTTCTAGCATGCTTATTCCCATAGGGTATATATTGTGCACATGTCCTATTCAGGATGCGAATAAACATCTCCCATTTGTGTTGTGTACTTTTATGTCTCAGGACATCGTCCCAGTTTATTGCACTAAGATCATCTCTCAACCGTTGGAAATTTGCCTTCCTGAAGTTTAGTGTCCTTGTGGCCCCTTTACTACACGTCTTAGTAAAGGATACTTGAAAGCTTATTAAGTTATGATCACTATTACCCAAGTGACCTCCAACCCGTATATTTGATATGCGGTCTGGCCTGTTGGTTAATATTAGGTCCAGCAGTGCCCCCCTTCTTGTTGGTTCCTGAACCAGTTGTGAAAGATAATTGTCTCTCATAGTTTTCAAAAACTTATTACCTTTGCTGGAACTGCAGGTTTCTGATCCCCAATGTATTTCAGGGTAGTTGAAGTCCCCCATAATAATGACTTCTCCCTGAGTCGCTGCTTCATCTATTTGCTTTATGAGGATATTCTCCTCCACTTCCATTATTGTTGGGGACTTATAACAAACCCCTATCAGTAATTTATTATTTTTTCCCCCTCCCCTTATCTCCACCCACAGGGACTCTACATTTCCATTAGATTCACCTATATTATCACGCAGGATGGGTTTTAAGGATGATTTTACGTATAAACATACACCTCCTCCTCGCCTATTTGTACGGTCATTTCTGAACAGACAATAGCCCTGTAAATTAACAGCCCAGTCATGGCTCTCGTCCAGCCAAGTCTCCGAAATCCCCACCATGTCATAATTATTTTCCAATAAAATCAATTCTAATTCCTCCATTTTGTTGGTGAGGCTTCTGGCATTAGTGAACATGCACTGTATGCATCTCTCTTTACCTCTCTTCCTTCCTACTAGTTTGACTGTTCTAACCCCACCCCCCATGCCACCCCCAATTTTATTACTTGTGCCCAGGTTACTGTTTACACTATCTTCCCCTCCTATACAATGAATACCCTCCCCCCCAATCCCTAGTTTAAACACTCCTCCAACCTTCTAGCCATTTTCTCCCCCAGCACAGCTGCACCCTCCCCATTGAGGTGCAGCCCGTCCCTAGCATAGAACCTGTAGCCAACAGAGAAGTCGGCCCAGTTCTCCAGGAACCCAAAGCCCTCCTTCCTACACCAATTCCTGAGCCACTTATTTATCTCCCTAATCTCCCGTTGCCTCTCTGGTGTGGCACGTGGTACAGGCAGTATTTCAGAGAATACTACCTTGGAGTACTTTCCGGGTATGTCAGGAGTGGTACATCACGTCCCTGCACAATCCAGTCCACTTTTTGTCATCATTTTTTGTTATGCAGTTGGATATGAAAATATTAAGAAGCCACATCGGCCTCTGACCCAGCCGACCAGTCTTCTGATGGTGTACGGAGATTTATACACCACGCAATGCTCCTCGGGGAATTTAGATAAGCAAATATCCTCTTCAGAGAGTATGAGGACTTGAATTCTAGTGCCACCTATTGGATGTACAGTAGGGAAAATAAGTATTTGATCCCTTGCTGATTTTGTATGTTTGCCCACTGACAAAGACATGAACAGTCTATAATTTTAAGGGTAGATTAATTTTAAGAGTGAGAGATAGAATATCCAAAATAAAATCCATAAATCACATTGTCTAAATTTTGCATTTTGCAGAGAGAAATAAGTATTTGATCACTCTGGCAAAAAAGACCTAATACTTGGTGGCAAAACCCTTGTTGGCGAGCACAGCAGTCAGACACTTCTTGTAGTTGATGATTAGATGAGTTTTTTTAAGTTATGTTCCATTTTGCTATATATTATTATTCATGAATTTAGTGTTTAGGGACTCGTAAGGGTGAGGATCCTTGACTTGGATTACGAGTTTATGTGTTTTGGTCCACAATACCTACCAATACCTCACATTTTCATGTTTTGATTTGTATTGTGTTTTTTTTTGCACTTTTTGCTATAATGCAGGGTGTAGCTGGGCCATATAGGGTGTCTATTCCTGTTGGAGTGCATTGATATAGTGCCTAACAGCCTGCTTAATCTAATAGTAAGGGCATAAGTAATAGGCTGGGCAAACATTACATGACATGTGTGTGAATGGCGTCCTAAAGGAACCTCATTCTATGTGCATAGAAAACAGTTTCCACCCCTCCAAGAGAATAAGGATATGAGTGATTAGAATGCTGGTATTTTGCACCTGTTTTTGCCTTTTCGTATATAACTAAGGCCCAGTGCACCCTGCTAAAGGGCATTGGTCATAGACCATATAACTGCTTTAGTGAGTTTTTAACTTATGTTCCTTTTTTCTATATATTATTATTCATGAATTTACTCTTTAGTAACACGTAAGCGTGAGGATCCTTGACGTGGATTATGAGTTTACGTGTTTTGGTCCAAAATACCTACCAATACCTCACATTTTCATGTTTTGTATAATTTTTTTGTGCTTCATTTCTATAATGCAGGGTGCAGCTGGGCAATAGGCTGGGCACACATTGCATGACACATGTGTGAATGGCATCCTACGGGAACCTCATTCAGTGTGCATAAAAACCAGTAATCACTCCCTCCAAGAGAAGGAGATTGAGAGTGATTGCAATGCTGGTATTTTGCACCTGTTTTTTGCCTTTTCCCATATAACTAAGGCCTACTGCACCGTGCTGAAGTGCATTGGTCATAGACCATCTAACCACTATGGTGAGTTTTGTAACTTATGCTCCTTTTTACTAGATATCAATATACAGTGTACACAGATAACTGCCAATCAGTCGTGTGGGTGGGGTTATAGAGGGCTCGGCATTCAGAGCCTTTCTACATCTGCAGCAGATAAAACACTGATTGTATCAAAAAGAAAGCAAGTGATACATAGTTGGAATCAATGTCTCATCTCTTACTCGGGTGGCACGGTGGCTTAGTAGTTAGCACTGCAGTCTTGCAGCACTGTGATCCTGGATTCAATTCCCACCAAGGACAACATCTGGAGTTTGTATGTTTGTGTAAGTTTCCTCCAGGCTCTGTGGCTTTCTCCCACATTTCAAAGTCATACTGATAGGATGTTTAGATTGTGAGCCCCAATGGGGACAGTGTTGCAAATGTATGAAAAGCGCTATGGAATTAATAGTGCTATATAAATGAATAAATATTATTACATAATGCTGCTCTCAGATTACATAGCAAAAACATGCTTCCAGATTTCCTTTAAGGAAAAACTTTAACCCTTATACTTGCATTTACAAATTAACCATTGAAAGCACTTACCTGGCTTACACATATTGAACTCTAAAGCACCAGAGGAATTAAGCAGTTTTTGAATAATGGTTTTTGCTAAAACGGTAGGAGCAAAGATAACAGGTCTCCTCTTCTCATTGTGGATTGGATGAACCAAGCTGTAAGGTACCAGGTTCAGGCTCTTCTTGATGTCATTATCTTGTTCTAATTCTACTGGAAATCACAATGAACACAATTCATGAGAAATGAACATATCACATTGTTAAAACTGTTTCCTCATTTCAATGGACCTAGAACTTCAAGTAGAGTAAATCAGCAGGGGTACAATATCCTGATGAAGGAGGAGCCCAAGGAGTCTTTATTATTGCAAAGTTAGCAAAGGGCCACAAGATGTTCAAGTTATGTATTCTGTTAGCATATGGTAACTGTCGTGATGTAATAAATGAGTATTCTTTTTAGCCTTTTTGATATGTAAATGTTCATACAGTGAATTATACTGGACAATAACCGTATATACTCGTGTATAAGCCGAGTTTTTCAGCCCAAAAATTGGGCTGAAAAGTCCCCCCTTCAGCTTATACACGGGTCAATACGGTGGTGGGGGCTGTGTCCGGGGCTGGGGAGGCTGGAGGAGGTGGGGGGAGGCTGCAGTATGAGCGCCCCCGTCACGTGGGGCCGCTCATTATATATGCACTGCTTCCCCCTGTCAATCAGCGGCAGGGGGAAGCCGTGCATATCTAAATATATGGCCCCCAGTGGTGTGGTATACAGCAGCCCCAGTGGTATATAGCAGTCCCAGTGGTATACAGGCCCCCAAATGCTGGCACTCGCCCCCCTGACGTCATCATTACTGCGACGGCCGGGGACCCTGGATGCAGCCGAGGACGGGAGCATGGATGCACAATCAATATATACATCAACAGAGTATAATTAATCATATATTTTTCTTACCATCTTGCTTTTCTAATAAGAGTTTCACATTTTCAATAGAGGTACAATTAGATGCCACCATGCGCATGCGTTCATTGCTGTTCATCCGTTTGTATTTATTCTCATATCCTTTGACAAACTAAAAACATTGAAAATATTTTCTGAATATATAAACATTTGGGCAAAATTCTGGTATAAAACAGTTGAAAAGTCAACTTTTTTGTGACTTTTTCAGCCCCAGCTAGCTCAGCCTGCTTTGTGGAAAGTGAGTGATACTTATTCAGAGGGGACATGACTGGGGGCATGAGTGGGCGCGGCGGACAAACTTATCGGACGTTACACCACACAAATACCTCTTAATGAATATATTTTACTACAAAAATATTAGAATCTGAGAGTCCTCAGTGGTTGATACCTTTTAATGGCTAACTGAAAAGATGGTAAGTAAAGCAAGCTTTTGGAACACTATGGCCCTTTCAATAGCCTGATGAAGAGGCCATAGTCTCGAAAGCTTGCTATGTTTACCATCTTTTCAGTTAGCCATTAAAAGGTATCAACCACTGAGGACTCTCAGATTGCAATATTTTTCTATCTACTGGCTAACACGGTATAAACATGTTTTTCCCTTATATCTTACTACAGCACACCTTTCATCAGGACTGGTGTGCCAATTGGCCTTCTAGATGAATTAGGGCCATAAGTGCATAATATTCGTACTTATCATCATGTCATACTTTTAGCAAACACATAAAAATAGAAATATAACGTTAAAGAAGAAACAACCCTTCATCACCACTTACCCTATAATATATATGTATACATGTCTGTATACCAACTGAGATTAAGAACGCAAGGAGCGTTCAAAACACGTCCGGTTATTCTCTCCGGTCTTTTGACTACCTTTTTAACCCTCCATTATATGCTTGGCCAACATTTATTATTGTAGTGTGCATATTTGTATTTTTAAAATATTCTCAAATTAATTACTTTCTTTTTATGCTTTAAACTGGATCATCCTTTCTTCCCTTACATTTAGTAAATGCCCCACAGGACAGGATCCTCATAGAAACCTACATGAAATCTAGCTTCAAAGTTTAACATTATGAAATACAAAAAAATGAATATTAGTTGCTAAACATATGGCACCAAGTGCCCTGATTAGATGCTGGATGTGATTACATGCTGGATGTGACTAGATGCACTGCTTCCTCTTTTGAACTCGTTTAGCAAAAATAAAAAAATCTCCCCAAAATATTACAAATCTTACAGATAAGATAAATCAGAAGGCAGATTAGTAAGAAGTGTGATAATATTAAGAATGGTTTTGGCATCTCCTCCTCCCCATCTTGTCACTTGTGATAATCATGGTCTAGATCTTTTTCCTGACGGCACTTACATTCCCTCACACATGCACCAGTTAAAGTAACAGTGTATGGTATATGTTCTTGGCAGTTAAAATGACCAATAAAATGGAACTTTTTCAAAAGATCTTCAATGTTCTACAAATATCATTATTTTAAGGTTGCGTTCACACATTGCTCATTTTTGAGTGCTTTTTTACGAGCGCTTTTCAAAAATGCGCAGGTGCGTATTGTCTGACAGCAAAGTGAATGTAAAATTCACTTTGCCATTCAGACAGCACGTATTTTTGCGCCGCGCCTTTCTGGGAGAAAGGGCGGGCGCTGCTGCTCCTATAAGGGCGGGCGATGCTGCTCCTATAAGGGCGGGCGCTGCTGCATCTGACAACACAGAGGGGAGGAAGAATCCTGCTTCCTCCTCCCCTCTGTGACACCTGTGACCGCACATTTGATTTTGCAGTGTATTAATATAGACTGCAAAATCAAAGTTAAATAAAGACAAATGTATGAAAAATAATAATTAAATACTTACCTCTCCGATGGGTGTTTCGGTGTCCTGGAGCCAGGAGACGCCGCTGGAATGGCCCTGCTAGGACCTGTGGTGATGTCAGAGGGCGTTCCGGTCATGTGATATGTATCACATGACCGCGAGTGGCCAATCAGCGCCGGGAACACCCTCTGACATCACCACAGGTCTTTTTCCACTCGGAATCTTCGGCTTCTTACCGGTCCAGGCTCCCGGACACCTGGAGCCTCTGGCTTTATTGAAATTAGATTTCACAGTGTATAATAATACACTGTGAAATCTTTAGGGGCGTGCACAGATGTGACAGAGGGAAGGAGGAAGCAGGATTCTTCCTCCCCCTGCAGCACATAAAAACGTGGTGTGTGAATGCACCCACGTATTTTGTTGCGACTTTTTGCGCGGCCAAAAATCACAGCAAAAAGGTGCGCGCAAAAAGGCGCAACCAAATACGCTATGTGTGAACGCAGCCTAAAGGTTTGTCCAGGACATTTAGTAGAATTTTATAGGGACTCTATCATGTGGATTTCTACAAGTGTGTAATGAACTCACTGTAAGGATTCTGCTGTTTCTACACTTCCCACACTCATCATGTGATCACTCCATATGCAGTTTCAATATATCCGATCATGTGCAACTGCTTTCTTGTCTGCTTCTCTTAATACTTTCAATTCAGAGAAGCAGAAAAGAAAGCAAGTGCCACAGAATGTATGGAAATAGCAGAATCCTAACACTGAGCACATTAGACACTTAGGATTCCACATGTTAAAGCCTAATTATATAAATGTCCCTGACTAGTCTATTGTTTCCTTCAGCAAATTATTAGACAACTCTTATTTTATAAAGCATCATATTCTGTTGTCTAATTATTGGTTGATGGAGAGCAGAAAGCTATTGCGAGAAAAGAAAATATAGTAGCTAAATGCTGACAGGTCCCCTTTAAGTGAAGTATTGTATGATGACATGTAAGCTGCAAGATTGACATTCAGCCCTGTAGTCTAGAATCCAAATACAATTGACTTATAAATGCAAAGTGTGCTTACAATCATGGACATTATTTGAATATAGATACAATGCCCCAAAGAAACTACCTGAAATATCTGTCCAAATAGGAAGCTTGCTCTGGAAAGTCGAGGACTGCTCTTAGGATCGCTCTGTGCATACTCTTCAGGTTGAAGGGAATTCTAAAGCAGTTGGGAAACTTTTTTATTACAAAAAGCAATAACATAAGTGATAAAGCACGCTTTTACTTCTCATATGTATAACATTTCTACAGATAAGACCTATCACTCTTTGACTATTGTTGAAGTTGGGCCCTGATACTTAAAGGAGTTATCTGCTGGAAACAAGACATCAGCTACCAACTGGACCGGTGAGAATTTGCTGATTGAGGTTGGCAGAACAGGAAACCTTTTAAAGGGAATAAGTTTTTTGATACCCCATTGGAGAGTAATATGCCGTAATCTGTGATTTTAGCGATGTATCACATAACGGGCTTGTTGCAGTTGTGATAAAATCACTGATTTATCTTCTTCAGTTGTCACACTTAGCCCGAATAGGATAACTGCTGATTGAGCAGCAGATGTAAAGGCCACGTCACACGCTTCAATATCATTCAATCACAATATCGTTGAAAAGTCACGTGTTTGGTGATGCACTAACGATGTCGGAACGACATTGTAGCGTCTAACATCACACTGTCACCAGCCAAATTGATCTATCCTTTAATGGATCGTTCATCCCAGATTTGTGAACATGTTCTCAAATCTGGCGATGAACGATCCTTCAACCTGCAGGATTGTGCTGTATGACACCGCGATGAACGATCTCCCAGCGGCACAGCCTATGCTGGGAGATGGTAACCATGGTACACATCGGGTTACTAAGCGCAGCGCTTAGTAACCTGATATGTACCTTGGTTACTAGCGATCTCGCTGGTCGCTGATCATTGGTGAGTCTGCCTGTGTGATAGCTCACCAGCGATCAGAACAATGTTTTTAGCGATCGTGCGTGCATGAGATCGCTAACAACATCGTTAACAATATTGAAGCGTGTGACGTGGCCTTAACACCTTCTCTTAATTCTGGGCTATGTGCAATCCCGCCAACCCCGCCTGTGTATACTGTGCATAGGCAGAAAGCCACCAATCAGTTTTGGGGCCGTGTAATAAAGTCCTCACAAATATGGAGGACTACATAGCAGCAGACTTGCTAGACTTGTATTGATCACCTGCTGATAAAATAGTGATTTTATTAAAACTACAGCAAGCAGCCTAATAAGTGATACAACACTGGAATCAGGGTGTCTGTCCTTACATTATGCAGCTCTATGATTAGGTGGCAATAAACTGGTGATAAAACCACTTTAACCCATTAGAATGGAGTTGTAGTGCACATGTTTGACCATTGCTCCTTTCATTCCCATGGGCCTGATGAGTGCTGCTCTCAGCTTTTTCTGGCAACTCCTAGAGAATGAATAGAGCATCCATTCTGCTACTCTATTTTGTGAAGGGGAAAGAAGTGCACAGAGATCAAAGTTCCACGTTCTGTCGGTCAGTGTGAGTCCCCGAGGATCACAGATACGTTGTGTTAACTGGACAATGTCTTTAAGGAGCTTCAATAATGACATTATTACAAGTCACATGTCAAAAGACCCATATCTGTCATAGATTTTGCTTCAGACAACATAAAAGTCAAAGTATATCAATTTTTACATGCATGCACCAGTTACGAGTGTTTTGCAGACAAGAAACTGATAAGGTACCGTCACACGGGGAGACATCGCCGGTGATTTTGCCGGCGATGCAGGGGCATGGTCTAATTGCAGCGACATCGCCGGAGAGTTGCCCCATGTGACAGGGCGATATTTGGGCAATATATCGCCTGAAAGCGATCACCAGGTTTCACTGCAATGTAGTGAAACCTGGCAATCACTCTCAGGCGATGTGTACGCATCGCCCTGTGTAACGTGGCAACGGCGATGTTACCGGCGATTTGAGCCATAGGCTCCCATTATAATCATCGCCGCCAGGGTGGATTTTAACCCTGGCAGTGATGTCGCCGGTAACATCGCTGTTGCGTCGCCGGCGACATCGCAGCGTGTGACATTTCACCGGCGATGTCGGCGGGGTAGCGCACTCCCGCGAATCCCCGCCGACATCGCCAGCGATGTCTCCCCGTGTGGCGGTACCTATACTTCTACTTATGCAGAATTACATATTATAGTACAGATCTACACAAGGACGCCGACACATCCACAATTTGTAGACCTGACTGGCCCAAGAATTCACACAATCGGACCTGGGCCTTGGTCATGTTCCCATGTGTGAAAATGCTCTATTTTTTCCACTGTGTTTTTTATGCAGGTATCTGCAACAAAATACAAATAGGTTCCATGTTGGTTCTCATTATTGTGTTTTTGCTGCATTTTTTACCTTTTTACCCTTTTGATGCATTTTTGGTGCAGATTTAGCATAGAGAGACAGATTCATCATTACTTCTCTTTCTTTTTGTTGTAGCTTTATGGAGTGTTTTTCACCTGTTTGTCATTCTCGCCATATCTATATTTTAAGGTGTGCCTTTTTTATGTCACTTCTTTATGTGTTTGTCTGTTTTTTTATTTTCTTCAGCTCACCAGTATAAGCAGGGTTTAGGCTGTTCGAATGTTTTCACCTGATTCATCCAATGTTTTGAAAAGCTATTATGTTTTTGGTTAAATCTAATCCGGTCTCCCCTGGAGTGATGTATTTATATGTCAGAAACATATGAGTAATATTGTGTCATTTTGCGTCATATGCAACATTAGGCATTTATAAGTAATAAAAAAGAGTTAGACAAAATAAAGATTTTTCACACCACACAAAGTGACTTTTTAACAGAATAAGGCACAAAAAAACAAAACTGCAAGACACAAAAAGAAAAAGTGACAAAAAAAGTGAAAAAGATAAATCAGTGCAAATGTTTTTGTAAATATTTTTTAGGTGCAGAAATGCTGGAATTCTGCACCGAAAAATGAAATTGGTTGTTGTCCAATTTTTTCATGCTCCCCACAGATACCTATAGATAAAATTGCACAATTCAATAGGGTCTTTACATGCTCATTGTGCCGAAGTTTTCATAAAATCTCACCCTCTTTCCTAAAGGCCCCGTTACTTGTTGCAATGTCCCAGCAATCCCACCAACGATTCAGATCACTGGGCCATCGTTATCTGATCGCTTGTGAGCTGTCACACAGGCAGACTCACCAGCGATCAGGACCAGCGAGAACGCTGGTATCCAGGGTAAACATCGGGTAACTAAGCACAGCGCTGCGCTTAGTTATCTGATATTTACCCTGGTTACCATGTCCCAGCGCGTATAGTGCGGCGCTGGGAGGTCGTTGATCGTTGGTCTCCCGCTGTCACAAACGCCGATGCTGGCCACCCAGTGGGGAGACCAACGATCAAAAAATGGTCCTGGCCATTTACCAACAATCAGCGATCAGCGAGCTGATCGCTGGTCATTGGTACATGTCACACGCAGCGACTTCGCTAAGAGGACGCTGCAACGTCATAAATCCGGTGACATTGCAACAATATCGTTAGCGATATCACAGCGTGTAATGGGGGTTTTAAACTAAACACAGCAGATTTTTTTAAAAGAAAAAAGTCACATTTACCTTACAATGGAACATAATCTTAAAGGGGTTGTTCACTACTATGACAACCCCTTCTGAACTCACTTGTTTCCCTCCATTAAAATAATAGAGCCTGCACCCACCTTTCATACTTCCGCCATTGCAGCAGTATTGGTGATCGTGGTTCAGGTGATATTGTGACATCACGTGTGCCCTGCATTCAATCACCACCAGCTTTCCCTTCTCTCCACCTTTGGACTAAATGAGCTATCAACAGGAAATGTACGGCAGCTGCAGCGCTCACTTCCTGTTGATAGCTCATTTGGTCCGAATGAGGGGAGAAGGAAAAGCTGGTGGTGATTGAATGCAGGGCTCATGTGACCTCACAATGTCAGCTCTGAAACAGTGGCAGTACGGAAGGTGAGTACAGGGTCGTTTATTTTAACTGAGGGACACAAGTGGATCCAGAAGGGATTATCCTAGTAGTAGTACTGGACCACTCCTCCTTTAACCTCTTTTCGACACATGACATACTGGGTATGTGACGTGTCGGCTCCCTCCCTCTGATGTGAGCTCCCACGCTGAACTCACATAATTCCTCGGACATTTCAGCAGATATCAGCAGCTGATATGTGTATCTAACAGCGCCAATCAGATCTGCGATCTGATCACCATTATTAACCCTTTGGATCATGCTATCAGTGACTGATGGCCCAATTCAAAGCCCTGCGGCGGGCTAGTTCCCCTTTGAGATCGGAGATCTCGTGAACCAATTTTAATGACTTCAGAAAGCTCTCTGGGATCACTTTCTGTAGATGGCTTGTGAGGACTGGCATTCACAGACAGTGATGATTTGTGCTATGTACTGAAGTGCTGCAGCTCATCAGTAAATAGGACAAGCAATCAGAGTGTACAGCACTGAGGCCTTCTAGGGGCCAGTGTAAAATAAAGAGAAAATAAAAAGAAAATGTTTTTAAAAATATGAAAACCCCTCCCACAAAAGTTCAAATCATCCTCCTTTTTGCCCCATTCAAAATAAAACTATAAAAAAAATGAAAAAAATACACATACTTGGTATCGCCTCATTCAGAAATGCCCGATCTACCAAAATGTAAAATCAATTAATCAGATCAGTAAACTGTGCAACAGGAAAAAAGTCCAAACACCAAAATCATGTTTTTTTTTCCGCCGCATCATTGCAATAATATGCAATAACAGGCGATCTAAACAATGTATCTACCCAAAGATTGTATCATTAGAAACATCAGCTCAAGCCACAAAAAGTAAGCCATCATACAGCCCCAGATCCCGAAAAATAAGTGTCGCGAAGTCACTGAAAATGGTGACAAAAAGTGCAATTTTTTCTTTAAAAACTTCTGAATTTTTTTCACCACTTAGATAACAGTAAACGAATACATGTTTGGTATCTATGAACTCGTACCGACCTGAGGCATCATACCATATAGTGAACATAGTGAATAAAAAACCCCAAAAACAAGCATGTAATTGCACTTTTTTTGCAATTTCACCACACTTGTAATTTGTTTCCCATTTTCCTGTACACTATATGGCAAAATAAATGATTGCATCTGAAAGTACTTGTCCTGCAAAAAACAAGCCTCATCTATATTGATGGAAAAATAAAAAAGTTATGGCTCTTAAGGTACCATCACACGTGGAAACATCGCCGGCAACTGACGGGAGCGCGCACGTTTTTGGCCGTTGGCCAAGATCTCTCATGAGCTGTCGGACGAGGAGACATCGCCGGCAATGCAGCGGTGATATTGAAAGCAACTATCGCTGCCAGGGTTAAACCCTGGCAGCGATCCTTAACATTGGACTCAATGGGGAAAGTTGCTTTCAACATCGCTGTTGCGATGTCAGACAGGGCGATTCAGGCAGATGTCCAGCAATGTCGCTTAAAAATGGCAACGCCCCTGAGTTGCCGGCGATGTTACTGGAGATGATTCCCCGTGTAACGGTACCTTTAGAAGAAGGGATATCGCCCGGGGTTGAAGGGTTTAAGCTGCTGAATCAGGGAGAGATACCAAAAGGGTTTCTTATAATGCACATGTTCACCTACCATAAAATATCCATCAAGTAGTAAATAATTTTTAATTGGACGCCTATGAGTAATGCAACTGTAGGCCAAATAATTGCATACTTCTGACTTCACATCTGATATATAGAAAGATTTTCCCTCAATATAGTCACCCAAACATGAAAGGTACAGTATAAGATTATTTCACCTTCATGGCTCGCAGTGTGTTGCTCGAACCTTCACTTTCATCCTTACTTCTTTGTATTAATTTTTGAAGCTTGACCAAAAATAATTGCTGAGCCCTGTGCAATGGAAAAAAAAAGAAACTCTAAAGCAAGTATTGAAATATAATGGAATTAGGGGATTTTGAGGCAGCAGATTTTAAGAAAACAATGACTGTTTATTTGTGGAGGATTTCACAAAAGGAAACTAGAGATGACGCTTGGATTTCTGGACGGGGTTTGCAATTAAACTGCCACGGGTCTGCATGGGGATCAGCCATCTTCAATGGGGTTAATCTATATTTGGTTACTTGTCATGGTTTACATGCAGAGATTGCCCAGATACCCCTTCAATCATGAGCGCATTAAAATCAATGCTGATTTCCCTTAAGAAACAACGGGACATGGTTTGCGGTCAGTCTTTCACACAGATCTAAAATTCACATTAAAACTAGCTAAAGTTACGTGACCCACCTAGTTTTCCTAGGCAAAGCTTTTCAGAAAAAGGACAGCAATACCTTTCCTGTACCACCTTTGCTGGTGATTTTGTGACTTTTTCCTATACTTTCAACTATAAAGAGTTGAACATGTTACTTCTTTTACCTATGTCCCATTTTCCAAAGCCTCAAGTGATTTATTGAAGTAACAAAAGACTGAACTTGTGCTCAGCAATGTCTTTTTTACATTACAGTGGATTGTCTTCATTTTTCGCAGTGGTTTTGTGGTATCAGCCTAAACAACACATTGTGTTCACACTGAGGGTTTTTTCCAGGCGTTTTTGAAGCCAATCCTCTCCAACTCTCCAATCAAAATGTATGGTTTTTCAATGCCTCGTGGTTTTTGCAGAGCTTTTGCTTTAAAAACAGCTGGAAAAACTGGAAAATTGTGAACATAGTCTAAGGGTACAGTGTCTTGAAAAAGTATTCATACCATTTTTCAACACTTTTTCACATTACATAAAAAAACTTCAATATATTCTATTGGGATTTTATGGGATATATCAACACTAAGTATTTGTTAAATGTAAAGTAAATGATGCATGGTTTTATAAATATTTAAAAATATAAATCTGAAAATTATGACATGCATTTGTATTTAGCCCCCTGAATTAATACTTTGTTGGACCACCTTTTGCTGCAATAAATACTGCAAGTCTTTTGGGGCATTCTCCACCAGCTTCCACATCTAGAGGCTAGAATTTCTGCCCATTCTTCTTTGCAAAATAGCTTTACTTCAGTGAGAGTGGATGGAGGCATTTTTGACCAGGAAATTTCAAGTCTTGTCTCAGATTCTTAAAGCGAACCTGTCACCCCCCCTGGACATCAAAAGCTATAATAGCCACCTTCTGCAGCACTAAGGCTGCATTCAGGAAGGTGGCTATAGGCTTTTGATGCCCTATATACAGTTAAATATTCACTTATATAACTGCTTACAGTTTAGAAGACCTAAGACCGGGAGGCGGGGTTTCGTGCTCCTCCAACCCGCCCCCTCTTGTCAATCATCCTGGTTGCCTGCTGCTGCCTCCCCTCACAGTCTAGCATGAACGCGCGCCTCCGTTCTCCTCTATGGCGCCGCGCATGCGCTGTGCGCCGGGTGTCCAGGAAGTCGTCGGGCTGCGCGCACAGCGCATGCGCGGCACCATAGAGGAGAACGGAGGCGCGCGTTCATGTTAGACTGTGAGGGGAGGCAGCAGCAGGCGACCAGGCTGATTGACAAGAGGGGGCGGGTCGGAGGAGCGAGAAACCCCACCTCCGGTCTTAGGTCTTCTAAACTGTAAGCAGTTATATAAGTGAATATTTAACTGTATATAGGGCATCAAAAGCGTATAGCCACCTTCCCTGAATGCAGCCTTAGTGCTGCAGAAGGTGGCTATTATAGCTTTTGATGTCCGGGGGGGTGACAGGTTCGTTTTAAGGATGGCTTCACACTGCAGTTTTTTCCCTGATCAGGTTTGATCAGGTTTGTGTGCCAAAACCAGGAGTGTCTCCAAAACTGAGAACAGGTGTCAATCTTTCATTTCTTGGTTCCTCTCCTAGTTTTGGCACACAAACACTGATGGACACTGATCAGTGAAAAACTGCAGTGTGAAGACAGCCTAAGCAAATATATTTCTAAAGGTGCTATTGACATGAAATTGTCACGAGATGTCAGTAACAACCCATCCAATCCACACAGGAAAGAAATCAAAGCATATATGTCCATAAATTTAGTGATGTGCAATAATGAGAAATGACACAAGGAAAAAAGTATTGAAGCCATGGAAAGACCTGACACCAACTGAAATCTATCAGTAATTAGAAAGTAATCCTGTCACTTAGTGAAAAATAATATCAGCTGGTTCAACTGATGGCCTATAAAAGGTGTCTCATTACCAAGGTGCAACACAAGAAACATCTCATGACTGGTAAAATCAATCAGCTCTCTCAAACCTTCACAACCTTATTGTTGCAAAACATACTGATGGCATTGGTTACTGAAGAATTTCTAAACTACTGAAGTTTCAGTGAGCAATGTTAAATCTACAATCTGGAAGTGGAAAAAACATACCGTATATACTCGTGTATAAGCCGAGTTTTTCAGCACAAAAAATGTGCTGAAAAGTCCCCCCCTCGGCTTATACACGAGTCACTATACGGCTGAGTGTGGGGGGGCCGGTGTCCGGGGCTGGAGCAGGCGGGGGGAGGCTGTAAGATGAGCGCCCGGTCACGTGGGGCCGCTCATTAGTGCAATGTAATATGCACGGCATCCCCCTGTCCATCAGCGGCAGGGGAGCTGTGCATATTACATTGCCCTCCCCCCGCCGTGGTAAATACAGACCCCCGCTCTCCCCCCGTTGTATATACAGACCCCCGGTCCCCCCCCTCGTGGAATATACAGGCCCCCACTCCCCCAGTAGTATATACAGGCCCCCCGCGGTAAATACAGGCCCCCCCGCTCCCCCCCTCGTGGAATATACAGGCCCCCACTCCCCCAGTAGTATATACAGGCCCCCCGCGGTAAATACAGGCCCCCCGTGGTATATACATGCCCCCGGTAGATGCCGCACACCTGTAAAAGAATCGCTTTCATACTTACCCTCCTCACTGTCATCGCGCTCCTCCGGTCTCATTCCCGCTTCTACTAGGCGGCCGGCGCATCCACAATGACGTCATTGTTTCTGCGCGGTCACATGACCGGGTAGAAGCAGGAAGGAGACTGGATGGAGGACGCGCGATGACAGTGAGGAGGGTAAAAATGAAAGCGATTCTTTTACAGGTGTGCGGCATCTACCGGGGGCATGTATATACCACGGGGGGGGCCTGTATTTACCGCGGGGGGCCTGTATATACTACTGGGGGAGTGGAGGCCTGTATATACCACGAGGGGGGGAGCGGGGGTCTGTATATACTACTGGGGGGAGTGGGGGCCTGTATATACCACGAGGGGGGGAGCGGGGGTCTGTATATACTACTGGGGGGAGTGGGGGCCTGTATATACTACTGGGGGGAGTGGGGGCCTGTATATACTACTGGGGGGAGTGGGGGCCTGTATATACCACGAGGGGGGGAGCGGGGGTCTGTATATACATCGGGGGGGGAGCGGGGGTCTGTATATACCATGGGGGGGGGGGGAGAGCAGGGGCCTGTATAAACCACTAGGGAGGCTGCTGTATACTACCACTGGAGAGGCTGCTGTATACTACCACAGGGGGAGGCTGCTGTATACTACCACAGGGGGAGGCTGCTGTATACTACCACAGGGGAAGGCTGCTGTATACTACCACAGGGGGAGACTGCTGTATACTACCACAGGGGGAGGCTGCTGTTTACTACCACAGGGGGAGGCTGCTGTATACTACCGCAGAGGGAGACTGCTGTATACTACCACAGGGGGAGACTGCTGTATACTACCACAGGGGGAGACTGCTGTATACTACCACAGGGGGAGACTGCTGTATACTACCACAGGGGGAGACTGCTATATACTACCACAGGGGAGACTGCTGTATATTACCACTGGGAGGCTGCTGTATACTACACTGCTGGGGGCTGTATACCTGTGCTGGGGTCCACCCTCGGCTTATACACGAGTCAATAGGTTTTCCCAGGTTTTGGGGGCAAAAGTAGGGGGGTCGGCTTATACACGGGTCGGCTTATACACGAGTATATACGGTAATTTCATCATAAATCAGCCTCAACAAGATGCTCCTTGCAAGATTTCAGAAAGAGGAGTGAAAATAATTATCAGAAGAGCTATCCAAGACCCAAGAAAAAGCTATGTGCAATCCGGTTTCCATCTGTCCGGGAGTATCCGGGAGAATTCGGATTTTTCTCCCTGACTTGCTTGCAACGTTTTTGTGTATGGGGCGAAAAATCTGCCCAAATTGGATCCTCCTGGATCCATGGCAATCCGGTGCTCCCTAACATGGGAGTCTATGGCGCTAGATTGGCCAGATCCGGGAGGATCTGGAAGAATCCGGACACCGGCGGCTGCAGATCAGCGTAAGCTATGCTGAACTTCAGCACCAGGGATCTGTCCCCTGTGAAGTGGTCCCTCTGCAAAATCCGGCTACAAACAGTACCGGAGGGCATATTAACCCTCTGGTTCTATTTGTCCAGAGCTGTCAGGCTGTGTCTCGTGCCTCCTGCAAAGCACCGGACTTTAGCCTGACAGGGCAAAAAACGTGGGGTGAAGCCAACCTAACAACAGATTTTACAGTGACTAACAAGAATCTACTTTGTTTTACATTTTTGCCCAGGACCACACTTGGTATAAAACTGGCCCTGTGTGTTGGGTAAATATCACACACCTGCTATAACTAGGAATAGTTCCAGATTCCAGGTTTCTTTCAGTAAACGGATCCATCTTCGCACATAGCCACTCGTATCTTCCCTGATGCATGGTATCAAGAACATGGACAATTTCGTCACATTGTACAGACATTGTGCAGCTGTCCAAATGGTTAGAAATGTTTAGATTTAATCGGATGAAAAAAGAGTCTCCAGATCGAATTTTCCCTTCTTCAAGATCCTTTAGTAGTTTCTTATAACCTGTTCAAACATAAAAAAATACACAAGAATGCAAAGATTATAGTCTGTAAAGGCTCCTCAATACATTTACTGTATATACATGTCTCTGTACTGTGGGCAATCACCACTTTTTCTCAGTGTTTAAAGTGAACCTGTGATGAGCATCACATTGCCTAGAATCAGTATGAGCCAGTCTGGCTTTGTTAGTGCAATTACCGATGATAAACTAAGTGTCTCAGAAGACAAGATTGAGCCAGATCCCGGACAGATCCTCTGTTGTGACAGGGTACAGACTGACCAGTCTCTGTGTCTTTCTGGAGAGTGATGCCAGTCTAGAGAACCAGGTTGAAGCCAATGGAGTCTAGTCATCTGAGACACAGTCTGTAGCCAGATTTTCAAAAATTGTTTTCCCTGAAACACTGGCATGGTTCACACAGGATTAATCTCATTACAGGTTCCCTGCAGGAGTATAAGTAACAATAATCCATGCAGTCTTTAAAGGGATCCCAACATGTTTTACTTGAGAGCCACATTCAGCTATGATAGAGGGTCATGACTTGTAAGCCATATCAGTCCACCCCAATACCTGAATAATGACAGTCACAGGTTCCCCATAGAATCACACTGAGGCAGTATACTTACATCCAGGGGTTCACACCTTACCCTCACTAGGTACAACTGCATCAAACTCTCCCACCACACTATCACATCAACCTTCAAGCACCACCTCTATCTGACAATATCATCCTATCTCCAGCTTAACATATTTATCATTTGACCCCCATACCCGGTACTCACAAAAGTTACCATCTGGAAACCTTCTCTTCATTAAATAGTTGTTAGACCTAGTGCTAATGCACCACGTTTGCACATGGCCACACGCTGCAGATCATGGAACTGCGAGCCACATGTGACTTCCAAGCCACAGGTTGGGGACCCCTGCTCTAAAGATATGTCACTGTCTATAATGAATAGCATTTTATTTCATTCAATTGTCATTGATTTGGCAATGGTAAGATAAAAAAATAAATCTATTCAGGGTACAGTATATTTTAGTAATGAGTAATGACAAGTAATAAAAATAAGTTGAACTTATACATTGACGTAACATGCTCTTTGCAAACTCATACATAGTTTCAGCAATCATGGGGTCTCAGGATCCATAGCAACCCCAAGCAACAGTGTTTTTAAAGGGACTCTGTCACCAGGTTTTGTCACCTAATCTGAGAGTAGTATAATGTAGAAACAGAGATCCTGATTCCAGCGATGTGTCACTTACTTGGTTGCTTGCTGTTGTTTTGCTAAATCCATCGTTTTATCAGCAGGAGATTATCACTAGAGGACATATCCCCATCACTGATTGGCCACTTTCTGCTTATACACCATGTACACAGAAAGCTGTAAGGGTGAAGTTTATATAACTCAACATTCAGAGAAATGGTAGATCTGCAGCAGAGAAAACTGTGACTTTATCAAAACCAGGGGAAGCAGCTGGCACATTGCAGGAATCAGGGACTCTGCCCTTACATTATGCTTCTGTCGAGCCATAGGCTTTGGGGTACTCGGGTATCAGGCTCCAAGGTGTTAATGCTCCTCGGAGTGGTGGCCGCGCCTGATCCCTTGTCCTGGGTAACTTCTTTGAAAAAGGGTTATATTTACAGGGGAGTTCTATATACACAGTTCTCGTGACACCACCTGTAGTTTCTGGTGATGGGTCACCAGCGCCGCCACAGTCCGCCGGAGGTAGGTGGTAATGCAGCTAGTTGGCAAAGTCCCCTACAGGTAGGGCTGGACCTCCGGGGCAGCGTAGTGTGAAGGGGCAGCTTGGAGTGGGGTTATACAGTGGCTACAAGTAGTATTCAACCCCCTGCAGATTTAGCTGGTTTGATAAGATTCCAATAAGTTAGAGCCTTCAAACTGCAAACGAGAGTAGGATTTATTAACAGAAGCATAAATCTTACAAACAAAAAGTTATGTTGCTCAGTTGAATTTTTATATAATTTTAAACATAAAAGTGTGGGTCAATTATTATTCAACCCCTATGTTTAATATTTTGTGGAATAACCCTTGTTTGCAATTACAGCTAATAATCGTCTTTTATAAGACCTGATCAGGCCGGCACATGTCTCTGGAGTTATCTTGGCCCACTCCTCCATGCAGATCTTCTCCAAGTTATCTAGGTTCTTTGGGTGTCTCATGTGGACTTTAATCTTGAGCTCCTTCCACAAGTTTTCAATTGGGTTAAGGTCAGGAGACTGACTAGGCCACTCCAACACCTTGATTTTTTCCCTCTTTAACCAGGCCTTGGTTTTCTTGGCTGTGTGCTTTGGGTCGTTGTCTTGTTGGAAGATGAAATTACGACCCATCTTAAAATCCTTGATGGAGGAGCGGAGGTTCTTGGCCAAAATCTCCAGGTAGGCCGTGCTATCCATCTTCCCATGGATGCGGACCAGATGGCCAGGCCCCTTGGCTGAGAAACAGCCCCACAGCATAATGCTGCCACCACAATGCTTGACTGTAGAGATGGTATTCTTGGGGTCGTATGCAGTGCCATCCAGTCTCCAAACGTCACGTGTGTGGTTGGCACCAAAGGTCTCGATCTTGGTCTCATCAGACCATAGAACCTTGAACCAGTCTGTCTCAGAGTCCTCCAAGTGATCATGAGCAAACTGTAGACGAGCCTTGACATGACGCTTTGAAAGTAAAGGAACCTTACGGGCTCGTCTGGAACGGAGACCATTGCGGTGGAGTACGTTACTTATGGTATTGACTGAAACCAATGTCCCCACTGCCATGAGATCTTCCCGGAGCTCCTTCCTTGTTGTCCTTGGGTTAGCCTTGACTCTTCGGACAAGCCTGGCCTTGGCATGGGAGGAAACTTTCAAAGGCTGTCCAGGCCGTGGAAGGCTAACAGTAGTTCCATAAGCCTTCCACTGCCGGATGATGCTCCCAACAGTGGAGACAGGTAGGCCCAACTCCTTGGAAAGGGTTTTGTACCCCTTGCCAGCCTTGTGACCCTCCACGATCTGTCTCTGATGGCCTTGGAATGCTCCTTTGTCTTTCCATGTTGACCATGTATGAGTGCTGTTCACAAGTTTGGGGAGGGTCTTAAATAGTCAGAAAAGGCTGGCAAAAGAGATAATTAATCCACACATGTGAAGCTCATTGTTATTTGTGCCTGAATACTTCTTAATACTTTAGGGGACCAAAGGAATTCTGGTGGTTTGAGGGGTTGAATAATAAATGACCCTCTGAATTAACTTTTAACGCTTTAAAAAAACAAAAAAACAAAAAAACATATATTTTTTGTGGCACTGCATTTCCCACTTCCAGGCTGATCTACAGTCCAAATGTCACAATGCCAAGATAAAAACGCATGTGTCAACCAGCTAAATCTGCAGGGGGTTGAATACTACTTGTAGGCACTGTAGATAGGATGGGGAGTCATAGAGCAGTCTATGAGGGGCACCGGGAGCGGAGAGGAATGACGCACACACACTGCAGAAGTCTCTTTTACTTTTTACTGTTGGTATGAGCAGGTAAAGACGTCCAGGGCACTGACAGGTGACCGGGTGCACAGTGGGTCCCCACAGCAAGTGGGTATAAGACCTCCTCTGTACCTATGTGGTTGATGAAGCCCAGCCTACATGCCTACTGGCCTCCTCTCTCTTCCTGTCTCTGATATCTATCCTCTCCTCCTGTGCGGTCCACGGGTTACCCTCTCTGATCACTGCGGTGGAATACTGCTGTGTCTGGCTCCCTCTCTCTGACCCACAAGGGGACCGGGTGGCTGAAGCCTCCACGGTGTGATGGGGTTTTCTGTAGTCCTGAAGTATCCTACAGCTGCGGATCCCCGAAGTCCGGTACGTGTTTGGGCAAACTTCCACTAGTTCCTCACTCCCTTCAGTCTGACTGCTCCTTGCCTTCTGTCCCCACTTAGGCTTGCAGGACGTCAGAAGGGCCACTCCGGGTCACTGGCTCGGGCCTAACCGCGGCACCGACCACCAGGACGTCTTCGCAGCTCTCCTAGCGTCTGCACACTCTGACTAACTCCTCCCCCAGCAGCAGTATTTATAGGGGATCTTGCCTAAGGTCAGCAAGTTGGACTCCCCCTACTGTGCCGGGGTGGAAGATGTTGCATGTAGTAGGTACCTGCTGTGGAAACACAACTGTGCATTAGAGAAGTCTGTGGCTACCTGCGTGAGCAGGGCGCCACACTTCTCTCATACGGGATAGCATATTCCAGGTACTGAGGTACAGATTCTCTTTAGGAGGCTACAACAATCTTTTTTTAAAGTTTAGCTACACTTTAAGCTAACTATATGCATTCCATTAATGCAAGCAGAACATGCTGAATTTTGTTGGACAAACCAACCATCTAATGTGTATGGCCAAATAAAAGTGTTTGCATGATTGTAGAGGGTAAACTGTTGAATTTAAGCATAGGATCCCTTTTTTCCAAGTGAGAGAAATCGAGAGGTGTCTGACAGCTGTTTTTTCTCCCAGCAAAACATATGGGAGATTATTTACTTGGGAAATTTGTTCCAGCACCTCCATTTTGATAAGGTAAAAAATGTTTAGCCAGTAGATAGAAAAATATTAGAATCTAAGAGTCCTCAGTGGTTGAAACCTTTTAATGGCTAACTGAAAAGATGGTAAGTGAAGCAAGCATTCGGGACACTATGGCCCCTTCATCAGGCTGATAATGACACCAAATTCTGAAGACACATACATATATACATGAGCAGAGTGAGATAATGCAGTAAATACGAGCAGGTGATGTAAAGCAGAGTCAGGCTTGGGAGGGGAAGAGATATTCCAAGATAAGAGAAACAGAAAGAATAATACAATGTTTAGTGATCTGTGGAGACCTGAAAATTTCTCAGTGAGAAAGCCATAAATAAATCCATGCGAGTCAGTTCATGTAAGAAGTCTCAAAAGTTCATTGTCCTCTGAGATCTGTTGGAAGATGTGATATTGCCAAATGCTCTTTTAATTGGTATACAAACGCATGAATCCATGTGAGACATTCAATCCTGTTTTGAATGTATCATCAAAGGTCGTTATCAAGTTGTATTCCCAAATTCTTCTCTATTTCTGAGATCTGAAGTTACTTTTTAAAATAAGCAGACTCATGTCTGTTACCCTGTGGTCAGAGCTGTAAACATGCACAACTGGACAGTGACATATTTTTCCTATCCAAATGCAAAAAAGATAATCTGATTTGCAAAGGACTCTGAATTACAAATTCACTTCTGCATACCTATAATACTCATTATGCACAAAACCTTTGTCACAGTACCTCTAAGGGACCACCTTTTGCATGTCTTCTCCAGCATCAAAAGTAACATCCAGGGGGAATTGGAAACATGGAGGAACACACTTACAGAAAGCATGGAACAAAAATTACAACAATATTACCATAGATTACAAACTCGTCTGATTCATAACAAGTAAAAGAAATTGCACAGATTGCGCATCAATTCAGGACTCAATACAAATAAAAAAAGACAAATCCTGACAACTTGGACAACTACTCCTGTCAAAAAGTATCTAATTGTGTCATCAACCTTTTGGATTACAAACCCCAAAGTGGAACTTTCTGTGCTTTCTAGGGGACTCTCATTTTGTTCTACTAAAGCTCTGGATAAAAATTGAACTGTGCAGCGACATGGAGGATTACTTCAGGAGACTACACCTAATGGAATTTTACAGTGACAAAGAGGATTCTGAACCCAACTGGGCCGAATAGGTCCATTCTACATGCTTCCCAAAATTCACAAATCAGGAAATCCAGGAAGACCAATCATTTCATTTGTGGACACCCTCACCGAACAAATTTCTGGGTGGGTAGAGGGTGTTCTCAAACCCCGAGTAAAAGAGACACCCAGCTACACAGGACACAACTGACCTATTGAATAAATTATCAGCAATATGTCCTCTACCAGAAGGAACCATACTCGCCACCATGGATGTGGAATCTCTGTACAGTAACATACCACACCAGGATGGGTTAAATGCCTGCAAAACCTTCCTGGAAAACACAGGGAATGATGCTGACTCTGTGGTGAAGCTTACAAAATTCATCATCACGCACAACTACTTTACATTTGATGACAACATATATTTACAGGAAACTGGCACAGCAATGGGGAGAAAATGGCACCACAATATGCAAATATTTTCATGGCCAAGCGTGAAGGTGACGTTTTATCATCTTGTCCTATCAGGCCTCTGGCCTATTACCGTTATATCGATGACATTTTAATTATCTGGACAGAGTCTGAGTAACAGCTGAAGATGTTCCATGTACACTTTAATCAGTTTCATCCCACCATCAACTTAACACTCAACTACTCCTGCACTGAAATCAGCTTTCTGGACAGCATCATTAAGCTACAGAACAATGAAACAGAGACATCCCTGTACTGGAAACCAATTGACCGACCAACATATCTCCAATGGGACAGTTTCCATCCAAAACACATAAAAAACTCCATTGTGTACAGCCAGGCCATCAGATACAATCGGATATGTTCTAACCCTACAGATAGGGAAAATCACCTTGAAGACCTCAGAAAGCACTTTTTGAACCAGGGCTACCATCCAAGAGCAATTGAAAACCAGATTACAAGAGCCACCAGAATATCAAGGAATCATCTTCTACATTACAAAACTAGAGACAAAAACAACTGGGTTCCTCTTGTAGTGCTAAGAGGAGCTGCACGGAAACTGAAGCCACTCCTACAAAAAGATGCCAGACTAAAATCAATATTTCCGGATCCCCCACTCTTGTGTTTTAGACAACCTCTGAGTCTTAAAAACATCATTGTCAGAAGTGCCCTATCCTCTCCAGCAGCTACATGAACCTTTCCCTGCATCCAGAACAGGTGCAAAACTTGTCCATTTATGACAACAGACAAGATAAAGATTCCCAGGACAAATCAAAACTTCAAGATCCCAGGTAACTTCAGTTGCACCACAAGTAATGTGGTGTATTTAATTATATGTACTAAATGTCCAACAGGTGGCATATACATAGGTGAGACAGGACAAAAATTCAGAACAAGAATGAATTCTCATCGCCACACAATAAAAGAAAGGCGTATGGACCTACCTGTAGCCAAGCATTTTTGTAGCTCTGACCACAGTATAAGAGATATGAATCTGCTCATTTTAAAAAGCAACTTCAAATCTCAGAAAGAGAGAAGAATTTGGGAATACAAATTGATAATGAACATTCAAAACAGGATTGAATGTCTCACATGGATTCATGCGTTTTATGTCATTAGAAGAGCATTTGGGGATATCATATCTTCCAACAGACCTCAGTTAGAGGACAATGAACTTTTGACACTTCTTACGTGAATGGAGTCTCATGGATTTATGTATGGCTTTATTACTGAGAAATTTTCAGGTCTCCACAGACCACTAATCATTGTATTATTGTTCTATCTGTTCCTCTTATCTTTTTTATATTTTTATTTTACCTCCCCAGCTCCTCTCCCTCTCCCAAGCCTGACTCTGCTTTATGTCACCTGTCATATTTACTGCATTATCAACACTCTGCTTATGTATATATGTATGTGTCTTCAGAATTTGTGTAATTATATTAGCCTGATGAAGGGACCATAGTGTTACCATCTTTTCAGTTAGCCATTAAAATGTATTAACCACTGAGCACCTCCATGTAATGTGCCTGGAGATGAATTCTATGTTTTCAGTAATGGACATCTCAGTGTCTCATAATAATAATACATTAACCATTTTATTGGTGTTTATTTGTAACTAGATGGCAGCCCGATTCTAAAGAATCGGGTAGTCTAGCATCCATATATAGTTTATTTAGTAATAGTTAGGGGAGTGCGGTGAAATTAATTGTGTGTATAGAGGTGGTTCAGTGGTTAGCACTGCGCAATGGCTCAGTGGGTAGCACTGCGCGGTGGCTCAGTGGTTAGCACTGCGCGGTGGCTCAGTGGTTAGCACTGCGCGGTGGCTCAGTGGTTAGTACTGCGTGCGGTGGGTCAGTGGTTAGCAGTGAGTGCGCTGGCTCAGTGGTTAGCAGTGAGTGCGGTGGCTCAGTGGTTAGCAGTGAGTGCGGTGGCTCAGTGGTTAGCAGTGAGTGCGGTGGCTCAGTGGTTAGCAGTGAGTGCGGTGGCTCAGTGGTTAGCAGTGAGTGCGGTGACTCAGTGGTTAGCAGTGAGTGCGGTGACTCAGTGGTTAGTAGCAGTGAGTGGGGTGGCTCAGTGGTTAGCAGTGAGTGCGGTGAGATTGGTCAGCGCAGCGGTGTGGGCAGAGTGGTCAGTGCAGCGCCGTGGGCAGAGTGGTCAGTGCAGCGCCGTGGGCAGAGTGGTCAGTGCAGCGCCATGGGCAGAGTGGTCAGTGCAGCGCCATGGGCAGAGTGGTCAGTGCAGCACCATGGGCAGAGTGGTCAGTGCAGCGCCGTGGGCAGAGTGGTCAGTGCAGCGCCGTGGGCAGAGTGGTCAGTGCAGCGCCGTGGGCAGAGTGGTCAGTGCAGCGCAGTGGGCAGAGTGGTCAGCGCAGCGCCGTGGGCAGAGTGGTCAGCGCAGCGCCGTGGGCAGAGTGGTAAGCAGACACATACACTCCGCTATACTTACCACCGACCCTGCGTCTTCCCCGCCGCCTGCATCCTGAGTCGACATGTCGCCGCCCCCGGACGACTGGATCCAATATGTTGTCCGGGTAGTTTTTCAAGACATCTTGGACGCTATATTGGATCCAGTAGTTTGGGGGCAGCGACATGTCGACTGAGGATCCAGGCAGCGGACGCAGGGCCGGTGGTAAGTATAGCGGAGTGTGTGTGTGTGTGTACAAAGTTGAGGGAAGTGTGGACAAAGTGACGGAAGTGCGTACATACACACATATACACACATAGTGTACATTGCATATGGAGGGGTGAGGAGAGTGGAGGCTGGAGGGCAGAGGACAGGGAGAGGAGAGCGGAGGCTGGAGGGCAGAGGAGGGCGGAGGCTGGAGGGCAGAGGACAGGGAGAGTAGAGCGGAGGCTGGAGGGCAGAGGACAGGGAGAAGCGAGTGGAGGCTGGAGGGCGGAGGAGAGGGAGAGGAGAGCGGAAGGTGGAGGGTAGAGGAGAGGGAGAGTAGAGCGGAAGGTGGAGGGTAGAGGAGAGGGAGAGGAGAGCGGAAGCTGGAGGGCAGAGGACAGGGAGAGGAGAACGGAGGCTGTAGGGCAGAGGAGAGCAGGAGGCTGGAGGGCAGAGGACAGGGAGAGGAGACGGAGTGGAGGCGGGCAGAGAAGAGCGGAGGCTGGAGGGTGGAGGCTAGAGGGCAGAGGACAGGGAGAGGAGAGTGGAGGCTGGAGGGCAGAGGAGAGCAGAGGCTGGAGGGCAGAGGACAGGGAGAGGAGAGCGGAGGCTGGAGGGCAGAGGAGGGCGGATGCTGGAGGGCAGAGGACAGGAAGAGGAGAGCAGAGGCTGGAGGGCAGAGGACAGGGAGAGGAGAGCAGAGGCTGGAGGGCAGAGGACAGGGAGAGGAGAGCGGAGGCTGGAGGGAGGAGGCAGGGAGGGAGGAGAGCGAAGGCTGGAAGGCAGAGGACAGGGAGAGGGAGCGGAGGCTGGAGGGCAGAGGACAGGGAGAGCAGAGCGGAGGCTGGAGGGCAGAGGACAGGCAGAGGAGAGTTGAGGCTGGAGTGCAGAGGAGAGCGGAGGCTGGAGGGCAGAGGACAGCAGGAGAGGAGAGCAGAGGCTGGAGGGCAGAGGACAGGGCAGAGGAGGCTGGAGGGCAGAGGCCAGGGCAGAGGAGACTGGAGGGCAGAGGCCAGGGCAGAGGAGGCTGGAGGGCAGAGGCCAGGGCAGAGGAGGCTGTAGGGCAGAGGCCAGGGCAGAGGAGGCTGGGGGCAGAGGCCAGGGCAGAGGAGGCTGGAGGGCACAGGAGGCTGGAGGGCAGAGGGCAGGGCAGAGGAGGCTGGAGGGCAGAGGCCAGGCAGAGGAGGCTGGAGGGCAGAGGAGGCTGGAGGGCAGAGGAGGCTGGAGGGCAGAGGAGGCTGGAGGGCAGAGGCCAGGGCAGAGGAGGCTGGAGGGCAGAGGCCAGGGCAGAGGAGGCTGTAGGGCAGAGGCCAGGGCAGAGGAGGCTGTAGGGCAGAGGAGGCTGGAGGGCAGAGGCCAGGGCAGAGGCCAGGGCAGAGGAGGCTGAGAGGGCAGAGGAGGCTGGGGGCAGAGGCAGGAGGAGGCTGGAGGGCAGAGGCCAGGGCAGAGGAGGCTGTAGGGCAGAGGCCAGGGCAGAGGAGGCTGTAGGGGCAGAGGGGCCAGGGCAGAGGGCGAGGCTGGAGGGCAGAGGAGGCTGGAGGGCAGAGGAGGCTGGAGGGCAGAGGCCAGGGCAGAGGAGGCTGTAGGGCAGAGGCCAGGGCAGAGGAGGCTGTAGGGCAGAGGCCAGGGCAGAGGAGGCTGGAGGGCAGAGGGCCAGGGCAGAGGAGGCAGGACGTAGGGCAAGAGGCCAGGGCTGAGGAGAGGCAGGCAGAGGAGGCTAGAGGCAGGGCAGAGGAGGCTGGAGGGCAGAGGCCAGGGCAGAGGAGGCTGGAGGGCAGAGGCCAGGGCCAAGAGCCGCAGGGGAGGCTGTAGGGCAGAGGCCAGGGCAGAGGAGGCTGTAGGGCAGAGGCCAGGGCAGAGGAGGCTGTAGGGCAGAGGCCAGGGCAGAGGAGGCTGTAGGGCCAGAGGCCAGGGCAGAGGAGGCTGGAGGGCAGAGGCCAGGGCAGAGGAGGCTGTAGGGCAGAGGCCAGGGCAGAGGAGGCTGTAGGGCAGAGGCCAGGGCAGAGGAGGCTGGAGGGCAGAGGGCAGGGCAGAGGAGGCTGGAGGGCAGAGGAGGCTGGAGGGCAGAGGAGGCTGGAGGGCAGAGGCCAGGGCAGAGGAGGCTGTAGGGCAAAGGCCAGGGCAGAGGAGGCTGTAGGGCAGAGGCCAGGGCAGAGGAGGCTGGAGGGCAGAGGCCAAGGCAGAGGAGGCTGGAGGGCAGAGGAGGCTGTAGGGCAGAGGCCAGGGCAGAGGAGGCTGGAGGGCAGAGGCCAGGGCAGAGGAGGCTGGAGGGCAGAGGCCAGGGCAGAGGAGGCTGTAGGGCAGAGGCCAGGGCAGAGGAGGCTGGAGGGCAGAGGCCAGGGCAGAGGAGGCTGGAGGGCAGAGGCCAGGGCAGAGGAGGCTGGAGGGCAGAGGCCAGGGCAGAGGAGGCTGGAGGGCAGAGGCCAGGGCAGAGGAGGCTGGAGGGCAGAGGCCAGGGCAGAGGAGGCTGTAGGGCAGAGGCCAGGGCAGAGGAGGCTGTAGGGCAGAGGCCAGGGTAGAGGAAGCTGGAGGGCAGAGGGCAGGGCAGAGGAGGCTGGAGGGCAGAGGAGGCTGGAGGGCAGAGGCCAGGGCAGAGGAGGCTGTAGGGCAAAGGCCAGGGCAGAGGAGGCTGTAGGGCAGAGGCCAGGGCAGAGGAGGCTGGAGGGCAGAGGCCAAGGCAGAGGAGGCTGGAGGGCAGGGGAGGCTGGAGGGCAGAGGCCAGGGCAGAGGAGGCTGGAGGGCAGAGGAGGCTGGAGGGCAGAGGCCAGGGCAGAGGAGGCTGGAGGGCAGAGGCCAGGGCAGAGGAGGCTGGAGGGCAGAGGCCAGGGCAGAGGAGGCTGGAGGGCAGAGGAGGCTGGAGGGCAGAGGCCAGGGCAGAGGAGGCTGGAGGGCAGAGGCCAGGGCAGAGGAGGCTGGAGGGCAGAGGCCAGGGCAGAGGAGGCTGGAGGGCAGAGGCCAAGGCAGAGGAGGCTGGAGGGCAGAGGAGGCTGGAGGGCAGAGGCCAAGGCAGAGGAGGCTGGAGGGCAGAGGAGGCTGGAGGGCAGAGGCCAGGGCAGAGGAGGCTGGAGGGCAGAGGCCAGGGCAGAGGAGGCTGGAGGGCAGAGGCCAGGGCAGAGGAGGCTGGAGGGCAGAGGCCAGGGCAGAGGAGGCTGGAGGGCAGAGGGCAGGGCAGAGGAGGCTGGAGGGCAGAGGCCAGGGCAGAGGAGGCTGGAGGGCAGAGGCCAGGGCAGAGGAGGCTGGAGGGCAGAGGCAGCTGGAGCCGGCAGGGCAGACTCACCGCGGGCCGGCCATCAGGTGTACTGTAGCAGGAGAGGAGGGGCGGGCAGAGCTGCAGGAGAGGAAGTCCCGCCCTCCCTCCTCTGTAGGCAGACAGCAGGGAGCACGGGTATCCCCAGGGTGTGTGTGGGCCTCCGAGGTGGCGGGCAATGGGCCCCCCCTGCCCCCCGGTATGTAGCTACTGACTGGAGGGCAGAGGGTGGAGGGGAGTGGCTAAAGGGCACACGGAACTTCCGAGATCGGAACGTTCCGTGTGCCGGTGCCTGTAGCCGGGGGACAGGCCGGCTACAGTGCACTGGATGAGCCTGGGCGACGACCATCACGGAAGTGGGCGTGGCCTTTACCGGAAGTGGCCTTCGGGTTTTATATATAAGATGAAAAGATAGAGAATAGACAGTAACTTTGTTATGAGTTTTCTATACCTTCATCGTTAACTTTATAGTGCACAGTAACAGGCCCTTTACATCTCTGTATAGTCCAGTGAGCTTCTTCCTTAGTACATACGTCCATGGGAACACATTGTTTTCTTCCTTTAATACAGCCATCGAGCTGCAAGAATAAAGATAATAATGTCAGATTAGATAAAAATGGAATTTCCCTATATCCTCCCATTTCCTCTTTTTTACAGCAGAGACTTCTCTCAAACCTGCAAAGAAATGTCTGAATTACTATTAGTGTAATCTTGTGTTAATCTCAGCGATCTCCTTCATATTTCAGTAGCGCGGTGCACCAACACTTTGCTGATCCTCTGAATGTATAACTCTCTAATTAAAGAGCCCAAAACAGTTTAGAGCAATCACCACTAACTCCTGGTGTCAAAACAGAAACACCTGCAGAAGTGGCGAACTGTATCAAGAAAATCACTATACATTACTTATGTTAAACATTTTACAAAAAGTCATGCAAAAGCATGGAATACACAATAATATGGTATGTGTGTCATCAGTGTTCTGTATCTGCTTCGGCAGTGTGCTTCTTGTATGGATAAATTAATACTTTATAAAATTATAAAAAATTGCAATGTTAAACATGTCAAACGGATAGCACAAAGTTGCCTTTTGTAAGCTGTAAATGTTTTTCAAAGACCCATAGACTAGTGCTAGAACTTTTCAACCATCCTGCCTGAAAAAAATGAGACTATGCCTCCGAGAGTATTGCATGGACATACCATCCATGAAAAAACACGGGCATATGAACGGCTCCAAAGACTATAATGGTAATGGTTAATTGTTACTGATCTCCCCCCTTCCCCCCTTCACCCGGATTATAAAACACACTGAAATTTTACAGAAAGAAATTATGAGAACAAATTTGAAGACAAGAAGTATCATGATTCCCAGGTGTGGGGGGTCTGCGAACAGGTAGGGGGCAATGTCCCCCCCTATGCTCCCTTCCCGGTATGTAGCTACTGACCTGGAGGGCACACGGGTGGGGGGAATGGTAAAGTCCACAGGAACTTCAGACATCGGAACTTTATAGTATTGTGCCGGTAGCTGTACAGGGGGATCAGCCGGTAAAAGTGACACTGGAAATGGAGCCTGGGGTGGAACGACTCATCACAGAAAAGTGGGCGTGGCCTTTACCGGAAGGGCCTTCGGTTTTATATTAGAGTGAAGAAGGAATGAGAGAGTCTTGTATGAGTTGTAGCGTATGCGTAACGTTAACAGTCAGGCCCACTATCCTGTAAAGTCAAGGGATCTAATCCTGAGTACATCGTCCATGACCATTGTTTTTTTAATTTGGGCAAGAATAAAGAAATAATGCGTGGAAGGAACCATACCTCCAGATTTCCTCTCTTACAGGAATTCCTCGACCTGCAAAGAAAGTCCAATTCTGAAGTGTCAACTGTGTTATCTAGCATCTCCTTCAACAGAGCTGCGGTCACCACCTTGTGACGCTCTGCCTGTTAACTCCTAATTGAAAGAGCCCAAAACAGCTTCAAGAAGAATCAGCTACTAACTCCCTGGTGGTCAAAAAGACACGGGTGGCGAACTAGGCATCAAGAAAACCACATACATGTACTTGAGTATAAACATTTTACAAAATGTATGCTAAAGCTGGATACACTATATATGGTATGTGTTATACAGTGTATCCCGATATTTGTTCGCGTGTCTTTTGTTAAAATTCAATACTTTTAATTTTAAATGCAATGTTCCCAGGCCCATCCCCGGGTAGGGCAAGTTGCCGTTTGTGAATCCCTCGCCTCAGATGTTTTGTCCAAAGACTCAGTAGCTCACGTACAAACTCTTTAATCCCCTGTAAAAAAAGTGAGAACCAGCCACGGTAGGACTTGCACTGGACACTACCACTCCACTGAAAAACCACGGGCCATATGAACTTCACATCTGCAGGTTAATAGCGTTATCTGATATCACAGATTCCATTTAGAGAGTACCTATCACTAGGTCAAAGGTGGTCAGTTTTTGTGCTCATTTCATTCCCACTTCTTCTATAACATTGATTTTTTTTTTCCTCTTATACAATCTGCCTTATGAATCTAGTGACATTCATTTAGTGCTATTTTTTATGGTCTTTGACAAGGGGTGTAGCTTCCATGATTATCCAGGGGCATTTTTTAGGCTACTCTGCATTCTTACCTGTGATCCACCTTGGCACACACCATAAAAATTTAGCACTAAATATAAAGACCCATATGTCTGGAGAAATTTAAAAATAAAATAAAAAGTTGAATGCTCCAGGGAACAGTAGGAAAAAAATAAGTATAAAAACTGGTCACTTTCATCTGGTGGAAGGTTCTTCTCAATCTCTATTATTTCCTCAGTAAAATACCAACACCTATACTCACATTCGGTACTGGGGACTTGTAATATTCACACGATATGAGGCATTCACAAGAGTAAACTTTAACTGTACTTTATTCTTGTCTTCTATCTTTCTCCATCATATAGCAGAAAAGTCTTTCCAGCAGCATGCTTCAAAGTGAAACCAAAACTTAACTTCCCACCTCCTTCTTCTCCTTACCCATCATACAACAGATCTAGTTTTCTTAAAGAGGCAGATCTAATTATTGTACATTACATCATCCCTTTTTTTTTTTTTTTTTTACAACTTAGAAGAAATGCCTGACAATATAACCATGTGAAAATGTCCAATAAATATATATGTCGGTTTTGGCCTATTTAGTCTATTCAAATCAGGCACCGAAGAGAAACAAAAAAAAAAAAAAAACAACAACCAAAAAGAACTCTGTATGTTTTCTGTTCTTTTCTCTTTTATACTTCTTCAATCAGCCGCGATGGAGCCCTCCTTTCTCGTGTTGGATAGCGTCTGGGCTCAGTGAGTGCGTCCATTATTGAAGAATTGTTCACTTCCGGGTGGTCCTCTCCACCATCGAGTACCAAGTCTTCCACCAGAGGAAGATCATTACCATCATTTTGCGGTATGATTTTAAAATGTGAAGAATTTCGAGTTATGAAGTGTCCATTTCGCTCAGCCGTGACCATGCTGCCTTTCTTATCAGTAACATTGTATTGTGCAGGATTATAAGTAGCTGAGGTCTTGTTGGTTGGTTTTTGACGCACGACGACAACATCCCCTTTTTTGATGGCACTTGGCTGTGCCCCTTCGCCTTCTGTCTGCATAACGTTTCATAGCTTGTTTGTTAGAAGAGTCTGCTGATCGCACAGAAGAGTCACTTGGTAAGGGATGACTAGTCACATCAGAGATACGTATCCGTGGAGTTCTGTTGAACATTAGATGAGCTGGAGCAGCATTAGTAGTAGAAGTTGGCGTATTACGATAATTGCGCATGAATTTGTATAATGACTGTTTCAGCGGGGTGTGCTCCAGACTCGCTGCCTTGACTCTTTTCCCCATAGTGCGCATGAAACGTTCTACTATACCATTGGCTTGTGGCCAGCAAGGTGTGATTTTCCTGTGACTGAAACGCCAAGTATTCAGAAAATTGTGTAAACACTGTCCATTGAACGGAGGTCCATTGTCTGTTTTAACCACTCTTGGAATGCCATATGCAGAGAATATGTCATCCAGTTCTAGTATGACACTAGTGGCAGATGTTGAAGATATGAAAGAAATGACAGGGTATCTAGAATATTCATCAATTGTTACTAGAATGTACTGGCCATTGGGTAATGGTCCATATATGTCGACTGCCACTTCCTCCCAGACAGCAGTGGGTAGCGGAGACATTTGCAGTGGTTCTAAGTTTGATGATTAAGTAATGAATTGACAGGTGGAGCAATGTCTAATCTTCTCTTCCACCAATTGATCCATGTTTGGGAACCACACTTTTTCTCTAAGTAATTTTTTAGTACCAACAATTCCCAGATGACCTTCATGTGCGATCTGTATGACTTAGTTCCGCAAAGTCTTAGGTACAACCAGTTTGGTACCTCGAAGAATGAGGTGTTCTTCAGTGACTGATAATTCATCCCGTACACTTGAAATAGTTTTAATTCCTTCAGATCAATCTCAGACTCGGGAAATTTTTCTTTTTGAATTTCATGCCACCTTCGATTTTGTATGATTTCTATTAAAGCACATAGCGTCTTGTCACTCGTTTTGCATTCACAAAGTGATCAATGGAGAGTGCTTTAGGCACTGCATGAGCTGTAATGAAGTGTATGTATTCTTCAATGGAGGATGCTCAGGTGAAGGCATCATTCATAGGATGTCTTGAAAGATAGTCAGCCGGATTGCTGTATTTTCCAGGTTTGTGAAGATTTTTGTAGTTATAGTCCTGTAGACGTAGACCCCATCTTTCAATGCGTGCAGGCATTTTAGCTCTGGGATTTCTAAAGATTGTAAGGAGTGCTTGATGGTCAGTGAAAATGGTGAAGGGAGCTCCATAGAGAAATAAGTGAAAGTGTTCACATCCCCAGATAACTGCCAAGCTTTCTTTTTCAGGTTGGGAATATTTCTTTTCAGTGCTTGTTAAACTTTTACTTGCATAAGAAATGATGTGAGGATCTTGATTATTATCCTTATATTGAGCTAAGATAGCACCCAGCCCCACGGGACTGGCGTCCACAATTAATTCGGTTTGAAGTGCCGGATCAAAATAAGCCATGGTAGTGGTTGAGCAAAGTTCATTTTTAATTGCTTCAAAAGAGGTATGACAGTCTTGGGACCATTGAAAAACACAATTTTGCTTTGTAAGTTCTCTTAATGGACTGCTGATAGTTGAAAAATTTGGAATATATCTAGCACAGTAGCTTGCCATTCCAAGAAAAGAGCGTACTTCACTGGCAGTTTGTGGAATTGAGACTGTCTTGATGGATTCTACTTTCTTAGGGTCAGGTTGTACTCCTATTGCCGAGAAGATGTGACCATAGAACTCCAATGAACTTCTATCAAATTCGCACTTTTCTTTATTTAAAGTGAGTCCAGCAGAGAGCAGGCATTCAAAGATGTTGTATAGAGCATGATTATGTTCATCTTGAGTTTTACCAAACACTAGTATGTCATCACTGTAATTAAAGGCATTTGGAAAGTGTTGAATGACGCTCCTTATCGCATCCTGAAAAATTTCTGCTGCTGAGCAAACTCCAAAAGTCAATCTTTTATATCTTCTGAGGCCCACATGTGTGGAAAATGTTGTTAAGTATCTGGATTCTGGACTCAGTTCTAATTGGTGATAGCCTTTATTGAGGTCGAGCTTTGAAAAGACAGTCGCTCCATTTAATAAATGAATGATGTCATCAATCGTGGGTGAGATATGTCTTTCTCTCTGGATAGCGGTGTTGGGTAGGCGCATGTCAACACACAGTCTCACCTGCTCTGGAGTCTTTGGTTTTGGAACTACCACAAGTGGAGAGACCCACGGAGTGGGACCAGTAACAGTTTCAATGACGTCCTCATCCATGAGGAATTGAAGTTCTTTTTCTACCTTCTTTCTAAGGTGAAAAGGAATGCGTCTATGTGGTTGGGCTACCGGACGAACGCTGTCGTCCACATGAAGATGTACTTGAGAGTCCTTTAATTTCCCCAAACCAATAAATAAGGAGGGAAAACTGTTTACCATGGCCTGTACATCCATATCTGCCGGGTCAGTTATGGTATGAATAATCTGGATGAGACCTAGCTTCAATGCAGTGTGATAGCTGAGAAGACAGCCTCCCGATCCTTGTAATGTGTGAAAAGTGGTTTTATGCCTGTTTTCTTTATAGCTGATTTCCGTGTCAGATTGTCCCCTTGTAGCTAGAGGTGTTGTAGATCCATATGGGAAGATTTTAGTGTTCACTTGCTGTAAAACTGGCTTATTTTCCAATTGTTCATATGCAGTGCTGTCTATAATATCCACTGAAGCACCCGTATCTATTGTAAAGGTGATATTGGTGTTGCAGATTGGGAGTGTGATGCAGGGAGACTGTACGGAGCCAGTGGCAGAAGTGGTGAACACATAGTTTTCCGTCCCAGATATTTCTTCTGTGTCCTGATTTATCATTTTTATATTTGCGGGCTTTGTCAGAGGCAGAGAAGACTTGTACTGTGCTGACCTGCAAACAGCTGCAAAATTATTCCCTTTTCCACATTTACTGCATGTCTGTCCTATAGCTGGACATTTGTTCAGGTGGTGAGGGAAATCCTGTCCACATCTATAGCATTTCCTCTGTTTTGGGGTTTGCTTGTCTTGGGCATTCTTATGCTTGAGATTATGCACATGTAAATGATCCCCACTCTCCATTGCAGTAGCCTGATGATCTGCTGTTTCTATAGCACGGGCCATTTTGAGTAAATCATGTAGAGAGAGATCCTGCTGCAGAGCTTTGCAGACTTATGGTATTGGATGAGCAGGTGACAATTACTTGGGTTAGAATTTCATCATCTACATCTGTGAATGCACATCAATGTGCCAGCTCTCTCAGCCGGGTGACATAGGTGTCTATGGATTCTTCTGGGAGCTGCTTAGCAATTCTGAATTTGTATCTTTCATATCTGATATTTTGTTTGGGATTGAAGTAGTCAGTGAGAGCTTTGGTGCAATTCCTGTATGTGTCTGTCTCGGCTGCAGGTAATGTGCTGTATACATCATAGACTCCTGAACCTGCACAATGTAAGAGTACAGCCTTCCTTCGTTTCTCCTCTTTTATGTCCACGGCTTCTAGAAAGTTCTCAAATCTGTTTAGCCATTTTCTCCAGTTATGGGAGAGATTAGTAGCATCAGTCATATCAAACTGTGGGAAGCTGTGTAAGTATTCAGCCATGATAGAGTATCTCAGTGATGCTCAGTGGCGTAACTTCAGGCCCAGGGGCCCCGATGCAAAATCTCCAACGGGGCCCCAATTATTGCAAATCTTTAATAATATTAGTCTTATTCTATGGCCAAAGGGACTTTTGGGGCCCCCTAGGCTGCAGGGCCCGGGTGCGATCGCAACCCCTGCACCTATTGTAGTTACGCCCCTGGTGATGCTGGTGTGTGAAGCAGTAAACAGTGATCAGTACTCACAGCAGCCAGTGGTTATATCATCCCATCCTCGTCACCATTTGTAATATTCACACGATATGAGGCATTCACAAGAGTAAACTTTAACTGTACTTTATTCTTGTCTTCTATCTTTCTCCATCATATAGCAGAAAATCTTTCCAGCAGCATGCTTCAAAGTGAAACCAAAACTTAACTCCCCACCTCCTTCTTCTCCTTACCCATCATACAACAGACCTAGTTTTCTTAAAGAGGCAGATCTAATTATTGTACATTACAGGGCTGTTCCAGCAGAGTTGGTACTAGCTCTTCTGGGGATTGTGTAACATTAGTCATGTGATTAGTGCCACCAATCAGCACTTGGCTAAACTCTCCCCTCCTTCAAAAACATTAGACATGTGAGGGAAGTGAAAGCTGCGACTTCCCTTCCACTTCCTCCAGAGGTCTGATATCTGTGGGAGAGGAAAGTAAAAACAACGCTGATTGGCTGCAGGGATCATGTGACATAACAATATCATGCAATCCCCAGGAGAGCCAGTGCTGAACCTGCTGGAGCAGAACTAGCACCAAGGTGAGCGTAGATATTATTATTTTAATAAGGGTAAACATAGGGTTTGAGAAAGGGTTGTCTAAGTTGTGGACTTTTGAACCTATTTAGACATACAGTACAGACCAAAAGTTTGGACACACCTTCTCATTCAAAGAGTTTTCTGTATTTTCATGACTATGAAAATAGTAGATTCACACTGAAGGCATCAAAACTATGAATTAACACATGTGAAATAATATACTAACAAAAAAGTGTGAATCAACTGAAAATATGTCTTATATTCTAGGTTCTTCAAAGTAGCCACCTTTTGCTTTGATTACTGCATTGCACACTCTTGGCATTCTCTTGATGAGCTTCAAGTGGTAGTCACTGGAAATGGTTTTCACTTCACAGGTGTGCCCTGTCTGGTTTAATAAGTGGGATTTCTTGCCTTATAAATGGGGTTGGGACCATCAGTTGTGTTTTGCAGAAGTCTGGTGGATACACAGCTCATAGTCCTACTTTTTCTTGCCATAATACAAATTCTAAGTAAAGAAAAACGAGTGGCCATCATTACTTTAAGAAATGAAGGTCAGTCAGTCTGAAAAATTGGGAAAACTGAAAGTGTCCCCAAGTGCAGTTGCAAAAA
Source organism: Allobates femoralis (assembly GCA_033576535.1). Taxonomy (NCBI): domain Eukaryota; kingdom Metazoa; phylum Chordata; class Amphibia; order Anura; family Aromobatidae; genus Allobates; species Allobates femoralis. The sequence continues at coordinate 155,872,398 of JARQOC010000011.1, read as the reverse complement.
ACCATCAAGCGCTACAAAGAAACTGGCTTACATGAGGACAGGAAACCAAGAGTCACCTCTGCTGCGGAGGATAAGTTCATCCGAGTCACCAGCCTCAGAAATCGCAGGTTAACAGCAGCTCAGATTAGAGACCAGGTCAATGCCACACAGAGTTCTAGCAGCAGACACATCTCTACAACAACTGTTAAGAGGAGACTTTGTTCAGCAGGCCTTCATGGTAAAATAGCTGCTAGGAAACCACTGCTAAGGACAGGCAACAAGCAGAAGAGACTTCTTTGGGCTAAAGAACACAAGGAATGGACATTAGACCAGTGGAAATCTGTGCTTTGGTCTGATGAGCCCAAATTTGAGATCTTTGGTTCCATCCACCATGTCTTTGTGCGACGCAGAAAAGGGGAACAGATGGACTCTACATGCCTGGTTCCCATCGTGAAGCATGGAGGAGGAGGTGTGATGGTGTGGGGGTGCTTTGCTGGTGACACTGTTGGGGATTTATTCAAAATTGAAGGCATACTGAACCAGCATGGCTACCACAGCATCTTGCAGTGGCATGCTATTCCATCTGGTTTGCGTTTAGTTGGACCATCATTTATTTTTCAACAGGACAATGACCCCAAACACACTTCCAGGACGTGTAAGGGCTATTTGACCAAGAAGGAGAGTGATGCTCCACAGTCACCAGACCTGAACCCAGTCGAGATGGTTTGGGGTGAGCTGGACTGCAGAGTGAAGGCAAAAGGGCCAACAAGTGCTAAGCATCTATGGGAACTCCTTCCAGACTGTTGGAAGACCATTTCCGGTGACTACCTCTTGAAGCTCATCAAGAGAATGCCAAGAGTGTGCAAAGCAGTAATCAAAGCAAAAGGTGGCTACTTTGAAGAACCTAGAATATAAGACCTATTTTCAGTTGTTTCACACTTTTTTGTTAAGTATATTATTCCACATGTGTTAATTCATAGTTTTGATGCCTTCAGTGTGAATCTACAATTTTCATAGTCATGAAAATAAAGAAAACTCTTTGAATGAGATGTGTCCAAACTTTTGGTCTGTATTGTAAATATGGCAGATATTCAAAATTTAGTTGCGCAATCGAAACATAAAATTCAAACAAAACGTGTACACAAATATTTTTCTTTTAAAACATTATACTGAAGTACCAAGTGAAGTATTCTTGCTGTTAATCCACTTTCTTCTGGAGTTCAATGAGGTAAATTATTTGCTGAACTCACCATTAAAAGCTGCTGTCCCTCCTTCAGAAGAGCCTTTTCTGCTCCTGATCCTGGCTTTACCAAGCTGATGAAAATACCTCTTTCGTTACCACCAATTAGTGAGATTTCCATCATAAGATTATCTCCATCTACTGTTGTGTGGTTCACCTGGTAATTCGTGGACCTGTTTCGTCCTGTTGAAGTTACAGATGGTCGGAAAGGTCTGAAACAACAGAAACATTTCTAGACTTTAGATTAAAGAGAAAGATGTTTAGATTTCAATCACTATTCTACCTGAAATATTACTGTATAACTGCTTCTGTATTATAGGTAGGACATATTTGATATATATCAATATACAGGATGGGCCATTTATAGGATGCACCTAAATAAAATGGGAATGGTTGGTGATATTAACTTCCTGTTTGTGGCACATTAGTAATGGGAGGGGGAAAACTTTTCCAGATGGGTGGTGACCATGGCAGATATTTTGAAGTCGTCCATTTTGGATCCGACATTATTTTTTTCAATGGGAAAAGGGCAATTTGACACATCAAACGTATTGAGAATTTCATAAGAAAAACAATGGTGTACTTGATTTTAACCCCATTACGACCAATGACGAGTTTAGCCGTCATGAAAAGATGTCAGTTCTCGCATCATGACGGGTAAACTCGTCATGGCTTTGAACTGTCACTGCTTGTAAACAAACAGTGACTGCTCAAATCTAACAGCTGTCAGCGACAGCTAAGGGTCAGGGGCAGAGGTGTGGGGACCCATTCCTGACACCCCCCCTGCCCAGGACCCCTCTGATTGGCAGTGTAAAACTGAAACTGCCGATCGGAGTGATTCAGACAGATTTACCCCTCCAGATCTGATTGGAGCTCTCCAATCAGATCTAGAGGGGCCGATCGGCGGGTGCCCTCCCCCTACTCAGCCCCTCCCGCTCCAGGACACATGCGACCTCCCCCAAATCATATTTATCTGCCGGCAGGCTGCACCGCACCGCCGGCCATTATCTAATGCTCCAGCCCCCCCTGTGTCCTGTCCCTGCTCGTCCAGCCCCCCCCGTCCTGTCCCTCCCCCCCTGTGTCCAGCCCTCCTCCTGTGTCTGGCCTGCACCCCCCATACCAGTCCCCACCATCCACCCGCCCTCCTCCTTCTATAGTTTTTCTGCCGGCGGGCTCATGCGCCCACCGGTCAAGCTGCAGGGCCCCCTCCCCCCTCTCGTACCCCCCCCCCCAGCCCCCCAGCCCTCCAGCCCCGCTCACCTATTCCAGCGAGCTGCACACGCCGGTTCACCCGCCCGCACCATCGGCCTCCTCTGCAGTCTCTGGTGTGGCCACTCCTCTTCTCAGGGGCTCCTCCTCCTCATCGGTGGGTAAGTATGAATGAATGAATGAATGAATGAATAGATGGATGTGTGGATGGATGGATAGGTGGATGGATGGGTGAATGGATGGATGTGTGCGTGGATGTGTGTGCATGGATGTGCGTCCTTGGATGTGCATGCGTGGATGTGTGCGTGCGTGGATGTGCGTGGATGTGCGTGTGTGGATGTCAGCGTGCGTGCAGTGGATGCGTGCGTGGATGTGTGCGTGCGTGGATGTCAGCGTGCATGAATGTCTGCGTGCGTGAATGTCAGCGTACGTGCGTGGATGTGCGTGCGTGAATGTGCGTGCGTAGATGTGTGCGTACGTGAATTGTGTGTGTGGATGTGTGAGTGTATGTGTGTGTGGATGTGCGTGGATGTGGATGTGCATGCGTGGATGTCAGCATGCGTGCGAGGATGTCAGCGTGCGTGAATGTCAGTGTGCGTGCGTGGATGTCAGCGTGCGTGCGTGGATGTCAGCGTGCATGCGGGTGTGTGCGTGCGTGGATGTGCGTGTGTGGATGTACGTGGATGTGTGTGCATGGATGTCTGCGTGCGTGGATGTCTGGTGCGTGAATGTCAGCGTGAGTGGATGTGCGTGCGTGGATGTGTGTGTGGATGTGCGTGGATGTGTGTGTGGATGTGCGTGGATGTGCGTGCGTGGATGTCTGCGTGCGTGGATGTCAGCGTGTGTGAATGTCAGCGTGCATGGATGTGTGCGTACGTGGATGTGAGCGTGGATGTGCATGGATGTGGATGTGCGTAGATGTGTGCGTGGATGTGTGTGTGGATGTGCGTGGATGTCAGCATGCGTGCGTGGATGTCAGCGTGCGTGAATGTCAGCGTGCGTGAATGTCAGCGTGCGTGGATGTGCGTGGTGGATGTGCGTGGATGTGGATGTGCGTGGATGTGTGCGTGGATGTGTGTGTGGATGTGCGTGGATGTCAGCATGCGTGCGTGGATGTGTGCGTGCGTGGATGTGTGCATGCGTGGATGTCAGCATGCGTGGATGTGTGTGCGTGGATGTGCGTGTGTGGATGTGCATGCTTGAATGTGCGTGCGTGGTTGTGTGCGTGCGTGGATGATGGGTGCATAGGTGGATGGATGGGTGCAAAAAGGAATCAAGTGTCCTCTTGTTATAGTCTCTGGGATCATAGTCATGGTGCACTGTATAACAGATCATTATCATACAGTGCACCATAACTCTGACCCCCGAGACTGTAGGAAGAGGACACTTGATCCCTTGCTGCAGTCTCTGGAGTGAGCAGAGGCGATCGAGCGTCGTGGGACCTTCGTTGTGGACTACGTCGGAGGCGATCGAGTGTCGTGGGACCTTCGTTGGGACTATGTCGGATCTTTATAATAAAGATGGAGTCCGAATTTTGTGTTTTTTTTTCAAATAAAAAGATTTTTCTATGTGTGTATTTTGTGACTATTTACCAGAGATTCCTAATGGCGGGTCTAACATTGGCCCTATATTATGAATCTCGGGCTTAGTGCCAGCTGCCAATAAAAAGCTGGCATTAACCCCTTTATTACCCAGTTTGCCACCGGCACCAGGGCAACTGGAAGAGTCTGGGTACAGCGCCAGAAAATGGCGCTTCAATTAATGCGCCATTTTCTGGAGCGGCTGTGGGCTGCAATTTGCAGCATGGGAGGCCCAGAACGTTTGGGCCTCTCCATGCTGCGGATTCCAGCCCCCACCTGCCTAGTTGTACCTGGCTGGACCAAAAATATGGCGGAGCCCCACGTCATTTTTTTTTCTAGAATTAGTTCTAGAAAAAAAGGGCTTTGCTGTATTTTTGGTTGCCAGCCAGGTACAACGAGGTAGCTGGTGGTTGGTGGCAATCCGTAGCTGCCAAGTTGTACCTGGCTGGACCAAAAATATGGCGGAGCCCCACGCCATTTTTTTTTCTAGAATTAGTCCTAGAAAAAAAATAAAAATGGGCTTCACCGTATTTTTGGTTGCCAGCCAGGTACAATGAAGCAGCTGGGGGTTGCTGGCAGTCCGTAGCTGCCAAGTTGTGCCTGGGTGGACCAAAAATATGGCGGAGCCCCACGCCAATTTTTTCTAGAATTAGTCCTAGAAAAATAATAAAAATGGGCTTCGCTGTATTTAGATGCATAGTGAACACTTTGAACCCCCAGGTGCTTCACAAATTGATCCATAAAAATGAAAAAAGAAAATGTGTGGAAAAAAAAGTACTTTTTCCTTACTACGGATCAATTTGAGAAGCACCTGGGGGTTCAAAGTGCTCACTATGCATCTAGATACATTCCTTGGGGGGGTCTAGTTTCCAAAATGGGGTCACTTGTGGAGGAGCTCCAATGTTTAGGCACACATGGGCTCTCCATACGCGACATAGTGTACGCTAATAATTCCAATTGTTAGCGAACACCATGTCGCGTATGGAGAGCCCCTGTGTGCCTAAACATTAGAGCTCCCCCACAAGTGACCCTATTTTGGAAACTAGGCCACCCAAGGAACATATCTAGATGCATAGTGAGCACTTTCAACCCCCAGGTGCTTTACAAATTCATCTGTAAAATTGAATAAGTACTTTTTTTTCCACAAAAATTTCCTTTTTTAATTTTTACAGATTATTTTGTGAAGCACCAGGTGTTCAAAATGCTTACCACCCATCTAGATAAGTTCCCTTGGGGGGTCTAGTTTCCAAAATGTGGTCACTTGTGGGGGAGCTCTAATGTTTAGGCACACAGGGGCTCTCCAAACGCGACATGGTGTCCGCTAACAATTGGAGCTAATTTTTCAGTCAAATTGTTAGCGGACACCATGTCGCGTTTGGAGAGCCCCTGTGTGCCTACACATTGGAGCTCCCCCACAAGTGACCCCATTTTTTAAACTACACCCCCCATGGAACTTATCTAGATGGGTGGTGAGCATTTTGAACGCCCCAGTGCTTCACAAATTAATCTGTAAAAATGAAAAAAGAAAATGTTTATGGAAAAAAAAAGTACTTTTCCATTTTTACGGATGAATTTCTGAAGCACCTGGGGGTTCAAAATGCTCACCACCCATCTAGATAAGTTCCCTGGGGGTCTAGTTTCCAAAATGGGGTCAGTTGTGGGGGAGCTCCAATGTTTAGGCACACAGGGGTTCTCCAAATGAAACATGGTGTCCGCTAACAATTTGACTGAAAAATCAGCTCAAATTGTTAGTGGACACCATGTCGCGTTTGGAGATCCTCTGTGTGCCTACACATTGGAGCTCCCCCACAAGTGACCCCATTTTGGAAACTAGAGCCCCCAGGGAACTTATATAGATGGGTGGTGAGCATTTTGAACCCCCCAGGTGCTTCACAAATTCATCCGTAAAAAATGAAAAAGTCCTTTTTTTCCATAAATTTTTTTTTTCATTTTTACAGATTAATTTGTGAAGCACTGGGGCGTTCAAAATGCTTACCACCCATCTAGATAAGTTCCCTGGTGGGTCTAGTTTCCAAAATGGAGTCACTTGTGGGGGAGTTCCAATGTTTAGGCACACAGGGGCTCTCCAAACGCAACATGGTGTCCGCTAACAATTTGACTGAAAAATCAGCTCTAATTGTTAGCGGACACCATGTCGCGTTTGGAGAGCCCCTGTGTGCCTAAACATTGGAGCTCCCCCACAAGTGACCCCATTTTGGAAACTAGAGCCCCCAGGGAACTTATCTAGATGGGTGGTGAGCATTTTGATCCCCCAGGTGCTTCACAAATTCATCCGTAAAAATGAAAAAGTACTTTTTTTTCCACAAAAATTTTCTTTTAGCCTAAATTTTTTCATTTTCACATAGGGAACAGGATAAAATGGATCCTAAAAATTGTTGGGCAATTTCTCCTGAGTACACCGATACCTCATATGTGGTCATAAACCACTGTTTGGGCACACAGCAGGGCTCAGAATGGAAGGAGCGCCATTTGACTTTTTGAATGGAAAATTAGCTCCAAAAGTCAAATTGCGCTCCTTCCCTTCTGAGCCCTGCCGTGCGTCCAACAGTGGTTTATGACTACATATGAGATATCGATGTACTCAGGAGAAATTGCCCAACAATTTTTAGGATCCATTTTATCCTGTTGCCCATGTGAAAATGAAAGAATTGAGGCTAAAAGAACATTTTTGTTGGAAAAATTAAAATGACCATTTTTTCCTTCCACTTTGCTTTAGTTCCCGTGAAGCACCTGAAGGGTTAATAATCTTCTTGAATGTAGTTTTGAGTAGCTTGAGGGGTGCAGTTTTTGCAATGGTGTCACTTTTGGGTGTTTTCTGTCATGTACACCCCTCAAAGGGACTTCAAATGTGATGTGGTCACAAAAAAAAATGGTTTTGTAAATTTTGCTGGAAAAATGAAAAATTGCTGATGAACTTTGAACCCTTATAACTTCCTAACAAAATTTTTTTTTTCCAAAAAAATGTAAAGTAGACATGTGGGAAATGTTATTTATTAACTATTTTGTGTCACATACCTCTCTGGTTTAGCAGAATAAAAATTCATAATTTGAAAATTGCAAAACTTTCAAAGTTTTTGCCAAATTTTTTATTTTTTCACAAATAATCACAAAAATTATCGACCTAAATTTAATACTAACATGAAGCCCAATATGTCACGAAAAAACAATCTCAGAATCTCTAGGATCCGTTGAAGCGTTCCAGAGATATTACCTCATAAAGGGACACTGGTCAGAATTATAAAAAACTATCTGGTCATTAAGCTGCAAAGTGACTCAGTCCTTAAGGGGTTAACGTAACTTTATTCTTTCATGAGTTATTTACAAGTTTATGACCACTTATAAAATGTGTTCAAAGTGCTGCCCATTGTGTTGGATTGTCAATGCAACCCTCTTTTCCCACTCTTTACACACTGATAGCAACACTACAGAAGAAATGCTAAGGCTGCCTTCAGACTTGCAGATGCATCTGCAGCGTTTTGCAGATGCATCTGCAAGCATCTGCATGCAGACCGCGGCCCCTATGTTTATAATGGTGCTCACGGCGGTCTGCAGATGCTTGCGGACCGCCGTGCGCACCCATTCACTCCTATATGTGATCTGTGCGCACGCGGATGCCTGCGTACAGATCACACACTCTCGTCCGCACCAGGGACGCGACATCTCGCGTCCATGGTGCGGGTGGGAGTGTGTGATTTGTGCGCAGGCATCCGCGTGCGCACAGATCACATATAGGAGTGAATGGGTGCGCACTGCGGTCCGCAAGCATCTGCAGACCGCCGTGCGCACCATTATAAACATAGGGGCCGCGGTCTGCATGCAGATGCTTGCAGATGCATCTGCAAAACGCTGCAGATGCATCTGCAAGTCTGAAGGCAGCCTTAACACAGACTTCCAGTATCCATTGTTTCAGATGGTGCACATCTCGTATGTTCACAGCATAGACAATTGCCTTCAGATGAGTGATGAGGCAAACTTTTTTGTGAATGGTGAAGTTAACAAACAAAACCACCACTATTGGTCTGACACTATCCCACAGTGGATAGATCCCTCCAAGGCTGTTGGAACACAAAAATTGATGGTATGGTGTGGTATATGGGGTACAAAGACAGTGGGGCCATTCTTCATCAATGGAAATCTCAATGCCACTGGATATCTGAAATGGCTACATGATTCAGATATCCAGTGGCATTGAGGTTGCCATTGATGAAGAATGGCCCCACTATCTTTGTACCCCATATACCACACCATACCATCAATTTTTGTGTTCCAACAGTATTGGAGGGATCTATCCACTGTGGATAGTGTCAGACCAATAGCGGTGGTTTTGTTTGTTAACTTCACCATTCACAAAACAGTTTGCCTCATCACTCATCTGAAGGCAATTGTCTATGCTGTGAAGATACGAGATGTGCACCATCTGAAACAATGGATACTGGAAGTCTGTGTTAGCATTTCTTCTGTAGTGTTGCTATCAGTGTGTCAAGAGGGGTAGAAGAGGGTTGCATTGACAATCCAACACAATGGGCAGCACTTTGAACATATTTTATACATGGTCATAAACTTGCAAATAACTAATGAAAGAATAGTTACATTAAAAACAAGCACGCCATTGTTTTTCTTATGAAATTCTCAATACGTTTGATGTGTCACATGACCCTCTTCCCATTGAAGAAAATAAAGTTAGATCCAAAATGGCTGACTTCAAAATAGCCGCCATGGTCATAACCCATCTGTAAGTTTTCCCCCTCCCATATACTAATGTGCCACAAACAGGAAGTTGATATAACCAACCAGTCCCATTTTATTTAGGTGCATCCATATAAATAGCCCACTCTGTACATACAGTCATATGAAAAAGTTTGGGCACCCCTTTTAATCTTACTCATTTTTTTTTTGTTTAAAATTGGGTTTTTACAACAGCTATTTCAGTGTGATATATGTAATAACTGATGGACACAGTGATATGTCAGGATTGAAATGAGGTTTATTGCACTAACCAAATATGTGAAATATGCATTATTTCAAAATTTGACAGGTGCCAAAGTATGGGCACCCTTCTGATTTTCATGATTTGAATACTCCTAACTACTTTTTACTGACTTACTGAAGCACTAAATTGGTTTGGTAACCTCATTGAGTTTTGTACTTCATAGCCCGGTGTATCCCATCATGAGAAAAGCTATTTCAGGTTTCCACTTGCAAGTTGTTCTCCTATTTGCATCTTCTGTGAGGAGTGGCATCATGGGCTCCTCAAAACAGCTCTCAAATGATCTTAAAAAAAAGATTGTTCAACATAGTTGTTCAAGGGAAGGATACAAAAAGTTGTCTCACAGATTTAACCTGTCAGTTTCCACTGTGAGGAACATAGTAAGGGAATGGAAGACCACAGGGACAGTTCTTGTAAAGGCCAGAAGTGGCAGGCCAACAAAAATATCAGAAAGGCAGAGAAGAAGAATGGTGAGAACAGTCAAGAACAATCCACAGACCACCTCCAAAGACCTGCAGCATCATCTTGCTGCAGATGGTGTCACTGTGCATCGGTCAACAATACAGCGCACACTGCACAAGGAGAAGCTGTATGGGAGAGTGTTGTGAAAGAAGCCGTTTCTGCATGCACGCCACAAACAGAGTCGCCTGAGGTATGCAAAAGCACATTTGGACAAACCAGTTTCATTTTGGAAGAAGGTCCTGTGGACTGATGAAACAAAGATTGAGTTGTTTGGTCATACAACAAGTCGTTATGCATGGTGCCACAAAAACACAGCATTCCAAGAAAAACACTTGCTACCCACTGTCAAATTTGGGGGAGGGTCCATCATGCTTTGGGGCTGTGTGGCCAATGACGGCATCGGGAATCTTGCTAAAGTTGAGGGTCGCATGGATTCCACTCAGTATCAGCAGATTCGTGAGAATAATGTTCAAGAATCAGTGTCAAAGTTGAAGTTACGGCGGGGATGGATCTTTCAGCAAGACAATGATCCAAAACACTGCTCCAAATCTACTCAGGCATTCATGCAGAGGAAGAATTACAATGTTCTGCAATAGCCATCCCAGTCCCCAGACCTGAATATCATTGAACATCTGTGGGATGTTTTGAAGTGGGCTATCCATGCTCGGCGACCATCAAACTTAACTGAACTGGAATTGTTTTGTAAAAAGGAATGGTCAAAAATACCTTCATCCAGGATCCAGGTACTCATTAACAGCTACAGGAAGCGAGTAGAGGCTGTTATTTTTGCAAAAGGTGGATCTACTAAATTTTAATGTCACTTTTCTGTTGAGGTGCCCATACTTTTGCACCTGTCAAATTTTGAAATAATGCATATTTCACATTTTTGGTAAGTGCAATAAACCTCATTTCAATCCTGAAATATTCCTGTGTCCATCAGTTATTACATATATCACACTGAAATAGCTGTTGCAAAAACCCAATTTTAAACAAATAAAAATGAGTAAGATTAAGAGGGGTGCCCAAACTTTTTCATATGACTATTTTTTCATATGTGTACGTGTGTGAGAAGAGAAGGGCCCTGGCGGTATCTAGCACTATGTATAAGTACTTGGTTTTTGTTTTATTAAAGTTTTCATGCCACTCCAGTGTTCTTAGTATCTCTCCATTCACACGTATATACTTGTATACCCTTATAGAGACACTAGCGTATGGCCCGATGCTATCGCATCGGGAGGTGGGAGTTTGTGGCGGCAGTGAAGGGTCAGATGATTCCTCTCTCTCTCTTCTGATCTCCCCTCTATCTCCTCCTCCCCCGATCTCCCCTCTCCTCCCTGATCTCCCCTCTCTCCCTCCCGCCCATCTCCCCTCTCCCTCCCATGATCTCCCCCCTCCTCTCTCCCCTGATCTCCACTCTCCTCTCCCCTATATCCCCCCTGCTCTCCCCTCTCCCCCATGATGTCCCCCTTCCTCTCTCTCTCTCTCCCCTCCTCTCTCTCCCCTCCCCTCTCTCCCCTCTTGATCTCCCCTCTCTCTCCCTGATCTCCCCTCTCCTCTCCCCTATATCCCCTCTCCCCTATATCCCCTTTGCTCTCCTCTCTCCTCTCTCCCCCATGATCTCCCCTCTGCTCTCTGATCTCCCCTCATGACATCAGCAGACCCAGATGATGGAGGAGCTGGGAGGACACACAGCACCGCCTGCAGGGACAGGGGCAGCACAGGGGGGCAGCACAGGGGGGCAGGATATGGGCAGCACAGGGGCAGCATAGGGCAGGTGCGGGGCAGCACAGGGGGCAGTACAGGGCAGGTGCAGGGCTGCATTCTGCTCCATCCGTGTGCACTCTCTCTTTGTACGCTCTGCCCCTGTGGTCTTTTTGCCCCCCTCTCTCTTTTTGCGCTACAGTGCGCTCTCTGCCCCCTCTCTGCGGTGCCGCGAGATTTCGCTGACGCCATGTTGGATCTCGCGGGATTTCGCTTATCCAAGATGGCGTCGCCGAAATCCTGCAAGATCCAAGATGCGTCGGCTAAATCTCGCGGGACTTTGCCTATCAAAGATGACTTTGGTGAAGTCTAGCGAGAGTTCGCCGCCGCCATATTGATCACGCGGGATGTCGCCACCGCCATGTTGGATCTCGCGGGATTTTTCGAGATCAAAGATGACGTTGGCTAGTTAAGATGTCGCCGGTGTGGAGGACGTCGGTATCCAAGATTGCGTTGGCGGAAGAAGATTTCGGCGGCGATCGTGGAAGTGCGGGGGTGGCGGCGTGAGTATGTCTTGTAGTGAGGAGTGTGATGGGGGGGTTGGCGGACAGTGGTGACAGACCGGAGAGTGTGGGGCGCAGCAGAGGCTTCCGATGGCGGTGGTGGGACTTTGAAAGCCCCGCTACCGCCAAAGGTCAGCCATCTTGGATCACCCACGACGTGGGTACAGCCAGCTTTTGTCACAGATGTGACGTAGCAATACTGTTACATAGTGACGGAAGTTGGCTTAGGGCTTTTATTATAATAGAGTATGGCCCGATGCTATCGCATCGGGAGGCGGGTGTTTGTGGCGGCGGTGAAGGGTCACATATTCCCCCTCTCTCTCTTCTGATCTCCCATCTATCTCCTCCTCTCCCCAATCTCCCCTCTCCTCTTTGATCTCCTCTCTCCCCCCTGATCTTCCCTCTCTCCCTCCCCCCATCTCCCCTCTCCCTCCCACGATCTCGCCCCTCCTCTCTCCCCTGATCTCCACTCTCCTCTCCCCTATATCCCCCCTGCTCTCCCCTCTCCCCCATGATATCCCCCCTCCTCTCTCTCCCCCCTTGATCTCCCCTTTCACCCCCCTGATCTCCCCTATATCCCCCCTGCTCCCCCCTCTCCTCTCTGATCTCCCCTCATGACATCAGTGGACCCAGATGATGGAGGAGCTGGGAGGACACACAGCACCGCCTGCAGGGACAGGGGCAGCACAGGGGGGCAGGATACGGGCAGCACAGGGGGCACTACAGGGCAGGTGCGGGGCAGCACAGGGGGGCTGTACAGGGCAGGTGCGGGGCTGCATTCTGCTCCATCCGTGTGCACCCTCTCTCTGTACGCTCCACCCCTGTGGTCTTTTTGCCCCCTCTCTCTTTTTGCCCCACAGTGCGCTCTCCCCCCCCTCTCTGCGGTCCCGTGAGATTTCGCTGGCGCCATGTTGGATCTCACGGGATTTCGCTGATCCAAGATGACGTCGGCAAAATCCCGCGAGATTCAAGATGTCGTCGGCTAAATCTCGCGGGACTTCGCCGATCAAAGATGGCTTTGGCGAAGTCTAGCAAGAGTATTGGATCACGCTGGATTTCGCCGCCGCCATGTTGGATCTCGCGAGATCAAAGATGGCATCGGCAAGTTAAGATGTTGCCGGCGTGGAGGACGTCAGTATCCAAGATGGCGTCGGCGGAAGAAGATTTCGGCGGCGGTCGTGGAAGTGCGGGGATGGCGGCGTGAGTATGTCTTGAGGTGAGGAGTGTGATGGCGGGGGGTGTGTGGTGGACAGTGGTGACAGACCGGAGAGTGTGGGGCGCAACAGAGGCTTCCGATGGCGGTGGTGGGGCTTTGAAAGCCCTGCTACCGCCAAAGGTCGGCCATCTTGGATCACTCACGACGGGTGTACAGCCAGCTTCTGTCACGGATGTGACGTAGCGATACCGTTACATAGTGACGGAAGTTGGCTTAGGGCTTTTATTATAATAGATGTAACAAACCAAGTTATAAAATATATGCTTTTACAAAATACCATACTACCACATTACTATTTACTTGCAAAGGTCATTGAAGAAAGCAAACATCACAGCACTGAAAGAAGCAGAGGACTACAGCAAATCAAGAATGAGTCGAATCCATGAGACATATATAGGTTCTAAAATTACCTTTCCAGAGATAATTTTCTAAAAATTGAATTAACTTGTTCAAGGTCATATATGTCCAGACTTTCTGACTGGTGTGAAGAAGATGATGAATGAATCGATGGAGGTCCACAAGAGAAGTGATCATGAAATTCATCTGAACATATACAAGAATACACAATTAATAAGCAAAAACTGAAAAAACAAAAAGATAGATCTGTGCCCCGGGCCCATCATACCTAGTTACACCTCTGGAGATAAAACTGGAATGGTATCCACGGTCCGCACTGCTGCTCTTTATCCAAGGAATCCACAAGAGGTTGTTACCATCAAAAGTTCTTTATTTCATGACACCAACGCGTTTCGGTGCTGTCCTGCACCTTCCTCAGCACCGAAATGCGTTGGTGTGATGAAATAAAGAACTTTTGATGGTAATAACCTCTTGTGGATTCCTTGGATAAAAAGCAGCAGCGCGGACCGTGGATACCATCCAGTTTTATCTCCTGATTTCCCGCGGTTTTGTGGCGTTGGTGGAGGTTCTGCAGCAGCTGCCTTATGCTTTTAAACTGGTTGTGGGTCTCACAGCCATAAAAGGTGAGTGGATACACTTATAATCCACATAAGAACTATAGTGTCTGTTTGATAGGGCACAATCTGCGCCTCTTGTATCGCCCTTTTTTTCTAGTAGTTACACCTCTGGTCAGGGGACTCAGATTTAAGGCACCACTCCAGCATTGCAATAAAAAAAATCCGTGCTGGAGTGGTGCTTTAAACATCAGTACAATACCATTATACCATTACCAGTGCTTTTTTTGTAAAAGAATATTTGCCAACTGAGGCGAGGAGCGGGGGTGCTGTCAGGTGCCGGTAGCTTGAGGAGGGGTGGGGGGGTTTGGGTGCTGTCAGGTGCCGGTAGCGCTTGAGGAGCGGTGGGGGGGTGGGATACTATAAGACGCGGCGGCCGTGTTTAAGAAACGGGGGACGGGGTTTGTCGGGCGGCCGGGAGATCCTGTGCAACAGGCAGTGGGCAGCATGCAGTGGTCAGCATTCCCCATATAGCTCCGCTCCCTCTGCATATTTTCCGGTACGCCGTACCACCACGTACACCCACAAAAAAGCACTGACCATTACCATTATTACGATTATCCATTGTACATAATATCTGAAAATTCAATAAAAATATTTGAACATAAACATCAGTATAATAATGACACCCCCTATGAAAAGTAATAATAATAATAATATATCACGGAATAATAATTTCCACAATTTTGAAAAATGTTCTAGAACTTTTTTTAACCCATGATATGAAGTAAATACAAAATCTTAAATTTTACTCAAATTTGTTGATGCAAAATTGAATACATCCCACATAAAAACTACCAGATCTAGTATTCATGACCTCCATGATTTTTAAAGCATTGCCACCATTTCAATTTTATTTAATAACAATGTAGAGCAAGTGATTTTAATAAACTTTCTAATATACTTAATTAGAAAATTCTGGTTAGTGACCATTCATAAAACTTCCAAAAGGTATCACCACTACACTGTGTGTGAAGCAGATACATGTTTATTATCACTCAGATCAGTTTTCAGTGAATATGGGGAATGTATCCATAGAAAGCTGCTTTCACATTGCGATTTTTTTGCTGTCCGAGGTGATCCTTTTTTTTGCAGAATCCACAGACAGCAACGGATCCAAACGGATGCCTGCAATCGGATGACAATTCGGCATCCGTTTCCGATTTTTATGCAGGATCCGTTTGGATTGATCTCCTCCTCTCCCAGCTCCTCCATCTCTCCTGTCTCCCCGCTCCTCCATCTCTCCTTCTATCTACTACTCCATCTCTTCTGTCTCCCAGCTCCTCCAGTATGAAAAAAAAAATCCTCAGTGAGGATTTCTCACCCATCTGCCAGCTCCCTCTACCTCCACCACCGATGCTCGCCTTCTAGCTCCTAGAGGGCTTGAGGACCTGTTGTTGCAGGGCAACCCGATCAGCTGATCGGTCACATGACCAGTTACTGTGGTCATGTGACCGATCAGTGATCGGGTTGCCATGCAATGCCAGGTCCTGCCCTAGGAGCTAGATGGTGCGCATCGGGGAACATGCCGGAGAGTTGAGAATATACCGTATATATTTTTTTATTTTTAACACTTATTTTACTTAATTTCACTTCCGCAATGTATGTATATACATTGTGGAAGTGAAATGAGTTGGTAAAGAGCAGTTTCAGTGTACTGAGCATGCTCAGTACACTAAAATCAGGTCCGAGAAACAATCAGACCCGTGCATCATAGGCCCCCATGTTAATGGCTGCGGATCGTGTCGAGTCCAATTGTGTCCGATTTGGTCCTCAGTGCCCAAAATCGTAGTAGTCTCCGATTTTGGGTACAGCAAAAAATCGGACAGGATCGGATCTGACACAAATCGGATGGCAATAAGGCCAAATCCAATTAGATCCGTTGCCCATAGGGACACATGGGGGTCAAATCTGATCCGTGGCTGTTCATTTTACAATGGACAGCCAGGATACCAGAAAATTGCAATGTGAAAGCAGCCTTAGGGAAATGTGGTGCCCCTGCAACCAGGGTGGCCACATAGGGAACTGCAGCCAGGTAGGAGGAAAAGACAGTTTATGTACTAAACACCCTCACAGACATCCCACACACCACTAGGAGGCAGCACCCAACCTGGAGCCCGGAACTCTAGCGGGCAAGGGGTGGTGGGTTTAGAGGACAGTGCGTGGGAAGCATGTAGGTCAGGTGACAGAAAGTACAAGTAGAGAAGGAGGAGAAGGAGTTAGTAGGCCAGAGTGAGCCGAGAGGTAAAGATCAGAAAGACAGAGACAAGTCCTGGTGGGATTGGGCTGGATGGAGATGCAGAATCCACAGCGTCAGAGAAACCATGGAGAGAAAGCTCGTCCATAGCTAGCATCTCCCAGGGGAGTGTGAGGACAGAGACTGGACCAGCAGCACTGGGTCCGAGGAACTTGGCAGCATCGACCAACTATAGGCGGAGTAGTCTTCCCTATTGAAGCTGGAGTCACACAGGTTAGAAGGAGCCTGATAGTGCCTTGCGGGAGAGGGCTATTGCAGGCTAGGCACACAGCAGAGTGTCGGCTCTGACGGGGACCGAAGATTCACCTGGTATCACCAGATTCACTGACGGGGAGCTCCAATTCTAAGTTGGAGTTCCCACACCAAGGATAGGAAGCATAGGAGCAACCACGAGGACCCACAGGGGTCCGAGCTGCCGCTATACTGTCCGGAGACACACAAAGAGAGAGAGACCACAGCCTGGAAAGGACCTAGAAGGAGTGAGGGGTCTCAAAGTGACAACCTGGCTGCTGTGGGTTTAGTGAAAACCGGAGTAAAGTGACTGTAGCTTGTGTTAAGAAGTGAACTGTACTAAGAACTGCTGTAAACTGCTTGAAGAGAACTGACAAGTAAACCCGGTGAACCCTGCCTGTGTGTCCGTGTTTGATTCCAGGGATAAAGAACTGTTTTCATACCTTTTCATTCCTGTCAGGAGCAGCCCGACCCGCGGCGGGCTCATCCATCTGGCTGCAGCCCATCCATCCATCCTCCCGGCAGAGAAGAGCTGCAGCGGTGGTCCCATCATTGACCACAAACCGTGGGTGGCGTCATGAAAACTGTATCCTTTGTATATATTCCCTTTCACCTGTGAGAACCCGGGACACAAGTCCGAACCAGGACCTCTGTGACATCCCCAGCAGTGCCCGTCCGGTACCGAGTACCCCGTCCCAGTGGGCTCCACAGAAAGGGGGCATGGCCTACACTCCTGACTGCAACTCATGAGGAAACAATGTATAAGATTACAGCACAAAGCTAAGCAATTTCAGGATGTAAACTCTTTATAAGCTTCTGTATTCTGTCATCTGGCACCACACAACTCAGTCACAATCTCTGTTAACCCTTGTCTGCTGGCTCCCCACACAGCGCACAATCTCTGACCTTGTCCTTTCTCAGCTGTCACATCACACTGCTCACTGTTATCAGCTGCTGGTAGACTCTGGCATTATCTTAGCTGCTATGTGACCCATCATTAACAACCAGTGCAGTATTGTTTTTTTTTTTTATATTTTTTTACATGAATTGACATTTACACTTTAAGGACAACACCACGTCTAATCGCTGAATTAGGACCTACAAAACTCCAAGAAAAACATAATTCTATAAAAAAAAATCACTTTTATTATACCATTATAGTCCACTCAAGTCAGTGATTTTTCAACACCAAGTCTTTTAGGCATGGAATTAACAAGTTTGCAACATATTACAACATCTATCTTTTTCCAATCTTCAAGAATGACCTATTTTAGGAGCTGAATACTGGATGGAGAATGCTATTTATTTTGTCTCTTCAGAATTCCCCATAGGTGCTCGATTTCGTTCACATCAGGAGACCATGTCCTTTTTCATAAATGCAATAGTAGCGTTAGGCTGGTTTCACACTGCAGTTTTTTCCCTGATCAGGTTCGATCAGGTTTGTGTGCCAAAACCAGGAGAGGAACCAGGAGAGGAACTTGCAGAGAAAAGCTATCATTGAAAGATTGACACCTGAGTTTTGGAGACACTCCTGGTTTTGACACACAAACCCGATCGATCCTGATCAGGGAAAAAACTGCAGTGTGAAACCAGCCATAGGTTTGTGATTTGGATTATTGTCATGATGGAAAACTTCACATCTATCAAGGGTTCGGAGTTATAGTAACATCTCCTCCTTCAGTATAGAGCGGTACATCTGTGAATTCATGATACCAACAATGAAATGCATCTCCTTTACACTAGCAGCTCTCATGCAGCCCCACATAAGGACACTGCCACCACCATGTTTCACTATAGGCATCATGCCTTTTCCTTTATACTCTCCACCTTTCCAACACCATACAATTTTGAAGCCATAAGTTCCAAAATCATTTATCTTGGTGTCATGACTTTCAGAGTAGTCCTAGTAGTCTTCATATTTTTCAGCATGGGCTGAATCCATGCTTTTTTGTACATGGTTTAAGAAAGGCTTACTCCATGCATGCATTTTCTCTTCAGTGTACACTATATTGTTTTATGGGAAACACTCACCCTGCTTTGGCTTTCTATTTCTTTAGCTGACTACAGTGAACTTGCATGTTGATTTTCTTCAATCCTTATCATAAGGACGCTACTGTTTAGGTATCAACGTCTGTGGTTGGCATGGACGTCTCGTTAGAAGGTTGCAATTCCCCATTTGTACAATTTTGCGTCACTTTTATTACATTTTTCTGGCTCATAAGTAAAGCTTTGGGATCTTCTTGCAGCCTTCACCTTTCTTGTGTAAAATATTATTTTCTTTCTGAGGTCTTCTGACATTTTTCTGCTATGTGGGGCTTTATTGTTAAGTAACTTCCTTTCATACGCAACTCTCTGCTGCACACCGGTTATTGAATAATTAGACTTACCTGTGGTTAATTTCTTGTTATTAGAATTTTGTAGTCTATACTTTAGCGTTGATCCTAAAACTTTCATTACTCATTTTTGTAACATGGCCTCGATTAAATTTATTAAGAAAATTACTTTTTTCGCTGTGAAAATAACAAATGTTGCTTGCAATCGACGGCCCACATTTGTGGCCATATTTTGTAATATGGTATCCCATGAAAATGTTGATTTTAGGAAACTCACCATCAAGTTCTATGCTGTCATCATCTTCATCAGCGGGGCTGTAATAGCATTAAAAAGATATAGGCTAGTTATTCTTTGCTGGTATATGACTGACATGAAATGTATCTGATAGCTTGACTGGTCTTCTGACCTGTAAGCAGGCACATCTTCTTTGCTTCTTCTTAGAATGGAGTCATTTCCGGGTGGTTCTGGTGTTGTAGACATAATACTATAATTACGGTTTTTCAATGGGTGCTGCAAGAAATTATACATTTATGATTAAGACTGTGTTTTCTATGGTAAAAGTCTTAAAGTAGAGAATCTTGTGCTCTCTTTTTTTAGTAAGATAAACTATAATTTCCTGGAGGTAGAGCAGGTTCAACGTCTCGATATAAATAACGTCTAGTAGATGGTTGATTGGGGACCAGTTCTTTCATACCCTATACACTATGTAACTATACATGACTCTGAGATGTTTGTTTAGCAATGACTTAGGCCTGTTTCACATCCAAGGCATGTGTGCGTTTTGCTAAATTTGCGTTTTTAGGCGTTTTTACCGCTAAAAATGCATAAAAACGCTAGCGTTTTTGGTCCCATTGGTTTTAATGGAAACGCATGTAAAAACGCAAGCAAAAACGCATAAACGTTTTAAAAAACGCAAAACGCATGCGTTTTTGCAAACGCCGCGCTAGACGCTTTTCCCGACGTTTTGGGCAGCGTTGGCAAAAAAGCATGCGTTTTGTGTTTTTGAAAACGTTCATACGTTTTTGCATCGTTTTTACATGTGTTTACATTAAAACCAATGGGACCAAAAATGCTAGCGTTTTTATGCGTTTTTAGCGGTAAAAACGCCTAAAAACGCAAATTTAGCAAAACGCAAACCTGCCATAGATGTGAAACAGGCCTTAGACATAAGACAAAGTGATCTCTAAGGCTGCCTTCACATTTGCATTTGTGTCTGCATGCGTATGGCATGCAGACGCAAACGCAGCCCATACTGATGTGAACGCAGCGGAGAATCTCCGCATGCATTCACATTAGTATGCACCCCGGCCAGTCAATCAGCTGTCTCAGGGGCGGCTGGGAGGAGGAGATCAGCGGCAGAGATCTCCTCCTCCCGGCCACAGCTGATCTCCCGCCAGTGTCGGCGCGAGATATTTGAAGATACAGCTGATCTGACAGCTGTTTAAATCTCCCGCACTGACACCGAATAGGGTGATATCGGTGCAGGAGATAAGAAACAGTTGATCACTGAGTCAAATCTCCCTATTCGGTTTCGGCGTGGGAGATTTAAACAGCTGTCAGATCAGCTGTTTCTTCAAATCTCCCACGCCGACACTGGCGGGAGAGCAGCGGCGGCTCTAGCTGATCTCCCGGTGCCACCGGGAGAGATTTCAATGAGATCTGCAGTGTTCTCCTGTGCTGTTATGCGGAGGACGCTGCAGATCCATTGCCTTCAATGCATGGTTTGTGTGCTTGCGGGCGCCCGCAAACGCACAAAAAATGCAACATGCTGCGTTCTGAGGGCGCTCGGAAGGTGCAAAAATTGTGCGTATCCGTATGCATATGCAACCGAACGCAGCCAAACGCAGGCACATGCGGTCCCATGTTAAACATAGGAATGCAGTGCGCAAGCGCTTGGCTGCATTTCGGTGCGCTGCGTTTGCATACGCAAATGTGAAAGCAGCCTAAGTGAGTTTTTTTCTGTATTGTTCTATAAAATTAAAATTTAAATTCTGTATTATTGCATCTGTGTTTACGTTTTAAATGCTCACTGGTCACCAGCTTTGCAAAAATCAAAAGTACCAACAACAAACAAGAAACTTTATATGTGCCATATTATAAAATTATCCATATTTTTTCAACTTTTGACCCACCTATACTCCTATTTTAAAAATTGCATTGTAAAGCTGCATGCACATAGCATGGAGGGAATGCATCCTGGACTCAGTGCCCCCGAACCTGAGGGAAGCCGTGGGGAACATGTCGTATCCCCCATCCTCTGGACTTCTGCGCTCAACACGTCTGATTATCCACCACACTTGGATCCTTCAGACCTGAAAACCCACCTCTTCAGGAAAGCTTACAGCCTGCAATGACCATTCTGTCGCCTCCCACTACCGGACCTGCTGCCTCACCACCACCAGAGATGCCGCCTCACCACCACCAGAGCTGCCGTACCCCGACCTTCTGTCTCCTCCCCATTATCCTGTAGAATGTAAGTCTGAGAGGACAGGGTCCTCTCCCCTCTGTCATTGTTAATCTGCTTACTGTAAACTATATCTAAATTTTGTATGTAAACCCTTCTCATGTAGAGCACCATGGAATTAATGGTGCTATATAGATAAATAATCATAATAATAATAATAACTAAAATCCAAATTGCCAACTCACTGAGGTGTCAGATTACAGCTACCTATTAAATTCTACATAGATGGTGGAGGAATATTGTAGGGTGGACGGAAGATCAGAGTGATGGGCCCGTCACACGGGGAGATATCGCCGGCGATGTCGCCGAGATCTTCCTGTTCAGACGATGTTGAAGCGACATCGCCTGTGCGTCGCCGCGTGTAACGAGGCAACTGAACGGCGATTAATCTCTGTTTCTGAGTTCAGAGATTTCCCAACAGTGTCGGGAAATCAGGCGATGTAGCTTGAGCGATCAGTATGCCTACTGCCGTGTGACGCGGCGATAGCAATGGCACAGGCGATGTCTGTGTTCAGGCAATCCATTCGGTATGCAACATTGACGGTGAGGTGGTGCTGTGTGACACGGCGATCTGAAAAGCCAACATCGCTTCAAGGTTGTTTCAGGCGATTCCTGAATCGCCGGTTCGACCTGGGTTGATGGTATGATTGCTACGTGTGACGTCTCACGAGCGATGCTGCAGCGATGTGCGCGTTCATGAGATCGCCGCAACATCGCCGGCGAGATCTCCCCGTGTGACGGGCCCATGAGAAGCAGCATGAAAGAGATGGGCACAAACATGTACAGACACGGCTACCTTTTTCTGAACAGCAGGAAGGCAACTGAAAATTAGAGCTAGGGCCACGTCACACACACAGATAATTGTGTAGATATTGTTTGCAGATCTCTGGTTGCAGTGAAATCATGGACACAATGTTCCATTTTGTGGCTGTATACAAATGGTACAATGTGTCCATGATTTCACTGCAACCAGAGATCTGCGAACAATATCTGCACAATTATCTGTGTGTGTGACGTGGCCCCTAGAGCATGAAAAGATATCTAGTGAAAAATGCAGGATACAAGGAATATAATGGGCAAAAATACTGTTCTTTCCAATGTAAAAACATATAATAGACTAGATGTGTGCCCGATGCTAAAGCATCGTGTATTCTAGACTATGTATGTAGTTGATTAATAAAGATTTAAGAATAATGCAAAGGGAAGCTGGGTTTAAATTCTGGGCCAATATAGCAGATTGCTTGCCATAGGGGACAGAGGGCGGGTGCGGTCAGAAGGGGGCTGGGGGAGAGCGGGCAAGATGAAGGCGGCGAAGAGCAGTCGGGTGCGGGCAGGAGCGAGCTGGGGAAGAGCAGGCGGATGGGGGCAGGAGGGGGTCGGGGAAGAGCAGGCGGGTGGGGGCAGGAGGGGGCCAGGGAACCGCAGTGGGGTGTGGAAAGAGGGGCAGGGCGACTCGAGGCCGCAGCTGGCCACTGTTCCCTGGCCCCCTCTTTGCCAGAGTAGAGTGCTTAGCAGAGTATACAGCGTGCTGCTGGTACAATACATACAGGTGACAGGGCTGCTGCTGCTGGTACAAAACACAGAGGTGACAGTGCTGCTGGTACAATACACAGAGGTGACAGTGCTGCTGGTACAATACACAGAGGTGACAGTGCTGCTGGTACAATACACAGAGGTGACAGTGCAGCAGGAACAATACACACCGGTGACAGTGGTAAATTTGGCCCCCATGCTCTCGCCCGTAAGGTCCCCCGTGCAGGCCTCTGTGCTCTCCTCCATGCGGTCCCCCTATCTCCCCTGTACCTTCCATCAGGTTCCCCGTGCTCTCCCCAGTCCCGAGCCCTTGCGGTCCCTGATGCTCCCCTCTCCCCCTCCTGTGCTCCGGACTGCAGGGGTTAAAAATTAGAAACATCTTATATTCTCACCGGTTCAGGCTCCACCTGTGATCCAGCTATATCTTCAGATGCTGTGTACAGGACCTTGCGTGATGTCACAGTCACGTGAGCGGTCATGTGACTGTGAGACGACGCGAGGTCCTGTACACAGCATCTGAAGATATACGGTAGCTGGATCGCCGGTGGAGCCTGGACAGGTGAGAATATAAGATGTTTCTTATTTTTAACCCCTGCAGTCTGGAGCACAGGACGGGGAGAGGGGAGCACCGGGACGGGGGAGAGCACGGGGAACCCGATGGAACGGTACAGGGGAGATGAGGGGGAGAGCACGGGGAACCAGACGGAACCGTACATGGGAGATGACGGGGACTGCACGGCAGCATACGGGGGAGAGCACGGGGAAGAGCACGGGGGAAAGCATGGGGGACCGCAAGGGGGAGAGCACCAGGGGACCGCACCGGGGGGTGAGCAGGGGGAAAGCAGCGGGGAGATGAAGGAGAGGATGGGGGAGGAGAGGTGTGATGGGCGGACGCGAGCGGGCGCCGTGGGCAGAGTGGTGAGCGCAGCACCGTGGGCAGAGTGGTGAGCGCAGCGCCATGGTCAGGGTGGTGAGCGCAGCGCCATGGGCAGAGTGGTGAGCGCACCACCGTGGGCAGAGTGGTGAGCGCAGCGCCGTGGGCAGAGTGGTGAGCGCAGCACCGTGGGCAGAGTGGTGAGCGCAGCACCATGGGCAGAGTGGCGAGCGCAGTGCCATGGGCAGAGTGGCGAGTGCAGTGCCATGGGCAGAGTGGCGAGCGCAGTGCCGTGGGCAGAGAGGCGAGCACACCACCGTGGGCAGAGTGGTGAGCGCAGCGCCGTGGGCAGAGTGGTGAGCGCAGTGCCATGGGCAGAGTGGTGAGCGCAGTGCCGTGGGCAGAGTGGCGAGCGCAGTGCCGTGGGCAGAGAGGCGAGCGCAATGCCGTGGGCATAGTTTCGAGCGCAGGGCCGTGGGCAGAGTGGCGAGTGCAGGGCCGTGGGCAGAGTGGCGAGCTCAGGGCCGTAGGCAGAGTGGCAAGCGCAGTGCCGTGGGCAGAGTGGCAAGCGCAGTGCCGTGGGCAGAGTGGTGAGCGCAGTGCCATGGGCAGAGTGGTGAGCGCAGCGCCGTGGGCAGAGTGGTGAGCGCAGCGCAGTGGGCAGAGAGGCAAGCGCAGTGCCATGGGCAGAGTGGTGAGCGCAGTGCCGTGGGCAGAGTGGCGAGCGCAGTGCCGTGGGCAGAGAGGCGGAGCGCAATGCCGTGGGCATAGTTTCGAGCGCAGGGCCGTGGGCAGAGTGTCGAGTGCAGGGCCGTGGGCAGAGTGGCGAGCTCAGGGCCGTAGGCAGAGTGGCAAGCGCAGTGCCGTGGGCAGAGTGGCGAGCGCAGTGCCGTGGGCAGAGTGGTGAGCGCACCACCGTGGGCAGAGTGGTGAGCGCAGCGCCGTGGGCAGAGTGGTGAGCACACCACCGTGGGCAGAGTGGTGAGCGCAGCGCCGTGGGCAGAGTGGTGAGCGCAGTGCCATGGGCAGAGTGGTGAGCGCAGTGCCGTGGGCAGAGTGGCGAGCGCAGTGCCGTGGGCAGAGAGGCGAGCGCAATGCCGTGGGCATAGTTTCGAGCGCAGGGCCGTGGGCAGAGTGGCGAGTGCAGGGCCGTGGGCAGAGTGGCGAGCTCAGGGCCGTAGGCAGAGTGGCAAGCGCAGTGCCGTGGGCAGAGTGGCAAGCGCAGTGCCGTGGGCAGAGTGGTGAGCGCAGTGCCATGGGCAGAGTGGTGAGCGCAGCGCCGTGGGCAGAGTGGTGAGCGCAGCGCAGTGGGCAGAGAGGCAAGGCGCAGTGCCATGGGCAGAGTGGTGAGCGCAGTGCCGTGGGCAGAGTGGCGAGCGCAGTGCCGTGGGCAGAGAGGCGAGCGCAATGCCGTGGGCATAGTTTTGAGCGCAGGGCCGTGGGCAGAGTGTCGAGTGCAGGGCCGTGGGCAGAGTGGCGAGCTCAGGGCCGTAGGCAGAGTGGCAAGCGCAGTGCCGTGGGCAGAGTGGCGAGCGCAGTGCCGTGGGCAGAGTGGTGAGCGCACCACCGTGGGCAGAGTGGTGAGCGCAGCGCCGTGGGCAGAGTGGTGAGCGCAGCGCCGTGGGCAGAGTGGCGAGTGCAGGGCCGTGGGCAGAGTGGCGAGCTCAGGGCCGTAGGCAGGGTGGCCAGTGCAGCGCCGTGGGCAGAGTGGTGAGCGCAGCGCCATGGGCAGGGTGGTGAGCGCAGCGCCATGGGTAGAGTGGTGAGCGCACCACCGTGGGCAGAGTGGTGAGCGCAGCGCCGTGGGCAGAGTGGTGAGCGCAGCGCCGTGGGCAGAGTGGTGAGCGCAGCGCCGTGGGCAGAGTGGCAAGCGCAGTGCCATGGGCAGAGTGGCGAGCGCAGCGCCATGGGCAGAGTGGCGAGCGCAGTGCCGTGGGCAGAGAGGCGAGCGCACCACCGTTGGCAGAGTGGTGAGCGCAGCGCCGTGGGCAGAGTGGTGAGCGCAGCGCCGTGGGCAGAATGGTGAGCGCAGCGCCATGGGCAGAGTGGTGAGCGCACCACCGTGGGCAGAGTGGTGAGCGCAGCACCGTGGGCAGAGTGGCAAGCGCAGCGCCGTGGGCAGAGTGGCAAGCGCAGTGCCGTGGGCAGAGTGGCAAGCGCAGTGCCGTGGGCAGAGTGGTGAGCGCAGTGCCGTGGGCAGAGTGGCGAGCGCAGTGCCGTGGGCAGAGTGGCGAGCGCAGTGCCTTGGGCAGAGAGGCGGAGCGCAATGCCGTGGGCATAGTTTCGAGCGCAGGGCCGTGGGCAGAGTGGCGAGTGCAGGGCCGTGGGCAGAGTGGCGAGCTCAGGGCCGTAGGCAGGGTGGCCAGTGCAGCGCTGTGGGCAGAGTGGCCAGCGCAGCACCGTGGGCAGAGTGGTCAGCGCACACACACATATACACACATATACACACACCACTATACTTACCATCGACATGTCGCCGCCCCTGGATGACTGGATCCAATATGGCGTCCGGGAGGTCTCGCGAGGGGGCGGCGACATGTCGACTGAAGATCCAGGCGGCAGACGCAGGGCCGGTGGCAAGTGTGTTGTGTGTATGTATGTGTTGTGTGTTGTGTGTGTGTGTGTGTGTTGTGTGCGTGTGTGTATACTTGCCTAAGCCAGCTTCAGTCCGGTCCGGATCTGACGTCATTTCGAGCAGAAACGGACGGAAGGTGGCTTAGGCAATTATTATATTAGATGATTGTGAAATGTCAGTGGAACCTACAAGTATGCTTTAGGTATTTTTCTGACATTCAGGTTAAATTTCAAAACGCCTTTCCTAAGTGGGCCAAACATATAAGAATAACTTTTTCTCAATTTCACACTTTGCTCGCCTTTCCATTGGGCTACAGGAACAAACGATTTGGCATGTTAAAATCCAACATTCAGAAATCTTTCTTCCAAGATATTGATCAGGTGAATCCTGAAGTGGACCCCTATGAAGGAATAGGCTTCACAGCCCTAACAGGAACATCTTGCAGCTTCTTAGTGTTGCCTAAAGATGACTTCACCAGGTCTTGCACTTATTCTATTCTTACTGCTCCTTTTAATCTTCTGCATTTTGATTTTGTGGAAATCCACCATATGGTTCCAGAGATAAGGGCCTTTTTATATTTTGCTAATTTTTATGGTCTTTATCAATAGGGTGTGTCTTTATGCTGCTCTGAATTATTACCTTGTGAGCCACACCACTTTGTAAATACTATAAAAATTAGCCCTACATTGAAAGGCTCTGATATATGGAACCATATGGAGATTTACAAAAATCTGCATACTCTGGGGAGCAACGAAAATAAAAAAACTAAACTGGTCACTTTTGACCTTTATGTAGGTTCTCTTTAGGTCCTGCCGCTGCCAGTGACCTACCATTGTGGGAGCATGCTCATGGAGGCTCACAGAGCTAAGCACTCTGGTCCAAGACAAACACCAGCCATCAGATGAATACTGAAAAAAGTATGTATCCCTGTCTATTAGGTAATTTTATATTTAGAATAAACCCTGTGACGTGGAAAAATGCTAGTAACCTGCAGATATGCAGATAATAACCTGTTATTTAGCATTTTGAACCTGCCTGGGGCCTCCACATAAAACCTCAATGCTGAGATGTAATGAACTTTAATCCTCCTGGTAGCGTTCCAGTTCCAGTCATGGGATGGCACCAGCAGTGGCTTCAGTTATTGCTCTGTGAATGGAGAGCGGCAGCTTTAACCTCATCCCCCACACTGATTGACAGCTGCTCTGCAATAGAGGAAGCTGTCAGTGAGTGCAGGGATTGTAGCTACAGCCCCTACTCTCCATACAGAGAGTGGTGACTGAATCCACGCCGGTGTCATTCCTTGACTGTAATCGCAACGCTGCCAGAAGGATTAAAGTGCATTACCTCTTGCATCAGGGTTTAATATGCAGGTGCTGGCAGGTTCAGAATCTTATTACTCTCTGATTAACCCTATATCTACAGGTTAATATGGTGTGGCCTGTACCATTGAGTCTATAGGCCTGTGACATGATAGTCCACCAATCTAATATATAATTGCCCTAACGCACTTCCTAAGTTTCGGCGCTACGTCCGTCGTCGTGTCCAAGGGCGTGCGGCGCCCACGCGACCAGTGAAGCATTGCCCGTGCAGCGGGCATTGCGAGCATTTGCAGGGGCGCGAGCAATGGCCGCGCAGCGGCCATTCGAGTCTCCCGCCCCGGCGACGACCGACGAGAGCCGAGCTCCGTGGCCGAAAATATAACCAAGGGCCCAGCCATGCACAGCTCTAAAGACCGCTATGTATCTCAATGGAAAGTGAGGCGCTATGCCATTGGTCGGCGCCAGCACACAGCGACCAATGAGAATAGCGCCTCACTTACAGCGGTAAATTTGAAACTCAAAGTCCTCCATGTATCTCAATGGGAAGTGAGGCGCTATTCTCATTGGTCGCTGTGTGCTGGCGCCAACCAATGAGAATAGCGCCTCACTTACAGCGGTAAATTTAAACTCAAAGTCCTCCATGTATCTCAATGGGAAGTGAGGCGCTATTCTCATTGGTCGCTGTGTGCTGGTGCCGACCAATGAGAATAGCGCCTCACTTACAGCGATAAATTTAAAACTCAAAGTCTCCATGTATCTCAAAGGGAAGTGAGGCGCTATTCTCATTGTCGGTCGGGCCGCACGACAATGAGAATAGCGCTCAAATCACATTCCCATGGATACATGGAGGACTTTAATTTTCCACAATTACCGCTATTAAGTGAGTCGCTTGATCAAAATGGTCTGGCGCCAGCACACAGCGACCAATGAGATCGCGCCTCACTTACAGCGGTAAATTTGAAACTCAAAGTCCTCCATGTATCTCAATGGGAAGTGAGGCGCTATTCTCATTGGTCAGCGCCAGCACACAGCGACCAATGAGCTTCGCGCCTCACTTCCTATGGAGATACATGGAGGACTTTGAGTTTCAAATTTACCGCTGTAAGTGAGGCGCTATTCTCATTGGTCGGCGCCAGCACACAGCGACCAATGAGAATAGCGCCTCACTTCCCATTGAGATACATGGAGGCTTTGAGTTTCAATTTAGCGCTGTAAGTGAGGCGCTATCTCATTGGTCTGCGCCAGCACACAGCGACCAATGAGAATAGCGCTCATACATTGTACAGCGGTAAATTTGATACTCAAAGTCCTTCCATGTATTAAGGGAAGTGAGGCGCTATTCTCATTGTCGCTGTGTGCTGGCGCCGACCAATGAGAATAGCGCCTCACTACCATGGATAAATTTGAAGTATCCATGTTCTCATGAAAGTGAGGCGCTATTCTCATTGGTCCTGTGTCCAGCCGCCGACCAATGAGAATAGCGCCTCACTTACAGCGCTAAATTTGAAACTAAAAGTCCTCCATGTATCTCAATGGGAAGTGAGGCGCTATTCTCATTGGTCGGCGCCAGCACACAGCGACCAATGAGCTTCGCGCCTCACTTCCTATGGAGATACATGGAGGACTTTGAGTTTCAAATTTACCGCTGTAAGTGAGGCGCTATTCTCATTGGTCGGCGCCAGCACACAGCGACCAATGAGAATAGCGCCTCACTTCCCATTGAGATACATGGAGGACTTTGAGTTTCACATTTACCGCTGTAAGTGACGCGCTATTCTCATTGGTCGGCGCCAGCACACAGCGACCAATGAGAAGAGCGCCTCACTTCCCATTGAGATACATGGAGGACTTTGAGTTTCAAATTTACCGCTGTAAGTGAGGCGCTATTCTCATTGGTCGCTGTGTGCTGCGCCGACCAATGAGAATAGCGCCTCACTTCCCATTGAGATACATGGAGGACTTTGAGTTTCAAATTTACTCAAAGTCAAACTCAAAGTCCTCCATGTATCTCAATGGCCAGTGAGGCGCTTCTCTCATTGTACTCATGACAGTAGCAACATTAACCCCTTACATTCCGTTTTATCTGTAATTTCTATAGCACAGTGTGTAGTTGTACTGCCACTGCGAAGTTAACCCCTTATATACCATTTCTGCCTTAACTCCATACTTTGTAGTCTCTATTACTTCTGCCAGTAGGAACATTAACCCCTTATATTCCATTATTGTTGTTATTTCTATTACACAGTGTATAGTTGTAATGACACTGCGAAATTAACCCATTATATACCAGTTCAGCATTAACTGCATATTTGGTAGTGTTTATAACTACTGTCCTGGTACATTAACCCCTTGAACACCATTTTGGATATAATTTACAGCGCTGTGTCTGTTGTGGGAGTGCCTGTGGGACATTAACTCCTTCAATAACATTTTTGATATCATTATAAGTTCCTACTCTGTTATAGTCCTGTTAGTCGGACATTAACTCTTTCTACACCTCCACTATATTGCTACCCTCACAGTTCTGCCTACATCGCCTACTTAGTCATATATCTGGTGTTTAAGTCTATTATTTAAAACTCTTAAAAAAATTATATACAGATTCTAGACTCACAGCTAGTATGACATAATTGGCTACCAGAGTCACATAATGCCACTTCATGCCATTCTAAGCTGAGGACCACTGGGGAGGAAATCTTTGCTATACAACTATCACTATACATGTAATATACAATGCATGGCAAAAAAAAAATACAAATAAAAAAATGAGCAGTCTGTTTCTAAGCATCTTAACCTCTTAGCGACCAGGCAAATTTATTTAATGTCTGACTTGTTTCACTTCATGTGGTAACTCTGGAATATTTCAATATATTCCACTTATTGTAAGACTGTTTTTATGACACATTGTACTTTATATTAGTGGTAAGTTTGGGTCAATAGGTTTTGTATTTATTTATGAATATATCATAAATTTGATGAACATTTAAAAACATTATTCATTTTCAAAGCTTTGAATGTTTATACCCTTAAAGTGATATTCACACAAATAATTATTATTCCAAGATCTATTGATTAAAATTTGTTTGCAGAAAACCCCTTTAAAACAGATAGATATACTACACAAAATAGGTAATAAATAACATTTCCCATACTTTCCATCAACTTCATTTTTTCTTGGGGTGCTGATGGGGTTAAAGAAGAAGTACTCTATGCCAGACATTCATTAAGATACTGCTGTATACATTTCAGGAGTCTCTAGGGGATTGAACAGTGATCAGCACTTGACTGGTGGCCACCGCAGTAGGCTGTTATCTATAACTAGATGGTGGCCCGATTCTAAAGAATCGGGTAGTCTAGAATCCATATATAGTTTATTTACTAATAGTTAGGGGAGTGCGGTGAAATGAATTGTGTGTATACAGGTGGCTCAGTGGGTAGCAGAGTATGCGGTGGCTCAGTGGTTAGCAGTGAGTGCGGTGGCTCAGTGGTTAGCAGTGAGTGCGGTGGCTCAGTGGTTTAGCAGTGAGTGGGTGGCTCAGTGTTAGCAGTGAGTGCGGTGGCTCAGTGGTTGCAGTGAGTGCGGTGGCTAGTGGTTGCAGTGAGTGCGGTGCTCAGTGGTAGCAGTGAGTGCGGTGGCTCAGTGTGTAGCAGTGAGTGCGGTGGCTCAGTGGTTAGCAGTGAGTGCGGTGGCTCAGTGGTTAGCAGTGAGTGCGGTGGCTCAGTGGTTAGCAGTGAGTGCGGTGGCTCAGTGGTTAGCAGTGAGTGCGGTGGCTCAGTGGTTAGCAGTGAGTGCGGTGGCTCAGTGGTTAGGAGTGAGTGCGGTGGCTCAGTGGTTAGCAGTGAGTGCGGTGGCTCAGTGGTTAGCAGTGAGTGCGGTGAGATTGGTCAGCACAACGCCGTCGGCAGAGTGGTTAGCACATACATACATACACACACACACACACACACACACACTCCGCTCTAGTTAGCACCGACCCTGCGTCTTCCCCGCCGTTTGGATCCTGAGTCGACATGTCACAGCCCGCGGACGACTGGATCAATATGGCGTGCGGGAATTTTGGCGAGACTTCTTGGACGCTATATCGGATCCAGTAGTTCGGGGGTGGCGACATGTCGACTGAGGATCCAGGCGGCTGATGCATGGCCGGTGGTAAGTATAGCGGAGTGTGTGTGTGTGTGCATGTGTGTGTATGTGTGCGGACAAAGTGAGGGAAGTGGGGACAAAGTGAGGGAAGTGCCGACAAAGTGAGGGAAGTGACTACATACACAAATATATACACATACTGTACATTGCATATGGAGGGGTGAGGAGAGCGGAGGTGCGGAGGGGTGAGGAGAGCGGAGGCTGGAGGGCAGAGCGGAGGCTGGAGGGGAGAGTGGAGGCTGGAGGGGAGAGCGGAGGCTGGAGGGGAGAGCGGAGGCTGGAGGGGAGAGGCTGGAGGGGAGAGGCTGGAGGGGAGAGGCTGGAGGGGAGAGGCTGGAGGGGAGAGCGGAGGCTGGAGGGCAGAGGCTGGAGGCAGAGCGGAGGCTGGAGGGGAGAGGCTGGAGGGGAGAGTGGAGGCTGAAGGGCAGAGGCTGGAGGGCAGAGCGGAGGCTGGAGGGGAGAGGCTGCAGGGGAGAGCGGAGGCTGGAGGGAAGAGTGGAGGATGGAGGGAAGAGCAGAGGCTGGAGGGGAGAGTGGAAGCTGGAGGGGAGAGCCTGGAGGGGAGAGCAGAGGCTGGAGGGGAGAGGCTGGAGGGGAGAGGCTGGAGGGGAGAGGCTGGAGGGGAGAGGCTGGAGGGGAGAGGCTGGAGGGGAGAGGCTGGAGGGGAGAGGCTGGAGGGAGAGGCTGGAGGGAAGAGTGGAGGATGGAGGGAAGAGCAGAGGCTGGAGGGGAGAGTGGAAGCTGGAGGGGAGAGCCTGGAGGGGAGAGCAGAGGCTGGAGGGGAGAGGCTGGAGGGGAGAGGCTGGAGGGGAGAGGCTGGAGGGGAGAGGCTGGAGGGGAGAGGCTGGAGGGGAGAGGCTGGAGGGGAGAGCGGAGGCTGGAGGGGAGAGGCTGGAGGGGAGAGCGGAGGCTGGAGGGCAGAGGCTGGAGGGCAGAGCGGAGGCTGGAGGGGAGAGACTGGAGGGGAGAGCGGAGGCTGGAGGGGAGAGCGGAGGCTGGAGGGGAGAAGCGGAGGCTGGAGGGGAGAGCGGAGGCTGGAGGGGAGAGTGGAGGCTGGAGGGCAGAGGCTGGAGGGCAGAGCGGAGGCTGGAAGGCAGAGCTGAGGCTGGAGGGGAGAGGCTAGAGGGGAGAGGCTGGAGGGGAGAGCGGAGGCTGGAGGGGAGGCTGGAGGGGAGAGCAGAAGCTGGAGGGGAGAGGCTGGAGGGAGAGGCTGGAGGGGAGAGGCTGGAGGGGAGAGCGGAGGCTGGAGGGGAGAGCGGAGGCTGGAGGGGAGAGCGGAGGCTGGAGGGGAGTGGCTGGAGGGGAGAGGCTGGAGGGGAGAGGCTGGAGGGCAGAGCGGAGGCTGGAGGGGAGAGGCTGGAGGGGAGAGCGGAGGCTGAAGGGGAGAGTGGAGGCTGGAGGGCAGAGGCTGGAGGGCAGAGCGGAGGCTGGAGGGCAGAGCGGAGGCTGGAGGGCAGAGCGGAGGCTGGAGGGCAGAGCGGAGGCTGGAGGGCAGAGCAGAGGCTGGAGGGGAGAGGCTGGAGGGGAGAGCGGAGGCGAGAGCGGAGCCTCTAGGGCAGAGGCTGGAGGGGAGAGCGGAGGCTGGAGGGCAGAGGCTGGAAGGGCAGAGGGGAAGCTGGAGGGCAGAGGGGAAGATGGAGAGGCTGGAGGGGCAGAGGCTGGAGGGGCAGAGGCTGGAGAGGCAGAGGCTGGAGGGGCAGAGGGGAAGCTGGAGAGGCTGGAGGGGCAGAGGCTGGAGGAGGAGAGGCTGGAGGGGCAGAGGCTGGAGGGGCAGAGGCTGGAGGGGAGAGCGGAGGCTGGAGGGGAGAGGCTGGAGGGGAGAGCGGAGGCTGGAGGGGAGAGCGGAGGCTGGAGGGCAGAGGCTGGAGGGCAGAGCGGAGGCTGGAGGGCAGAGGCTGGAGGGCAGAGTGGAGGCTGGAGGGCAGAGGCTGGAGGGGAGATCGGAGGCTGGAGGGCAGAGGCTGGAGGGGAGAGCGGAGGCCAGAGGGTAGAGGCTGGAGGGCAGGGGGAGGCTGGAGGGGAGAGCAGAGGCTGGAGGGGGGAGGCTGGAGGGGAGAGCAGAGGCTGGAGGGGAGAGCGGAGGCTGGAGGGCAGAGGCTGGAGGGCAGAGGCTGGAGGACAGAGCGGAGGCTGGAGGGCAGAGGCTGGAGGGCAGAGCGGAGGCTGGAGGGCAGAGGCTGGAGGGCAGAGGCTGGAGGGGAGAGCGGAGGCTGGAGGGCAGAGGCTGGAGGGCAGAGCGGAGGCTGGAGGGCAGAGCGGAGGCTGGAGGGCAGAGGCTGGAGGGAAAAACTACTAGAAAAAAGCAGCATAAAAAACTCACCATGTATGCCAAAAGCAGAATCAAAATGCACTCTCAGGTTGCAGTCAGAGCCCATATGTGAAGCAAGCCCAGCTGCAGGCTGATAAATCACCTCTACCAGCAAGATATGGGCTCTGACTGCAACCTGAGAGTGCATTTTGATTCTGCTTTTGGCATACATGCAGAGGCTGGAGGGGCAGAGGGGAAGCTGGAAAGGCTGGAGGGGCAGAGGCTGTAGGGGCAGAGGGGAAGCTGGAGGGGCAGAGGGGAAGCTGGAGAGGCTGGAGGGGCAGAGGCTGGAGGGGACAGCGGAGGCTGGAGGGCAGAGGCTGGAGGGCAGAGGCTGGAGGGGAGAGCAGAGGCGAGAGAGGCTGGAGGGCGAGCGGAGGCTGGAGGGGACGAGCGGAGGCTGGAGGGCAGAGGCTGGAGGGCAGAGCGGAGGCTGGAGGGCAGAGGCTGGAGGGCAGAGTGGAGCTGGAGGGCAGAGGCTGGAGGGGAGATCGGAGGCTGGAGGGCAGAGGCTGGGGAGGGGAGAGCGGAGGCCAGGTGAGGGTAGAGGCTGGAGGGCAGGGGGGAGGCTGGAGGGGAGAGCGAGGCTGGAGGGGGGAGGCTGGAGGGAGAGCAGAGGCTGGAGGAGTGAGGGAGAGCGGCAGAGGCTGGAGGGCAGAGGCTGGAGGGCAGAGGCTGGAGGACAGAGCGGAGGCTGGAGGGCAGAGGCTGGAGGGCAGAGCGGAGGCTGGAGGGCAGAGGCTGGAGGGCAGAGGCTGGGGGGAGGCGGAGGCTGGAGGGCAGAGGGCTGGAGGGCAGAGCGGAGGCTGGAGGGCAGAGCGGAGGCTGGAGGGCAGAGGCTGGAGGGAAAAACTACTAGAAAAAAGCAGCATAAAAAACTCACCATGTATGCCAAAAGCAGAATCAAAATGCACTCTCAGGTTGCAGTCAGAGCCCATATGTGAAGCAAGCCCAGCTGCAGGCTGATAAATCACCTCTACCAGCAAGATATGGGCTCTGACTGCAACCTGAGAGTGCATTTTGATTCTGCTTTTGGCATACATGCAGAGGCTGGAGGGGCAGAGGGGAAGCTGGAAAGGCTGGAGGGGCAGAGGCTGTAGGGGCAGAGGGGAAGCTGGAGGGGCAGAGGGGAAGCTGGAGAGGCTGGAGGGGCAGAGGCTGGAGGGGACAGCGAGGCTGGAGGGCAGAGGCTGGAGGCAGAGGCTGGAGGGGAGAGCAGAGGCTGGAGGGCAGAGGCTGGAGGGCAGAGGCTGGAGGGGACAGCGGAGGCTGGAGGGCAGAGGCTGGAGGGCAGAGGCTGGAGGGGAGAACGGAGGCTGGAGGGCAGAGGCTGGAGGGCAGAGGCTGGAAGGCAGAGGCTGGAGGGCAGAGCAGAGGCTGGAGGGCAGAGGCTGGAGGGGAGAGCGGAGGCCGGAGGGCAGAGGCTGGAGGGCAGAGCGGAGGCTGGGGGCAGAGGCTGGAGGGGGAGGCTGGAGGGGAGAGCGGAGGCTGGAGGGGAGCGGAGGCTGGAGGCAGAGGCTGGAGGGCAGAGGCTGGAGGGGAGGGCAGAGGCTGGAGGGCAGAGGCTGGAGGGCAGAGCTGGAGGCAGAGCGGAGGCTGGAGGGAAGAGGCTAGAGGGGAGAGCGGAGCTGTAGGCAGCAGGCTGGAGGGCAGAGCGGAGGCTGGAGGGCCGAGTGGAGGCTGGAGGGCAGAGCGAGAGCTGGAGGGCAGAGGGCTGGAGGCAGAGGCTGGAGGGCAGAGGCTGGAGGGAAAAACTACTAGAAAAAAGCAGCATAAAAAACTCACCATGTATGCCAAAAGCAGAATCAAAATGCACTCTCAGGTTGCAGTCAGAGCCATATGTGAAGCAAACCCAGCTGCAGGCTGATAAATCACCTCTACCGCAAGATATGGGGCTGACTGCAACCTGAGAGTGCATTTGATTCTGCTTTTGGCATACATGCAGAGGCTGGAGGGGCAGAGGGGAAGCTGGAAAGGCTGGAGGGCAGAGGCTGTAGGGGCAGAGGGGAAGCTGGAGGGGCAGAGGGGAAGCTGGAGAGGCTGGAGGGGCAGAGGCTGGAGGGGCAGAGGGGAAGCTGAGGGGTGAGAGCAGAGGCTGGAGGGGAGAGCGGAGGCTGGAGGGCAGAGGCTGGAGGGCAGAGGCTGGAGGGGACAGCGGAGGCTGGAGGGCAGAGGCTGGAGGGCAGAGGCTGGAGGGGACAGCGGAGGCTGGAGGCAGAGGCTGGAGGGCAGAGGCTGGAGGGCAGAGGCTGGAGGGGAGAGGCTGGAGGGGAGAGGCTGGAGGGCAGAGGCTGAGGAGGAGAGGCTGGAGGGGAGAAGCGGAGGCTGGAGGGCAGAGGCTGGAGGGCAGAGGCTGGAGGGCAGAGCGGAGGCTGGAGGGCAGAGCGGAGGCTGGAGGGCAGAGGCTGGAGGGAAAAACTACTAGAAAAAAGCAGCATAAAAAACTCACCATGTATGCCAAAAGCAGAATCAAAATGCACTCTCAAGTTGCAGTCAGAGCCCATATGTGAAGCAAGCCCAGCTGCAGGCTGATAAATCACCTCTACCAGCAAGATATGGGCTCTGACTGCAACCTGAGAGTGCATTTTGATTCTGCTTTTGGCATACATGCAGAGGCTGGAGGGGCAGAGGGGAAGCTGGAAAGGCTGGAGTGGCAGAGGCTGTAGGGGCAGAGGGAAGCTGTAGGGGCAGAGGGGAAGCTGGAGAGGCTGGAGGGGCAGAGGCTGGAGGGGCAGAGGGGAAGCTGGAGGGGGAGAGCGGAGGCTGGAGGGGAGAGCGGAGGCTGGAGGGCAGAGGCTGGAGGGGACAGCGGAGGCTGGAGGGCAGAGGCTGGAGGGCAGAGGCTGGAGGGCAGAGGCTGGAGGGAGAGGCTGGAGGGGAGAGCGGAGGCTGGAGGGCAGAGGCTGGAGGGCAGAGGCTGGAGGGGAGAGTGGAGGCTGGAGGGCAGAGGCTGGAGGGCAGAGCGGAGGCTGGAGGGAGAGCGGAGGCTGGAGGGCAGAGGCTGGAGGGCAGAGGCTGGAGGGCAGAGGCTGGAGGGCAGAGGCTGGAGGGCGAGCAGAGGCTGGAGGGCAGAGGCTGGAGGGGAGAGCGGAGGCCGGAGGGCAGAGGCTGGAGGGCAGAGCGGAGGCTGGAGGGCAGAGGCTGGAGGGGGGAGGCTGGAGGGGAGAGCGGAGGCTGGAGGGGAGAGCGGAGGCTGGAGGGGAGAGCGGAGGCTGGAGGGCAGAGGCTGGAGGGCAGAGGCTGGAGAGGAGGGCAGAGGCTGGAGGGCAGAGGCTGGAGGGCAGAGGCTGGAGGGCAGAGGCTGGAGGGCAGAGCGGAGGCTGGAGGGCAGAGGCTAGAGGGGAGAGCGGAGGCTGGAGGGCAGAGGCTGGAGGGCAGAGCGGAGGCTGGAGGGCAGAGCGGAGGCTGGAGGGCAGAGCGGAGGCTGGAGGGCAGAGGCTGGAGGGAAAAACTACTAGAAAAAAGCAGCATAAAAAACTCACCATGTATGCCAAAAGCAGAATCAAAATGCACTCTCAGGTTGCAGTTAGAGCCCATATGTGAAGCAAGCCCAGCTGCAGGCTGATAAATCACCTCTACCAGCAAGATATGGGCTCTGACTGCAACCTGAGAGTGCATTTTGATTCTGCTTTTGGCATACATGCAGAGGCTGGAGGGGCAGAGGGGAAGCTGGAAAGGCTGGAGGGGCAGAGGCTGTAGGGGCAGAGGGGAAGCTGGAGGGGCAGAGGGGAAGCTGGAGAGGCTGGAGGGGCAGAGGCTGGAGGGGACAGCGGAGGCTGGAGGGCAGAGGCTGGAGGGCAGAGGCTGGAGGGGAGAGCGGAGGCTGGAGGGCAGAGGCTGGAGGGCAGAGGCTGGAGGGCAGAGGCTGGAGGGGACAGCGGAGGCTGGAGGGCAGAGGCTGGAGGGCAGAGGCTGGAGGGGAGAGCGGAGGCTGGAGGGCAGAGGCTGGAGGGCAGAGGCTGGAGGGCAGAGCAGAGGCTGGAGGGCAGAGGCTGGAGGGGAGAGCGGAGGCCAGAGGGCAGAGGCTGGAGGGCAGAGCGGAGGCTGGAGGGCAGAGGCTGGAGGGGGGAGGCTGGAGGGGAGAGCGGAGGCTGGAGGGGAGAGCGGAGGCTGGAGGGGAGAGCGGAAGCTGGAGGGCAGAGGCTGGAGGGCAGAGGCTGGAGGGCAGAGGCTGGAGGGCAGAGGCTGGAGGGGAGGGCAGAGGCTGGAGGGCAGAGGCTGGAGGGCAGAGGCTGGAGGGCAGAGCGGAGGCTGGAGGGCAGAGGCTAGAGGGGAGAGCGGAGGCTGGAGGGCAGAGGCTGGAGGGCAGAGCGGAGGCTGGAGGGCAGAGTGGAGGCTGGAGGGCAGAGTGGAGGCTGGAGGGCAGAGTGGAGGCTGGAGGGCAGAGGCTGGAGGGGGGAGGCTGGAGGGGAGAGCAGAGGCTGGAGGGGAGAGCAGAGGCTGGAGGGCAGAGGCTGGAGGGCAGAGGCTGGAGGGGAGAGCGGAGGCTGGAGGGCAGAGGCTGGAGGGCAGAGACTGGAGGGCAGAGGCTGGAGGGCAGAGGCTGGAGGCAGAGGCTGGAGGGAAAAACTACTAGAAAAAAGCAGCATAAAAAACTCACATGTATGCCAAAAGCAGAATCAAAATGCACTCTCAGGTTGCAGTCAGAGCCCATATGTGAAGCAAGCCCAGCTGCAGGCTGATAAATCACCTCTACCAGCAAGATATGGGCTCTGACTGCAACCTGAGAGTGCATTTTGATTCTGCTTTTGGCATACATGCAGAGGCTGGAGGGGCAGAGGGGAAGCTGGAAAGGCTGGAGGGGCAGAGGCTGTAGGGGCAGAGGGGAAGCTGTAGGGGCAGAGGGGAAGCTGGAGAGGCTGGAGGGGCAGAGGCTGGAGGGGCAGAGGGGAAGCTGGAGGGGAGAGCAGAGGCTGGAGGGGAGAGCGGAGGCTGGAGGGCAGAGGCTGGAGGGCAGAGGCTGGAGGGGAGAGCGGAGGCTGGAGGGCAGAGGCTGGAGGGCAGAGCGGAGGCTGGAGGGCAGAGGCTGGAGGGCAGAGGCTGGAGGGCAGAGGCTGGAGGGGAGGGCAGAGGCTGGAGGGCAGAGGCTGGAGGGAGAGAGCGGAGGCTGGAGGGCAGAGGCTGGAGGGCAGAGGCTGGAGGGCAGAGGCTGGAGGGCAGAGGCTGGAGGGGAGAGGCTGGAGGGGAGAGGCTGGAGGGCAGAGGCTGGAGGGGAGAGCGGAGGCTGGAGGGCAGAGGCTGGAGGGCAGAGGCTGGAGGGCAGAGGCTGGAGGGGAGAGGCTGGAGGGGAGAGGCTGGAGGGGAGAGCGGAGGCTGGAGGGCAGAGGCTGGAGGGCAGAGGCTGGAGGGCAGAGGCTGGAGGGCAGAGGCTGGAGGGGAGAGCGGAGGCTGGAGGGCAGAGGCTGGAGGGCAGAGGCTGGAGGGGAGAGCGGAGGCTGGAGGGCAGAGGCTGGAGGGCAGAGCGGAGGCTGGAGGGCAGAGCGGAGGCTGGAGGGCAGAGGCTGGAGGGGACAGCAGAGGCTGGAGGGCAGAGGCTGGAGGGCAGAGGCTGGAGGGCAGAGGCTGGAGGGCAGAGGCTGGAGGGGAGAGCGGAGGCTGGAGGGCAGAGGCTGGAGGGGACAGTGGAGGCTGGAGGGCAGAGGCTGGAGGGCAGAGGGAGGCTGGAGGGAGAGCGGAGGCTGGAGGGCAGAGGCTGGAGGGGAGAGCGGAGGCTGGAGGGCAGAGGCTGGAGGGAGAGCAGAGGCTGGAGGGCAGAGGCTGGAGGGCAGAGGCTGGAGGGGCAGAGGCTGGAGGGGCAGAGGCTGGAGGGGCAGAGGGGAAGCTGGAGGGGCAGAGGGGAAGCTGGAGAGGCAGAGGGGAAGCTGGAGAGGCTGGAGGGGCAGAGGCTGGAGGGGCAGAGGGAAAGCTGGAGAGGCAAAGGCTGGAGGGGCAGAGGGGAAGCTGGAGAGGCTGG
The DNA here is from genome assembly GCA_033576535.1 of Allobates femoralis. Classification (NCBI taxonomy): domain Eukaryota; kingdom Metazoa; phylum Chordata; class Amphibia; order Anura; family Aromobatidae; genus Allobates; species Allobates femoralis. The sequence continues at coordinate 155,832,477 of JARQOC010000011.1, read as the reverse complement.
AGGGGCAGAGGCTGGAGGGGCAGAGGGGAAGCTGGAGGGGCAGAGGCTGGAGGAGGAGAGGCTGGAGGAGAGGCTGGAGGAGAGGCTGGAGGGGCAGAGGCTGGAGGGGCAGAGGCTGGAGGGGGAGAGGCTGGAGGCAGTGGGGTAGATGGGCGGAGGGTGCACACTCACCGCGGGCGCTTCTACAGCACGTCTGCTGTAGGAGGAGAGGAGGGGCGGGCAGAGCAGCAGGACAGGAAGTCCCGTCCTCCCTCCTCTCCGGCCGCGCGGCGGCCACTGCCGGTAGCACGGGTCCCCCCAGGGGGTGCCGGGCCCCCCCAGGTGGCGGCAATGGGCCCCCCCCTGCCAACGCTAGTGGCTGGAGGGCAGAGGCTGGAGGGGAGAGCTGGAGGGCAGACGGAACGTCCGAGAGCGGAATGTTCCTCAGCCGTCCCGTAGCCGGCATGCCGGCCTGATGACTGTCACCAGCATGGGTCCGAAGGCCATCACGGAAGTACCTTCGGGTTTGAAGTGGCCTTCGCTTTTATATATTAGATGGCCACTTTACACGCGGCTACATTTCTAGCTTATCCACAGGTAACTTACTGGCTGCAGTGAAATCATGGAGACATGGTTCTATCTTGTTGCTGTGTACAAATGGAATAATGTCTCCATGATTTCACTGCAGCCAGTAAGTTACCTGTGGATAAGCTAGAAATGTAGCCGCATGTAAAGTGGCCATAATGGCCCCTTTACACGCAGCTACAGGTGACAGGTTTTCCACAGGTAACTTACTGGTTGCAGTGAAATCATGGAGACATAGTTCTATCTTGGTGCTGTGTACAAATGGAACTATGTCTCCATGATTTCACTGCGACCAGTAAGTTACCTGTGGAAAACCTGTCACCTGTAGCTGCGTGTAAAGGGCCATCACACTTACACTGCTGGATTTTTACGCATCAGTGGATACTATTCTTTTATTTCTCAGGTCAGTAAACAGGCGTATTGGTGGGCATACTCTCTATATATTTCCATTTAATAACATAACTTACTTAGAGGGACATAAATATATAGTCACATGAAAACAAAACTGTAAAAATATAGCATCCTAAAAGTTTATTTTAGAAGTATAGTTTACAGGTTTGTTCCCTTTCTAAATGATACCCATTGCTGTTTTTACTTTGTACTATTTTCTAAACTTCCCCAATATAGGTTTCTTAAGAAACTAAAGAAAGATACAGAATAAAATTTGTGCCAGGTTGAGAGTGATTGCACTTGATCGGTATTGTGCACTTGTGTTGCCTTTATCACTGGGTCTACCATGTCCTGCAGAATGCAATGGATATCAGACTTTTGGTAAGCTTTTTTACTTTTGGAAAATTTTTTGATTGATTTTTAGAATAAAACTGTAGCTTGTGGTAATACCTTGGGAACAGAACTATTGATGGCGGTGTTGTTGAATGAACCGGATCTATGGAATGTTGTATCTATCTGACCATTCTTGTAGTCCGCCCGATTGTCTGGGTCCTCAGTAGCTGTAGAATATGAGGAAAAATACATTCTAGATGGTATAAAACATTTAATGTATAAGAACAGAAGAATAAAGCCCCTGTCACACATAATGAGATCGTTAGCAAGATCGTTGTAACGTCACAGATTTTGTGATGTAACAGTGATCTCGCTAATGATCTCTTTATGTGTGACACTTAACAGTGATCAGGACCCCTGTTGTGAGATCACTGATCATTACAAAGTGCTCTGGGTCATTTTTGGTCGTTGCGCTCCCGCTGGGAACGCTGCATCGCTGTGTTTGAAAGGGACAACGACCAGCGATCTCAATACTACGCCCAAGAGTGACAATTCCCAATGACCTCTGAATCATTCCGGATCATTGCTGAAGTCGCTGGTGTGATCTGACTGTTTGACATCTCACCAGCGACCCCACATTGACGTAGCATCGATCCCTACCTGGTCATATCGTTGTCGGGATCGCTGGTGCGTTGTTGTGTGTGACGGGAGCTTTAGAAAAGCCAGTCAGAATAAATAAACTAATAAGGGAAGAATAATAATGGTAGCATATCCAGTCACCAGATCAAAAGTGGCCAGTGTTTGCCACTTTTGACATAGTGACAGGTCCTCTTTAAAACATCTTTGTTACTGATTTTACTATAGTGATTTATTAATTTTCAGATTAATTCAACCAAATCTAGATTCCTGATATAATATTTAGATGATATGTTTAGCTATTATGTACCTATATATGTATACATAAATATACATGTACATACATAGGAAGGTGTTAGTCTGTAGCTGTCTCTGGCCTGATCTTTGATCTGAGTGGGGGCCTTTGATCAGCCATTTTTCCTCTGGTGTGTGAAGCAGCTATTAATTACCTATACCATCTGACTTCCCACAATCTCCCTCACCTAATACAATAGTGAGTCCTATAAATGTAGAGTTATTCTTAGGAGTGCATGAGTGTGGGGTGCAGCACGCATGTCACCTTATGCGAAGTGGCACAGTTGCTAAGTGGACGCAATTACTCCAAAGGCAGTTAGTCAATGCAGGAGTCAGGTAACCCACACTCTTTCACTCTCTTTTTTTAACTATGTCCTTTATTTCATTGTCTGTTTTCCTATTTGCTTTTGTCATTCACTAACACCGCCCCATCACTCCTCCATCACCACTCATCCACATCAGCCCTCTCTCCCTGCCCTCTACTATGTACAGCTCCCATACTCTCTTCACCTTTCTGAATAATCTTGGTCCTCCATATTCCAGGGTATTGCATCATAAACCGTGTCACAAATCAAATTATAAATACTATTTGCCTTTTCTTGCTTTGCTGCTGCTCCTGTCAGGTGATATCTCTCCATATCCTAGTCCACCCTCTGCCAACTTCAACTGCTCCCCCACCTCACATAGAAACCCTACTCACCTTATTAACATTACTTGCACACCTTTATCTCTCTCTTTTAATTGTGCTCTTTGGAATGCACGCTCTGAATGCAACAAGCTTCCCTTTATCCACAACTACTTTGTCACTAACTCTCTTAACCTGCTGGCCCTCACTGAAACCTGTATCCAGGATTCAGGCACTGCTTCCCCCACTGCTATTTCTCATGGCGGCTTACATTTCTCCCATTTTTTGAGACCTGGGAACAGACATGGTGGTGGAGTTGGCTTACTCCTGTCCCCACAATGTACTTTCCAGGTCATCCTCCGAGCTGTATCACTCTCGATTCCCTTCTTTTGAGGTCAATCCCATTAGGCTCTACCATCCCCTCCCCCTCAGAGTAGCGGTGGTATACCCCAGGTTCATCCACCCAGTTCTTCGATCATTTCTCTGCATGGCTGCTGCACTTTATGTCCTAAGAATTAGCCAACCCTTATTATGAGAGACTTCAACATCCCCATAAACAGACCCATCTCCCCAGGTGCTCTTATTTCTAACCACCTCTCTCGGCTTCTCACAGCTCTCAACCTCTGAGACACACAAAGATGGTAACACCCTTGACCTGGTCTTTACCTGACTCTGCTCAACCTCCTCTTAAAGATAACTCACCTCTTTCTCTCTCTCACCACAACATTCTCTCCTGCACGCTCACAAGTCCTTGCCCACCCCAGCGCACCCCTACCTATCACACATTTTGAAATTTTCAGGTCATTAACCCTCATACACTCACTGACTCTCTTATCTTATCACTGTCACCAATCTCCTCCTTATCCTGTCCTGATCTGGCTGTGAATCACTACAATGACTCTCTCAGAGGCTCTCTGGAACAAGAAATGTCCCTCACCCTCAGAACGTCCAAACACACAGTTAAACAGCCCTAGCTCACAACGCAATCTCGATTCCTCCAGCGATGCTCTAGGAGTGCTGAACACCTATGGAAAAAACCCACACACCAGAAAACTTTATCCACTCTAAGTTTATGCTAAAACCCTATAACTTTGTCCTTCACCTTGCCAAACAGACCTACTTCACCACCCTGGTGTCCTCACTATCCAATAATCCAAAAAACTCTTTGACACCTTTCACTCTCTCCTCAGTCCTAAAGTGCAGGTCCCAATCACTGACCTCTGTGCTGATGATCTGCCTTCTTACTTCACAGAGAAAATGACATCCGTCAGGAAATCAGCTCCCGGCCTCCAAGCGCTGCTACCCCCCATTTCCTTCCACATCTCCTCTGGCTCACTCTCCACATTTGACCAGACACAGAAGAAGAAGTCTCTAGGCTCCTCACTTCCTCTCGTCTTATTACATGTACTACTGACCCCATTCCCTCATACCTACTCCAGTCTCTCTGTCCAGTGGACACCACTTACCTAACCAAAATCTTCAATCTCTTCCTCTCTTTTGGCATCTTCCCCTCCTCCTTCAAACACTCTATCATTATTCCATTATTAAAGAAAACTTCTCTTGACCCATCCTGCACAAATAACTACAGTCCAGTCCCCAATCTCCCATTCATCTCCAAACTCTTGGAGCGCCTGGTCGACTCCCGCCTCACCCGCTACCTTTCCACTCACTCTCTACTAGATCCGTTCCAGTCTGGTTCTATCCGCTAGGTTGTACAGAAACTGCCCTCATCAAAGTGACCAATGACCTTCTGACTGTAAAACGTAACGGTGACCACTCTCTGCTTATCCGTCTTGATCTCTCTGCAGCTTATGACACTGTTGACCACCATCTTCTACTCGCTATGCTGCACTCTATTGGCATAAAGGACACCACTCTCTCCTGATTCTCTTCCTATCTTTCTGACTGCTCTTTCTGTGTATCATTTGCTGGCTCCACTTCTTCTCCTCTTACTCTCGCTATTGGAGTCCCTCAGGCCCTCTTCTCTCTCTACACAGCCCCGATTGGACAGACCATCAGAAAATTTGGCTTTCAGTACCATCTTTATGCTGATGACACACAACTATACACTTCTTCCCTTGATCTTAACCTTGCTGTATTACAGAATGCCAATGACTGCCTAACCGCAGTTTCCAATATCATATCCGCTCTCTACCTAAAATTCAACCTTTCCAAAACTGAACTTCTTCTTCTCCCACCCTCCACTAACCTCCCTAAATCTGACATATCCCTCTCAGTGTGCGGCACCACGATAACACCTAGGCAGCAGGCTCGCTGTCTGGTGTTATGTTTGACACCGATCTCTCCTTCACCTCCTATATACAATCTCTCGCCCACTCTTGTCGCTTGCACCTGAAGAACATCTCTAGAATCAGTCCCTTTCTAACCAGGGAAAAAACAAAAACCCTCACTGTGGCCCTGATCCACTCCTGCCTTGATTATTGTAATCCTCTATTAATTGGCCTCCTCCTCACTAGGCTTTCCCCTCTCCAGTCCATCCTTAATGCGGCAGCCTTGGTCACCTATCTGACCAAGCGTTACTCGGAAGCCTTCACTCTGTGCCAGTCATTGCACTGGCTGCCCATACAATATAGGATCCAATTTAAATAGCTTGTTCTCACCCACAAAGCTCTTCGCAGTGCAGCACCTCCCTACCTCTCCACCCTCATCTCTGTCTATCACCCCACCCATTCTCTACACTCTGGAAGTGAGTTTAGAATAACCCCTGCATTAATCCAAACCTCCCACTCCCGACTCCAAGACGTCTCCCGAGCTGCACCAATCCTCTGGAACGCTCTACCCCAAGAAATTAGGTTTACCCACAAATTAGAGTTTCAGGCGCTCCCTAAAAACATATCTCTTTAGGGCGGCCTATCATGTTCCCTAGTGAAAGTCACTCAGACATAGCCTATTCCCTCCACCAGATTCAAAAGCTTTACAAAGAATAGCTGGTGGCCACTCATGCAGCTCTTATCTATTCCCCACTTCCTAAAGTTGGCTGCATCATCATTGTAAATAAGCCCCTGTACTTTGTGTCAACCCCACCTCAATGTAGATTGTAAGCTTTTATGAGCAGGGCTATCATTATTTTATTCCTTGATAACTGTTACTTATGACTATTTGTGAAAGAACCTCTAAATTGTAAAGCGCTGTGGAATATGTTGGCGCTACATAAAGATTATTATGTATATATAAATAGGATATTTGTACATTCTTATTGAACCCATTATAAACGCAACATGTTAAAGGGGTGTTGTCATCAATATATTTTTTTATCTACCCGCTCTACTCACCAGTCCCTGCTTCACCACACACTGTCTGCTGCTGGTCCCGCCTTTGCTGATAAGCTGCAATGGTGGTGTTGACAAAGCACATGTTACTACTGCAGCCAATTATTGAACTCAGTAGTAGTTGGCACAAGACTGGTGACCCCAGTGATTGGCTGCAGTGGTCTTCAGCATTATAGTTATTACATTAATCCTGCAGCCTGTCAGCAAAGAACAAAAACAGCAGCAGAGAGATGGCAGTAGAGCAGGGGTTTATGAGTATTGATGATTTATTTTTATTAATTATGTGGCCACCACCAGAGGTACTGCACTCCTGCTATTAGGGAGCATTGTGCCTCTGCTCTCCAGATGCTGGGATGGTGCAGTTGACCCAAAAGCACACACAAACACACAACCCGTAGGCCCCTGGGACAGTGGGTGGACCCTGAGGGAGGACCCAGGCTCAAAAGGGGGACAGGGAAGTGTAGTTAGTAGTTAGGAGAGACCATCGAGAAAGGAGAGGAGTGGAAGTTGGAAGTGTAAAGGTACCTTTACACGCGGCAACTTTTGTGGGAATTTCACTGGCAATTTACTGGTTGCAATGAAATCATGGAGACATTGTTCCATTTGTACACAGCAACAAGATAGAACAATGTGTCCATGATTTCACTGCAACCAGTAAGTTGCTAGTGAAATTCCTACAAAAGTTGCCGCTTGTAAAGGTACCCTAAGAGTGGTATGGTGCCGACTTCAGCGGGATGAAGCACAACCACGCTCGCCTCGGGAGGGAAAGACTGAGAGGTGTGGAGGAAGAAGGGAGCCCTTGGGGTACGGAACGAGACATAGATCACCGTACAACCATATCTGGGGAGACAGAAGGGCTGGTGGTTGACACAGGGACTCGGCCCTGAACACGGCACGGATGCTTCATGCCCGAATCGCTGAACCGGAGGCCCCAGGTTTCTAACGGGAACTGTGGACGAACACCCGACACAACTTGGGGAAGGCAGCTGAACTAGAGAGCAGTGCCCTGGGAGGGGTACAAATAAGCACTCTTGGCTGTCGGTACTTGAGCTCTGTGTTGCAGAGGTGCTTAGTAAGGAGCGGCGAGATGAGCTTTTAGCGCGATGGGACCACAAGACACAGAAACACCTATTGAGGAGGAAAGGAGCACCAACTGAGGCTCACCTGCACTAACCCGATTCTGGAGACAATGCTGAACAGGAGGTTGGCAAGGGATGGCCATACTGAAACCACCAAGTAAAAGAAACAGAACTCCAGCTGTGATGTGTGAGACTTTCTTTAGCAGCGACCACCGGCCGCAGAGGCCGCATGAGACATCGGGGTACTGATGACCCAGTGACATCTGCCAAGGTACGAACTGACTCCTCCATCCCGCTACCCTGGGGACTGTGCTCCACCTGCAGGGAGCGGAACCATCCAAGCTGCCGGTCACCATCCCCAGAGGTTCTGAAGCAGCGGCGGCCGCCGTGGCCTCATACCACAGGTGGCATTACAAATACCCCTTTCCCCAGTCAACCCCCGTCATCTACCCCCATTTATTAACATGACACTGCCAAGGTCTCGGGACCGAGTCTTGGCCCCTGTCTGTCCCCGTGAAAAGAACAGAGAAGTGAAGAAGAACTGCTGTTTGGTTCCTGAGTCTTCCCTGGCCCTGGAGTGGGTGTGTCATTTACATTATGACCATGGAATTAAAATGCACATTTTTGGAAAACCCATTTTTAAAAAGACATTTACGCTTGATCATTTCTTTTTGTTAGAAGACAGTTGGACAATAACTGGGTGTCTTATTGTGTTGAATCTTTACAAGCAGCTGTAATCACAGGATGGGAATGTTCAGTTAGACTACAGCATCTCTGCAGGGAATATAAAGCATGACAAAGCTCCCATGGAAATCAATGGGATAACAATGCAATGCACAGATTTCAGGTCCCTCAAAAAGGAAGGGGGGATTCTTTGTGGCCAATCTCCCCTGTAGCTAATAGATGATGGTTCTTAATGGGGAACCCAGTAATTAAATTTAAATTGTAATGTGTGTGTATATACCTTCATGTAGACCATACAAGATGAGAATACATATCTAACCTTGAAATTCATTCGTTTTATTGGAAATTGGAGATTTTGCTCTTAAGATCTGTGAAACAAAGTGAAATACACATTAGACGAATGTAGTACTGTGGAATCCATCTATGACAGAGTGACTGAGGAAGAGACCTGTCTCAAGAGTTGCAGTGGAATACACCTTTTTTTTGTTGGTTGAGCAGATTACAAGTGTACTCTTTTGAGGCAATTTACTAAATTGTCTCAAAAGAGTATATTTGTAATCTGCTCAACCAATAAAACAAAGGGTGTATTCAAATGCAACTGTTAAGGCAGATATTTACAGAATCAATATCCATTTGTAATGTGAGTGATGCCTGGAACGGAAACCTCAAACCTAACACTTTCAAGGGAATCTGTAACCAAATTTGACATATCATACATTACTAAATAGATCTCTAAAGCCCCAGTCACACATAACGATATCGTTAGAGAGATCGTTGTAACTGTGACGTTACAACGATCTCTCCAGCGATATCGTTATGTGTGACACTTTGCAGCGATCAGGCCCCTGCTGTGAGGTCGCTGATCGCTGCAAAGTGCTGTGGGTCATTTTTAGATCGTTGGTTTCCCGCTGGTCAGCACGCATCACTGCGTGTGACTGCAAGAAACCAGCGATCTGTGACCTCACAGGGCTGGTTACTATGGTAAACACCGGGTATCCAGGCAGCGCGTGCTGTCTAGATATCCGGCGTTTACCATGGTTACCAGCGTCCTCCCTGCTTAGCACTGCCTGTAAGCAGGGAGAACGCTGGTAACTATGATAAACAGCGGGTATCTAGGCAGCGCGCGTTGCTTGGATACCCGGTGTTTATGATAGTTACCAGCGTTCTCCCTGCTTACAGGCAGCTCTAAGCAGGGAGAACGCTGGTAACTATGATAAACAGCGGGTATCCAGGCAGCGCGCGCTGCCTGGATACCCCGCTGTTTATCATAGTTACCAGCGTTCTCCCTGCTTAGCACTGCCTATAAGGCAGCGCTAAGCAGGGAGCGATGTGGGAGGTGGCTCCCATGGCCTGATCGCTGGGGAGATCTGCCTGTTTGACAGCTCCCCAGCGATCAGGTAACGACGCTCCAGCGATCCCGGCAGGTCGTTATCGCTGTTGGGATCGTTGGAGCAATCGTTATGTGTGACAGCACCTTTAGGCCTGATGACTATGCTGTGTTTGAGAATCCAAATCAGAATTCTTGTATAAACCTTTTTGAACATTTATCTCATCCTCCATCCATCTAAGGCGGCCGTCACACGGAACGATTTCTTGCCCGATATCGTTTAAGCGATCTCCTTTTTGATCGCTTAAGCGATATCGGGCAAGAAATCGTTGCATGTAATCAAGCGATTTACGATGTGAAATCGCTTGATCGTGACATCGCTGATCTGAGCTCCGGAGCTCAGATCTAGCGATGAACGATGCCATGATCTGCTTCATCGTGGTGTATAACACCACGATGAGCGATCTCCCAGCGCAGAGTCTATGCTGGGAGATGGTAACTATGGTACACGTCGGGTAACTAAGCGACGCGCGGCGCCTAGTAACCCGATGTGTACCATAGTTACCAGCGAGATCGCGGCTCCACATCGCTGGTGAGTCTGTCTGTGTGACAGCTCACCAGCGATGTGAGCGATATTGTAAGCGATTGCGCGTGCACGTGATTGCTTAGAATATCGCTAGAGATATCTCAGCGTGTGACGGCCGCTTAATCTTGACTTACTACTCCTCCATGACCTTCTTGCTGCAGAGATCTCACACTGCTCAGTACAAGCTGCAGCATACATAGAGCATTGCCATTGCTTTACGGCTGCTGATTGTACCATCAGCTTATCATTGCATAGATATCTGCTGTATGAAAAATATAGATGTAAGAGAGTAAATACATCACAGTCTGATCACAGACCATTTTTTTGTGATGGACACGAAGATGCTAACGACTATGAGGTGCCGTTCTGATAAGAAAAACAGAGTCTTCTACCCACGTCTTATCCTATTCTTGTACACTGCAGCTTCCTATTAGTATTTTTACATGATCATATGAAGTCTGAATGACATGTACCTGTGGAATTCCCTTTATGTTCATCCTCCTCTTTTTCTTTGATTCAGCATTGAAGAAATATTTGTCATCTGGAGATCCCATGGAATCTGATGAGTCTTCTGCATCCTGTCCATTTGTCTTTGAGCTTGGGGGCATGACAATGTGTAGATTTCTGGGCAAACTCTAGTGGAGAAATCAGTGTTATAATAAAATGAATACATTTGTGGGAAAGACTTACGGAGTGATTAATAATAATAGGTATTCATTTATATAGTGCCATTAATTACACAGAGATTTACATACATTTGCAACACTGTCCCTACTGGGGCTCACAATCTAAACATTCTATCAGTATGTCTTTGAAAGGTGGGAGGAAATCCACGCAAACACGGGGAGAACATACAAAATCTTTGCAGATGTTGTCCTTGGAGTGAATTGAATCCAGGACCTCAGTGCTGCAAGGCTGCAGTGCTAACCACTGAGCCACCATGCCATTAACCCCTTCAGGACCCAGCCTATTTTGACCCTAAAGACCTTCGCATTTTTCTCAATTCTGACCAGTGTCCCTTTATGAGGTAATAACTCTGGAACGCTTCTACGGATCCTAGCGATTCTGAGATTGTTTTTTCGTGACATATTGGGCTTCATGTTAGTGGTAAATTTAGGTCGATCATTTTTGCACTTATTTGTGAAAAAATCAAAAATTTTGCAATTATGCAATTTTCAAATTTTGAATTTTTATTCTGCTAAACCAGAGAGTTATGTGACACAACATAGTTAATAAATAACATTTACCACATGTCTACTCTACATCAGCACAATTTTGGAAAAAAAAATTTTTGTTCATCAGAATTTCTCATTTTACCAGCAAAATTTACAAAACCATTTTTTTAGTGACCACATCACATTTGAAATCCCTTTGAGGGGTGTACATGACAGAAAACACCCAAAAGTGACACCATTCCAAAAACTGCACCCCTCAAGCTACTCAAAACCACATTAAGGAAGATTATAAACCCTTCAGGTACTTCACAGGAACTAAAGCAACGTAGAAGGAAAAAATGGGCATTTTAATTTTTCTAACAAAAATGTTCTTTTAGCCTCAATTCTTTCATTTTCACATGGGCCACAGGATAAAATGCATCCTAAAATTTGTTGGGCAATTTCTCCTGAGTACACCGATACTTCATATGTCGTCATAAACCACTGTTTGGGCGCACGGCAGGGCTCAGAAGGGAAGGAGCGCCATTTGACTTTTGGAGCTAATTTTTTATTCAAAAAGTGAAATGGCGCTCCTTCCCTTCAGAGCCCTGCCGTGCTCCCAAACAGTGGTTTATGACCACATATGAGGTATCTGTGTACTCAGGAGAAATTGCCCAAAAAATTTTAGGATCCATTTTATCCTGTTGCCCATGTGAAAATGAAAAAATTTAGGCTAAAAGAAAGTTTTGGTGAAAACAAAAGTACTTTTTAATTTTTATGGATCAATTTGTGAAACATCTGGGGGTTCAAAGTGCTCACCGCCCATCTAGATAAGTTTCCTGGGGGGTCTAGTTTCCAAAATGAGGTCACTTGTGGGGGAGCTTCAATGTTTAGACACACAGGGACCCTCCAAACGCGACATGGTGTCCGCTACCATTTTGAGCTAATTTTCCATTCAAATTGTTAGCGGACACCATGTCGCGTTTGGAGAGTCCCCTTAGGAGAGTACGCTATATGGTGTCCGCTAACAATTGAAATTATTAGTGGACACCATGTCGCATATAAAGAGCCCCTGTGTGCCTAAACATTGGAGGTCCCCCACCAGTGACCCCATTTGGGAAACTAGACCCCCCAAGGAACTTATCTAGATGCATAGTGAGCACTTTGAACCCCCAGGGGTTTCACAAATTGATCCGTAAAAATGAAAAATTACGTTTTTTTCACAAAAATCTTCTTTTTCCCTTTTACAGCCTACTTTGTGAAGCACCTCTGGGTTCAAAGTGCTCACTATTCATCTAGATAGGTTCCTTGGGGGGTCTAGTTTCCAAAATGGGGTCACTTATGGGGGAGCTCGAATGTTCAGGCACACAGGGAGGGGCTCTCCATACACGACATGGTTTCCGCTAACAATTGGAGCTAAGTTTCCATTGAAATTGTTAGCGGACACCTTGTCGCACATGGAGAACCCATGTGCCACTAGCACAAGGGCAACTGGAAGTGTTGGGGTACAGCACCAGTAAATGGCGCCTCTAATGAATGTGCTATTTTCTGGGGTGGCTGTGGGTTGCAATTTGCAGCGTGGAGGGCTCACATCGTTTGGGTATCTCCACGCTGAGGATTCCAGCCCCCCAGCTGCCAAGTTGTACCTGGCTGGCTACCAAAAATACAGCAAAGGCCTTTTTTAAAAAAATTTCTAGAACTGATTTTACAAAAAAAAATGACGTGGGGCTCCGCCATATTTTTGGTCCGGCCAGGTACAACTTGGCAGCTACGGACTGCCACCAACCCCAGCTGCCTTGTTGTACCTGGCTGGCAACCAAAAATACAGCGAAGGCCGTTTTATTTATTTCTAGAACTAATTCTAAAAATAAAAATGACGTGGGGCTCAGGTACAACTTGGCAGCTGGGACCTGGAATCCTCAGCATGGAGAGGCCCAAGCATTCTGCAAACTGTAGCCCACAGCTGCCCTAGAAAATTGCACATTCATTGAAGTGCCATTTTCTGGCACTGTACCCAGGCTTTTCCAGTTGCCTTGGTACCGATGACAAACTGGGTAATAAAGGGGTTAATGCCAGCTTTTTTATTGGCAGATGGCACTAAGCCTGAGATTCATAATGTCGGGCCTATGTTAGACCCGGCTACTAGGAATCTCTAGTGCATAGTCAAAAAGTACAACACACAGAGAAAAATCTTTTTATTTGGGAAAAAAAACACAAACAAAATTCGAACTCCATCTTTATATAAAGATCCGACATAGTCCACAACGAAGATCCCATGATGCTCGATCGCCTCTGCTCCATCCAGGGATTGCAGCAAGTGATCAATTGTCCTTTTTCTACAGTCTCTGGGGTCAGAGTTATGGTGCACTGTATGGCAATGATCTGTCATACAGTGCACCATGACTATGATGCCAGAGACTACAACAAGAGGACACTTGATCCCTTGTTCCACCCATCCATCCACCGATGCATTCATCCATCCATGCACCCATCAATCCACACATGCACACATCAATGCATGCACTCATCCACGCATGCACCCATCCACACATCCACGCACGCACACATCCATCCATGCACACATCCATCCATGCACACATCCATGCATGCACACATCCACGCACACACGCATGCACACATGCATCCATGCACGCACACATCCATGCACGCACACATCCATGCATGCACACATCCACGCATCCACGCACACATCCACACATGCACACAGGCATGCACACACACATCCATGCAAGCACACATCCATGCATGCACACATCCACGCATGCACACACACATCCACAAATGCACACATCCACACACGCATGCACACACACATCCATGCACGCAGGCAGCCAAGCACGCAAAGACACATCTATGCATGCAGAGACATCCACGCACGCAGAGACATCCACGCACGTACACATCCACGCACGCACACATCCACGCATGCAGACATCCACGCATGCACACATCCATCCATGCACACATTCATGCGTGCACACATCCACGCACACACACATACATCCATGCACGCACACATCCACGCACGCACACATCCACACACGCACACATCCACACACGCACACATCCACACAGGCAGAGACATCGACACACGCACACATCCACGCATGCAGACATCCACGCACACATCCACGCACGCACACATCCACGCATGCACACATCCATCCATGCACGCATATATCCATGCACGCACACATCCATGCATGCACACATCCATCCATGCAATGTCGATGCACGCACACATCCACGCACACATCCATCCATGCATGCACACATCCATGCGTGCACACATCCATGCACCCATACATCCATGCACCCATCTATCCACGCATGCATGCACCCATCCATCCATCCATCCGTGCACTCATCCATCCATCCATTCACCCATGCATGCATGCACGCATCCATCCACCCATCTATCCATCCATCCATCCATCCAGTCATTCATTCATACTTATCTCATCCACCGGTGAGGAGAGGAAGAGGGGCCCACACTGCAGCAGAGAAGGCTGACCGGCGGGTGCACCGGTGGGTGCAGGCCCGCCAGGCAAGGTGAGGGGGCCAGGACACAGGGCTCCAGAGGTGGGGGGGCCCAGGAAGGGGGACAAAGCATAGCACGGGAGGGGGCTGATGAGGTTGACCGTTGGGTGCATCGGCGGGTGCAGCCTGCCGACAGATAGATAATGATAGGAGGGGGGAGGATGGAAGGGACGGGGGGCCCTGATGACCACCGAAGTGGGAGGGGGCTGAGGAGGGGGAGGGCACCTGCCTATCCACTCCTCCAGATCTCATTGGAGAGCTACAATCAGATCTGGAGGGGTGAATCGCTCTGATCGGCAGTTTCATTTTCAAATGCCAATCAGAATGACTTTAGCCACGGGGAGCTAAGCCACCTCCCTGGGCTAAAGTATAGGTCCTTGCGATCCTGCAGCTCCAGTGACTTGTCACTGATCCTGTCACTGGAGCTGCAGGACCGCAAAGAAGCATGACATTGTAGAGACGTCATGCTTCGGGAACGCACTGACTTCCATGACGTCTCTATAATTTCAGTGATCGGGAAGGGGTTAAAGAAACACCCTACCAACCAAGCCACTACCAGTATCTGACAATTATCTACATGCGATTTCCAGTTAGCAGCCCCAGTCAATGTGTGATTTTACTAAAACTGAAGCTCAGTACATACCGTATATACTCGCGCATAAGCCGAGTTTTTCAGCCCAAAAATTGGGCTGAAAAGTCCCCCCCTCGGCTTATACGCGAGTCACTGTATACTGTATACACTGTATACAGTGTATACAGTATACAGGCCCGCCCCCATCAGTATACAGGCCCCCCCTTGCAGCACAAACCTGTAAAGGAAGAGATTAGTATACTTATCACTGTCCCGCTGCCGTCATCGCGCTCCTCCGTCTTCATCCGTCTTCTTCCGGCTTCCTCCGGTCGGCGCAGGCAATGACGTCATTGTCTGCACGCCAGAGGAAGCCGGAAGACGCTGGATGAAGACGGAGGAGCGCGATGACGGGGCGGAACAGTGATAAGTATACTAATCTCTTCCTTTAAAAGGATTGTGCACCAAGGAGGGCCCTGTATACTGATGGGGGGGCTGTATACACCTCTGGGGCTGCTGTATACTACCTCTGGGGCAGCTGTATACACCACTGGGGCTACTGTATACTACCTCTGGGGCTGCTGTATACACCACTGGGGCTGCTGTATACTACCATGGGGCTGCTGTATATACCTCTGGGGCTGCTGTATACTACCTCTGGGGCTGCTGTATACTACCACTGGGGCTGCTGTATACTACCACTGGGGCTGTATATACCTCTGGGGCTGCTGTATACTACCACTGGGGCTGCTGTATACTACCACTGGGGCTGTATATACCTCTGGGGCTGCTGTATACTACCTCTGGGGCTGCTGTATACTACCACTGGGGCTGCTGTATATACCTCTGGGGCTGCTGTATACTAACCACTCGGCTGCTGCTGTATATACCACTGGGGCTGCTGCTGTATACTACCACTGGGGCTGCTGTATATACCTCTGGGGCTGCTGTATACCACACTGCTGGGGCTGTATACCTGTGCTGGGGTCCACCCTCGGCTTATACACGAGTCAATAGGTTTTCCCAGGTTTTGGGGGCAAAAGTAGGGGGGTCGGCTTATACACGGGTCGGCTTATACACGAGTATATACGGTACTTGCTTTTCACTGAATTCTCTGAGGGCAGAGCACATCACAGGTCTTGTCCTTTGTGACATCAATCAAGCCATATAGGACATGGACAGAATGACTAGCCTGAGTTGCATCCCCACCTCTTTGACTGGACAAAATTAGTATACACCATGAGTGCACATTAAACATTTCTAACAAAATCACACATTCTTGCAGATTACCTTTAAAAAGTATGGTTAGAGGGAAGGGACCACAACTTTTAAATAATTGTAACGCTAGGTAATGGGATGCGAGCAGCTGCATGCAAGCAAGCATAGCATATCAGTTACACTTAGTCCAAGTTGTCGCGCTACCACGCACTTTTAAGGGCTGGGGACACTCTTCACCCGCCTGACGATCCTACCTACGAGGGCAGCTTTGGCAGAGCCATTCTTAGATGGCGAACAGTGCAGTGACTGGTGACTAGACACAGGGCAGCACGCAGGACAAAACACATCAAGGCAAAAAAAACAAAAGAGAAAACTAAAAACCAGCCGTTAACAAAAGATTAAGCTGAACCACAGCAATAAACAAAAGATTAAGTTTAGTCACTGTAGTAAACCTCAAAGCTGAGAGCACATCCCTGACCACACAGCACAACTGAATAATCAGCAACCAAGCACAGCATGTGGCAGGTTTAAAATTGCCTCCCAGCAGTCACGTGACCCACTGAGGCAACGCCAACTCCCCACCCTCTGCCCACAGAACCTCAGGAGGAGAGTAAAGTGGAAGGAACCTCCCACCATCTGACTGTCCCAGCAGATACAACATCCCATGCCTGCTGGCAACAGTTAATACCAGAGGACTCAGCGTTCTGGGTCCCCTCAGTGGCACCATTGCCAGGAGCATAAGCATTCTGTTTCCTGGTGACACCCGGAGAAAATCTATAAGAATGACATGCCCGGTCAGAGCGGGCACTCACACAAGCTCTGCCCCTCAAAGGCAAAGCCCCTCCCCTCATGGCCAGCTAAAGGCAACCCAACAGGGAGCCAGAGCACACCCAGAAATGCGATGGACCTGCTCAGGTTCAGAACCACCAGACTTGACAATATTTATCCAAGAATTAACCAATCATACATAAATTTTTAATTGAGATGTGAAAAATGAGACTCCATCAGACTGTTCTTATCTATCAAAGGCACGGACACAGCCTTAAATGTACATGTATGTCAAAGGTTGTGAAGGGATTGTAGTGAAGAGGTTATAGTGTAATGACATGTCCCCAATCCATTTCCAGGCTAATTTCCATGTGGCTTCAAACTTGATTTCTATGCGCTAGAAGATTAGAGTGATTTCTCCACTTAAGCACATCAGAGTGGTCAGATCCCTACAAAACAACTATGACTTAAGGCCACTTCACACACACAGATATCTGAGTCCAATATCTCAACAGATCTCTGGTTGCAGTGAAATCATGGATACATTGCTCCATTTTGTGGCTGTGTACAATGGAGCAATGTGTCCATGATTTCACTGCAACCAGAGATCTGTTCAGATATTGGACTCAGATATCTGTGTATGTGAAGTGGCCTTTAGAATTTATACAACGATACCATTAGTTTCAGTAGTAATGTAACATCTTCCTAACAGGTTCCCATAATAAAAAAAAAACACAAAAAGTCAAGTTCAAATTAGAATATGGTGTGTCCTAAGTAAAAAAAAAATCAAACTTCCAAACTAAAATATTCAGTCATACAACAGACAGGATTTAGTAGTAAAATCTTCCTGACCATTTCCCTTTAAGAAAATAAAAAATATTTTCATATTGTGCCGCTTTTTCATTTACCTGATCCAAAGAAACTCCGTCCTTTACTATTCGTCTCAGTTTACATTCCAGATTCACAATTCTTGCCTCTTTTCGGACCATCTCAATCCTAAGTTCATCATTTTTCTCTTCCAGTTCTCGGATCTGCTTTCGGTACTTGTCTTTGTCTATTAGGCATTGGGAGCACTGTGTCTGGGCTTCATCACGGGCACGATATGCCTATAATAAAGGAAAAACACACAACATACTAATATAATATTTTATTGTAATCTATTAAATGCAATAAAATGTAACTGTGTGTTCATTATTGAAGCGGGATGCAAGGCATATGGGGCAATAACATGAAGTGAAAATACTTTGATATTACAGAAGAAAATCACAAGCTAATAAAAGTCTGTTCACTGTGAAGGAAATGTCTTACCCAACGAAGGAGCAGAGCTTTCTTTCATGTTTGTGTGTTAAACTTATAGAGCCAGTCAAGCTTGGCAAAGAAAAACTAACACCTAAACCACAGGTACATGTGTTTTCCTTGTATTACAGAAGAGTGCATTTAACTCACATATACAGTATTAGGCTGGTGACACGCGGTGCAAGATGCATACCAGATACACTACCGTTCAAACGTTTGGGGTCACCCAGACAATTTTTTTTTTTCCATGAGTTGCAAAATGAATAGAAAATTATAGTCCAGACATTGACAAGGTTAGAAATAATGATTTTTATTTGAAATAATAATTATTTTCTCCTTAAAACTTAGCTTTGTCAAAGAATGCTCCCTTTGCAGCAATTACAACATTGCAGACCTTTGGCTTGTACTATTCAATGAAGCTGCCAGATAAGGAGCTGTGAGGCGTCGATATCTCAAACTATAGACTCTAATGTGCTTGTCTTGCTGCTCCGTTGTGCAGCGGGGCCTCCCACTTCTCTTTCTACTCTGGTTAGAGCCTGTTTGTGCTCTCCTCTGAAGGGAGTAGTACACACCGTTGTAGGAAATCTTCAGTTCCTTGGCAATTTCTCGCAATGGAATAACCTTCATTTCTAAGAACAAGAATAGACTGTCGAGTTTCACATGAAAGTTCTCTTTTTCTGGCTATTTTGAGAGTTTCATAGAACAAACAAATGTAAAGCTCCAGATTCACAACCTCCTTCTCAAAAGAAGCTTTTATAGCTTATCTAATCAGTAAACTGTTTTCAGCCATCCTAACATACTTGTGCAAGGGTTTTCTAGGGTTCTCTAAACATCCATTAGCCTTCTTACACAGTTAGCAAACACAATGTACCATTGTACCACTGGAGTGGTGGTTGTTGGAAATGGGCCTCTATACACCTATGTACTGTAGAAATTGCATTAAAAAACAGAGTTTGCAGCTAGAATGGTCATTTACCACATTAACACTGTATAGAGTGTATTTCTGATTCATTTAATGTTAGCTTCATTGAAAAAAAAATATGCTTTTCTTTCAAAAATAAGGAATTTCTAAATGACTCAAACTTTTGAATGGTAGTGTATATCCGTAGGAGTCTCGTATGCCTCACCTGGTACGGCTGCCTGCTCTCTGGACAGGAGTGTGGAACTACATGTGTTTCTTTGCAGCTGACACTCTCCCATCCTGAGCGCCGGTGGCCATGTTGGGTGAGGCATAGGAGACTCATGCGAGTATCTTGCATGCCTCTCATACCATGTGTCACCGGTCTTAGTGACACCCTGTTTATGCTTCCTGTACAAATACATGGTCATTCTATATAATTGACCCAGTGGTGATTGCTCGCTTGTGCACTTTGATCAAAATACACTCTTCAGGAATAAAATTGTAACACTAAGAATGAAAAGTCGTTGAGCTCTGGAAATCACAGAATGAGTAGACATGTTAATGATAAATGATGAAAGAATGGAAACAATATTTATAAAACTTCTCAATTTATTCAGTATTGAGCATGAAATCACTGACAAACCTTGACTATCAATGAGGTTATTAATGATTGTCTGAAGAATGTTCTGCATTACTGATTGTACTTGAGAACGCTAATCATCAAGCTGCTGGCAACTCCCTTTGCAATTGCCAACCATTGATGGTCTAGATCTACTCAATGCAGGACAAGAAAAACCAATGCAAAAACCGTATAAGTATCACACAAAAGGCGCTCTGCTGTAAAAATAAATAGCAAGTGCCGTGACAAAAACAGGGCCTTTTGTTTTATACGTTTTTGCAAAAAACGTACAGTAAGCTGCTCCACCAACTTCACGGTGGGCCCTGGTAGAGACAGTCCTAACTCTGTCTCTAGATGCTACATTAAAAACCTGCCAGTTTGTACATACCTCTGGGCAGGGCGCGGGAGAGCACAGGACAATCTCACCTTGTAAGGCTGTGTGGCTGGCAGCTCTGTGTGCAGACTTCATAAAAGAGGGGCAGGTGCCTCCAAATTCTGCTGTTACCAGCAGGGGTGAACATGAAGCCAAAGAATATGAGTCCGCACACATTGGAAGCAGCAGTGTGAACTGCGACCAATCCCCACCAAAAACAATCAATGCAGGACAAGGCTTGAGATCTAAGAGATTAATGCCGCTTGGCATTGTTTTATTGAAAAATAGCTTTTAGTACTCTTTAGAGAAATGGCCACACCACTGGTTCTATCATGATGTACAGCAAGACGTCAATGGAAGCTGGAATAGAGGTCTATCCTGTTTAACAATAAGTCCCACTTTTGTCTTGCAATGATACCTGTAGATTGGTCTGGAGAAAACATAGGTAACGGTATGATGAGGCCGTCTTGAGGGAACATCACACTGATCCTACTCCCTGGATTATGGTGTGGAATGGCATACTAAAGGCACCTGGACCTCGCTAGCCTTCGTTCCAGGTACATTAACAGCTCAGCATTACATAGGAATGAAACCATGGAACCATTGGTACAGCCATTTCTCCAAAGTCAACAGTTTTACAACATGATAACGCTAGGCTGTATGTAACTAATGCCACTGTGAGTAGCCTGCATGGAATAAATGTGGCTACCATGACCTGCAATGTCTCCACACTTGTCTCCCATCTAACATATTCTGAGACTTCATTGATCAGCAATTATAAAGAGAGATGTCAGCAGAGGAACTTGATGATATGCATGCCCAAAATCATTCAGCGTGGCAGGACATTTCTTAGAAAATTATTAATACCTCATTGATAGCAGCTAAAGCATATAAGTGCAGGGACGTCTGCATGTGGAGCTTATAATCAATATTAACTAAACTGAGATGTTTTCCACTCTTTAATCATTAACATGTCTATCAACTGCTTACCACTAAAGTAACTGTAGAAATTGTTCCTAAAATGAGTTTTTTTTATTATAAATATACACAGTTATGGCCAAAGTGTTGGCGTCCCTGAAATTATTCTAGAAAATTAAGTATTTCTCTCAGAAAATTATTGCAATTACATATGTTTTGTTATTCACATTTATTTCCTTTGTGTGTATTGGAACAACATTTTAAAAAAAAGACACATTTTTCAAAATTTTCCACAAAGCTCCAAAAATGGGCCAGGTAAAATTGTTGGCACCCTCAACTTAATATTTGGTTACACCCTTTGGAATAAATAACTGCAATGAGTCACTTCCTATAACCATCAACAAATCTTCTTACACTTCTCAGCTGGAATTTTGGACCACTCTTCTTTGGCAAACTGCTTCAGGTCTCTCATATTTGAAGGCACCTTCTTCCAACAGCAATTTTAAGATCTCTTCAAGTGTTCAATTTCATTTAGATCTGGTCTCATTGTTGACTACTTCAGAACTCTCTAGCGCTTTGTTTCCATCCGTTTCTGCAGGCTTCTTGAAGTATGTTTGGGGTCCTTGTCTTTCTGGAAGAAACCCAGCTT
Organism: Allobates femoralis; assembly: GCA_033576535.1. NCBI lineage: Eukaryota > Metazoa > Chordata > Amphibia > Anura > Aromobatidae > Allobates > Allobates femoralis. The sequence continues at coordinate 155,810,644 of JARQOC010000011.1, read as the reverse complement.
TCAGTAATTGGGCATTACATTGTAGCCCAGAATCCTCTGGTAATCTCCACATTTTATGATGCCTTACACACAGTCAAGGCACTCAATGCCAGAGGCCGCAAAACAACCCCAATATATCTTTAAAACTACAACATATTTGACTGTAGGTATTATGTGCTTTTCTTTTTAGACCTTATTCCATTTTTGCTAAATAGAAGAATGTTGTGCTTTACCAAAAAAATCTATGTTGGTCTCATCTGTCCTGATACGCTCTTCCATAAGGATTTTGCCTTACTCATGTATATTTTGGCAAACTGCCGTCTAGCTTTTTTATGTCTCTGTGTCAGCAGTGGAGTCCTCCTGGGTCTCCTGCTATAGTATCTCATTTCATTCAAATGTTGACGGATAGTTTGTGCTGACACTGATGCTCCCTGAGCCTGAAGGACAGTTTGAATTTCCTTAGAACTTGATAAGGGTTGATTAACTACCATCCAGACTATCTTGTGTTGCAACCTTTCACCAGTTTTTCTCTGCCATCCACATCCAGGGAGATTAGCTACAATGCCATGGGTTGTAAACTAGTTTATTATATTGCGCACCATGAACATCAGATCTCAGAAGATGGACTTGTAACCTTGAGATTGTTAATATTTTTAAACAATTTTGGTTCTCAAATCCTCAGACTGTTCTCTTCCATCTTTCTGTTTTCTGTGCTTAGTGTGGCACACAAACACATAAGGCTAAGATTGAGTTCACTTCTACCAGTTTTATCTGGGTTCTGGTGTGATTTTCATATTGCCCACAATTGTTACTTGTCAAAGATGAATTTGAATGAGCATCACATGCTTGAAACAAAGTTGTTTACTCACAATTTTGGAAAGGGGCCAACAGTTTTGTCTGGCCCATTTTGGAGGTTTTGGGTAAAATTAAGTCCAACTCGCCTTTTTTCTCTCTTTTTTTTATGATTTGCTCCAATACACACAAAAGTGATAATCATGTGTATAACAAAAAATGTGCAATTGCAATTTTCTGGGAGAAATATTTCATTTTCTGGAACAATTTCAAGGGAGTCAACATTTTCGGCCATTACTACATAAATTATTATATATATATGTATATATTGTGAGGCACCGACCGGGTCAGGCCCCTGCGACCGGTATGGGCCTCCCTGGGTGCGTCCTCCATATTGACAGGTCGCACTCCATCCCGGGATTTTGTGTTGGTTCTGCTTACTGGCTTGGGGTGTGATAAAAGGAAGCTAGACCGCAGGGTGTGGTCTAGTGTGGGAGTGAAGACAACTTCCTGAGCTTCTGGGAGAGAAGCATCCCTGAGCCAGGCCTGAGACATTGTGGCTGGAAGCTAAGTAGCGGCCCCTGAAGTAAGGGGAAAAAGGAATGCTCTTTGTGGACTATTGTGTTTCCTACATTTTAGGGCCAAATAAACCCGTGTGCTGTGACCAGTGGTGCCTGGATCCCGTGTCTTTGCCTCCCTGACGCCGCTACACCTCACATATGGTGGAGAATGCGGGCAATGCTGGCCCAGTGAGGTGTAGCAATCGTTCCTGGTGAAGCCCGCGCTACTGTCGCCTTTTCTTCCGGAACCGCTGGTGAAAGTGACTGTTCAAGAGGCTAATGAGCGGCGGCTAAATGAGAGGAGTAGCGGTCATTATAGCTACCAGTCTCTTGCGGGGTGCCCGGCAGCGCATGTCTAGGATCCAAGCAGCTAAATTCCAGTACGAGCCCACCGCCAGCATGGAGGAGGTACTCAAACACCTGGTTCAGGCTCAGCAGCAGCAGTTCCAAGCACTGCAGCAGCAGGAACAAAGACACCAGGAACAGATGGCCCTGCTGACCGAGGCTGTTCGTGCCAGACCGTGGGAACCGCCCCAAGGCCCAGGTGATGACGGCAGCGTCCGGAAAAGGGTAAGACAAGCGCTGCAAAAGATGACCCCGGGGGATGATGTGGAGGCCTTCCTGGCCGTGTTTGAGCGGGTCGCTGGACGGGAGAGACTGCCGGTCGCCCAGTGGGCCGAGGTGCTGGCGCCCTATTTGACTGGTGATCCCCAAAAGGCCTACATAGACTTGTGTACCGAGGATGCCCTGGACTATGGAGCCCTGAAGGGGGAGATATTGGCCCGTACCGGGGTTAACACTTATGTGAGGGCACAACGGGTGAGCCAATGGGCCTACGAGGAAGGCAAACCTGTGCGCTCTCAGGCCTATGAGTTGCTACACCTGGTTAGGAAATGGCTGCAGCCTGAAGCACTGAGCCCGGCCCAGATGGTAGAGCGGGTGGTGGTGGATCGCTTCGTGCGTACGCTGCCCATCCCCATACAACGGTGGGTGGGACACAGTGACCCGGGTACCCTAGACCAGGTGGTGAATGTGGTGGAGCGCCATGTGGCCACACAGGACTTGATCAGGGACACGGGGACACTGCGAACCAACCGCAAGGCCGCGCCCGCCACACCAGAAAGCAGGGACCCCCAATCCGGACCTCGGGTGAGCGAGCACCCGGCTCAGGCCAAGAACGGCCCTCCCCCTGCGGCAAAGCGGCGTTCCGGACTGCCGCCGTTCAGCCCCTGGTATAATGGAGGTCAACCTCGATGTAGGAGGTGTCAGGAGGTTGGACATATGATGGCACAGTGTCCCCTCAACGGGGAACCCATGGACTGCGACTACTCACGGAGGCGGTCCATGTTCGCCCACCTCGCCGGAAAAGGGCGCTCGGACCCCAGGGACACTGGGAATGTACTGTGCCGCGTTCGGCTTAACGGTCACGAAGTGACGGCTCTCCTGGACTCAGGGAGCAACGTGACCCTCGTGTGTGCCTCCTTGGTCTCCAGGACCAAACCCACCGACCGGAAGGTCAGGGTGATGAGTGTCCATGGGGATCATCGTAGGTATCCGACGAAGTGTGTCACGTTTGCTACCTCAGCCAGGAGGGTTCAACATGTCGTGGGGGTGGTAAAGGATCTCCCTTATGGTGTTGTGCTGGGGAGGGATATGCCCTTGTTCAGGGTATTGTGGAACGAGTATATGGCCCTCTGGAGGAAGGACGGACAGGGCCCAGAGCCCGAGACTCCCACCGCCGGGATACCCAGAGGACTTAATGTGACTGATTCCCGGGTGCAGAGCCCAGTGCGCCGACTCGCCGTCCAGAGAGGTGCAGCAGTGCCGCGGGCAAACCCCGTGTTGCTCGTGGGGCCCCAGGCCTCTGTCGTTGGTACCCGTCCGGGGTTTTTGGGTGCCGGAGGTCCGAACGGGTTGGTTGCTCGTGGGGTCTGGCACCGCTGGTATCCCCGGGTGCCCCTGCTTGGCTCCGCCGGTTCTCCGCGCCGTGACACTGTCTGCACGCAGGGCCCGGGGTTATGGCCTTGTGTTCAGCCCCATACGCTTGAACATAGGGGGGGGGGGGTGTGTGAGGCACCGACCGGGTCAGGCCCCTGCGACCGGTATGGGCCTCCCTGGGTGCGTCCTCCATATTGACAGGTCGCACTCCATCCCGGGATTTTGTGTTGGTTCTGCTTACTGGCTTGGGGAGTGATAAAAGGAAGCTAGACCGCGGGGTGTGGTCTAGTGTGGGAGTGAAGACAACTTCCTGAGCTTCTGGGAGAGAAGCATCCCTGAGCCAGGCCTGAGACATTGTGGCTGGAAGCTAAGTAGCGGCCCCTGAAGGGGAAAAAGGAATGCTCTTTGTGGACTATTGTGTTTCCTACATTTTGGGGCCAAATAAACCCGTGTGCTGTGACCAGTGGTGCCTGGATCCCGTGTCTTTGCCTCCCTGACGCCGCTACACCTCACAATATAAATATATATATACATATATATATATATATAATATAATTAGTACACCCCTTTTAATCAATATTTCAAGGAATACAGTAACAATTTCTAAATTTTAGACAAGACGGAGTTTCGCAGAACATATTTTTTCAGCCCATAACAAGACATTAGGATTAAAATATAACTTTCATTACAAAGATTTCAGTTTTACTCAAATAAGTTGATGCAAAAATATGAATACATCTACATACAAAACAACTACATCTAGTATCTTGTACCTTACTATCATGATATGGGTTAAAAATGTTCTTTGAAACACATTGCTTTTAAAACTTTGTAAGTTATTCTTGAGGACAGAGACATATCAATGAAAAACTTACTTTTCAAACGGGTATATTCATTTATGCTGAGCACTGTGTAATATATATATACACACACAAGCATACATATATATATATATATATATATATATATATATATATATATATATATATATATATATACATATATATGCAAAAATAGGCTATGAGCTGACATGGTACACTATATGTGACCACAAGCCTGGCAGCCTGCAAGCCTTACCTGTGAGCAATTATATTATTGGAAGTCATCCCTCTTCATGAATGTTGTGTATGTATGCCTGTTCATTGCACCTTAACAACCAACCTCATACAATATTATTAATTTAACAAATTGCTAGGGATAAGCATATGAAACTGCCTTTGTATCAATATGGGTGACCGTTCCTGTAAGTTTAAGTTAATTTCATCCAATTTTCATATTGCTTTAAACCAGTGATATGCAGCTCTAATATAGGGGTAAATAGAAAGACAATGTTGTATGTGCCATGACTTTGGTTGCCACTTTAGACAATTACACTTCACCTTTGGTGATTACTTAGAATGATTATAGCAAATGTCTGATAATCAGCAAATATCAGTGGGAAACTGGAAGGTATCCAGGAACAGGATAATTGCTTGATGGTGCTCATTAAAAAGATGTGATCTCTAGAGTATGAGCATATTACTAGACTTTCGTGGCACAGTACAAAATGGCTGCTTCTAATCTTAATGTAACCCTTATAGTACTTTGGCTCTGATCACTGTCAGAAACTGATTCATTACATGGCAGACACCAATTCTGCAGAGAGATCATGTATCATATTGACTATAATGGGTTTCATTGGTTTTCCATCAAGGTGTCTATCACAGATCACCAGAATTTTGTTACAACACATATGATGGAATCTGCAATAGATTCTCCAATTCAGATGTGAACATAGCCTTATTTCATATTTACCTGATCGCGTTCCTTCTCTACTTCCTCTAACTGGACCATAACAGTGTTCATGCGATGCTTGTACATCTCACAGTCCTTTGCCAGAGTAGAACACTTTAACTCCAAATCTTCTTTCTCCTCCAAATACTGTAAAATAAAAAACAAACTGGTTTAGCATTAAAGAATCAAATTATATACATTCTGTGTCGCAGTGATTGAGTTATAGATATGAAAATTATTTCTTATCCATAAAAATAAATGTTACCATATAAATATAATAATGTACAGTAGATGTTTATTATAAATAAAAATATTTCATTGTGTTTTATTAAAGGGAATCTGTTAGGTGATGTTTGTGTACCATACTAACAGTATCCTGAAACAGAGCTTGAGCAGTCCTTTCGAGATATGTAACATTTATTCCTGCACATGGCCCCCTTTTGTTGCTGTCAGCCCTTGAACTTTTATATGTAAATATATTTGTTAGGTTCCCTTTCACCGCTTCCCAGCTCACCTCTCCTGGGTCTGCATCCTCTGCTCCTCTACCGATCAGTCATGCAGCGTGCAGGCGTGCTGTGTCTCAGAGCCATCACCGGGTCCCCTTCCTATCTGCTGACTACTGGGCTCACACATCAGCACACTAACACACTACAATCATCGGAATCATTAATCTAATCAGCGGTGCACTAGGTGCGGCCGCAGTCCTCCACTGTGAATCTAGGGGCCGGTACGGCTCAACCTGACAATCCCCTTGACCGACAGCTTCCGTCCTCCGGTATATCAGGCCACTTCCACTGCTGGGAGGTGCCTGATTATTGTGTTAGTATGCTTCAGCTTCTCTGACTGGTAGTCAGGCTCACCTTGGTAGAAGGCTCACTCTGGTAGAACTCGTTCCAGCTCTCCTGACCTCGGGCTCTGGTGTCTCCTTCCCTTTTTGGCCTTACCGTAGTATAGGCTAACCCTACGAGCTGCCCCCCTGGTACTAGCAGCTGTGGCATTTAGATCCCCTGGGATTGCCCCTGACAATCCCTGTATAGGGGTTGGCTAAACTGGGACCAGCTCACCCAGGGGAGTTCGGTACCACGGCCCAGTGGGTCCACTCTAGGACGCCTTTCCCCGGAAGCGTGACAGAATAATCAGGCCATGGACCCTGCTGGCACCATATTCTCAGCGCAAAAGGAGCTGGCTTATAATCGGGAAAATCAGAATCATATTATGGCTTTCCTTCCGTCCATGGATACCCGGTTAGCCTCCCTTTAGACTTCCAACCTAGCGTCCGCCGCTCAGCTGACGTGCCTACAACAGGAGCTGTCCATGCAATGAGACACGCAGTCTCGCATGCGGTCTTATATGTCTTTGGTGGATGATCATCTGGTCTCCCTGCAGTCTGCAACCACGGACTCGGCTTGGAATCTCCTTAATACCCCTGTTGACGCCTCACGTCATTGCATCGGAGGATGACAGACCGCTGCAGGAGGTGACGGAAGAGGTGGAGATGCAGATCGGAGCTTTACATCGTTAAAGAATTGCCTTCTACGTCCTGCCCGGTCTCTCCCATGCCCTTCTCCTAGGGCTTTCCTGGCTCCGGTCTCACGAACCTGCTCTGGACTGGCGCTCTGGGAATGTGCTGCGGTGGGGTCCTCTCTGCCAAGAGAGATGCCTGCAGTCCATTCTGCCACCTGGTTCCCTGCAACCGGCTTCTGTTCTTCTTGGTTTACCAGCTGCCTATTGGCAGTACGCAGACGTCTTCAACAAGACAGAGGCAGAAGTCCTCCTGCCTCATCAGCCGTATGATTGCCCTATAGACCTTGTTCCCGGTGCTACACCACCCAGGGGACGAATCTACCCATTGTCCCCAGCCGAGTCGCAAGCCATGTCTGAGTATATCATGGACAATTTGGCTAGGGGCTTCATTCGAAAGTTCACGTACCCTGCTGGTGCAGGGTTTTTCTTTGTGAAGAAGAAGGAGGGCAACCTTCGACCTTGTATAGATTACAGGGCTTGAATGCGATCACCGTCAAGAACAAATACCCACTGCCGCTGATTCCGGAGCTCTTTGACAGGCTCAAAGGGGCTCGCATCTTCACGAAATTAGACCTCCGAAGAGCCTACAACCTGGTTCGCAAATGTGTCAGGGACGAATGGAAGACGGCTCTCAACACCAGGGACGGCCGTTATGAGTATTTGGTTATGCCATACGGGTTGTGTAATGCCCCCGCGATGTTCCAAGAGTTCGTCAATGACATCTTTCGCGACCTGTTGTACACATGTGTAGTGGTGTATTTGGATGACATCCTCATCTTCTCCCCGGATTTATCCTCTCATAGACGGCACATATGGCAAGTCCTCCCGCGACTGAGGAGGAATCGGTTGTACACCAAGATGGAGAAATGCGTCTTTGAGCAGACCTCTTTGCCCTTTCTCGGGTACATCATCTTGGATTCTGGACTACGGATGGACCCTGAGAAGCTCTCCGCCGTTCTGAAGTGGCCCCGTCCTGTGGGGACTAAAGCTATTCAGCGGTTGCCTAGGTTTGCAAATTATTATAGGCAATTCATTCCCTATTTCTCTTCCTTGATCAAACCCATCACAGCTCTCATCTGTAAGGGAGCAAAGTCCTGCAACTGGCCCCGAGGTCCAAAGAAGCCTTCTCCACCTTAAAGCGCTCCTTCTCTGAGGCTCCTACCTTGCACCGACCAGAGGTAAACAGACAATTCATTGTAGAGGTAGACGCCTCCTCCATAGGAGCAGGGGCTGTCCTCTCCCAGAAATCCTCTTCGGGTCAGTTAGTCACCTGCGAGTTTTTCTCCAAAGCATTTACCAAATCTGAGCGCAACTATTCTATAGGGGATCGTGAATTGCTGGCCATCAAATTGGCATTAGAGGAGTGGACACACCTCCTCGAGGGTCCATTCATCCGTTCATTATCTTTACCGACCATAAGAACCTGGCTTATCTCCAGTCAGCCCAGAGGTTCAACCCCCGGCAGTTCCAGTGGACCCTGTTCTTTGCCCATTTCTATTTTGAACTGCACTTCTGGCCTGGCAGCAAAAACATCAAGGCTGATGCCCTGTCAGGGTCCTTCCAGCTGTCAGATGTGGAGGTGAAGTCCTTCCATATCATTGACCCCACCAAGATAATCACTGTGGCGTCCTTACGTATAGCTGGACTTCCGCCGGGTAAGGCCTTCGTGGCACAGGATAAGAGAAAGATCGTCCTGTCATGGGGACACTTGTCGAGAATTGTCGGCTATGTTAGAGTTAAAAAGTCTCTTTCTTTAATCTCTCGTCACTATTGGTGGCCTACTATCCATCAAGACATCCATGACTTTGTTGCTTCATGTCTGTCTTGTGATAGAAATAAGGTGTCCAGGAAGTGGCCGGCAGGATGTCTACTGCCTCTCCCAGTTCCATCGGCTCCGTGGCAACACATAGCCATGGATTTCATTACGGATCTTTCCTGCTCCTCCGGCTGTACGCTCATATGGGTAGTTGTGGGTCGCTTCTCTAAAATGGCCCACTTCGTTCCTTTGCCCGGTCTACCATCCGCTCTTGAGTTGGTCACGATATTCATCGAATACATCTTCCGGCTCCACGGATTTCCTCGTCATATCGTGTCCAATAGGGGAGTCCAGTTCACTTCCCATTCCGGAGTGCGCTATGCAAGCGTATGGACATCACGTTGGAGTTCTCCTCTGCCTATCATCCTCAGTCCAATGGGCAGGTGGAGCGCATTAACCAAGTCCTCACCACCTATCTTCGGCACTTTGTCAACGCTCATCACGATAACTGGACCTGTCTCCTCCCTTGGGTGGAATTCGCTTACAACAATCACTCTAGGGAGTTGTCAGCTAAATCTCCTTTTGTCGTGGTATTCGGGCAACATCCTCATTTGCCTCTTCCGATCTCCTCAGCATCCGGCAACCTGGTGGCTGATGCATAGTCCGTGGACTTCTCCAAGATCTGGAGAGAGACCAGAGACGCTCTTACACAAGCCTCCGGCAGGATGAAGAAACATGCCGATAAGAGACGTCTGAATTCGCCATATTTTCTCCCAGGTGATAGAGTGTGGCTTTATTTCAGATATGTCAGGCTGAAAGTGCCATCCTACAAGTTAAGGCCGCATTATATCGGTTCCTTCGAAGTCCTGGGACGCATCAACGACGTTGCCTACAAGCTGAGACTGCCTGCCTCGCTTCGTATCCCTAACTCCTTTCATGTCTTGTTGTTGAAACCAGTGGTGCTTAATCGCTTTCATCCATCTTCGGCACTGTGCCACGGCCTCTCAGCTCCGAGAATGTCTATGAAGTCAGGGACATCCTTGCCATGAACAAAAGTAGAGGCAAAACCCATTTCTTAATTGACTGGGTTGGCTTCGGTCCTGAGGAGAGATCCTGGGAGCCATGGGAGAACATTGATGCGCCACACATTCTGGTGAGGTTCTTAGCATGTCTTTGGAGGAGGGGGCATGAGGGAGGAGGTACTGTTAGGTCCCCTGGCACCGCTCCCCAGCTCACCTCTCCTGGGTCTGCATCCTCTGCTCCTCTACCGATTGGGCATCCAGCTTCCAGGCGTGCTGTGTCTCGGAGCCATCGCCGGGTCCCCTTCCTGTCTTCTGACCACTGGGCTCACACATCAGCACACTACAATCATCGGAATAATGAATCTAATCAGCGGTGCACTAGGCGCATTCACTCCCCTGTGAATCTAGGGACCTGTATGGCTCAACCTGACACTCCCCTTGACCAATAGCTGTCTGTCCTCTGGTATATCAGGTAACCTCCACTGCTGGGAGGTGCCTGATTATTGTGTTAGTATGCTTCAGCTTCTCTGACTGGTAGTCAGGCCCACCTTGTGCTCTCCTCTGGTAGAACCCGTTCCAGCTCTCCTGACCCCAGGCTCTGGTGCGTCCTTCCCATTTTAGCCTTACCATAGTATAGGCTAACCCTACGAGCCGCCCCCTGGTACTAGCAGCTGTGGTATTTAGACCCACTGGGTTTGCCCCTGACATTCCCTGTATAGGGGTTGGCTAAACCAGGACCAGCTCACCCAGGGGGGTTCAGTCTAGGACGCCTTCCACCAGAAGCGTGACAGTATCATCTCATCTTGCACCTGAGATAATTTCATCTGATTAGATTAAGGTCAATCCTGAAATATCGACCTACCAGCAAATATCTTGCGAGACTTATGAAGAATCCTTTGGGCTTGGAGTAGTGAGATCAACAAAAAACATATGACAGGGTGTTTTTGGTTTTCCATGTCCCTGTATTGGATCTTATCAGTCTGAATGATTTTCATCCAACATTCCTGATGAACCCATTTTGTGGGGAAAATGTGTCAAGTGATGTGAAATGTTTTTTCATACCAATTTGAGTTCAAGTCATTGTTATGTGTGAAAAACATGATTGGGTGATGATAAATACATGTGTAAATATCTTAAAAATGCTGATATGTTAATGCTATTATCACATATAATATAGGTGTGTATTAGAATGAATACTATTATAAAGGGTGAGGTGTACCTTATCTGTATAGAGATAATACTAGATACCTCTTTTTCCTCTAATGTTTGTGCACAACAGTGTTGATAGTAGAGGTACAATGGAGGAATAGGTGACCTTTTGACTCAGAGCATTCATTTTTAATATATGTATTTTGCATGTTGTATTTTGTATATGGTGTCATTGACATTTTTTTTATGCAAGTTAATAAAATGTACTATTTTTATAAATATGTATAGTGTTTTTCAGTAGTTCAGATTTAAATATACCTATTTGATTACCACCTTGGTTGGTATTTTGGCTGTCATGGAGCACATCCAGCAACACACAAGGTCTGTAACATGATGCTGACCAGATCTGGTAGACTAAAGCCAGACAACTACACTAATAGTGTGATACTAAGGGAGGGGGTGTCACAGCTTCAAGATTATTTTCATCTCCTCTAACAAATGAATACTGACAGTGTATGCCAATAGCTGACACTGCACTGATGAGTGGGCGGGAGAAGAAGTGAATATGCATGAGGCATTTACATACACTTGACTAGCTAGCGTGCAACTACAATATTTCAAGGGCTTACAGCAACGCAAGAGGACCACGTACAGGAATAAAAGTTACATATCCTAAAAGGGGTGCCCAAGCCGTATTTCAGGATACTGTTAGGATGGTACATGCACCTGACAGACTCCATTTAACAGTCAGTAAATTAAAATAGGGATATTTAGCTGCTTTCTGAATTGAATCTAGAAATGTATAAAGATTTTATTGAGCATTTGTAAAGAAAGGCTCAGTCAATGTGCTTTTTTATGGCAAAAGGAGTGTAATCTATAGCATTATTGCCTTCATACTGTATAAGATAGGAATTTAGTTCATGTTATAACCTAGGAGTTTAGATAAGTTTGGAGCTGTTATGACAATGATGTCACAGAGCCTCAATGGACAACCTCTTCTGTGATAGTATTAAACTATGAATTTACACCTCAATATTTTTCATGAAATTTTAATTCCAAAAGCAGATGTGAATCCTCAGTGCTCAGATTTGCATTGTGGACAAATCAGAGAAGACGGTATTAGTGAAAAGCTATGAACATCTTACCTTGTCCCTTAAATCTTCAGCTTGGCGTATCTCTTCCTGAAGATTAAATATTCTGTTTACCAGTTCATGGCGATCTTCAAGTGCCTCTTTACGATCATGCTCAAGAATATCAACTATTGCTTTGTCTGAATCAGGTAAACTACGACCTCCATCCTATACATTGTTAAAGTGGAAGGAGACAATTACTTTTATATTACATGTACAGCAAACCCTTGGACTGCAGAGAAATAATAGTTCTCATTGCACAAAATTTTAGATTGTAGTATTAATACTGTATTTATTATCAGACCACATGCAACTAGTTGAAAACTCTTCATTTGTGGAAGTGTTCATACATGCTGGAAGTGAGATCTACAATATGGATCCTGGACACTGCTGTCTTCACTAGCTCTCATGTATCAGCACATCATCATTGCTGGGTGGTTTCAGTTTTTACAGACTCTCCCCCTGTATAGACAGCCTGCATGACATTATGCAGATGAAAAAAAGAAGGGGGGGGGGACAAGAGGCGCAATAGTGCCCTTATCACTAGACACTAGCTTGTGTTAAGTGAGAAAAGTGAACCACTCACCTATTCCAGTTGTGAGACCCACAACTGGTGTTAGACCTGTTTGGATAAATACCCTGATGGCTGCTGCTGGACTTCCACCGGTCTCACAAACGTGAAGACGAAACCAGAAGCTTAATGAAGAGAGGTGTACCACAGTCCGCACTGCCAAGTTCACTCACATCAAAGAAAACGAGTAGACGATGTCCAGTTCAATCCTTCTTTATTCTCCTACCGTTTCGGCGCCTAGCCTGGCACCTTCATCCTGAAGGTGCCAGGCTAGGCGCCGAAACGCGTAGGAGAATAAAGAAGGATTGAACTGGACATCGTCTACTCGTTTTCTTTGATGTGAGTGAACTTGGCAGCGCGGACTGTGGTACACCTCTCTTCCTAAGCTTCTGATTATGCAGATGAAATCTACCCACTCTTGTTGCATTGGTGACTTTTTCTTGCTCCAGCTGAGAATTCTGTCATGAGTTCTCCTCCCTCAGTATACAGCACATCATCTTTCACATCTTGTGGACTCAGGATTCTCTCTTTACTTTCTGTGTCATGTAAAACTTTCTTATCTTTCTGCTACTAACATTGAGAACTGAAGGAGAGTAGACAGTCAACACAATCAGCAGTATTGCACCGTTGGATCCACATTCTAAAAAGCAGCAAGGCAAACTATGAAAAAGGCCGCCAACAGATTTTTTTTTTTAAAAAGAACGACTTATCCGAATTAAGGGCAGCCAATATTATTTAAGTATGTATTGAAAAAAAAATATAATTGTGAAGATAAGTAATATATGTCCATACACAGCTAAGAAAAGTAATATGTATTGTTTCCATCACTGTTAAAAAAAGTTACAACTGTCATTTTTGTAGATCACACCTTTTCCCAGCAAGCAGGAAGTCAGGAGGCAAAAGTGCTGTGCACTCTTGGAGGGATATTAAAAAACCCTTTAAAGAAAAGGCTGTCTGGTGGTCACAAGGTGAAGTGTTAAAGTAGCTTGCTGCATACAGGGCTGAATAGCAGCAGACCCATAATGACCCTGTTCATAACATAATAATATTTATTCATTTATATAGCGCTATTAATTCCATAACACTTTACATACATCAGTAATGCTGTCCCTATTGAGGCTCACAATCTAAACATCCTATCAATATGTCTTTGCAATGTGGGAGGAAACGGAGTACCTGGAGGAAACCCACGCTAACACGGGGAGAACATACAAACTCCTTGCAGATGTTGTCCTTGGTGTCCTTGGTGGGAATTGAACCCAGGACCTCGGGACTTCAGTGCTGTAAAAGTGCTCTCAATAGCCAGATGAGTCTCAACAAAGAATTAATGATCGACGGAAAAATGTGTCCTGGAGTGAAACATGACATTATTTTTACATTATGTGGACACTCAGAGGCATGAGTGTAACCTGGAGAGATGAAAACAGGATACACAAAAGGAAAAACACCAGCTGGTACAAAGAGGTGAACTTGGTTCCTCCCTGAAGACACCAATCACGTTGTATTTGTGTGATGTAGTGTGAATATTTTCCAGCATCATTGTAAGTATTGTATCATGTGTAATGTGCTGTAATGTTCCCGATTGTAAGGCAAGCACTGGGAGGGTGGAATCTTGCAAAGAGACAGAGAGCACAAGGCTGTTCTCTAACACTGCTTGCAAGCCACCTACCCCCTTCTTCCCTGAGGAGAAGACACTTGGAGAAGGAAGCATCTGGGAGTATAAGACTCTATTCTGGCCATAGTAATGAAAACCCCCATACCTTCTTATCTAGAAGGAGAATAGACTTGGAGCCGCGAAGATGGAAAGTGACTCCTCCCACCTCTATCTATGCACACTGATGTTGGATCCAAGAAAAACAAGGATCCGAGGGCATCACTGACATCTATCTGTTTGCAGAGATCCGTGCCTGTCCGTGTGGTTCTTGAAATTCCAGGATCCACACGGACAGGCAAAAATCGAGGTGTGAAAGGGGCCTAAGATGCCATTGTTGGAGACAATGTGGTTCCCATCATGGTGAAAATATTCTCTAATGGCAACAATATCTTTCATTAAGAAAACCATCCTGCCTTGCTGCATAGTTTTTTTTTTTAGAAAGGGTGATAGTGTGTAATGGTATTGATTTGGCCTCCAAATTACTTAGGTCTTAAAGATGACCTGTCACTAATTTTTGTTTTGAACTGGACACACAAAGTAGTAGTGGCTGTAGAGCAGAATAAATTGTTTGTGTTTTTATTCCAGTTCTATGGAATATATTAGCAATCAAATTATGTGTCCCCTAATCAGGTAATTTTCATTAAGTCCAAGTGGGATAGTTTTAAACCAGGGGTGTGAACTTATTTTCCCTGTGTAATTAGTGCTGGCCAATCATAAGCATGCTGCAACTCGCAAAGGAAGGAAAAACATCCCCCCACCTATGCAGTAGTTTTCTGTAATCTGTTTCCAGGGCTGTCATTATCTTTCACACAAGAATAGCCCAGAAAAAGCAGATTACTCCTGTGTGAGAGGTCAAGACAGCTCTTATCTCACTGCAGAGCAATTACAAAACACTTTTAGCTGTTGTATCTGGACATGCAGTTTGGGGGAAGGGGCAATACAGCAGTGGTTACAGTTCTATGGCTGGCTTCACACTTGCAGATGCATCTGCAGCGTTTTGCAGATGCATCTGCAAGTATCAGCATGCAGACCGCGGCCCCTATGTTTATAATGGGGCGCACCGCGGTCTGAAAGCACTCATTCATTCCTATATGTGAACCGTCCGCAGGCGGATGCCTGCTTACAGATCACACACTCCCGCCCGCACCATGGACGCGAGATGTCGCGTCCATGGTGCGGGCGGGATGTGTGTGATCTGTAAGCAGGCATCCGCCTGCGGACGGTTCACATATAGGAATGAATGAGTGCTTTCAGACCGCAGCCGCGGTCTGCATGCTGATACTTGCAGATGCATCTGCAAAACGCTGCAGATGCATCTGCAAGTGTGAAGGCAGCCTATGAGCAGAACTGAGCTAATAGAAGGTTTTGTAATGTGACACAACTAAACTCTGCTGCACTGTCTCCTCCCCCACACAGACTCATACAGAAGGTTAGAACTGTATCCTTACATCTCACACAGTGGGAAGCATGCTCTAAACTATGATAGGGGCATGTTCTTCTTTTCTTTAAATGTTACTGCCTACTTATGATTGGTCAATCTCATACAGGGGGAAGAACTACACACACCAGTGAAAACTCTGATAACACCAATTTGGACTTAACAAAAATTAGCTTATTAGGTGCCATATACTTTAATTGCTATTATCTCCACAAAAAAGAGGCAAATAAAAAGCATATTTTATTCTGCTCTGCAGCTACTGTTGCATCCTGTGTTCAGCTCAATAAGAATCATTTGGTAAAATACTCGTAAGTATGAGGACCCTTGACGGTGGGTTACAAGCTTACGTATTTTGGCCAAATAATCCACTAACACCTCACATCATCATCTTTAGTGTTTTTTGCACTTTTGTACTTTTGTATTTTTTGCAGTAAGCGGCTGAGCTCTCTGGGGGGCGTCTGTCATTTGTGTGTTGCATGCACATGGTGCAGGGCAGCCAGCATAATCTAATAGTAAGGGCGTAACCAATAGGCTGCATATTGACACTATGCGTTACACATACCTGTGTGACTGACACCCTATGTGTGACGACCATCCACCGTGAGGCCGAGCTGCTGGTAGGCAGCACCCCGAGAAACCCCGAGACCCTTAACCCCTATACAGGGATCTGGAATTATAGCGGAGCCCAGGGGGTAGCTGCCTATATGAGCAACAGAGCCGGGGAGGTCGCCAAGGGAAAATCAAGACCCGAAAAACGAAGTCAGAAGTCCGAGTCAAAACCGAGAGGGCAGCGAAGGTACAAAATCGTCAGGCAGTAGCAGAGTCAAAAATCCAGGCAAAGGTCAAGGGCAAAAACCAAGAGGGCAGCTGAGGTACAAAATCAATAGGCAGAGGCAGAGTCAGAAATCCAGGCAAGGTCAGACACGAAACTAAACACACACTAACACTGGGGAACCAAAACTATATCTGGCGGCCTGCAAGCCAGGCTCCAATGTACTTGAAGGGCACGGCTACCTCCCATAGGCTGGAGCTCACAACCTGATGACCTCATCCGGACCGCCCCTAGATCCAGGCCAGATGGAGATGCACGACTGGCTCCACCCATGCCACCTCTGACAGAAGAACGCAGGCTGCGCCTAACGGACACCTCTGCAGGGCCCTTTCCTCTGCGACCAACACCACCCAGAGGGGAAACACAGCGGCGCTCAGCGACAGAGGCAGACGTCACAGGAGCAGTTCCATATGAGGACAAGGCCCTCCTATCACCGGCGCCACCAGCCGAAGGAATCCGGCTCCTCCCAGCGGCCGAGGCAGGAACACCAGCACCGAGTCCAATGGCGATGTGACAGTACCCCCCCCCTCTACGAGGGCCTCCGGACCCACAAAACCCGGTTTATTGGGATGAAGAAGATGAAATTCCTGATCAAACCCTTGGCATGGATATTACTGGCAGGCACCCAGGACCTCTCCTCCGGACCATAGCCCTTCCAATGTACCAGATACTGCACGGATCCTCTCACTAAACGGGAATCAAGGATCCGTTGAGCTTCGTATTCCACGGCACCCCCGACCAAGACTGGAGGAGGAGGGGACCGGACAGGACGAATCGGAGATCGGTACAATTTGAGAAGGGATTTATGGAATACATTGGGCAGTTTGAATGATTGAGGGAACTTCAGACGAAAGGCTACAGGGTTAATCACGTCAATTATTTCATACGGACCAATAAACCTGGGACCTAGTTTGGCAGACGGCACTTTGAGCTTGATATTTTTCGTAGACAACCAAACTTTGTCCCCAACTCCCAGGTCCGGACCCTTGGAGCGCCGTTTATTAGCAGAAGACGCCTGCCTAGTCTGAGCCCCCTTTAAGTTTTTGTTCACTTCAGACCAGATAGTCTTTAACTGATCTACGGACCTTGCTACCCCAGGGACGTCAGAAAGCCTAGAAGAAAATGAACAAAAGTGCGGGTGCAGCCCATGATTACAGTAGAAAGGGGTAGTCTTGATGGACTCCTGGTACTGGTTATTCATGGCAAATTCTGCTAGTGGCAGATGTTCCACCCAATCAGATTGATGCTCAGAGACATAGCAACGTAGATACTGTTCGAGAGCTTGATTTGCGCGCTCGGTTTGACCATTGGTTTCAGGGTGATAGGCAGAAGAAAAGGAATAGTCAATTCCAATCCGTTTACAGAATGCCCTCCAAAACTTAGAAACGAACTGGGTGCCCCTGTCAGAAACAATATTCACAGGAACACCATGCAATCGCACAACATGATTAATGAATACTTTGCTCAGGGTCTCGGAAGTAGGTAACCCGGACAGCGGAACAAAATGACACTGCTTGCTGAATCTGTCTACCACTACCCAGATACAAGTCTTCCCTTCTGAGAGTGGCAGGTCAGTAATAAAATCCATGGAGATATGAGTCCAAGGACCCTCAGGGGTAGGCAAGGACTGGAGCAACCCGGCAGGGCGGTTGCGGGGAGACTTAGCGCGAGCACAGGTTTCACAAGCCAGTACATATTCCTTACAGTCCTTTACTATGGTTGGCCACCACAAACTCCTGGTTACAAGTCTGATGGTGTTATTGATACCAGGATGCCCTGCGAGGACGGAATCATGAGATTCCTTAAGAACTTGGAGGCGGAATTTGGTAGGGACAAATAGTTTCTGGGCAGGAGTAGTGTCAGGGGCCTGTTCTGGAGATCTACGAATCTCTTCCAGAAGATCTAAAGACACAGCCGAGACAATAATCCCCTTGGCTAAAATGGGAGTCGGTTCCACGTCCTCGACCTGTAAGGGGCAAAAACTTCGAGACAGAGCATCAGCCCTCACATTTTTAGTACCCGGTCTGAAAGTGATCACAAAATCGAATCTGGAGAAGAACAAGGCCCATCTAGCCTGTCTAGGATTCAGTCTTTTCGCTGACTCCAAATAGGTTAGATTTTTGTGGTCAGTAATTACGGTAATCCTATGTTTGGCGCCTTCGAGGAAGTGGCGCCATTCCTCGAAGGCCCATTTGATTGCCAACAATTCCCGATTACCTACATCATAATTCATCTCTGTAGAGGAAAATTTTCGGGAAAAGAAGGCACACGGACGAAGTTGAGTGAGAGATGCGGTGCCTTGTGATAGCACTGCTCCCACTCCAACTTCAGAGGCATCTACCTCTACAATGAAGGGGCGGTCCAAATCAGGCTGCACCAATATTGGATCCGCGGAGAAACACTCTTTTAACTTAGAAAACGCATGAATGGCTTCAGGCTTCCAATTAACCACATCCGCCCCTTTACGTGTCAAATCAGTGAGAGGTTTGGCTATCTCTGAAAACCCTTTAATAAATTTACGATAATAGTTAGCGAAACCCAAGAATCGCTGCAGTGCCTTCAGAGACTTGGGTTGTACCCATTCCTTAATGGGTTTAATTTTGGCAGGATCCATGCGAAAACCTTTAGCCGATATAATATATCCCAAAAAATATATCTCTTCCTCCATGAAGACACATTTCTCTAATTTGGCGAATAGAGAATGCTCTCTGAGTCTCTGAAGTACAGTACGGACATGTCGGACGTGTGACCAAAGACCAGGAGAAAAGACCAGAATGTCGTCCAAATACACGACCACATATACCCCACTGATATCTCTGAAAATATCATTGACAAAATTCTGAAACACTGCAGGTGCGTTACTTAACCCGAACGACATTACGAGATACTCAAAATGGCCGAGAGGCGTATTGAACGCGGTCTTCCACTCATCGCCTTCTTTTATACGGACCAGGTTATATGCTCCCCTGAGGTCCAGTTTGGTGAAATACTTGGCTCCCAACAGCTGATTATAAAGATCAGGGATGAGTGGAAGAGGATACTGGTTTTTTACAGTGATCGCGTTCAATTCGCGGTAATCAATGCAAGGTCTGAGGCCGCCATCTTTCTTTCCCACAAAAAAGAAACCGGCCCCTACTGGTGAGGTGGATGGTCTAATATACCCTTTTCTCAGACTGTCTGCTATGTAATCATTCATAGCCTGACGTTCAGGACCAGAGAGGTTAAATATTCTCCCCTTTGGGAGACGAGAATCAGGTATCAAATCTATGGCGCAATCATACTTTCTGTGAGGGGGTAATTTCTCTGATTCCTGAATAGAAAACACATCCTCAAAATCTCTAAAGGCGAATGGTACAAAGGGAGGAGTCTTGACCTTCACTTGGTTTACAGATAGCGAGATACAATTTTCCTGACACTTTGGGCTCCAGCGCACAATATCACCCAAGTGCCAGTCTATGACTGGGTTATGTTTACGTAACCATGGCATGCCAAGGATTACTGCAGATGATAGATTATTTTTTATTAGCAAAAAATGACACATTTTCAGCATGTAACGACCCCACCAGCATTGACACTTCCTCAGTGACAAATTCCACTCCACCCTGGATGAGGGGGGTGCCATTAACTGCAGTGGTTCTAATGGGGGCATTAAGCCTTAGTAGTGGGACACCAAGAGTTCCCGCTACATGGAGATCTATGAAATTCCCCTCTGAACCACTGTCAACATAAGCCTCTAAACACACAGATTTCTTAAGGTAAGATAAAGAAATAGGTAATAAAACTTTGGCAGCATCCGCTGGCAATACCTGTGCACCCGGGCAGGCAGAGCCAGAGCCCCCCAGGTGCTGACATCCAGGGTATGAGGCCTTCTGATCTCCAGTGGTCATGCAGAGGACTCCAGCTTGTGGCTTGTACAGCATGTTGGAATGATGGGAGTGTTCCTCCACAGGACTGAGAAGCTGGAAACACAGGTGCTTTGAGGGAGCAATCACAGCAGACACAGCTCAGAGAAAAGAAAAAAAAACCATTGGGAAAAGGAGATGAGAAAAAAAAAAAGGTAAAAGGAATGCTTTATATATAGTCTATCTATATATATATAAAGAATGGTATGGCCAGATATAATGTGACGACCATCCACCGTGAGGCCGAGCTGCTGGTAGGCAGCACCCCGAGAAACCCCGAGACCCTTAACCCCTATACAGGGATCTGGAATTATAGCGGAGCCCAGGGGTAGCTGCCTATATGAGCAACAGAGCCGGGGAGGTCGCCAGGGGAAAATCAAGACCCGAAAAACGAAGTCAGAAGTCCGAGTCAAAACCGAGAGGGCAGCGAAGGTACAAAATCGTCAGGCAGTAGCAGAGTCAAAAATCCAGGCAAAGGTCAAGGGCAAAAACTAAGAGGGCAGCTGAGGTACAAAATCAATAGGCAGAGGCAGAGTCAGAAATCCAGGCAAGGTCAGACACGAAACTAAACACACACTAACACTGGGGAACCAAAACTATATCTGGCGGCCTGCAAGCCAGGCTCCAATGTACTTGAAGGGCACGGCTACCTCCCATAGGCTGGAGCTCACAACCTGATGACCTCATCCGGACCGCCCCTAGATCCAGGCCAGATGGAGATGCACGACTGGCTCCACCCACGCCACCTCTGACAGAAGAACGCAGGCTGCGCCTAACGGACACCTCTGCAGGGCCCTTTCCTCTGCGACCAACACCACCCAGAGGGGAAACACAGCGGCGCTCAGCGACAGAGGCAGACGTCACGGGAGCAGTTCCATATGAGGACAAGGCCCTCCTATCACCGGCGCCACCAGCCGAAGGAATCCGGCTCCTCCCAGCGGCCGAGGCAGGAACACCAGCCACCGAGTCCAATGGCGATGTGACACTATGGTAACCTTGCGTCTATAAATACCATCAATCACCTCCCCCATAGCATGACTGGTCACAGGTGACACAACCGCCCCCAATGCTTGGCTGGTTGCAGGAGATTGCGCACTGGTATTAAGACACCTGACTTGCCTCTCAGTGGAGTTTACAGCCTCCTGCTAAGTGCAATGGATGTTTTTCATGGCTACCTTTTTGGTGAGTTTTTTCAGAATTTTTTGTCCTCTAGTGTTTATTCTACTAAAACAGACATATAGTTAGGACTCGTAAGTGTGAGGACCCTTGACAGTGGGTTACGAGCTTACATATTTTGGCCAAAATATCCACTAACACCTCACATCATCATCTTTAGTGTTTTTTGCACTTTATTATCTTTTGCAGTCTGCAGCTGAGCTCTCTGGGGGGCGTCTGTCATTGTATGGTGCATGTACATGGTGCAGGGCAGCCCGCCTAATCCAATAGTAAGGGTGTGACCAATACGCTGCATACTGACACTATGCGTTACACATACCTGTGTGACTGACTCCCTATGGTAACCTTGTGTCTATAAATACCACCATTCAGCTCACCCATAGCATGGCTGGTCACAGGTGACACAACCTCCCCCCCAATGCTTTGGCTGGTTGCAGGAGATTGTGCACTGGTATCAAGACACTTGAGTTGCTTCTCAGTGGAGCTTACAGCCTCCTGCTAAGTGTAATGGATGTTTTTCATGGCTATCTTTTTGGTGAGTTTTTTCAGAATTTTTTTGTTCTCTAGTGTTTATTCTGTTTTCTGCTAAAAGGTCCTTTTAATGAGATTGAACATCCTGGTGATACACTGTATACCACAGAACACCTTCAAAGGTCTTTGTTGACATAATAGATTTGTGTGTCTGGATCAAATCTGTTTGTGGTAGTAAGGGGCTTGCACTGATCACTGCATAAAGATGCCAAGTAACCTGCATATTTAGCCTCTTCCTGACATTTGACATACCCAGTATGTCATGTGTCAGCTCCCTGTCTTTGATGTGAGCTCTGGCACTGAGCTCACATCTTTTCCCCCACAACTCAGATTATATAATCAGCTGAGATGTGTGGGTACCACCGCAATTGGATCCGCGATCCGATCGGAGGTGTTAATCCTTTGGATCTCACTGTCATTCACTAACAGCGTGATCCAAGCCACTGCGGTGAGGACCACATTGTTCCCCGCCATGATCTGAGATCCTGTGATCACAATCAGGGGATCTCACTGTGTCACCTGATAGCCTGGGGTCCTGTGGTGAACCCATATGCTATCAGGGTTCACCTCATGTGGATGTCAAGCAAGTGCCAGCATCCACATGAAGTGATCATTTGTGCTATGTCCCAATGTGCTGCAGTTCATCAGGACATAGCACAAGCGATCGGACAGTGCAGCCATGTGGAAGCCTATGGGGCAGTGTAAAATAAAGAAAAAAAAACTCAAAACACAAAAGTTCAAATCACAACCCTTGTGCCCCATTTAAAATAAAAGTATTAAAAAAATAAAATAAATACACACATGTGGTATCTCTGTGTTCAGAAATGCCCGATCTATTAAAATATCAAATCAATTAATCAAATTCGTAAACTGCGTAACACAAAAAAAATGGCCAAATGCCAAAATTATGTTCTTTTGGTCGCTGCAACATTGCAATAAAATGCGATAATGGGAGATCAAAACAACGTATCTATACAAAAAATAGTATCATTAGTAACGTCAGCTCAAGCCACAAAAAACAAGCCATCACACAGACCCAGATCCCGAAAAATGAGAATGGTACAGGTCGTGGAATATGGCGCCAAAAAGCGCAATTCCTGTTGTTTTCAAACTATTGAATTTTTTTACACCCCTTAGATAACAGTAAAAGTATACATGTTTGCTATCTACAAACTTGTACTGACCCGATGCATCATACCGACATGTCAGATTTACCATATAGTGAACATGATGAATAAACCCCACCAAAAACCGCGTAATTGCACTTTTTGTTTTTTGCAATTGCACTGCACTTAGAATATTTTTTCCATTTTTTTGTACACTATATGGTAAAATAAATTATTTCTGTTGAAATTACAATTCGTCCCGCAAAAAACAAGCCATCATATGTCTATATTGACAGAAAAATAAAACCGTTATGGTTTTTGGAAAAAGGGAGGGAAAAATGAAAACCCAAAAATAGAAAATCACCCAATCATAAAGGGGTTAAATTCTATGAAAACATATATCGTACTACCTGAAGCAATGACTGGAACTCTTGTATTGTTGTCTTCAGCATTTCATTTTCACGCTCAAGTTCCATCATTTGTTCCCTCTTCGGGCGATTCTCGATGTCATTTTTCAGTTTTAGTGATTGATTTCTTTCCAGTTTGCACTCTTCTTCTACTTTATTTAAATGATGCTTTAAGCGGTCAATCTGTATTGGATTGAAAACAAATTGTAATGATGTGAGTATAAATTGTATGGCTAACCATTGAATAAGCAACATATTCAACATGGAGAAAAGTTGAACTGTAAAGGCTAAAACATCAGCAGTTGAGAGATGATCTTAGTTTAATAAACTGTCCTGAGACGTAAAAGTACACAACGCAAATGGGAGACATTTATTAGCATCCTGAATAGGGCCTGTGCACAATATATACCCTATGGGAATAAACATGCTAGAAATAGGAGGAAACCACTATGGCTAAATAAGGCTGTAAGGGGAGCAATAAGTGACAAAAAGAAAGCATTTAGGGAATTAAAGCAAGTAGGTAGTGATGAGGCATTAAACAAATAGAGAAAATTAAATAACATCTGTAAAAAGCAAATCAAGGCAGCAAAGATTGAGACAGAGAGACTCATTGCCAGAGAAAGTAAAAATAATCCCAAATATTTTTTAACTACATAAATAGTAAGACACTAAAAAATTATTGTGTTGGCCCCCTTAAAAATAGTCTGGGTGAAATGGTGGATGAGGATGAGGAAAAAGCCAATATGCTAAATTACTTTTTTTCAACAGTATTTACACAAGAATATCTAATGACAGACAACATGATCAGTAATAACAAAAATTCTCCATTAAATGTCACCTGCTTGACCCAGCAGGAAGTACGGCATCGCCTAAAAATTACTAAAATTGACAAATCCCTGGGCCCGGATGGGATACACCCCAGAGTACTGCAGGAATTAAGTACTGTCATAGACAGACCATTATTTTTAATATTTAAAGATTCCATAATAACAGGGTCTGTACCACAGGACTGGTGTATAGCAAATGTGGTGCCAATATTCAAAAAGGGAACAAAAACTGAACTTGGAAATTATAGGCCAGTAAGCTTAACCTCTACTGTGGGTAAAATCCTAGAGGGCATTTTAAGAGATGTTAAACTGGAGTATCTGAAGAAAAGTAACCTCATCACCCAATATCAACATGGATTTACGAGGGACCGTTCCTGTCAAACTAATCTGATAAACTTCTATGAAGAGATAAGTTCTGGACTGGAGCAAAGAAATGCAGTGGACGTGGTGTACATGGAATTTTCAAAAGCTTTTGATACGGTGCCACACAAAAGGATGATACATAAAATGAGAGCAATGGGGATAGGGGAAAATATGTGTAAGTGGGTTAAGAACTGGCTTAATGATAGGAAATAAAGGGTGGTCATTAATGGAACACACTCAGAATGGGTCACAGTTAACAGTGGGATACCACAGGGGTCAGTGTTGTGCCCGCTTCTATTTAATATATTTATTAATGACCTTGTAGGGGCATACAGAGTAGAATCTCAATATTTGCTGATGACACTAAACTCTACAGGTTAAACAATACAGAGGAGGACAATTTTATATTACAGGAGGATTTATGTAAACTAGACGCTAGGGCTGATAAATGGAAATGAGCTTTAATGGGGATAAATGTAAGGTCATGCACTTGGGCAGAGGAAATAAAAGGAATAATTATGTGCTTAATTGTAAAACACTGGGCAAAACTGTCACTGAAAAAGACCTGGGTGTATGGGTAGATGACAAACTCACATTTAGTGGCCAGTGTCAGGCAGCTGCTGCAAAGGCAAATAAAATAATGGGATGTATTAAAAGAGGCATATATGCTCATGAGGAGAACATAATTATACCTCTATACAAGTCACTACTGCGACCACACTTAGAATACTATGTACAATTCTGGTCTTCGGTGTATAAGAAAGACATAGCTGAACTAGAGCGGGTCCAGAGAAGAGCGACAAAAGTCATTAAGGACTAAGGGGTCTGCAATACCAAGACAGGTTATTAAACTTGGGGTTATTTAGCTTGGAAAAACAAAGGCTTAGGGGTGATCTTATAATAATGTATAAAAATATATGAGGGGACAGTACAAAGAACTTTTTAATGATCTTTTTACTCTTAGGCCTGAGATTGGGACAAGGGGGCATCCTCTACATCTGGAGGAAAAAAGGTTTAATCATAATCACAGACGCGGATTCTTTACTGTAAGAGCAGTGAGACTATGGAACTCTCTGCCACATGCTGTTGTAATGAGTGAGTCACTACTAACATTTAAGAAGGGCCTGGATGCCTTTCTTGAAAGGTATAATATTACCAGTTATATATACTAGATTCCTTGATAGGGCGTTGATCCAGGGAATTAGTCTGATTGCCATATCTGGAGTCAGGAAGGAATTTTTTTCCCAATGTGGAGCTTTTTTTTCCTTCCTCTGGATCAACATGTTAGGCTATGGGTTGAACTAGATGGACTTAAAGTCTTCCTTCAACCTTAAAAACTATGTTACTATGTTACTATGATGTTACAAGGCAAGCCTTCGCAACTTCTCTCATCTCTTCATCAGGCATAGTAGGACAACATTTTAGAAAGAAACACAAATATGTTCAACTAGAGCATATGCAAGGTATAATAAATGGTTAGTTAAATAAATAAATAAACAAACAGAGCTTAGGGAGAGAATCTTTAATTAGCCAGGCTTAGTGGTGTGAAAATGTTATGGTCCTAATTTATATGTACCGTATATGTATAAATTAGGACCATAAAACTTTCACACCACTAAGCCTGGCTAATTAAAGATTCTCTCCCTAAGCTCTGTTTGTTTATTTAACTAACCATTTATTATACCTTGCATCTGCCCTGGTTGAATATATTTGTGTTTCTTCTAATATTTCGTCATACCATGTCTAATGAAGAGACGTGAGAAGTCTCGAGCGCTTGCTTTGTAACATCAATTACTTTATTTTTGTTGGACATTAAAAGATTCCCAGCCGTTTATTCAGCGGCTGGGAATTTTCCATAGGAAAAAATTGCAAGTTTACTCTACATAGTTTATCCAAATAGCAAAATGTCCAGCTCACCACGTAGGAGATCCGGCATTCTTGGGCCTGCGTCCAGATATCGCTGGTTTAGAATATAGAAAAAATTGGTCCAGCTTCCGGACTTTATTGCAAGAATAATTGATTTTATTCAAAATCATAAATGAATCAGGCTCCAAAACAGTGCATAACTCATATAGACAAGCAGCAATTATGGCAGGGAGCGGCGATGGCGATGATTCGTTTCGGACATACGTCCTTTTTCAAGGCTTTTTTGGGTGCATGAAAAATATGCAGACAAACAGATCCGTGACAAAACGGAGACAACTGGATGCACATGCAGGACAAATCCGTGACCATAGGAAATCATTGGAGACAAAAATAGATCAGTGTACATACATTTCAAAACTTATAGAAATGGATTGCAAAATACGCAAGTGTGAAATCAGCCTTATTTAGTCCAATTCCAGCTCCCAGATCGGAAGCAGCAGAGAATACATGACAACAGAGTAATATATAACCCACTCAGATGTGCTCACAAAAGCAGCACAAGTAATCTATAATATAAGGGGGAACGGCGTCTGTCCGAAGCCTGGATAACCACTGACAAGATGACAAGAGGACACGACCCCAGCTACTGATTGGCTTCATCAGTATCCAATCACATCTCACATTACATTTTGCTAAGGCACAGTTGAAAATGCAAACAAAGATCTGATTTGGTAGTTTGGACACCATTGGTTGATGGGAGCAACTGTTCTACTTTCTCTATGCTCTTTTACATATAATTGAACACATTTATAAGGTAAAGAATATTTATACCGTGTTAGCCAGTAGATAGAAAAATATATTGCAATCTGAGAGTCCTCAGTGGTTGATACCTTTTAATGGCCAAGGCTGCTTTCACATCAGCGTTTTACGCTGATCGCAGCAGTTGCGGTGAAAAACCGCAACTGCCGCGATTACCGCATAACGGCCGCTTGCAATACAATGTCTATGGGGCCTGCGGTAAGTGTGCGGCAGGTGCGGCAAGTGTGGTTTCGGCACTTGCGGCAGGTGCGGCCGCGAAAAAAACGCAGTATGCCACGTTTTTTTTCGCGGCCGCACCTGCCGCACTTGCCGCACCTGCCGCAAGCCCCATAGACATTGTATGGGGCTTGCCGCAAGTGAACCGTAAGTGCGGCTGTTATGCGGTAATCGCGGCAGTTGCGTTTTTTTCACCGCAACTGCCGCGATCAGCGCAAAACGCTGATGTGAAAGGGCCTAACGGAAAAGATGGTAAACATAGCAAGCTTTCGGGACACTGAGTTCCCTTCTTCAGGCTGGTAATGACACAAATTTTGAAGACACATACATTTATACATAAGCAATAGAAAAAAAAAGGCAAAGCAGTGTCATATATGAACACATTTATAATTATCCAATAACATCTTAGGGCCCTTTCACATCAGCGTTTTTCGTAATTCGCGGCAGATGCGGTGAAAAAACCGCATCTGCCGCGTTTGCCGCATAACCGTTCCACTTGCGGCGCGGTTGCAGTTTTTCCCATACAAAGTATAGGGGGACTTGCGGCAGATGCGGCAAGTGCGGTTTTGCACTTGCGGCAGGTGCGGCAGCAAAAAAAACCACGGCTGACCGCGGTTTTTTTCGCTGCCGCACCTGCCGCAAGTGCAAAACCGCACTTGCCGCATCTGCCGCAAGTCCCCCTATACTTTGTATGGGAAAAACCGCAACCGCGCCGCAAGTGGAACGGTTATGCGGCAAACGCGGCAGAGGCGGTTTTTTCACCGCATCTGCCGCGAATTACGAAAAATGCTGATGTGAAAGGGCCCTTAGGTTACATGTTCCTAAGGCACAGTTAAAAATGCAAAGAGAGATCTGATTGGCAGCTTGGACACCATTGGTTGCTGGGGCAACTCCTCCCCCTGTGCTAAATACAACTGTTGCTAAGGCTGCCTTCACACTGCGGCAGCGTCCGGTCCGGGGCTGTCAGAAGTGACAGCCTGGACCGGAGTTTTCCTCCATAGAATCCTGTCGGGCTGCACGGAGCTGGATCCCGGCGGGTGGTAATTAGCTGCTATCCGGCTGCTGTGTCGCCGGATGAATCGTGCAGAAGTGGGGATTTTCTGCCGATTCCAAAAACGTTGCATGCACCGGTTTTGGAATCGGCAGAAAATCCCCACTTCTGCACGATTCATCCGGCGACACAGCAGCCGGATAGCAGCTAATTACCACCCGCCGGGATCCAGCTCCGTGCAGCCCGACAGGATTCTATGGAGGAAAACTCCGGTCCAGGCTGTCACTTCTGACAGCCCCGGACCGGACGCTGCCGCAGTCTGAAGCCGCCCTTACCCTGCAGTTAGTTGTCAGTTGCAACCTTACATACCAACATCCTATGTTATACCCTTAGGCTGGAAACACACTATCCTACTTACATGCAAGTCTCTCGGACGAGACTAAGATCAGTGACCCTTAGGGGCCTCTCCCTCTCTGGACGGGACTGTCAGCTGCTTGTGTTTTTGTGCAGCATCACACTCCCCTCCAGAGAGGGAGAGACTGTTCAGGGTCACTGATCCGAGTCTCGTCTAGGAGACTTGCATGTAAGTAGGACAGTGTGTTTCCAGCCTTATATCACTACTAGCATTGCTACATCTATAGATATCACTACACCTATGTGGCGCCCCTGCGGCTAGGAGCCACAGAGTGGTATTACACTTATTATCTATATGTAATATTATTGTAATTTGCTAGTTGGGGATCATCCGTGACTCCCCACACAGTAGCCCCGGTGTCCGAGTACCCCATCCCTTAGCTCTGGCCGTATCACCTACATCTACAATACATTATTACTTATAACATCACCTATAGCAACCAGAGTACAGCTTTCAGCATTGTTGCTGAGGCAAAGTGAAAGCTGAGCTCTGATTGGTTGATATCAAGTGTAACAAATAATCTAACTGCTTTGCTTGCAGAAAACTTCAATGAAGGCGAGATTGAAGAATGCTTGTCCCAATAAACAAAAATTGGTCATTTTTGCAATGGCAAGCGTTTAAAAAATGAAATTATGACAAACTGTTGTCATAAGGGAACCATCATTATGGAAGAAGTATGATTGCATCCCTGGATTAGTAATTGCATGAAGGGATAGTAACCAAATCCACAAATTTATGGAAAATATAATCGTACAATAGTGCAAAGATTTTGTATCAATGGGCGCATAAGTTGACCAATCAAATAACAAGTGATCAGGTCCTTTCTGTTACAGAATCCAAAGGCAGATTTACAATGTAGCATCTGTGTTGCATCCTAACCAAGGTGAATCACCAAAATACACCCAGTTATTTATTCTATCAGCTCAAGCCTTGAATAAAAAGAACAATCCAGCCAACAATGGATGCGTTCTTGATGCTATGGAGAATCTCCAAAGACTTTTCATAGATATCAATCCTATCTCCAGAGAATACACAAATATGTTGAAATTTGAACAAGAAGAAATGCTAAAGCAAATTGGCACCAGAATGATTGTCAATCAAGTGATGTCAAAAGTCTTTGACTGTGAAATCCTGACCGAATCATTTAGGTTATGTTCACACAGGGTGTTTTTGCTGCAAGAACAACACAGCAAATTGTGGAGTAAAACGCATTCTGTGCAGCATTTTGTTGCGATTTTCCTGCCTTCTTCAAATGAGGATGTACATTGTCCCAAAACCGCATTAAAAACACAAGTGTGCGTTTTTATTGAGTTTTTACAGACGTTTTGCTATTTTCATTGCTTTCAATGGGTCCTAAATCTGTTCAACTGCAGCAAAAACGCAACAAAGAAGACAGGCTCATTCTTTGTTAAACGCACTGTCACATACCCATTTATCAGCACGTGACTTGGGATTGGACCTACAAGGGTTAATCTATCTCCTCTCACTCAATCCAGCACTCAACCTCTGTGCTATGCCAAAAGGGAGCATCAATCACACCCCAACACACACAGTGCACCCCGCTTCACACATGCTGCCACCACCCACCGGATTTGGGTTCAATGAGTCCCCGTAGACTAAAGGCATTGTTACACGTTTCAATGTACCAGTGATCCTACCAACGATCGAACCTGGCTGGGATCACTGGGACATAGTGAACTGATCGCTGATGAGCTGTCACACAAGCAGACTCACCAGCGATCAGGACCAGAGAGAACGCTGGTAACCATGGTAAACAGCGGGTAACTAAGCAGAGCGCAGCGCTTAGTTACCCGATGCTTACCATGGTTACCAGCTCCCAGCGTGTGCTGTGCGCCACTGGTTGCTCGTCCATTGTTGGTCTCCCGCTGTCACACACGCCGATGCTGGCCGCCCAGCGGGAGACCAACTAAAGGTTTATGGTCCTGGCCGTTAAATCTACGATCAACGAACAACGACTTACCGTTGATCGTTGATACGTATCACACACAACTAAACCGGTGACCTTGCAACAATATCGTTCACAATATCGTAGTGTGTAATGGGTCCTCTGCTCGGATGGAGGGTCACATCTTCCGGGTATCATGTCACAGCCCACCACTGTGAGGATGTACTTTTTGCCCGAGGTGCTAGGTATGGCAAGTGGCCCTATTAAAATCCACATCCACTCGCTGGAATGGCTTATCAATCACTGACAGTGGTATCAATGGGGTTTTCTGTATATTCCCAGACTTTCCGACCCTCTGACACACCACACAGGATCGACAGTAGTTGGCTATGTCCGTCCCCATCTTTGGCCAATAAAAGTTGTGTGTAAGGCGAGATTTAGTGTTTTGTACTCCAACGTGTCCGGCCAGAGGAATTTTATGAGCAATTCTCAATAATTGTTCCCTAAACAGATAGAAAACCACCAGCCGCTTTCTACAGTTCCAATGTTCTGTGTTATCAGTGGGGAGAGTCTCTTTATACAGATTGCCCTGGTCACAGTATATTCTCTCTTTGTCAGAAGGAGTAGGGATTGGTCAGCAAGACATTTCAGTTTCTCCAGACTGACATCTGTCAGCAGGGCCTCCCGGAAGCTCTGACTGTCAGTCTGCAGGCCCTTTCCTAGTGTAACACCACGTCTCTGGTCTGAAGCTGAGTCCTCAGAGTCTGTGGTCAGGGACCTTGGTGGATCTGCCATGTGAGGGGGCTCCTGGACCTGAGTAGGGCCCTCCTGTTTTGGCAGTTCTGTCTGAGACTCATCCTCTAGTCCAGTGTTTCCCAAACTCCAATCCTCATGGCCCCAAACAGGACACGTTTTCAGGATTTCTTTAGGATTGGACAGTAATGGAATACTAAGGAAATCCTGAAAACATAACCTGTTGGGGGCCGTGAGGACTGGAGTTTGGGAAACACTGCTCTAGTCTCTGGGGTTGAGGGGTTAATCCCTTCTCTTTCTGGATACAGGTGTAAAATGTTTCACTCTGTGTTTTTTCCCAGAATGGTACCCTGGGGAGACTTGCAGTCATGACTGGAGAGCTAGCTTTGTGCTTAAATAAACAGGTTGTGACCTCTTGTGTACTGACATAGAATTTAACCCCTAAACTGTTTTTTTTTTGGTGTCCAGTCCCTGAGATACATATTTCACTACACGCACAAAAACTTGAACAGGAAAAAAACCTATGTATGTGCACATCTTTTTCTAAAATCACATAGGTTTTGCTGGGAATCCAAACCATAGGTTTAGATCAGCATAAATTTGGAGAAAACCATGGTAAAAATGTGGGAAAAGCTAAATTACTTACCGGTAATGTTTTTTTCCGGAGCCATGACAGCACCACTTGAGGGATAGGTTCCGCCCATCTAGGACAGGAAACCCCTAAAATAAAAAGGGCAGCACCTCCTGTCTGCCTCAGTTGGTTACTAAGTATGGAGAGGACTGTCAAAAAATCATTAGTGTATGCTACCACCAAAATGAAATAAGTCAACAAAACACCCACACGTGCCAATACTACTCATGAAGAAGAGAAGGGTAGGGGGGAAGTGTTGGTGCTGTCATGGCTTCGGAAAAAACATTACTGATAAGTAATTTAGCTTTTTCCATCATCGCCATGGCAGCACCCCCTGAGAGATTCCAGCGAAAAGGAAAAAGTTAGGGAGGAATCACTGCTTCATAGACCCGTCTACCAAAGGTCACCTCAGAAGTTGAGGATAAGTCAAGCCAGTAATGGTTGAAAAAGGTATGAGGAGAAGATCAAGTAGCAGCTCTACAAATAAGCTCTAAAAGTACATCAGCCCATTGCGCCCAGGAAATGGCAACTGCTCTGGTGGAATGTGCGCTAAGACCTGGCAGTACAGAGACCCTGGAAGAAGAATAGGCTAAGGCAATGGGATTCCTAAGCAACCTGGCTATAGTACCTTTGGTTACATGGCTTCCTTTGGAAGCTCCCTGGAAGGAAACAAATTAGGTCTGTGTTCTCCTAAACTGTTTGGTGACTTCTAAGTATTCAAGCAGGGCACGTCTAACATCTAGTGTATGTAGGGCTGCCTCCTTTTGATTAGTAGGTTTGTCACAAAAGGAGGGGAGGACAATTTCCGGAGTCCTATGAAACGTCATAGCACCCTTTGGTAAATATGTAGGGTCTAGACGGAGAATGACTCTATCCTCCAAAACCTGAGTGTATGGAAGAGACACAGACAGGTCCTGTAAGTCATTGATCCGTTGAGCGGAAGTCAGGGAAACTAAGAGAGCAACTTTGAAGGTCAAAACTATCAAGGGTGCATCAGATAAGGGTTCAAAAGGGGGTTTAGTCGGGGCATCTAAGGGAGGAAGGGTATGGCAACAAACCGGAGTAGCTCTATGACAGGACATAATAAATCTGATCATCCAGGAGTTTGAGGCCAGGTTGTAGTTGTATAAGGCCCCCAGGGCAGAAGTCTGGACCTTTAGGGTATTAACCTTCCTAGCGGTATTCTCGAGTGTGACTCGAGGTTAACTTTCAGTCAGAAGCGGTAATCCCGAGTCACACTCGGGTTTACCCGCGGGCAGTTCCGCCGCTCACCGTGAGGACCCTGGGGGGGGGGGGGAAGGTGGTGCTATCGAAAGTGCGGTCGCGGCTCCGGGGGGGGGTATGCTATCGGTAGTGCGGTCGGCGGCCCCGGGGGGGGGTTTGCTATTGGCAGTGCGGTCGCGGCCCCCTTTGCTATCTTGCTATCGGCGGTGTGGTCGCGGCCCCGAGGGGGAAGGTGCTATCATCAGTGCGGTCGCGGTCCTGGGGGGGTGCTATCGGCAGTGCGGTCGCGGCCACCATTGCAGTCACGAAACGAGGGGCGGGGGCAGTGGTGCTGTTCATGCCAGCAGCAGTTAGGTCGGGGTTATAGTAAGGGTTAGGGTTAGGGCTAGGGTTAGGGTTAGGGCTAGGGTTAGGGGTAGGGCTAGGGTTAGGGTTAGGGCTAGAGTTAGGGCTAGGGCTAGGGTTAGGGCTATGGCTAGGGTTAGGGATAGGGTTAGGGTTAGGTCTAGGGATAGGGCTAGGGTTAGGGCTAGTGCTAGGGCTAGGGTTAGGGTTAGGGCTAAAGTTAGGGGTAAGGTTAGGGCTAGGGTTAGGGTTAGGGTTAGGGCTAGGGTTAGGGCTAGAGCTAGGGTTAGGCCTAGGGCTAGGGTTAGGGTTAGGCCTAGGGCTAGGGTTAGGGTTAGGGGTAGGGTTAAGGCTAGGGTTAGGGCTAGGGTTAGGGGTAGGGGTAGGGTTAGGGTTAGGGCTAGGGCTAGGGTTAGGCTTAGGGTTAGGGCTAGGGTTAGGGTTAAGGCTAGGGGTAAGGCTAGGGCTAGGGTTAGGGTTAGGGCTAGGGTTAGGGTTAGGGCTAGGGTTAGGGCTAGGGTTAGGGCTAGGGCTAGAGCTAGGGTTAGGGTTAGGGCTAGGGTTAGGGTTAGGGCTAGGTTTAGGGGTAGGGCTATGGTTAGGGTTAGGGCTAGGGTTAGGGTTAGGGCTAGGGGTAGGGTTAGGGCTAGGGCTAGGGTTAGGCTTAGGGTTAGGGCTAGGGTTAGGGTTAAGGCTAGGGGTAAGGCTAGGGCTAGGGTTAGGGTTAGGGCTAGGGTTAGGGTTAGGGCTAGGGCTAGGGTTAGGGCTAGGGTTAGGGCTAGAGCTAGGGTTAGGGTTAGGGCTAGGGTTAGGGTTAGGGCTAGGTTTAGGGGTAGGGCTATGGTTAGGGTTAGGGCTAGGGTTAGGGTTAGGGCTAGGGGTAGGGTTAGGGCTAGGGCTAGGGTTAGGCTTAGGGTTAGGGCTAGGGTTAGGGTTAAGGCTAGGGGTAAGGCTAGGGCTAGGGTTAGGGTTAGGGCTAGGGTTAGGGCTAGGGTTAGGGCTAGGGTTAGGGCTAGGGCTAGAGCTAGGGTTAGGGCTAGGGTTAGGGCTAGGTTTAGGGGTAGGGCTATGGTTAGGGTTAGGGCTAGGGTTAGGGTTAGGGCTAGGGGTAGGGTTAGGGCTAGGGGTAGGGTTAGGATTAGAGCCTGGGCTGCAGACGAGAGGAAGGGCGGGAACACCCAAGGGAAGCAGGATGCTTCCCTCAGTTACCCTCTGCTCCTCTGTCACTGGGTCACGGGGCCCCTCCACTGATGCTTGAGGGGCCCCTACCCAGTCGGGCAGCGGCTCATTGGATGCGGAACTGGGCGGGAAATAAAAAAAGTATAAAATTTCGTCCCATAATAAAAAAGTATAAAATTTCTGCCCATAAGAGAAATTTTTTACCAAAAAATTGGTACCGCATTTAGTACAAAATTCCTGACATAATTATACCGCCAGGGAGGTTAACTGACAACCCCATATCCCATGCCTTCTGTAAAAATTCCAGAATGGAAATAATAGAGACTTGCCCCGCAAGGTGTGGACCCGAACAGGAGAGAATTTTTTTTCCACACCTTACCATATAACCTGGTGGTAACAGGCTTCCTGCTGTTGATGAGGGTAGTCACCAGATTGTCAGAGAACCCTTGATTCTTCAATAGTTCCTGCTCAAATTCTAGGCCATCAGCCGAAGATTTCAGACCTGAGGATGGTCAAATTGGGCCTCTTTGGCCAAAAGGGCGCTATCTAGATGACCCTGGCAAGATCGTCCCAAATCTTCCACAGGACAACTGGAATCAATACTAGTGGAGGGAACGCATATAGCAGGCCCGAGCTCATGGAAACTAGAGTGCATCTACAGTATGAGGTCTGTCTCTGGGATCTAGGGAGCACAACTGAGCTACCTGTTTGTTTTGTCAGATGGAAAAAGGTCTATTACAGGGGTCCCTCATCTCTCGAAGATCTGAGAGAATACTACTGGGTCCAGCCTCTATTCCTGCCTGTCTTAACTGAGTACGTTGGAAGTGAGTAACAATCCCCCATGATTGTGGAGGGTCATTTTTATAGGAACAGTGAGAAACCAACTATCTGGATGTCACGGTAGTGTCAGTTAAAGAAATCGTGCCCCATATCTTTGCGTTTATGTAAGCAACCAGATTCTATACAGGGGTAGTATTTCAAAAATGTTGCGTCCTAGCAGGGGGGGAAAGAAGTTCTTAGGAATTTTTAGGTGCGCTCTCTGCTGTTGAAAATACATCTAGTCTAAGGATGGTCTGGATTCCACTTCCTGTTAAAGAACAATTAGTTCACGGTACCACTCACAATACCTGCATTTGCAGAGCATTAGCGTACTCGAGCAACCCAATGTCTGACACTAGAAGAGCCCAGGGAATGCCCGTCGCAAGATGATCCCTCTGAAGCCACTATCTCAGCAACTCTACAGTCTCTAAAGAATGACGGATAGTCCCCCCTAAAGAGTCTGCAAGTGAACCTGTTCCCGGAGAATCTCCCACTGAAGCTGTCTTATGTGCAACTGAACCCAAGGGACTGTCGGGCTACAACAGGTTAGGGTCCCTAAAAGAGACATGGCTTTCCACAGAGTCATCTGAGGGTTGTGTACAGTCTCTGTCACTAATGAGATGACCCTCTTCTGCTTCTCTGGAGGAAGGAGACAACGTTGGGCCGGGAATCTAATATGAGACCCAGGAAGGTCTGATTTGTTGAGGGTATTAATCTATATTTCTCCATATTGATCAACCATCCTAGATTCGTTAATATCTTCTCCAGCTGAATGTTGCAGTCTAGAGGTGACTTTCCCACTATTAAGTAATTGTCTAGATACAGGACTATGAGCACCCCATTATGATGTAGGTGAGCCATCATCTCTGCCACAATCTTGGGGAAGATTCTCGGGACACTTGACAAACCGAATATAAGGGCTTGAAACTGGAAGTGCATGAGCACATCTCCCATGTAAAGTGCAATCCGGAGGTATTTCTGATGAGATCGATGAATAGGGACATAGTAATAAGCGTCCTTGAGGTCTAATACTACCATGTCACTGTCCGCAAACAGAAGCTTTATGGCTGAGGCAATTGACTCCATCTTGAAGGATTTCTGTAGAAGAAAGGTGTTCAGCTTCTGGAGATTGATTATGGTCCTGTAGGACCCATCCAGATTGGTGATCAAAAAAAGAAGGGAGCAGAACCCCCTACCTCTTTCCACCACCGGTACTTCCTTTAAGACTCCTTTGTGAAGCAGAGAAGTTACTTCTGCAATAAGGGCCCTGTGTTTTACCAAGTTATTATGAGTGACCCCTTAGGAGTGAGGCAAATTCCAGCTTCAGGTCGTCTTGGATGATCTTCTGGATCCAGGTGCAGGTGGTTATGCTGGACCAAGCTGGGAGAAGGCGACCCGTCATTTGGAGGACTTCTTATGGTCAGAAGTGTTCTTGAACATGAATCCTGACTTCTTGTCACCTCTCTCGGACCAGGAATCTCGGGATCTCTTCAGTGACTTCTTACGGGAGAATCTTTTGCTACAAAAGGAATGCCCTTTAAAGGTGGATGTAGGAAAGAAAGGAAGGAAAATTCTTCTTTTTATCACTCGCCTTTTCCAGAATGTCATCTAGAGGTTTCCCGAAAAGAAAATCACCCTCACAGGGAACTGCACAAAATTTTGACTGGATGTCACCTGGCCAGTTCTTCAACCAGACGTGCTGAATTCATAAGTGCAGTGGACTTGGCTGCCAATCGTAAGGAATTAGCAGAGGCATTGGCTTTAAAGGCAGCTGCCACCTGGATACGGGGAAGAGAGGATAATAGGTCCTTTCTAGGAACATTACTCTTTATCTGGGATTCCAGCTGCTGGAGCCATATCATCATAGATCAGGCGACACAGGTACTTGATGCTGAAGGCCTAAGGCTGGTTTCACACTAGATTTTGGCAGTTCCGATGCTGTCCGATAGAAATCGGACAGCATCGGAACGATTTTTTCCCCCATGTATCCCTATGGGCATCGGACCGAATCGGATGTGCACTAAATTGCCATCCGATTTGGTCCAATTCGATTCTGTCCGATCTTTTTATCGGTGCAAAAATCGGAGCATGCTCCGATTTTTGCACCGAAAATAAAATCGGACCAAATCGGATCGACAAATCGAGGGCATTTAGTGCACATCCGATCCGATCCCTTAACATGGGCCCTATGGAGCAGGGTCCGAGGAAACATCTGATGTCTCCTCGGACCCGATTTTACTATACTGGCATGCTCAGTACAGTAAAACTTCTCCAAAATGGGAGAGAAGGGGTTAAAAAAAAAAAAAAAGTTTACGCTCACCTATCCCCGTGCCCCCGCAGGCTCCCGGTGTCTCCTGACGTCTCCCGGTGGCTCCCGATGTCCTCACAGCTGTCTGCAGTGGTGTTCTACTGCAGTACAGGACCTGCCGTGATGTCACAGTCATGTGACCGCAGTTACCATGGTGTAATCTGCAGTCACGTGACTGTGACATCACCGCAGGTCCTATACTGCAGTAGAATACCACTGCAGACAGCGTGAGGACATCGGGAGCCACGGAGACGGCAGGAGACACCGGGAGCCTGCGGGGCACGGGGATAGGTGAGCATATTTTTTTTTTTTTGTAGCACGGAGGCTACAATTTTATGCCGGAATCGGATGCCTATTTGGCATCCGATTTCAGGCATCAGAAGGGAGCCGATGCTGTTCGATTTTATAGGACAGCATTGGCTCCCTAAAAATCGTAGTGTGAAAGTAGCCTAAATATGGTTGCTGTAACCTCCCAGGCACCTCTCAGAAAACCAACAGTTTTTTGGTCTACTTGATCCTTTAGGGTGCCTGAATCCTCAAAGGGCAGGGTTGATCGCTTGGTAGATTTTGCCACAGCGACATCTATTTTAAGACAAGTGTCCCAGCAAGTAGAGGCCTCAGGATCAAAGGGATATCTTTTCTTGATGGAAGAGGTGA
Organism: Allobates femoralis; assembly: GCA_033576535.1. Taxonomy (NCBI): domain Eukaryota; kingdom Metazoa; phylum Chordata; class Amphibia; order Anura; family Aromobatidae; genus Allobates; species Allobates femoralis. Next base: position 155,772,085 of record JARQOC010000011.1, on the reverse strand, counting down.
GGGATCCCTTTCTTTCATTTTTTTTCCATTGTTCCCTGATTAGTGATTGCAGCTTGTCATTAAGCAGGAAGGTTGGCTTCTTTCTCTGTGATAAGGGCCCAAGCATGAGGTCTTCTACTGACTCCAGGTCTTTAGACTCCACCAACCCCATAGTGGACGTAACCGACTTAACGAGGTGGTTAATCTCGTTCTTGGGGAAACAGGATCTGCCTTCTGAGCAGCTGTCAGAAGAGGAAGAGTCAAAGGGAGAAGAGGTCGAAATAGTGTCATATGAGGCTCTGAGTAATGTCTTTTGCATTTTTTTTCTGCTTTCTTGAGGGACTTTCCTCCCTGACAAAGTCCTTGATACTAGCAGCTAAACTTGGAACAGCGATTCTCACTGTCCTATCAATACAGAAGTAGCAGAGACTTTTAGTGTGCTCATCAGTACACACACCACATTCCTTATGTTTCTTTTTAGAAAGTTTCTTTTATGCATCCTGAAAAAAATAGAAAAATAAGAAGCCATTAGAGGCAGCTTTGTCACACAGTACTCACCCTGTGGGAAGCTGCAGTATTGGTCTAGCAGGCTGTCTGGGGTCACCATCTGTATTCCCAGAACCCTGGCTGGACTAGTCTGGAGTGAGTCCTGCTTGTCTGCCATACCTTTGAGTACAGGACACCAAACAGCTGCTCCACTGACCTCTATATGGCCTCCTGGAGCCAGGAACCGGCATTTCATAGCGGCTGCCATCTTGGAATCTACAGCGAATGGGCCAGTGACATCACTTCTGGTTTTCCGGTCCGAAACCGGAAATAGCCCAGGAGTGCGAATTTTGATGCAAGGACCAGTGTCTGAGCTTCACCTGGGCACACAACATGACAGGGCAGGAGCCATGCACACATGCTGCCAGAGGCAATGCTAGGGCCGAGGTATGACCACTTCTGGTCCCCTGCTAGGCCCCGCACCCGCCACCGCAAGGGGGTATATCCCGGGGAGGCACATCTGGACTCGAGTTCCGAGGAAGGTAAGCCGCTTTTCCAGTCTATGGGTCAGGACCAGGGAAACAGGATCTGTTCAGCAGTTCAGAGGTTTCCCTCTATAGTACAGAAAACCAAACTGAGGAAGAGAGGATGTGCCACCCTTTTTATTTCAGAGGTTTCCTTTCCTGGATGGGCGGAACCTATCTCTCAGGTGGTGCTGTCATGGTAATGATGGAAAAAATGCAGCAAAAACGCCCTGTGGTGAACATAGCCTTAAATATATGAGGGTAATAATTCCTAGAGTGATTCTACCACCAAGTGACCCTGATATTTCTTTTACTTTAAGATAAAACAGTTTCCATTAAAGGGTACCTGTCAGCTTGTTTTTACCCCCAAACCTATCACTACCTGTTCCTGCACCTTGCTACTACGTTCCTAACTATCCATGTCTGACCTAAAACTGACTTTTAATGATTGTAAAAAATGAGTTGACACTTACATGTCCGTATGGTAATTAGTCTTCTATACTACATATGTAGTCTGACTGGGCGGTCTCCATGGCTTCATTCTCCCCCTACAACCCCCAATGCTGGGATCACGCCCCCGGTGGGCGAGATCATTCATCTTGAAGTGCGATCATTCAGTCAGGAGCACACACCCGATTCAAAATTCTTGTTCTTTCTTCTGGGTATGATATTCTGCCGGCCGTTTGTGTCAGATGATATTCCCAGAGACAGTGCCTTCAAGAAAATGGCACCTGAGATCACGTTATACGAACACACTGCTTCTGGTGCCATTTTAATAAAGGATTCAACAACAACTTGAACATAGCACTGCACATGCTGGCCAAAGGGATAATGTGGGCGGCCACGGCGCAAAATTTAAATAAAGGGGAGAAAAGCAGCAAGGGAAGGAATAGATAAAGAAGACCTGACCCACAAAGTCCTGCACTAACAAGGCAATGTAAAGAAAGACCACATAGTTTACACCAAAAATGTCGTTTACAGAGAAAGTTTTAAAAGTTTTTGCACAATAAATACATTACATTTTCAGGTAATGCTTCTGTGGCGCCCCTGCGGATCCAGTCACCACAAAGGTACTGCACCCCTGTTAGGGTGTAGTATCCCACTCTCAGGTAAGAGGGGCATAGACCGATGCCAGGACACCCAGGCCACGCACACTACAGGAGGTCCTGGTCAGGGTTAGGGCAAGATTGCTGAAAGAGGAACCAGGGTATTGGGGATGGGTGGAGAGGAAATAGAGGGAGCACCTGGGAGGAGTGAAGTTAGGAACACACACTTAGAGGACGTAGGACACGTGACAAAGGGTATAAATAGAGTGAGGAAGATCTAGAAAGGAGAAGAGACAGTTGAGTAGTAGAAGGAGAGAGACCGTTAAACAGCTAGAGTCAAGTTGGAAGGAAGCTAGAGAAAGAAACCCTGTCACAGAAGGAAAAGAACGAGAAAGGTGTTCAGAGGACTGGAGCTAGTGGGAACTCGTCCTGAGGCCAGACTGAGGAGCAAAGAAAGAGAACCAGGTGGCTCCAGGAAAAAGAGAGGATCCCAGAGGCACGTGCAGGGAGCAATCCACTCGTAGGGCTTGTATCCATTGTCAGGCGCAAGGCAACCTGGAGGCTGTGGTACTTCCATGGTGACACAGTCAACAACCCCACACATCTGCTGAAAAGGTGGCAACCATAGGGCTAAGTGGAGATACTGCAGGTCAACCCCTAAAAAATACCCACAGCTACTGGCTCAGAGCTCTTTGTGGCGAGGCGCAAGGCAGGAGGGTGAAGCAGGCGCAGTGTGAGACGACCGACAAAGGAAAGTGAAGGGGTACCGGTTAAGTGTCATCCTCCTACCCGGGAGTAGCTGGATCCCTGCCTCCAAGAACCCAGTGCTCAGTGGGCTGTTGTGCAGTGACTGTGAGTAAAAAACCTGAAGACTGTAACCCGCTGTGAACTTTCTTGACGCGTCATGAGCACCAGAAACATAACTACCAACTCACTCAGGTACCTTCTGCTGCCCTGAGGGTCAGCCCTACCCGTAGAGGGCTTAACAACACTGCTGCCTCTCTACCATCGGTCCCCAGGAATACTGCCGTGCAGCGGACGCCATCTATATCTGCAACCTGCGGGTGGCGTCACATAAAAACAACAAGTATCCTCAGCAACATCAACGGTGGAGGAGTCGGAATACTCCTGTCCGACAGCTGCTCATTCACCCCAGCTATACCGCTGCCTTCTACCTCCTTCCCCTCCTTCAAAGTGCTCTCTGTCCATATCTTTTCCCCCTGCAACCTTCAGCTGGCTGTCATCTACCGCCCCCAAGGATCTACCCCCACTCTTCTCGACCACTTCGCCACGTGTCTTCTCCACTTCCTCTCCTCTGACATCCCCTCTATCATCATGAGCGACTTTAATATCACCATTGACACCTCCCACTCCGCTGCCTCTCGACTCCTATCACTGACCACCTCCTTTGGGCTTTCCCAATGGTACTCCTCAGCCACATGCTCAACCTCATCCTCACCCTCCTCTGTTCTCTCACTGACCTCTCAAATTCCCCCCTCCCCCTATCTGACCACAACCTGCTGACTTTCTCCTCCCTCTTCACTCCTACCACGTCATCCCCCTCCGGAAACTCAGTTATCCAACAGAAACCTTAAAGGGATCCTGTCACCTCCAAAATGCCACCTAAGATTCAAAATCATGTCCCTACAGCATCCCATCACTAATCTAACACTCCTTTTGTCTCAGAAAAGCATCCTGTGAAAGTGGAGAAAAACGTTTTATAACTTACTCATTAATGATGTTAATTAGCAGTGGCTAAATATAGCCCCTAGGGCGGGCCCTCTTCGTCATAAGATCACGCCCTAATAGGCGTGATCTTCTATTCATATTGCATTCAGAGCCTCCCAGCTCTCCACGGCGCTGCTTGGGCTGTAATGACGCGAATCGCGTCATTTCCGGCATCGGGTGACGTCAGTACACCCACGCCACTGTGTACTGCTTCAAGCACTGCATGCGCAATGCAGTGCTTGAAGCCTACAGAGCGGCGCGGGTGTACTGACGTCACCCGATGCTGGAAATGACGTGATTCGCGTCATTACAGCCCAGGCATCGCCGTGGAGAGCAGGGACGCGCTGAATACAATATGAATAGAAGATCACGCCTATTAGGGCGTGATCTTATGATGAAGAGGGCCCGCCCTAGGGACTAAAGAATATAGCCCCTGCTAATTAACATCACTAATGAGTAAGTTAAAAAACGTTTTTCTCCACTTTCACAGGATGCTTTTCTGAGACAAAAGGAATGTGAGATTAGTAATAGGATGCTGCAGAGACATGTTTTGATAGCTTAGGAGGCGTTTTGGAGGTGACAGGATCCTTTTAAACTCATCAACTTCCACTCACTCTCTGACTCCCTTCTCCCTCTCACAGACCTAGCTTCCTTACCTGACGCTGACGCTGCTGCCACCCTCTATAACACCACACTAACCACGGCCCTCAACCAGGCCGCCCCCCTCACACATACCACAACCCACACCCACAGGCAACCCTAGCTCGCCACTACACTAAAGAACTACGCCAGGCATCCAGGGTGGCCGAACGGAGATGGAAGAAATCCCACTCCTCGGCGCACTTCACCACATACAAGCAATCCCTCTCCAACTTCAAGAACGCACTAAGCACTGCAAAACAAACCTACTTTACTTCATTGATTAACGCACTGTCCAGCAACTGCAAACAATTATTTAAAACTTTCAACTCTCTACTCCGTCCCCCTGCACCTCCTCCTTCCCACCTCATCTCTGCCGATGACTTTGCCGCCTTCTTCAAAACAAAAGATCGACAAAATCAGAGAAAGCTTTGGCCCACTATCCCCTTGGCCCCCTCCCATCACCGCCCAACCCTCCTACTCTAAAGGAAGCTTTTCCAACATGACAGAAGATCAACTCTCCTCCCTTCTGTTGTGATCACACCTCACCACCTCTGCCCACGACCCGCTCCCCTCCCACCTCATCCCAAACCTCATCACAGTCCTCATCCCTGCCCTGACTCATCTCTTCAACCTATCACTTTCCACCGGCGTCTTCCCCTCATCCTTCAAACATACCTTAATCACACCTATCCTCAAAAAACCCTCCCTTGACCCATCATCTGTCTCCAACTATCGCTGCTTATGCCTCTTCTCCCCTTCGCATCAAAACTCCTTGAACAACACGTCCATTCTGAGCTGTCCTCTCACTTCTCCACCTGCTCCCTCTTTGACCGCCTACAATCCGGTTTCCAAGCTCATCACCCCACCGAAAAAGTCCTAACCAAAGTCACCATCGACCTCCTGACCAGGAAGAGCAAGCGGCACTACTCCGTCCTCCTCCTCCTTGACCTATCTGCCCCCTTTGACACTGTTCCTTTGACACTGTTGACCATTCCCTCCTACTACAGATCCTGGAATCTCTTGGCATCACTGACCTGGCCCTCTCCAGGATTTCCTCATACCTAACGGACCGGACATTCAGTGTCACCCACTCCCACACCTCCTCCTTGTCCCACCCCCTATTTGTTGGCATCCCCAAGGCTCGGTACTGGGACAACTACTCTTCTCCATCTATACCCTCGGCCTAGGTCAATTCATTGAGTTCCACGGCCTCCAGTACCACCTCTACACCGATGACACCCAGATCTACTTCTCTAGGGCCGACATCACCTCCCTACTATCCAAAATTCCACAATGCCTATCTGCCATCTCATAATTCTTCTCTGCTCACTTCCTTAAGCTGAACATGGACAAAACCGAGTTCATCATCTTTCCCCCAAGTCACTCTCCCCCTCTACCAGACCTTTCCATCCTTGTCAACAACTGCTCACTCTCCCCAGTCCCCCATGCCAAGTGCCTTGGAGTTACTCTCGAGTCTTCCCTCTCCTTTAAACCTCCCATCCACGCCCTTGCCACATCCTGCTGACCTCAGCTCATAAACATCTCCCGGATCCGCTCCTTCCTTGATCACGATACTGCCAAAACTCTTGTTCATGCTCTCATTATCTCCCGCCTTGACTACTGCAATCTCCTGCTCACTGGCCTCCCTGCTACCTCCCTCGCGCCTCTCCAATCTATCTTAAACTTCGCTGCTCGACTAATCCACCTGTCCCCCTGTCCCCCTGCTACTCCCCTGTCTCTCCCCTCTGCCAAGCCCTTCACTGGCTCCCCACCCCTCAGAGATCCCGATTTAAACTCCTAACCCTGACATACAAAGCCATCCACCACCTGTCCCCCCCATACATCTCCGACATGGTCTCCCGATACCTACCCGCATGCAACCTACGATCCTCCCAAGAGCTCCTTCTCCACTCCCCCCTTATCTCATCATCTCACAACCACATACAAGACTTCTCCCGTGCTTCCATCATTCTTTGGAACTTCCTCCCCCAACATATCAGGCACTCGCCTACCCTTGGTATCTTCAACAGAAACCTAAAGACTCACCTCTTCCAACAAGCCTGCAACCTATGATGAGACCCGGTTGCCGCGCCGCCACACATTCGGCGGTTCCCCCTCCTACTGTTTCCTCGCCCTCCCCTCATAGACTGTGAGCCCTCATGGACAGGGTCCTCTCCCCTCCTGTATCTACAAGACTTGATTGTCCATATACACTGTATTTCTCCTCGCTCTCCCCTCTTCACATGTAAAGCGCCATGGAACCTAATGGCGTTATATAAATAAATAATAATAATAATAAAAAAGTCCAGTCATTCCTTCCCAAATGAACCCTCCACGCCACATGACCTTCCCTAACGGAGAGAGCAACCCACACCAAACTTTAATGACACCGATAGGGTCATGGAGCTGGGTCTCGACCCCTGTGACTCCCGTGATGAAGCCTCAAAGCCTGCTTCCGAGTATACTAAGGCCATGGAGGGACGTTACACTTCAATAAAATTAAAAATGTGGCAATAAAAATACTCCCCACCCTGGTGCAGAATGAGTTCATTAGCTAGTAAAAGGTTTTTTAAAACAGTGTTAGGAAGAGTTATGAAAATGGGACAAATAAGAGTGGAAATACTCGTTAATCTTTTTATTTTTTTAATTAGATTTTTCAATATTTTTTTTTACATTTTTAAATATTTAAAAACATTTTTAGGTAAAATATGGAGGACCTCAGGTGATCCTTTATGGTATTACACCCTACTTCTGTAAGAGCTTGGTATATATTGCTCTCAGGTGCTTATTTGTATTTTGTGAGATTGCGTGTCCCCAGTGGGAACTTGTTTCACTGTACATTCCCTTCTTATTCTCTTTTAATACAAATTTTCAATAAAGATTTTCTACTTTTGAATATATCCAGGCTTAGTACCTGTGTTCTTGTATAGATTCTATTAACCTCCGGTTGTAGCAGAGCCGCGGATCGTCATGGGAAGTCTTGTGGATTATGTTAGAACTGCAGGGTATTTTAGGGGCTAATAAATGGTGAAAGAGGGTGTCTATGCTTTTCATTTCAAATAAAGGATTTTTTTGGGTTTGTGTTTTTCTTTTGATTTACAGGATTAGCAATGGGGGTGTCTCATAGATTCCTCTTCATATCTAATCCAGGGCTTGATGGTAGCTGCGATTGTTGACAAGTCTTTTTAACCCTTTTACCTTGATTGCCACTGCACCAGAGGAATCGAGAAGAGCAAGGTAAAGCCCTAGAATTCTAGTGAATGAGATAAAATGTGCAATAGGGTCTTATGTGGCACCCCAGGGGTTAATGTGCCACAGTAATATCAACCAGGGTTAATTCCCCACACAACACCTGACACTGCACTAGTACCTCTAGGCCAGAAGGGGGAGATAAAGCAGCTCCCCTATATATTCTGGTGTAGAGAGGAAGTAATTAGTTCAGTTCCTGGGAGAACTGAGGAGAGAGACTGTGGTGTAAAGGGGCTGCCTTAGGCTTCTCCACAGTCTGCTACTCAATTCCAGGCCTTGTCAGGGTCTGAGGAGAGGAGTTACAAGGAACAGGAGAACACATCTGGGAGATTGAGTTACCTCATAACTCGCCCCGGAGGAGCGCACAGACCGGATACCGGATCCGAAACTGTGACAGACACACGCAGCACAGTAAACACTGCACTAGTGGAGGTTATAGATCTATACTGTACCTCAGCGAAGCAACAAGGCGGGGTCAGAAGTACATGGAAAGACTCAAGTTGCCTAGCAAGTGGGCACCTGTGAGGAGAGACAGGGCCGGCAGCCTAGCTAAAGTGGCAGCAGGGCCACACACAGCACAGGAGTGGGAAGCTGAGGACCCGGTCAGGGTGGGAGTAACCCGGCCCCGGTACAGACTCTGTGGGCAGTACTCTGCTAACAACATCTGCAGTAAAGACTTGGAAAACTACAAAAACTGTGGGTCTGTTTGATCCTTGTGCTCAAGCCCTACGTTCCCTACACAACTGCCATCACTTCTACTACCACCCCTATCCTGCAAAATCCATAGCATCAATCACAGACGATTACTATCACTGCCCCGGGGAACCAAGCTCTACCCGCAGAGAGCCGTTACATCACCAGCTGCTAGACATCATCCCTGGAGGTTCTGCAGCAGCGGTGGTCACCCTGACCACATCCCGTGGGTGGCGTCACGACAAACTCCCCTGTAAATATCCCCCCATTACTTGTGGCTCGGGACAAGGTCCGGACCAAGACTGCCGTGACATCCCCAGCATATACCCCGGTCCGGTACAGAGTACCCCGTCCCAGTGGGCTCCACACTTATCTCCTAAATGTGGGAGGGATGTATCAATAAGTAGAATCCGCTTACCTGATCTGGTTGTGTATACCCACAACCAGTTTAAACGCTCAATAGGCAGCTGCTGCTGGATCCACACATCCACGGGTCACCGCGGTCCAAAAATAGCATATATAGGACAAAGTGTCGCTCGATTCGCACTGCTGCCAAAGAAGACCAGAAGACTGGAGTATCTGGATGAAGGTGTATGTTTAATCCGACGCGTTTCAGAGACAGTACCCAGCTCCTTCCTCAGACTCTAGTCTTCTGGTCTTCTTTGGCAGCAGCGCGGATCGAGCGACACTTCATCCTATATAAGCCCATAATAATATGAAGCCATATAATGTGATGCACCAATTCTGGGGCACCTGCGGGTTCATGTTTTTTGGCTGGGACAGGCCAATAACTATGCACCATCCCAACTTGATAATACTGACTTGATGCTGTCTGCTTTATCTGCGCTGATTATAACCATGTGGGGGATCCCGTCTATTTGGATAACCAGTGCCAATAAAGCAGACATTAATAGGTTGATATTATCAGGGTGCGAAGAGCCGTGGATATTGGCCCTTTCCCACCCTGATATCAGCCTCAGCTGGTGGCTTTACCTTGGCTGATTATCAAATCAAAGGAACCTCATGTTAATTTTGTTAATTTTTAAAATTATTAATTTATCTTTACCCTGCACCTTGGGTTAGTAGGGAGACAGCTAGTATGAGGGCAACTAGTCACAGATGCCGACACAGAGGATGAGAGGTGTGTATAGCAGTCTGACTGCAACCAATCACAGAAGATGTCACAAAGGGTGGGTGGGGGAACCAGTGAATATTTAAAAGGTTTAATGAGCAGTCCCGGACACAATCTGACAGCGGTCTTATCTTTTGGGGAAACATGGTATGTATAATTGTACTGCATTAATCACAATTTTGCTTGTATTTACAACCTCCTAGCCCTTACTATGATTTTACAGCACTTAAGTTTGGGTCACCATTGAGTTATATGGGGTTTGGGGTCTGGTACAGGTTAACAAACTGGGTCCGCTTATTTCTTTTTAGCACTAGAGATATTAGAGATGAACAGACCTGTGAAAGTTCAGGTTCGGGTGGTTCAGACAGACTTTTTTTAAAGTTCTGTTTTGGACCAGAACATAACCAGAAACTCATGTGAAGATACTGATTGGGGAGTTTGGCTCTCCGACCACATACAGTCAGTCTTTGCGGTAGGGCTGAGATTTCTCTTTTTTTTATTTTTGAAACACTATCATTTGATAACTCTGCTTTTATCTCCAGTGCAAGCCAATTAAGCACTGCAAGTGACTCATACTGGACCAAGCACTGAGTGTACACAAGCACAGCAATGCTCGCTGGAGTGCTTTGAATACATAAAGCACCTGAACTCCTACCCATACAGGTTTGCCCATCTCTACTACTGACGAGCGAACCAAACTTTAAAGTTCAGTGTTTATACTGAACAGAGACTTTACAAAAAATTCAATGTTCAGATTTGGAGTTAGGGTGTTTTATGTATGCAAATCACTGGAGCAAATATCACTATGCTCAGGTACACTCTGTGCTCAGCCCAGTGCGAGCTACTTGATGTATTTGAATGTAGGGGGTAAAATCAGCGTTATCGGATGTAGTGTGTACAAAAAAAATTACAAAAAACATTGCCCTCCCTTACCTGGAGGTGCTCTGTTTATGTCTGTATGTGGGCGGAGAGCTGAACTGCCCAATCAGTGACTTCCAATGAGGCTCGGGTCAAGTTTGGGTCCAGAACAGAACTTAATCTAAAGTCCGGCTGAACCCCAAAACCCAATCTTCCATGGGTCCATTCCTCTCTACTCAGCACCCCCTGCTCCCATGCCTCCAACCCCCACTCACTTTTTTTTGTTCACTGTAAATTAACTGTACACTTTGGGCTCATCATCATCAGTAGATACCTTCCTAGTAATCGTACACTGACTTACTAGAGAATCTAAATCCTGTGGATCCACATTGCGTTTTGAACATAGCAATGAGACAGATGGCTGAGTACTCTATTGTTATAACCATCTACACTGACATTGTTATCTTGCTAGAGCCCGCACCCATACAGCAGCTTTCTGTTTATATATTTATAGTGGTTTGGTTTTATGATAAGCTGTGTGTAAACCTAACGATCTCACTTCAAGGTTGAACTATGTAGCTGTGCACCTTATGAAGAGTTACAATAAAAGAAAGACAACTAGAAAAGAAGGGAGATACAAGAGGCGCAGATTGTGCCCTATCAAACAGACACTATAGTTCTTATGTGGATTATAAGTGTATCCACTCACCTTTTATGGTTGTGAGACTCACAACCAGTTTAAAAGCATAAGGCAGCTGCTGCAGAACCTCCACCAACGCCACAAAATCGCGGGAAATCAGAAGATAAAACTGGAATGGTATCCACGGTCCGCGCTGCTGCTCTTTATCCAAGGAATCCACAAGAGGTTATTACCATCAAAAGTTCTTTATTTCATCACACCAACGCGTTTCGGTGCTGTCCCAGCACCTTCCTCAGGGCCCTGAGGAAGGTGCTGGGACAGCACCGAAACGCGTTGGTGTGATGAAATAAAGAACTTCTGATGGTAATAACCTCTTGTGGATTCCTTGGATAAAGAGCAGCAGCGCGGACCGTGGATACCATTCCAGTTTTATCTTCTGATTTCCCACAATAAAATAAAGAGCATTAAGTGCTATATGTTTCCTGGAGTGTTTCCTGTAGAACTATAAGGCTCAATGTTTAATAAGTGCCCACCTAAATGGGTCCTGTTTGTGGTACAGAATGGGCATATTCCTTGGATCCTGTTACGTAAAATCTGCAAAAAGACAGTTTATAAAATAAAACAAGAAAACCCAAGACTAATATAAAGGTTGATAGGTAGTGATGAGTGAGTGGCGTAATATTCACACTCTCTATACTTGTAACGAGTAGTTTTTAATACTCGTATATTTGTCCGAATAGCAAGTCTAATGTTAGTCAGTTAGTGATAGTCTCCACCCACACTCATCTGGCTATAAAACAAGTCTTTCTGGGACAGGGCATGAGGGTGGGCTTTTTTACATTTCTACTACATCAAACTCCTTGCTTTCCCCCCAGAGAGACCCTAACATTCAATCTGCTCTCAGTGAGTTGTCAGCTCACGTTGTGTACTGAAGGGAGCCGGCAATTTGTGTCCGATTGATAACGAGACACATCACTCACGAGCACCTGCAATACTTGCCGAGCAACAAGTACCGCGAATACCATACTATCCATGCATATAGTGAATAGTAGCGTTTACACTTGCTCATCACTATTCATAGCGATATAAAGTATATAACAAAAGTGAGTACACCCCTCACATTTTTGTAACTATTTTATTATACCTTTTCAGTGGACAACACTGAAGATATGACACTTTCATATAAGGTAAAGTAGTCTGTGTACAGCTTGTATAACAATGTGAATTTGGTTTGTCCTCTAAATAACTCATCCTATATGCAGGTCTCTGCTATGTACTGTGTAATGGATGTGTATGACCGTACAGGGACATGGTCTGATCATACCACATCTCCTGTGCTGAGATAATCTTTTATATGTGTCCCTGCTATGTACTGTGTAATGGATGTGTCTGACCGTACAGGGCAGGCCCGGACTGACAGGTGGGAGGAGCGGGACTTTTCCCTATGGGCCGCCCATTGGCGGAGTGCGGGGGCCGCACGCTCCTCCCGCCGCAGGCCTGGCTGGCTTTTAAATGATTTTGCGGCCGCAGCATAGCGTGGTTAGAGGTGGCGGCCGCCAAGTTGCCGGTATTGTACGTCATGAGAGGGAGAGTGACTCACTGGTCGCACACCAATCAGCGGGCAGCCTAGGCACTGGCTCATACCTCATATTGGAGTGTGCGGCTGTGCTGTGCTGTGACGAAATCACGACAGCACGTTCTTTGTGGGCGGAGAGAGCATACACTCTGCTCTCCCGCCCACCAAACAGGAAAGCGCTGGCCACCCCGACCCTAGCCATTACTAAGTGGTCCCTGTGCTGCTGCCCGTGATTTCCTGAAAGTGAGGAACACTGGAGACACTGACAGTGGGAGCAGCTGCTGAAGGTAACGTGTGCAGGGCGGCTCCCAGCAGCACAGAAGTTGTCAGCAGGTCTGACTGTGCAGTGATAGATGTGACGCTGCTTCTCTCCCCGCAGGAGATCAGAGGGAGAAGAAGACATCACTGGAGGGGACTGTGATGGAGTCACTGCTCACCTGGGTAAGGACTGACCGTCTGCTGGGCTCCACAGCTGTACTGGCCACCTGTATCCTGGACAGGGACACTCTGCTCTCCTCCCAGCCCCTGAAACTGGACAGCAGAGCCTGGAGCTGGAGGCAGCAGCCGGCAACTGCACTCTCCTCACTGGGGCTGCTAGTGCAGGACAAACACAGCAAAGGCACTTTCACTTTTATTATCATCTGCTCCGGAGGTCTGAGTGGGCTGGGCTTTGGATATGGCATGCACTGTATGGGCCTACAATGTCGGTGCTGACTGTATATAAGGCATATACTGTATAGACCTACTGTTAGCATATGTGGGGGCTGTGGCTGGCTGTGTATATATGGGCCTACCCTACTGCCTATACTAGGATTGGCTGTGTATGGTATGTACTATATATGCCTACTACTGCCAAAGCTGGGGCTGGGCTGTGTATATGGCATGTACTATATGGGCCTACTACAGGCGTACATAGGGGATGTGACCTACATGTGATGCATGTGTATATATGATTGTATATCTGTGGTGATGTATGTATCTGTGTGTCCGTGCACATGGTGACAATTGTGTGTTGTGTATGTTGTGATGTTTGTGCGTCATGTTTGTGGTGATGTGCAGCTGACAATCTCTTCCTCCCTGCCAATGTGCAGTTACTGGGTGTAGCTCTCCATCTTCATGAGGACACTCTGCCCAGTGAGGGAGCAGTGGCACAGGACTCAGGCAGCTGTTAGCGCCAAGTGTGCAAACCTCCCGCCTGGCCATGTCCTCCATGTCGGCTCTGCCCCTCTGAGCCTGAGGCACATTCACTATCATCTGAGGCACTTTCACTATCATCTAAGCCTCAGATGATAGTGCAAATGCTTCAGATGATAGAGAAAGTGCCTCAGATGATAGAGAAAGTGCCTCAGATGACAGTGAAAGTGCCTCAGATGATAGTGAAGGTGCCTCAGAATCTGCTGCACTTTCACTAATATCATCTGAGGCTCAGATGACTGTGAAAGTGCCTCAGATAATAGAGAAAGTGCCTCTGACTGACAGTGAAAGTGCCTCAGAATCTGAGGCACATTCACTATCTGAGGCACATTCACTATCATCTGAGAGACATTCACTATCATCTAAGCCTCAGATGATAGTGCAAAAATGCTTCAGATGATAGTGAATGTGCCTCAGATGATAGAGAATGTGCCTCAGATTCTGAGGCACTTTCACTGTCAGTCAGAGGCACTTTCTCTATCATCTGAGGCACTTTCACTGTCATCTGAGCCTCAGATGATATTAGTGAAAGTGACGCAGATTCTGAGGCACCTTCACTATCATATGAGGCACTTTCACTATCATCTGAGGCACTTTATCATCTAAGGTACTTTCACTATCATCTGAGGCACTTGTCTGTGTGTGGCTGGGGCTGCGTGGCTGGCTGGATGTATGGTTGGCTGTGTGTCTGTGTGTGGCTGGCTATGGCTGTCTATGTTGCTGGCTCTGTGGCTGTCTGTGGCTGGTTTTGGCTGTGTGTGTGGCTGTCTATGTGGCTGGGTGTGTGTGTCTGTGTAGCTGGCTGTTTGTGTGTGGCTGGCTGTGGCTCTGTGTGGCTGGCTGTGGCTGGTGGCTGTCTATGTGGCTAGCTGTTTGTGGCTGGCTGTGGCTGTGTGTGTGTGTGGCTGGCTGTTTGTGTGTGGCTGGCTATGGCTGTCTGTGTTGCTGGCTCTATGGTTGTGTGTGTGGCTGGCTGTGTGTGGTTGGCTGTATCTGTGGCTGGCTGTGGCTGTTTGTGTGGCTGGGTTTGGCTGTGTGTGTGGCTATGTGGCTGACTGTTTGTGGCTGGCTGTGGCTGTCTATGTGGCTGGCTGTTTGTGCAGCTGGCTGTGGCTGTGTGGCTGTCTATGTGGCTAGCTGTTTGTGGCTGGCTGTATCAGTGTGTGGCTGGCTGTGGCTGCATGTGGCTGGCTGTATGGGTACCTTTACACGCGGCTACATTTCTAGGGTGGCTACAGGTAACTTACTGGTTGCAGTGAAATCATGGAGAGATTATTCCATTTGTACACAGCAACAAGATAGAACCTTATCTCCATGATTTCACTGCAACCAGTAAGTTACCTGTAGCCACCCTAGAAATGTAGCCGCGTGTAAAGGTACCCTATGTGTGTGGCTGCCTATGTGGCTGGCTGTGGCTGTATGTGTGTGACTGGCTGTGTGTGTGTGGCTGGTGGCTGTCTATATGGCTAGCTGTTTGTGGCTGGCTGGATGGGTGTGTGGCTGGCTGCATGGGTATGTGGTTGGCTGTGTGTGGCTGTCTATGTGGCTGGCTGTGTGTCTGTGTGTGGCTGGCTATAGCTGTGTGTGTGTGGCTGGCTGTGTGGCTAGTGGCTGTTTGTGTGACTGGCTTTGGCTGTGTGTGTGTGTGGCTGGCTGTGTGTGTGTGTGTGGCTGGCTGTGTGTGTGTGGCTGGCTGTGTGTGTGTGTGGCTGGCTGTGTGTGTGTGTGGCTGCATGTGGCTGGCTGTATGTGTGTGGCTGCCTATGTGGCTGGCTGTGGCTGTATGTGTGTGACTGGCTGTGTGTGTGTGGCTGGTGGCTGTCTATATGGCTAGCTGTTTGTGGCTGTATGTGTGTGGCTGGCTGGATGGGTGTGTGGCTGGCTGCATGGGTATGTGGTTGGCTGTGTGTGGCTGTCTATGTGGCTGGTTGTGTGTCTTTGTGTGGCTGGCTATAGCTGTGTGTGTGTGGCTGGCTGTGTGGCTAGTGGCTGTTTGTGTGACTGGTTTTGGCTGTGTGTGTGTGGCTGGCTGTGTGTGTGTGGCTGGCT
Organism: Allobates femoralis; assembly: GCA_033576535.1. NCBI lineage: Eukaryota > Metazoa > Chordata > Amphibia > Anura > Aromobatidae > Allobates > Allobates femoralis. Next base: position 155,756,289 of record JARQOC010000011.1, on the reverse strand, counting down.
GTGTGTGTGTGTGGCTGGCTGTGTGGCTGGCTATGGCTGTCTATGTTGCTGGCTGTGTGTCTGTGTATGGCTGGCTTTGGCTGGCTGTAAGTGGCTGGCTGTGGCTGTGTGGCTGGCTGCGTCTGTGGCTGGTTGTGTGGCTGGCTTTGGCTGTGTGTGGCTGTCTATGTGGTTGGTTGCGTCTGTGTGTGGCTGGCTGTGAAGCTGGTGGCTGTCTATGTGGTTGGCTGTATGTGTGTGGCTGGCTGTGAGTATGTGGATGTGTGTGTGTGGCTGTCCATGTGATTGGCTGTGTGTGGCTGTCTGTGTGGCTAGCTGTATGTCTTTGTGTGGCTGTCTGAGGCTGTGTGTGTGGCTGGCTGTGTGTCTATGTGGCTGACCAATGCAACCCCACAATCCTGAGAAATGGAGCTTTGAAGAGCACCATGTATATGGAGCTGTGGTTGATTATTCCTTTTGCTGCACCACTCACATGTGGCTCTTCAAATAACTCCTTTATGAAAGTGGTAAGGTCCATGACAACATAAAAGCAACATTTACGGATTGGGGCTGATGGGTTATATAGTGTGTGGGCTGGTGTGGCTTGTTTTCCAGGGCTGCTTTTTGGTCCCAGTCCGGCCCTGGTACAGGGACATGGTCTGATCATACCACATCTCCTGGAAAGGCACCATTAATAAAAATGGTGACTTCATGAGGGAATGCGCCTCTTATCAAAAGATATTCTTTCATTCGGTCACTAAAGGGTTAATAAAGACTTGTAGTAAAGTGGGAGGTGCACTGCAAACATCTGTTTGCGCGCCTAAAGAATACAAACGGTGATTGGTTAAGGCAAGGGGGGATGAGTGGGGGCCAGTACCATATAAGGTGACAGTTCCTGTCAGGAACATCACTTTACCTCAGGAGTTTGAAGAAGCATATGAACATGGAGGAGTTGTTGGGCCGTTTGCTGGATAGGGCAAGCTCTGGAGGAGGAAGAGAGTGGCTGCTCCGTTGTTTGGCAGAGGATTCTTCAGCTGCGACAGCGCAGGTGTCAGCAACCCCGGACCCTTTGGAGGAAGGGGAAGTCCGGGAGGGAGAGAGGGCCCCTCGGCGCAGTGAGAGGTCCAGGAGGACTCGGCCTCCTTCTCCTTCACCTCCCCCAGCTGGGAATAGAAGGAGTCAAGGCCGGAAGAGGCCGGCTTTGTCTGCACATCATGAAGGGGCTGGACATGTTCCGTGCGGCCCTGGAAGGGGCCAGGACCTGGTGAATCAACCAGTTCCGGTGCCAGCTGCTCACAGTTCAGATATAGGTGATGTGAGACAAGGACAGGTAGCGTCTGCAATGATTCTTCAAGAGGCGGTACCTAGGCCACAGCACAGGAGCAGAGTTACAGCGGCATCGGTGACGGAGGTATGGGACCCGACAGTGACTACGGCTTCATCCAACCATGGAGGAACGGCTCTATCACAGGCTCATCAAGGGCAGCTGCCACCTGATCCAACGACGTCTGGACAAGAATGGAGATTCCCTTCGCTTGACAGTTCAGTGGAGGGTGAGATATCAGTGTACCCTGGGTCTGGGGTTAATGTGTCATCATCCTCTATTGCTGATGTAGTTAATTCAGCGGTGAGGGAGGCACTTAGGGGTTTGACAGGCCCGGCTGAGGGGATTGGTAGTATTGTACGACCCCCTCCCAAGGCTCAAGTCCCAGGAGCATTATTCAAAGAGGCATTACCTTGTGAGATCTCACCGTTGGGATTTCACTTGGCCTCTTCTGTTAAAGAAGGAATTTGGGCTGGGGAGTACATGGATCTTTTTGCATTGCTACCCAGCAAAGATTCTTTCAGAATGGATAAAGCTGAGGAGGCTTTAAGTCCTTCAATTCTTGGCTCCAAGCTTTTTTAATATATGCAGCTGTTTTATGCGAAAAGACCATTGTCCCCTGTGCTGGGCTCCGCCAACACATAGATATCGTGTTGGAGGCCTATCGTCACTTTGGGGGCGTTTCGTGGTTGTTATATGATGAGGGTTTTCGGCAGAAATTGTCCATTCACCCCTCTTTGAAATGGGGGGTGAAAGATGTAGGTTTGTGGTTACAGGTATTAGTTCCGCAGCGACAACCCTCTGTAGCGAAGCAGCCTGTTTCTCAGCAGATTAGAAAGGGCTTATGCTTCGCGTTCAATGAGTCCTCCTGCAAGTGGCTCCACAATTGTCGTTACAAACATGAGTGTTCTACTTGTGGGGGGGCTCATCCCATGGTCAAATGTTTTAAAAAGTATGCTCAAGGACAGCAAGGAGTTAATCCTAAGGAGCCATTTCTCGCGAGCGGGAACGCCAGTGAAGGTAGCAGAAATGCTACCGTTCCTAAGGCGGTACCCAGACAAGGGGAAGGCTCTACTCCTGCTTGAAGGTTTTTCCTACGGTTTTATGGTTCCTGCTTTTGACCAGCTGAGATGTACGGTTATTGGCAATTTACCCTCTGCTTCTAGGTTTCCTGAGGTAGTGAGGGATAAGATTCTTAAGGAATTACAGTTGGGGAGGTGTTCGGGTCCTTTTTCTCACCCCCCTTTTGAAAATTTTCGGATTTCCCAGCTTGGGGTGGTTCCTAAGAAAGAGAAAGGATCTTACCGCCTTATTCATCATTTGTCTTTGCCACCTGGTCAGTCCTTGAATGATCAGGTGAATAAAGACGACGCATCGGTGCATTATGCGTCATTCGACATGGCGGTTGATTTCCTTCGGGATTTGGGTCAAGATGCCTTATTGGCGAAGACCGATATTCAGGCTGCGTTTCGTTTATTGCCTGTCCATCCTTCGGGTTTTTGTTCATTGGGTTTTACTTTTGAAGGTTCCTTTTTCTTTGACTGCTGCCTCCCGATGGGTTTTTCTTTGTCTTGTTTTTATTTTGAGATTTTTTCTTCTTTCCTTCATTGGTGTGTTACGTTTCTTTACCCACACGGTCGTGTACTTCACTATTTGGATGATTTTTTATTTTTAGGCCCCCCTCGGTCAGATGTTTGTTCTCAATTGATTGAGCGTTTTTTGTCTCTCATGTCTTCTTTCGGTGTTCCTATTGCTGAAGAGAAAACGGTCCTTCCCTGTACTTGTATAGAACTTTTAGGGATTGAGATCGATTCAGCATCCATGTGTTGTCGCCTTCCAGCTGAAAAGCTGAACAAGCTCAGACTGCTGGTCGGTGAATTTTTGAGACGGGAATATGCTTTTTTGAAGGAGTTTCAGGCTTTGCTTGGATCCCTTAATTTTGCATTACGCATTATTCCTATTGGGAGAGTGTTCATGCGTCGGCTGTACAATGCTACGGCCGGACACACTTCTCCTTTTTCCAGGATACTTGTTTCTGCGGACTTGAAAGAAGATCTGTGGATTTGGTCTCGTTTTATCGATGAGTTTAACGGAATTTCTGCATGGCAGTCTGAGTTCCAGTTGTCAAGCACCTTGCGTCTGTTTTCTTCAGCTTCTTCTTCTGGAGCTGGCGGTTTTTATAATGGTCAATGGTTTTCTGAGACTTGGCCTGGTTCATTTCATGATAAAGAATTTTCTTTGGTTCTTCTTGAAATTTTTTCGGTCTTCTTGTTATTTTCAGTATGGGGTCATTCCCTGAGCAATAAGCGGATTTTATTATTGTCTTCCTCTAAAGGTTTTTCTTTTGCTTTAAACACTATGTCATCAAAAAATACCATGGTCTCTAAAGTGCTGAGATTACTGATGTTGGTGTTGCTTCAACATAATATCTGGCTGAAGGTCTCTATAGGCCTTTTTATGAAGATGAGGTTGGTGTTTTCTTGTCTTTTCAGCGCATAGAAGAATTTCTGTCCCATTTTCCGATGTCTTGCGGAAAGAGAATTTTTGTTCCAGCATCTCTTTTGGACGTGATCTGAATCTGGCTTCCCGTTATATTTCTCAGTCTGTCGCTCCACGAACGTGGGCTGATTATTCCCGTTCTTGGGAGCGTTGGAAGATTTTTTCCAAGGAACGTGGTTTTGATCCGGTATCCTGCGAATCCGAATGTGCATTGCTATTTTTGACGTTTTGTGTACAAGACGGGATCTCTCATCCCGCTTTGTCTAAAGTAGTGGCTGGTATTTCCTTTTTCTTGAAATTGTATAATATTCCTCCTTTGACGTCTTTTTTTTCTGTTAGACAGTTTCTAAAAGGCTTTAAAAAGGAAGGTTTTTCTGTGGACTCCAGACGCCCTGTTACGGTTGAACTTTTACGGAAATTGTGTGAGGTTTCCAAGTTAGTTTGTTTTGATGAATTTGAAAGCACCCTATTCAATACAATTTTTGTTACTTTGTTTTTTTCGGCTATGAGAGTTAGTGAGTTGTTAGCTGCAAGCCGTTTTGGTTCACCTGGATTTTATTTTTCGGATGTATTGGTCACATCTGATAAGTTGGTGATGTTCCTTCGGCGATCTAAAACTGATTTGGAAGGAAAAGGTGCTGAAATTATCTTGCATGCGTTGCAAGATTTGTCCATTTGCCCAGTCGATAACATGAGACGTTGGTTGTCTATTCGTCCTCATGGTTTTCCACATCTTTTTCTTCATAATTCGGGGGTTCCCGTTACAGTCTTTCAGTTTTCTGCGGTGCTTAGGAAGTGTTTAAACTCGTTGCATTTGAACTCTTTACATATTCCCGCTCATTCGTTCAGAATTGGGGCAGCCACTGAGGCTGCCCAGTACGGTTTCAATGAGGAGCATATTAAGAAGATAGGAAGGTGGAAATCTAGTAGGTATAAACTTTATGTTCGCCCAAATTTGTTATTCACTTGTTAATTCTTTATTTTACAGGCCATAAATGCGTTTGGATCGTGGGTCATTCCTATGTTTATTGGGCGCATCACCGAGCGCAACAGAGGACTTATTCTGCTAATTTATCATTTGACCCTTCAGCAATACAAATTTATTGGCATGGAGTTAGAGGTCTTCGGTGGTGCCAACTGAAACAGGTTTTGTTAGATTTATGCTTTAAATTCCCTATGCCAGATCTCTTGATTCTACATTTATTGGGCAATGATATAGGCAAATTTAGATCATCGGATTTATTGAAACAGGTTAAGCGAGATCTGGCTTGGATCTCGCACCTTTTTCCTTCAGCCTCTTTGTGTTTTTCCGAGATAGTCTCCCGTCTCAGTTGGAAAGCAGACGGGTCACTGTTTATGGAGAAGATAGAGAGGAGAGTGAACAGGGATCTATCTAGATTTTTGCCTGAAATTGGTGGTTTTTGCTTCCGACATCTCGAGTTGGAAGGATTTGAAGTGGGTTTCTATGGCAGAGATGCCATACACCTTTCTGCTGTAGGATATGACATATTGAATTTAGACTTCCAAACTATGGTTGAACATTGGTCGGGTGGCTTTGTGGGGGGGCCTCTGCCGTTTAGCAGAGTCCCTGTTGGGCCGGGTCATCCAATAATTTGGGTGGATCCTTAAGGAATTAAATTAAATACATTTTTATGGATTCAATTATTTATTCAAGTTAATGGAAGTTATTTATTATTGATGATATTCATTGATGAGTTGGATATATGAATTAAACTTGGCAAAGAAACCCTACCAATGTTTTATTTAAGTTAAATAAATTAATTTATACCAAACAATTTGGAGTGTTGTTTGTCATTCATTAATTAAATTTAAGGTTGATATGCATAGGGGCGCTATTACTTCATGGAAAGGCACCATTAATAAAAATGGTGACTTCATGAGGGGATGCGCCTCTTATCAAAAGATATTCTTTCATTCGGTCACTAAAGGGTTAATAAAGACTTGTAGTAAAGTGGGAGGTGCACTGCAAACATCTGTTTGCGCGCCTAAAGAATACAAACGGTGATTGGTTAAGGCAAGGGGGATGAGTGGGGGCCAGTACCATATAAGGTGACGGTTCCTGTCAGGAACATCACTTTACCTCAGGAGTTTGAAGAAGCCCCGCCCTCCCGCCCCATTTGTTTTGATGATATTTGATGAAATCGGTTGGGTTCTTTGTCAGAGGATCGGGTCATCCAATAATTTGGGTGGATCCTTAAGGAATTAAATTAAATACATTTTTATGGATTCAATTATTTATTCAAGTTAATGGAAGTTATTTATTATTGATGATATTCATTGATGAGTTGGATATATGAATTAAACTTGGCAAAGAAACCCTACCAATGTTTTATTTAAGTTAAATAAATTAATTTATACCAAACAATTTGGAGTGTTGTTTTTCATTCATTAATTAAATTTAAGGTTGATATGCATAGGGGCGCTATTACTTCATGTGCTGAGATAATCTTATCTATGTGTCCCTGCTATGTACTGGGTAATGGATGTGTTTGACTGTACAGGGACATGGTCTGATCATACCACATCTCCTGTGCTGAGATAATCTTATCTATGTGTCCCTGCTATGTACTGGGTAATGGATGTGTTTGACTGTACAGGGACATGGTCTGATCATACCACACCTCCTGTGCTGAGATAATCTTATATATGTGTCCCTGCTATATACTATGTAATGGAAGTGTCTGACCGTACAGGGACATGATGGTTTGATCATATCACATCTATTGTGCTGAAATAATCTTATATATATGTCCCTGCTATGTACTGGGTAATGGATGTGCCTGACCGTACTGGGACATGGTCTGATCATACCATATCTCCTGGACAGTGGAGGAAGTGAAAAACTATACATGTCCCACAATTCAGCAGCAGGGTCACCTGAGATCACTGCAGCAAGGAGCCCTTAGTGACTCAGTGAGTGACATCACCACTCCCTGCGGCAGTCAGTGTGATCCCAGAGACTGCAGCAAGAGGATGCTAGCTCAATCGCTGCAGTCTTTGGATGTAGCAAAGTCAGGACCATGTGCTTTGTTGGACATCATTGTGGATTACAGTGGGAGGGTGTTTGGTGTTAATAAATGAGAAAATTAAGGTTGTCTGTGTTTTTTTATTTCAAATAAAGGATGTTTTTCTGTGTATGCGGGTTTTAACTATTTACTCACAGGATTGATAATGGGCGGTTCTCATAGAGGCCTGACATTATGAATCTGGGCTTAATGATAAGCTGTCAATACTCATCTCTCATTAACCCCTCCTATCACCCCGAAGCCACCACACCAGAGCATCAGGAAGAGCCGGGTAAAGCGCTAGGAATTGGCACATCTAATGATTGCACCAATTCCTGAGGTGGCTACAGGCTGCTATTCTGTAGCCTGGGGGTGAGCCAATAACTATGGGCCTCACCACGCTGAGAATACAAACACCCAGCTACCTATTTTTTACCTTGGCTGGTAATCAAAAATATGGTGAAGCCCACACATCATTTTATTATTATTTATTTAAATAATTTAAAAAAAAATAATGAGCGCCCCTGTATTTTCAGTGCCAGCCAAGATAAAGCCAGGCAGCTCAGTGTGGAAGCCCATAACTGTCTGCTTTATCTGCGTTGAGAATCAAAAATACGGCGAAGTTCTATGTCAATTTTTTAAATTATTTATTTTAACAACCCTATGATGGCAGGTTCATTGCCAATGACAACCAATCACAGATGCCAGCACAATGGGTGAGGGGCGCAATAGCCAACCACAGATGCTGTAACATAGAAAGGGCGTCTGTGATTGGCTATTGGAGCCAGTGCAGTGAAAAAACAAGAAGTTAATGGGTGGACCCTGAAAGTACAAGTGCACGGTCCTCGGTAAGTATGACGCTGGTGTTTAATCACTGTTTTGCTAATTTTTATAGCCCCCAGCTGAACCAAAACCTGAACAGTAAGTTCTAAGAAGTCCGTGTTTGTGTTCAGTGCCTGAATACTAGGTGTTCAGTACAGACCCCAAACTTTATAGTTCAGGTTCTCCCAGTAGTGGTAACATCACACATAAGTATGAGATTACAAATCAAGCAAACTACTTTTAAACAGTAATAATACATGGATCAATGGCTATCCCTCTATCTGTCTGTCCATCCATCTATCCCTCTATCTATCCCTTCATCCATCCATCCATCTATCCCTCTCTTTCTATCTATTTCTCTTTCTATCTATCTATCTATCTATCTATCTATCTATCCCTTCATCCATCCATCCATCACTCTATCTCTATCTGTCCATCCATCTATCTCTTAATCTATCTATCTGTCTATCTATTATCTATCCATCTATCCCTCTATCAATCTATCCCTCTATCAATCTATCCCTCTATCAATCTATCTATCTGTCCATCTATCTATCTATCCCTCTCTATCTATCCCTCTCTATCTATCCCTCTCTATCTATCCCTCTCTATCTATCCCTCTATCTATCCATCCATCTTTCCATCTGTCTATCTATCCATCTATCTATCCCTCTATCTTTCTATCTCTATATCTCTCTATCTCTCTCTCTCTATCTGTCCATCCATCTATCCCTCTATCTATCTGTCCATCTATCTATCTATCTATCTATCTATAGGCCCCGTCACACCATCCGACACCGCCGGAGCTGTCGGCGGTGACGGGCAGGAGCGCGCACGCTTTTGGCGCCCCACGAGCGTTGACGCCTCCCGAGGGATGGATAGATAGATAGATAGATAGAAAGATGGATGGAGGGATGGATAGATAGAGTGATAGATAAATAGATGGATAGACAGATAGAGAGAGATAGATAGATAAAGGGTTAGATAGACAGATGGATAGATAGATGGATGGATGGATAGAGTGATAGACAGATAGATAGAGGGATAGACAGAGAGAGATAGAAAAATAGAGGGTAGGGATGGGCGCAATCCTAAACTACTCCGAATCGCTAGACTGACGAGTCTGAGTCCAGGACTCGCTACTCATTGCGAGTCTAGCGATTCCAATGTAAAGTTCTCTGCTCTGCTACATCCCTGTGTGTCTATGCACAGGGATGTAGCAGAGCTGAGATTACGTTTTGGACTACGTCGGACGGAAGAGGATTTTTTAAATAAAGATGGAGTCCCTAATTGTCTTCTGTTTTATTTCTAATAAAATTATTTTTCTCTGTGTTTTGTGTTTTTTTTTTTATATTGATTACTGGAAATTCATGGCGGTCATGTCTAATATTGAGTTTTCAGAAAAAAAAATGACGTGGGCTTCGCCATATTTCTGTAACCAGCCGGATCCAGCAGGCAGCGACGGGCTGCCCCCAACCCCCAGGTGCCTATTTGTACCTGGCCGGACACAAGAATATAGGCGAGCCCCCTTTTTTTATTATTTCATGAAATAATAAAAAAAAAATGCATGGGGCTCCGCGCAATTTCTATGTCCAGCCAGGTACAGCTAAGCAGCTGGGGCTGGAATCTGCAGCGCAGGGAGGCCCAAGCTTTCTGGGCACCTCCCGCTGCAAATTGCAGCCCGCAGCCGCCCCAGAAGATGGCGCGTTAATTGAAGCGCCATCTTCTAGCGCTGAACCCCGCTCTTCCAGTGGCCCTGGTGGCGGGTGGCTCACTGGGTAATAATGGGGTTAGGGCCAGCTTTGTATTATCAGCTGGCCCTAAGCCCGAAATTTATGGCGGTCACGCCAATATTAGATCTATCTCTATCCATCCATCCATCTATCGATCCATCTGTCTATCTAACCCTTTATCTATCTATCTCTCTCTATCTGTCTATCCATCTATTTATCTATCACTCTATCTATCTATCCATCCCTCCATCCATCTTTCTATCTATCTATCTTTCTATCTATCCATCCCTCGGGAGGCGTCGACGCTCGCGGGGCGCCAAAAGCGTGCGCGCTCCTGCCCGTCACCGCCGACAGCTCCGGCGGTGTCGGATGGTGTGATGGGGCCTATAGATAGATAGATGGACAGATAGATAGAGGGATAGATGGATGGACAGATAGAGAGAGAGATAGAGAGATATAGAGATAGATAGAAAGATAGAGGGATAGATAGATGGATAGATAGACAGATGGAAAGATGGATGAATAGATAGAGGGATAGATAGAGAGGGATAGATAGAGAGGGATAGATAGAGAGGGATAGATAGAGAGGGATAGATAGATGGACAGATAGATAGATTGATAGAGGGATAGATTGATAGAGGGATAGATTGATAGAGGGAGAGATTGATAGAGGGATAGATTGATAGAGGGATAGATTGATAGAGGGATAGATGGATAGAGGGATAGATGGATAGATAATAGATAGACAGATAGATAGATTAAGAGATAGATGGATGGACAGATAGAGATAGATAGAGTGATGGATGGATGGATGGATGAAGGGATAGATAGATAGATAAATAGATAGAGAAATAGATAGAAAGAGAGGGATAGATGGATGAAGGGATAGATAGAGGGATAGATGGATGGACAGACAGATAGAGGGATAGCCAGATAGAGGGATAGCCAGATAGAGGGATAGCCAGATAGAGGGATAGACAGATAGAGGGATAGACAGATAGAGAGAGAGATAGAGAGATATAGAGATAGATAGAAAGATAGAGGGATAGACAGATGGAAAGATGGATGGATACATAGAGGGATAGATAGAGGGATAGATAGAGAGGGATAAATAGATAGGGATAGATAGAGAGGGATAAATAGAGAGGGATAGATAGAGATGGAGGGATAGATTGATAGAGGGATAGATTGATAGAGGGATAGATTGATAGAGGGATAGATTGATAGATAATAGATTGATAGAGGTATAGATGGATAGATAATAGATTGATAGAGGGATAGATGGATAGATAATAGATAGATAGACAGATAGATAGATTAAGAGATAGATGGATGGACAGATAGAGATAGATAGAGGGATGGATGGATGGATGGATGAAGGGATAGATAGATAGATAGATAGATAGATAGATAGATAGAAAGAGAGGGATAGATGGATGGATGGATGGATGAAGGGATAGATAGAGTGATAGATAGAGGGATAGATGGATGGACAGACAGATAGAGGGATAGACAGATAGAGGGATAGACAGATAGACGGATAGACAGATAGAGGGATAGACAGATAGAAAGATAAATAAATAGATAGATAGATAGATAGATAGATAGATAGATAGATAGATAGATAAAGCAGAAAAAAACTGCATAGCACTCACAGACTAATGGGAACTGGTGCCAGCAGGGCTGCTGAATCAAATAACTAGAAAGACATGCTCTGCAGCACTCGGTTACTACCAAAGATGTACATGTGCTAACAAGCTATATATATATATGAGCAGAGCATGTCTTTCTAGTTATTTGATTCAGCAGCCCTGCTGGCACCGGTTCACATTAGTCTGTGAGTGCTATGCAGTTTTTTTCTGCTTTGTATTTTATGGAGTTGCTGGCTCCATGCTGCAATTGCACCCTTGTTGACTGCAGGTGATCTAAGGTTGAGATGGGGTCTGCCCACTGAGAGGTGGGGGGTGGACAAGGAGGATAGGGATATCAGAGTAGGACTCGTCGGACCTGAAGTCACTTTGTCGCAGTCGACGAGCAAACAGACATTGGCCAATGTATGTACCAAGAACTTCAGAATAAAAAGATATGATTTTGAGTTTTTTGAAAAAACGTAAGTTTTTAACTTTTTTCTCATATATATATAGCTTGTTAGCACATGTACATCTTTGGTGGTAACCGAGTGCTGCAGAGCATGTCTTTCTAGTTAGATAGATAGATAGATAGATAGATAGATAGATAGATAGATAGATAGATAGATAGATAGAAAGATGGATTGATAGATAGATGGATAGAAGAATGGACATAAAGAAAGAGAAATAGATAGATAGAAAGAGGGATAAATAGAGAGATAGATAGATGGAAAGATAGATGGAAAGATAGATGGAAAGATAAATAGATAGATAGAAGAATGGACATAAAGAAAGAGAAATAGATAGAAAGAGGGATAAATAGAGGGATAGATAGGTAGACAGATAGAGAGATAGATGGAAAGATAGATAGAATGAAAGATAGAAATGATAGATAGATAGATAGATAGATAGATAGATAGATAGATAGATAGATAGATAGATAGAGGGATTGTGTGTGAGGAAGGGTAAAGTTAAGTTTATTACATTCTCCCCATTTCCAGGCATAGTGTGCGGCTCGTCCTGTGCTTCCTGCCTCTCTCTCTCCTCGGTGCCGGTTTTCTAGTTTGAGAGTCGGCTTTATGAGTGGGAGGAGAGAGGCAGTCAGAGGTGCCCCCCCCCACCCGCAGCACAGCAAATGCACAGGCGCCGTTTTGCCGCCCCGCAGTGAGGATAGTGAATAATCCACTGCGGGGTCGGTGTACTGCGCAGGTGCGAGGGGACCAGGTAGTTGTCGGGCAGCGCGCACTGTGTATGCCCGGCAAGCTAAAGAATAGCACAGGCGCCGGTTAGAGCGAGGAGGGGGTGGAGGAATCGCACAATCCCCAACACAGAAGGATGATGGACAGCACGGGGGCGGCACACAGACGCTGGAAACCCCGCCTCCCGGTCTTCAGTCCTGGCAACTGCCTCATGTTATATAAGTGTATATTTCAGTGACTATACTTATACAAAATGCGATATAAACCTTGTCTGAGTGCAGCCTTAGTGCTGCAGAAGGTGGGGAGCTCAGCTTTTGATGTCTGGGGGGGTGACAGGTTCGCTTTAAGCGGAGTATCTGGCATACATTGAAACTAAAATGTTATAAACCTTCTTTATCTGCAAGTATGATGGTTGGTCCATTTATGGTGATATCAGACAAGGTTTGTCGATCTTCAGAAGAGCAAAATGTAAAGTTTAAAATGAAAGTAGAAATGATTTTAAGGAAGAGACATTACAAACTTATGTGTTACATTGTACAATAAAGATTCAAAGAAAGTGACAAAATATTCCCAGTGATTCAATGACAATAGTTCTCAGAAATAGGATTTTATGCAATTCTCTTTGGGGAAGGAGAGGTTTTAGAAGGGACTTTTTAAGGTCACCTTTCCTTGTACTGTTGAGTCAAATTTATTACAGTGTTTCACAAAGTTTGTTAAGTTCTGTTTATCTTACAATACTACACTTCTGTATAGAAATGTTACTGTACCTTTTATGCAGCCTTCTTACTGAAGATTTTATAGTGCCACCATTCATATTTCTGGCTAAAACCTCATTTAGGTAGCTAACCATTATTGCTTTAAGGTACCTTTACACGCAGCAACTTTTCTAGGAATTTCACTGGCAACTTACTGGTTACAGTGAAATCATGGACACATTGTTCCATTTGTACACAGCAACAAGATAGAACAATGTGTCCATGATTTCACTGTAACCAGTAAGTTGCCAGTGAAATTCCTAGAAAAGTTGCTGCGTGTAAAGGTACCCTAATGGTACCTTTACACGCCGCCACTGCAGGATGGATACCAACGGCTACTTCACGTGCACGAGCACGCCCGAACGGTTACAAACGGTAAACGCACCTCCTTTACACGCCGCCACAAGGTGCGCTACGCTACATCTACAGCTAGATACATCGCCGGGTGTCTCAAGTAGCCATCTGTAGCTCATTTACACACCGCTACAACCAGCTACTATGGGCGTACCTGGTGCAGCAGGGACAGCACATAGGCGTGCTACAATTGTGGATTACGAGACGTCCGTACGCTGATAGGACAAAGCAATAATACCATGATTGGGCAGGCATCGCAGGAGGCTGATTAATACTTGACGCTCGAGCAATTGTGTAGTGAGACTGGTCAGCTCCTTAAATATGCCTCCCTATGCAGCGACTTTCAATCGTAATGCAGGAGCTTCCTCCAATGATCGCTGAAGGGGGCGCGGAAACCCGGAGCCCGTGTCACGCCCCAGCTACATAGCATGGTGTAGGAACAACCCTTCTGTTCCTTCTTTACACGCCGATACAGCTCGCTACAATCGGCTTTGTTGCCATCTGTTTATGGGCAGTGCACGGATACAGATGTATCTGTAGCCGGCTGTGTCGTCCCGTCTTCAGACGCCGCTACTACGGGCGATATTGGCGCGACAAGCTACATTTGTAGCCTGTAGCGGGTTGTATGCATCCTGCAGTGGCGGCGTGTAAAGGTACCTTTAGTGTGCACAAAAATCAGTAACTTTCTGATGCAAAAGCCTTGATACATGCTTCCTTTGTGGCTTTAGCTTTTTCAAGAAACAATATAAATTTTTCTTCAGAGAGATTGTGCCTGGTGCTTCAGACCCATTTAAACGGAGCCTGTAATATGAAAAACTCTATTAACCTGCAGATAAGGAATTAATCTGCAGGTTAATAGTGTTCTGACACCGTATGGCTGCTGCACTGAAAGCCCTGCTGCCTGGAGGAAAATAACTTTATTCTCCATGTGATTTCAGTCATTGGAGTGCTGCTGGCAGGTTTTAGTCATTGCTCTGTTGAGCGGTGACTGAAACCGTGCTGGCCCACCCCTATAACTGAAAGTTCAATACTGCTGGAAGGAACAAAGTTAATTTCCTTCCGTCAGAGGGGCTCTTGGTGCTGCTGCCACAATGCGTCAGAAAACTATTAACCAGAAGAATAATCCAATTTCAGGTTAAAAGCATTTTTTTTTTTTTTTTACATGACAAGTTCCCATTAGGTGACCAAATGCTAGGCACAATGTAAGGGCAGGTGAGGAGCTTTTCTTGGGAGAAAATAAGCTCTTTCTTTCTAACCTGCCAGGCATTGCTCCCACCTAGCCAGAATCCTACTCCACACTCATGAGGGGCAATACCCCAAAACAGCTGTCTGTGGATGGATACCTGGCTTTGGTAATTCCCTTGTTATATCTTTAAACTCGTAAAGAGTTGGATATTGACTGAAAGAGCCACTTAATATGGTGGTTATGGTGTTCTCCACAAGGAGCCACCCCAGGGCTAGGTCCTTCTCTGGAGGGATATCTGGCTAGTTTCGTTTTTGAGACTCCCAAACGAGGCTCCACGGACTCCATTTGCATATTTCTTTCTAACCTGGACACACTTTTATATAAAGTATTATCTACATACCTCAAGTTGTAAATCACGACTTCTCATGACAGCCATGTTCTTCTCCTCACTAAGTTGAGCATATCTCATTGCTAAATTATAATTTTCATCCTTTACTTTGATTAACTCATCATTGCAGTTGTTTCGCTCCTCCTTCATTTTGTTGTAACGCTCCTGAAATGTCATCAGTTCTAGGTTAACCAGCTTTAACTGTTTTCTCTCATCCTCCAGAAGTCTTGAGTTAGCCACAAGTTCACATTTCTGCACTTCCTTTGTCTTTAACTGTTGCTGCAGTTTTATGACTTCGTTCATAAGGAACTGTGTGAGAGCTTCATGTCCTTCTTCCACTAAAAAAGAACAGCAGGAACATTGACATGGAGCGTCATATTGTCGTTGTGTCATTCATGTAAAAATCTATAATCTTTGCGCTAATAATCTTTCCCATTCCAAATATACCTTTGTATAGGTGTAGTTTGCCACTACTTTCAGTGGCAGCGGTCTATCTCCTGGAGAACCAAAGATTCATATGTTAATATTCTCCCCCAATATTATCTGTCAAGGAGATTTGGGGGCCCATGTACAAATTAAAGGGTTGGCCAGTCCTGCCGCTATTGGCTGGTTTAGCTGACCTTATTTTAATATGTATGGACATGCTTCATATCAAGCAAGAAATTATAGAAAGGCTCTCACATATTGCTGAGCAAAGAAAGTACCGTAAATCCCTCAGCTATAGCCTCATAATGCAGCCATTTAGTGCCAAGACTATATTGCCATATATAGTCCACATGATATAATGCACAAATAATATGCAATATTAAAAATACGGTATATATTATTTCAAAGGCCAAAAAATTATGCTATAGTGTTGGCACATAATTCAGTTCCGAAATATTATCACCATACACTTTGGTTCTGCTTTACGTTGCATTCTGTCACTGGCAGCCCCAGGCAAACTGGTTGCTGGCAAAAACCACTACTGCACCTTGTTCCTTTACCTTTTAATACAGCATAATTTTACACACTATCAGATTTTGAGTTATAGTTTTGCAGAAAATGTAGATAATGTAGTTGGCAGTACTTGCACATGCATGTTAAGGCCACGTTACACACACAGATATCTGATCAGATATTGGTCACAGATCTCTGGTTGCAGTGAAATCATGGACACATTGTTCCATTTATACACAGCAACAAAATGTAACAATGTGTCCATGATTTCACTGCAACCAGAGATCTGTGACCAATATATCTGTGTGTGTAACGTGGCCTTTACAGATGAAGAAATACCACTTGGTTATAGACATCATCCACGGATAAGAAAACTGCATCCATGTTGAGTGTAGATGCTGAAACAAAAGATTATTGTGCCAAACAGAGAATGCAACCGTTCAGCCTCATAAAAGTAACATAGTAACATAGTTTTTAAGGTTGAAGGAAGATGTTAAGTCTTTACCAACTTTGACAAAACCTTCATGAGGTTGAAACATTGCATTCTGTGTAAGGCACAATAAATGTTTGTTTCAACTTCTAGGCCCTCCTTGGACTCAATCAGTTTATCTGTGGATGGTATATGGCTAGCATTCAATCTGTTAAGGTACCGTCACACAGGGAGATATCGCCGGCGATGTTGCCGGCGATCGCGGGAGCGCGCATCCCTGACAACATCGCCGGGGAGATGTCAGACTGAGCAACTTACCGGCGATGTCGCCGGCTAGTTGCCGCGGCTATCGCTCGCTGGGTTGCCCAGCAACCCAGCGAGCGATAACTCGCAATGTTGGAGATAGGCGGAATCGCCCGCAACATTGCAGGTTGCCGCGCTACACAGGGCGATCAGGTATGATCGCCTGACCAACATCGCCAGGTTTCCCAACATTGTTGGGAAACCTGGCGATGTTACTCAGGCGATTTTTCCCCTGATTATCGCCCTGTCACACGAGGCAACTCTCCGGCGATGTCGCCGCAACCTGGCCACGCCCCTCAGTTGCCGGCAACATCGCCGGCGATATCTCCCTGTGTGACGGTACCTTTATAGAGATTGATCTTTCTTTTTCTGCTTTCTAAAAACAACTTACCAGTATATTAAGATTGCTATACTATACTGATCGAATAACATGAAAAACGAGTAAAGGCTCCATTTAACATAATCAAGAAGTCTTTTATTATACTGTTGACAAGGTTAAGAACAAGAAAGAGGGAAAGTCACCACAAATATACCACTCAGGGCAGCAGTAGTTAATATACTTTGACTGTCAGAATCTCAAAACAATTCTATTATTGTATGTACCAACCGACACGTATTCTGATATTAAGAGTCAAATGATTGGGATAATGGACTCGATAAGAGGTCACATGGGATATCTAATAGGCACCATATGATCACATATAAAGATCCCATTTAGAGAACCACCCTCCAGAGAGGAAGGACGTATAAGTATAAAACATAAGTACCCTTTCAATAAAGTGCCCAGTGCCAGTACACATTGCCACTTGCCCAAATAACAAATCTCAGAAAGTATGTTTCAAGGTTAAGGTGCTACAAGAAACATTGAGGATTTACTGACATGTCATCAAATAGATAATATATTACCTTGTCCATCTGTGGCCATATTCCAGGTGACAAACAGGGGGTGAGAGGGAGGTAGCCTCGGCCCTACACCCCTTTCTAAAAACAACTTACCAGTATATTAAGATTCCTATACTATACTGAACAAAAATATAAACACAACACTTTTGGTACTGCTCCTATTTTTCATGAGTTGAACATAAATATCTAAGGGTACCGTCACACTGTGCGACGGCACCGCCGATTTCTTAGGCGACGCAGGGGCGTGGCCTATTGGCACCGATATCGCCCCTGCATCGCCTAATGTAGTTAGGCAATGGCGACGCCTTTTAGTGGTCGCCTGGTTTCAGAGCAGTGCTCTGAAACCAGGCAGCTGATGTGGGGCGATGTGTACACATCGCCCCATGTAAACGGCCGACGGCGATCTGCCAGGCGATGGGAGCCATAGGCTCCCATGTTAAGGCATCACCGCTGGGGTTTTAAGAAACCCCAGCGGCGATGCCGCCTGTCAGATCGCCGGGACATCGCCGGAGGTATTGCCCCATGTAAATGGGGGACTGCGACGCTGGCGGGGTCAGCAAAAACGTGCGCGCTCCCGCCTGTTGCCGCCGACATCTCCAGTGCCATTGCACAGTGTGACGGTACTCTAAGACTTTTGCTATGTACAAAAAATGCCTTTTTCTCTCAAATAATGTAAAATAATGTTCACAAATTTATCTAAATCTATATTAGTGAGCAATTCTTTGTGGAAAAAATCCATCCACTCACAGGTGTGGCATATCAAGGTGATGTTTAGAGAGCATGATTATTGCACAGATGTGTCCTAGGCCAGGGCCACACTAGCGCTGGCATTTAGTCATGGGTGTCCGCCAAAGAGGATTACTGCTGCTTTAGCTCAGTCTTAACACAGCCTAATTCTATGTTAACGCTGCCATAGAGTACCATGTGGCAATGGATGCCTGCATTTAAAATCTCGCGTTATTTCAAGCTGACCACATGACGTGCGCTTCCACATCATGTGCAACCGCGCCATGCATCCGCTGCCCCATGATAGTCTATGGCAGTGTTAACTTAGGCTGCGTTAGAGCTGTGGTAATCCTCCTCTTTGGCGGACCCCCAAGATGGAATGCCAGCACTAGTGTGGCCCTACCTTTAGGTTGCCACAATAATAGGCCACTCTAAAATGTGCTGTCTTACAGGATTGGAGCAATGGGAGCAAAAACAAATATATTGCACTTATATTTTTTCTTAGTATACATAATCTTAGGGCTGGGCGATTTTGGGAAAAATCAAAATCTCGATTTTATTTTAACCTATGGACGATTTTCGATTTAAATCTCGATTTTTTTTTCTATTTTTTTTTTTTTTTTTGCTTTTCTTTGATGAATAAAGAGAAAAAACTGAACGGAGCAGGTTCCCCAGGTATATAATCTATGAGGGGGAGGGGATATAGGACCCAGGTATAGAATATATAAGGAAGGGGAGGCGATATAGGACCCATGTATAGAATATATGAGGTGATATAGGACACAGGTATATAATCTGTAAGGAGGGGGAGGGATATAGAACACAGGTGTATATTATAGAATATATAAGGAAGGCGAGGGGATATAGGACCCAGCAGGTATAGAATATATAAGGAGGGAGGGGATATAGGACCAGTCACCCAGGTATTATATAATCTGTAAGGAGGGGGAGAGATATAGGACCCAGGTATAGTATAGAATATATATAGAGAGGAGGATGGAATATAGGACCCGGTCCCCAGGTATAGAATATATAGGGAGGAGGATGGGATATAGGATACAGATATACAATATATAGGGAGGAGGGATATAGGACACACAGGTATAGAATATATGAAGGGATATAGGACATGCGTCTGTGTCATGCGTGACATGTGTCACAGGTATATAATATATAGGGAGGGGAGGGGGATGGGATATAGAACACAGCAGGTATATAGTATATAGCAGAGGGAGAGCTCGGTATATACACATTACACACAATTATACAGTATGGCACCCATGTGCAGAATATTTTTGGCACGAACTGTTTGATCTAAATGGGTCCTTGTGTCTGGTTCTTGCCGGCCAGAACCAGTCAGGTCACCATATGAAGCACACGGGACACACGACCGAACTAACAGAATATGAGAAGATTTACAGCAAAAAGGGATTAAATAAATAGAATCGCAGAGATTTGGGGAATAAAATAAAATGAAGAAGTTGAAAAGTGATAAAATCGTCACATCGAGATGCAAAAAACAGGTGGTGACACGACGGTACAGACCGGACAGTGACAGGTCAGGGGGTGAAATATGTGCAGCAGGGACCAGATTGGATTTTTTTTGGGGAGAGGGGGTATATGTGACCCCAAGTTGCACAAAACCCCCTCCCTCCTCCCCCATAGTCCCATAGCTCCTCTGGGGTCTTGCCAGTCCTCCGCCACACACAAGGGTAGTCATTCCAGCAACACCCACAGGGAAGCATCACCGGAGCCACAATAGAGAGCCACACACATGGGGAAGCGCCGCCGGGGCCACACACCAGGGGCCACACACCAGAGGGCCACACACACACAGGGGAAGCACTGCCGGGGCCACACACCAGAGGGCCACACACACACCAGAGGGCCACACACACACCAGAGGGCCACACACACACACCAGAGGGCCACACACACACAGACCACACACACACCAGAGGGCCACACACACACACACACACCAGAGGGCCACACACACACACACACCAGAGGGCCACACACACACCACACCAGAGGGCCACACACACACACACACCAGAGGGCCACACACACACACACACAGAGGGCCACACACACACACACACAACACACACACACCAGAGGGCCACACACACACACCCAGAGGGCCACACACCACACACACACCAGAGGGCCACACACACACACACCAGAGGGCCACACACACACACACACCAGAGGGCCACACACACACACACACCAGAGGGCCACACACACACACACCAGAGGGCCACACACACACACACCAGAGGGCCACACACACACACACCAGAGGGCCACACACACACACACACACACCAGAGGGCCACACACCACACACAACCACAACCACACAGAGGGCCACACACACCAGAGGGCCACACACACCAGAGGGCCACACACACCAGAGGGCCACACACACCAGAGGGCCACACACACACACAGGGGAAGCACCGCCGGGGCCACACACACAGGGGACGCACCGCCGGGGCCCCCGGCCGCACACAGAGTTGCACCCACCATCTTTCCTCCTGGATCCGGCCTGTGCCCGGGGAAGCCCCGCTCCTCGGCCTGTTTTGTGGCGGTGCCGGGTCTGTCCTCCGCCATCAGGAAGTGTCAGCCTCCGGCCCGGAGCGGCGCAGGCCGGGAAATACACGCGTTGCTACGCAACCGCTCTTAAAGGGCCCGCAGACATGAGCTGGTGCCGGGTGACACAGAGCAGAGGAGCGCTGCCGGGGCCCTCACACAAGACAGCGGGAGGCCGCACCGACACCGGAGTATGGCCAGCACCTGGTGTGAGGAGGAACGTAATCCTACACTGAGGATGGCTGCACCGGAGCACCCTCACGTGCTCTAAACAGCGGTCCGGCCGCCATTTTTAATCGAATTTGACGATTTGGACTAAAACCAAATCGTGGCCACAGCAGGGGGGCGAATTAATCGAATTAATTCGATTAATCGCCCAGCCCTACATAATCTATAAAGGTTAGAGGTGAACCCTTTTTCAACAGACGGATATCATTGTCTAAGCTCCATTATTGTAATGTACAGACTATCTATAATTTGTATTTTAATTGGAATAGTTACGTAAGCTTTCACCAAACTTAGTCCAACATACCCAATTCTTTTTTTTTTCCAGTTTTCTGCTGTCAAGAGATGATCAAGGTGCTCATATAAACATTAGATTATTGGCTGATTCAGCCAAACCCTGAAGATCCAACCAATTATCCAACTATTATCCAATGTGTAACACCATTTTAGGATTAATGGGGTTGTCTACTACTAGGACAACCCCTTCTGATTCCACATGTTTCCCTTTGGTAAAAAAAAAGTCTGTGCTCACCTCCATTGCTGGCGCCATTCCAGGAGTGCATTTTCAGGACTCACGTGACGTTGTGACATCAGGCAAGCCCCGCATCCAATCACTGGTGGCTTCTTTCTCCCCACCTTAGGACAAATGGGTTATCAGGAAGTGAGAGCTGTGGTTGCCGCTCACTTACTGTTTATTACTCCTCTGTCCGAAGGTGGGGACAGAGAATCCGGCAGTGAGTGAACCCAGAGTTTGCCTGCTGTCACAACATCTCGTGAGCCTGGGAACGCGAGTCCCGACACTGCTGCAATGGCGCCGGCAATGAAGGGGAGTACAGACTTTTTTTTAACCAGAGGAAAATGAGTCAGTCAACTGGGTAGGGGGTACTCGGATACTAGGACAGGTTGTTACTTCAGTGGGGATCACAGCTGATCGGGTCCTAGTCTCATGCCCTGGACACTCAATGGCTGAGGGAGAAAACTATTTGGGATGGGGGATTATACGTGACGCCACCTGTGGTACCTGATAATGTAGTTACCAGCACTGCAGCCGGCTGCTGAGGTGATGGTGATGCAGCTTTGGGTAGTACAGCTCCCCACAGGCGGAACTTTACCTCAGGGCAGCGGGTTTGATGAGAGGAGTCGTAGTCCTTGGCTCTGTAGTGCTGTAGGAGCCTCCCAGGCGACGAATAATTGATGCAAAGACACCAAGTTAGCCCACACAGTTCTTTACTGATACCAGATGGATCAATAGGTACACGGCACAGTCTAGTTTGCCAGGGAATTTGTTGCCACAGGTTTTGGGGATTACCACAGAGTCTGTCAGAGGTGCCTCTCAAATGCTTTTCTTGGTCCAATTCTTTATGGCTCTGTTGGCTCTCTACACTCCCACTCTTAAATCTGGTTTATGGTCCCCGGGTCTGTTGCTTAAAGTTTCTCTTACTTGTCAGCGTCTTGAACCCAGCTTTGGGACAGAGGCTGGACCACTTCGATGGGTGCTGTGGCACCTTCTTGTGGGCCTGCCGGTCAGCAGTTTGGGATGATCCTTAACAAACTGCCTCAGTTCCGGTTTTCCGGTGTTGACCTGGACACTCCAGCCAGCTCCAACCAGTCCTGGAGTGTCACCTTCGTTGTCTGGGTCACCTCTCAGTTTAGAGGTGCCCTCCTGTCATGACCGCAGGGTCCCCTGCATCTGTCTCTGCTGCTCTCCTCACACCGTCTGACTGACTTGTCAACTGTCACTCTCATTTAAACGTCATGTCTCCCGCTCTGCTAAGCTCCACCCCCTGGGACCTACTGAATATACAGTCCTTGATGCTAGGGTGGCTGTGATTGGGATCTTGTAGTTTTGTAGGCAGACTCTGTAGCTCCCCCCTCTACCTGCGACTATGGAGGCACTACACCTTCTGTTTGGGATGCAGTGGGAACATGTGGAATCAGAAGGGGTTGTCCTAGCAGTGAACATTCCCTTTAAAGATTTCTAGTTTTTTTTCTTATAAATATATATCACTTACCAACTATTGTAGAGAATCTTCTTGTGGGCTCTTTTCCTGTAACCAACTTATAGAGTTCAGGGTAGTAAAATTCAAGACTTTCCAAGAAGACAATATACCCTCGTTGCCCTTTTGTATGAAGAATATCCAGGAGCCGCCCTTCAAATAGAAATATGACATGAAATTATTTATGTTATGTCAGTCTGCCTCAAAGACATTAAATACTTTTTATACATATAATGCTTGTTTTTTACTGCCTAATATAATTAACAGATGGGCTATCATACTATTTCTATTTGTGACAGTTATCAAAAAATAAAATTTGAGAGTGAAGATTGCAATGTGAATACTGTACCAAATGAGCCCCAATAAAGGAGATCCTGAGGATACACTAAGTGTAATAATTTATGTAAGTCATATGTTATGGAGGACTCCAATCTGAGCACTGTGTAAATGCCATTTAACTGTCTCCATTGAATCATATATGGGGCTTATTTGCTTTATGGTACATTCTAATATGCATTACTATTATCTCACACAATCTAGAATAATGATGTTTCACAGAATATGAGTAAAATAGACACCATTTTTTCTAATAGATATGGATTCCATAAGCATAAGGTCTGGAGTGCAGGGTATTGAACTAATCTGATATGGATGTGGATTATGATTTTGAGATTTTTCTAAATTATTTTATACTATGTCACAGAAAAGGTAGGTACATGAAATGGGACTGAATAAAATGGAAAAAGGTGAAAATATGTCTTGATGGGTTAACAACTGGCTCAGTGATAGGAATCAGAGGGAGGTTATTAATGGAACACACTCTGATTAGGTCACAGATAACTGTGGGGTATCATGGAGGTCCGTAATGGGCAACTTTCTATATCATATACTTATGAATTACCTTGTAGAGTTGTAATATCTACAGGTGATATTAGGCTTTTAGGATATAAAGATAATTTAAAGTGTCAAGAGAGTAACTTAAAGAAACCCTCTACCCCAAACCTAAATGTGACTATACCTGTTCTGTGTATAATCAACATACCTGGTCTACTGCACCCACAGGCCTCCAACAGTCACTTTGGCAGAAAATTCTAATTTCCTTAAAATGGCCTCTAAAAAGACATAATAAGAGCTGTGGAAGTCTGAACCACATACCCGCTGCCTTTCCATTAGGGTGGGATGAGCCAGCACTGATTAAAAAAAGAGGTTTTTTTCTATCCAGTGGAAAAAAAAGGAGGATGTAGTTTAGACTTTCAGCAGCAAAGAGGAAAAGAAGAGAATGACCTGCTAGCAGCCGTAAAACAGAGTACACCAGGTATAGGGACTATACTTGGGAGACATAAAGTCTCATTTAAAGGGAACCTGTCACCTGATTCTAAGCCCCTACACTATCTCTAGCTGTCCCTACACCTTCCTAGCAGCTCCCTATCTATCCCTCTCTTATCTAAAGTGTCCCTATTAAACATGTGTAAATGGAGTATAAACTGACTGCAGTCCCCGTGGTTGAGGGACTGGGTAGGCGTGGCCACGCTTCCTTCAACACACCTCTGTAGTGCAATGCGTGCCCCACTGGCCGACATTATTCTGTGTCCTCTCTGCCCCCATTCTTTGGAATCTCCCGCCCTCTGTGTACTTCTATGCACCGGCCGGACGTCACATCCGGCGTGGTGCATTATGGGGCCGGTCACGTGATCGGCCCTAGTGCATTATGGGCTTCATCACGTGATCGGCCCGTCTCTGCGCATGCGCAATGCGCTTATGAAGCCGGGCCGATCACGTGATCGGCCCATAATGCACTAGGGCCGATCACGTGACCGGCTCCATAATGCACCGCGCTGGAAGTAACGTCCGGCCGGTGCATAGAACTACACAGAGGGCGTTTACAAAATGGAGAGGCACTGTGAATGCCAGACCACCACTCCATTAAATCTCTAAGGGTCTACTTTACAAAGCTGTGATTGGCACCCTTATGGGAATGAATGGAGCGGCGGTCTAGCCTGCCCACTACTGCTTCATTTTAACTAAGATAAAGTCCATTCTTGCCAATCGGTGCTGGCCTCAGCAGACACTCTATTTAAGGGAAAGAGAGGACTGCAGTTACTAGACAGGTTCTTCAGTTTGGAAAAAAAGATGGGCTTTATGTGATTTAAGTTCAAACCTATTTAATACATAGTCCTTAGAAAAGACCACTTCCAAGGAATACCACTTTTCATTTGAAAGAGAGGTTTCATTGTATTTTTTTTTATATATTTGAAAAGGCCTTACCTGAGCGGGTGGTCCTTGATAACAATAGCATAGAGTTGAGAACTTCTTCCTCATCCTGCTCATCAATTACCTTACATTGCCGTAAATAAGGTGTTAACTTTGCAGGATTTATGTAGCGGCTGAGCATATTCCTATTGGTTTCAATATTATCCCACAGTTCATTTTCTTCATTTTTCAGCATGTCATTTTCGTTATCCATTTGTAATATTCTAAACAATAAGAAAAAAAACAATAATGAAATCATTCCAGTCTTTAATTTCTGTGATGTATTCGAGTATTTTGAAAGTGCACAATACATTCCTTCTTCAATACGCACAATACATGTAGCACATTACTTTAGCAGGTTATGGCAAAGATATAGTTATAATAGAATATTTCATCAGACCTTCCCTCCTTCCTCTTCCCACAGTATTGTCAATCTTAAATTTATGTAGTCTAAGGGTACCGTCAAACGTAGCGAAGCTAACCGATCCCGACAGTGATATGACCTGGCTGGGATCGCTGGAGTGTTGCTACGTGGTCGCTGGTGAGATGTCAAAAAGTCAGATCTCACCAGTGACACAGCAACGATCCAGAATGATACAGAGATTGTTGGGAATGTGTCACTCTCGGGCGTAGTACTGAGATTGCAGTCGTTGTCCCTATCAAACACAGCGATGCAGCGTTCCCAGTGGGAGCGCAACGACGAAAAAATGATCCAGAACAATTTGTAACGATCAGCGCCTTCACAGCAGGGGCCTGATCACTGCTAAGTGTCAAACATAGCAAGATCGCTGACGAGGTCGCTGTTACGTCACAAACCTGTGACACATCAGCGATCTCACTATGTGTGACGGGGGCTTAAGTTTAATTGCCCTTCCAATTGTACTTCACATTTAGACCTATAAATCTGGTCTGCTATGAGAGACTGATGACCACCTACTCCTGGTAAAA
This sequence comes from Allobates femoralis, assembly GCA_033576535.1. NCBI lineage: Eukaryota > Metazoa > Chordata > Amphibia > Anura > Aromobatidae > Allobates > Allobates femoralis. The sequence goes on along the minus strand of JARQOC010000011.1, from coordinate 155,730,071 downwards.
GGCAGGAGGCAGAGGTTTCATTAGTCCATCTTAAAATGTGTAATTTAATTTTAATCTCGATACGCTCATCAACTAACATCTGGATTTCCCATAAACAATAAACGACTAGGTAGTCCACCCTCTACTCTGAAGTCTTACACTAAAATGTCAAACACAGTCGAATTTCCCATAGAGAAGGCAGAGATGGTTTATTATAGTCTACGTCTTTTCTATTACTGCATAAACATTGCTGAGCAACTGCTGTGTATTATAGCTGTATTATTATTATAGCAAGTACCGATGGCACTTAATCTACCATGTGATTGCTGAATGTAGGAAGGTAGCATATTGGGGCAATGGAGACTGATACATCCCTGTTATACAGTCAGGGGGTTGAATTTCCATTGTTACTAGGGCTAATATACCAATCCCAGTTACAGGGGAGATCAGATATAAAAAGTATTTAACTTATTGAAATGACCCTAATAAGTATTTTATGAACTTATATAGGGACATAAAATGTTAAATAAATGAAAAATAAAAAATGCAGAAAAAAATAAATAAAAAAGAAAGGTCAAGGCGAAGCTGTTACTATCCTTGCTCTTGTTAAAAAAAAGTGACACTTAAAAATGATTGTTACAGAAATGGGAGCAAAATTTAAAATGTATTTTAGTGTTTCTTAGCTGTCTTAAAAAAGATATGTATTTACTTTGTTTTCTCACCAATATCACCTGATATAGGCAAAGAAATAGAGAGTACAAAAATAATATAAAAATTAGGCCCCACATATAAAAAAATGGAAAAACATTTAAATATCCAAATGAAAAAAATGTAATCTCTTTAAACCGCATGGCCAAAATGTCCCTCGTCAGGAATAATAAGTGAAGGAGGTGAGGAACAAACAAGTGTAATAGGGTCTCATCCAAAAAACATGTAATGTGAATATGAAGTGAATGGACACCTTTTTAGGTTGTGTCTAAAACAACCTTGAACAGAATATGAGAATGGGTCAGATGCTGCAGAATCCACAGACTTCAAGGATAAAAGAATAGTAAAGAAACCAGAGGACAACCTGTTTTCATCTTGGTGGTTTCCTAATGAAGAAGTGAGAGCACCTCGAAACATGTTGAGTAAAGCGTCTGCAGTCTACTCCCAGTGTACTGGTTCCTCATTGATTCTTGGGCAGCAGAGATGAAACCAGGTTGTCCTGTAGATCCTCATCATAAACTGGTTAGAGGGAACCTTTTTATCTAATTTTTCCTGTTGACCTGGACATGCAATGCAATAGTGGCTGCAAAGTGGGATAAAATATTTTTTCGGAAATTTCCCTCTCCATTGTGGCGATTAGCAATCAGTTTTTGGAACCTAATGAGTTAACTTTTGTTAAGTCCAAGTGGGTGTTATCAGATAGCAACTCATACAGGGAGAAGAAGTACATGGCCCAGTGAAAACACCCACTTGGATTTAAAGGGGTTGTCCTACAAATAAAAAAACATTTTAATTAAAAGATCTTGGAATAAAAATAAGTTCTTCAATTGGATGTGTTAAGAAAAATTGTTCCTATGCTGGAATAACCTTTCAAATGTGTCTCTGCTACGTACTTAAAAGTCGCAGTACTCCTCTGGGAAAAAAAGACATGCAAATTGTCTCTTCAGAGAGGAAAGAGACTAGAGCTCTAGTGTCACCTATTGGAAGTAGCAATCCTAAAAAGTCAAAAAGCATTGCAGCTTTTAGGTCTCCTCATTATTGGCATAAAAAAAAACTCACCGAAAAATAGCCATGTAAAACATCCATTGCACCTAGCAGGAGGCTGCCAGCTCCACTGAAATGTAACACAAATGTCTGAAAACAGTTTCTCATTCTTCTGCAACCAACCAAGCATTGGGGGCGGTTGTGGCACCTGCGTCCAGCCATGCTATGGGGGAGAAGATTGGTGGTATTTGTAGACACAAGATTACCATTGCGCGTCAGTCACCCATGCACATGTGACGCATAGTGTCAGATTGCAGCCTATTGGTCACGCCCCCGTTATTAGATCAGGCAGACTGCTGCACACCATGTATATGCATCACAAGCATTCCAGGAGTTTAGTGATAAAGAGAAGATTAGAGACAGGTCTGTAGTTAGCAGTGCAGTTCCGATCAAGGGTTGTTTTTTTAAGAAAAGGGGCTATGTTTGAATGGAATGTGAAAGATACCAGACAAAAGAGAGAGATAAAAATATTAGGTAGGTAGTGACAGCTGGGGAGAGGGACTGGATAAGATGTGAGGGAATAGGGTCACTAATACAGGTTGTAGAACGAGAAGAAGAAAGGAACCGGGTCACTTTTTCTTCTGTGAAAGGCTTGAAGATGGAAAGTAAGCTTTAGTTGCAGGAGGGAAGGGGATGCAGGCTCCAAGAGGATTGTGCAAAGATGTCCTGCAGGATTTAATTGATTTTTTTTTTTGTAGGAAATAAGTGGTCAAATCAGTGGGCTGAGGTCAGTGACTGGAACCTGTACTTTAGGGCTCAGGAGGGAGTGGAAAGCTTCGAAGAATTGTTTTGGATTGTTGGCTAGTGTTATGGGTGTCAAAGTTTACTTGTTTGGCCAAATGGAGAACAGAGTTATAAGTTTTGAGCCTGAACTTATAGTGGATGAAGTGTTTTGCTGAAAGTGATTTTCACCACAGATGCTTGTTTCCCGCCCCAGGGCCTTGAGGTACTCGGTCCCGGGCTTGCAGTTCATGGATTGGGGGGGCTGCCACGGGCGGCTGGTGCTCGATTCAGTGCCCTGGGGCCGCTTTTTAAAAAGGTGAAATTTGTTTAATAAAAGTAAAATGTCTCATGACGCCACCTACGGCGCTGCTTGCATACCTCTGGGGTGATGATGAGGCAGCTAGTTGGTAACGCTCCCCATAGATGGAGCGGGGTCCCTGGGGCAGTTGTTGTGAATAGGAACTTACACAGGCAGGTGGATCTTCAGGTAGAGGTGCTGGAAAACAGTCTATGTTGAGGGCAGGATCAGGGGCCGTAATAACAGATACACACACACTGGGGCTTTGCTTCTGTACCTTTTACTGATGATATTGCAAGGTAACGTCCAGAGTACAGTCCAGGTGATTGGGTGGCAGTTCAGGATTTCGACACCCGATGACTTGTGAGGCCTCCTTGTTGCTGTGTGTGTGCATACTCTAGTCCTGGCCTGTCTGAAACCTCTCCTGTGTCCCTCACTTGTATAGCAGGCGATGAGAGCCCTGCTGCTGGGCACCGCTGAATCCACTTCGGTCCCTGGCACTGCTGGTGGATATGCTACAAGTGCTGCGCCAAGAGACTGAAGCCTCCTTGACCCTCCGGTCTTCTCTACTGGACCGACCAGACCCGTGCAGACTCGGACTCCGGCGTCCGGGTTGCCTCTTCCTCTCCTTTGGGGTGAACCCGACTGGTCCCCGTCCCCTCTCTGGTGCGCTTTGCGTCTGTCCCTCACTCTTGTGTCCATCACACTGGCTAGGCTTCCCTCTGGTACGGGCCTAGCGTAGTTCCATTCACCAGGTGTTTTCACATTCCTCTCTCTGGAATTGCACTGTCTAACTCCACCTCCAAACTTGAATTTATAGGGAACCTTGCCTGAAGTCAACAAGTAGAGCTCCCCCTTTTGGTCTGGGGTGGAAGGTGTTGCATGAGAGTTTACCTGATGTAGGAATCCCTCCCTGCTCCAGGTGTTCCTGGGCAAATGAACCATAGGGGTGCCACATTTGCACACCTTGAGCAGTGCTGGAGAAAACATGTTTGCAGTGTGTGCTACGGTTGCCACTGTCAGTGTTGTATCTATCTGCATGTAGCTGGTGCAGCTTCATCCAAGGTACTTTGCATTATATTATAATGTGACAATACTGAGTTTGGGCACAAGACGGAGGAGATGGAAACTACAGATGACTGTGTAATTTTCATAAGCTGCAGGGTATTTGTGGCAACCCAGGGGTTAATGTGTCACAGTAACAACACCAAGGGTTAACTCCTCACACAACAGACAGCACTACACTAGTGCCTCCAGGCCAGAAGGGAGAGCTAAAGCTGCTCTCCTATATATTCTGGTGTGGAGAGAAAGTGAGCCGTTCAGTTCCTGGGAGGACTGAGGAAGAAGGACTTGGGTGTAAAGGAGCTGCCTTAGGCTCACCCCCACAGTCCGCTGCCCAATTCCAGGCCTAGCCAGGGTCTGAGGAAAGGAGTTAAGAGGAACACATCTGGGAGACTTAATTACCCTATAACTTGCCCCAGAGGAGCGCAAAGACCGGATACCGGATCCTAAATTGTGCCTGACACAAACCGCACAGTAAACACCGGCTTAGTGGAGGTTATATATCTTCACTGTACCACAACGAAGCAACACGGCAGGGTCAGAAGCACAAAGATAAGACTTGAGTTGCCTAGCAAGTGGGTACCCGTGAAAGGAGACAGGGCTGGCAGCCTAGCTAAAGCGGCAGCAGGGCCACACACACAGCGCAAGTGTGGGAAGCCAAGGATCCGATCAGGGTGGGAGAAACCCGGCCCCGGTACAGACTCCGTTGACAATATCTACTGAATACCATCTGCAGTAAAGCCTTGGAAAACTACAAAACCGTGAGTCTGTGTAATCCTTGCCCTTGCACTCAAGCCCTACTCTCCCTCACAAACTGTTATCATCTCCACCACTACCCCTACCCTGCATCATCCATAGACTATCATCATCACTGCCACGGGGAACCAGGCTCTGCCCGTGGAGAGACGTTACATCACTGGCTGCCAAACATCATCCCCGAACCACATACCACGGGTGGCGTCACGACTATATCCCCTGTAAATAACCCCCAAACCTAATACTTGTGGGCCTGGGACTCAGTCCAGACCAAGACCACCGTGATTCCCCGTGATACCCCGGTCCGGTACCGAGTACCCCGTCCCAGTGGGCTTCACAACTTGGCGTCACGACAGGATCTACCATGCCCGGTAAACCGGGAATTGTGTGCTGTGATTTGTGACTGTTGTGAACCTGCCGCCATTGCGGAGCGCGCGGCAGGAAGAATTTGAACTGCGCTACAAGGACTGTATTTTTGAATTGCCGCCATTACAGAGCGCGCGACGTGCGGGAAAAAAAGGGGCATGTCATTGTGGGCGGCACTCTGCAAAGCACTCTGACGCCATCCGGAGGGGAAGAGAATCCCTGTTGCACAGCGGAACCTTTAGTAGACATCCGGACAGAAGCGGAAGACAGGAGGGTCGACCTTAACTAAGGGGGCACAGGATGTCGCAACAAGGAGATGCTGCGGCACCAAGCAGTGGCAGAGCACCTGGCGGTGCTGCAGCACCGGATAACAAAGGAGCACCCGGTGGTGCTGCGGTGCAACTAGCAGCACCCATCATGCCACTCCTGATGTCATGCACTCCGGGAGAAATGGGGCTACCACAATACTCAGGTGAGCCCAATACCCTGAATGATTTTATTACAAAGATAAAAGCGTATTATGTTATGTATCCCCTGACTGAAGTCCAGCATGTCGGTATGATTATGGGACAGTTAAATGGCAATGCGCGGCGGGAAGTAGCGTCCTGGCCGGACACCGACAAAGACACTGTAGAGCATCTTGTGGCTGGACTAAAAGCAGCATTTGAATCCAGTGCTGATACCCGGGCTAAAATGAGGTTCTTTGGATGTCAACAAAAGCCGAAGGAGAGCACAAGAGACTATGCCTTAAACTTGCAAGAAGCGCTCAAAGCACTTAAACTAGCAGAACCTACCTTAGCCCCGGGAGCTGTCAAAATCGATCAGTTCATAGAGGGCCTCCTATCACCTTCTCTCAGAGGACAGTTGAGTATGATGATCATCCAGAATCCCGGAATTACTTTTGCTAAGTTAAAAGATAGAGCCATCTGTCTTCAGCAGATAGAGGAGCCCCGGGATATAAACTTTATGCAAGGCCCTGCAGCAGCACCTCAGCAGCCAAGAGCATCAGTGACATCTGCCATGTCCGAGACTGTTGGTGAACACAGAGAGCCTATCTTTAATGAGGCCCTCAACCCAAAGCTAGATGCCCTGACAAACACTGTTGTTTCCATGGCTAAAGTCATTAAGGAGCTGCATTGATCCAAGCCTGCACCCAAGATCGAGTTGGCGACCAGTAAAGAGGATGTCCCATGGATGAGGCCCAGAAAGTAACAAGCGATGAGAGGACAACCCAGTGACCGCTATCAGCCATATGGACAGCCCATTTGCCACCGTTGCAAGGAGCCAGGTCACTTTGCCCGGGAATGTGCTTTAAACGAGGATCCCCTGGGAAGGCGGGCCGCTCCTCAGGAATTAATTCTCATGGTTCTTTAGCCTGGTATAACATGTTCGTAGGAGGACGTCTATTCATCCCTATCATGTTGGATGGCATTCCCTTCAGTGCCTTGTTGGATACCGGGTCCCAGATAACATCAATTCCATATGTTCTCTACAAGAGGTACTGGGCTGAGTCAGACATTAGTAGTGGTCCATCTATCATTGCATTGAACTTATGGGCTAGCAATGGTGAACTAATACCACAAGTTGGGTTCACAGAGATGACCATTCAGATTGGAAAAGTAGAATTGAAGAACCAGGGTATTCTTATTGTAGATGTTGACCGGTGAGAACGTGATCCAGTAATGTTGCTAGGAATAAATGTAATTGAAAATTGTTTTTCCGAGGTAATTACTGTCTTACAGCAGATCGCTGAGACTGCCAGAGCCGGGCAACAGAGATTTCTGCAAATGGAAATAACAACCCTGATGTTGAAACAACAGGTAGAAATATCAGGAGGTGAAATCAGCAGTGTACGAGTAAGTGATTCGATACCCATTGTAATACCTCCCAAAACTGAAATGTTGGTCTGGTGTAGAGCCGCAATAGGCATTAAAGGGCAAGACTATCAAGTCCTGGTAGAACCCGTGTACTCAGACAGTAGACCCACTAAACTGACAGCCAGTGGAGTAGTTGAAGTACACCGGGGAAGATGAGGTCACCATACCGAAGTATGCTAAATTATTTATGGTTGATAACAATGCCTTCACAGCTGTCGAGCCCTTGAACCCGTGAAGTCAGGCGGATGACAATGGCTCAGGGGAAAAGCTGGAGGATTGGTGCCAAAAGCTACACGTGGGTACCAGTTCTACACCTTCCCATCAAAAGCATGGAGTATACCGGGTAGTAAAAGAATATGAGGAGATATTCAGCAAACACCCGTTAGACTTTGGGCAAATTAAAGGGGTAGAGCACACTATACCCACAGGTAACCATCAGCCTATAAAAGAGAGGTATAGACCATTACCACCCGCTCACTACCAAACCACCAAAGACATGCTCAAAGACATGAAAACTGCAGGTGTACTAAAAGACAGTTGTAGCCCCTGGGCAGCGCCTTTAGTGTTGGTTAAAAAGAAGGACGGGACCATGAGAATGTGTGTAGACTACCGGCAGATCAACCGCATTACACACAAGGATGCATACCCGTTACCTAGGATTGAGGAGTCATTAGCCGCATTAAAATCTGCTAACTACTTTTTCACCCTAGATCTGACCAGTGGGCATTGGCAAGTTCCTGTGGCTTAGGCTGACAAGGAGAATACAGCGTTTGCTACGCCGATGGGCCTCTGTGAGTTCAATTGTATGCCGTTTGGTCTCTGCAACGCACCCGGTACCTTCCAACGCCTGATGGAGAGCTGCCTAGGACATAAGAACTTTGAAACTGTCCTCCTGTACCTAGATGACATCATAGTCTACTCCAAGACATATGAGCAACATCTACAAAACCTGGCAGAAGTGTTTGAAGCCTTGTCCGGATACGGCATGAAGATCAAGCCATCCAAGTGCCACCTTCTCAAGCCAAAGGTACAGTACCTAGGCCATGTTGTGAGTTCAGAGGGAGTAGCACCGGATCCTGATAAGTTCACAGTGATAAGGGATTGGCCAAGACCTACTAATGTGAAAGAAGTGAGGCAATTCCTGGGCCTGGTAGGCTATTACAGAAGATTTATCAGAGGGTTCACAAAGTTAGCAGCTCCCCAAAAAGACATCCTGGTAGGACAGTTAAAAAGGTCTTCAACCCGTAACCCCCCTTTCCAGTGGAGTGATGAGAAGGAAGAGTCCTTCAAAAAGCTAAAGTGGGCACTGACAAGAGAAGACATCCTGACATATCTGGATTACCATCAACCCTTCATTCTGTACACAGATGCCAGCAACGTGGGACTGGGAGCAGTACTGTCACAGAAGCAAGGAGGCAAAGTGAGTTATTGCCTTTGCAAGCAGGAAACTCCAGCCTACGGAAAGAAACCCTGAAAATTACAGTTCCTTCAAGTTAAAACTACTGGCAGTAGTTTGGGCTGTAACTGAACATTTCATGCACTACCTGGCAGCTGCAGAATTTAACATCTATACTGATAACAATCTATTGACCCACCTGTACTCAGCAAAATTACATGCGCTGGAGTAGCGATGAATAGCCTGGCTGTCTAACTACAATTTTGTCATCAAATATAGGGCAGGCTGCAAGAACGGGAATGCAGATGCCTTATCCCGGATGCCACACATGAAAGACATGGAAGAGGAACCGGAGGAGCTGGAAGAAATTGAGCTATCGGCCTTTCACCGTTCTAAGGGACGGGATACTCAGAACCGGACCGGGGTACTGCTGGGGATGTCACGGCGGTCTTGGTCCTGACCATGTCCCGGGTTCCGCAATAAATGGGGGGGTTATTTACAGGGGAGTTTGTCGTGACGCCACCCACGGGTTGTGGTCAATGAGGGGACCACCGCTGCAGTGTACTTCTGTCAGGAGGATGGATGGATGCTGCAGCCAGGTGGGGTCGGGACAGCTCCTGACAGGGTAAAATGGTGGATTGACAGCTCTGTATACCTGTAATCAGACACAGACACTGAAGCAGGGTTCACCGGGTTTACTTTCCAATTCTTCCAAGTCACACAGTGCACGGTACAGATCAGTTCTTAACAGCTGTACACAATGGACTCCGGTAACACTTAAACCCTCTGCAGCCAGGTTGTCACTCTGAGACCCCTCACTCTTTCTATATGTCCTTTCAGGCAGATTCTCTTTCTCTTCTTCTGGGTGGATTGCGGAGTGGCAGCTCGGTCCCTCAATGCAGCTTCCCCCTAAATGTATGGGTGGTAAGCCTGGTCCTCCTAGTTGCTGCTATGCCCCCAACCCTTTAGTGGGAGCACGGATCTGGAATCTGTGTTCCCCGTCAGTTTGTCTGGGGAGCTGGTATGGGACTTCAGTCCACCTCAGAGCCGATACTCTGGTTCCAGCCTAGCCTTGGGTGTCCCTGTCTTGCAAGGGATCACCGGGCTCTTTCCTACCCTTGTAACTTCCCAGGTACTTCAGGAGAGTCTGTCCTATCAGTAATTTGTCAGCGCTACAGTCTTCCTCGGACCCCGTGGCACCGGTCCGGTTTCTGTTGTTCCTGTCCTTTCTGGTCACTCTGTCACCACTCACTAGCCCACTTGTCTTGGCTGCTCGGCACTCACCTACTCCTCTTGGTCTTTTCTGCTCTGCTCAGCACCCACTGGCCTACTGGCTAACTATTTCCTGTTTCTCCTTTTTATACTGGTCCGTTACCATGACTACGCCTCATCCACTTATAACTGGCCCTACTACACCTCGCCTGCCTAAAGTCCCAGGCTCAGGGTTGGTTCTTATGTCAGTGGATGTGTGTTTTGAGGGTGTTTGATATACAAACTGTCTACCTTCCTGCCTGGCTGCAGGGCGCAGGGGCGCCACATAAGAATTGTAGCTCGCCATATGAGAGAGCATCAGCAGGGGAAGTGTCAGACTGCTAGATCCAGATTTTAGTGAGGGTCAAAAGGTCAAGGGAATTGGAAAGGAAGAAATCTTGAATGTAGAGGAGTTTGTTGTATGCTGCTGTTCAAAGCTTATGAAGCCTCATTCTCAGCCTCGTTCTGAGTCATCATAGTCTTTAATCGACATAATCGAGGAACTCTGAGGGAACCGTTGGCTTATGTCAGACCTACGGTAGGAACTTTGATTTCCAATAAATTGGTGAACAAGGGAAAGTTTCTATATTTATAGTCCTCTCTTATTATGTTTTTCAGGCTTTCATTTGTGAGTTACATCGGACTCACGGAACTATGATGGAAATCAAAAAGGGGGGTTGCGCCACACTGTGTGGTTTAGATAAGGGGGTCGGTTGTGCAGGCCCCCTGCTCACCTGATCCTGTTGTGCCGTCCGCACAACAGGCTAGTGTGTTGTGGTTCAGTCTCGGATCTTCACGCTGGCTCCACGCCGACTCCAAGCCGAGATGTGTTGTAATGTGCGTCGTCTGCCGGTGATCGGACCACGTGACAGCTGTAGGGGAGTGTCCGTGTGACGTGTGAGAGGTCCTGTGCAACAAGCAGCTGATGAACACGCTTCCCGTAGGGGAAGAGAGTTTGTGGCCGATATGAAAGAAAATAGTGTTATATCAGCGCTCAAATTACTTCAGGACACAGCTCATCAAAAATTACCTGTAGGCTTTATTAGTTCAGTTTGGGAATCCAGTCTCCACAGTGGAGACTGGATTCCCAAACTGAACTAATAAAGCCTACAGGTAATTTTTGATGAGCTGTGTCCTGAAGTAATTTGAGCGCTGATATAACACTATTTTCTTTCATATCGGCCAGGAACTATGATGGAGTCTTTGTACTACAGCGCACCTGATGGATTGAAAAAAAATAGTTGGCGAACTAGGGAGAATGTCGGATAAAGTTTTTTCAAATGAAATATTTTTGTATCTGTGGTTTTTGCTTTTATCTTAACAAGTTAATAATGGGGGTGTCTCATTGAAAAACGCCCCAAATAAGCTTTTGAAAGAGGATATTTCATATATATTTGTTTTACAAATGTGGTCCGATGATCTTTACTGATCCAGTGATCCACACTACAGCTCTCCTCATCTTCTATTGATGTAAGGACAGGAAGCGATGGGAGGTGAGACATTCTCAGCATAGTGAGTGAAAAACAAGTCTTGCCAGATCACACTGAAAATGTTTGGTTTGACATTCTCAATGGACTTTTGCTTTATTTTCTTTCTATGAAGATACAGGGCAGTATCATAGAAAGGAAAAAGTATATGCCGCAGAGAAGAATCTCTGTTAATGCCCCCATTGTTGAAGGAGAAATTTGCAGATTGGAAACTGTAAACAATGAGGGGACCATCACACGGTGCCACCTTGCACGTTTTTGGCGCCCCGCCAGCGTCGCCGCCCTCCGTTTACACGGGGAGACACCTCCGATGATGCACCGGTGAGCTGACAGGCGGCATCGCCGCCGGGGTGTCTCAAAACCCCAGCGGCGATGCAGAACAATGGGAGCCTATGGCTCCCATCGCCTGTCAGATCGCTGGCGGCTGTTTACATGGGGCGATGTGTACACATCGCCCCAGATCGGCCGACTGGTTGCAGAGCACTGCTCTGAAACCAGGCAACCAGTAAAAGGCACCGCCATCGCCTAATTACATTAGGCGATGCAGGGGCGATATCGGTGCCGATTGGCCATGCCCCTGCATCGCCTAACAAATCAGCGTATCAGCCTCTTTTTAGTGATATACAATTGTGTTCAAAATAATAGCAGTGTGTTCAAAAATATGAGTTAAGCCCAAAATGCTTATATTAGTTTTTATTTCCATGAATTGGGAACATTGCACACTGTTTTATAAATCAAAACATGGAGAAATGTATATTTATTTTAACTACTTTACAGAAAATAACAAAAAAAAATAGTGTGCTGTAAAAAAATAGCAGTGTCTGAATTCAACTTTACAAACTCAAAATATGTACTATTTTTGTTAGGATTTAGCATTCCTGTGAATCACTAACCTAATATTTAGTTGTATAACCACAGTTTTTTTTTCTTTTAGAACTGCTTCACATCCATGTTGCATAGAGTCAACCAACTTCTGGCACCTGTCAATTGTTATTCCAGCCCAGGAAGCTTTGACTACATCCCACAATTTATTAGCATTTGTTGGCTTTTTCCTCAGAAACAGCATTTTTTTGATGTTACCCCACAAGTGTTTTATCAGATTAGGGTCTGGGGATTTGGCTGGCTACTCCATAACCTCAATTTTGTTGGATTTTGCTATTTACTGGTGTGTTTAGGGTTGTTGTTTTGTTACAATACCCATTTCAAGGGCATATCCCTTCAGCATAAGGCAACATGACCTCTTCAAGTATTTTGATATAGGAAAACTGGTCCATCATCCCTGGTATGCGATAAATAGGCACGGCACCACAGTAAGAGAAGCATGCTGATATCATGATGCTTGCACCAACATGCTTCACTCTGTTCAGAGTAATGGGGTCGTCTGATGAATGGTCTGCATACTTTGGACCCAAAAAGAACAATATTACTTTCATCAGTCCACAAAATGTTTATTCATTTCTCTTTAGGTCAGTTGAGTGTTCTTTGGCAAATTGTATCTGCTTCAGTACATGTCTTTTTTAAACAGTGGGACTTTGCGGGGTCTCCACTTCTTTATAAGTTCTACATTCTCCAATCAACTTTTTAATCAAAGTATGCTATTCTTGTGACAGTGTCTCGAACAACCTATATTTCTCACCCTTTCAAGGAGAAATGCATGTACAACATGTGCTGGCTTAAATAAGAGCCACCTGATACACACCTGTTCTTCACAGAATGATTGACCTCACTAATTGAGCTCCACACTGCTATTATTTTGAACACACCCCTTTTAACTAATTATTCAAATACACAGACTCAAAAACATGCTGATCATGAATGCTGACTGTTAGTTTTCTAAGAATCTACTGTACTGCAACAACTGGACAATTAATTGACACGTGGTAATAAAATTTATAGCAAAAACATTTAATAATCTGGTTAGTCATATTACACTGCTGTTATTTTGAACACTACTGTATACAGTTTAAAACATTATGAAAGTTCCTCTTTAGATAGTCTGAAAGAAGGCTATATTTGCATCTACGTTTGTTGCTCCGTTGTTAATCTGTCACATATTCCAATTATTTTTTTATATAAAAATATCACTGCATGCAGCATTATTTTTCTTGTCACACTAATGAACACCTAAACAGAACAGAGCTTGTCTGCTGGTGATTGTACACCATGTGTCTAGGCATTAGGGGTATACATAGAAGTCACAGGATTCCATGGCAAAGCCTCAACCTGTAGCAAAGTTTCTTTCAGTTACAACTAAATTTTCCTGCTACTGCTCCCAGTATTGTACATGCTGACCTACAATTAAGTGCGCACAAGAGTTAGTATATCTAAAGCTGCATTTATACTGCAGATACCGTAATCATGAACAAATTTAATTAAACATACGCATATCATTAATTACCTTTTCATGTAAACAGACAGCCAAACATCTGATGAAATGTTCGTTCATTGCATGGAATGATCTTTTGAGCAGCACAAAAAATGATTGTTCTCGTCGGTGCATCGTCCTGGTTACACAGAGTTCGCATTGTCGAGAGCTATGGTAGCATCTACACTACTGTTCAAAAGTTTGGGGTCACCCAGACAATTTTGTTTTCCATGAAAACTCATACTTTTATTTATCAAATGAGTTGCAAAATGAATAGAAAATATAGTCCAGACATTGACATGGTTAGAAATAATGATTTTTATTTGAAATAATAATTTTCTTCTTCAACCTTTGATTTCGTCAAAAAAATGCTCCTTTTGCAGCAACTATAGCATGGCAGACCTTTGGCGGGTACTATTTAATGAAGCTGCCAGATAAGGAGCTGTGAGGGGTCGATTTCTCCAAACTAAAGACTCTAATGTACTTGTCTTGTTGCTCAGTTATGCAGCGGGTCCTCCCACTTCTCTTTCTACTCTGGTTAGAGCCTGTTTGTGCTCTCCTCTGAAGGGAGTAATACACACCGTTGTAGGAAATCTTCAGTTCCTTGGCAATTTCTCACATGGAATAGCCTTCATTTCTAAGAACAAGAATAGACTGTTGAGTTTGACATGAAAGTTCTCTTTTTCTGCCATTTTGAGAGTTTCATAGAACAAACAAATGTAATGGCGGTTTACACGTTGCGATATCGTAGTACGATTTCAATGAAAAGTCACGTGGTTCAATCGTTGGAGCCGATATCGTTCCTGCGTTGTATGGTGTGAACGTCCAATACGATGCAGGAACGATGTCAATGCGATATCGGGGATTGAATGAGCGTGCTATTCAATGCCCCGATATTGAAGGGAGATTGGAGCCGGATCGTGCTGTGTAAACGCCCAACTACGATGCGATTTGAAACGTCACCCATTCACTCCCATGTTCAATGTTCGATCCTGGGTTGGGGGGCGTAGACATCGCACGGACGTTGTATTCCGATATCGCAGCGTGTAAACCTCCGATGCGATGCAGGAGAAACGTGCACTAAATGCGCGCTCCCGCGCCATTGAGTTGCGATATCGCAACGATATTGAAACGTGTAAACCCACCATAAAGCTCCAGATTCACAACCTCCTTCTCAAAGGAAGGTCAATTTAAACTCTCTATCGCCAACGTTCACTGTGACACAATTGTGCAAGGTTTTCTAAACATCAATTAGCCTTCTTACACAGTTAGCAAACACAATGTACCATTAAAACACTGGAGTGGTGGTTGTTGGAAATGGGCCTCTATACACCTATGTACTGTAGATATTGCATTAAAAAACACGTTTGCAGCTAGAATAGGCATTTACCACATTAACATTAATCAGTGTATTTCTGATTCATTTAATGTTAGCTTCATTGAAAAAAAATGTGCTTTTCTTTCAAAAATAAGGAAATTTCTAAATGAACCCAAACTTTTGAATGGTAGTGTGGGTACTGAGCAATCTATTACAGATCTTCCAGAATGCATCGTTTACTTTGGTCTGGATTAAAATGACCACCAATCAGTAGAATTTTCTAAATCAGTGGTCGTGTTATGTCATCAGTCGTTCTATTTAAATGGACCCTGGGTCTAATGTATTACAATCAGGGTATACAGAAGAGCATCTATCAATGCACAATATAATATTTTGATATGGGAAAAATATATCTTTGTACTGTTTTAGCCAGTTGATAAAAATATAAAAAATTTTGAAAGTCCTCAGTGGTTGATTCCTTTTAATGGCTAACTTAGAAGATGGTAACAATTAGCAAGTTTTTGAGACTACTCAGGTCTCTTCATTAAGCATTTGTGAACTGCTCCAATATTTACTGTCACAACTGTTTCTACCCTTCCCATACTGATAATTCTGCTTAACATCACTTGGCTTATTAACATAACTCTTTACATTTTATATTATACTGGGCCTAATGAAGAGACCTGAGTAGTCTCCAAAGCTTGCTATCTGTTTTACCATCTTTCCAGTTAGGCAGGTTCAATACAATCTCACAGTTACAAATCTATCTCCCATACAGTATAATTGAGATTTTTATCATCAATTTATCACTGACAATATAAATCATGGTAATTTCAAGCTGTGATTATAGGGTAGCAACAGAATTAGGACACCTTAACTAACCCTCATTCTAGGGATCCCTAGCCTATCCCTGTCCCCAAGATTACCTCTGAAGGTGGAGATACTTGGGATTCATACTTTACTATATGCCTAGTTCAAATTTACCTATATGGCCCCCCTCTCCCCCAAAGAGAGTGAAAGGGCAGGAGAACAAGGGAACAGAACACATAGACAGACAAGGAAACAAATAATAAATGACTTTAAATCTTCTCAAGTAAGAAGCTTCGCTGCTGCAATAGGAATGAACACCTCAGTTGTACAAATGATCTCCTTCAACGTGGTAATTGTAGAAAATCTAAATACAGAATGGAATGAAGGCAGGAGTGGGGAAATAGTGGAAGGGGGTGATAATAAGAAAATTACAGCTGGAATTTAAGGCTGCGAGATATCTCAGTCAGAAAGGAAAGGGTCCTTAACCCATGCAGCAAAGAAGGAAAATCACATCTACAAGATAACAGTCAAGTGGGTTCCACAGCGGACCTGTGATTGATTAAACACTGAGACCTCCTGATCCCATGTCCCCCAGAAGTAACATCAGGACACAACACCCTCATGACAAGTATAATAATGAATTTCACATAAACCAGGGATATTGGTACCATGATCAATTCTGGATCAATTCTGCTCAATATTAGGAATATGATTAATATTATAGTTGTATGCGTAAGCATACTTTGGGTTTTAAGGGAGTTTTGGAGAAATTAGAGAAGTGTTCTAGACATGCACAGCTTACGTGTCTAAAAGATTATTTTCACAATCGCTATTTGGCACAATAGTGATATTTCCTAGAACTGGACGACCCTTGAAAATAGATGAAAGTGCAAGAAGAAAACTGGTTCAGGAGGTTGTTATGTTTGACGGGTTGGTAAGACGTGAAACTGACATAAGGTGAGCATATGATCCGGGGAAAGGGGGCTTACATTGTAAATGCCACTACAGCAGTAGTGCGGGCTTACAATCTTCAGGGCAGTGGGGAGAGAGACAGTAGGTTGGGTCTGCTCTGGTGATGGTGGAGCGCCGGGTCCGATGGTGGTGGAGCACCAGGTCCAGTGGTGGTGAGGTGGCACTGTGGTCATTGCAGGCTGTAAGCTGTTCTGAAGAGATGGGTTTTCAGGTTCCGTTTGAAGATTCCGAGTGTTGGGGACAGTCGGATGTTTTGGGGTGCAGAATTCCAGAGGATGGGGGATGATTGGGCAAAGTCTTTCAGGTGGTTAGATGAGGAACGTACAAGTATGGAGGAAAGAAGGAGGTCTTGGGAGGATCAAAGATTACAAGTCAGATGATATCGGGAGATTAATTCAGAGATATGTCAGGGGGACAGATTGTGGACGGCTTTGTAAATCAGTGTTAGTAGTTTGAATTGGATACGTTGGTGAATTGGGAGCCAGTAGAGGGATTTGCAGACTGGAGGAGTGGAGGAATCACCAGGAGAGAGGTGGATTAGTCAGGCAGCAGAGTTAAGGACAGATTGGAGAGGTGCAGGGAGGCCAATAAAAAGGAGGTTGCAGTAGCTGAGATGGGAGATTATGAGAGCATGCACTAGTAGTTTAGCAGATTGAGGGTTGAGGAAGGGACAGATTCTGGAAATATTTTTGAGTTGGAGGCAGCAGGAGGTGGCAAGGGCTTGGATGTGCGGTTTCAAGGACAGGGCAGAGTCAAGGGTTACTCCGAGGCAACAGACTTCAGGTTCAGGGCAAAGTGTGATGTCATTTATTGTGATAGATAGATCTGGTAAGGAAGGTGTGTGAGAAGGAGGAAAGATGATGAGTTTGGTTTTGTCTACATTGAGTTTTAGGAAGCGAGAGGAGAAGAAGGAGGATATGGCTGATAGACACTCTGGGATTATGGACAGGAGAGAGGTGATATCTGGGCCAGAGAGATAGATCTGAGTCTCACTAATGTACAGGTGATACTGGAAGCCATGGGACTTTATGAGTTGTCCCAGACCAAGAGTATACATTGAAAAGAGGAGGGGCCCCAGGACAGAGCCTTAAGGGACCCCAACAGAGAGGGGATGGGGTGAGGAGGTTGTGTGGGAGTGGGAAACGCTAAGTGTCGGTTGGAAAGGTAGAAAGAGATCCAGGAGAGGGCATGGTCAGTGATGCTAATGGAAGAGAGGATCTGTAATAGAAGACAGTGGTCAACTGTGTTGAATGCAGAGGACAGGTCTAGAAGGAGGAGGATGGAACACTGTCTGTTAGTTTTGGCCGTGAGTAAGTCGTTAGTAATTTTGGTCAGGGCAGTTTCAGTGGAGTGGTGGGGGTGGAAGCCAGATTGAAGGTTGTCAAAGAGAGAATTAGATGAGAGGTGGGATGAGAGTACAGTGTGGACATGCTTTTCGAAAAGTTTGGAAGCAAACAGGAGCAGGAATATGGGCCGGTAGCTGGATGTAGAAGGGGGGGGTCAAGGGATGGCTTCTTTAAGATAGGAGTAATTGTTCATGTTTGAAAGCAAAAGGAAAGGTACCAGAAGTCAGTGACAGATTAAAGAGGTGGGTTAGGGCTGGGATAAGAGTGATGAGGTTGGGGAGGAAGTGTGATGGGACGTGGTCCAGTGCACAAGTGGTGAGGTGCGATCTGGAGAGGAAGTGTGCAAGTTCTCCTTTAGTGATGGAGGGGATGAGGGTTAGTGGGGATAGGAGTGATCTGGTATACATGGGAGTTGCGGTGGTTGGGTAGCAAAGACTCATCTGATCAGTTCAATCTTGTTGGTGAAGTGTGTTGCAAAGTCTTCTGCACAGATAAGAGAAGTAGGAGGGGGCAGTTGGGGGCTGAGGAGGGAGTTAACTGCCTGGGGTTGTGGGACAAAGAGGATATGAAGGTAATGAATCAATTCTGTTTAATGGTGGTAAATGCTGACTTGAATTTGAGAAGTGCTTGTTTGAATGCTGTGTAGTCTTCATGCGAGTGTGATTTCTCCAGCGCCGCTCTGCAACCTTAGATTCTCGCCGCAGATTTTTGTGGTGTCTGTGTGCCATGGTTGTCTGTTGATTTGTCGTGTTCTGCCATGAACGAGAGGGGCAACTGCATCAATAGCTGATGTGAGTGTAGAGTTGTAGAAAGCTGTGGCATTATCTGTATCGTGGAGTGAGGATATGGATGATAGCGGTAAAATGGCGTTGGAGAATGTGTCAGGTCAAGATGTGCGAGGTTTCTGCGAGAGTGTGCAAGTTGGTGGACATGGGTGGCAGGTGAGGAGGACAAGGATGAGAAAGTGAGTAGATGGTGGTCAGAGAGGTGGAGACGGGAGGTTGTGGGTTTAGTTAGTGAGCAGAGGTGGGTGAAGATGAGGTCTGGTGTATGTCTGTCTGTGTAGGTGGCTGTGGAGGACCAATGAGAGAGGCCAAAGGATGAAGCAAGTGACAGGAGTTTGGAGACTGTTGACTTGTGGGTGTCAATGGGGATGTTGAAGTCGCCCATTATGATGGTGGGAATGTCAGCAGAGAGAAAGTGTAGGAGTCAGATGGAGAATTAGTGAAAGTAGGCATTGGTCGGGCCCAGGGGTCGATAAATGACGGCCACTTGTAAGGAGAGTAGATACGGACAGAGTGCACTTCAAAAGATGAAAGGATAAGAAAGGGAGGAGAAAGAATTAGGTTGAAGGTACAGTTGCTAGAAAGGAGAAGACCCACTCCTCCACCATGTTTCTCATCTTAAATGCACTTTGGCAATCAGATTTCTAGAAATCCTGTTCACTTTGCTGGAATTCTAATATACTGTGTTTTTTTCGCAGTATTAAAAACCAAAACACCACATAATCATCATGGGAATTTTATCTAAAGGAACCTGTCACCCCAAGAATCACTATTTGGCTGGAGTAACACTTGTCAGTGACTCAAGTGAGACTCGCATCGCATGACCGGACACGTCTGTCTGCTCTCCTGAAAGAAGTGTGCAGCTGCATAGACATACGTGTGTAGTGCCCCTGCGGTCTGGTCACGTCAATGGGTACTGCACCCATTCCACTGGTGTGGTATCTCTGTTCTTAGGGAAACGGGATGGTAAGTCTGAGACACCTAACCCACTCGGTCCCAGGGACAGTGGGCGGACCTGATAGAAGGGCTCAGTCAGTGGGACGGAGGGAAGAGAAGTGTGGGGTGGGAAGTTTGAGAGAGAGAGAGAGCTGAAGAGTGAGGAGTGAAGTGTGACAGAAAGCGAGGACCTGGAGGACTTGAGCAGTGAGGACCTCGTCCTGGGTCGCAGGACAACAGACAGCAAGCAAGTCAGAGGGAGCCCTAGGGGCACGGGAAGAGGCAGAGAGAACCACCTGTGTGCCCGAATCCAAGTTTGATCAGAGTCAGACGGAGGGGCTGGTTAAGAACCAGGGGACCGGCCCTGAAGGTAGCGAGGAGATTCCAGACTCCAACCACGGAACCAGAGGCCATTAGATCTTGAGGAGCTGTGACTGACACCGACACATCCACCGAGAAGGTAGCCGTACTAGGGCCAGGGGACAAGGTAGCGGTCACCCGAGAAGGCCCGTGGCTGCCGGATTGGGGCTCAGTGTGTGGAGGAGCGAGCAGGAGATAGGCAGACAGTTAGTGCTGGGAGAGTAACCAAAAAAGGAACATAAGGGGGTGTCTTGGACGAGCTTTCCCGGTTCCCCCAGAACTATCTGGACTGAGTCTTGGCAAGGGACAGCACCTGGCGGCATTGCAAAGTGAGTGCTAAGTAAACTAGGTATAGAACTCAGCAGCCGTGTGTGAGAGTATATATTTTCCCACCTGCAGAGTCGCCGACTGATAAGCCACACAGGCTACAGAGAACCTGCCAAGCAAGACTCGTCCGCCTTCCTCAGCCTGAAGCACCCTGCGGCCTACCATCGCTATAGGCTATACCGGTTACCCTGGGGAACTGCTCCACCCATGGGAAGCAATACCACCTTAGCTGCAATCCCATCATCACCAGAGGTCCCGCACTGCAGCGTCGGCCCCCATTCGCTGAACACCACGGGTGGCGTCACAACAATCATCCCCAAAATCCCCGAAATTTTATCTGGTGCCCAGGGTCACGGAGCTGGGTCTCGATCCTTGTGACTCCCCCAGAAGTAGCAAAGCCCGGTTCTGAGTACCCCATGGTCCTGGGGGCGCATCACATGTAGCTAACGTAGCACCCCAGAGTCCGGATGCCACAATGTCATTGCCTCTCTCGGGGGGTAGTGTCATACCTGAGAGCAACAGAGAGTTCACACCAGGCAAAAACAAAGCACACAACACCATTCTGCCTCCAGGCCTGAAGGATTCAGGGCAGCTCCCCTATAAATTCTGGCCTGGGGTGGAGTTAGTGAGTTCAGTTCCTAGGAGGACTGTGAAGAGGAGCTGTGGACTTGAGCAGTGCTAAGCTCGTCCCAGGTTAGCTAAGCCTAGCTTGAGGGACCTGTAAGCAAGGGTCTGAGGAAGTGGAGGAGAGCCTGGGGAGTAGAGCGGTGTCGAGCTCACCCCACAGGAGTAAGCGCCAAGAACCGGGCACTGGAGTATGAGGCTGTGCAGGGCCTAACGTCCCGGCAGCCACTACCAGATGCTGGGGGATTCCAAGTTCCCCAGCCACACCAGTGCACGGAGGCAAAGCAGCCTTAAGATCCTAGGAGCAGCCGCCAGAGAAGTGGGGCTGGAGAAGGACTTGAGGTGCCTGCCATACCAGCACCACTCAGGAGAGAGAGGGCCACAGCTTAAGCAGATGCAAGGACCCGCTAAGAGAGTGAAGCAGGGAGGCCTCAGAATTTGCCGAGTTGCGGAGAACCCCGAGTTGCTCCCAGGTTGCCAGCTTCCAATGCATCATCTGTCCTTGTGCCAGTATCACCAATAAAAGAACTGAGGAACCAACAAATCGTGAGTCTGTCAGTTACTTTGCGCTCTCCATCCTACAACATCCACTGCCCTGGGGAGCCACTACATCCCAGCTGTCTGTCCATTGTCCTCAGAGGTTCTGCAGCAGGGGTGGCCACAGGTCATATAGCCATCCCTTTAAACCACCATATTCCTATATTTCCCCAAGAACTCTTTGAGCTGAACCTAGAGTCACGGAATCGGGTCTTGACCCCTGTGACTCCCCAGAAGCACCACAGTCTGGTTCCAAATACCCCACGGCCCTGGGGCCCATCACTGACACAATTGTCCAAAGAGTAGGCAACTTATGCCAAATGATTTCTAGACACACACAAGTCACTCGCAAGTGTGATTCCAGCTTTAACCTGTAAATATAGGAGTAATCTGCAGATGAATAGTGTTTAAACCCTGTGTAGTCATCTTACTGGAGCAGTGAATTCATTTTTTTCTCTCCCTGCAGTCGCTCGCTTCTTTCAGAAGTTTCAAACTCTATTTATTCCGTATTAAACACGTAATGACAAACACTGTATGTGAACTCGTTGGTAGCAGATGTATAGGATCTGAGTCTGCCATTTCAAGGCAGATGATGGCTAGGTTATTCAACTATGATCTGCCTCTAACAGCACTTGAGCTCTATCCGCTGCTGTTAACTTGTCAAATGCTGGTGTTAATCTCTGACAGCATGTGGAATGGGGAGAAATGGTGGCCCAGAGTCTGCTATAGACCACCCACCCCTGTTATGGCAGGTCTTTTTGCTATAAACAGTTGAAGCCCCCTACATTGCTATATTGCTTTGATGTTTACTACATACAGGAATACCATAGTATTGTAGAACATTATATAAGCAACCAGACAACAAGGAGTTCAAATACACTAAAGGGGACTAAAGAAAACAAAGATTACAAATCACACCACTTTTCCCCTGTTAAACATATAAATGTTGCATAATAATTGTGCATATTTGTTATTACTGTGTCTGTTGAAGTTAAATAAATCAAAATATAAAATTAATTAACAAATCTAAATGGCTGAAATGTTTTTTTTTTATTGGCCATTGAAACACCACAAAAAATGCAATCTAAGGTGATAAAATCATTGTATGTAACCAAAACAGTACTAATAAAAAGTTAGCTCGTCGCAAAAGAAAAAGTCATCATGTAGTTTTATTGGCCAAAAAATGAAAACACTACTGGTCTTGGAAACAAAACCTGAAAAACAATTGTGGAATTGAGAAATGACAGCTCTTTAATATGAGGCTGCCTCTTTTTCAGAGGACCATAAGTAATTGGACAATTATCTTAAAAGTTCTTTAATGGTCTTTCTGCGCCGCTGCTTCTCCAGAGCATGTCAATGCAGCGCTGTGGAGTCTCTGCGGGTGAATGCAGGCAAAAGCCGCCCTGCTCGAACGCAGATTGTGGGCACAGGGCAGGTGCATTCACCTGCCGAGATCAATGGCTTTCTGTAGGTCTAGAGACACTACGTCCAGGATGTAGTGTCTCCTGATTGTCTGCACATACCCTAACAGTGGTGGATGATTGCAAAATTCTGTCCATAGTGAAGAAAAACCCTCTCAACATTCACCCAAGTGAAGGACACTCCCCATTAAGTAGGTGTTTCAGTAAGGCTAGGGTCACATTTGCGGTAAAAATTTCAGATCCTGATCAGGTTTTGAGCTGTTAAAAAGCTCAAAACCGGATCCGGAACTGCAGCCCATAAGAGCCCATTATGTAAACCGGATTGCGCTACATG
This sequence comes from Allobates femoralis, assembly GCA_033576535.1. Lineage (NCBI taxonomy): Eukaryota > Metazoa > Chordata > Amphibia > Anura > Aromobatidae > Allobates > Allobates femoralis. The sequence continues at coordinate 155,706,989 of JARQOC010000011.1, read as the reverse complement.
CAATCTGGTTAACGCTTGCGGAGTTGCAGCCTGCGGTAAAAATCCTGCAGGCTGCAGTTTTCACAGCGGTTTGCAAACCACAGCAGGCTTGCTACAATGGGCTCCTACGGGAGTCCATGCGGCTGCCGCAAGGCACATGTGAATGCCTGCGGTAGCCGTATGCTTTGTTCATCCCTGCTGCCGCAGGGATGAACAAAGGGTTAAATTTTAATAGTAGATGTGGGCAACATGTCTCTAGGGGGTGCCCACCCCCCCAGAGACATGCTGTCCACTCAGGGTGGCATGTGAGGGGTTAATCTGGGCATTTATAGTATTGCCGGCTATTGTCGGCATTTTCAATTTTATGAATGAACCCGGTGTCTCCTCACTGTGTAGGACATACAGTACGTAATGTACGTACTGTATGAGCTGCTAGTCTTGGTCCTGAAAGCATGAACATTAGGTCTATGGCGGTGTGCTGCTCATAGTCCTAATGTTAATGGTTTCAGGACCAAGGCTAGTGGTCATATGGTGCGTACATTACGTACTGTATATCCTACACAGCGAGGAGATTCCGGGTTCATTCATAAAACTGAAAATGCCGACAACAGCCGGCAATACTGTAAATGCCCACATTAACTCCTCACATGTCCACCTGAGTGGACAGCATGTCTCTAGGGGGGGTTGCCACCCCCTAGAGACATGTTGCCCACATCTATTATTAACATTAACCCATTGTTCATCCCTGCGGCAGCAGGGATGCACAAAGCATACAGTAACCGGATCGCTCCGGATTACACATCCTGAGCAATCCGGTTACCATATTGCGGTTTGCAGGACACATTTTGTGAAAAAAATGTGTCCGAAGGCAATTGCGCTTGCCGCATCCGGATCTGGATGCGGTAACCGCAATTACCCTTCCAAGTGTGACCCTAGCCTAACTAAGTTTACCATTAAGAGAAGCCTTCATGAGAGCAATACAGATGATTCACCACAAAGTGTAAACCAAAATAGAAAAGTCAGATAACACTTTGCTAGAAAAAAAAACATCTAAAAAAGCTGCCAGTAGAAATTTGAGTTTTAGAAAAGTATTTTTAGAACAGATGAAATTAAGATCAACAGGTACAAGCTTGATGGGAAGAAGAAAGTATGGAGAAGACTTGGAACAGCACATGATCCAAAGCACATCCTCTGTAAAGCTAGGGTCAGACGTGTGTCTGCCCGCTAGCCTGGCAGATGCTCCTGAAACGTAGAAAATTTCAGGCTCAGTGCATAGCGTTACCAGTAGGTAACGCTATTTGCCGCCAGTCTATTTATCTCTATGGCAACCAGACAGTTACCGCAGCTGCCGGCTCCACAGGATATGTGCTTTTGCAGAGCGCACAGGATGCACTGTTTGCAATGTTTTCCTGTGCACTCTGCAAAAGCGCATATCCTGGAGATCTCTGTGGAGCTGGCGGCTGCGGTAAGCGTCCGGTTGCCATAGAGATCAGTAGACAGGCTATGCGCTACTCCGGCAGGCTCAGGGGGCAGACGCAAGTTTGAACCTAGCCTAACGTATGGTGGAGGCATTGTGATAGCTGGGCATGCATGGCTTCCAATAGCGCTGCGTCTTTAGTGTTTATTGATGAAGTGACTGAATTTAGTAGCAGCCAGATGAATTATGAACTGTACAAAGTGAGAATTTCTGCTCAGATTTAACCAAATGAAGCAAGGTTGATTGGACGGCACCAGGGTTGGTTTTAGGCAAAGTGAGGCCCTGGGCAAAAGGTTAAAGTGGGCCCTAAATGCTCACATATTGCACCTTCACACTCAGACATTTGGGTTACATGAACAAGCGCCAAATTCAGACCGTTCAATGAGTGCGATTTATAATATTCAAGACATTCAGCGCTTGTTTCCGGCATATTTACACAGGATGATGAAGAATGATGGGTGCAGAGCAATCACCGGTAGAGCAATCTGTCCCCTACAGTATCAGTATTTAAAAATAGTCTGGGTGAAATGGTGGATGAGGATGAGGAAAAAGCCAATATGCTAAATGACTTTTTTTCAACAGTATTTACACAAGAAAATCCCATGACAGACAATATGATCAGTGATAACAAAAAGTCTCAATTAAATGTCACCTGCTTAACCCAAGAGGAAGTACGGCATCGTCTAAAAATCACTAAAATTGACAAATCACCGGGCCCGGATGGGATACACCCCAGAGTGCTGCAGGAATTAAGTACTGTCATAGATAGACCATTATTTTTAATATTTAAAGATTCCATAATAACAGGGTCTGTACCACAGGACTGGCGTATAGCAAATGTGGTGCCAATATTCAAAAAGGGGACAAAAACTGAACTTGGAAATTATAGGCCAGTAAGCTTAACCTCTACTGTGGGTAAAATCCTAGAGGGTTTTCTAAGAGATGCTATACTGGAGTATCTGAACAAAAATAACCTCATGACCCATTATCAACATAGTTTTACGAGGGACCGTTCCTGTCAAACTAATCTGATAAGCTTCTATGAAGAAGTAAGTTCTGGACTGGACCAAGGAAATGCAGTGCATGTGGTGTATATGGACTTTTCAAAAGCTTTTGATACGGTGCCACACAAAAGGTTGATACATAAAATGAGGGCAATGGGGATAGGGGAAAATATGTGTAAGTGGGTTAAGAACTGGCTTAGTGATAGGAAACAAAGGGTGGTTATTAATGGAACACACTCAGAATGGGTCACAGTTAACAGTGGGGTACCACAGGGGTCAGTGTTGGGCCCGCTTCTATTTAATATATTTATTAAAGGGAACCAACCACCCCCAATGACCCCCCCGGACTCTTAATATCAGTCCCTACACACAGCACATAGATGTGCTGCAATGATTTTTGCTAAAAAAACTGTTTTTTCAAACTAAAGATAATGATTTAGAAAGTTTAAACTGAATGGACGGCTGGGCGGTACTTATCTCTGGCAAAAGCCGATATCTGATGTCAATCATCCTCCCGTCTCCCCTTGTAGCAGTAACGTCCAGCCCTTTATTCAGCGTCACAGCCCTGTGCACGGGCTCGCATGCCCGTGCACACGTCATCATCTGCAGCCGGGAAGCGAGCGCGCGCTCTGACTTCCTGCGCTCGGCTATGGAAGACAGAGCGCGCGCTCGCTTCCCGGCTGCAGATGATGACGTGTGCACGGGCATGCGAGCCCGTGCACAGGGCTGTGACGCTGAATAAAGGGCTGGACGTTACTGCTACAAGGGGAGACGGGAGGATGATTGACATCAGATATTGGCTTTTGCCAGAGATAAGTACCGCCCAGCCGTCCATTCAGTTTAAACTTTCTAAATCATTATCTTTAGTTTGAAAAAACAGTTTTTTTAGCAAAAATCATTGCAGCACATCTATGTGCTGTGTGTAGGGACTGATATTAAGAGTCCGGGGGGTCATTGGGGGTGGTTGGTTCCCTTTAATGACCTTGTAGGGGGCATACAGAGTAGAATCTCAATATTTGCAGATGACACTAAACTCTGCAGGGTAATCAATACAGACGAGGACAATTTTATATTACAGGAGGATTTATGTAAACTAGAAGCATGGGCTGCTAAATGGCAAATGCGCTTTAATGGGGATAAATGTAAAGTCATGCACTTGGGCAGAGGAAACAAAAGGTATAATTATGTGCTTAATTGTAAAACACTGGGCAAAACTGTCACTGAAAAAGACCTGGGTGTATGGGTAGATGACAAACTCACATTTAGTGGCCAGTGTCAGGCAGCTGCTGCAAAGGCAAATAAAATAATGGGATGCATTAAAAGAGGCATAGATGCTCATGAGGAGAACATAATTTTACCTCTATACAAGTCACTAGTGCGACCACACTTAGAATACTGTGTACAATTCTGGTCTCAGGTGTATAAGAAAGACATAGCTGAACTAGAGCGGGTCCAGAGAAGAGCGACAAAAGTCATTAGAGGACTAAGGGGTCTGCAATACCAAGACAGGTTATTAAACTTGGGGTTATTTAGCTTGGAAAAACGAAGGCTTAGGGGTGATCTTATAATAATGTATAAATATATGAGGGGGCAGTACAGAGGCCTTTCTAATGATCTCTTTACTCTTAGGCCTGAGACTGGGACAAGGGGTTATCCTCTACGTCTGGAGGAAAGAAGGTTTAATCACAATCACAGACGCGGATTCTTTACTGTAAGAGCAGTGAGACTATGGAACTCTCTACCACATGATGTTGTAATGAGTGACTCACTACTAACAATTAAGAAGGGCCTGGATGCCTTTCTTGAAAACTATAATATTACCAGTTATATATACTAGATTCTTTGATAGGGCGTTGATCCAGGGAATTAGTCTGATTGCCGTATCTGGAGTCAGGAAGGAATTTTTTCCCCCAATGTGGAGCTTAGTGTTGCCACATGGGGTTTTTTTTTGCCTTCCTCTGGATCAACATGTTAGGCTATGGGTTGAACTAGATGGACTTAAAGTCTTCCTTCAACCTTAAAAACTATGTTACTATGTTACTATGTTACTATCATGTTATCAGCAGCTCTTCTGCAGTTTGCAGCCGGCGATGTGCTTTCGAGAGCAAAGATTTTTGTTCCTCCATAAACATCCATTCACCCGATGATGAACCGCATTTTGCTCATTTGTTGGGCGATTGCCGACCTGTTTACACCTAGGAACTCTCGTCTGTGCTGCTGGGATTTATAAATATGGATGTTACATATACACAACACAACGGTATGTGACCCAAACACTATATATTACACGTATACACCGAGCACACACACACAGACACACACATCCATTTCCATCATTGTCTGTCTGTGTTACACAGCCCGGTTCCTCAAGGGAGAGTCGCTCTATCCTCTTATCCTCTGATCAAGAGATGGGGATTGTGAACACAGGACTCCTTATATTGATTAAAAATGACCTACAAGTGTTTAATTAAATAGGATTTACAAACTGGAGTCAGTAAGGAGAATGTTTCCATAGGATCATATACCTAAATGTCATCTTTAACAAAGATCTGCTATATTCTTCCTATTATAAGAAAAATACATTTGAATTAAGCCTCATCCTGGTGTCTTGTGTTGTTCTGGGGTCACTAGAGAAAATATTGATCTTAAAGGAGTTGTCCAGAATTCTATAAACATGAAGGATTTCTTTCAAAAACAGCAACACCCCTGTCTACAGGTTGTGAGAGATATTGCAGCTCAGCTTAATTAAAGGGAATGGGCCTATGCTGTAATACCACATGCCACCTGTACACAGGGGTGGTGCTGTTTTTGAAAGAATGTAGTAAAGTTTTATTAATCCTGGACATCCCCTTTAATGCATTGTAAGTTCTGCTTGATAACTGGCTACAAATGTAGGAATTAAGGAGGTCCCCTAACTCTAATTACTCCCATCGTCACCATGTGAAGACTGAAGCCTGCGGGGGGCACTCCTGATGCTATTATATGGCAATTAAAAGGATTTTTTACCTTTCACCACTGAGTGATTTTTCGTTTTTGTTTTTTCCTCGCTTCTTCAAAGAGCCATAACTTTTTTATTTCTCCTTCCACATAGCTGTACGAGGGCTTGTTTTTTGCGGGATGAGTTGTAGTATTGAATTACATCATTCATTCTACCACAAAATGTATTGGAGAATGAGAAAGAAATTCCAAGTGCTTTGAAATTGCAAAAAAAATGCAATTCCACAATTTGAGTTTTCAATATATCATGTTAACTCTATCGTAAAAGTGACTTCATAAGTTGATTATCTAGGTCAGAATAAGAAGATACTGAACATTTTTTTATTTGAATCATAAAAAAAAAAACCAGAAATTTGTAAAAAAGAAATAAATAAAAATTTGCTTTATTCACTAATTTCCAAGACCCATGATATTTTAATTTTTGAAGATACAGGGCTATGCGAGGGCTTACCTTATGTGCCCTGAGCTGACATTTTTACTGATACCATTTTGAGTCAGATACAACATTCGCCTTTTATTGCATTTTATTGTAACAACGTGGTGGCCTAAAACCATAATTCTGGTGTTTTTATTTTTTTCCCGTTACGCCATTTACCAATTGGATTAATTTACTTCATATATTGATAGCTTAGATTCTTACAAACGCAGCGATACCAAATATGTGTATTTTTTTAACTTTTTTTTCACTGTTTATTGGTATTTTCAGTTCAGCTCCTTTGGGGGCCCCCAAGAAAGTGAGGGCCCTGGGCAACTGCCCAGTCTGCTCCCCCTTATCGCCAGCCCTGGACGGCGCTTCAGAATAAGATGGATAATGACACAAAACATACTGCAAAAGGATTCTCTACAAAGTAGTAAAAATTTACATTTTATTTATGGTATTGTAAATTTATCCAATTACTTCTGAGGCCCTGAATTGAGGAGGTTTTGTAGAAAAATAGTTGCAATTCTTAAAACATTTCACAGCATATTTTTGTTCAGCCTCTAAAACTAAAACTGAAAATCTACACTTCAATTGCATCTCAGTTATTTCATTTTAAATAAAAAATTGTGGCATTCAGATCCCAAATGAGAAACATTCGGTCACTCTCCAAATAATTCTGGACCTAACTGTATGTATTATTGGAGGAGACAGGTTCACTTAAAAAGTAGCACATTCAAGTGAGAAGAGCCAATAAGCAAAGTAGTATGACCACATAGATGATTCCAAAGCTCGATATATACAGTGCCTACAAGTAGTATTCAACCCCCTGCAGATTTAGCTGGTTGACACATGCGGAATTAACTTGGCATTGTGACTTTTGGACTGTAGATCAGCCTGGAAGTGGAAAATGCACTGCAGCCAAAAAGATTTTTTAATTTTTTTTTTTTTTTAAAGCGTTAAAAGTTAATTCAGAGGGTCATTTATTATTCAACCCCTCAAACCACCAGCATTCTGTTTGGTCCCCCTAAAGTATTAAGAAGTAGTTCAGGCACAAAGAACAATGAGCTTCACATGTGTGGATTAATTATCTCTTTTACCAGCCTTTTCTGACTATTTAAGACCCTCCCCAAACTTGTGAACAGCACTCATACATGGTCAACATGGGAAAGACAAAGGAGCATTCCAAGGCCATCAGAGACAAGATCGTGGAGGGTCACAAGGCTGGCAAGGGGTACAAAACCCTTTCCAAGGAGTTGGGCCTACCTGTCTCCACTGTTGGGAGCATCATCCGGAAGTGGAAGGCTTATGGAACTACTGTTAGCCTTCCACGGCCTGGACATCCTTTCAAAGTTTCCTCCCGTGCCGAGGCCAGGCTTGTCTGAAGAGTCAAGGCTAACCCAAGGACAACAAGGAAGGAGCTCCGGGAAGATCTCATGGCAGTGGGGACATTGGTTTCAGTCAATACCATAAGTAACGTACTCCACCGCAATGGTCTCCGTTCCAGACGAGCCCGTAAGGTACCTTTACTTTCAAAGCGTCATGTTAAGGCTCGTCTACAGTTTGCTCATGATCACTTGGAGGACTCTGAGACAGACTGGTTCAAGGTTCTATGGTTTGATGAGACCAAGATCGAGATCTTTGGTGCCAACCACACACGTGACGTTTGGAGACTGGATGGCACTGCATACGACCCCAAGAATACCATCCCTACAGTCAAGCATGGTGGTGGCAGCATCATGCTGTGGGGCTGTTTCTCAGCCAAGGGGCCTGGCCATCTGGTCCGCATCCATGGGAAGATCGATAGCACGGCCTACCTGGAGATTTTGGCCAAGAACCTCCACTCCTCCATCAAGGATCTTAAGATGGGTCGTAATTTCATCTTCCAACAAGACAATGACCCAAAGCACACAACCAAGAAAACCAAGGCCTGGTTCAGGAGGGAAAAAATCAAGGTGATGGAGTGGCCTAGTCAGTCTCCTGACCTTAACCCAATTGAAAACTTGTGGAAGGAGCTCAAGATTAAAGTCCACATGAGACACCCAAAGAACCTAGATAACTTGGAGAAGATCTGCATGGAGGAGTGGGCCAAGATAACTCCAGAGACCTGTGCCGGCCTGATCAGGTCTTATAAAAGACGATTATTAGCTGTAATTGCAAACAAGGGTTATTCAACAAAATATTAAACCTAGTGGTTGAATAATAATTGACCCACACTTTTATGTTTAAAATTTATAAAAATTCAACTGAGCAACATAACTTTTTGGTTTGTAAGATTTATGCTTCTGTTAATAAATCCTACTCTCATTGGCAGTTTGAATGCTCTAACTTATCTGCATCTTATCAAACCACCTAAATCTGCAGGGGGTTGAATACTACTTGTAGGCACTGTAATTATCCATAAGGTGCAAAACAAAGTCGCTGACAGATGACAAAAAAAGCAGCCTCCCAACACCCCCCAGGTTCCCGCTAAATTTAGTTATGTATATTTATGTCATATGTACATGACTGAGAATATTTTTTCCTTTGTAGGTTTCATGTGAGTATAGTAGCAATAGAATTAGAAATCATTTGCATTATGTGGTTAGGAACCAGAAGGTTATCAGCGCATGCCTACTTTTCTTTCCTTTCCAACCACAGCACACCCCACTGGCTTACATTATTATAGTATTCATGCCTTACTTTTGCCACATCAATGTGGGAAATAGTGGCATAAAAGAAAACATTTTTTAAACAGAATTGTTTTCACATGGTAAAAAGTAGTTTTAGAGACAAATTTCTGAGCAGTTGTATATAGGTTCCAGCTCACCATTGACGCCTTAATTCACTCTTCGTGTACTTCTGAAAAGCTGACCATACATTTGAGGAAGTTATGGCTGATTTCACACTGCAGTTTTTTCCCTGATCAGGTTCCATCCAGTTTGTGTGCCAAAGCGAGGAGAGGAACTTGCAGAGAAAAACTATAACTGAAGGCACACTATTCGTGTGCCTCGCGCAAGTGAAATGCGAGGGAGACTCGCATTGCACTGGGACCAGTATTATTAAATGATAATGGTCCCATTAGTGTGAGTTCCTCGTATTACACTTGCATTGCTGATCAGGAAAAAAACTGCAGTGTGAAACCAGCCTAAGGCCAGCTTCACACCGCGGTTGCGAGCTGTCACAATGTGTCCGGTGTTTTGCAGGATGCACAGGACACAACCTGACAGCCCCTAATGAGCAAAACCAGATGGCAAATCTGCTCTCCGATCCTGCTTTTTGTTGACTTTGTTTCTGCCGCTGTCCAGTGCTGAAATTTCATCACCGCGAGTGCATGGGGAGCTGGCTGTGGTGCTGAAATTTCAGCCGTGGAGTTCTGTCCATGGTGCTGAAAGAGCACGGCTGCTTTTAACGCCGCCGCTCTTCAGTACCATGGATCCGGGAACGGGTCCGGTTTTTTTGTTGGATCCGGGGCAATCCAATGCCCATAGACTCCCATGCTATGGGTGCCGGATCTGGGAGGATCTGGTTTTGTCCGATTTTTGCATCAGACCCAAAAAATGCTGCAGACTCCAATTTTGTGTCCGATGCAAAAATCGGACAAAACCGGATCCTCCCGGAAAAGCACCAAACCGGAGGTCAAATAAGGCCAATCCGGCACCATAGGGATACATGGGGGACAAATTTGGATCCGGGGCTGTCTAGTTCACACTGGACAGACCCGGACCCAAAAGAATTTGGTGTGAAGCCGGCCTTAGCTGAATGAATATTTACCCAACAGTTATCCCTTGAGCCTCACAATAAGACCACGTTCAGACATGCACATAAAAAAAATTCACAGTTTCACTTGTTGTCCATGTGCAGTCTCTGTACAATCCATTATTTTACAGCAACAGTTGTTAATCATTTACAAGACTATTTGCAATTTCCTATGTTACAGAATTACAATACATGAGTAAAAATCGTACATATACTGTGGCATCCCATTTATCTTTTGTGCACCCATTGACTTGAATGGGTGAGTCTCATCCGATGTACAGGAGAAACAATTGCATGCCACAATTTATTCACACAGAGATTCGGTCAGGGAAAAGAAAATGCTCATCTGCACTGCCCTATTGAATAACATTGGTCCGAGGGCTGTCTTTTATTTTCACAGACAGAACTTGGATTAAAAATATGGTCATGTGAACGAGCCCTAAACAAGTTACTGCCATTCCCATTTGGCTGTCACTTTTCTTTTTCCTTACAAAAGATCTTTTTGGGGGGAGTTTTATTTAGCAGTCCTTCTCCAAAACGTCCTCAATAAATGCTTCAAATACTGTTGGAAATCTCTTCAAATTCATTTCTATTGGAAATCCAATTCTGAGGAGGTTTTTTCAGATATTTATCCTCCATGTCCCAATCTTTCTTGTATGCTCACTTGATGGGGTCATCCATGACTTCCCTCTCCCTACCTTCAGACATATAAATAATTAACAGGGACATGGTGACCGGTCACAGCTCTAACCTTTTGTTGATTACTTTTACATTGGAAGACGGGAAGATGGGAGGCAGTGGTAATTGGGCGTGGAGCCTGCATGACATAACAACCTTATGTAAGCCCTGAGAGTCCCTGTACCGCTGGAACCGTTCTGGCACTGCAGGTGAGTATAAGCTTTTAAATTTTAATGGGGCATACATGAAGAAGGAGAAGGGGTTGTCCAAGTAGTGGACAACCCATTTAAGCAATGTATGTCGTTGATCGGTACATAGTTCCATCCATTGCTGGCACAGATTACAGATGATGTTGCGGGTGCAGGGTGTCAAACCTCTGCCAATCTTATTTTGGCGACTTATCCAGTGGATAGGTCATTAATAGTTCAGTACTGCAAAAACCCTTCAAATGAAAATGTAAATCTGCATGTGGCAAAACTGTTGCTCTCTACAGCCACACAATCACAACAACTTTTTATGCATCATTTCCTATTTTATACTCTATGAGCCTATTTTCTATCTTCAACAGTGCACTGTCCCTCTACCTAAAAACATCTTAATTGGGTATTGGTGAGCCTAAAGATTGAGAATACAGACAGGCAACATGGTCGTGCTGCTAATCACAACCGTGTGCTGTAATCTATTCAGGAATCTGGCAGCAATGGTTTAATTATCCTTCATCCTAAGGATTGCCCATCAAGGTAAAAGTCTTTTACCACCCCTTTAATGTTGTCTCTCAACCAGTCACAAGTATTAAGAAAGAAGACATAATAAGCTACTAAATGTAGAATTGTGAAATGCAACATGACAGTGTCCTGTAACCCAGAAAATTGTGTCATTTTTGTACCAACATTTTGAGAACTGCAAAAACTAGTACTTTATGGAAGAGGATACACTTTCTGTTATTGCTTAATGATCGAAATTTTAAAAACTAAAAGCACAGGACTTGTCTTTACTTGACAATCTTGATTACAAGTGCATATTCAGAATCTTTTCAACATGCTTTCCATTAAAGACATGTTCTGGTTTCATAAAAGTTGTGTCCCCAGGAGCAGTATGATATTCTTTACATATCCTCCCCATGTCCATCAAAGAGTCTCCACCTCTGCCCCTGTTCTCTGTTATTTGGCTATAGTGCTGTCAACATGACGTCATCCTGTCAGAAAACCAACATAAATAAGGCCAGCAGCAGACTCAGGGCTGGACCTGGGAAGAGACACTATTTTTTGGTAATGGGAAACAAAACAAAGAAACCAATTCTATGAAACAGGAGCAAGTCTGCTGGGGTTGAGGTCAATCTGCCCCTTCGCTGAACAATGTGGTCAAAGAAATCACCATTTCCTTAAAATCTTGTGTAACTGATAATGAAAAACAAGTGAGCAGTTGTCTTGGCTGTTTTGCTCAATTATATGTTATCATGTTAAACAAAGATGCTTCAGTTACGTTATCTACTTCCCCTTCTAAACTTGATTTCACCATCTCTGTCTGTAGCCGGCATACACATAAGATTAGGATTTAGCACATTGCAGTTGATGGACCATCTGTGTGATCAGACCATAAACATGCCAGATTAGGCTGCCTTCACACTTGCAGATGCATCTGCAGCATTTTGCAGATGCATCTGCAAGTATCAGCGTGCAGACCGCGGCCCCTATGTTTATAATGGGGCGCACCGCGGTCTGAAAGCACTCATTCATTCCTATATGTGAACCGTCCGCAGGCGGATGCCTGCTTACAGATCACACACTCCCGCCCGCACCATGGACGCGAGATGTGCCCCTGAAAAATGCCAACTAGGAAAAATGCCCACAGGCAACCCTAACCCCTAAACCTAACCCCAAACCTGTGGGTATTTTTCTGGTCACCATAAAATGGTTCCCTGAAAAATGCCCACAAGGAAAAATGCCCACAGGCAACCATAACACTTAGGGTACCGTCACACCTGGACATATCGCTGACGATTTCACAGGCGACGCACGTGCACGCGCACGTTTTTGCGTGTCGCCCAAGGTCGCTGACACCCATTTACACGGGGCGACAACTCAGGCGACGCTCAGGCGACGACCTGACCGGAAATTGCCTGAGTATCGCCCAAGGCCGACGAGCGATCATGTCGCTGGTGGCTGCTTGGACGTCACACCGAGCAACCACATTAGCGACGTGGGCGTTGTTTTGTCCCGCGTCTCGGAAGTAGGCGTTCACATTATGTTTTGTGACACCTCAAAGACGTGTGATTGGTTGCAAACAAGCACCAATTAGTGTCCTTCTTCGCAGCGCCACATCATTAAATGTAAGCATGCATGTGCGCATTGGCTCGGTGCTCATTCAACTCTCGTGTGATGTGTTGCGGATTATTGCTAGACGCATTGGCGTGGGCAACAAGTCAAAACACGGCGCTCGTGTGTCGAGTAATTGTATAGTGAAGCCGTATGGCGCTTTGATGTAATGTGTGTTGTGCTACTGCGTTGGCTAATAAACTCACTCTTGCGTTCTTGTTCAGGATAATATTGGAGCCATGACCAAGTATGTGTGTGCACAGATATTTGTGTGTTTGCAGTTATGTGGGACATATGGTTTTTTTTTTGAACCATCATTTCTATTGGGTTTTGGTCATATAAACAATTTTCCAGAATTCAGAAAAATATACCATACAGGTTAAACATCCGTACAGAGGAACTGATCAAAGCGTTTAAAGATAATTACAAACAATCCCCATCAATAGTAGATAACATTTTCCTATATCCCTCCCCACACCCATCCCCGGGAATTATCCTCAAATTTTGTCAAACATCAATATACATAAAGAGAATTTTCAAGGTACTAATATCAAAATACCAAGTTCTATTGCATCACGTAGACCTAACGTCTCAGCCTACCCATGGCGGACATATGTTTTGATCAGCTAACATTTCCTTGTCCATGTGTGTGTACAGAATATGTGTAATGAAATATATGTACATGGAGGCAAACACACACAGGCACCATACAGTGTCACCACAAAGGCCTGTCCCTGGGTCCCGTACATATGTGTCCCCAATGCTTATGTACCCCTATAAATCAGACATTATGTCACCATACATTTGTGGTACACCATACTGGGACATGCATCTCAGCGTCTCTGCGCTCATGTAGACATTAGTTGAGATGTAATGACAATTGCGTTTTATGTTAACACACATTTGTGGCCGTCGCACATCTCTGCACTTTTGAACACAGCCGCAAACACAGAGGCAACATCAATGCGCTACTGTACAGTATGTACGCTCCTGGGTAATACACCTTTGGACGCACACATCATCAAATATGGCGCCGTGGAACAAGACAACCAATCGGAACGCTCGAGCTGCCACCAATCCACGCACACTGGCAGAGGTAGTAAATATGCCCTGAACTGCCTACCGGAATGGAATAGGCGATGTGTGCTGTCACCCTTGACATCGCTCATGAGATGTTACACAGGGCGATCAGCACACATCGCCCAAGAATGGTTGCCTGGTTTCAGAGCTCTGATGTGAAATGAGGCGACCACTCAGACGTGTCACCCTCGTCCATTTACATTGGGCGACGCATTGGCGATGTCGCCGATGACAGGCCACGCCTCAGCGTCACCTGTGGAATCGCCGGCGATATGTCCAGGTGTGACGGTACCCTTAGGCTGAAGGCACACTGTCGTGCATCAAACAGAGAGCGTGTGCTGTGATGTGAGTGCTGTGCGTGTTTGTGGGTGTATGTGGTGCGAGTGTGGTGCGTGTGCTGAGTGTGCCTGCCTGTATTGATGTGAGTGTGCTGCGAGTGTGAGGTGTGAGTGCGTGTGTGCTGCGTGTGAGTATGATGCTGTCCGTGGTCCTGAAGAACCGTGGACAGCATTTGTCGGGGAATTTAAGCACTGCGGCTGTCTAAGCTACGGAGATTAAATCTCCCGCTGTGCTGTTCATTAACTAATCATCTTGTACCGCAGTGACAGCAGCGGTACAAGATGTCTAGCTAAAACACTGATGACAATTGAACTCTTCTGAATTGCGGGGCACTGTGTATTAATCCTATCAGCAGCCTCTGCATGACATGTCTGCACAGAGGCTGCTGATGCGGATGCGAACTCTGTGTGCAAATGGTGAATAAGATGTTCTTGTGGTGACACCATGTGTATACAGAGTGTCCTCACTCTCTTGACACATGGTGTCATCACACCATGGGTCTGAAGGGGTTAAATCTAGTTTTCAATATGAGCCGCTAATTGCCTGATTTATATGAGAACTGTCAAAAGCCGGCGGGTCTGTACACAGTTTGTGTACCAAACAGAGCCCGCAGCGCTCAGGTGCTGAAGCCGAAACAGGGCTTCAGCGCCTAAGTGTTCAGCACCACAGCAGAGGAACAGCTCCGCTTGTACTGTAAACAATGAGCTTACAGTTCCAATGGACATTTCCCAGCCAGAAGCTGCGGGCTCTGTTAGGTACGCAAACTGCGTACAGACCCGCCGGCTTTTGACAGTTCTCATATAAATCCAGCAATTAGCTGCTCATATTGAAAACTAGATTTAACCCATTCAGACCCATGGTGTGATGACACATGTGTCAAGAGAGTGAGGGCACTCTCTATACACATGGTGTCACCACAAGAACATCTTATTAACACTTTGCACACAGAGTTCGCAACTGCATCAGCAGCCTCTGTGCAGACATGGCGTGCAGAAGCTGCTGATAGGATTAATACACAGTGGCCCCGCAATTCAGAAGATTTCAATCGTCATCAGTGTAGCTAAACATCTTGTACCGCAGCTGTCACTGAGGTACAAGATGATTAGTTACTGTACAGCACAGTGGGGGAAATAGAAGCACAGGTGCGACTATCGCACCGTGTGGTGTATGGGTGCGAGTTTGACTCACACCCACATACTTTTAATGACCTCTCGCGCGAGGGAATCGCGTGCAATCACAGCATGCGGCGATTGCACTCGCATTGCCCTCGCAAAGCTAGAGTAATGCGTGGAAATCGCATTGCTGTGACCTGTATCATTTAACAGGTCCGAGTGCAATGCAAGTTTTGCACGCCAGTGTGCCTTCAGCCTTAACCCTAACACACCTAACCCATGTGGAATCAATGTGGAAATAAAACATTTTTACTTTTGACAGTCTGAGAGAAAAATACTTGATAAGAATGGCACAACTTAGCATTTTTAGAGGAACATGCAATGGTATCACACACTCTCAATGAAGTTTTTCAAATTTATGGAAATATATTAAAATCTACTGACTTCTCTGTAATTTAAAAAAAATCAAGAAATCATTGATAAGAAGTCCAAATTTCGATATTTTTTGCTATTTGAATATTATGCGTGTATTTATTTTGCATATCAGTCAACTTTCTCTTCTCGGCAAACGAAAATATTGATTACCACACACTACTTCAGTCTGAAAGTTGGTCTAATTTGCTGCTTCTTCCTCTTTTAGTCAAGTGACTGCTATGAATAGCCTTCTGCCGTGTTCTGTTCACTTCTTAAAGGGAAGTGAAACTTTAATGCACTTTTTGTTCTTACCATGGTGTCAGAGATAAAACATTTGTAAAAGAAAACAATGGAAACAGATACAGAAGATATAGTTAACACACACACAAATAACAGACATAGAGGACCATTAAGGTCCCGTCACACTTGGCGACGCACCAAAGATCCCGAAAATGATCCGACCTGGTAAGGATCGCTGGTGCGTCGCTACGTGGTCGCTCGTGAGATGTCAAACAGTCAGATCTCACCAGCGACGCAGCAACGATCATTGGGACCCTGTCACTCTCGGTACTCTGTAGTATTGAGATCGTTGGTCGTTGTCCCTGTCAAACACAGCGATGCACGCTGCCCAGCGGAAGTGTGACAACCAAAAAATGGTCCAGAACGATTTGTAATGATCAGCAATCTCACAGCGGGGGGCCTGATCGCTGCTACGTGTCACACAAAGCAGATCGCTGGTGAGGTCACTGTTGCATCACAAAACTTGTGACTCAGCAGCGATCTTGCTAGTGATCTCGCTTAGTGTGAGGCAAAAAAAGATGTAATTCTCAAGACCGTGTCTATGTGACATTGTATAATCCAGGAGCGAACATTCCATTGGTGCAACATGGGCTTCTGCAGAGGGGCCCAATAGGTAAAAGGGCCACATCCATCTCCAAAGCAGAGAAAATTGTACGTTATGATGATTGCAAAGGGCCCATTCTGGCACAGAGGCCCACTTCTCTTTGTGTCTGCATCCGGGATAATCTACAGGGGTTTTAAATCTAGCAAAAAATTTACATCCTCAAATTATTACATCTCCTTAAAGGTTTGTAGGTTCAAGCACACAAAGACATAGAGTGGAACATACATTTTCATGGTTCACCGACAAAGATAAAGGGAGTATTCCAATTTTATAACAGAAAATTACAGGAAAAACTCATAAAAGATATAATATATTAACGAGTTAAAATCACTAAAAATAACATTTATCAAAAAAACAAGACTAGACTAAAGACTTTTTTCTCTAACAGGGCTAAGTCCACCAAACCATGTGTGGTCCATCCTAAAGTCAATAACGTCCTATGTTCAAGTTGACTCCTAATAACAAGCTTAGGGGTTAAATACCAAAGGTATAACCATAAAGTTGTTTCTTCCCTACGCATTTCACCCCCTCTTATTTGGGGGGATTGTGTTGGTCACAAGGGCCGGGGTACTTGGAAGCTGGGCAGGAAGTCTATATCATGGTGGCAATGCACAGCAGCTGTGGCCTAACCACACATGGAAAGGGGGGTTAGGGAGTATTTACAGGGGATTAGAGATTATAGTTCATGATGCCAGGTGAGGTAACTGGCCAGGGATAGCCAGCACTGTAAATGTGACCCCCAGGTACAGATGGTGAAGCAGCAAGGTGGATTACTCTCCTCAGCAGGAGCAGGCCCCTGGGAGTTATAGTAGTAAATGGAATTGAAGATGATAGAAGTTGAGTAGTGAGTAGAGGTGCAGGATTACCGAAGGAAGGAAGAAAGGAGACAGTCTCTGTGCATTACCTTTTTACTCTGTATTGCAGTTTATCAGGAGCTCCAGGGTACTGGTTCACTGGGCCAACGATCTGGTCAGTCTGAGAAAAACTAGGGACCATTATGATGGAAGGGTATATGGCCTACCAGCTGACTACTCCTTAGGATGAGGTTCTAAGTACTTTCTGCTTCCTCATGTGCCTCTTCCTTCCTCATGCCTACTAGCTGGCAGTCAGCCGACCCGGACTTTATGAGACATTGGACTCACACCAGCTCTCTGGTTGGAGCCAGCTGGGGACCTAGATTGACACCGGCATACCGGAGCTGAGGTAGCTAGATGCAAGGTTCATCCCTAACTACAGACCGGCAAGCTGAGGGCCCGACACACACAGGGAGCCGAAGCACCCCTAAAGCAACCGAACATCAACCTTCACGACCCACGGTTACAATACCGGTTAACCCGAATGTACTGTGTACCTGTTTCCATCTGGTGCAAGTAAAGATCTGTTTGAGCTGAAGTGGTGTCTTTTCTCCTTTCATTCGGCATCTGGAGGGCCACAGCATCATCATCGGAGGTGAAGACTACTACCCCCATCCTAACCCCGCTGCCCTGAGGTAAAGCTCCACCTGTGGGGAGCTGTACTACCAAAGCTTTTTTTCTTTATTTTTTTTTAGCTTTCTCGTTATGTCCAGGCATTGAAAACACAACTTGTCGGTGCTAGTTAGCCCGATTTAGTTGCAATAGTGCCCCAAAATAACATCTAATAACATATACTAAAAGTGGATTACAGCTAAAAAACAGAAAATAAAGAATAAAAATAAGAACTTTTGGTGAGGGTTATTGCTCTCTGTTGTCAGCCATCATGAATCACCTTCTATGGCCCTTACATAACAATGGGACATAGGCCAAATGTACTTTTTGCTTTGTATGATAATTAGAGAAATATAGCTTTATGTGGCAAAGATCTATGTCACCTTCAGACTGATGACCAAAATGAGAGTTTATACTCTGGGCTATTGTTCTCTGATGTCTGCCTTTGTTAATTGCTTTTTATGGCTTCCGCAAGACATAAGACCAAAGTCAATATCACAACACTATTTATGTAAACTGATGTATTCTGAATAATACGGTAAGTTTATTTATAACGACTTATATTTGCGTTTACAGATCTTTCATAAATATGATTCTATTACAGTAAGACAAAAAGAATAACGCAAATTACCGTATATATTAGAGTATAAGCCGAGTTTTTTAGCACAAAAATTGTGCTGAAAAGTGCCCCCCTCGGCTTATACTCGAGTCAGTGCTACTTGGCTGAGTGTGGGGGCGGTGTCCGGGGGCTGGAGGAGGCAGGGGAAGGCTGTACAGTGAACAGCCGGTCACGTGGGGCCGCTCATTAGTGCAATGCAATATGCACTGCATCCCCCTGTCCATCAGTGGCAGGGGGAGCGGTGCATATTACATTGCACTGTGTATGCGCCCCCTCATCACAGGTTACTGCCCCCTATGCTGCCGCACACCATAAAATAACAAAGCATTCATTCTCACCCTCCGTCGCTATGTCACTCTTGCGTCCTCCGGTCCCTGCTTCATCCTGCTTTCACCGGCGTCATGTGACCGGCGCAGCAGCGATGACGTCATCGCTGCTGCGCCGGTCATAGCAATAGAAGCCGGCGAAAGCAGGAAGAAGCAGGGACCAGAGGACGCAAGAGTGAGATAGCGACGGAGGGTGAGAATGAATGCTTTGTTATTTTAAGGTGTGTGGCAGCATGGGGGACAGTAACCTGTGATGGGGCCTGTATACCACTAATGGGGGGGGCTGTATACCACTAATGGGGCTGCTGTCCACTGATGGGGCCTGTATACCACTCATGGGGGCCTGTATACCACAGATGGGGCCTGTATACTACTTATGGGTGGCCTGTATACCACTGATGGGGCCTGTATACCACTGATGGGGGCCTGTATGTCACTAATGGGGGCTTGTATACCACTGACAGGGAGGCCTGTATACCACTAATGGGGGCCTGTGTGCCACTAAAGGGGCCTGTATACCACTGACAGGGGGCCTGTATACCACTGACGGGGGGACTGTATACCACTGACGGGGCGGGACTGTATACCAGTGAAGAGGGTGAAATATACCAGCGATGGAGGTCCTATATACCAGCGATGGAGGTCAATATACCAGTGATGGGGTCCATTTACCATGATGAGAGTCTGCTTCATTTCTCACCCTAGGCTTATACTCGAGTCAATACATTTCCCTAGTTTTGGAGGGTAAAATTAGGGGCTTCAGCTTATACTCGGTATATACGGTAACATTAAAGATAACGTAATATGACATCATACAAAAAATTAATATTTCATGGATCATGTTTTTTGCTGATATTTAGTATATTTAATTTGCATAGAATTTTATTTCAATTCAGTTCATGTACCTTTTCAAATAATATAACAAATTAAAATAAAAACAAAATTAAGTATAAACAAGATTTTTTTAAATTATATAATTAAATCAATTGTGATATTAAAAAAAAATTTTACGAAACTTTTTACAACATTTTGCGATGGAATTTTAGCAATCCTTTGGTATTGCAAAAATGTATGTGAATTATATGGATAATTTCCCCTAATATGTACAACTGAATTGTGCTGTATGGTTCCAATGGTTTCTCTTGTTAAGATTGGAAAGGGTTAAAATGTGTTAATTGTAATTGTTCACATCTGTGGAGTGGTCTTTGTATAAAATATACCGTAAATAATGTCTTATGTTTTTTCACTGAGCTAACGACAAGGGGAGGACCCGGAAACGCGTATAGTGGGACCCCACGAGGTTGTGATGTTTTTATTTGTGTGTCAATAAACACATGAAGTAAGCAGAATGTACGCTGGATGCACCTTATTTGTTTTGGATTACTAAGAATGGTTGCCATGCCATTGATTCAGTGTCTGGAATCCTGGGAGAAATTTGTCTTAGGAGCCGCCTTCCTTTTCCCTCTTTCTAATTCAGCAACTACCAAAGCTGCCTTCCATCACCTCAGCGGCCGGCCGCAGCGCTGGTGACCATTACCAGGTACCACAGGTGGCGTCACGTTATCATCCCCCATCATCATCACCCCCCATTCCTGCCACTGAGGGTCCAGGGCACGGAACCGGCAACTGACCAGCCGTTATCCCCCACCGAATCAACTACCTGCCCCGGTATCCGAGTACCCTTACCCCTTATCATCCCCCATCATCATCACCCCCAATCCCTGCCACTGAGGGTCCAGGGAACGGAACCAGGAACCTACCAGACGTGATCCCCCACAGAAGCAACCAACTGTCCCGGTATCCAAGTACCCCTACCCTGTTGACCGACTAAAATTGGCGTCACGAACAGGATCCCATGTACGGTAAAACTGTGTGCCTTAAATTGGACTTTTTTTGACAGAATTTTATTTCACTGAGTAGGCTCAAAATGCCGGCCTGGAAATGTGACTGAAAATGTGCTAGCCCAGGGGCGTGCCTTGGTCCTTCATCAGGGAAGGGTCATGCAAGAGGCGCCAAAATGCCTCCCTGCCCCCATTACCGCCAAACAACCATGGGGGTGGGCCAGGACCCAGACCGCACCAACTCGAGACTACAAAAACTAAGCAGGAGCGTCCGGAAGTCAGAACGAAATATCTGGTGAGACTCCAGATCCGTTACCTGCGTGCGGTCTGGTAGAGATGGCATTCCACAAGTACAGAGCATTAATCTGGGAGGTCGAGGAGGACATAGTGGCCGACCATGCTGCTTGGGGAGTAGCCACCCTTGAGACTGAGGGAGAGGATACTGCCTTATGGGGAGCAGCGTTACATGACCTGCGTACCCGCCTCCAGGAGACTGCCAAATGGACTATCCGGCTTCGGAGTGCCGAGCTGTTTCTACAAATAGCCGGTGTGTGGAGCAGCAAAGAGACCTCCGGCTCAGAACGGAATCGGGTGTGTTGGTAGCAACACAAACCGAGCACCCGGTAACCTGTGAGAGCCACGCCCCCACAGAACTAGCAGTCCAGCCTGCAGTGGAGCCCAAGGAGGAGGATGCCGAGCAAGGAGACCTCATCCAGTTTCCGAAGGAGCCCGATGTGACCGTGGAAGAGGAGGGAAACCCTGACGAGTCCACCAATGTCGGAGAGGAGAGGAACCTGGAGGAGGGAGCCACCGATAGTACCAAGGAGCCCCGCAAGCTATGGAGGGCCGAATCACCAACAATACAGATCGAAGCCGGAGAAAGGAGGGTGGTCCTGTCCCTGGCTAGTAATGAACGTTCCTGGCAACCAGTGGGGTGTCCCTGGTTCACCCGACCTAACCCGACTAACACAGGCCACTTTAATACAGGGGACTCATAGTCAGTAGGTCCTTGGGGGTGGAGCCTAGAGAGCAGGAGACAGGGAGGAGAGCAAGCAAGGCAGATGCAGGGGACCCTGCGGCTACATCAGGAGGGCGCCTCTTTGGAGAGCGGCGACCCAGACTTTGGAAGGGGGTTTAGCCGGGCCTGGTTGGAGCCAGCTGGGGACCCAGGTCGACACCGGCATACTGGAGCCGAAGTAGCTAGATGCAAGGTTCATCTCTAACTACAGACCGGCAAGCTGAGGGCCCGACACACACAGGGAGCCGAAGCACCCCTAAAGCAGCCCAACATCAGTCCCGCAGCTGGGTTCATGACGCCAACGAGTGAAAGACTTTTAGGTAACAGACCCCGTGGACTAGAGACTTGGCTCAAGAGGGGTTAAGAGAGAGAGAGAAGAGAACAAAACCACTAGCGCCATATTGAGGGCATCACTGTCAGACTCTGAGGAAACCTTCACGACCCACGGTTACAACACCCGTTAACCCAAATGTACTGTGTACCTGTTTCCATCTGGTACAAGTAAAGATCTGTTTGAGCTGAAGTGGTGTCTGTTCTCCTTTCATTCGGCACCCGGAGGGCCACAGCATCATCACCGGAGGTGAGGACACTACCCCCATCCTAAACCCGCTACCCTGAGGTAAAGCTCCACCTGTGGGGAGCTGTACTATCAAAGCTGCCTTCCATCACCTGAGCAACCGGCCGTAGCGCTGGTAACGATTACCAGGTACCACAGGTGGCGTCACGTTATCATCCCCCATCATCATCACCCCCCATTCCTGCCACTGAGGGTCCAGGGCACGGAACCGGCAACTGACCAGCCGTTATCCCCCACCGAATCAACTACCTGCCCCGGTATCCGAGTACCCTTACCCTGTTGACCCACTCATGTCCATTGAAATAGCTCTATAAAACCAAAATGAAATCTCTAAGTATTATTTCCAAACACGAAGAATAAATGTAAATATATCCCCAGAGTTGTGAATCTGGAAATTAATCTGAATATGCCCCAATCCAGCCAGATCCAGGGATGCTGTCAAGATGGTTATGATCTCATCAGTTAAAGGGTTTCCGATATCCCATGGTACTTCATTTCACACCCTAAAAGGGTATTAAATCACAATATGTCATACATGTAGGTACATAGGAGAGGCCAGCTAAGGAAAGGAGAACTCACTAACCTTGAAAATACAGCATAGTCCTATGAGACTCAAGGTGCCAGTAATAGTAAGATGCCAAATGGACCCTCCTATGGCCTCATTATATAATCACCAGGGTTGTTGGCACAAACAGACGTACCATGGAGCTTAAAGTCTCCTCACAAGGAACTATCCATCATACTGCATGTCAATGAAGGTACCTCAAATTTCAGGATCACGTTCAGAGCCCCCTGGTGCAGCGTTTACTTTCCCTCTGTTTAACATTGCGGGGATAAGCACACTTAAACCCAGAAGTGGGTGTTTTCAAAGACACCGCCCAATCTCAACGTGCATGTCAAACTGGCACACACGAGTCACACCGCTTACACCCCGGAAGTCTGTGACGCTATATCAAATTAATATCATTTAGCCCTTTAAGAAAAAAACAAACCTCTTTAGTCTAGGACTAAGATGGCTAACTGTTATCTTATTTTTGTCTTTTTTGTATCAGGGGATGGGTAATGTTAGTTGTGTTTGTTTTTTGATCACTGAGTTTTCTTGTGATTTTACCTCAAGTTAATAAATTATATATTTTTTGAGTTTTTCCTGTTACTTTCTGTTAAAACATAAATTTTGTAGATTTTAATGACACTCTGTCAGGTCATTTTTCAGTATCATACTAACAGTACCCTTGAATAGCGCTCAGATAGACCTTTCAGAATATGTAACAATCATTACTGTACTCTGTTTAGTTCTCTTGCTATAAGCATCTTCACACCCTGCAGGCAGCTGTAAAAGTAATTGACATGACTCCTAAGCAGTCTGAGAGTCACAGTCTGTAAAGGCCCAGTTACACAGTACGAGATCGTGAACAACATCGCTCAAACATCACGGATTTGGAGTCTTTGAAACGATATCGTTAGGACGTAGTTGTGTGTAACACCGCGATACGACTACGATAAATTGTTAGATCATTGATCACATATTTGAGAACATGTTCTCAAATCAAACGATCCTCGATGAGCCAACCTGCTGCATCTTTGTGTGTGACACCGCGATAACGATGTCATTAACGACTTCTCCTATTCACAACAGTGAACAAGGATCGTTCGCTGGGTTGTGCAAACGATAGCTGCTCGCCACATCGTTGGTGCGTCATGCACGATATCTAGACATGTGACCTCTCACCAATGATGTCAAAAGGATGTCCTAACGGCCGAGATCGTTGGTGATATCTAAACGACATTGAAGCGTGTAAGGGTACCTTAAGTGTTATTTAAATATCCACGCCTATCCAAGCTAGTATTCTGTCCCTCCTCTCTGTGATTGAAGTTACACTGAATCTCAGGTTTCTGCAGGCTGCTGGGTAACATCACTACAGTATGTGCTATCTGTAAAAGATTTCTGCTGATGTAGCGACCGGTGGTAAGGCCGCGGGTGTGTGTGTATGATCTTTTTCAACAGAATGCCCAAACTCAGGTTTAACAGGTCAAACATGTTTATATCACAGTCAACCGAACTATATGCGCACATGTATGTATTAGAATCTCTGGATCTTCACTTCTTCGGGTACGCAGCAAGAAAAGAAAAAAACACAACAATGAAGGTATCTTTCCCTAACTTTCCCTAAAATCACATACCAGTTTATCACAGAGGAAGATGTCGCTCCCACGTCGCAGGCCTGGGGATCTCACGAGGACGGGTCCCGATGCAGCGCTGAAGGGGGAAACTCCTCAGTCTTCTTCTTTGGTCTCCTTCCGCAGGTAACGGAATTTTTCTTTTAATGTCTCTCTCAGTCTCAGGGCACACCGAGCAGCAGCAGGAGGGAGATCACGGCAGCACAACTGGCTCCCTTATGTCGGTCACGGCCCCTGCACATGCACTCTGGGTGCTCGGCGGGCAAGGTTTTGCAGAGCGGCCAGATACACAGCACCAAAGTCCAGTGGCCCAGGATCAGTCACAGGGGCTTCTGCGGGGTGATTTTTCCGGCAAGGTGTAGCAAAGTAGCCCTCTTTCAACAGACATCCACAGGCAGATCTTCCCTGGCTCAGCTCTGGATCTATACTGACTTCCTGCTGCTCTCTTCCTGAGTAAACACATTTGCTGAAAAGGGAATTTCCCACTTCCCTGCGTTTGTTTCAGCACTTGTCCACAAGGGGCAGTATCGGACTGTGTAATGCTCACTTCAGTGTCCATTTCAACAATACAATCTGAATTGCTCACCTCATTACATACCCCCCCACTTAAAGGTTGACAGTCCCTGTCAACAACCATCGGCTCCAAGGCAGTGATGGCCGTTGATATCACAGGGATTGATCTCCGGCGGAGTAGGGACCTCTGTTGGGGGAAACCGTCATCCCCCTGTTCACCTTCGCTCCCTTGTTCAGGGCTCACAATATCAATATCTCCAATAAACTCCGTCACGTTTTCTACCCGGGGAGAGTAGGATCGCCGGCGGTAGCGGCGCCGGTTGGGGGCAAATCTGCTTCCTTTAACGGGAACACCCCCAGGACCGGTGACGTCGGCGGCCTCTGTACCCCTCTCTCCCTTCACAACATCAAACTGTACCACCTCCCCATCACCAACGCTGCGGAGGCACTTACGAGGATTGTTACACTTTATGGCAGTCTGATGTACAAACACGTCATCCTTTGTGTCATTCCTGTTGATGAAGCCATACCCATCGCGGACATTAAACCACTTCACCGTCCCCTGGACCCAGTGGCCAGTACTTGCTTATCGGTCTGGCTCTGTCTCTTCACACCCTTTTCCCTGATCTCCCCTGCCAAGCAAGCCGCTTTTGCTGGGGCGTCTAGTTTAGAGGTGGCTGCTGTTGTGGGGCATGGCTTGCTGGTTCTGGTATATCGGACCACGGGTGGAGGATGCGGACAACAGTTTGCCCTATGGCGGGGGTCGCCGCATGTCCTGCACCTTCCCATAGGCCGGCTGGGTTGCTGTCTCGCTTGCCTGTCCGCCTGTTGGTCTAGCATGAGCTGTAGCTGTAGTATCTGTTTCTGCAACTCTGCTACTATCTGCTTCAATTCTTCCGTGTCACTGTTCGGAGTGCTGGCACCGGATATGGACCTGCAGGCCGTAGTATAAGTCTGGTTATAAGTTACTACCGGGAGGAGATTCTGTTGATCACACATCCTGCCGACTACGCCAGATGTAGCGACCGGTGGTAAGGCCGCGGGTGTGTGTGTATGATCTTTTTCAACAGAATGCCCATACTCAGGTTTAACCGGTAATAACGTTTCTTTACTGTCAAACATGTTTATATCACAGTCAACCGAACTATATGCGCACTTGTATGTATTAGAGTCTCTGGATCTTCACTTCTTCGGGTACGCAGCAAGAAAAGAAAAAAACACAACAATGAAGGTATCTTTCCCTAACTTTCCCTAAAATCACGTACCAGTTTATCACAGAAGAAGATGTCGCTCCCACGTCGCAGGCCTGGGGATCTCACGAGAACGGGTCCCGATGCAGCGCTGAAGGGGGAAACTCCTCAGTCTTCTTCTTTGGTCTCCTTCCGCAGGTAACAGAATTTTTCTTTTAATGTCTCTCTCAGTCTCAGGGCACACCGAGCAGCAGCAGGAGGGAGATCACGGCAGTACAACTGGCTCCCTTATGTCGGTCACGGCCCCTGCACATGCACTCTGGGTGCTCGGCGGGCAAGGTTTTGCAGAGCGGCCAGATACACAGCACCAAAGTCCAGTGGCCCAGGATCAGTCACAGGGGCTTCTGCGGGGTGATTTTTCCGGCAAGGTGTAGCAAAGTAGCCCTCTTTCAACAGACATCAACAGGCAGATCTTCCCTGGCTCAGCTCTGGATCTATACTGACTTCCTGCTGCTCTCTCTTCCTGAGTAAACACATTTGCTGAAAAGGGAATTTCCCACTTCCCTGCGTTTGTTTCAGCACTTGTCCACAAGGGGCAGTATCGGACTGTGTAATGCTCACTTCAGTGTCCATTTCAATAATACAATCTGAATTGCTCACCTCACTACACTTATATGAACATCGGTTTTCCTGCATACATGTAATGTGTGTATCTGCTGAGGAAATAATCAAATGTTCATATCAACACAAAAAAATATCTCAAAGCACACACTAGTATTAATGAAGAAGGAAACGTGTAAACATGACCGGGATCAAGGAAATAATCTTGGATGATAAGTACGCTTTATCAAAACTTTATTTAACAAAAAACACAAGGAACTTGGAGCACAAACTTTAAACTCAATTAAAACTTTGTGGATACACACAAATTACAATTTACCCATGCCTTAGCCAATACAACTCATGAGGTATACACAAAAACCTCAGTAAAGTAAGCACTCAGGAGGTAAAGTGTAAATGACATGAAAAACCACTATGTAGATCAAAATAATCATCAGAGCTCATTAAGACCTTGATTATCTGGAAAAGGCCTTAGGCTAGGGTCACACATAAGCCCTTGGTCCGTTTTTGGCTTCATTTTTGGCATTTTTTTTTATAAGTCCAAAAACTGATAGAAAAACGAATTGGATGTAAAAAACACCCTGCCCGTTTTTTTCTGCACATAAAAACATTGCTAGGTCCGTTTTTGGGGTCCGTTTTTCAAAGAAAATTTTTTTAACATGGGCCCTATGGAAAAACGGATCAGTTTTTTTGGGGTGCCTTAAAAAAAGGATCAGTTTTTTTTGAGAATTTTGGTCAAAAAATGACTAAGTCCAAAAACGTTCAGGGGTGCAGGAGGCTCAAAAAGCACCCAAAAAAAAACGGATTGGTCATGGAAATCACTTCCAAAAATGGATTTCTATGTGTGACCCTTGCCTTATATTGTTAGATGAGAGAACCAGGTTTTAGCAAAAAATGCTGTATTGTAAATAAACAGTATAGCAAAGTAATAGATCATATGAGGGTAGCCTGCGCTAGGAGCACATGTATTAGAGCCAAAATTCACAGTACACTGGGTATACCCAAAATAAAGGCACAACCTCAGAAAGCTTGCTAATCAAATGCGAAACCAGGTTTAGGAAATAATGAGATTGTAGCAGTTCTTGTAGAAATATGTGTAGAAAAACACACATTAAAGCGAACCTGTCACCCCCCGTGGACATCAAAAGCTATAATAGCCACCTTCTGCAGCACTAAGGCTGCATTCAGGGAAGGTGGCTATATGCTTTTGATGCCCTATATTCAGTCAAATATGAAGTTAGATAAAGCCTTACACTTAAGACCGGGAGGCGGGGTTTCGCGCTCCTCCGACCCGCCTCCTCTTGTCAATCAGTCAGTTCGCCTGCTGCTGCCTCCCCTCATGAACGCGCGGCTCCGTTCTCCTCTATGGAGCCGCGCATGCGCTGTGCACCGGGTGTCCAGGAAGTCGTCGGGCTGCGCGCGCAGCCCGACGACTTCCTGGACACCCGGTGCACAGCGCATGCGCGGCTCCATAGAGGAGAACGGAGCCGCGCGTTCATGAGGGGAGGCAGCAGCAGGCGAACTGACTGATTGACAAGAGGAGGCGGGTCGGAGGAGCGCGAAACCCCGCCTCCCGGTCTTAAGTGTAAGGCTTTATCTAACTTCATATTTGACTGAATATAGGGCATCAGAAGCATATAGCCACCTTCCCTGAATGCAGCCTTAGTGCTGCAGAAGGTGGCTATTATAGCTTTTGATGTCCACGGGGGGTGACAGGTTCGCTTTAATAGAACAGAGGTTGCCAGTGTCACAGATATCCCTGCAAATACAACAACAATATAAGTGCAGTAATTAGGAAAGATTCCTGGGCTGTTGGCCACAGGAAAAGCACAGGAGAGAAGAGAGCTCTGGAGAAGGAATGGTCCCTAATAGTGAGAGCCAAGTAGTAAAGTGTTAATTTCACCTTAAGTTTGAGTACAAAGTCACAGGCATGGGCAGCAGGGACCCCCTGACAACCAACGCGTGTCATTGCCACTGGGAACAACTTCCTCAGGAGTAAGGAGTTGCCTTTGTGTCGCACTGTGTACCTTATACAGTTGTGGCCAAAAGTATTGACACCCCTGCAATTCTGTCAGATAATACTCAGTTTCTTCCTGAAAATGATTGCAATCACAAATTCTTTGGTATTATTATCTCCATTTAAAGGGAACCAACCACCCCAAATGACCCCCCCGGACTATTAATATCGTTCCCTAGACCCAGCACATACATGTGCTGCAAGGTTTTTAGCTAAAAAAACTGTTTTTTCAAAGTGAAGATAATGCTTTATAAAGATTATAAAGAAGGGACGGGTGGGCGTTACTTAGCTGTGGCTAAAGCCGAGATTCTGCTGCCAGTCATCCTCGTGTGCTCGTCACAGCAGTAACGGCCAGCCCTTTTTGCAGCGTCCCAGGCTGGTGCACGGGATGTCATGCCCGTGCACACGTCATCAGCTACAGCCGGGTAGCGAGAGCGCGCTCTGACTTCCTGCGCTCGGCTGTGGAAGTCAGAGCGCGCGCTCGCGACCCGGCTGTAGCTGATGACGTGTGCACGGGCATGACATCCCGTGCACCAGCCTGGGACGCTGCAAAAAGGGCTGGCCGTTACTGCTGTGACGAGCACACGAGGATGACTGGCAGCAGAATCTCGGCTTTAGCCACAGCTAAGTAACGCCCACCCGTCCCTTCTTTATAATCTTTATAAAGCATTATCTTCACTTTGAAAAAACTGTTTTTTTAGCTAAAAACCTTGCAGCACATGTGTGCGCTGGGTCTAGGGAACGATATTAATAGTCCGGGGGGGTCATTTGGGTGGTTGGTTCCCTTTAATTTGTCTTCAATGAAAAAACACAAAAGAGAATGAAGCAAAAAGCAAAACATTGATCATTTCACACAAAACTCCAAAAATGGGCCAGACAAAAGTATTGGCATCCTCAGCCTAATACTTGGTTGCACAACCTTTAGCCAAAATCTGAGATTACTTACCGGTAATCGTATTTTACGGAGTCCATGACAGCACGCATCGAGAGAGGGGATCCACCCACAAGGACAGGAAACCTACAGATAAAAAGGGGCGGTCCCCCTCGCCTCCTCAGTTGGGTTACAGAGAAATTGGAGGAACCGCCCACCGTATAAATACACATATAGAAAGAACATTAAGCATAAGAAGACCAAGACCGTTAAGACGTGCAAAAAAAAGGGGCACACAAAAACCCTCAGGCAAGCAGTGGCCACCCGTGGCAAGTGACAACACACCAAACAATAACTTAGGCTAATAACTTGCAAAGAAAAGAAAGGGTGGGAAGTGAGTGGGTGCTGTCATGGACACCGTAAAATACGATTATCGGTAAGTAATCTCAGATTTTCCTATCGCCATGACAGTACCCACCGAGAGACTTGCAGAGACAATCACCTGGGAGGGACCACAGTATTAAGAACTGCCCTCCCGAAGTCGAGGTCAGACGAAGAGGAAAAATCAAGGCGATAGTGCCGAAAAAAGGTAGAGGGTGACGCCCAAGTAGCCGCCCTACAAATAGACTCAATTGACACATTAGCTCGTTTAGCCCAGGAGGCTGACATGGCACGGGTAGAATGGGCACGAATACCGGGCGGCGGATGCTCACCTTTTGCGGAATAGGCCGAGCAGATAGCGTCCCGGATCCATCTGGAGATGGTACTCCTAGTGGCACGAGTGCCCTTATGAACCCCCTGGAAAGAAACAAACAAGGCCCTACACTTCCTCCAGGGATGGGTCCTAGCCAGATACTCCAGCACAGACCTCCTAACATCTAAGGTCTGATAGGTCAATTCCTCAGGGCAAGTGGGATTGTCACAGAAGGAGGGCAGAATGATCTCCTGGCTTATATGGAATTTTGAGAAAACCTTAGGAAGGTAGGAGAGGTACATCTTAAGGATCAACTTATCAGGGAACACCAACAGGAACGGGGGGTCAATGGACAGGGCCTGCAGGTCCCCCACCCGTCTAGCAGAGGTCAAGGCTACCAGTAATGCCGTTTTCCAAGTCAAGTGTTTGACGGCGGCCGAGGTCAAGGGTTCAAAGGGAGGGCCGGTCAAGGCGTCCAAAACTAAATTCAAATCCCAAGGAGAAAGCCTAGGGACAGGCACCAGCGCAGCATGGTCACAAGCCTGAAAAAAACGGGCAATCCACCTGTCTCCTGCGATATTTTGACTAAAAAGGGCCCCCAGAGCAGAAACCTGGACCCGAAGAGTACTGACAGCAAGACCCAACTCCCGACCTTTCGCAGGAATCGGGGCATGGTCAGTGACACCCCTTAGGTAAAAATCCAAAAACTTATGCCAAACCTTACAATATAGGTTAATGGTGACCGCCTTTCTACTACCAAGGAGGGTAGAAACCAAAGCCTCAGAAACCCCCGCTGCCTCAGAAGCTGCCTCTCAAATTCCAGGCCGTTAGATGAAGGCCCTCTACTTGTGGGTGAAAAAACGGACCCTGAGAGAGCAGCCCCCGAACCGCCGGAAGAACCCAAGGGTCGGAGACAGACATCGCCTGTAGCCAGAAAAAACATGGTCTCCTGGGCCAAAAGGGGGCGATCAAAATGACTCTCGCTCCCTCCTCCCTGATTTTGCGCAGAACTAGAGGAAGCAGACAGAACGGAGGAAAAGCATAAGCCAGAGGAAAATCCCATGGCACTCGCAGAGAATTCACTACCTCCGGCAGATCCGAGGGGTACAGGGAAGCAAAGCGCCGATCCTGTCTGTTCTCCCTGGTCGCAAAGAGATCTATCACTGGACAACCCTAGAGACGTACAATGTCCTGAAAGAAGCCCCTGTTCAAAACCCACTCCCCCTGCCTGAGTGAGTTGCGGCTGAGAAAGTCGGCCCTGACATTGTCGATCCCTCTGATATGTAGGGCCGTCAGGGAGAGAAAATGAACCTCCACCAGACAAAATATTGAGGTCGTGGTCGCCAGAAGGGAAGGTGACCGGGTTCCCCCCTGGTGATTCAGGTAATCCACGACGGTGGTGTTGTCCGACTGAATCCGGACATGGGAGTTGCGAAGGAGGGGCAAAAACCTGAAGAGAGCATACTGAACTGCACGCAACTCCTTCAAATTTGAAGAGTCCAAGACTTCCTCGGCTGACCACTGACCCTGGGCCAGGCGAGGTCCGACATGAGCCCCCCACCCCGAGGGGCTGGCATGGGTTGTTACTACAAAGTCTAGAGAAACTACCCATGGAACCCCCAGAGTCAGGTGACGAGAAGCCATCCACCAGGACAGAGAGGCCAAGGCAGTTGGGGATAGACGGAGACGACCCTCCAACCGTCCCTGCAGAGAGTCTCCGGCCCTGAGTACGTCCTGCTGGAGACAGCAAGAATGGAACTGTGCCCATGGGACCGCCGGAATGCAGGACGACAGAGTCCCCAGCAGAGACATGGCCTGACGCAGAGACTGAGACGGATTGTGCATGGCCCCAGCCACCTTGCCCCTGACAGCCGAGACCTTGGTTGCTGGAAGAAAACACTTCTGGGCAACTGAGTCCAACTGAAGACTTAAAAAAGTCTGGACCTGAACTGAATGGAGCCGCGACTTTGGAACATTGATGAGCTATCCCAAGGCCTGTAGGGAGGACATGACATGTGTCAGACGGGAAGCACACTGCCCCTCCAAGTCCCCCACCACCACAAAATCATCTCAATATGGCACAATGAGCACATTACGTTGCCGTACAAACGCCATAACCTCCGCCATCACCTTGGTAAACACTCGAGGAGCACTGGAAAAACCGAATGGCATGGCCGCAAACTGCAGATGGCGAACCTGACCCTCCAAGACCACCGCCACGCGGAGGAACTTCTGGCAAGACGGATGAATGGGGAGATGATAATAGGCGTCTTTTAAATCGAGCACCACCATAAAACATCTAGGAAACAGAAGGTGAATAGCCGATTGAATGGACTCCATCTTAAAGGACTGGAAGCGGTGGAAGGAGTTTAATTTCCGAAGATTAATAATGGTCCCCCGGAACCGGAACCAACACCCGTTTATGCAATAAGTCCTTAACCTCCGATTCCAGTGCCCGCTGCTGGCAAGCATTGGAAAGAGGAGTCAGAAAAAAGGAGTCACCGGGGACCCGGAAAAATTCAAGTTTAAGGCCAGCAAAAATGAGGTCCAGGATCCATCGACTATTGGAAATCTGGGACCATTGTGGAAAAAAATAAGCCAATCGACCACCGACAGGTGGGTCAAAATCAAGTACGCTTAGGCGGGGGCTTGGAGGGTGAGGAACCACCGTAATAAGCACCTCTCTGTCTCTTTCTGGGCGGCTCCCACTTGGGGTTGGAGTGGACTGCTGCCTGGAAAACTGACGTTTCTGGAAGGCCCTCCTGTAGTTAGGGACAGAAGGGTTAGGGAGGCCCTTTCTTACTTCCCCAGCTTTAGACAGAATACCATCCAGCACGGAGCCAAAGAGGTACTCACCCCCGCACGGGATCGCACACAACTTAGCCTTTGCATGGGCGTCCCCCTTCCATTCCTTAAGCCACAAAGACCTGCGGACGGAATTAGACATCCCAGCCGATCTAGCAGCCAAACGAAGAGAATCAGCTGAGGCATCCGCTAGATATGCTGAGCCACTCCGGATCAGAGGAAGCGCAGCCAATAGCCTGTCTCTGGGAACCTCAGACCGAATCTGGTCCTCCAATTGATCTAACCAGACTAACTGGGAACAGGCTACACAAGTGGAAGCAATAGCTGGCCGAAGAGCCCCAATACCCGTTTCTCAGGATTTTTTCAACAGGGTATCAGCTTTCCTACCAGAGGGGTCACGTAACAAGCCCCTGTCCTTCAAGGGCAAAACATTCCGTTTGGAAGAGGAGGCCCCTGCTGCATCAACTTTAGGGACCTTAGACCAGGTCAGCAAATCAGGATCATCAAAAGGGTATTTCCGTTTGGAAGAGGAGGGCAAAAACCTCTTAGAGTCCTGCTTCTCTCACTCAGACCTGACTAAAGATTTGACAGCCTCAATGACAGGAAAAACACGCCTCTTCTTCTGAGACAACCGAGCAAACATAACGTCCTGAGCCGACCGTGCCTCTTTAGTGTCTACAATCCCCATGGTGGCCCGTACAGACTTAACCAGACCATCCATGTCTTGTATAGCAAAACAAGCACCCCCTTCATCCTCTGACGAGGAGCCGGAAGGGGATGAATGCACTAGATCCTCCTCCTGCGACTCAGCCTCGGACTGACAGGGAGATAGGTGGAGAGGGGCAGGCCCACAGGGCTGCTGCAGCTGGGATAGGGAAGACCGGATCTCGTCCCGTATAAAGGTTTTATTGTCAGCCTTCCGTATAGGGGCTTCTTTGTCAAGAGTCTGAGTGAGACAGGGGCGGCACAACCACTTGTCATAGTCATCATGCATGGGTTGGTCACATAATACACAGCACTTATGCTACTTTTTGTCAGAGCGCTTTTTAGGCTGGTGAACACAAAAGAGAGAAGGGAAGGAGACTGAGAGGAAAGGCAATTAGCAGAGTGGATTACAATATCAACTCACCCCTATTGCCCTGCTGGTACCGGTTCAAGAGGTGGAGACCCAGCCTTGGGTTTGGAGCCTTTAGAATCAGTGGATCGCTCCTTGGATGCAGTAGCAGACCTGGAAGCCTGCTTGCCCCCGCTGCTGGTTTTAGGCACCGACTGGCTGATGCCCTCCTGGTGCCCCTCCGCGTCGCTGGGGGAAGAGATGCTGCACACCCTCCACGAGGCCCCAGCACCGCACTGGAACGGCATGACTCCCTCTTAGACGCGCCCTCCTCTGGACCGCCCTGGAAGTGACGTGCACCTCCGGGTCAAAGAGCGCTTCCGCCGGCCGGCGCGCATGCGAACCGGAGACCCCGGAAGCCGGCCGATGGCGACGCAGGGCGGCAATCTCCACGCTCCCTCCGCCCTGCGCCTTGGAAGAGCACTAGGGACGGCCCCAGGCAGCGCTCGCACGACCAAGAGCGTCACCACCCAGACTCTGGGGCGTGCTGACAATGACCAGGCAACGAGGGAGACTGCTGTAACAGGGCTCCCCCGACGCTGCAGCCAGGACCCGGATGCCACAGACCTCTCACAGCCCTCCATGGCAGCCTCAGACCCTGGGTAAGCTCAACTGTAGGTTCCTCCCAAAAGGACAGGAAACCAACTGAGGAGGCGAGGGGGACCGCCCCTTTTTAACTGTAGGTTTCCTGTCCTTGTGGGCGGATCCCCTCTCTCGGAGGGTGCTGTCATGGTGATAGGAAAATAACTGCGATCAACTGCTTCCGGTAACCATCAATGAGTTTCTTACAATGCTCTGCTGGAATTTTAGACCATTCTTCTTTGGCAAACTGCTCCAGGTCCCTGATATTTGAAGGGTGCCTTCTCCAAACTGCCATTTTTAGATTTCTCCACAGGTGTTCTATGGGATTCAAGTCTGGACTCATTGCTAGCCACCTTAGAAGTCTCCAGTGCTTTCTCTCAAACCATTTTCTAGTGCTTTTTGAAGTTGTATTTTGGGTCATTGTCCTGCTGGAAGACCCATGACCTCTGAGGGAGACCCAGCTTTCTGACACTGGGACTTACATTATGCTGCAAAATTTGTTGGTAGTCTTCAGACTTCATAATGCCATGCACACGGTCAAGCAGTCCAGGGCCAGAGGCAACAAAGCAACACCAAAACATCAGGGAACCTCCGCCATGTTTGACTGTAGGGACCGTGTTCTTTTCTTTGAATGCCTCTTTTTTTCTTCTGTAAACTCTATGTTGATGCCTTTGCCCAAAAAGCTCTACTTTTGTCTCATCTGACCAGAGAACATTCTTCCAAAACGTTTTAGGCTTTTTCAGGTAAGTTTTGGCAAACTCCAGCCTGTTTTTTTTATGTCTCGGGGTAAGAAGTGGGGTCTTCCTGGATATCCTATCATACAGTCCCTTTTCATTCAGATGCCGACGGATAGTACAGGTTGGCACTGTTGTACCCTCGGACTGCAGGGCAGATTGAACTTGTTTGGATGTTAGTCGAGGTTCTTTATCCACCATCCGCACAATCTTGCGTTGAAATCTCTCGTCAATTTTTCTTTTCTGTCCACATCTAGGGAGGTTAGCCACAGTGCCATGGGCTTTAAACGTCTTGATGACACTGTGCACGGTAGACACAGGAACATTCAGGTCTTTGGAGATGGACTTGTAGCCTTGAGGTTGCTCTTGCTTCCTCACAATTTGGTTTCTCAAGTCCTCAGACAGTTCTTTGGTCTTCTTTCTTTTCTCCATGCTCAATGTGGTACACACAAGGACACAGGACAGAGGTTGAGTCAACTTTAACCCATGTCAACTGGCTGCAAGTGTGATTTAGTTATTGCCAACACCTGTTAGGTGCCACAGGTAAGTTACAGGTGCTGTTAATTACACAAATTAGAGAAGCATCACATGATTTTTCTAACGGTGCCAATACTTTTGTCCACCCCCTTTTTTATGTTTGGGGTGGAACTATATCCAATTTGGCTTTAGGACAATTCTTTTTGTGTTTTTTTCATTGAAGAAAAATTAAATGAAGATAATAATACCAAAGAATTTGTGATTGCAATCATTTTCAGGAAGAAACTGAGTATTGTCTGACAGAATTGCAGGGGTGTCAATACTTTTGGCCACAACTGTATAGCGTTGAATAGTGGTGCCCTCGTTGCTTCCGCTGTATCGTGGCGTCCAGAAGTCAACTAATGTGCCGGCACGAGTAAGACACGAAGTTTGGCGGCCGTCGTTAAGTGACGACTGTGCATGCGCTGACCGGCTGGTCATTGCTAATAGCGTGCAAGGCAAGTGAAGCAAAATGCTTCCAGCCAGGGGAGCAGTGAAAGCTGAGACGAGCGGTGGAGGAGGAAACTAAGTGTTTTGTATATATAAAGGACCGTGCATACTACAGGTACCACCAAGAATTGTGTGGACTTCATCAATGGCCTGAGCTCTAACGTCTGGAATATTGTCTTGACGTCATAGTGCTCTAAGGGCCGCTTTACACACACCAACTTCTGTGATCAACGTCTGAACAGATCTCTGGTTGCAGTAAAATCATGGACACATTGTTCCATTTTGTGGCTGTGTACAATTGGAACAATGTGTCCATGATTTCACTGCAACCAGAGATCTGTTCAGAAGTTGGTCACAGAAGTTGGTGTGTGTAAAGCGGCCCTAAGGAGGAAGTTGTCTTCTAGGGCCTAGAGATCATTCAACAAGAAGGTAAGATTAAGACATCCTTACACCGTAAAGACACGGCAACTAATAGTGTTTTTCATCCCACACGTATGAGAAACGCAATACACAAAGGACAATTTTATCGGTTTAAAAGAAATTGTACTGATGAAAACAGTTTTCACAGAGTCCAGAGATTTATCCACCAGTTTTAGGCAGAGGGGTTACCTGTAAAAGGTTATTTCTCATGCATTTAAGATGACCAAATCAGTTGAGAGGAGTCATCTTCTAATTCGGACGCCCAAAATTGGATATGACAAATTAAGTGTCATCACTATGTATAACAACCATTGGGATGACATTTATAGGATACTAGCTGTAGTACCCGGCTACGCCCGGGTTAATAAATAACTGCTGTTAGCTATAACAAAATAGAATTTGAATATGTCATATTAATGACCTGTAGGAAAATAGAAGCTGAGCTGTGATTGGTTGCTATAGGCAGCCTGATAAATCTCCAGCCAACAGTAAACCCTCCCCCCGGCCGGGCAGTATATGTTACCTCACACATACACATAATAGACAGCTCATGTGACTGACATCTGCCTTAGTTTTCTATATGGCACATTGGCTGTTTTTAATCAGATGTTTATTTTTGGAAATTAAAGATACCAGACGTATGAGGCGAGTTGTGTGAGGTGATTTGTGCACATCTGTGTCTGTCTGTGTGGTGTGTGTGTCCCTGGGGTGTGTGTGTCCCTGGGGTGTGTGTGTGTCCCAGTGGTGTGCGTGTGTCCCTGTGGGGGGGTCCCTGTGGTGTGTGTCCTTTTGGGGGGGAGGGGTGTCCCTGTGGTGTGTGTCCTTGTGGGGGGAGGGGTGTCTCTGTGGTGTGTGTCCATCCCTATGGGGTCTGTGTGTTCCTGTGGGGTGTGTGTGTCTCTGTGTCCCTGTGGGGTGTGTATGTGTGTATGTCCCTGTGGTGTGTGTGTCCCCGTGGGGTGAGTGCATGTGACCCTTTAGGGTGTGTATGTGTCCCTGTGGGGGAGGTGTCTGTGTTGTGCGTGTCTCTTTGTGGTGTGTGCTTGTGTTCGGGTGCATGGAGAGTATCCAATGTTGGGTCTCCACCTTAGCTGTTACTCTTTGTGTGCATGTGGTGTGTATACATGTCCCTGTGCGTGGTGAATATCTCATGTTGGGCCCCACCTTAGTGACTATATGTTGGTATATGCTGTTAGCCTTTGGTGCTGTCATTAAGCCCCTCTCATTCACAACTGTCAACTGGTAACTGTCACTTTCTCTCCATTA
This sequence comes from Allobates femoralis, assembly GCA_033576535.1. Classification (NCBI taxonomy): domain Eukaryota; kingdom Metazoa; phylum Chordata; class Amphibia; order Anura; family Aromobatidae; genus Allobates; species Allobates femoralis. The sequence goes on along the minus strand of JARQOC010000011.1, from coordinate 155,668,716 downwards.
TGTAGATAGGGCCAAAATTGTTTGGTGAATTGGAATGCGCGGAGTTAAAATTTTGCCTCACAACATAGCCTATGATGCTCCCGGGGTCCAGACGTGTGACTGTGCAAACTTTTGTGGCTGTAGTTGCGACGGTGTAGATGCCAATCCCGGATATACATACATACACACATACATACACACATTCAGCTTTATATATTAGATTAAACCGTAATTGGGCAGTCCTCACCAGTGATCCTAAAATTGAACAGTTTATTGGATCTAGACCTAGACTGGTAGCCAGACAGGCAAAGAATCTGAGGGACCATGTCTCTTCAAGTAATTTCAAGAGACCCACTGTTCGTTTGGGGAGAGGAGCAAGACTCACAGGGACATATCCCTTCGGAGATTGTTCCATGTGTCCATACATGGTGGCAGCAAATAAGATCGACATTTTGGTCTCTCCTGGCCAAATTACCACAAGACACTACGCAAATTGTTGGACACGTAATGTTGTGTATGCTCTTATTTGCAGCTGTCCCCAAAGTGTATGTTGGTGATACCACGCAGAAGGCGCGCAAGCGGATTCAAATACATATTTCCAACATCATCTGTGCTGATACTAACCTTAGAAAAGGTAAGCCCATTAGTTCAGTGGCTAAACATTTTCTTGACTTTCATCGCGGTTCTTCTAGAGGACTTAAATTCATTATAGTTGATAAAGCTACACCCTCTATCCGCAGGGATAGACTGGTGGAAGAACTACTGAGAAAGGAAAGTCGGTGGATTTTCAATCTACAGAGTTTGGGCCCTAATGGTCTCAAAGAGGAATTTTTATTCAAAGGCTTTTATAAGTACTAACTTTGATTTGCTCGTTGATTCCATGTAGTGATGTACATTTCTCTACCTTGGATACTTACTAGATCTTTCTCACACTTCTTAGAGCTCTAAAGAAGTAAATTATTTACCATCTTCAAGGACTCGAGAAAAAGGGACTGAATACTATATAATTCAACCGGATGACAATGGAATATGTGGGCTGATTGCACTTTGTACAACCATCACCCCTGCTGTTGAAGAAACTTACCTCTCGATCTCACACCAATAATTTGACCTGGATTCAGAAGATGCTGGACAAACAAGTTTACGAAAAATTCATCTAGTTCCTGGACTTTAGGGAGATATTTTTCGTTCCCTGTTACCGTTTCTTTGCTTTTTCTTGTGGTTTACGTTGCTCAATACACCCCACTAATGCGAGCCCCGCTCCTGAATTTTGCAGCATACTAACCCGGTCCTATTTCATGTCTTCTGTCTTATGACACTTTGCAGCTTGAGGACATGACCTGGTCCTATATTTTGTGGTTTTCTCACTTTACCCTAAATATTCCGCCCCTTTGTATTCCAACTTGTACGTCCTCCCCGGATTAATGAGAATGGATCTTGAAACACCACTTGTGGTGTTTACTTAATGTCTTTCACTTGGCACTTTTTGCCAGTTGATATTTTCTGGGCTCTTGCCCAGCTTTTTTGTCTTAAGGTCCACCTTGTTTTCTTATCTCTTGTATAACAGATATAATCCTTTCCAACAGTTATTATTATTATTATTATTATTATTATTTATATATATAGCACCATTAGATTCCATGCCGCTTTACATATTGAAATGGCAGACGAGGACAAGTAGAATGTGCATGGACAATCAAATCGTACAGGTACAGGAGGGGAGATGACCCTGCCCGCGAGGGCTCACAGTCTAAAAGGGACGGGTTGGGATACAGTAGGAGGGGGGAAGTGCCTACGTGAGACGGTTCGGTGTAGGTTGTAGGCTTGTCGGAGAGGTGGGTCTTCAGGGTTCTTTTGAAGGTTCCCAGGGCAGGTGAGTGTCTGATATATTGGGGGAGAGAGTTCCAGAGTATAATGGATGCACGGAGAAATCTTGTATGCGGTTGTGAGAGGAGGTAATGAGAGGGGAGTGGAGCTCTTGGGAGGATTGCAGGTTGTGTGAGGGTAGGTATCGGGAGACCATGTCAGAGATGTATGGAGGGGACATGTTGTGGATGGCTTTGTATGTCAGTCATGGTTAGGGTTTTAGAACCGGGCTCTCTGAGAAATGGGGAGCCAGTGAAGGGCTTGGCAGGGGGGGAAAGATATGGGAGTAGCGGGGAGATAGGTGGATTAGTCGGGTGGCGGAGTTTAGGATAGATTGGAGAGGTGCAAGGGAGGTATCGGGGAGGCTGGTGAGCAGGAGGTTGCAGTAGTGAAGGTGGGAGATGATGAAAGCGTGAATTAGTGTTTTGGCAGGGTCGGGGTCAAGGAAAGGGCGGATTCGGGAAATGTTTTTGAGCTGAAGTCGGCAGGAGGTGGCGAGGGTTTTGATGTGAGGCTTGAAGGAGAGGGAAGAGTCGAGGATTACCCAAAGCACTTGGCATGGGGGACCGGGGAGAGTGAGCAGTTGTTGACAGTGATGGATAGGTCTGGCAGAGGGAGGGAGTGACTTGGGAGGAAGACAATGAACTCAGTTTTGTCCATGTTCAGTTTTAGGAAGAGAGCAGACAGACATTATGGAATTTTGGATAGTAGGGAGGTGATGTTGGGCCCAGATAGATAGATCTGGGTTTCATCAGTGTAGAGGTGGTACTGAAGACCAATGACTCAATGAATTGTCTCAGGCTGAGGGTGTAAATAGAGAAGAGTAGTGGCCCCAGAAACAAGCCTTGGGGGACAACGACAGATAAGGGGTAGGGTGAAGAGGAGGTGTGGGAGTGGGTGACTCTGAAAGTTCAGTTTATTAGGTATGAGGAGATCCAGGAGAGGGCTAGGTCCGTGATGCCAAGAGATTCCAGAATCTGAAGTAGGAGGGAATGGTCAACGGAATCGATGGCGGCAGATAGGTCAAAGAGGAGGAGGACCGAGTAGTGTCGCTTGCTCTTGGCGGTCAGTAGGTCATTGGTGACTTTGGTTAGGGCTGTTTCAGTGCAGTGGTGGGATCAGAAAACAGATTGTAGGCGCTCAAAGAGGGAGCAGGAGGAGAGGTGGGAGTGTGGCACCCCAGGGTTCGGTTGCCACAGATATACCTGGGGCAGAGAAGGATTTCCACATCAGGTTAGCCCACAAACAACACCTTCCACTCCAGACCTGAAGGGGGAGCTCTACAAGCCGAGTTCAGGCAAGGTCCCCTATAAAATTCAGGCCTGGAGGCGGAGTCAGCAGTTTAGTTCCAGAGAGGACTGTCAAGACGTCCTGGTGACGGAGCAGTGCTAAGCCCGTACCAGTGAGAGCCGTTAGCCAGTGTGAGGAACCCAAGAGCGAGGGTCGGAAGGAAAAGAGTAGTTGCCAGGGGGGTGGAGCCATACCGGTTCACCCCAGAGGAACAGCGCTAAACCCGGACACCAGCATCCGAGACTGAAAGGGATCTAACTACCCAGCAGTAAAGACCGGAGGCCAGGGAGACTCCAGATCTCCTGGCCACAGCAGCACCTGAAGGCAAAGCCGCTTCTCAGAGCTCAGGGACCGCAGGGAGTACAGCGGTGCCCCACAGAAGAGCTCTCGCCACCTGCCATACAGGTGAAGACAGTAGGAGAGGGTCAGGGCCTAGCTTCAGGCAGCCTAGGACAAAAGGCAGACAGAGCGCAGCAGGGAGGTCTCATAATTCCCCGGGTGTTGAGATCCCAAACTGCTTCCGGACCACCCAGGCCTGTAACATCAGACACGGTACCCTGGACTCTACCTGCAACATCAGTAAAGGTACGGAAACATCAACCCTGTGTGTGATTGTTATTGCAGCCTCTGATCCTGTTCTCTTCATAGACTGTCCTACAACTTCTAGCTTCTACAACTGCCCTGGGGATCTTGCTCCACCTACGGGGAGCGTAACCATCTGGCTGCCCTACCATCACCCCGGAGATTTGACCTGCAGCCCCGGTAACCATACCAGAACTGTAGGTGGTGTCAGAAACTACTTATATTTTTAATATTTTTACTGACTTTTAGCGACCACCAGGGACCGGGCACAGCATGAATCAACGCCCGGATCCGAGTACCCCACCGCTCTGGGGCGGGTCAGCTTGACAGTTTGGAATGGACGTGTTGTTCAAGTAGTTTTGTGGCGAAGGGGAGAAGAGATATGAGGTGATAGTTAGAGACAGATGCAGGGTCAAGGGAGCGTTTTTTGAGGATGGGTGAGATCAAGGCATGTTTTAAGGATGAGGGGAAGACACCAGTAGTTAGTGATAAGTTGAAGTTGGGTTCGTGTTGGGGTGAAGACTGTGGTGAGGTTGGGAATGAGATGGGATGGGAGTGGGTCAAGGGCATAGGTGGTGATGTGTGATCGTGACAGAAGGGAGGAGAGTTGGTCTTCTGTCATGGCGGAGAACATTCCTTTGGATGGAGGGGGCTGGGCAGCAATGGGGAAGGGCCAAGGGGATAGAGGGTCAAAGCTTTCTTTTATTTTGTCGATCCTCTGTTTGAAGAAGGTCGGAAAGTCATCGGCAGAGATGAGGGGGGAGAGGGAGGACATGCAGGGGAACGGAGTAGAGAGTTGAAAGTTTTGAATAGATTTTTGGGGTTGTAGGACAGTGCGGTTATTAGAAAAGAGAAGTCGGCTTGTTTTGCGGCAGTGAGTGCTGTTTTGAAGTTAGTGAGGGACTGTTTGTACATGGCGAAGTGCACCGCAGAGTGGGATTTCTTCCATCTCCGCTCGGCTGCCCTGGTCGCCCGATGCAGTTCTTTAGTGAGGGTGGTGAGCCAGGGTTGCCTGTGTGTGCGGGTTTTGTTGTATGTGAGAGGGGTGGCCTGATCAACGGCTGTAGTTAATGTGGTGTCATAGAGGGTGGTGGCAGCGGCAGCGTCATGTGAGGAAGCTAAGTCTGTGAAAGGGTGAAGGAATTTGAAGAATGACTGGAAATCAATATCTTTGAGGTTTCTGCGGGGATGATTAAGTTTCCAGAGAGGGGGGAGTGTGGTAGGAGGAAAGAGGGAGGAGAAAGATAGAAGGTTGTGGTCGGATAGGAGGAGGGGTAAGTTTCATAGGTCAGAGAGGGAGCAGAGGTGGGTGAATACCAGGTTGAGCGTATGGCCATCCTTATGAGTGGCTGAGGAGGACCATTGGGAAAGCCCAAAGGAGGTGGTCAGTGATTGGAGTCTAGAGGCAGCGGGGTGGGAGGTGTCGATGGGGATGTTGAAATCGCCCATGATGATAGTGGGGATGTCAGAGGAGAGGAAGTGGAGAAGCCAAGTGGTGAAATGGTCGAGAAAGGTGAGGGTAGATCCTGGGGGCGGTAGATGACAGCCAGATGGAGGTTGCAGGGAGAGAAGATGCGGACAGAGTATACCTCAAAGGAGTGGAGGGAGGCAGAGGGTGGTTTAGTAGTAGGTAGTTAGTTTTTTTTTTAAGTTTGACTTTTTTGTGCACAAAGAAAAGTTTTTTTTACAACACACACAAAACATTACAAACAGAAGTGTTAACATCACACACATAAAGAAAACATGATGAGAAATAATGGCCATACCAAAAATTTTTACAGTACTGAACCCAAAAAAAAAAGTAACTAACTAATAACTAACTAACTAAGTAATGTACACTAAAACACCACCATAATCCTCCTAATGCAGCCACCCTGGTGACTCCACCCTCCTCCTCATGTTGCTGCCTCACAACACCAGCCACCCTACACCTGCTGGTGCTGCCAGGCCACTGCCCCAGGGCCATTAAAGTAGGAGCAATATGCGTCTCTGCTGTTCCTGGCATCCTGCTGACTCAGACCGTGGCTCAGTGGCTGGAGTGGCGCCACACGATGGTCGGAAGCAGTCCCTGGGACGGACCTCCCCTGTTGTGGGGTCCACAGAATCCACATAACTTGCCGGCGTGTATGATGACCGATCCCTTCGACACAGGAAGTTATGCAGCACACAGCAGGCCAGCACTACCACATCAATAGATTCCACTTTCATATGCATAGGCGTATGAAACACGCGGAATGTATTGGCCATGATCCCGAACGCATTTTCAACCACAAGGCGGGTCCGGGATAGCCGGTAATTGAAAATGCGCTGCTCAGAAGTAAGCGTCCTCTGGGGATATGGCCGTAGTAGGTGAGCCTGAAGTGGGAATGCTTCAACCCCCACAAACGCAAAGTTGAGATGACCGGTTGTCTCTTCATTTGAGGGCAAGTTCAGCGCACCTCTCCTTAGGTCTTGGGCCAAGGAGCAGTGTGCAAACACACCCCCATCTGAGACACGCCCGTTCATTCCAACGTCCACGTAGAGGAACTCATCGTGAGCATCCACCAGGGCCATGAGGACCACACTAAAATATCCTATAATTATAATACAAGGACCCAGGGGTTTCGTGATCCTCATGTGCTTACCATCCAAAGCCCCGCCGCAGTTAGGAAATTGCCAGCGGTCTTCAAACTCTCTGGCAACATTCACCCATTCAGCGGGGGTTGTTGAGAACTGCATGTAGGATGGCAGCAGACTACTCCAGATGGCATCACACGTCTCGGGATCAGGCGGCTCAGCAGGGACAGTGACACACATGAACTGTATTGCAGGTCTGTCCTTGAATGACCTGTTGCCAGGATCCGCTAAGTTACAGCTAAAAGCTCCTCAGGTGGCACAGCTCGACGCATCAAAGTGTCCTGTCGGGCTATCAATGGCCTTACGCGTTCCAACAGGAATGTGAAAGAGTCCTCGGACCTACAGAGATAGTTCTTGAATTCATGCGGACTCCGATCCTCCAGCTCACGGACCAGCCACATGTGGCTCGGGTTCTCCCATTGCAGAAGCCAATCATGAGCCCACACACGGCGTGGTCTGCGAGCCCGCAACCTCTCATATCTATCCACCAGCCACAATTCCTCTTCCACCAAGGCAAGAGCCATGATAGCATCTCCATCAGGGTCCATGATGGTTGCACCTACCAACCCCTGCAAATGTGAGGAAACAGACATCACTACAAGAATGCATCATCACACATACCCAATACCCCCCACCTCCTTCACTATACATCTCCAAGGCACTTAACAACATCCTAACCAAGTCTGCTGATATGGCCACCAAAATACATATATAGCACCATTGATAGGGCAAAACTAAATTACACTGCCTGACAACCAAACCAGGTCACACTACACCCATGGCCCTCCTCAACAAATGCATCTCCATCGTCCAAATGGACACATCATGACCATACCCACATATACCTGCCCATAATTTTCAGGTATGAGCACAAGCCTTCCCAAAAGAGTTAGCTCACAATTAGCAAATCATGGTTCTTAACAACTGCATACAATTACATTACACACATACCCCATCCTTGTGTTTTCCGGACAAACTATCAGGCCACACGGCAGACTATCGCATACTCATCATGTCCAAGACACATCCCTGAGGTGTTGATAACGCCAGATCTTCACACGCAGACATTCGCAGAAGCCACATGGTTTACTACACATCTCAGTATGTGCAGAATAGTTCCATTGTGTGTGCTCAAGGTCACTACAATGTGAGCACAATTTAGATGCTCAACGCAACTAAGAACAGACACATCCTACAAACATGATCCTGTATGGCAAAGGCAAAATGGGTTGTCAATGAGGCGGGAGTTTAGGGGGAATAAACAGTCATGCATCCATTTATCAGTACTCAATTTAGCTGCTAAACCCACCATCTTTACAAACTACATACAACACCACTTGGGCGTCTGCTACACTACCCAAGAATGACCGGTTGGGGCAAGCTAATTCAAACGGTACACAGCCATATCACAGTTCATGTGTGAACATCAGTACTTACTTAATGACTCTGGGCAGCAAGCGTGCCGTACCTCGCTCCTGAGTGCTTTTTATATGCTAATGAACCAATCACACTGCATCTGCGTCATGTAATCAACGTAGCCGCCTGGGTGTACGCAGCTGCGCCCAATGATTTTGCACCAGTGCTGATGTTTGATTGGTCATGTTGTGTTTAAATAGGGATGTGCTGGGGCGCCAACCATGCTCCTACTTCAAAGTGCATTGTGCTAGTAGCGTCTCATCACAAGAGCTCTGTTGGACAGACGGTAAGTCGGGGGACATGCTATAGTGCTTATCATGTAAGTTTGTTTCGGTGTGGTGTTGAACACAAATGCTGACGAGAATACAGAGTGTTTTGGCGTATCAAACTACTAGAAAAAAGCAGCATAAAAAACTCACCATGTATGCCAAAAGCAGAATCAAAATGCACTCTCAGGTTGCAGTCAGAGCCCATATGTGAAGCAAGCCCAGCTGCAGGCTGATAAATCACCTCTACCAGCAAGATGTGGGAGGCGATCTGCCATGCATACACTGAGCCTGCTTAGAGCACCATTCACACAGATACAGTTGATGCAGAGTGTCTGAAAGCGACCCATCCTGCGCCGCTGCTTGAGCGATGGGTCGCACAGTACGATACCTCTGCACCACTAGATGAATGGCACCCCTAAGGGCCCAACTGCAACCTGGATAGATAAAAAGTGCAAAAAGTCTCTTATATGATGAATAAAAAACTTTTACAAATGGGATTTTGGTTCATGCATTGGCCAAGACATTTAAGCCCATATGTCAGATCGCCTCCCACATCTTGCTGGTAGAGGTGATTTATCAGCCTGCAGCTGGGCTTGCTTCACATATGGGCTCTGACTGCAACCTGAGAGTGCATTTTGATTCTGCTTTTGGCATACATGGTGAGTTTTTTTACGCTGCTTTTTTCTAGTAGTTTTTTGCACAAGTTTTTGATAGGACTGATGAGCATGGGATTCCTTGTCGTGGATCATCAGCTTAAATGTCTGACACAAACGCTGACGAAAATACAGAGTGTTTTGGCGCATCCTAATTTCCGCTACAACCCACTCCTGGCGCAAACAAATGGTAAATGAATGCAGACAAGAGTTGTTTTTTAGCTGCACACTGAGATTAGAGATTAGAGGTTAAATCCAAGCAAGTGTACGGTCAGACACAAACGCTGACGAGAATACCAAGTGTTTTGTTGTATCCTAATTTCCACTACAATCCACTCCTGGTGCACACAAATGGTAAATGAATGCAGGCAAGAGTTGGTTATTAGCTGGACACAGAGATTAGAGATTAAATCCCAGAAGGTATACCGGTCAGACACAAACGCTGACGAGAATACCAAGTGTTTTGACGTATCCCCAATTTCCGCTACAATCCACTCCTGGCGCACACAAATGGTAAATGAATGCAGACAAGAGTTGTTTTTTTAGCTGGACACTGAGATTATAGATTAAATCCCAGAAGGTGTACCGGTCAGACACAAACGAGAATACAGAGTGTTTTGGCGTATCCTAATTTCTGCTACAACCCACTCCTGGTGCACACAAATGGTAAATGAACACAAACAAGAGTTGTTTTTAGCTGGACACTGAGATTATAGATTAAATCCCAGAAGGTGTACCGGTCAGACACAAACGCTGACAAGAATACTGAGTGTTTAGGCGTATCCCAATTCCGCTTTAACCCACTCCTGTCGCACACAAATGGAAAATGAATGCAGACAAGAGTTAGTTTTTAGCTGGACACTGAGATTAGGATTAAATCCCAGCAAGGTGTACCGGTCAGACACAAACGCTGACGAGAATACCGAGTGTTTTGGCGTATCCTAATTTCCGCTAAAACCCACTCCTGGCACAACAAATGGTAAATGAATGCAGACAAGAGTTAGTTTTTTAGCTGGACACTGAGATTAGAGATTAAATCCCAGCAGGTGTACCAGTCAGACACAAACGCTGACGAGAATACCGAGTGTTTTGGCGTATCCTAATTTTGCTAAAACCCACTCCTGGCGCACACAAATGGTAAATGAAGCAAACAAGAGTTGGTTTTTAGCTGGACACTGAGATTAGAGATTAAATCCCAGCAGGTGTACCGGTCAGACAAACGCTGACAAGAATACCGAGTGTTTAGGCGTATCCTAATTTCCGCTACAACCCACTCCTGCGCACACAAATGGTAAATGAATGCAGACAAGAGTTGTTTTTAGCTGGACACTGAGATTAGAGATTAAATCCCAGCAGTGTACAGTCAGACACAAACGCTGAGAGAATACGAGTGTTTTGGCGTATCCTAATTTCCGCTACAACCCACTCCTGGATGCACAAATGGTAAATGAATGCAGACAAGAGCTTGTTTTTAGCTGGACATGAGATTAGAGATTAAATTCCAGCAGGTGTACCGGTCAGACACAAACGCTGGGAATACGAGTGTTTTGGCGTATCCAAATTTCCGCTACAACCCACTCCTGGCGCACAAAATGGTAAATGAATGCAGCAAGAGTTAGTTTTTAGCTGGACACTGAGATTAGAGATTAGAATTAATCCAGCAAGTGTACCAGTCAGACACAAACGCTGAGAGAATACCGAGTGTTTTGGCGTATCCTAATTTCTGCTACAACCCACTCCTGGTCGCACACAATGGTAAATGAACAGCAAACAAGAGTTGATTTTTAGCTGGACACTGAGATTAGAGATTAAATCCCAGCAGTGTACCAGTCAGACACAAACGCTGACGAGAATACCGAGTGTTTTGGCGTATCCTAATTTCCGCTACAACCCACTCCTGGCACACAAATGGTAAATGAATGCAGACAAGAGTTGGTTTTTAGCTGGACACGAATAGAGATTAGAGGATTAAATCCCAGCAAGGTGTACAGTCAGACACAACACGTGACGAGAATACCGAGTGTTTTGGCGTATCCTAATTTCCGCTACAACCCACTCCTGTGCACACACAAATGGTAAATGAATGCAGACAAGAGTTGGTTTTTAGCTGGACACTGAGATTAGAGATTAGAGGTTAAATCCCAGCAAGTGTACCGGTCAGAACAAAACGCTGACGAGAAACCAAGTGTTTTGGTATCCTAATTTCCGCTACAACCCACTCCTGGGCACAACAATGGTAAATGAATGCAGACAAGAGTTGTTTTTAGCTGGACACTGAGATTAGAGATAAATTACCCAGCAAGTGTACCAGTCAGACACAAACGCTGACGAGAATACCGAGTGTTTTGGCGTATCCTAATTTCTGCTACAACCCACTCCAGGTGCACACAGATGGTAAATGAACAAAACAAGAGTTGGTTTTTAGCTGGACACTGAGATTAGAGATTAAATCCCAGCAGGTGTACCAGTCAGACACAAACGCTGACGAGAATACCGAGTGTTTTGGCGTATCCTAATTTCCGCTACAACCCACTCCTGGGCACACAAATGGTAAATGAATGCAGACAAGAGTTGGTTTTTAGCTGGACACTGAGATTAGAGATTAGAGGTTAAATCCCAGCAAGTGTACGGTCAGACACAAACGCTGACGAGAATACCGAGTGTTTTGGGTATCCTAATTTCCCTACAACCCACTCCTGGTGCACACAAATGGTAAATGAATGCAGACAAGAGTTGGTTTTTAGCTGGACACTGAGATTAGGATTAGAGGTTAAATCCCAGCAAGGTGTACCGGTCAGACACAAACGCTGACGAGAATACCAGAGTGTTTTGGCGTAATTCCTAATTTCTGCTACAACCCACTCCTGGTGCACACAAATGGTAAATGAACACAAACAAGGTTGGTTTTTAGCTGGACACTGAGATTAGAGATTAAATCCCAGAGGTGTACCGGTCAGACACAAACGCTGACGAGAATACCGAGTGTTTGGCTATCCAATTTCCGCTACAACCCACTCCTGGGCACACAAATGGTAAATGAATGCAACAAGAGTTGGATTTTAGCTGGACACTGAGATTAGAGATTAAATCCAGCAGGTGTACCAGTCAGACACAAACGCTGACGAGAATACCGAGTGTTTTGGTCGTATCCTAATTTCCACTACAACCCACTCCTGGTGCACACAAATGGTAAATGAATGCAGACAAGAGTTGGTTTTTAGCTGGACACTGAGATTAGAGATTAAATCCCAGCAGGGGTACCGGTCAGACACAAACGCTGGCTGTTTTGGCGTATCCAAATGTCGGCTACAACCCACTCCTGGCGCACATAAATGGTAAATGAATGCAGGCAAGAGTTAGTTTTTAGCTGGGCACAGAGATTAGAGATTAAATCCCAGCAGGTGTACCAGTCAGATAGAAACGCTGACGAGAATACCGAGTGTTTTGGCGTATCCTAATTTCCGCTACAACCCACTCCTGGCCACACAAATGGTAAATGAATGCAGACAAGAGTTGGTTTTTAGCTGGACACTGAGATTAGAGATTAGAGGTTAAATCCCAGCAAGTGTACCGGTCAGACACAAACGCTGACGGAATACCGAGTGTTTTGGCGTATCCTAATTTCCGCTACAACCCACTCCTGGTGCACACAAATGGTAAATGAATGCAGACAAGAGTTGGTTTTTAGCTGGACACTGAGATTAGAGATTAGAGGTTAAATCCCAAAAGTGTGTACCGGTAGGAAACAAAGCTGACGAGAATACCGAGTGTTTTAGGCGTATCCTAATTTCCGCTACAACCCACTCTGGTGCACATAAATGGTAAATGAATGCAAACAAGAGTTGTGTTTTAGCTGGACACTGAGATTAGAGATTAAATTCCAGCAAGTGTACCAGTCAGACACAAACGCTGACTGAGAATACCGAGTGTTTTGGCGTATCCTAATTTCGCTACAACCCACTCCAGGTGCACACAATGGTAAATGAAGCAGAACAAGAGTTGGTTTTTAGCTGGACACTGAGATGTAGAGATTAAATCCCAGCAGGTGTACAGTCAGACACAAACGCTGACGAGAATACCGAGTGTTTTGGCGTATCCTAATTTCCGCTACAACCCACTCCTGGCACACACAATGGTAAATGAATGCAGACGAAGAGTTGGTTTTTAGCTGGACACTGAGATTAGAGATTAAGGTTAATCCCAGCAAGTGTACCGTCAGACACAAACGCTGACGAGAATACCGAGTTTTTGGCGTATCCTAATTTCCACTACAACCCACTCCTGGTGCACACAGAATGGTAAATGAATGCAGACAAGAGTTGGTTTTTAGCTGGACTAGAGATTAGAGATTAAATCCCAGCAGGTGTACCAGTCAGACACAAACGCTGACGAGAATACCGAGTGTTTTTGGCTATCCTAATTTCTGCTACAACCCACTCCATGGTGCACACAGATGGTAAATGAATCATAACAAGAGTTGTTTTTAGCTGGACACTGAGATTAGAGATATAAATCCCAGCAGGTGTACGGTCAGACACAAACGCTGACGAGAATACCAGAGTGTTTTGGCGTATCCTAATTTCCGCTACAACCCACTCCTGGTGCACACAAATGGTAAATGAATGCAGACAAGAGTTGGTTTTTGAGCTGGACACTGAGATTAGAGATTAGAGGTTAAATCCCAGCAAGGTGTACGGTCAGACACAAACGCTGACGAGAATACCAAGTGTTTTGGTATCCTAATTTCCACTACAACCCACTCCTGGTGCACACAAATGGTAAATGAATGCAGACAAGAGTTGGTTTTTAGCTGTGCACTGAGATTATGATGAGGGTTAAATCCCAGAAGGTGTACTGCCAGACACAAACGCTGACGAGAATACAGAGTGTTTTGGCTATCCTAATTTCTGCTACAACCCACTCCTGTGCACACAAATGGTAAATGAAATGCAAGACAAGGTTGGTTTTTAGCTGGACACTGAGATTAGAGATTAAATCCCAGAAGGTGTACCGGTCAGACACAAACGCTGACGAGAATACCGAGTGTTTTGGCTATCCTAATTTCCGCTACTACCCACTCCTGGCGCACGCAAATGGTAAATGAATCAGAAAGAGTTGGTTTTAGCTGGACACTGAGATTAGAGATTAAATCCAGCAGGTGTACCGGTCAGACACAAACGCTGACGAGAATACGAGTGTTTTGGGGTATCCTAATTTCCCTACAACCCACTCCTGGTGCACACAAATGGTAAATGAATCAGACAAGAGTTGGTTTTTAGCTGGACACATGAGATTAGAGATTAAATCCCAGAGGTTGTACGGTCAGACACAAACCTGACGAGAATACTGAGTGTTTTGGCGTATCCTAATTTCTGCTACAACCCACTCCTGGGCACACAAATGGTAAATGAATGCAACAAGAGTTGGTTTTTAGCTGGACACTGAGATTAGAGATTAAATCCCAGAAGGTGTACGGTCAGACACAAACGCTGACGAGAATACGAGTGTTTGGCGTATCCTAATTTCCGCTACAACCCACTCCTGGGCACATCAAATGGTAAATGAATGCAACAAGAGTTAGTTTTTAGCTGGACACTGAGATTAGAGATTAAATCCCAGCAGTGTTACCGGTCAGACACAAACGCTGAGCAGAATACCAGTGTTTTGGCGTATCCTAATTTCCGCTACAACCCACTCCTGGCACACAAATGGTAAATGAATGCAGACAAGAGTTGGTTTTTAGCTGGACACTGAGATTAGAGATTAAATCCCAGCAGGTGTACCGGTCAGACACAAACGCTAGCGAGAATACGAGTGTTTTGGCGTATCCAAATTTCCGCTACAACCCACTCCTGGGCACACAAATGGTAAATGAATGCAGACAAGAGTTGTTTTTAGCTGGACACTGAGATTAGAGTAAGTAAATCCCAAAAGGTGTACGTTGAAACAAATGCTGACAGAATACCGAGTGTTTGGCATATCCTAATTTCGCTACAACCACTCTGGTGCACATAAATGGTAAATGAATGCAAACAAGAGTTGGTTTTAGCTGGACACTGAATTGAGATAAATTCCAGCAGTGTACCGTCAGACACAAACGCTAGAGAATACGAGTGTTTTGGCGTATCCAATTTCGCTACAAACCCACTCCGGGCACACAATGGTAAATGAACCAACAAGAGTGTTTTTAGCTGGACACGAGATTAGAGATTAAATCCCAGCAGTGTACCAGTCAACACAAACGCTGACGAGAATACCGAGTGTTTGGCTATCCTAATTTCCGCTACAACCCATCTGGCACACACAAATGGTAAATTAATGCAGAAAGAGTTGGTTTTTAGCTGGACACTGAGATTAGAGATTAGTTAAATCCAGCAAGTGTACTGGTCAGACACAAACGCTGACGAGAATACGAGTTTTGGCGTATCCTAATTTCCTACAACCCACTCCTGGTGCACACGAATGGTAATGAATGCAACAAGAGTTGGTTTTTAGCTGGACAGAGATTAGAGATTAAATCCCAGCAGGTGTACAGTCGACACAAACGCTGACGAGAATACGAGTGTTTGGCTATCCTAATTTCGCTACAACCCACTCGGCACACAATGGTAAATGAATAACAAGAGTTATTTTAGCTGGACACTGAGATTAGAGATTAAATCCAGCAGTGTACCAGTCAGACACAACGCTGAGAGAATACGAGTGTTTTGGCGTATCTAATTTCGCTACAACCCACTCCTGGCGCACACAAATGGTAAATGAATCAGACAAGAGTTGTTTTTAGCTGGCACTGAGATTAGATAGATTAAATCCAGCAAGTGTACGGTCAGACACAAACGCTGACGAGAATACCAAGTGTTTTGGGTATCCTAATTTCCCTACAACCCACTCCTGGGCACACAAATGGTAAATGAATGCAGACAAGAGTTGGTTTTTGCTGGCACTGAGATTAGGATTAGGTTAAATCCCAGAAGGTGTACGGCAGACACAAACGCTGACGGAATACAAGTGTTTTGGCGTATCCTAATTTCTCTACAACCACTCCTGTGCACACAAATGGTAAATGAACAACAAGGTTGGTTTTTAGCTGGACACTGAGATTAGAGATTAAATCCCAAAGGTGTACCGGTCAGACCAAAGCTGACAGAATACCAGTGTTTGGCATATCCAATTTCCGCTACAACCCACTCCTGGGCACACAAATGGTAAATGAATGAAAAAGAGTTGGTTTTAGCTGGACACTGAGATTAGAGATTAAATTCCAGCAGTGTACCAGTCAGACACAAACGCTGAGAGAATACGAGTGTTTTGGGTATCCTAATTCCCTACAACCCACTCCTGGTGCACAAAATGGTAAATAATCAGAAAGAGTTTTTTTAGCTGGACATGAGATTAGAGATTAGTAAATCCCAGAGGTGTACGGTCAGACACAAACCTGACGAGAATACCGAGTGTTTTGGCGTATCCTAATTTCGCTACAACCCACTCCTGGTGCACACAAATGGTAAATGAATCAGACAAAAGTTGGTTTTTAGCTGGACACTGAGATTAGAGATTAAATCCCAGAAGTGTACGGTCGACACAAACGCTACAATACCGAGTGTTTGGGTATCCTAATTTCCTACAACCCACTCCTGGCACACAAATGGTAAATGAATGCAGACAAGGTTAGTTTTTAGCTGGACACGAGATTAGAGATTAAATCCCAGCATGTACCGGCAGACACAAACGCTGCAGAATACGAGTTTTGGCGATCCTAATTTCGCTACAACCCACTCCTGGCACACAATGGTAAATGAAGCAACAAGAGTTGTTTTTAGCTGGACACTGAGATTAGAGATTAAATCCCAGCGTGTACGGTCAGACACAAACCTGAAGAATACCGAGTTTTGGCGTATCCAATTTCCGCTACAACCATCCTGGCACACAAATGGTAAATGAATGCAACAAGAGTTGTTTTTAGCTGACATGAGATTAGAGATTAAATCCAGCGGTGTACCGGTCAGACACAAACGCTGCAAGAATACCAGTGTTTTGCGTATCCTAATTTCCCTACAACCACTTGTGCACACAAATGGTAAATGAATGCAGACAAGAGTTGTTTTAGCTGACACTGAGATTAGAGTTAAATCCCAGAGGTGTACGTCAGACACAAACGCTACGAGAATACGAGTGTTTTGGCGTATCCAAATTTCGCTAAACCCACTCCTGGGCAAAATGTAATGAACCAGTTGTTGCGGACGGATAGATTAAAAGAGTTCGTAAAGACAATAATGTTTAGACCAACCACACAAAATTAAAGAATGAGACAGGTTTTTAGTGACATGAGATTAGATTAAATCCAGCAGGTGTACCAGTCAGACACAAACGCTGACAGAATACCGAGTGTTTTGGCGTATCCTAATTTGCTACAACCCACTCCTGGGCACACAAATGGTAAATGAACGCAACAAGAGTTGGTTTTAGCTGGACACTGAGATTAGAGATTAAATCCCAGCAAGGTGTACCGTCGACACAAACGCTGACAAGAATACCGAGTGTTTAGGCGTATCCTAATTTCCGCTACAACCCACTCCTGTGCACACAAATGGTAAATGAATGCAGACAAGAGTTGTTTTTAGCTGGACACTGAGATTAGAGATTAAATCCCAGCAGGTGTACCGGTCAGACACAAACGCTGAGCTGTTTTGGCGTATCCAATTTCCGCTACAACCCACTCCTGGCGCACACAAATGGTAAATGAATGCAGACAAGAGTTAGTTTTTAGCTGGACACTGAGATTAGAGATTAAATCCCAGCAGTGTACCAGTCAGAACAAACGCTGATGAGAATACCGAGTGTTTTGCGTATCCTAATTCCGCTACAAACCCACTCCTGGGCAACACAAATGGTAAATGAATGCAACAAGAGTTGTTTTAGCTGGACACTGAGATTAGAGATTAAATCCCAGCAGGTTACCGGTCAGACACAAACGCTACGAGAATACCAGTGTTTTGGCGTATCCTAATTTCCGCTAAACCCACTCCTGGGCAACAAATGTAAATGAATGCAGAAAGAGTTGGTTTTAGCTGGACACTGAGATTAGAGATTAAATCCCAAAGTTACGGTAACACAAAGCTGACAGAATACCAGTGTTTGGCGTATCCTAATTTCCCTACAACCCACTCCTGGCACACAAATGGTAAATGAATGCAACAAGAGTTGTTTTGCTGGACACTGAGATTAGAGATTAAATCCAGAGGTGTACCGTCAGACACAAACAGAGAATACGAGTGTTTGGCGTATCCTAATTTCTGCTACAACCCACTCCGGTGCACACAATGGTAAATGAACAAAACAAGAGTGTTTTTAGCTGACAGAGATTAAGATTAAATCCGAGGTGTACCGTCGACACAAACGCTGACAGAACCAGTTTTGGCGTATCCAATTTCGCTCAACCCACTCCTGCGCACACAAATGGAAATAATGCAGAAGAGTTGTTTTTAGCTGGACACTGAGATTAGAGTTAAATCCCAGCAGTGTACGGTCAGACACAACGCTACGAGAATACCGATTTGGTATCCTAATTCCCTACAACCACTCCTGGCACACAAATGTAAATGAATGCAGACAAGGTGTTTTAGCTGGACACTGAGATTAGGGTTAATCCCAGAAGTGTACGCAGACACAAACGCTACGAGAAACATGTTTTGTATCCAATTTTCTAAACACTCTGGCACACAATGTAAGAACGACAAGGTTTTTAGCGGACAAGATAGGATTAAATCAGTTACCGTCGAACAAGCTACAGAACCGATGGCTATCATTTCACACCTCTGCCAAAGGTAAATGAAGAAAGAGTGTTTTAGCTGACATGATTAGAGATATCAGAGTGTACGTCAGACAAAGAGAATACGTGACAACCCCCTCCTGGGCACACAAATGGTAAATGAATGCAGACAAGAGTTGGTTTTTAGCTGGACACTGAGATTAGAGATTAAATCCCAGCAGGTGTACCGGTCAGACACAAACGCTGACAGAATACCGAGTGTTTTGGCGTATCCTAATTTCCGCTACAACCACTCCTGGCACACAAATGGTAAATGAATGCAGACAAGAGTTAGCTTTTAGCTGGACACAGAGATTAGAGATTAAATCCCAGCAAGGTTACCGGTCAGACACAAACGCTGACGAGAATACCAAGTGTTTCTGTGGTATCCTAATTTCCGCTACAACCCACTCCTGGTGCACACAAATGGTAAATGAATGCAGACAAGAGTTGTTTTTTGCTGGACACTGAGATTAGAGATTAAGTAATCCCAGCAGGTGTACCGGTCAGACACAAACGCTGAAGAGAATACCGAGTGTTTTGGCGTATCCTAATTTCTGCTACAACCCACTCCTGGTGCACACAAATGGTAAATGAACCAAACAAGAGTTGTTTTTTAGCTGGACACTGAGATTATAGATTAAATCCCAGCAAGGTGTACCGGTCAGACACAAACGCTGACAAGAATACCGAGTGTTTTAGGCGTATCCTAATTTCCGCTAAACCCACTCCTGGTGCACACAAATGGTAAATGAATGCAGACAAGAGTTGTTTTTTAGCTGGACACTGAGATTAGAGATTAAATCCCAGAAGGTGTACCGGTCAGACACAAACGCTGATGAGAATACCGAGTGTTTTGGCATATCCTACTTTCCGCTACAACCCACTCCTGGCACACACAAATGGTAAATGAATGCAGACAAGAGTTGGTTTTTAGCTGGACACAGAGATTAGAGATTAAATCCCAGCAGGTGTACCGGTCAGACACAAACGCTGATGAGAATACCGAGTGTTTTGGTGTATCCAAATTTCCGCTACAACCCACTCCTGGTGCACACAAATGGTAAATGAATGCAGACAAGAGTTGTTTTTTTAGCTGGACACTGAGATTAGAGATTAGAGGTTAAATCCCAGCAGGTGTACCGGTCAGACACAAACGCTGACAGAATACCGAGTGTTTTGGGGTATCCTAATTTCCGCTACAACCCACTCCTGGCGCATACAAATGGTAAATGAATGCAGACAAGAGTTGTTTTTTTGCAGGACACTGAGGTTAGAGATTAGAGGTTAAATCCCAGCAGGTGTACCGGTCAGACACAATCGCTGATGAGAATACCAAGTGTTTTGGCGTATCCAAATTTCCGCTACAACCCACTCCTGGCGCACACAAATGGTAAATGAATGCAGACAAGAGTTGTTTTTTTAGCTGGACACAGAGATTAGAGATTAAATCCCAGCCGGTGTACCGGTCAGACACAAACGCTGACGAGAATACCGAGTGTTTTGGCGTATCCTAATTTCCGCTACAACCCACTCCTGGCACACACAAATGGTAAATGAATGCAGACAAGAGTTGGTTTTTATCTGAACACAGAGATTAGAGATTAAATCCCAGCAGGTGTACCAGTCAGACACAAACGCTGACGAGAATACCGAGTGTTTTGGCGTATCCTAATTTCCGCTACAACCCACTCCTGGCGCACACAAATGTTAAATGAATGCAGGCAAGAGTTAGTTTTTAGCTGGACACAGAGATTAGAGGTTAAATCCCAGGAGGTGTACCGGTCAGACACAAACGCTGACGAGAAAACCGAGTGTTTTGGAGTATCCTAATTTCCGCTACAACCCACTCCTGGTGCACACGAATGGTAAATGAATACAGACAAGAGTTAGTTTTTTAGCTGGGCACTGAGATTAGAGATTAAATCCCAGCAGGTGTGCCGGTCAGACACAAACGCTAACGAGAATACAGAGTGTTTTGGCATACCCTAATTTCTGCTACAACCCACTCCTGCTTATAAGAGAGCTAAATTAATCCCTAAAAGCACTGTTTTGGGATGGATGAGATTTCCAGGATGTCCACCAGCCCCAGATGTGATGCAGGCTGGTATACTGGCACAATGAAGTTTGCTATATACCCTGCCTGCCTGTATACAGCTCTATTAGTCCTCAGAAGGACTGTTATGGTCATTAGCAGCCCTGCGCCTACACTGGCTGAAAGGCCACAAATCTGTCCCTAAATCAGCAGCACTTCTCCCTACACTGCCTGTCTGTTGAGCAGAGTGACGAGCACAGTGTGGTCAGGTCTTATAAAGACTTGATCACGCTTTTCAGCCAGCCAATCACTGTAAAGCCACAACCAACAGGGCTGTGGCTTTACAGTGGCTGTTAGCCAATCCCTGTATGCGGGCTGGCTCTGTAAAGAGCCCCAACAAGCAAGGAGGTGGACCCTATATTTGTCCGAGTACCAAGTAGTGACAAGCATACTCACTCATCCCTAATCAGCATTTTTTATAACAATTTATTGACACAAATTAGTAAAATCAGACGATCTGTTTAAATACAAAATGTCAACAGAAACAAAATCCAATGGCAAAAGTATATTCTGCAATCTACGCTTATGTTAATACATGAGGTTCATTTACTTTTAAGAATTAATCTCACCAATAAACCATAGCACCTAACTACAACATAGAGGTTAAGTTGTGGATCAATGGGGGTTCGAACTACCCTAAAAAAATTGAATGGGGAGCTCTATTCTAAGATCATATTTCAAAGCTACTTTCTCAGGGACAGTAGTGGTCTCAGTAGACACAGTTGGACCCCATCAATTTGCCATCACCTATCCTTTGGATGGGTAATAACTTTTAATATTAAGAATAACTCATCATTAATTATATTTGTAGAGCATGTGTCTGGCATTTGTCAATGTGGTAAGGAAGAAAAATACAGCAGAATTTGTAGCATAAATGTTCCCTCAATATCCTGCATTTTAAAGGGAGCTTATTCAGTTATTTTTTGGCATCCAGTTGTTTATTGGGAGTCAATATTACGGAATAATGAGCATAAGGGTACATTTACACGTTGCAACATTGCATGCAATTTCACTTGCAACTTACTGGTTGCAGTGAAATCATGGACACATTGTTACATTTGTACACGGCAACAAAATGGGACAATGTGTGCATGATTTCACTGCAACCAGTAAGTTGCAAGTGAAATTGCATGCAATGTTGCGACGTGTAACGGTACCCTTAGACACATCACATTTATTTCATTGAGTGCCATTTTTTAAATTTATGTACATTTCTTATATTCATGGCTTTTTTTCAAATTCTAGAATGCTATAGGTGTGACTTTTTTGGTCACTTTTGTAGCATTATTCTCTCATAGACATCCACTAGTATTTTTTCCCCTTGAAAAAGCATGTGCTAATATGACTTTAAAAAAAAGAAAAATGTTTATGTGAGTGGCATTTATGAGTTTTTGATTTGGTGCATTTATACACAAACGTGCCACTTTTTAAGGGGTTTGCCACATTTTGCTCCAAAAAGTTGCAAAAACAGTTAAAAACAAAAAGTGTGTTTTGTTTTGCGCCAAATTCATAAACTATGTGCGCCATTTTGAAGAATTTGGTGACAAATGTCCACAGATACCCAGAGACGAAAAAAGTGACTTAACTAAACCGCACATGATGAATCAGGGCCTTTGTGCATATAAATGAATTTAAGCCATTTATTCACACATGTAAAATCAGCAATATAGGTTTTTGGTAAACACAACATAAACACTGAGTAAGATCAGCCTAACTGCAAGGGAATCAACTTGACTTGAGAGCTGAGTGTCACAGTTATAAGGTCTCTCGAAAGTAATTAGACATTCAGTATGCTTGATGTCCACAAAACATTCAGGTAATGAGACCACAAATATCCCCAGGGCAGACATACCATTGGTGCAACCTGGGGCCCAGGGGGTGAGGGGCCCACATCCATCTCTACAGTAGGTGGAATTTTGCATTGTGGTGAGATATTGGACTGCAGAGAGCCCATACATTGCTCTTGCACAAAGGCCCCCTGAATATGCCTATCTACATGTATTCAAAACATACATAACAAATGTAATGCACCAAAGTTCACCTGAACTAGAATGAGAATGTAATCTGCTGCAACCACAATTTACAAGTTTATCCAGAAAGTAAGTCTGGTATGATAAGATAGCTCCGCCACTACTCAACCAATATTGCATCACGTAGTTGCTTGAAAGATTTGATATTTGTTATCTTGACAGACTCGTAGACTGTGAGCCCTCGCGGACAAGGTCTTACTCCTCGTGTACCTGTATGATTTCATTGTGCATGCATATTGTACTTGTAGTTGTCTGCCCTTTCTATATGTAAAGTGCCATGGAATCTAATTGCACTATACTGTATAAATAAATAATAATAATAATAATAATAATAATAATAATAAGAAGATTTGACCTTACCCTTGGCAGATTCTCAACTGATAGGAAATGTTGTATCCAGCAGAAGTCTGTCAGTGTGACAGTAGATAGACATTGAAGAGCTGCTCTCGGAGCGTCCTTTTCACCCATCCATGGAGAGATGATGTGTAATTCTCACAGCAATCACGACTCAGGATAATTAACACAGATCTTTGAAAGTAAAGGGAGGAGCAATAAAAGGGAAATGAGAAGTTTACCGGAAACCATAGAGCCGTAACCTACAGGAAACCAAACACACATAAGACTTGTCAATTTAACATACTGTACTTGTTCCTTCTCCATCGGTGCTATCTTTATATCCAGTAAATCCAAACTTTATTGTGCAGGATGTCAACCTGTAAAGTATCTTATGCCTCCACAGGTTGTAGATAACCAGTCACTTCTGACTGCGCCCGTTGCCCAATTATTTCCTTTATGATTCCTGTTTAAATAACTCTAGACAGTGAGATTCCCTCAAGAGTTAATACACATAGTACAATTAACTGCTGAACACAATGGACTACAACAATAAAAGGTGGACAACCTGCTCGCTATCTGATTACACATCCAGTTCTTCTTCCTGGTGCCAGCATATCCTCTTTCTCTTGCACATTCCCTTCTCATGATCTTTAGTTCTGTTATTTATTTTTCTTGCTTCTTTTTACTTCTTCAGAAATGCTTTACAACATTCTCTCTCTCTCACTCTCTCATTATTCTAGCATTTAGCAAATATTAAAAATTATGGTAATCCTAATTGACATAAAACAGAAAAGGTTTATTCTGATATGTCAGATAGTGAGAAAAAAATGCATATGTGTCTATTTATATAGATTATGTAAACTTCTAGTTTCAACTGTAGTTGCTCAAGCAATACTTGTCAGCTGGACTGTGTTGAAGAGTTAAAAATATTTTACACCGAAGCGCCCCATCTTTTATTGCTGTAGCTGCATGCTTCTGTTTTTTTTAAGCTGCAGCTCCGTGACCACTGTGCCACCCTGTGTAGAGTATAGCACACCCATAATCTCATAATATTTTATCTTGTTAAGGAGCATATTCCACATAAAATAATTACATTACTATTAATATAATAATAATATTTTTTGGATTATAAGACGCACTTTTCTCCCCCCTCCAAATTGGTCTTATAACATGGTTAGGCGCAGTGGAGCAGGGTCACGGTTGCCGCTGAAAAAGCTTACCCATGGTGTGATGTTGGCACCATTGATGTCTGGGCAATGATGGGCATAAGGAAAATGGCTGCGGAGACAGCACACGTGCACATCGAGATCTCATAGAGCCGAGAACTCAATTTGCACATGCACCGCCTCCGCAGCCATTTTTCTGGAGTTCATCGCGTCCACTAGCCAGACATCAATTTCCTGGATTCCATCACTTCAGAAGAAACGCATGTGCAGATTTATCTCAGCTCTCCAAAATCTCAATATGCGCTGCCTCAGCAGTCATTTTCCCTCTGCCCATCAGTGCCCGGACATTAAAGGTGACCAGCATCGCATTATGTCACCACGACAATGCCTCCTCCCAGCCTCGGGTCCCGCAGCATTGCGCCACTCCTGCCACCGCTGCTGATGATGATAAAAAAACCTGCCTCCTATGACCCTCTTTACTGGTACCGCACTGGCCCCTGGGTAAGATATACCTGGATTAAAAATAACATTCTGGTTGCATTTTTTTGAGGCAGGTGAGCTGATGAAAAAAATCGCTAATTCAGCGGTTTAATTGTTATTTCTCTTTACAGTGTTTATTGTAGGGTTTAATTTATTGTATATTGTGATAGATAAGACTTTTATGGTGATATACTGGGAAGCCAGGGAAATTTTCATTGATAATTTTCTACTGCTTATCTATGCAAACCTGCATTGATCTTAAATTGAATTTCATGATTGGCAGCAGTAGCATGGAATATGATGTCATTTTTCAGTTAAAGGGATCCTGTGACCTCCAGAACGCCTCCTGCAAAAAGTATTTAATTTCTAAGGGCCGTTTTACACACACCAACTTCTGTGTCCAACTTCTGAACAGATCTCTGGTTGCAGTGAAATCATGGACACATTGTTCCATTTTGTGGCCTTGTACAAATGGAACAATGTGTCCATGATTGCACTGCAACCAGAGATCTGTTCAGAAGTTGGACACAGAAGTTGGTGTGTGTAATATGGCCCTAAAATTATCTTAAAGGGATCCTGTCACCTCCAGAACGCCTCCTAAGCTACCAAAACATGTCCCTGCAGCATCCTAGTACTAATCTCACACTCCTTTTGTCTCCTAAAAGCATCCTGTGAAAGTGCATAAAAACGTTGTAATACTTACTCATTAGGGATTATAATTTGTAATTATAATTCTGTAGCCCCTAGGGCATGATGTTTTGCAGCCTCGAGGATCCATCCTTTCTCTCTGTGCTGCTTTGCTTGTGCAGGCTTTACTCTCCCCCCTCTCTATCACTCACAGAATGCAAATCATTAGTCCTGCCTTCAGCTCCACATCACAGCAGCACAGAGAGAGGGTGGATCATTCAGGCTGCAAAACAACACGCCCTAAGGGCTAAAGAATATAGCCCCTGCTTATTATAATCACTAATGAGTGAGTATTAAAACGTTTTTATCCACTTTCACAGGATGCTTTTAGGAGACAAAAGGAGTGTGAGATTAGTGATAGGATGGTGCAGGGACATGTTTTGATAGCTTAGGAGGTATTCTGGAGGTGACAGGATCCCTTTAAGATAATTTTTAGGGCCATATTACACACATCAACTTCTGTGTCCAACTTCTGAACAGATCTCTGGTTGCAGTGAA
This sequence comes from Allobates femoralis, assembly GCA_033576535.1. Classification (NCBI taxonomy): domain Eukaryota; kingdom Metazoa; phylum Chordata; class Amphibia; order Anura; family Aromobatidae; genus Allobates; species Allobates femoralis. The sequence continues at coordinate 155,642,945 of JARQOC010000011.1, read as the reverse complement.
ATCATGGACACATTGCTCCATTTGTACACAGCCACAAAATGGAACAATGTGTCCATGATTTCACTGCAACCAGAGATCTGTTCAGAAGTTGGACAGATAAGTTGGTGTGTGTAAAACAGCCCTTAGAAATGAAATAATTTTTGCAAGTTGTTTTCTAAATGAACATGGAAAAATTAGTAAAAGTTATTAGCATTTTGATCCAGGTTGATAGTTACAGATTTGAGGTTCATTGAGTGTAAATGATCCAAGATTTATCAGGACGGAAATTGGGACCTTTTTTGCTTCCCAGTGTAAACAGAATGAAGAAATGCCAGGACAGTGTCAAATGTGTTTGTTTATTTTTTCTTTTTTACTTGGGCGAATAGAGCTGATTTAAATGTTTATGTATATTTTTTAAAACAATATTTTACAATAGTTGCTAATTTCCATAGGGAATTTGGTCATGCAACGCTTAACCCCTTAGTGACGAAATCAATTTCCACCTTAATGACCAGACCGTTTTTTGTAATTCTGACCAGTGTCCCTTTATGAGGTAATATCTCTGGAACGCTTCAACCGATCCAAGCAATTCTGAGATTGTTTTTTCATGACATATTGGGCTTCATGTTAGTGGTGAATTTAGGTCGATAATTTTTGCGTTTATTTGTGAAAATATAAAAAAATTGGCAAAAATTTTGAAAATTTCACAATTTTCAAATTTTGAATTTTTATTCTGTTAAACCAGAGAGTTATGTGACACAACATAGTTAATAAATAACATTTCCCACATGTCTACTTTACATCAGCGCAATTTTGGGAAAAAATTTTCTTGGGTTAGGACGTCATAAGAGTTCAAAGTTCATCAGCAATTTCTCATTTTTCCAGCAAAATTTACAAAACCATTTTTTTAGTGACCACATCACTGTTGAAGTCCCTTTGAGGGGCATAGATGACAGAAAACACCCAAACGTGACACCATTCCAAAAACTGCACCCCTCAAGCTACTCAGAACTACATTCAAGAAGATTATTAACCCTTCAGGTGCTTTACAGGAACTAAAGCAAAGTGGAAACAAAAAATGAACATTTTAATTTTTCCAACAAAAATGTTCTTTTAGCCTTAATTTTTTAATTTTCACATGGGCAAAAGGATAAAATGGATCCTAAAATTTGTTAGGCAATTTCTCTTGAGTACACCGATACCTCATATGTGGTCATAAACCACTGTTTGGGCTCACGGCAGGGCTCAGAAGGGAGGGAGCACAATTTGATTTTTGGAGCTAATTTTCCATTCAAAAAGTCAAATGGCGCTCCTTCCCTTCTGAGCCTTGCCGTGCGCCCAAACAGTGGTTTATATATGAAACAGAAAAAAACAGCACTGTTGCGCCACACCACTAAATTTCACCACAATGTGGTTCTATTAAATGAACACTAACCTTTCTAGGTTGTGCACGAATCCGCACAACCAGATTAAGCGTATAGGGAAATAGGGTCCATAAGGTTGATAATCATCAGTCTTCTCTATAGAGAGAAGATATTTTACGCTTCCTGAGTTAGTAGAAATCACTTCCTAGTCTCCTCAGAGCCGGCTGATCATGTGGTGGACACAGGTGGAGTTTGGATGATGTACTGCCATGTACTGTGGACTTGCTCAAGCTGCTCGCTACACCGTGCTCCCCGAAGGGAGAATAAGTACAAATGATAAAAGGAGCGGTGTTAGAATGCGGCGCTAGGTAACACAATATCAAGCCTTCATAGATTTACCTTTGGTTTATTACACAAAGCTGCAGGGTGCGACCACTTTTTTCAACGCGTTTCGACACACAAATCGGCGTCTTTCTCAAGTGGATGAGGGGCCCTGTTCAACCCTCTCTTATATATACCTATCACATGATCTTAACTAGTCATTCATTAGCAACATCTGTTACACTCTTTATGCTCTCCTATGTTAGTTGTTACTACTGCAATAGGCTGCAAGCTCTATGTGTGCATTCTAAATCACAATGTCAGATTTTTAAATGACAACATTTCTGACAATATTGATTAAACACATTATAAAAAATAAATAAAATAAAAAATAATAAAAATTGATAAAAAGAGGCGAATTAGCGACTTCTTATATGATTTCTCAAACTATTCATTTACTCTGATTTTTTATGGTTAATCTTTTTTTATTAGTTTTGAAAAAAAGGGACATATCAGAACAATTACAAGTCAAATGGATAATTATAAATCCAAACATCAATTGAAAAATACACAATATTAACAGCAAGACCTAATATCTAGTACTGTATATTCCATTTTTATATATCTTCCTCAGGTATAAAATAATCTACCGTATATACTCATGTATAAGCCGACCCGTGTATAAGCCGACCCCCCTACTTTTGCCCCCAAAACCTGGGAAAATCTATTGACTCGTGTATAAGCCGAGGGTGGACCCTAGCACAAGTATACAGCCCCCAGCAGTGTGGTATACACCAGTCCCAGAGGTAGATACAGCAGCCCCAGTGGTAGTATACACGCAGCCCCAGTAGTATATACAGCCCCAGTGGTAGTATATACAGCCCCAGTGGTAGTATACAGGGCCCCAGAGGTATATACAGCCCCAGTGGTAGTATATAGCAGCCCCAGTGGTAGTGTATACAGCCCCAGTAGTAGTGTATAGCAGCCCCAGCGGTAGTATACAGTATCCCCAGTAATCCAGGGCCCCCCCAGCCTGACTTCGGTCACCTGTAAAGGAAACTATACTTATCACAGTCCCGCTGTCCGCGCCCGCTCACCGCTGCCGTCCGCGATCCTCCATCTTCATGCGACTTCTTCCTGTTTCCTGTGCTCGTCGCAGGGAATAACGTCATTGCCTGCGACGCGCACAGAAACAGGAAGAAGATGCATCAAGATGGAGGATCGCGGATGTCGGCAGCGGCGGGCGCGGACAGCGGGACTGTGATAAGTATAGTTTGCTTTACAGGTGACCGGAGCGACGCTGGGGGGGCCCTGCATTACTGGGGATGCGGGGGCTGCTGTATACCGATGTATACATCGGTATGTACCGATGTATACATCGGTATACAGCACTGACTTGCGTATAAGCCGAGGGGGGTACTTTTCAGCCCAATTTTTGGGCTGAAAAACTCGGCTTATACGCGAGTATATACGGTATTCCCTGTTCATAAATCCCAAGTAGGGATTGAGAAACCCCTCACTTAGTCAAGGGATCTACCACAGTAACAGGGGTTGATAATCTCTTGAAAAATATTATTGTATCGTACTTCCCTTTGTCAAGATGGACCGTAACAAACAAGCAACTATTATTGGTGTATAACATAGTAACTTTTTTCTGATATCGAGTTATCAGAAAAATATAGGCCTCGTAGGGCCTTCAATAAATTCAGTCCATCTGGAATAGGTGTATCTCTATCCGAGTTTCACTTAGTAACATGAATATTACTCTTATCAGTTTTGTTAAAACCCCACCATCCTCATACCTAAAACTGTTGGCAAACTTTAATGAAGAGAAAAAATAAAAAGGGGGGAGGGGTAGAGATATTAGAAGGGAAAGTATGAGCAGGGTTAAATTAATTGGGGTCAGGATAAGAGGAGAAAGGGTCACAAGAGGGGAGGAAATAAGGGAAAAGGGGGGGACATGGATCCTGTGCCGTCCATTTATCATGCCATCTATTCAACCTCAGATGTAATACTCCCAAAATCAGCCGAGTTTTGGTACAGAATCCATTCAGTCCAGGTCACTGAAAATTTGTCACGAGACCCAGACGCATCAGCCGCTAATTCCTCCATTCTAAATAGGTCCATCATCTCTTTGAACCAGTCAAGTAGGGAAGGTACCTGAGGGGTTTTCCAGAATCTCGGAATTAGTGTACGGGCGGCTGATACACAGAAGCGAAGTATATCCCTCTTGTTAAGTCCTATGGGGCCTGGAAAGATGGATAATAGAGCAACTTCGGGACAACACTTTACCTGCTTACCCGTTATTTGTGTATAAGTGCCGAACATCTCTGACCAGAATCGCTGGATTTCACTACAACTCCACCAAATGTGGAGCATTGTCCCAGGTGCTCTCCCACAACGCCAACAACTGTCTGAAATCTCAGGGAACACTCGGTGTAAGTCAACAGGGCATAAGTACCATCTGGTGAGCAGTTTGTAACTCCTCTCCTGTGCTATACAGGCACTAGCCAATTTGTGTGTAAATAAAAAGCTTTTCTGCCACTCGTTATCTGTGATGTTCCTATTTAATTCCCTCTCCCAGGATCACTGGAAGTGTAAGGGGTCCTGATTGCACAGGGAACCTAACGCCACATAAAAGGCCGAAATTTTGCGTCTCGGGGGGGGAGTCCTGTTGGAACAATTTCTCCAATAAGTTTGGTGTCATTCGGGTGTCGTTCACATTCTGCCAGCACAGAAATCTTTGCCTTCCAAACCCAGGCAGAAAAGCTGGGCTGGAAAAGAGGGGGGCGAGAGGGCTGAGTTTGCCATCTGTATACAGTGTTTTTGTCACCGAATGCCACACTTGCAGAGTGTTCTTGGTCATGTCAGAGAGGGGGGATAGGTCTTTTATATTCTTGTGAGGAATCCAGAGTAGATACCTCAGTGGGATCTCCAGGCCATCCTGCTCCACCTCCACCCATCTCTTATAGGGCGCACAATAGTGCCAATCCATGGCTCTGGCCAGTGAGGAGGCTAAAAAGTATCTATGAATATTGGGTAGCCCAACCCCTCCTCTAGATCTAGGTAAAGAAAGGATATTAATCCCCAGCCTAGATTTCTTCCCGCTCCAGATAAATTTAACAATAAGAAATTGTAATTTAGCAAAAAACGTTTTGTCCGGGGGGATAGGCACCGTTTGAAAGATATACAGGATTCGACGTAGAACATCCATTTTAATAACGTTCATTCTCCCGAACCAGGATAGCTTCAATTGGCGGTACGAAGAGAAAGCCTTCTCTATGCCAGATAGAAGTGGACAATAGTTCAATTTAAACAATAGCCGAAGATCTTTCGGGATGGTGACTCCTAAATATTTAATAGCTTCCTCCTTCCATTTGAATGGGAATTGCTTGGATAAGTGAGATACTAATTCTCTAGGTAAAGAGATACTAAGAGCTTCGGTTTTGGAACAGTTGACCTTAAAGTTACTCAACCGCCCAAACTGTTCGAATTCCCTCAAAATTAAAGGGATAGAGATCAGAGGCTGTGAGACATAGAGGAGGAGATCATCGGCAAATAGTGCCGTCTTGTGATGATTGTGACCCAGCTCAATCCCATGCATGTCAATATTGGCTCTGATTGCTGTGGCTAAATGCTCCATTACGATAACGTACAGTAGGGGTGATAATGGACATCCCTGCCTAGTACCGTTCGCGATTCCAAACGAGGAGGACAGGGCCCCCCAATCTTCACCTTGGCAGATGGGGAGGAATATAGGGCCATGATTCCGTGTAAAAATCGAGGGCCCAGGCCAAGTTGAATCAGCGCCTCCTTCATAAACCCCCAGTGGACTCTGTCAAAGGCCTTTTCAACATCTACAGAAATCAGACCCAGTGGAGCCGAAGAGCTTTTGGCCTTAGCTATAAGGAGGAGGGTTCTAATAGTGTTATCCCTGGCCTCCCGGCCTCTGACAAAGCCCACCTGGTCCGAGTCAATCACGGAAGGGAGAATTGGAGCTAAGCGGTCAGCTAGTATCTTTGAGAATAATTTGACATCCACATTCAGTAGCGAAATCGGCCTATAGTTCGACACTGAAGATGGGTCTTTCCCAGGTTTGGGTATGACGCTGGTATGGGCTTCTAAAGAGTGAGGCACGAAATCAGAGCCCCTTAAAACAGAATTAAAAGCCTTTAACATTGCGGGCGACAGCTGGGTCTGAAATAGTTTGTAAAAGTTGGGCAAGAATCCGTCTGGACCTGGACTTTTCCCTGACGGGGTAGACTGGATAGCCCTTAGCAATTCCTCCTCTGAGATCTCCTTCTCTAGCATCGCACTAGTCTCCGAAGCTAGTGTAGGGATCGCTGTTCTTTCCATATATCTCCTAATCTTATCAGACAATTCCAAAGGAGGCGTATCAGACAAATGTCCCTTGATATTATAGAGATCACAATAATACTGTCTAAATTCTTCCAGTATCTCCTTCGGTAGGAATGTGCGACCCCCCGTTTTAGTGGAAATGGATGGAACAAATGTCGGGTTTAACCGAGGATGGAGCAGTCTAGCCAAGGGACGCCCACATTTATCAGTATTGGAGTAAAAATAACTCCTAGATTTCTCAGAATATCTACGGTATTTTTGATCCAGTAAATCTTTAAGTTCTTTTTTCTTTAAAGCTAGATCGGTAAGGGTCGTTTTAGACAAGGTCTGTTTGTGCGCAATTTCCAATATATGAATCTGAGAAAGTAAGTCTTCCACTAATTTTGTGTTATTTTTTTTCAGACGAGCACTATGCTTTATAAGCACCCCCCTCAGTACACATTTCAGAGTCTCCCACTTTGTGGGAGAAGGGGTGGGGTCTGAGGCATGGTCTCGGTCAAAGGACTGTATAGTCTCCTTAACCTCCTTCAGACACACCTCGTCTTTCAATAGGTGTTCATTGAGTCTCCAGATCCAAGGTCTACTACTAGTGTCTGGCAAAGTAAGAGTCAAGTAAGTGGGGGCATGATCTGACAGTAAAATATCCCCTATGGTTGCCTCAGGGTTCCATGAAAGTAAGTTGTGACTAGTGAGAAATAGGTCTATTCTACTGTATGAGTCATGTACTGGGGAGAAATATGTGAAGTCCCTTCCCTGTGGGTTTAAAGTTCTCCAGATGTCTATAAGCCTCAGAGTGTGAAGGAGCTTTTTAATGGAGACAAGCCGTTTATTTGGTATAGGTCTCTTACCAGAGGATGAGTCTGCCACCGGGTCCAGGGTGAAATTGAGATCTCCGCCGATAACGGTTGATCCTTCCGCAAAGGTAGTCAACCGTAACAGGTATGACCTGCACATCTTCGTTTGGAACCTATTAGGCAAGTACCAATTGACGATAGTTAGCAAAGATCCAGCAATCCTTATCTTAAGAAAAATATATCGGCCTTGTGGGTCAATACAGGTATCAAGAATCTCGTGTATCAGTGACCTGTGTATCGCAATGGATACACCCTTCGTTCTCGCTTCCGGGTTCGTACTATGGTACCATTCAGAGAAGTATCTGTTACGGAGACTCGGTACATGTCCTGATTTGAAGTGAGTCTCCTGTAACAGCAGAATCTGACACTTCTGCTTATGAGCAGAGTATAAGATCTGCGACCTCTTCTGAGGGGTGTTGAATCCCTTTACATTGAGCGAGCAGATTTTTAAAGTGGACATGGTCGGCACCGGGATCGAGGTGGGGGAGGAAAGGAGGGAAACTAAGAGTCGGATAAAGGGAGGATGAATGGAAAGGGGGGCAGAAAGAAGGAGTGGACCAGGTGCCCAAGAGTTAGGGTGATTAAAAAAGATATCCAAATATGTAGTAGAAGAGGTAAGAAAAAGAAGTAGAAAGAAGAAAGGGAGAAGAAAGGGGGGGGAAGGATTAAGAACAAAGAGAATTCCCAAAATAATCTGGGATAACGGTTTGGGGCAGTCTATTCGACCAGTCTTCCTAAAAATAGGTGACTATATCCCAGTGAGGCGTAACCTGTCCACCCAAGAGCTGACCCCTTCACCCCGGGCCACAATTGTGAACATACAAAATATAAAAATAGAGAAAAATAACATATCTGAACAACAGCAAGTACAACTGAGTAAATTATGTAGGGTTATTATCTTGTATGAATAAATTATGCTTCTGAGCCGGTATATATTCTACAGACCCCGCATTATACTGTTAAATTTACTAGTTACTTTATAGTTATAACAGAAGTAACTGGAGAAACTTTAGTAAGCAAATACTTTTAGATGAAAAGGCGGATCGTCATGGAACACCATCTCCACTATTTCCCCTGAAAGAAAAACCATTGAAATGCAGGAGGACAAATTTTACAGCTTTCAATACTAAGGGAGTATCCTCATCCATTATTAAATGAACCCCTTTTCCACCCTCTGTTCCTCCCTCTCCGTGTAGCCCCTCTCCCCTTCACCCTGCTTCCTCCTGGCGCCTCCGGGATCCTCTGCATCCAATCTAGAACTCGTACTGTCCCGGCCATTCTTCTGGCAAAATTGTCACTGGAGGGAGCCCCAGAGCCTTCGTGAACTCAAGTACTCCTCTAGGATGAGTGACGTAGTGAAGTACTCCGTCTCTCCGCACCTGGAGGCGGAACGGAAAGCCCCAAGTGTAGGGTATGTCCTGTTGTCTTAGTATCGCCAGCAGAGGGCGAAACGCCCTCCGTTTTTGCAGGGTGCGCCTCGACAGGTCCGTCAGTAGTTGGAGAGAAAAATCTTGATATTTAATCTGTCCTTTAGATCGGGCTTTAGTAAAAATCATCTCTTTGATCTTATACTTATGGATCCTACACACCACATCTCGGGGCCTCTCTCCTTCCATAGGTGGCGGTCCCAGAGATCTATGTGCCCTATCGAACTCCAAAATAGAATCTGCTGACACCTCCCTTATTGAATTGAATATGTTTTTAAGGGTAAGTCCAGCTCCTTAGGTCCGACACTTTCGGGTAGACCTCTGATCCTTATATTGTTCCTCCTCTCCCTGTTCTCCATGTCTTCCATGGAATCCAACAATCTTTCTAGCTGAGAGGCTTGCGATGAGACCTTGTCTTCCAGTAGCCGCAGCCTCTCGTCTACACTCTGGGAGGATGATTCAGTAGAGGAAACTCTCATATTAAGCTTATGAACCTCTCCCCGAAGTTCGGTAGCCTCGGCCTTAAAGGATGCCTCCATGCGAGTGATAAAACCTTCCATTTCCTCCCTGGTAGGGATAGTCTGAATACGTGACCTGAGGTCGTCCCATATCTCCTGTCCTCCTGGAGTGTTGGTTGTCGGTAACTGTCCTGGGAGAAAGGGAGGACTGGTGTAGGTAGAATTCTGTAGGGGCGTATATGTTGGGGTACAGGGGGGTCCCCCCATAGTATCCACAGTGAGACCCCTTGGCGAGGGAGTTTGTGTACTCTTTTCTCCTATTGCTCCACTCTGTGATGTTTTAGTCTCAGTCTGACCCCTCTCCACTAGTGCACCAGTCAGTGTTTGCTGGCCAGATCCACCCATGGCAGGGGCTGTGTGTATATCAGCATGATAGAGCACTTGGCTCACAGTAGTGCTCTTTGTATTAGTCAGGGTGGTGTCTCTGCCATCTTGGGGCACTGACTGTTTATTAAGGGCCAGGTCCTCCTGCATAGCTGTCTTATCACTAGCCTGGGGAGGAGATGGGACAAGTCCTGAGGCCAGCTGCACAGTAGAAGCAGCGCCTCCATCTTGTGCAGCATTCACCAGGAGAGGGGGGAGAGGGATACATATTACCGGCCCCTGTTGGTGCTCCCGGTCCGGAGTCCGCAGTTCCTCCTGCTGGGTGAAGGCCTCCTCTATGTCCCCGCCACCCTCTGCAGCGCGGTGCGGTCTTTGATCAGCCGCCCTGTTAGCAGCGCCGGCCGCCATCTTCTCTGCAGCCATCTCCTGTTCCAGAGCTGCGCTCCGGAGGTAGTGGGAAATCCTCCCTGTGGGGGGCACAGAAGGCTCCCAGGCTTCCTGAGGGTGGTTGCACTTCCTCCTGGATGGCATGTGGATGGGTTAGAGGGGTCTGGTACCGGCTGTTCCAGTCCGGAGATGATTGCAGGGAAGGAGCTCCAGCACTCAGCTTCTGCTTCCCTCCATGTCCAGGCCACGCCCCTCTACTCTGATTTTTTAGCAGGTTTTCTATAGCAAGTTTTTTAGCAAATTTTATTTTTTTTTTACAAGTTTTTTGGTGATCGCACCCTGCAGCTTTGTGTAATAAACCTAAGGTAAATCTATGAAGGCTTGATCTTGTGTTACCTAGCTTCGCATTCTAACACCACTCCTTTTATCATTCAAACAGTGGTTTATGACCACATATTAGGTATCGGTGTACTCAGGAGAAATTGCCCAACAAATTGAAAAAATTGAGGACAAAAGAAAGTTTTTGTGAAAAAAAAAGTACTTTTTCATTTGTACGGATCAATTTGTGAAGCACCAGAGGGTTCAAAGTGCTCACTATGCATCTAGATAAGTTCCTTGGGGGGGTCTAGTTTCCAAAATGGGATCACTTGTGGGGGTGCTCCAATGTTTAGGCACACAGGGGCTCTCCATACTCGACATGGTGTCCGCTAACAATATGAATGGAAAATTAGCTCCAATTGTTAGCGGAGACCATGTTGCGTATGGAGAGCCCCTGTGTGCCTAAACATTGGAGCTCTCTCACAAGTGACCCCATTTTGGAAACTAGACCACCCAAGGAACTTATCTAGACGAGTGATGAGCACTTTGAAACCCCAGGTGCTTCATAAATGAATCCATAAAAATGAAAAAAGAAACTTTTTGTGGAATAGAAAGTAGATTTTCATTTTTACGGATCAATTTGTGAAGCACCTGGGGGTTCAAAGAGCTCACTATACATCTAAATAAATTCCTTGGGGTGTCTAGTTTCCAAAATGGGGTCACTTGTGGGGGAGCTCCAATGTTTAGGCACACAGGGGCTCTCCATACGCGACATGATGTCCGCTAACTATTGGTGCTAATTTTCCATTCAAATTGTTAGCGGACACCATGTCGCATATGGAGAGCCCCTCTGTGCCTAAACATTGAAGCTCCCCCACAAGTGACCCCATTTTGGAAACTAGACCCCCAAGGAACATATCTAGATGCATAGTGAGTACTTTCATCCCCCAGGTGCTTTACAAATTAGTCCGTAAAAGGAAAAAAAGAAGATTTTTGTGAAAAAAAAGTACTTTTTCATTTTTACGGATCAAAGTGCTCACTATGCATCTAAATAAGCTCATTGGGGTGTCTATTTTTCAAAATGGGGTCACTTGAGGGGGAGCTCCAATGTTTAGGCACACAGGGGATCGCCGTACATGACATGGTATCAACTTACAATTCCAATTGTTAGTGGACACCATATCACGTATGGAGAGCCCCTATGTGTCTAAACATTGGGGCTCCCCCACAAGTGACCCCATTTTGTAAACTATACGCCACAAGGAACTTGCCTAGATAAATAGTGAGCACTTTGAACCCCCAGATGATTCACAAACTGATCCGTAAAAATGAAAAAGTACTTTTTTTTCAGAAAAATCTTTTTTTCCTTTTTATGGACTAATTTGTGAAGCACCTGGGGCTTGAAAGTACTCATTATGCATCTAGATATGTTCCTTGGGGGTCTAGTTTCCAAAATGGAGTCACTTGTGGGAGTGCTCCAATGTTTAGGCACACAGGGGCTCTCCATATGCGACATGGTGTCCGCTAACAATTTGAATGGAAAATTAGCTCCAATACTTAGCGGACACCATGTCGCATATGGGGAGCCCCTCTGTGCCTAAACATTGGCGCTCGGGGGCGTGTCCTGGCCATGGAGGGAAGTGGAGGCTAACAGCTCGTCTCCTGCTCCACATGCTGTATAAGACCGGACAATAGCAGCTTATTTTACCACCAGCAGCCCCATATGCCGACCAGGAAAAGGAGCACTCAGCCCCAACAAACTACGGGCTCCACGGCAACCCCCACCGTGAGTATAACCCGCTATCTTAGAAGCACGGGAAGGCGCCATTATACACCCAAGATGGCGGAGGCAGCGGGCGGGAGCTGCATTCAGCATACAGCAGCCGCTCAGCTGAAAACGCAGGAGACTCTGAATCCCCCTTTGATCAGAGAGGGAGCAATGACATCCGGAGAGGGATCGGACCGCACTCCGCACTCGACAGCGGCGGAGTTACAAGTCGGGGAAGCCCCAGAGACACTGCGGTCTCCGGAGACAGAGGAAGGAGGAGGAGATCCCGGAGGTGAAGGAGCGCATGGAGGAAGACCGTGAGGAGGGGAGGTAGATGTGGAGGGAGAAGCTGTGTTGCCCTTTGTGTGGGGAACAGCAGGGGACATTCACAGTGTTTCACCCATAGACTCAAATAACTTATACACTGCAGACCACCAATATAAAGGTCCCCCTGGAGCCTCATATGCAACCCAGCAATTTTCTGTGTGTCCCTCAATACAGGCAGACATTTTGCAACAAAATATGGAACATGCTGCAAAGCATATATCTGCAGCAGGGGGGAACAACCAGAACCTCCAATATTTGGCAAACCCAGCATTGGGTCCAGCCGCATTTATCACACCAGCGGTAACCTCTATAGCTTCACCAAGACACGTAGGTCCTGCTCTCCCTCCTGCAGACCACACATCCCATGACCAATGTTCTCCTGACAACGCAGTTTGGTCGGACTTTAAAGCTCGCATAGCAGCCATCCCGACTAGAGAGGAGATAAAAGGTTTTGTTCATAGACTGGAAGCTTCGTACAAAGCAGAAACATCAGCCTTGAAGGGAGAGGTTCAACAGCTTGCAACTAGAGTGTCCTCCACAGAGTCTGCCTCTGACACCCTACACAGGAGACTAGGCGCTCTGGAACAACAGGTCTCGTATCAAACATCCCGTATTGAGTTCATGCTCGATGCTATGGAGGACTTGGAGAACCGTGAACGACGGAATAATGTAAGAGTGAGAGGGATACCAGAGACCGTGTCACCCTGAGACCTTGATATCACGATCCAGAGATTCCTAAACTCAGTCCGCCACATGCCAGAAGACTCCCCTCTGGAGTTTGATAGAATACATAGGTCTTTGGGACCCCCACCAGAAGAAGGTGCTCGTCCGCGTGATATTGTCTGCAGAATTCAACTTTAGAGCAAAAGAAAGAGTACTAGCAGGGGCACGCAAGCTTGAGTCTCTATCTTTCCAAGGTTCACCAGTCCAGATCCTAGCAGACCTTTCCCGTCGTACTTTACAGAAAAGAAGAGCCCTTCGCCCCCTTTTGAATGTGTTACGGGATCACGATATCCAATACTCCTGGGGATATCCTTTCCATCTACAACTTAGGCGAGACGGTCGCTCTGTATCCATGTCACACCCAGATGGTGTTCCAGAGTTTTTGGATGAACTTGAGATATCGGCCCCTGACCTGGAAATAACGAAATGGCCATACTTGCCAGACTTTAACTTTCAGAGGCCACCCCAAGGGAGCAACGCTCTAGACGCCGCAGACGAAGAGGAGGCAGGGATGGAAGAGTCGACAGGAGGGAGACACCTGATCCCTCTGGTCATACCTGATTGCATGTCGTTGCTGTAATATGTTTTTTTTTCTCCCTTTATATAGGTTGACAATTGATATCTCTCCGTAGTATATATGGAGCCTTCTCTGGCTATACAAGAAATCCGATGTGCTACAGAGCTCCTGGTAGTTTATGTAACCCACATGATAAGATAGAATGTTACTTATTTTAACCTTCCTGGTTGGTTATTGGATATGTTTGGCAATATTATGGTTATGAACAATGCTGTTTAACACTTTGTATTACTTAAAAACTTTTTTGAAAAAAGGTCTCGGTATGGGGGCATATAGACCACTAGTGGAAAGGATACATCCTACCCCAGGGACCTACACCCTGCAGGCAGGTGTAGAAGGTAGACAACTACCCCTAGTACACTGTCGCCCAAGTTTTGGGCATCACTTTTTTTAGTTTTGTCCTTGCTTGAGTCCTCTTCTTTTTTGTCCTTTAGTTCCTGTTTCTTTCTTTTCTTGATTTTATTTTCTCTTTTTATTTATCTTTCACCCTGGGACCGGCGCTCTCTGCCTCCCCCTACCCGTCCCGTCGCTTGTCATATACTCGACTTATTTTCCTTCTTTGATTAACCACAGCCCGATTGAGTACTTCTCTCTCCTTTACTGAGGGGAGAGAGAAGGGAAGGAAAAAAGGAATTAGACAAAGAGGGAACCCAGACCCGGGTTGTCGAGATCTGGGCGTATTGGAAATGTCTTCCTTGAACGTTTATACATTTAATGTTAGAGGGTTCAATATACCCCAAAAGCGCTCTCAAATTCTGTATGATCTTCATAAAAAAAGAGCACAAGTGGTCCTACTCCAGGAAACCCACTTTAAAACGGGTTCAATACCAAATATTCGAAACCGTTACTACTCAACCTGGTTGCATAGCTCCAATCCAAACACAAGGTCCAAAGGGTTTCTATTGGAATACATTGCTCATTCCCACATGTGATATTAGGCTCTGAGGTGGATGAGGGAGGCAGATATATTTTTCTTAAAATACAGGTTGCTTCCTCTATTTTAACCATTGTAAATTGGTACCTCCCCAACAGGAATCAGACACTGGTGTGTCGAACCCTTCTGAATAAGCTGGCTGGTTTCGCAGAAGGCTCCATACTGATAGGTGGCGACTTCAACTTTGCTATGGACCCTGGCGTGGACACTTCATCTGGTAGAGGTACAACACCATCTAAACGCCTTCGGGCTTTAAAGAACCTCCTTCACTCTCTCCAGCTTATTGATATATGGCGGATACTTCATCCAGAGATAGAGACTTTACATATTACTCTAACGTCCACGGCTCTTATAGTCGCCTGGACTACTTTTTGGTTAGCCATAGTCTACTTTCATGGGATCCCCAGACAGACATTGGAGACATTTTGTTGTCTGACCACGCTCCTGTACACTTAAGGTTATCAATACCAGACACTGTCCGTAGACCATGGACGTGGAAACTTAACAACGAACTTCTTAAAGACTCTATATGTATAGCTGAACTTAAAGATAACATTGAAACGTTCTCTCAGGTTCATGTGACAGACCCTACACCACAGACATACAAATGGGAGGCTCTTAAATGTATGATACGGGGAACCTTAATTAAACATGGATCTCACATTAAGAAAGCCAGAGTGGAGGAGATTTCTAATAAGATCAAACAGATACATGCATTGGAGGTGGCCCACAAACATACGTTGTCTAGATCTGTCTTGTCCGAGTTGACCCTTTGTAGACAGGATCTCAAAGATTTAATGGCCCAGAAATTTAAAGCTTACATGGACAGGACGAGAAATTATTATTATAGGACAGCGGACAAATGTGCAAGGCCGCTTGCCAGACTGCTTCACCCTAGAGCAAACCATTCCTATATACCTAAAATTAGAGGTAAGGACGGGGTGGAGGTGCATAGGCCAGACGAGATCCTGGAGACTTTTAGAGAATACTACAAGGAGCTCTATACCATTAAGGGCAAATATACAGACTTAGCCCCAGACGAGCTTATCAAGAAAATGAGAGAATATATTTCCTCCAACCAGCTTCCGCCTATCAATGATGACGCAATAGCGTCTTCGGAGGATCCAATCACGGGTACGGAGTTATTAGAAGCTATTAAGGCCACACCCCTTTCTAAATGCCCAGGCCTGGACGGTTTTACTCCGATTTTTTATAAGACTCTTCAGACTTTGTTGATGCCTCACATGCTGGACACTTTTAATTCCATTTCTGATGTAACTGGCTTTGCTCCGCAATCTCTAGAGGCGCATATTTGTGTCATACCTAAGCTGGGGAGAGATCTGACCTTGGCATCTAACTATAGACCAATCTCTCTTTTAAACGTGGATGTTAAGATCTATTCCAAGATCTTGGCAGAACGCTTAGCCCCGTTGCTCCCCTCAGTGATTAACATGGATCAGGTGGGCTTTGTCAAGGGCCGAGAAGCAAGAGACAATACAATTAGGACTATACTATTGATCCAAAAAGCAAAACAATGTAACATCCCATTTAGTCTCTTGTCCGTAGATGCAGAAAAGGCCTTTGACAGAGTCCACTGGGGCTTCATGAGGGAGGCATTGATCCATATGGGATTAGGTCCTCGGTGCCTGGCTCAGATTCTCTCCTTGTATTCGTTCCCTCGGCTAAAATTAGAGTCAATGGCAATCTGTCGTCCCCCTATTGCCATCCAAAACGGGACGAGACAAGGATGTCCTTTATCGCCATTACTGTATGTAATTGTTATGGAGCACTTAGCTAACGCCATTAGACAAAATCCCGATATTTCGGGCATACGTGTGGGAGATATACACCATAAAACAGCACTCTTTGCAGATGACCTTCTGCTATATGTGACAAACCCCCATGTTTCTCTCCCATGCGTAATGAAGGAGTTTGATTTGTTCAGCTCCCTGAGCAACTTCAAAGTCAATTACTCCAAGTCAGAGGCACTAAATATATCCCTACCCGTGGCTGGGCTCTCTTTATTGAAGATCAATTTTCCATTTAGATGGCGATCTGATAACGTTAAATATCTTGGAGTCCGGATTCCGTCTGACCTGTCTAGCCTCTTTTCCTGTAATTATCAGACTCTTTTAACTGGTGTAGAGTCGCAATTATCATCCTATAACATTTTGAAACTGTCCTGGTGGGGATGTATTAATGTGATACGTATGGATATCCTACCCCGCTTCTTATATATTTTCCAGACTGTACCAATTACGCCCCCATGCAGTTTCTTTTCTAGACTTCGCTCTAGTGTGACATGTTTCCTGTGGGGTGGACATCGAGCTAGAATTAGTTACAAGACTCTAACAGCTCCGACGTTGAGAGGCGGTACTGGTTTACCGAACTTCAAGCATCAGCCTTGGTTAGAACATTGGATTGGTGTTTCAAAACTGATGCAAAGAGATGGATATCTATGGAGCAGGACGTTGTGCAGGTGCCGTTGTATTACCTCCAATGGTTATCTTCGATACCGGATTCTGTGATGGCAAATCTCACTGATTTAACTAAAACTACCTTGCAGGTCTGGTCTAAGACGTTTGGTGCCTTAGTTAGTGAAAGAATGTTAAGTCCTTTGACTCCGCTATTCTCCAATCCAGGTTTTCCTCCGGGGATGGACAGGAAGACTTTCGTAGGTTGGACGAGAGTGGAGGATGTTCGGGTAGGACAGATTCTACACAATGGGAACGTGCCTTCTGTAGAGGTTCTACGCCAGAGGTTGCGACCAGCAGACGTACAATGGTTGGAATACGCCCAACTCTGTTCCTTCCTTTCTTCGGGATCCTATCCTTGTAGAGTCCAATCTCAAGTATATCCCATTGAGAATCTATTCATGCAAGATTCTCCCCCGGCTCATCCCATATCAGAGCTATATCACATGATCCTGGAGGGAGTGGCAGGAGACACAAAACATAAGTTCCAGGTGGGTTGGGAGAGAGACCTGGGAAGAGAGTTGTCAGACGAGGAATGGAAAAAGAGTTTCATATGTACGCGCTTATTGGCGCTACCATGCGAATCACAAGAAACTGTAAAGTCCTTTCCCGCTGGTACTTATGTCCAGACAGAATGCATAGAATCTCACCCAATATCTCGGATTTGTGTTGGAGATGTGGAACTACAGTTGGTGACGTGATCCACATTTGGTGGTCCTGTCATAAGGTACAGTCTTTTTGGAAAAAAGTCTTCAGAACTTACAACATGATCACAGGGAAACAAATTGAGGGCACTCCTGAGGTGGCCTTATTGTCAATTTTACCGGGTTCTATTAAACTCATCAAAAGGGACATCCTTAGATTTTGTATATCAGCAGCTAGGGCTGTTATTCCCCGTCTTTGGAGGACTCCTACACCACCCTCCATTCTGGACTGGTACTCAGAAATTAAGGATATATTCAGAATGGAGGAACTTGCGGCGGGACACTCTGATAATATGCCCCAATTCAATGTGACGTGGTCGGAATGGATTATGTTCCACGACTCCCCAGACGCTCGACAATTGCTGGGCTGAGGTGGTGTGGGTAGGGCGGGTCAGAGCGGGGGGGCATGGGGTGGTCGGGCGGAGGCACCTCTCTCTCTTACCCTAATCCATGTTCTTTTCGCCTCATAATTCGTTTCCTTTTCCCATGGATGCACAATCGGCTTTTCTATTTTTTCTCTCTTCTTTCTTCGTTTCTTACCACTGTTGAATTTTTTTTTTTTTCCCCCTATTGTTCCCTTCTCATTGTATTTCCCTTCCTTTTTTATGTTTCTACCCTTTTTCTTCTTAAAATTGTAATATATGAATATGAAGAATCCTCTAGAGATAGAGACAATAGCTAAATACAAAATTTGAGTTGTGTTTTAGTGGTTATGATCTCATCCAGGTCTGTAAAAAGAGGCGATATAAGACTGAAGGATGAGCTCATGGGATAGCGTTTCTACATTTCACTGGGCATTAGAAGCTACAAGATATGAGGAGCATTTTCCCATACACAATGCCTGGGCCAATTGCCTTATGAGCTTATTTTTGAAATTATACAGTGTGAGATGACACGAGAGGATGTTTCGTTTAATTTTCTCTATGTTTTCATGCCGTTTATGTTTAATAACATTGTAAGATACTTGAACATGTTGTTCATTTTCAATTTAAAACCATAATAAAAACAGATTTAAAACGAATAAACATTGGCGCTCCCGCACA
Source organism: Allobates femoralis (assembly GCA_033576535.1). Classification (NCBI taxonomy): domain Eukaryota; kingdom Metazoa; phylum Chordata; class Amphibia; order Anura; family Aromobatidae; genus Allobates; species Allobates femoralis. Next base: position 155,624,544 of record JARQOC010000011.1, on the reverse strand, counting down.
AGTGACCCCATTTTGGAAACTAGACGCCTCAAGGATTATATCTAGGGGTATAGTGAGCATTTAGAACCTACAGCTACTTCACAGAATTTGATAACGTCATATTGAACATTTTCTTTTTTTCACCCAATTTCTCACTTTTAGAGCATGTGCACAAGATCCGGAGACACCGTGTCCTGGTCATCTCCTCTCCTGCATTTTTTTTTTTAGTATTTCTTTATTAACTTTTTTTTAAAAATTACGTGGGGCTTCGCTATATTTTTGGTCCAGCCAGGTACAGCAGGCAGCTACGGGCTGCCACCAACCCCTTCTGCCTAGTTTTACCTGGCTGAAAACCAAAAATATAGGAAAGCCCTTTTCTTTAATGATTTCATGAAATAATTTAAAAAAAAAACGGCGTGGGCTTCGCCATGTTTTTGGGCCAGCCAGGTACAACTAGGCAGCTGGGGGATGGAATCCTCAGCGTAGGGAGGCCCAAGGTTTTTGGGCCCCTCCCCCCCCGCTGCGAACTGCAGTCCGCAGCCGCCCCAGAAAATGGTGCATTCATCGAAGCGCCATTTTCTGGCGCTGTATCCAGCTCTTCCAGCTGCCGTGTAGCGGTGGCAGACTGGGTAATAAGGGGTTAATGCCAGCTTTTTTTGCAGCTGGCCCTAAGCCCAAGATTCTTAATGTCTGGCCAATATTAGACCGGGCCATTAAGAATCCCTAGTAAATTTTAAAGAAGACACAAGACAGAAAAAAATATTTTTATTAGAAAAAACACACAGACACTATTTAGACCCCATCTTTATTATTCTTTGGCATCCAACGTAGTCCAGTAGGAAGGTACGACGTAGTCCAGCAGGAAGGTCCGACGTAGTCCAGTGGGAGGTCCCTCGATGATTTCCAGTCTTTTACAGCAATTGGGGGCATCCCCCATATGCTATAAAATCTGGCATTCTTCCAGGAGAATGACAGGTCATGACCTCAGTAGGGTTATATCAGGTCAGGATCCTTGGTTCACAAAGCGTCAATTGTGATCCCATCATGGGATCACAATTGACCCTTTGTGAACCAAGGATCCTGACCTGACATGACCTCACTGAGATCATGAGCTGTCAGTCTATGCAGAGACTGCTCTGTCTGCTAACAGACTGACAGTTCATGACCTCTGTGAGGTCATGGCAGGTCAGGATCTTTGGTTCACACAGGGGTCAATTGTGATCCCATGATGTGATCACAATTGACCCTTTGTCAAGGATCCTGACCTGACATGACCTCACTGCGATCATGAGCTGTCAGTCTAATCACAGACAATGCAGTCTCTGCATAGACTGACAGCTCATGATCGCAGTGAGGTCATGTCAGGTCAGGATCCTTTGTTCACAAAGGGTCAATTGTGATCCCATCATGAAATCACAATTGACCCTTTGTGAACAAAGGATCCTGACCTGACATGACCTCACTGCGATCATGAGCTGTCAGTCTATAGGCAGACAGAGCAGTCTCTGCATAGACTGACAGCTCATGACCTCAGTGAGGTCATGGCAGGTCAGAATCCTTGGTTCACAAAGGGTCAATTGTGATCCTGACCAGCCATGACCTCAGGTCATGAGCTGTCTATTAGCAGACAGAGCATTCTCTGCTCTGTCTGCGCATGAAGCCGGCAGACAGCACAGGGAGCCACAAGGAGACAGCACAAGAAGGAGCCGCACGCACCAGGGAGATGAAGACAGGTGAGATCGGGGGATGACGGGGAGGGGGAGCTGTTAGAAACAGGGGGCAGGGTGCAGGGTGCATTAGGATTCAGCAGGAGGAGGCTGCCGGCGGCAGGTTCCTGAGCGCTGCGGCGCTATTTTGGAGAGGAGGGGGAGGATAACGGGGGTGCAGAGGAGGCAGTTCGGGGTGGAAACAGGGGGGGGGGTTGGGCACTGCCCTAGGTCCCTCTCCGATGTGCCAGAAAATATGGGAAGCAAGGTGTCACACATGTCACATCAGAGAGGAATCTGCAAAAGGAGGCTGCAGGCGGCAGATTCCTGTGCGCTGCGGCGCCATTTTAGGAGGAGGGGAGTGCAGGCTCTGTACCGGTACCAGGGGCTGTGTACCGGTACCGAGAGACAAGGCAGACATTTCTCTGTCATGCCACAGGTGTGATCCTGTGGCATGACAGAGAAATCATTATTTTTACCAGCGATTCTATATATGTTTATGTGATCACGGTTACACACCGTTAAACGGTGTATAACTGTGATCACAAAGCCGATATCGGTAAAAACCGGCCTGATTTATAATCTGCAGGGTCTCAGCTACCCCCGGTAGCTAAAACCCCGGAGATTTTCAGCCACTGGGGGGTGCTACAGGGCTTATTCTGTTATGACTTGTTTTCATGTCCTAACAGAATAAGGACCCTGTTTCCAGGACGTATATATGCAGTGGGCTGTCACTAAGGTGTTAAACTTGATACTCAAAATCATGCTAATAATTTCCTGATGAAGAAAGCCTGCTTAGGCTTTTGAAAGAGTCGGATCTTACTTGTTCCGTGTTGATCAAGGGTAGTGATAAGCGAGTACTAAAATGCTCGGGTGCTCGAAGCTCGGGCCGAGCATCCCTAGATACTCGTGTACTCGGCCCGAGTACCGAGCCCAATGTTATCCTATGGGAGACCCGAGTATTTTTATTAAATGACTGCCGGCAGCATGTAGAAACCCTAAAAATTTCACAAAAGTCTCAGAAGAGTGCTGAAATGACATGGCAACACCATGGGGAAGACCCCTGGAAGCATTTCTCACTCAAAAGTCACAGCTGTGAACAATCTTGTCCGAGTTTCACGCCAATTTTACGGAGTCACCAGAAAACCTTCCAAAATGACACCAAAATGAATATTCAGGGTGGAAATGTTAAGGGCACATACCCAATAGTGAGATACAGCTGGTGTATGTTACTTTTTGTGATTACATGAAAGATTTAAGTGAAAACATTGTGCGGCATTCCGATGTCCCTGAGAAGAGACGTACATGAAGGCCTCTTGACATAATGTGCCCATTTTGAGGAACTGGGTCTATTGTAGTATTTTCCTTTGCCAGGGCAGTCCAAAATTGGGAGGGTCACCAATGCCCCTGGATAGAGACGTGCATGAGGGCCTGTAAACCTGAAGTTCCCATTGTAAGGAAGTGGGTGTATTGTAGTATAGCCCTTTGACAGGGCAGCCAAAAATTGGGAGGCTCCATATTGTCCCTGGATAGAGACATGCATAAGGGCCTGTAAACCTGAAATGGGTGTATTGTAGTATAGCCCTTTGGCCAGGGCAGCCAAAAATTGGGAGGCTCCACATTGTCCCTGGATAGAGACGTGCATGAGGGCCTCAAAACATTTTTCCCATTGAAAAGGAGCGGGTATCCTGTCGTTGTAATGCCCATTCAAAAAGAATGGGCGTAAAAATTTACCACTGGGGGTATACCTGAAACAACAGCCTAACTATTGTAACGGTCATCATGGTGGCACATGAGGAGAAGGAGGAGTCCAGCGATTAGCCAAGGAAGAGGAAGACGACGTGGTGGATGATCCAGTAGCTGACCCAACCTGGCAGGAGGATATGCAGAGTGAGGACAGCAGTGCACAGGGGGAGGGAGGCGTAGCATCCCAACAGGCAGTACGAAGCAGGATCGGGTCCGCAGGCAGAAGGCAGGCAACCGTTGCCCGGAACAACAACAAGACACAAGGTGCCTGTGCAAATGTTAGGTCTTCCCGAGTCTGGCAGTTTTTTAAGTTGGCTCCAGATGACTCTAAAAAGGCCATTTGCAACACCTGCCATGCCAGCAGCGGCAGGGGTACGAAAACTAGCAGCCTGACCACCACCAGCATGATCATGCACATGTCAGCCAAGCACCCGACTTTGTGGGAAGTACAACAGAGTCGAGGAGCGGTGCTTGCTGATGTCACTGCTACGTCTTCGCGTGTTGTGCGTGCGAGCCAATCCCCTGTACATGCTGGCCGCGAACAAGCCTCCGGCCCTGCACCTGAAGTTGCCCACGCACAAATAACCCCACCATCAAGCACGTCCTTGTCCCAGCGCAGCGTTCAATTATCCATTCAGCAAACCTTTGAACGCAGGCGCAAATACGCTGCCAACGCCCCACATGCCACAGTCCTGAATTATCACATTTCGCGACTCATAGCGCTAGAAATGTTGCCTTTCCGGCTGGTGGAGACGGAAGCATTCCGCGACCTGATGGCGGCTGCTGTCCCATGTTACTCGGTTCCCAGCCGCCACTATTTCTCTAGATGTGCCGTCCCCGTATTGCATAATCACGTGTCCAACAGCATCACACGTGCCCTGAACAACGCTGTTTCAGCCAAAGTCCACCTAACCACAGACACGTGGACAAGTGCTTGTGGGCAAGGCCGCTACATCTCCTTGACAAAACACTGGGTTAATATTGTGGAGGCTGGGACACAGTCTGAGCGAGGGACGGAACACGTCCTTCCCACAGCAAGGATAGCAGGCCCTACCTCTGTCAGGGTTTCACCGACACTCTACATGTCCATAATGTCATGCTCTTCAGCCTCCTCCTCCTCCTCCTGCGCATCCTCATCCACTGTACCCTCCACACCAGTCCCAAGCTGGAAGCACTGCAGCACTGCCTCTGGGAAGCGGCAACAGGCTGTGCTGAAGCTAGTCTGCATAGGTGACAAACCCCACAATGCAGAAGAGGTGTGGACAGCTCTGAAACAGCAGGCAGATCACTGGCTCACACATCTGAACCTAAAGCCAGGAAAGGTCGTGTGTGACAATGTCCGGAACCTGGTGGCAGCTTTGAGGCGAGGCCAGCTGACGCATGTTCCATGCGAGGGCCATGTGCTCAACCTGGTGGTTCAGAGGTTTCTAAAGTCATACCCAGAGCTGTCTGAACAGCTGGTAAAAGTTTGCCGTCTGTCTGCACATTTTCGCAAGTCACCTGCTGCTTAACAACTGAATTTAAATTTTGTTATGGGAATTTGCCATGTACCTCCACTCACCCATGGGTATACACTTCTGGACTTCCGAGTGTCCAAGTGTGGGATCAGTAATGGTGAATGTAATGGTCACAGGAGAGTAGGATTTTAGTCCCTAACCTGTATTAAGGTAGTAAGTACACCAGTCTGGTGACTGTAATGGTCACAGGAGATTAGGATTTTAGTCCCTAACCTGTATCAAGGTAGTAAGTACACCAGTCTGGTGACTGTAATGGTCACAGGAGATTAGGATTTTAGTCCCTAACCTGTATCAAGGTAGTAAGTACACCAGTCTGGTGACTGTAATAGTCACAGGAGAGTAGGATTTTTAGTCCCTAACCTGTATTAAGGTAGTAAGTACACCAGTCTGGTGACTGTAATGGTCACAGGAGATTAGGATTTTAGTCCCTAACCTGTATCAAGGTAGTAAGTACACCAGTCTGGTGACTGTAATGGTCACAGGAGATTAGGATTTTAGTCCCTAACCTGTATCAAGGTAGTAAGTACACCAGTCTGGTGACTGTAATAGTCACAGGAGAGTAGGATTTTAGTCCCTAACCTGTATTAAGGTAGTAAGTACACCGGTCTGGTGACTGTAATAGTCACAGGAGAGTAGGATTTTAGTCCCTAACCTGTATTAAGGTAGTAAGTACACCAGTCTGGTGCCTGTAATGGTCACAGGAGATTAGGATTTTAGTCCCTAACCTGTATCAAGGTAGTAAGTACACCATTCTGGTGACTGTAATGGTCACAGGAGATTAGGATTTTAGTCCCTAACCTTTATTAAGGTAGTAAGTACACCAGTCTGGTGACTGTAATGGTCACAGGAGATTAGGATTTTAGTCCCTAACCTGTATCAAAGTAGTAAGTACACCAGTCTGGTGACTGTAATAGTCACAGGAGAGTAGGATTTTAGTCCCTAACCTGTATCAAGGTAGTAAGTACACCAGTCTGGTGACTGTAATAGTCACAGGAGAGTAGGATTTTAGTCCCTAACCTGTATCAAGGTAGTAAGTACACCAGTCTGGTGACTGTAATGGTCACAGGAGATTAGGATTTTAGTCCCTAACCTGTATCAAGGTAGTAAGTACACCAGTCTGGTGACTGTAATGGTCACAGGAGATTAGGATTTTAGTCCCTAACCTGTATCAAGGTAGTAAGTACACCAGTCTGGTGACTGTAATGGTCACAGGAGAGTAGGATTTTAGTCCCTAACCTGTATCAAGGTAGTAAGTACACCAGTCTGGTGACTGTAATAGTCACAGGAGATTAGGATTTTAGTCCCTAACCTGTATTAAGGTAGTAAGTACACCAGTCTGGTGACTGTAATGGTCACAGGAGATTAGGATTTTAGTCCCTAACCTGTATCAAGGTAGTAAGTACACCAGTCTGGTGAATGTAATGGTCACAGGAGATTAGGATTTTAGTCCCTAACCTGTATTAAGGTAGTAAGTACACCAGTCTGGTGACTGTAATGGTCACAGGAGATTAGGATTTTAGTCCCTAACCTGTATTAAGGTAGTAAGTACACCAGTCTGGTGACTGTAATGGTCACAGGAGATTAGGATTTTAGTCCCTAACCTGTATCAAGGTAGTAAGTACACCAGTCTGGCGAATGAAATGGTCACAGGAGAGTAGGATTTTAGTCCCTAACCTGTATTAAGGTAGTAAGTACACCAGTCTGGTGACTGTAATGGTCACAGGAGATTAGGATTTTAGTCCATAACCTGTATCAAGGTAGTAAGTACACCAGTCTGGTGACTGTAATGGTCACAGGAGATTAGGATTTTAGTCCCTAACCTGTATCAAGGTATTAAGTACACCAGTCTGGTGACTGTAATGGTCACAGGAGAGTAGGATTTTAGTCCCTAACCTGTATCAAGGTAGTAAGTACACCAGTCTGGTGACTGTAATGGTCACAGGAGAGTAGGATTTTAGTCCCTAACCTGTGTTAAGGTAGTAAGTACACCCGTCTGGTGACTGTAATGGTCACAGGAGATTTGGATTTTAGTCCCTAACCTGGATCAAGGTAGTAAGTTCAACAGTCTGGTGACTGTTATGGTCACAGAAAAGCTTGGATTCCGATCTGTATCACCCTGCCTATATCCTCCTAGATTAGTCCTGAGAAGGACTGTTGTGGTCAGCAGCAGTTTGCAGCCCTGCTCCGGATCTACCTATGAGGGCCGCAAATCTGTCCCTAAGCAGCAGCAGACACTCTCCCTACACTCACTGTCTGGATGCCTGTGTGCAGAGCACAGCGCGGCCGGGTCTTATAAAGGCTCGGTCACGCTGTGCAGGCCGGCCAATCACTGCAATGCCACAACTAACAGGACTGTAAAGTATTTTTCTGTACCTTTTACTGGTGTTCTTGCAGGTACACTATCCGGGTTGAATGCTACACCTCAGGATTTCCACACAGAGCGGGCTATAGGCCTCCTTGTCCTGTTCCTTCTCCCGAAGCCTGGCTGGCATGAAACCAGGCCTGACCTCCTGTTTCTCCATACCCATGTTGCTGAACTGAGGGCTCTCTCTCGGCTACTGCTATCTCTCCTGCAGTCCCTGGCTCTCAAATGTGGGTGCTGATGGTGTCCGGGAAGCTAAGCCTCCACAGTGTACTGGATTCTCTGCTGGGCTGATCTCTTTACCTGTTGCAGACTAGGTCTCCAGTGATCGAAGTTCTGGTGCGGTGAGCTGGTATGGCTCCTCTGCCCCCTCTGTAGTGTTCCTTGCCTCTGCCTTCATCCTCACTCTCTGGACCTCACACTGGCTCTGGCGGTGCACTGATGTCAAGCCTAGTACGGCTCCGGTAGCCAGTTTTAGCTCACTAGGCACTGAGCTGACTTCACAGGTCTTCTAGTGACTGCACAATCTGGCTAACTCCGCCCCAGCACCTGTATTTATAGGGGATCTGGCTTAACATCAACCAGTGCAGCTCCCCCCATAGGCCTGGAGTGGAAGGTGTTGTGTGTAATCAGATGTGGAAATCCCTTAGTGAACTAGTTGGTTCTGTGGCTTTACCTGTCACGGGGCGCCAGAGTAGCACGGGTTTGGCAGATTGTCGTCTTAGACTCACCATGGGACTCACAGATTCTCCAATAGCATGCGGCTGAATTTCTGGTTCTGCTGCTGGTAGTGGCTCTTCAGCCCTTTCTGGAGTTTGTACTGGTTCTAGCAAAACCACTTGGTAGAAGGTCAGTACTGGGACTACAATGGCTCCATTGACCTGAGTCCACGTTTTTGGAAAGTCTCCCAGCACGGTGTGAATCATTTCTTCCTTGAACGAGCTATAGTTGTCAAGACTCCATTATGTAGGACGGAGCTTCCTGCTGGCATAGGCTATTACTCTCTCCTTGCCTCTCTGCACTTGGAATAACACAGCTCCCAATCCCATGTTGATCGCATCTGTGTACAGCACAAACGGTTAGCTATAGGCAGGGTAGGCCAGGATCTCTTCCCCTATCAGGACCCACTTCAACTGCTTGAACAAGCCTTCCTCTCTGTCATCCCATTTCAACGGGGGACTCGGGCCTTTTCCTTCTTGGACTGGCCTACCAGGAGGTCTTGCAAAGGCGCGGCCATCTTTCTGAAGCCCTTGATAAACCTCCGGTAGTAACCTACTAGCCCCAGGAACTGACGCACCTCTTTGAGGGTGGTGGGCCTTGACCAGTCTTTGATTGCAGTGACCTAGTCAGGGTCTGGGGCCACACCTTCAGTGCTGACTACGTGTCCTAGGTACTATAACTTGGACTTCAGTAGGTAGCACTTGGACAGCTTCAGTTTCATGCCAAACTTGGACAGTGCCTCAAATACTTCTGCCAGGTTTTTCAGGTAGTCTTCATATGTCCTCAAGTAGATTATGCTGTCATCTAGGTACAGCAGCACAGTTTCAAAGTTCTTGTGCCCCAGGCAGCATTTCATCAGCCTCTGGAGCGTTCTTGGTGCATTTCAGAGCTCAAACAGAATGCAGTTGAACTCACAGAGGTTCATCGACGTCGTGAAGGTGGTTTTTCTCTGTCAGCCTCTTCTACGGGAACCTGCCAATACCCACTGGTGAGATCTAAGGTGGAAAAATAAACAACAAATCAAAAGGAAAACCAAGGCACCTGTGGAGATCTGCAGCCATAAGCAAAGCCGTGATATTCGTGGATTAATGCCCAGCACTGCTCAGTCCTCAGAGCAAGTGTAATTTATATACAAAGAAAGGACCCGTAGAAGCGCATGTAGCACAAAACGGTGACCGTCGTCCCCCCTGCTGAACCCTCCCTGCACCATGTAACCCCGACAAAGAATAAAAGCTGCACTGCAAGAGACTCCCGGTGAGTGCCGTCCTTTCTTTGTAAATAAATTACGCTTGCTCTGAGGACCGAGCAATGCTGGGAATTAATCCATGAATATCACGGCTTTGCTTACGGCTGCAGATCACCACCGGTGCCTAGGTTTTACTTCAGATTTGCTTATAGTTTAGTGACTTTGTCCGGAGTGTACGGATTAAAGAGCATCTTTGTTTGCATCGTAGCTGGTGATTATGGAGCATCAAGCCTCCTCAAGTGGATTACAGTTTGCACACACCTGTAGTGGGTTACTAGCAGGGAGGGAAGATGCAGAGGATTTTTTCACCGACTGTAACATAAAGGACACTATCACAGTTCTTACTGAAAAAAGTTTAGAAATAAAATAGTTGGAGCACACATAGAGTGATATCCTCTTAGTTTAGCCACCAGGTGTCCCCCTTCTATGGAAAGACTCACCTGGTCAGGTTGTATGAGTCACAACCAACTTTGACAGCTCTCTCCTCAGGTCACAGCAGTGCTCAGCCAGGGGAAGATAAGATGAACAAACAGAAAGCCACTGAGTTGAAAAGAATCACCACACTGACCTCAAATGATGACAAACAGAGTAATGGTGTATACTCTGTTTGTTTAACCACTTGCCTACGCGTTTCGTTGTGTAAATACAACTTCATCAGGGCAGAAGATTACAATATTGGTGGAAAAAGAATTACGTCTATTTTGGACAGTGATGTCTTTAAGATCTTAGATGTCTTGCAAAAGGGTGCCTAGAGGGTTAAGAGTCGTAAAAAACATCGCTTCACAGAATCCTAGTGCTGATTTTGTAAAAAAAATAACAAGTGCAGCTTGAATCATCAATGAGGTTTTTGGAATTAGTCCTTGAGCAGCATGAGACAGAACATGTGAAAATTACGAGTGATTTAATATCACTGCGACAAGAACTGGATTCCAGGTCTCAAAAGAATAAATGGGACAGTTTCCTCAAGAAATTAGATGACAGGCTAATCCCTTTACAAATAGAGATTAAAAACTTAAAATGTGAAAAATGTATATGTGATAAATCGTACTATGATGAAGGTCGAATTTTATCCTGGGGAAAAGTTTCTGATACCCCAAGGAAAAAGAAGAAAAATCAAAATCCATCTACCCCTAGGACACCCTAGACACCTAAAAAAACTGTACCTCAAAGAAAACCCAGTGTGGAGCCATAGAAGTGCATGTAGCGTGAAATGGTGACTGCCGTCCCCCCTGCTGAACCGTCCCTGCACCATGTAACCTCGACAAAAGAATAAAAGCTGCACTGCAAGAGGCTCCCAGTGAGTGCTGTCCTTTCTTTGTATATAAGGTGGAAAAATAGCAGTTCTCAATGCACCTAATGACTCTTCAATTCTGGGTGATGGGTTAGCATCTTTATGAGTAATGCAATTAAACTGTCTGTAGTCAACACACATCCTCATTGTAGCATATTTCTTCTTTACCAGGACTAGTGGAGCCACTAAGGGGCTACAACTATCTCTGATCAACCCAGCCTCCTTCATTTCCCGTAACATCTCTTTGGCACATTGATAGTGAGCTGGTGGTATGGTGGTGGAGGCCTGTATCTCTCTTCGATGGGCGGATGGTCACCTGTGGGTATGTGATGTTGTACCCCTTTTACTTGCCCAAAGTCTAAAGGATGCTTGCTAAAGACCTGCTCGCATTCTTGGACTACCCGGTAAACTCCATGCTTTTGGTGTGAAGGGGTGGAGCCGGTGCCAAGATGTAGTTTCTGGCACCAGTCCTCCAGCTTCCCCTTGGAGCTGTTGCCCTCCGCCTGTTTAGATGAGTTCAAGGGTCCCGCGGCTGTAATGGCATTGTTATTGACAGTGTACAGCCTAGCAATGGTAGCATACTGTGACAGTTTGACCTCCTCCTCCCCACAATTCAGGATATGTACAGTGTGATGAAATGGACTCCTTTAATGTATAACATATGATGGTTTCTTATGTAGCCAGACAGTATTTGTATTTTGTCATTTACTTGTGATGGACCACTCATTGTTCCTACAAGTCTTGAAGATGCCTGGTAGTGTTTAACGTGTGTAATGTCATTATCTCACCTCTTTGTCAGAGAAGGTCATGACACACAGAAAACCTAATTATGCTGACCGCCCATTGTATTACTATATATACTGCTAGGTGCTATGTAAACTATCTGTCTTTGAGTCTCCCTTGCCAGGACTGCAATACTATTAGAAATATTTTATAGGCAGCTTGAAATCCAGCCAATGAGAACACAGGCTTATTCCACCAATCGTGACGTCCCCAATATCCTGCAATGAGTGATCAAGGGGTTATAAGAAGACCTGTTCACTAATCAGGGAGATTTTGTTTAGTGACCTCAGTCTAGGGATTTTGTCCCCGACTAGAGGTGCACGGGACTTGTTACATGCAGATAATTTAGGATCTATGGACCCGATTGGCAAGCCATAACCCCAGGCCTAGGTACTTCAGTGGCAACCAAGGGGATCAGAACCTAGATTATAATACTACAAGGACTTCAGCATTGAATGTTCTGATTTGGCTGGGATATCAAAAGACTACATAAGGAAGCAACACTGGTTAGAACAATCCAGTCACCTGGCTACAGACTTTGCTGTGATTGCTTTGAGGCACGAACATTCTAATACCTGGCGAGCCAGCGGAATGGTGAGACTCTGTTGCCTGTTACATTGTGTGTTTTGCTGGTTATGCGTTATATGCTGTTAACTGTTTGGGGATCCAATAAAGCCTTAATATTGTGGTTCCCTCACCCTGCGTTGTCTGAGTAGTGTTCCGCCCACGGGTAAGGTGCTCGGGCGTTCAGTTTGGGATGAGCCCTGGTCCATGCTGTCTTTCGAAAGGCGGTTGGGCCAGCAGACGAGAGCACTCACTGACCCCCGGGTCTCCACACACAGGTACGCTTCCATTGCGGACATCAACTATCTCCCTGGCTGTTAGGACCGTGGGCCTACTGTCTGAATACACGGGCTCTACCTGGACTTGGTAAACCTGCCCCTTAAGGCCTATCAGCATTTCACTTTGTGAGTGTATTACAATGGGAGTTGATTCACTTACTCTTACACTGCCGACTTCTCCACCAGACAGCTCCACCTGCTGCATCTGCATCAGGGCCCTTATCTCTTTCTGCAGGACCTTCTGCTGCCCGAAGTTGGTGGTCTCGGAAACCTGTTGTAACAAAACAATAATCTCTCCCAGACAATTTTCAATGTCATTAGTTCCTATTGTAAGCATTGGATAACTTGCCCGTCGGTCTACATCAACAACCATCATACCCTGGGTGCTCAGTTCTACACGCCCAACCTTAATAGTCACTGCTTTGAACCCCACTTGTGGTAAGGGTTGACCATTACTAGCAAAGATGATAAAACTGTTATCTGGGTGGCAGGTAATGTCAGAATAGACCCAGTACCGTTTATAAAGGATATAGGGCTAGGGCCACACTTGGGAACCTGCATCCAGTAACTGGATGCATCACTGGATAAAGTTTTTCCCCTTGCCATTTTTGAGGCATTTTTACCGGATCAGGTACTTGATCTGGTACCTGATGGTACCTATATGTGCCATCCGGTACCTGATCCGTTTCCCATAGGGTCCCATGTAAAAAAGAAAAAGGATCAGGTTTTGATCAAACACCAAAAAATGTTGCAGCCCCTATTAAAACCTGACATCTCAAAAACTGGATCCAGTAGATGGATTGCACTTTGGCAAACAAATGTTAGCATTGGAGTCTATGGGTCAGGTACCTGATCAGGTTTTCAGAATGAAAAACAGGATCCAGTAGCAGGATTGCAAATACAAGTCGAGGTCTACTTGTTTCATGGACCTCAGCGCCTCCTGCAGATTTAATGCATAGTCCCGTATACTGTCCTGCACCCCTTGTTTGCACCCAAAGAATCTCACTTTTAGCTCCGCTAACATCCGGGTGTCAAAGGTTTCCTTTAACTTGAATCATACACAACTTCTGCGACACAACTCATGAATAATGTTAAATTCATATTTATTAAAGTGCAATATAAAGTGCAATGTGCTATACAGACATGGTGACAGGGTATTCGGACTGTTATACATAATATGGCAGAGGTCACATGATATTGTATACATCAGAATATTATGTATCATTATTTACACCAATATTACTATTTATAACTATATTCGCTTTGAGTCTGGTTGAGAACATACATACACTCAAAGAGTATCTGGTGTAAGTGACATGCACATTCCTATAGAATGCAAGACCCTCCCAGGATTCATGTAATATACAATGGGTGGTATTTCCCAACCCCAATAGCCACAGTATACTGCTTATATATGATGTATGATGTAGTGAAGTACTCACAGCATAGGTATAACCACAAAACTATATATATAGGATTGTAGTATACAAAAACAGTGGGTAGATCTGTGAGGGTACCTTTACACACCGCTACATTTGTAGCTTGTCACCAGGTAACTTACTGGTTGCAGTGAAATCATGGATACATGGTTCTATCTTGTTGCTGTGTACAAATGGAATCATGTATCCATGATTTCACTGCAACCAGTAAGTTACCTGGTGACAAGCTACAAATGTAGCCGTGTGTAAAGGTACCCTGAATGTTAGAGGATACCCAGCATAGGTGGTAATTATATATTTTATTGCCTCATGACACTTAATATTATAACCAAGTGGCACTCATACAGAGATGTACCTTGTAGCTTACTCCACTATGCTGCACTAATATGCACTGTTGTGCCCATACAATCCATAGACAAATAAACAGTCACTATGGATTATTGTGTGTATCTCATAATAGAATATACCTTAAGCGTGGCAGGGGAGAGTCTAGTGATGACGTCCTATAACCCAGGTCCTTGCGCCCCAATGCGCATATCGGTCCTCCTTTGTCAGGGGACGTGAAACAAGTGAGAGCTTGTGTATGTTAAAAAGGATCCCACAACCAATCAAGTCCGGTGTTTGAATCATGTGACGATCATCACAGCTGTTAGCTATGATGATCGGTATTACTGCTGTCTGTGACTGGTGTCAGAGCTCCTCCCCCCTCCCATCATGTGACCTGGGTGTCTCCTATGAGTGGCACATCGCGTCCTGGCAATGGATAAATCTCATCCGTACATCCGGACACTCATAGATCTAAGCACGACCATCCTAGTCATGTGATCAGGCGCTCAACTGTGACGTTCCGGTCACGTTGCCATATCATCATCTAACTGCGTCACGTCCCTCCGGACGGTCGGCGCGTATAACCTGTGACTCTGCCCACTGAAGTCATGTGACCATCTATTTACATCTGTCACACGAACTTCACCATTGGAGGCATACATTGTGTCTCCAAACAGAGTATTCTGCAGAATGGTCACTATAGGTGATTCCCATTTGATGTTGCTATATTCATTATAGTGTGTATGAGGTTATAAGTGGGCATTATAGATCATTTAGTACTAAGGCATGTTATTCACAGGATAGTCACACTGACATGATCATTGACAGTTTATCAATGACCACGTAAGGTGTTATAGACTATCTGCTCGCTACTTGGTACTATGGTTGATACCCCATATATGAAACTTAATGTGGGATACCTACCTCATATGATCTAGGAGCTTTGCCCCAGGAGTACAAACACCAATATAGATCCTCTCTCCCAGGATTGTGATCTGTTTCGGGGTGCCACATCCCACATTGTAAACTACATGGTGTGATGTGACACAACCTGGGACCTATTACAACTGTGACCAATAGAGGATGTCAATAAAATACATAATCTAGCGATCACCAAGTATGAGACTACTGTGAGCAGTTGGGGATCTAAGGCTGGGTTCACACCATGTTTTTTGGGATCCTGTTTTGTCCGTTTCGAAAAGGATAGAACAGGATCCTGTTTTGCTTCCCATGTATCCCTACGGTGCCGGATAGGTCATAAATGGCCATCTGGTTTTGTCAATTCAATCCCAGATTCTTTTCTGTCCTTTTTTTTTCCGGCCCCAAAATTGGAGACTGGTCCGATTTTGGGCTCCGGTGAAAAAAATTGACCAAACCGGACAGAAACAAATCTGGGGTGATCCGGAGCACATAGCATGGCAGTCTATGGGCGCCGGATCCGCAAAAATACAGGACTGTTTCCCTGATCCAGTTTTAGCATACTGAGCATGCTCAGAACACTAAAACTGCTCTGTTCCCGTAATTTCACTTTAGCAGTGAATTTACATCCACTGCTAAACTGAAATTAAAGAAAACAATGTTTAAAAATTGAAAAAAAAATGCTCTCCTCTCCACCAAGTGTCCGGCTATGCGAGGTGTCCATGTCCGATGGCTGAAGGACCTTAATCAGCTGATGGTCCTTCAGTCATCGGATGTGGACGCCTCACATTGTTGGACATTCGGCGCAGAGGTGAGCATTTTTTTAACCATTGGTTTCTTTCCCTTTCTCAATGTATGTAAATACCAGATCTTTCTGTGTCCAGATCCCTCAAAATCCCGGATCCGAACACAGAAATGGCATCTGGAGTTACACATCCGGTCCTGTCCATTCCTGTCCCTGTGGTCCTGCAAAAAACAGGATCCCCACGGACAGGAACAAAAACGTGGTATGAACCCAACCTTAGTGGGTCCAGTGGAAGGGAGGATGCTGTCTTGCATCGGGGATCAAACCCTTGACCCTCTGCTTTGTGGTAAGCTTATTTGTCCACTGAGCCTGAGATACATGTCGCACCCACTAGGGACCGGGGTACTCAGGGCCGGACCGTACCATCTCTGGGGTGTCAGGGTGCCGTGGCCCAGCTCCGTGATCCCGGTGTGGCCAACATAAAAAGATTAGGGGGTATTTACAAGGGAGATGATAGAGTTTTTTGTGACACCACCTACGGTGAGTGGTCAGTGAGGACCACCGCTGCCGGATTTCTGCTGGGGATGATGGTGAGGTATAGCCTGGGTGGAAAGCCCTCCACGGGTAGAGCTGGATGTCCCCAGGGCAGGACTGATGGTGAATGGCACTCTCCGGATGCTGCACTCTCCTCAGCAGCTTCTCCAACCAGCATGCAGGGAGAGATCTGATGTGGCTCAGCAGGTGGGGGTTCTGCAGTGCAATAATAACAGTCTCACACACGTTTGAGCTGACCAGGTACTTTACTGTTCATGGTTCTTAAAAGCAGGTTACAGCACAGTTTACAGTCACAGTTCTTACACTTTATGGTACCTTTACACACCGCTACAGAAGGTTAGAAACAATCGGGTTTCGGAGACAAATGTATCTTGCACCATCAAAACACCGCGCGGTAGCGGCATATAAATCAAGTTGTTGCCACCCGTCACTGTTGACACCTGTTTTTGAGCACTGCTCAAAAACAGGTTGGTTTCAACCCGATGGCAGCGGCGTCTAAATGAGGTATAGGAAGGTTTTTCCGAAACCTAGTTAACTCCCTGGGGCGTGACACAGCCTCCGGGATACCACGCCTAATCAGCGATCATTGGTGGAAGCTCCTGCGTTACGATTGGTTGTCTCTGCATAGGGCGGCATATTTAAGAAGCTGACCAGTCACACTACACAATTGCAGTAGCATCATGTATTAGCCAGCCTTCCTGCGCTGGCTGGCCAATCATGATGCTATTGCATTGTCCAATCACCGTACGAGCGTCTCGTAATCCACAACTCTGGCATGCCTATGTGTTGTACCTGCTTCCCCAGGTCCTCCCATATTACCTTCTGTATCGGCGTTTAAATGAGGGAAGGTGCTCTACAGAAGGTAACCTGCAGCACCCGTCGGTGCATCCAGGGGTAGAAAAAACCTTCTGTAGAGCACTTTGTAGCGGCGTGTAAAGGCGGTATCGGGTACCGTTAGCAACCGTTGGAACGTGCTCGTGCACGTGAGACACCCGGTTGTTTCTAACCTTCTGTAGCGGCGTGTAAAGGTACCATTACCGGAGACCCGGGTTTAACTTCAGCTCAGACGGTTCCTCTGCGTCACTCCCCTCAAAGTACCTCTCAGGTCTTTCCAGTTAGCCTCTGTCCTCGCACACAAGTTCGGTCCGGCTATAATGGGCTATGTAGTGATGTCTCCCACTCCCTTGGGTCACTAGCCTTAGTCCGATGGCTTTGTCCTGCTCCGCTGCAGTAGTTAGGTCACAGTCGCAGAGTCCCCGTACCACGCCGGGATGTCTCGTGAATAGGGTCGTGAAGTCTCCCCAGTCACTTCTACAGAGCCTGCGCTCTGGTTGTCCTGGCCTAGCCTTCCAGTGACCCAGATTTACTTTGGGCTCACCAAGCTCCTTCTGTCTCCCACAGTTACTTGACTCTTTGAGTGTATTGGCTTGGAGATCGGTCCCTTTCCTCCTCCAGGGCAGGTTCCCTCCTGGGCAATTACCTCCAGGCTATCCGGGAGACTTACTGCCGCTCTGCCTCCTGGGTATGCCACCTCCAGGGCTCCTTGATCAATCGACCTGGCCAACTCTGTGGGGTCTCTTTTCTTTCCACCCACACTGCTTTAAACTCGCGCCACCCCTTGCCCAACATAGAGTGATTGGCTTAGGGTCGGAGTGTGTCGGTGTGTGGGTGTTTTGTTATTCTTACCTCGTCTAGCTGCCGTTCACCCTGTGGCCACCCTGGTCGCAGGGGCGCCACATACACCTTTATCTTCACTTGTCTGTCCAATCACCTTTTGTATGCGGCTTTAAATACCTTACTCTACTAGTGTTTCCTATTCTCATTTTGATGTCCAGCCGTACTGCTGTTGTATATGTCAGTCAGTGTAAGACTAGCTGGGGTTTATCTCTTTGCTGTTTTCGCTTTTCACTCTACACCTATTTTCTATTTACAGCTAGGAAGTAGGTGGCACACTATCAAGCAATACTTTAATGCTCTTTTCATTTTATTTTACTTGATTTGCACTTACTCACTCTTGCATCTCTTCGTATCTCAGCCCACCTTCCTTTCTATAGGTAAATTGCACTCTGTTCTGCCCTCCAGTTCTTTAGGAGGTACATGAAACACTCAACGGTAGTTCAGGTAGCAAAGGTCTGAGTTGCCATTGCTTAGTCTGGGGTTAGGGCTTTCTTAACCTACCTAGGAACAACAAAGGACTGCAGGGTCTGAATCTCAAGATTATACCGGAACCAGCAGAACTAGTTAAAGTTTTTAATGTTTTACCTGTTTCTCATCTTGAGACTGAAAAGCACAGGTTAATTAAAGCACCTCTTCCCTATGGGAAGTGCTTGAGCAAAGCGGTCAAAACCCTAGAGACAGGTTGCTAGTTCTCAGGTATGTGTTCATGTTTCCCATTTCTGTGTCTGTATATCCCATTACTGTGACCGCTAACCTGCTCCTCTCTCCTAGTACCCTGCCTCTACCTGTTGTGCCACCACACCTGGTGCGTCTGACTGAACCAGCTTTGCCTTGATACCACTGCACTTGCCAGTACCAGCCGTGCTGCCGTATTGAATTCACCCACTAGCATCAGCCTCCTGACAGCACCCATTACAACAGAGACTTGTGCCTGTCTGTTGGATCCCTACCCCTGAAGTTAGCTATCATGGTACCAAAATCCCCTAAGGTTGCACCTTGCACCCAAGCAGCACAGTGGCTTCCTCTACCAGTGCTCATTGCACTTTGATCTTTTGCCTCATCTCTCTGCCTCTGATGTCACACCTGTCTGCACTCCAAGAAGTTCACCAACTAGTTTGACGAACACTCCGTCAAACCTCCCAAACCCATTGGTTTCAATTGAAGGCGAAACCAAAGGCATAGAAAACACTTTCAGGGTTCCCAAAAGGTGCCAAAACAGCTTAAAATAGGGAAAGACACCAAGAAAAGTGCCATTAGTTCCCTAGAGTTAATTTTTATCATGGTGCATTATGGATGCATGGGTCAAGGCTTGGCCCAGCATTTCAAACTTCAACATTGATCAGGAACAGGGAGATGAGTGACAGGTGTAGGCATGGTGCTCAGAGAGTCCTGCTAAATTCAGGAAACACACAAAGGAGACCCCCAAGAACAGTCTCTACATTTCAAAAAATTAGGGCCAGACACCATGAAAGTGGCATCATTTAACCCAGACTAAAATTTGTATAATGGCACAGCCTGCATGCATGGCACAGTGTCAGGGGAGGCAGCAAAAAGCAGGTAGTTATTCTGACCCAGTACATTGCTTTGATTGTCTTTTTGATTGTAACCACTTGGTATATACTTAGGGGTATGTGGCAATGTTATGTATAGGTGGGCTATTATGCCAAGAGATAGATTTGATTTGACTCTGTACCTATGAGATTTAAACTGGAAGGTATCCTGCTTGTGTGTTTGCTTTGTTTAACATCTCTGTTTTAAAGCTGACTTATGTTGTGTCAATAAAGTTGGTTTGTGACTGCAAAGTATTTGGCCTCACTCCTGGGTTTCTTTCGGAATTATATGTTGGCTGGAGGGCCTTATAATAGGACTATTATGGTCAAGTCTTGAATCAACAATTTGCAAATTAGCCATGTGGACAGCTAGCAGTGCTGGACCTCTGTGGGCCCCCTACTGCTCGGGGCCCCGATTCAATGCACAAGCTGCACATGCAGTATGTCCGCCTCTGATGGGAAGGATCAAACTCTTTGTGTGGCTTAAAACATAAGCTTGTATATAGCAAGAGAGTTGTACGGACCGGAGTTCTGGGGTAATTTCACAGCTAGTCACAACAAGTGCTTTTGCATATATCTGGTGAAGCACATGTACGTCCGGACAGCGAGGATCCAGGGTAGAAAGCTTTTAGCATACTGTCTGTGGAAGACAGATAAAGATTCTAGGTCTTAGGGCCTGCCAGGAGATTTTGTGGTAAAGGGACTCTCCATGTGTGCTCTGCTCCCTGTGGAGTCTTGTACAGAACAGGGGGATTTCCAGCTCTGTAGACAGACAGAGGCTGGAAGTAGCTCCACCTATTGAGTCCTGAGTCTGCATTACTGGCAAATAGGACAACACTCAATTTACTTTTCAGATTCTTACAATGCAAAGCACTATAAATTATACATTTTCACCAGCACATGGTGCTGGAAGACAAAAAATTAGAAATATCTGAGAAAGGTATGAAAAATACATGAGTTATGACTTACCGTATTTTTCGCTTTATAAGACACACCATATTATAAGATGCACCCCAAATTTGGCGAAGGAAAAGAGAAAAAAATAATTTTTAATGTTAAATGGGGTTCATCTTATAATGCCAGTGTCCGTGTTACAATAAGTATTTTTGTCCCTCATCCTGTTATATGACCTCACCCATCCTGGAATATTTATACCCCATCCTGGTATATATCTGTCCCCCCATCCTAGGATATAGCCCCCCTCCCATTCTGGATATGGCCTCTTTATCTTGGATATGGCCTCCCTGTGCAGGAACATGTCCCCCTTTGCCGACACACGTCCCCCTGTGCTAGAACACGTCCCCCTGTGCGGGCACACACCTCCCTGTGCTGGCACATGTCCCTCTGTGATGGTACATGTCCCCCTGTGATGAATATGCCACCACCCATCCTGGATATGTCCGCCCATCGCTGTGTATTCCCCCCCATGCTGCTGCCCACACTAAAATAACAAACAATTTTAACTTACCTCCCGGGCGCTTCCCTCTGTCTGGCTGCCTTCACATTTGTGGACCCCTCCGCAGCGTTCTGCGGAGGGGTCCGCAATGTGTGCGCAGCGGCCGCCCGCTGCTATCTATATAATGGGAGCGCACGGTGCTGTGCTTGACAGCGCAGGACCGTGCGCACCCATTCACTCCCATACGTGATCTGTGCGCAGGCGGATGCCTGCGCACAAATCACACACTCCCGCCCACACCATGGACGCAACATGTCGCGTCCCTGGTGCGGACGAGACTGTGTGATCTGTGAGCAGGCATCCGCCTGCGCACAGATCACATATGGGAGTGAATGGGTGCGCACGGTCCTGCGCTGTCAAGCGCAGCACCGTGCGCTCCCATTATGAAGATAGGAGCGGGCGGCCGCTACGCACACATGGCGATTCCCCTCCGCAGAACGCTGAGGAGGGGAACGCTAATGTGAAGCCAGCCTCTCTCCCTGCTTTTGCCTCATTTCCTGGGCCCCGTGGAAGCTGGTCATGTGATGGGGGCGCACAGTGATGACATCACTCTGCTAAGCCGATCATATGGCCAGCTTCCACGTGGCGATACCAAATATGTGTTGTTGTTTTATTAAATAGTTTTATTTCCAATGGTGTAAAAACAATTTTTTTGCACTATTTCTTTATTTTACTTGGCCCCTTAGGGCCTTAGGGTACCGCAACACTGCAGTGTCTGATCACTTCTGCCATACAGAGCATTGATTCAGCATCCCTGAACAGCAGAAATGATCATCTCCTGCGGACGACACCACTCATGCAGTTCTCATAGGAAGTGAGTCATGACAGCAACATGAGTCATCATCTGACACCTCACTGTCATTGGCAACACATTGGCACCGCATGGTCGCGTCACCGGGTTACCGATGGTGGAAGGGAATAGCTCAATACCCACTGTGGCATATTAGATTGCGCTGTCAGTGTTTGACAGCATGATCTAAGGGGTTGACATGTTCAGGTGGTCCACCCACACCTGTTAGCTGCACATGCCTGCTGATCAGATCAGCAGGCATGTGCAAGGAATGATGCAAGGTCAGCTTTTTCTTCATCCACCACTGTTGTCTTCCATGAAGGTCCAGGCCTTTTGAGTTTCCAAGGTCGCCAGTTTTACTTTTTCTCGTTTTTTTGCTCAATGTACCAAACTTGTGATTTGCCCACTCCTAATCTTTCAGCAATTTCTCTGATGGAGTTCTTATTTTAACCAAATGATGCTCTGTTTCTCTTCCATTGAGAGGTCCTTCAAACGCATTTTTGTGGGTTCACGGCAACAGCTTTGAAATGCAAATGAAACCTGGTATTGACACCAAACCTTTTACCTGCTTATTGATTACTAGCTGTGAGCCCGATGCAAATGCATCGGGATTCTAGAACATGCATTAATTTGATTATAGTAGTTATAGCTGTTAGCCTGATGCAAATGCATCGGGTATCTAAAATATGTTTATTGTTTTTTTAAACATTTTTAAATAATAATCGCATCATCAATAGCAATAATATAAGCCATAGCATTATTATTAGCAGTAATAGCAGTATTAATAGCATTATTAGCAGTATTATGAGCATTAATAACAGTATTAATAGCATTAATAGCATTATTATTAGCATTAATAGCATTATTAATAGCATTATTAGCATTAATAATAGCATTAATAACATTATTAATAGCATTAATAGCATTATTATTAACATTAATAGCATTAATAATAGCATTATTAGCATTAATAATAGCATTAATAACATTATTAATAGCATTAATAGCATTATTATTAGCATTAATAGCATTAATAATAACATTATTAGCATTAATAATAGCATTAATAACATTATTAATAGCATTAATAGTATTATTATTAGCATTAATAGCATTAATAATAGCATTATTAGCATTAATAATAGGATTAATAACATTATTAATAGCATTAATAGCATTATTATTATTAGCATTAATAATAGCATTATTAGCATTAATAATAGCATTAATAACATTATTAATAGCATTAATAGCATTATTATTAGCATTAATAGCAATATTAATAGCATTAATAGGATAAATATTAGCATTAATAGCATTAATAGCATTATTAATAGCATTAATAGCATTATTATTAGCATTAATAGCATTCATAATAGCATTAATAGCATTAATAATAGCATTAATAACATTATTAATAGCATTAATAGCATTATTATTAGCATTAATAGCATTATTATTAGCATTAATAGCATTAATAATGCCATTAATAGGATAAATATTAGCATTGATAGCATTAATAGCATAATTAATAGCATTAATAGCATTATTAATAGCATTAATAGCATTATTATTAGCATTAATAGCATTAATAGGATAAATATTAGCATTAATAGCATTATTAATAGCATTATTATTGGCATTAATAGCATTAATAATAGCATTATTAGCATTAATAATAGCATTAATAACATTATTAATAGCATTATTATTAGCATTAATAGCATTAATAGCATTATTATTAGCATTAATAGCATTAATAATACCATGAATAGGATAAATATTAGCATTAATAGCAATAATAGCATAATTAATAGCATTAATAGCATTATTAATAGCATTAATAGCATTAATAGGATAAATATTAGCATTAATAGCATTATTAATAGCATTAATAATACCATTAATAGGATAAATATTAGCATTAATAGCATTAATAGCATTATTAATAGCATTAATAGCATTATTATTAGCATTAATAGCATTAATAATAGCATTATTAGCATTAATAATAGCATTAATAACATTATTAATAGCATTAATAGCATTATTATTAGCAATAATAGCATTAATAGCATTATTATTCGCATTAATAGCATTAATAATACCATTAATAGGATAAATATTAGCATTAATAGCATTAATAGCATAAATAATAGCATTAATAGCATTATTAATAGCATTAATAGCATTATTATTAGCATAAATAGCATTAATAATAGCATTATTAGCATTAATAATAGCATTAATAACATTATTAATAGCATTAATAGCATTATTATTAGCATTAATAGCATTAATAATAGCATTATTAGCATTAATAATAGCATTAATAACATTATGAATCGCATTAATAGCATTATTATTAGCATTAATAGCAATATGAATAGCATTAATAGCATTATTATTAGCATTAATAGCATTAATAGGATAAATATTAGCATTAATAGCATTATTAATAGCATTATATTATTGCATTAATATAGCATTAATAATAGCATATTATTAGCATTAATAATAGCATTATAAACATTATTAATAGCATTAATAGCATTATTATTAGATTAATAGCATTAATAGCATTATTATTAGCATTAATAGCATTAATAATACATGAATAGGATAATATTAGCATTAATAGCAATAATAGCATAATTAATAGCATTAATAGCATTATTAATAGCATATAATAGCATTAATAGATAATATTAGCATTAATAGCATTATTATTAGCATTAATAAATAATTAATAGGATAATAATAGCATTAATAGCATAATTAATAGCATTAATAGCATTATTAATAGCATTAATAGCATTATTATTAGCATTAATAGCATTAATAATAGCATTATTAGCATTAATAATAGCATTAATAATATTATTAATAGCATTAATAGCATTAATAGCATTATTATTAGCATTAATAGCATTAATAATACCATTAATAGGATAAAATATTAGCATTAATAGCATTAATAGCATAAATAATAGCATTAATAGCATTATTAATAGCATTAATAGCATTATTATTAGATAAATAGCATTAATAATAGCATTATTAGCATTAATAATAGCATTATACATTATAAGCATTAATACTTTTATACATATGCATATAATAGCAAAGATTAATCATTATAATTATATGTGCATTATAATAGCATTATATATAATAGCTATCTTAAGCATTAATAGATATAGCTTAGCATTAATAGCATTAATTAATATAGCATTAGCATTATTAGCATTATATTAATTAGACATTATTAATAGCATTATATTTTTAGCATTAGCTATAGATTAATAGCAATATGCATTAATATATTAAAGCATTATTAGCTTTATATAATTAATAAATTTTTTACTTAATTATTATTATTAGCTTATATTATTTATTACTTAATGCATTATAATAATTAATAGAATTCAATTAATATTATGATAATATAGATTAATCATTATTAATAGCATTGAACGTTATTATTATAAGCATCTAATGCTTATTAGCATAATAAGCATTAATAACATTATATTGCATTATAGATTTATTATTAATTATACTTAATTAGATTATTCATTAATATACATTAATAATTATTATTATTTAAAAATATTTAGTTAATATTATTTTAGTTATTCATTATTTTAATTTATTTTTTTTTATTATTTTTTATAAATTTAATTATTTAAGTTGTAATCAGTTTATCTATTTAGGATGAGACAGGTATATCATTAGTCCTGGAATCTATATTTGATTTATTATTATTTTTATTGAATTATTTATTATATTATTATTTTTATTTATTTTTTTATTATTTTTTTAATTATTTTTAATTATTTTTTTTATTATTTAATTTATTATTTAGGCTGAGACCAGTTCTCATTCAGGTCCGCTGGAAGTGTGATTATAATTAGATATATATTTTATTTTTTTTATTATTTTATTTTTTTAATTATTTTTATTTTTATTTATTTTTTTTTTTTTTTAATTATTTAAATATTTTTTTTATTATTAATTTATTTATTTTGTAAGTCAGATGAGACACAGTTCTCATTCAGGTCCGCATTTTTTTTTTTTTATTATTTTTATTCTAATTATTTATTATTTTAATTATTTTTAATTTTCTAATTCCTGTTTTAATCTTTTTGTCTCCTAAATTATTTATTTTTACTGCAGGAGACCAGTTCATCAGTCGCCTTTTTTCCCATGACATAATTTGCGTGTTTCGGCGTTTTATGCGGCCACCTGTTTAAATTTGTCGGTAATCGCGGCACACGCAATGCATGTCTATGGCAGTCAGCTCGAATCTGATGGTCGCGTCCATCCGAAATGGCTGATCCATGACATGCATTAGCGGTGTGTCCGCGATTTTAGGGCCGACAAATAGAACCAGGTGGCCGGCCATAAAATCGCAGACACACCGCTAATGTATGTCAATGGGGAAAAAAAAATGCGGACCTGAATGAGAACTGCGTCTCAGTCTGAGGGGCTCTTCTGATTGGCTGAGGGCAGTATACAGCGACCAATCAGAAGAGGGCCTCAGATCTCATTGAGATTGAATGGGGGATTTTTCGTCCATTCTATCTTAATGAGAAGGAAGAGGACGTCGGAGGTGGAAGTTAGCGAAAAGAAGACAGAAGATCCCCGGGGCCGGACGAAGAGGCGGAGATGGCGGAAAGAAGAGAGAAGACCCCCGGGGCCGGAGGAAGAGGACGCCTGGCCGGACGGACGATCAGATGACTTGAAGGCATGTAAGTGATCGACGGGGACGTTAGGTTAGGGGACGGCGGGGGCTTCGGGTGTAGGGCCTTAGGTGACAGCGGCGTTAGGTTAGGGGACTGCGGGGGCTTAGGGTGTAGGGCTTTAGCGATAGGGGCAGGGGGTAGACGGCGGGGCTTAGGGGGTATCGGCGGGGGCTTAGGATGCTACGGGTCTTAGGGGGTAGGGGCTTAGGGGCTGCTGCGGGGCTTAGGGGGTAGGGGCTTAGGGGCTGCTGCGGGGCTTAGGGGGTAGGGGCTTAAGGGCGGTGGTGCCTTAGGGGGTAGGCGGCATGGCTTAGGGGGTATCGGCGGGGGCCTAGGATGCTACGGGTCTTAGGGGGTAGGGGCTTAGGGGCTGCTGCGGGGCTTAGGGGGTAGGGGCTTAAGGGCGGCAGTGGCTTAGGGGGTAGACGGCGGGGCTTAGGGGGTATCGGCGGGGGCTTAGGATGCTGCGGGTCGGGGGTTAGGTGGTCGGGGCTTAGCGTGTAGGGGTGGGGCGGACTTAGGGGGTAGGGCCTTAGGTGCGACGGGGTGGTTTTGTTGCGGGGTGGGTGTGCGGACATGGGGGTGGGTGTGCGGACATGGGGGTGGGTGTGCGGACATGGGGGTGGGTGTGCGGACATGGGGGTGGGTGTGCGGACATGGGGGGGGGGCTGTGCGGACATGGGGGGGGGCTGTGCGGACATGGGGGGGGGGGCTGTGCGGACATGGGGGGGGGCTGTGCGGACATGGGGGTGGGTGTGCGGACATGGGGGTGGGTGTGCGGACATGGGGGGGCTGTGCGGACATTGGGGGGGCGAGTTGTGGGTAGCGGGGAGCGGAGGCGGCTGTGCCGCCTCCGCTCCATGGTCCCCGGGGAGCGATTTGCGGCAAAGCTCACGCTACCTGAGCGGTAAATCGGTAAGGTTGTAGCCGAGGCTGTGGATCGCCCTGGGCCAGCGACTCGCAATGGCCTCGCGGCCATTGCTCGCGCAGCATTGGGCGCTTCGCGCCCAATGTTAGATTCGTATCCACATGACCACGCCGGAAGTAGCGCGCGGAGGGGCGCTTTTCCGATTCGCGATTATATAATAGATGGATTAATGAGGGAATAACCCACGCAGTACAAAAAAGAGATTTTGAGATAATTGTCCAAATACTTTTGATCCCTTGAAAAAGGAGCAGCTATATATTAAAGAGCTGTAATTCAAATTAGGATGTGAATAGCCAAAAATTTAAATGGTTGTCCACTATTTGGACAACCCGTTCTCATCCCCCATGTGATGCTGATGCTGTTCCAGTGATGTCAAAACTCGTGCTTTTGTGGCTGACATGACACTGTTATGACACTGGAGCCCTCCAATCACTGTCAGCTTCCTTCTCCCCGCCTGTTAGTTGCTCCTGCATTGAAAGGTGGGGAGAAGGAAGCCAACGGTGATAAATCGCAGAGCACATGGGCCCTAGGAACGCGTAATGTCACTGCTGGAACCACATCAACACCCGAGGTGAGTATTAAGATCGGGTTAGACATAACAATGTGCCAGTGACTTGACCAATGATTGGGATCACTGGCACATCGCTATGTGATCACTGATGAGCTGTCAGACAGGCAGTCACACCAGCGACCCATGTAACAACTTCAACATCGTGGAAAATAATATAAACTATTCTTTTCCACGATGTCGAGGTCCCACTACTGTATTCAGCGGGGAGAACGCTGGTAACCAGGGTACACATCGGGTTACTAAGCACAGTGCGCTGTGCTTAGTAACCCGATATGTACCCTGGTTACCAGCTCGCTGTGCTTAGAAACCCGATGTGTACCCTCATTATTAGGGAACACATCGGGTTAGGCTGCCTTCACATTTGCAGATGCCTCCGCAGCGTTCTGCAGAGGCATCTGCAAGCCTCTGCATGCAGACCGCAGACCCTATAATGGAGCGCACGGTGTCTGCAGATGCTTGCAGACCGCGGTGCGCTCCCATTGCCCGCCACAAGTGATCTGTGCACCGGCGGATGCCTAAGCAAAAATCACACAGTCTCGTCCGCACCAGGGACGCGACATGTTGCGTCCCTGGTGCGGACGAGACTGTGTGATTTGTGCACAGGCATCCGCCTGCGCACAGATCACTCATGGCGGGCAATGGGAGCGCACGACGGTCTGCAAGCATCTGCAGACACCGTGCGCTCCATTATAAAGATAGGGGCTGCGGTTTGCATGCAGAGGCTTGCAGATGCCTCCGCAGAACGCTGCGGAGGCATCTGCAAATGTGAAGGCAGCCTCAGAAAGGCGTCACACACGCTGATGTCTGCTGCCCAGCGGCAGACCAACAACCAAAAAATGGTCCTGGCCTTTCAGCAGCGATCAGCGAGCTGATTGCTGGTCGCTGCAGCATGTCACACACAGAGACACCGCTGTGAGGTCGCTGCACCGTCACAAAACCTGTGATGTTGCAGAGATGTCGTTAGCGATATCGCTGCATGTAACGAGGCCTTTAGAGATGAGCGAACTTTCCCTGAACATGTTCGCCAATTTCAAAATCGGCAAAAACATGAACGATTTGGATTTGGAATTGGGAACAAGAAAGTTTTGCTTGAAAATTGGCAAGCTCAACTTTGTTCAGTGATCGGTTGTAAAAAAAAAAAGCTACTGTATTTGTAGTGATGCTTTTCTTCTAGCTTATGACTGTCTAGGATAGCGGGAAAGATGTGCTTGAGGGGGTGGGGAGAGGTTAAGGAGTGTTGGACTCCATTTTTTTCCCAGCACTTACTGTATGGATGTTCCAGGCCAGCAGTCCATCAGGGTGCATAAACCATCCACAACTTGCAGACACAAGGGCTTGTATCATTGGCTGCCTAAGTCACATGTCCCTCGGGATAGGAGAAGCTGCCATTTGCTGATGTCACCATTTTGAGACTGTTCCTGCTTAGGGATAGTGCTGCTGGCTGTGTTCCGTCCCTGTTACTGAGAAAGATAGCTACTCGAACTCTTTTTTTTTTATCAGATGTTTTTATTAAACAAATGAAATTTGTAACATTATGTCCAAGAGGTATACATATATTTTATAATAAAGTCCCATAATCCAAATAAAGGACCCAACCCTTTAATCCCTTCCCTCTTAGGGTATGTTCACACAGTGTGTTTTTAATGCGGTTTTGCTGCGGTTTCTGCCTGCGGTTTACCATTGGTTTTATGGTAGTTTATGCTAATTTGTTCCTACGGTTTTGATTCCCAGCAAAACCAATGTGTTTCACAGAAACGCTGTGCACACACATTGGCTTTTGTTCTCTGGAGACAGTGTAAACACCACAGGATTTGCTGCATTTTTGTTTTCCAGCAAAACCTATGTGATTCTAGGAGTAGCTGTCCCAACACATTGGTTTTTGTTTGGTGAAGAAAGTGGAAACACCTAAGGCGGCCGTCACACGGAACGATTTCTTGCCCGATATCGTTTAAGCGATCTCCTTTTTGATCGCTTAAGCGATATCGGGCAAGAAATCGTTGCATGTAATCAAGCGATTTAAGATGTGAAATCGCTTGATCGTGACATCGCTGATCTGAGGTCCGGTTCTCAGATCTAGCGATGAACGATGTCACGATCTGCTTCATCGTGGTGTATAACACCACGATGAGCGATTTCCCAGCGCAGAGTCTATGCTGGGAGATGGTAACTATGGTACACGTCGGGTAACTAAGCGACGCGCGGCGCCTAGTTACCCGATGTGTACCATAGTTACCAGCGAGATCGCGGCTCCACATCGCTGGTGAGTCTGTCTGTGTGACATCTCACCATCGATGTGAGCGATATTGTAAGCGATCGCGCGTGCACGTGATCGCTTACAATATCGCTAAAGATATCTGTGCGTGTGACGGCCGCCTAAAGGCCACTTCACACACACAGATATCTGAGTCCAATATCTGAACAGATCTCTGGTTGCAGTGAAATCATGGATACATTGCTCCATGTTGTACACAGCCACAAAATGGAGCAATGTATCCATGATTTCACTGCAACCAGAGATCTGTTCAGATATTGGACTCAGATATCTGTGTGTGTGAAGTGGCCTTTAGGTTTTGCTGTGTTTTATGGTGGGTTTACACACACCAATCATTGTATCCAATATCTGAACAGATCTCTGGTTGCAGTGAAATCATGGACACATAGTTCCATTTTGTGGCTGTGTACAACATGGAGCAATCTGTCCATGATTTCACTGCAACCAGAGATTGGTTCAGATATTGGATACAATGATTGGTGTGTGTAAACCCACCATTAGAAAGAATGAGCATGTCAATTCTTTGCTGAACTTTTGCTAAAGTGGAAACACCTGTGGTATTTCCATTTTCTGTAGAGAAAAAAACCAGTGTGTGTGTGAAAGCTTTTCCCTGCACACATAAGGCCACTTCACACACACACACAGATATCTGAGTCCAATATCTGAACAGATCTCTGGTTGCAGTGATGGTGGGTTTACACGTTTCAATATCGTCGCGATATCGCAATTCAATGGCGCGGGAGCGCACTTTTAGTGCGCGTTTCTCCCGCATCGCATCGGAGGTTTACACATACCAATTTCACCTCCAATCAACGACGGACCAACGATCCGGAAGTGGCCGTGTCCGACGGGCCGCCGATATTTCACATCGAAGTGGGGCTTTCACACAGCACAATCACATAAACAATCTGGGCGTGGCTTCGGCGTACCTGAGGACATGGGCGGCTAGAAGGTAGTATTTGCCCACGCCCACAATAATCCTATTGGCCGGCGACAGTGCGTCTTGATTGGCCACTAAATGTCTCCAACATGCTGGCATCCTGGATGGATTTAACCATTGTGTGCCACTGTTTAAGCCGCTTATTACATATATTATGCGTCACATTTGCGGCAACACTCTGATACGTTTCAAAATGCTAAACTTTTGTGCCACGTCACACACAAAGATATCTGTGCAGATATTGTTCACAGATCTCTGTTTGCAGTGAAATCATGGACACATTGTTACATTTGTACAAGGCCACAAAATAGAACAATGTGTCCATGATTTCACTGCAAACAGAGATCTGTGAACAATATCTGCACAGATATCTGTGTGTGTGACGTGGCACACATACATATTACAATATCCCACTACAGAGCAACTTGTTCACCTCCCTGTAGAAGGCTGCACATGTGTATGTAACTCCCATACTATAACCCCTGTTGTTGCATGCTATCAAATGTATGTATGTGTTTACACCTCTGCATATGTGTCAAGGCCACACACAATCATAGGCCATATGTGTTTACCCACCAATGTGTACTAAACACTATGTGGCCATAGAGAAATCAATTTCAAAATGCATTCTGTTTGATCACCCATATACATGTGTAATGTAAATGTGCAGACAATGGTGCATGGACCCCTAAACACCATTTACCTAACAAACCACTAAGCACAACATATAATGCAATAGGTCACGTACTGTAATCATGTTTGAAAGAAAGTATGCACACACAATTGTGGTTTCTAAAAAAATATATTGGTATAGTGTTCACACACACCATAGCAAAACATAACAAGACAATGTGACATAATACATAAACATAAAAAGGGATACATTGGACAAATAAACATAGAGTACAGTGTTTCAAAAATATACAAAAACCAGCTGCCTAACACATGGCATATTAAGGACCTATGACTACCCCCTTACATGTCGTGTGGCTGCCAGGGCACTGCCCCAGGGATATGAGCAGTAGCTGTATCTGCTGCTTCTGGCATCCTGCTGAGGTCGACCTGGGCCTAACGGCTGGAGTGGCGCTATACCAAAGTCGTTAGCACCCCAATCCCTGGACTGAGTTCCCCACTTGTGGGGTCCACACTATCCACAAAATTTACTGGTGTGTATGATTGAGTATCCCTACGCCGCAGAAAGTTATGTAGAACACAACACGCCAATACTACCATACGGATAGATTCCATTTTCAGACTTAAAGGAGTATGAAAGACGCGGAATCTATTGGCCATTATCCCAAACGCATTTTCAACCACACGCTGTGCACGGGATAGGCGGTAGTTGAAAATGCGTTTTTCAGGGTTCAGAGCCCTCTGGGGATATGGCCGAAGGAGGTTGGCGTGTAGTGCAAAGGCCTCATCCCCCACAAATGCAAAGTTGAGATGCTCAGTGGTGTCATCATTGGTGGGTAAGTTAAGGCGGCCATCCACAAGGTCCCGACCAAATGAGCTATGGGCCAAAACTCCACCATCAGACACACGACCGTTCATCCCACATCCACAAGGAGGAACTCGTAGTTAGCATTCACGAGGGCCATGAGGACCACACTAAAATAACCCTTGTAGTTAAAATAGTAAGACCCGGTGTTATGGGGTTGTGTGATCCTCACATGCTTGCCATCCAATGCCCCCCCGCAGTTTGGGAATTGCCACCTCTCCTGAAAGCCAGTGGCAACTGACAACCATTCCGCGGGGGTTGTTGGAAACTGCATATAGGTTGGCAAGAGACACCTCACAATAGCCTCACAAGTCTCAGGGATAAGACTACTCAGCAGGGAGCGCGAGACTGCCGATGCATACTGCAGCTCAGTCAGCGTGCGCCCTGAAGCCAAGAAACGCAGCGTGACAACCAACCACTCTTCTGCTGGTACTGCTGGACGCATCACAGTGTCCTCACGGGCAATATGTGGTGTCACCAAGTCTAAAAGTATTTTGAAGAAATCCTCGGACATGCGGAGGAAATTTCTGAAATCCTGCAGATTGTTATTCTCCAGCTGACGGACAAGGCGCATGTGGGTCAGGTCGGACCTTTGCAGGAGCCAGTCACGAGACCACACACGCCGTCGTCTCCGCCTCCGCAGTCTCTCATTCCTCTCATCTGTCAACAAGGCATCCTCAACCATGGACAAAGCCACTACTCCCATTAAGGAATGATGCATGTAGGCAAAACAGTGTTAGCAGGAATCTGGAAGAGAGGAAAAAAAAACCTTTAAAGAAGATTTTACACATAAATCTTACAACATTATTAGCAACACTCAAATGTCACAGACACAGCAGCACCAAAGAGTACTGCACGCCACAATGTAATTTAGTGATGGGGTATTATGGCAAACAACATGTAATGTTGTATCAGTGCTATTGGGGCGACAGTGCTTACATTTTTCCCCAGAATTATAACAAACCTTTAATAAATGCAAGGAGAGAACAGAGCATTGTGGTTATAACAGGCTGGTACTTTATTAAGATTTAATAATGTATCCATTTCCAATTGTTTATTCATCAATTTTAAAACACGTTCCATCCATAGTCATGTAAACAAATGACTCTTTTATTTATAAATACTGAAATGTAACTTTATTTAATGCACTGATCCCCCCAGCAAAGCTGGGTGACCCATCAGGACGGTGCCTCCAACCAAGCCTCCACAATGCTCTGTGCCCCGACATTAAAAATGTCGAGGCCAACATCCGACAAGTGAACCAAGTCCTGGCGATATAAGCCATGGACAAAACCTTCTAGTTCCCTGTGTCTATAGGAAAACATGCCTATGGAGGGTAAAACTTTTCCATTTCTCTATTCAATCTTTTACGCATTTTGTCTAAAAACATAGTGTTTCTCACCTTCCACGCTAGTCGTGGTATCACTTCCGAGAATACAAATGTCGAGCCCTGGACCCTCTGGGCGAGCCAGCAAAAATCTGACTTAACGCGCCACAAAAGGTCCAAGGAAGAACCCTTACCTAAATCATTTCCTCCGGCGTGACAGATCACCAGGTCTGGCCCGGGGAAGCGATCAAGCAATTGGAGAATTACCGTATTTTTCGGACTATAAGACGCACTTTTGTTCCCCCAAACTGTGGGGGAAAGTGGGGGGTGCGTCTTATAGCCTGAATGTATGGAGTGTGGGGGCAGGGGGGGGCAGCTCTGGAGCAGTGCCGGGGGGTGGGGGGCTGGAGGGGGCTGCAGACAGAGCGGGAGATCTCCTGCTCCCGCTCATTTAATATGCACTGCCGCTGTCCATCACTGTGGTGCTGAAACTGCACCACGGTGATGGACTGGGGGAGCAGCACATATTAAACTGTCTGCGCCCCCCTGTGATGGCACAAGTCCCCTCCCATGTTAAAAATGGCCCCCCATGCTGCTGCCTATAATAAAATAACAATCACATTACTCACCTTTTCCAGCGATGTCCTGGCTCCCTCCATGCAGCTGCACTCCCCCACTTCCTGGTTCTTCTCTCTGTGAAGCCGGTCATGTGATCGGCTCAGCAGTCTCATCATCTCTGTGCACCCGATCATATTACTGGCATTACAGAGAAGTGGAGGAGTGCAGCTGCATGGAGGGAGCCAGGACATCGCTGGAAAAGGTGAGTAATGTGATTGTTATTTTATTATAGGCAGCAGCATGGGGGGCCATATTTAAGATGGGGGGGGGGACTTGTGCCAGCCCTGGGGCACCTGTGCCAGCCCTGGGGCATGTGTCAGCCCTGGGGCATGTGTGCCAGCCCTGGGGCATGTGTGCCAGCCCTGGGGGGCATGTGTCAGCCCTGGGTGGCATGTGCCAGCGCTGGAGGGCATGTGCCATCCCTGGGGGACGTGTGCCAGCCCTGGGGGCATGTGCCAGCCCTGGAGGGCATGTGCCGGCCCTGGGGGACGGGTCCCCGCCCTGGGGGACGTGTACCAGCATTGGTAGGCATGTACCAGACCTGGGGGACATGTGCCAGCCCTGAGGGATGTGTGCCAGCCCTGGGGGACGTGTGCCAGCCCTGGGGGGCGTGTGCCAGCCCTGGGGGGCGTGTGCCAGCCCTGGGGGACTTGTGCCAGCCCTGAGGAGCGTGTGCCAGCCCTTGGGGACGTGTGTCAGCCCTTGGGGACGTGTGATCGCCCTGGACATGTATGATGGCCCTGGGGAATGTGAGCCAGCATCGGGAAGCATGTGGCAGCCCTGAGGGACGTGTGCCAGCACTGGGGCATGTGTGCCAGCCCTGGGGGGCATGTGCCAGCCCTGGGGGGCATGTGCCAGCCCTGGGGAGCGTGTGCCAGCCCTTGGGGATGTGTGCCAGCCCTTGGGGACGTGTGATGGCCCTGGACATGTGTGATGGCCCTGGGGAATGTGTGCCAGCCCTGGGGAATGTGTGCCAGCCCTGGGGAATGTGAGCTAGCATCGGGAAGCATGTGGCAGCCCTGAGGGACGTGTGCCAGCCCTGGGGCATGTGTGCCAGCCCTGGGGGACTTGTGCCAGCTCTGGGGGACGTGTGCCAGCCCTGGGGGATGTGTGCCAGCCCTGGGGGATGTGTGCCAGCCCTGGGGGGCTTGTGCCAACCCTGTGGGGGGTGTACCATCACTTGGGGACGTGTGCCAGCTGTAACCAGAATAAGGGGGCCATATCTAGGATGTGGGGCTATATCCAAGGATGAAGGACCATGTACCAGGATGAGGGGGCTATGAGGGACATATACCTTATATGATTTGTAAGACGGACATTGACATTATAAGACGGACCCCATTTAACATTAAAAATTTATTTTTCCTCTTTTCCTTCACCAAATTTGGGGTGCGTCTTATAATGAGGTGCGTCTTATAAAGCGAAAAATACGGTAGGTCATTAAAATTATGCCACCTCAAACCCCTTACCCCATGCCAGTGAATGATGACTTCGGATTCGTCAAACGAGAGGTTTGGGGGGGGGGGGTTTAGGGAAATTTAAACATTCTGACTAATAGGGCGTATGTATCTTTTAAATGAGTTTGATGTCCATCTACCCAATTTTTTTAATGCATGTTTCGTTCAAACCCTGCTGTGCAGCCAGAGTAGTAGCTCCAATGCGAAATGAATGGGATGTTAATTTGAGGTTCTTTAATTCAAGGTGATCCAAGCATTTGCGTAAAACTGATCTAAATTCGAACACAGTCAATGGGGTACCATCAACATGTACAAATAAGCTACCTGAGGAGGGGATGCGAGTGTTTAGCCATGTTCTCATTGCTTCAATTGGACAAATTACGTCATTAAAGGAGGGGTGAAGGATGATCACCTGGCCTTTGCCAAGCTTGGATCTGCGCAAATAAATACACAAAGATGTTTGTGCCCATGAGATATCTTCCAATCGAAGACCAGACGTATTAGTCTTACTTACCGCAATCAATTCACTAATCCTCATCGCTGTAAAAAATAATGTGAGGAACGAGGCCCTAAACATAGTTGCTTCATAGTTGCTGAAGCAGACGTCACCTAAAACGTCACATATACTTGAAAGGATTGACAGAGGCAAAGGAGATCTATCATCTGGTGCACAGAAAGATTTTTTGTAGCCTTTCAAGAATTGTTTAATTAGAAAGGATTCCGTAATTGATGGGAAACCAGCTAATTTAAGAAAAAATGAAATCCCGGCGATTGTTTTTGTTATGGATGAGTAAGCTAAGCACCTAGCTGCCAGGGATTGAATGAACAGGAGGGACGCTTGACTTGCTGCTGATTTTGGGCAAACTCCGTATTCTAAACAAAATTGCACCCACGAGTACCAGGACATACAATAGGACGCCCAAGTCCGTGGTGCGAGTGATTGTTGTACAAATTGTGGTATCAACCCAATAGGAGATTACATAAGTCTGTTGGGACTGGTATGCCGTTCGGTTCCGCCCATGGACATCTGGCCTGGAACTGCGCCGTGTCATTGCGGGAAAGAAGAGCACACAATGAATAACTATCATGTATAGATACTTGAAGCCTTATCCAGCTATTATACTCTAGTAACATAATCGATAGTCTTTTTAAAAGTCTAGAGATTAAATATGATTTGGAAGATAATGAATTAACAGTAAATGCTGAGATCTTGTCATTCGTATCAAAAATTATCCTTCTATTTGCTAAACTGCTACCCCAAAGAGTAAATATGACCGTTAAAGCAAACGCATCACGGAGTGGAGGGGAATTAGTAAATTGCTCTGTAAGTTCTTCTGGCCATGCAGTAGACACCCATTCTGTTCTAAAAAGAATGCCTAAACCCTCGCTAGACGTAAAAACATATAATTGTAGTTCTGTAGCGGGGACGAATGGTGTCTGACAACAAGTAACTCCATTAAAACGGGATAAAAATTCTGACCATACATCTAAATCAAGCCTCAGGGGTTGTGTAATTAATATAGGGGAAGCAGAATTAGCAGCTGTCATGCCCTCGTATAATCGCCGTAGGAACGGCCGACCGGATGGGATGACACGTAGTGCAAAGTTAAGGGACCCTGCCAATACCTGAAATTCTTTTAACGTGGCTGCTTTTTTCTCTTTAAAAGAATTAATCATTCCGCGTAATTTAATAATTATCTTCTGGCAGCCTAAATTCCATTTTTTCAGAATCAATTAATATCCCCAAGAACTCTATGGACGTATGTGGTAGTGTAGTTTTATCGAATGCTACCGGGACGCCAAAATGAGCCATAAGTGACAAGAATGAATTCAATAATGAGTCACAACATTTGGATCCAGGGGGTCCGACAAATAAAAAATCGTCCAAATAATGGGATATCCCTCCCCCTGAGAAATTTCTCTGAGTGCACCATTGAAGGAAAGACGAAAATGTTTCAAAATAATTGCATGACATGGAAAATCCCATTGGGAGGCATCTGTCAAAATAGTATTTTCCTTCAAAGGTAAAACCCAGGGAACTGAACCCAGAGGGGTGGACTGGGAGTAGGCGAAATGCCGATTGTATATCGGATTTGCCAGCAATGCTCCCTTACCAAATTTTTGTAATAATTCGACCGCGGAATCAAAGGATGCATAAGAGACAGATGCAACCCTTGGGTCCACCTGATCGTTTAATGACGCACCCACAGGATAAGACAAATGATGTATCATTCTAAAGGATCCTTTTTCTTTTTTGGGTACTATCCCAAGTGGGGAAATGCGAAAATCTTTAAAAGGGGGGTCCGAAAAGGGGCCGCGGCATCTACCGGCCATTATTTCTTTATTAATTTTTTCCCGAATTATGTTTGGAAACTTTTTTGCTGATGGTAAATTATTACGGGGTGTGCAACCAGATCCGAGGAAAGGCGGAACGAAAAATGCGGACTTAAACCCGGAGTGCAACATTTCCGCGCTAGCCTGATCCGGGTATTGTTTTAGCCAGGGCATTAGATTTGTGAGCCTCTTAAAGGCTCGGTGCCTTTAAGAAAGGGGTCTTATGTAGGATTAATAAGGCATTCTCCACGTTCGTGTGGAAGGGAAAGAGACCTAGACTTCGTCTGGGTACGTTGATGTTACCGCGAGCTGAGGGGGGTACAAACTTACCTGACTTGAGGGGTTATAATCTGGCATGTTTGCTGCGGCACGTAGTAGAGTGGATCACAGCTGCTAACAGAAATTCTGCTGGCCCACTTGAGGTGGAATTCTGTGCCCCTTGGGACCGTTGTTCCCTCCTACATTCATCCCTAGCAAGCATTCCGCCTCATATCAAGTCAGCCGTTGTCTGCAAGGACACAATTGCGGCATGGAAGGCGGTCAGGAAGAAATGTGGCCTGTCCTGGAGGGTCTCTAAACATCTTAATCCATGGGCCTTCCCTGACTTTACTATGGGACGTGACAACGCACTATTCAGAGACTGGAGAAGGAAGGGGGTGTTGAAGATGGGCGATCTGCTACATAAGACGGAAGGACGTTGGATGACGGGGTTGGAGATTCTGGGCAATTTTGGACTGGGGGGGGACACAGGGTCTCCAATATATGCAAATAAAAAATCACGT
This sequence comes from Allobates femoralis, assembly GCA_033576535.1. Lineage (NCBI taxonomy): Eukaryota > Metazoa > Chordata > Amphibia > Anura > Aromobatidae > Allobates > Allobates femoralis. The sequence goes on along the minus strand of JARQOC010000011.1, from coordinate 155,585,420 downwards.
CATGGCACGACTACGTGATGTATCCAAGGAACTGTCCCCAAACGTTTGTGACAGACTAATTAACATGGAATCTTCCCAGCTGAGCATCTCTTCCATATATAGGGAACTTAGGGTCATTCTGTCACCGAGTGGGGACTCGGGATTGTTCTCCGTGTGGAGGAGATATTTGGAGGATGACTCAGTGCAGGACAGTATTTTGACAGGGTGGGATAAAGTACGGCGCTATATTTCCAGTGAACAGTGGAGAGATTCACATTTCCGCATCATTCATGCGATGGTATACGGATTTAACTTCCCGCGTTCTGTATCCAATCCAGATCGCCTACTTAATTGCCCGAAATGTCAGCGGGAAAAAACTGATATGATACATGGTATATGGAAATGCCCTAAGGTCCAAGTATTCTGGAGCATGGTAGATGCCCTGCTCTATAGTTACTGTAAATATCACTATGCTATGGAACCCTCGAAATGGATATTCCAGGACTTGGAGACGCCTGGGAGTCACAGAGGGGCCTTGCGTTTGGCTCATGTCCTTATGCTGTTAGCGAAACGCCTGCTACTCCTTTTCTGGCTACGACCGGATTTACCGGGAGAGTCTGACATGGTGATGGGCTTGGACAGAGCGCTGGAAATAGATAGACGAGAGGTGCTAAGAGATAAGGAGGCGATGATGGTGGCCTTCATGGAGAAATGGAGGAGCTTCATAGAAGCCAAGACCTCAGGGGAAGCGATACGTCATATCATGGTCCCACTTAAAGACACTTCATGGTACCTTCTGGAGGAATTAGGGGGGACTTTGGGACGACTAGATGTAGGATAAGAAATATGTTATAGGGGAGTAAAGATAGGGACTCACACTTACAGATAGATTTATAAGATGGCAAGGTCTCGTACATCCACCGCTGGAATATAAACGGTATTAGATATTGAGACACAAAGCCTTGAATAGGTGGTATTGGAGGGGTCCTTGCCCATACCTTGCGGCACTTGGATATTACTTGGAGATTTGGGAGCATTGTGGTTTTTGTTATATGATAAATACACCGATTTGACATGCAAAAATGTCTATATTAATGTTTGTTTAATTTTTGTATGATTGTCTTGCTCTGATTTTGTATATTATGATTATACCGAATGTAAACTATTTTTGTTGGAAGAAAACTTTGGTGGAAAATTGAATAAATATGATGTTTCAAAAAAAGAAAGGGGTCTTTAGTTGCTGTAGCGTTCGGTTTTTTGAAACATTTTACTGCGGAGTGCGCTCCCCCACATGATGAACACTCATGCCGGTAACGGCAATTTTGTAACCACCGGCAGGAAGATTCATTAAACGCGAAACAGAATCCTTTCCTCACCATAGGTGAGGTAGTCTGTTTCGCCGGGGGCTGACGCTGGGGGACCATCATCTGGAGCCAAAGACCTACGTCTTTGGTCCCCCATTTCAGTGAAGGATGTACAGCTAACTTTTGACGAAAGGCTTCGTCGTAGTTCAACCATCCGGTCCCACCAAAATGTCTATAAGCTTCAAGGATTATATCCAAATGTTGGAATAGTCCTGAACATAGATTGGGGGATTTCTCGCCTAATACCGCAGAATATATCAAGAAGGCTTGCAGCCATGAATTAAATGAGCGGTATGCTCTTTTTTTATTGTCTCCCTCTTTGTCGTCGCGCCCCTCGTACTTGAACGAGTCGCGATTCGGCAAGAGGGAAAACAGGTCTAAAAAATCGCCACCCCAAATCTTTTCTTTCACATTGTTTGTTAAATGAAATCCCAACGGGGATACCTCGCAAGGGAGAGCCTCTTTTAAATGTGTCTCGGGAATACCCGGACTGGGCTTCGCTTGCGAGGGTGCCCCGGAGGGAGAGGAAGCTAATAGAGCTGCTGCTACAGCCTGTTTAACTAACTCAGAGATAGATGAAGCTAATGAGGGAATTATAGGGTCATTCACAGACATAGAGTGGTTCTCACCGTATCCTGGCGTGGCTGCAGCTCCTTGTCCAGAGATGACATCTGTAATAGGAAGACCTGGAAAGCTGACCCCGTCGTCACGGCTGCCGGTCTGGTGCGGTCCTGGATCCGCTCCATCGCTTTGGTGTAGACCCCAAACTTGGAGTGCTGGACTCGCGCTCCTGTGGATGGAGCTGGGAGTGCTGGATGCTCCAGATACGCCCCTGAGTACAGGGCCACTTGGCAGGTTCAGCCCTTGCATCTCAGCTCCTCTGTCCCCGGGGGGAACGATTTGTAAAAGAGGAGACGGGGGGCTCATGGGTAAGTATCCCCTTGGCCCTTGGCTTAAGCCCGCTGGTGCCGCAGCTTCTAAGCCCGGTTCTATAGCTCTATGCCTCCATACTGGGTTAGCCTCCCATTGGGGGCTCTGCCTGCCCTCATGCAATACACTGCTTGGGGCCATAACCGGACCGCAAGTCCTGGTTATGTGGTTTATCTCTTTTGCTGCGGAGGGCTGTGTGCCCCTCCCTCTTTTGCTTACATAACCCCCTGTATTAGCGCAAAGCGCCGGGGCTCTATCTGTGTCCCCGGCAGTGTCTACTTCCGGGCCGCGGGACGTCACTTCCGGGAAGCCGGCTGACGTCACTTCCTGTGCGACCCGCGAAACTGCTCTCGCATTCGCCGCCTGCATTCTTGATGGCCGGGCGTTCTCTGCTCGGCTCTGATGACCGCCGCCACCGCTGCTTCTTGCTTGCTTCCCCTTGCTTCTGCCGGAAGAAGGAGGTGAGTAAGCCTCTCTCCTGGGGCGTTTCTGGCGCTGGCTCCTACGGCGTACAGTCGGGTCCCGAACGTCGCGTCCCGTCACCGCTGGTACAGATCTAGGCGCAGAGTCCTCTTCGTCGCCAAGGCATCTGCGAAGCCAGTCTTCCCCTCCATGGCTTCCTGCTTTCCTAAGCAGACGCTCTAAGAGGTCCTCCATAGGGTGCCGCTCGGTCTGGTCAGCTCTGGCTCACAGCATAGATTTTAGCAACTGCTGTTGCCACTGGATTGTCTGGCCAAATGCCCCCTTTATATATCCAAGCCAGAGGGTGGCTGGCCAATCAAATAATTTAAATTTGGCGGGATTCTTCCCGCCCGATTTTCGTTTTCTGACGTCATTTCACCCAGCAACTATTCTGCTGGGCCAATGACTGTGCTTCTTCACCAAATATGCACTATTGCAGCGCGTTGCCCCAAGATGGCTCCTATCCTATGTGAATAGTTGCCAATTCATTCTTTAGCAGGCATCACACACATAGTATGACATTTTTGGTAGTCCAAAAAAACACATGTCTTGGTAACAGACAGACATATTAGCACAGGTTTAACGGGGACAATAGCCTGTCTGGCTGTTTTTCAAGGATTTGATAAAGACATGACAATTGGAAGTGACATGGCTCATGTGTGTGTGAATGTCTTTGTGCAAAATCCAATTTGGACAAAGCCACTATGACATGTGCACTATGTGCCAAGTAACGCCATCAACAGTATGGATTAAACAAAAGTGATGGCAAACAAAGCAGCGTTCTATTGTTTCCTGCCCACACTCCAAACGCTATTTGAGAATAAAAATCGTCTACTAACTAAAAGCCACTTCAAGCATGTTTGGAAACAAGGCAAAAGACCATAGAACCACATACAATAAGCATAACATGTTTAAAACCATCCAGCATCCATGTACCGACACAAACAATATTCATCCTCCTATGCTGTGAGCCAGCATATCCAGTTCCAAAGACATTCAATGGCCAAATTCACTAAATGTTTCCAAAGTTTTGGCCTATGTATTGGGCTAAGCTCAGATACCCCCCTAAAATCCTTCAAACCCCCATATACACCTCACACATCACAAGAACCAACATTTCCCACATAATTCAATTGTTTAACATCAATTAAACGCATATTACGCAAACCAACAAGTACACAGATGGACGAAGCTACCAATAAACCATGTGCAGCATAACACATATAACAACTGGGTCTCAATTTGTGCAAAGACTATTATGCTGTTTGTTAAACCATCATCACAGTGTTTTACAGGCCATATAACCTGCAAAGCCCTGCATGACGCCGGGACTACCACAAGCACACAGGTCCTATGATTTATTATATATTACACAACGTCAAGTACATGTGCACACTTTGCACATCGTCTCCATGCTCCTAATGCTGCCTATTCACAATTGTACATGCAGGGCTATTAGGACAAAACGCATTAACAATGCAAATGTACCAGTATAGATAGATTATAATGAAGTACATTACTTACCTCAATGGCGCTGGGCAGAAAACCTAATTGCGTTCAGCTGTGTGCGGTTTATCAAGGCCCAAACACCAAGTAATTAGCCAACACACTTGCGTCGTCCAATGGTACTGCGTCTGGAGTGACAACGCCCAACGTCGTGGATTGGGCAGCTAATTAAGGTTTTGCATTGGCTGTGTGGTCTTTAAAAGACGACTTTTCGATCATCCCCACACAAACACATGCAAACACACCGTGGTAGTGTCCCCTCTTGTCGCACAGCAGGATTGACGGTATGTATCGGCGACTCTCGGTCGTCATGGTGGTTTTGGTTATTTGTGATGTTGTATTTCAAGTATAGTGTGTTTGTTTGCTGTTTGAAAGTATTTTGAATGCTTGCAACTTTGCATACATTCACAATTGATTTACTCATGGCCACTTTCCACACACCAACTTATCTGCCCAACTTCTGACCAAGTAGCTGGTTGCTGTGAAATCATGGACACATTGTTGCATTTTGTGAATGTATAGAATAGAGCAATGTGTCCATGATTTCACTGCAGCCAGCAAGTTGGTCCGAAGTTGGACAGAGAAGTTGGTGTGTGTAAAATGGGCATCAGCTACATATTTTGGTTTGCCCTGTTCAACCATGCACACATCTTGCTCCATACGTGTTGCTGCCACACTCTAGCAAAATGTCTACATGATTGTATTTTCAAACACATATATGTCACTACGTTACAAAGATATGTGTGTATGTGTGCCAAGTGCCCCTCCTTTTTTTTTTTTTTTAAAAAAAAACAGCAGGTACTTGCAACTTTCAAACTTAGCAGTGTTCTCAAACGTTTTGGATTTACATAACCACTGGCAGCTAAGTTGCCTTGTGCACATGTTGCCAAAGTCTGCCCTTTTTTTGTTTGTGGGGTTAGATTGCTAATCATTTTTCTGCAAATCAGTTTGCAAAATGGCCTTTATAATAAAGTATTATGATTTTGCAGGGGCGCCATGGGGAGAGCTCCACAAGGGGACAATATCAACTACCTGTTTTATTCTGTATGGTTTATTTGGGTTGGCTTAAAGTAATGTTTTTAAAATATTGTCACTTTGGCCCATTTTGTAAGGGACAAAATGCAGTGTCAATGGTTATCCTCTAACTAAAAGACATCTTGGATACGGGGTATTGTGTGGGTGCTTAATGGTTAATGAGCAACACACTTCCAAACATTCTTCAACAGTGGCGTGTAACAAGCATGTCACCATAGTGGTTCAGTTCTCTTGGTCCAACATGTCATGTGATTACGCAAACTTGCTGGGCCTTTTGTCATCAGATGGTTGTGCACTAACATTAACTCTAATAAAATTTGTGCCCAAGAATGTAATCTCATGGTGGGTTTACACACACCAATTTCTGTGTCCAATATCTGAACCAATCTCTGGTTGCAGTGAAATCATGGACAGATTGCTCCATTTTGTACACAGCCACAAAATGGAACTATGTGTCCATGATTTCACTGCAACCAGAGATCTGTTCAGATATTAGACACAGAAATTGGTGTGTGTAAACCCACCATCACAGATAAAGTTGTACCACAGTACACGTTAGGCACTGTCTGGAGAGACTGTTTCATTTGAGACGTGAATGTAAGTGACCTAGTGGTTTATGTTGCCGTTGCACCTTACAATCTTAACCTCACTTGTGCACATTGCCTAACTATTGATAAGCTGCCTATGCACACAATGTTTGTTGTGGCATCCACATAAAACATGTCCATTAACTTATTAACCATAAGCAACCTCCTTGGCTGGAGGGATATGTGGCTGTGGTCCACTTTGTGAGCCTTTATGTTGCGGTACACTGATTTTGTGTGCCGGAACCCATCAGTGTGTTGGAATGGGCCCTGCTGCTGCTTTAAAGAAGTGTGTTTTTTGGTTTGGCTTGTTTAAAGTGTACATGAGCCGAGCACGATTTTTCCTTTTTTTTTTTTTGGTTCCTGTCACTTAACATGCATGTTTGCTTTGGCCATTTACATGGTTATTTCTCTAATAGCCAAAGCAATCATGCCTTTGCGTAGAGGCCGAGATACTTAGCTCCTCCGTGCCGCTAATTTAGCTGATTCTGGGTTGACCCGCAAGGTCCCAAAGTTGCCGTTACATCCATTTTTAGAGTGCCATACATACATACTGGTCGCCTGTGTTGCTTAATGGCCTTCTTGTCAAATACGTTATGTTTATCTTTTCTACATTCGGGCACATGAATGACAATTTTGTAATGTTTTCACAGGAACACATTTAGCCACATGCAAACACATGAAAGGAAATGAACCATGCCTATGTGTGTTGACTGCCCTTTTCTGTGTTCACAGATGACAGACAACCATGAATATATCCAGGCCTTCATAGCCAAATACCAGGAGCTGGAGTGCTTGTGGCGGATAAGAGCGCCGGAATATAAGAACAATACGGCGCGGGAGTGGCGTATGACCAGCTAATCGCACTCAGCCAGCAGCACAACCCAGGGCTGAGTGTTGATTTGCAGTTTGTGCAAAGGAAAATATCTAACCTGCGCACAGTGTACCAAAAGGAGGTGAAGGAGGTCAACAAGTCCATGCGGTCCGGGAGTGGAACGGGGGAGGTTTATGTGCCACGTTTGTGGTACTATAACCTCCTCCATTTCCTCAAGGACCAGCATGTCCCTCCCAGTACACTGTGCAGCAGGTCCTTTGCACAAACTGCTTCCGCCACTCTCCAAGTGTCGGATCCGCCACAAGAGGTACCGTATATACTCGCGTATAAGCCGAGTTTTTCAGCCCAAAAATTGGGCTGAAAAGTACCCCCCTCGGCTTATACACAAGTCAATACGGCATCCCCGGAAGCCCCAGCAGCCCCAGCAGCCCAGGTAATCCAGGGCCCCGCCAGCCTTGCTCCGGTAGCCTGTAAAGTAAAATATACTTATCACTGCCCCGCTGCCATCCGCGCCCGCCACTGCCGACATAGCGATCCTCCATCTTCATGCGTCTTCTTCCGGTTTCCTGTGTTCGTCGCAGGCAATGACGTCATTGCCGGCGACGAACAGAGGAAACCGGAAGAAGACGCATGAAGATGGAGGATCGCGGTGTCAGCAGCGGCGGGCGCGGACGTTAGCGGGACAGTGATAAGTATATTTTACTTTACAGGTTACCGGAGCAAGGCTGGGGGGGCCCTGGATTACTGGGGCTGCTGTATACTACCACTGGGGCTGCTGTATACTACCACTGGGGCTGCTGGGGCTGCTGTATACTACCACTGGGGCTGCTGGGGCTGCTGTATACTACCACTGGGGCTGCTGGGGCTGCTGTATACTACCACTGGGGCTGCTGGGGCTGCTGTATACTACCACTGGGGCTGCTGTATACTACCACTGGGGCTGCTGGGGCTGCTATATACTACCACTGGGGCTGCTGTATACTACCACTGGGGCTGCTGGGGCTGCTATATACTACCACTGGGGCTGCTATATACTACCACTGGGGCTGCTATATACTACCACTGGGGCTGCTGGGGATGCTATATACTACCACTGGGGCTGCTGGGGATGCTATATACTACCACTGGGGCTGCTGGGGCTGCTGTATACTACCACTGGGGCTGCTGTATACTACCACTGGGGCTGCTGGGGCTGCTGTATACTACCACTGGGGCTGCTGTATACTACCACTGGGGCTGCTGTATACTACCACTGGGGCTGCTGTATACTACCACAGGGGCTGCTGTATACTACCACAGGGGCTGCTGTATACTACCACTGGGGAGGCCTGTATACCACTGGGGGGCCTGTATACCACACTGCTGGGGGCTGTATACCTGTGCTGGGGTCCACCCTCGGCTTATACACGAGTCAATAGGTTTTTCCAGATTTTTGGTCCAAAAGTAGGGGGGTCGGCTTATACACGGGTCGGCTTATACACGAGTATATACGGTATGTGTTTGATCTTCTTGTTTCTCTCTCTATCCAACGGTGGTTGTAGACACTGGTGTTGTGTGGCACTTTTTAAACATATAATCCTGTGTTCTTTTTAACACTGCACCTTTGGCTAAATTGCGTGGTTTTGGCCTTCTAAAAGGTACCCAACCTAGTCTGCTTGTGTCATCACATATGCGTAAACATGCTGCTTACTTATGTAAGTAGAGTAAGCAGTGTGTCTTGCCAGACTTTTCAATCTGTGTCAAGGTTCGTTTAGGTTTTTTTTTAACATTGCTTACATTGCATGCTTAAAGTGGTTGAAGGGATGTTGCCTGTAACAGCATAGATGTTTGTTGCTTTTAGTAATTTTGTTTTTTTTTCCTTCTTATTTACAGGACTCTCAAGGCGCCGGGCCAAGCCAGGAAGAGGCACCCGTTCTGGAGGAGCCCCCCACTACATCGGGGGTGGAGCCTGATCCCGGTCCCACCAGGCAGCACCCTGGGCCCAGGGAGGGGGCCAGGGCACGCCGAAGACCTGCTCCCCCCTCTACCCAGCTGGGTGACTGGGCCAAGAGGGTGCTGCTCAACCTGGAACGTGTCCCTTGGACTGGGATTGGGCTTATGGTCAGTGAACGGGTGTCGGAGCTGGCCCGGCCAGAAAGAACTCACCTTGAGAGGGTAATCACTCTGGCCCTGGAGGCATCACGCAATGGAACACTGAACGGGGAGACAGTGTTGTCCCAGCCAACCCCCTTCCCCCACAGCCCCCCCAGGCCACCCCGACCACCCTGGCCACCCAACAGCCACAGGCCCCGTCAGTGTTCCATCAACGCCCGCCAATGGCTATGTTTGTGCCTGGACATATTCATGGTGTGCCGAGGGAGCCATTTCCATCTTTCCCTCGGCACAGAACATAGGGTGAGTCTGCCATCGGCAATCCTGCGAAAGACTCTGATCCATATTGGGGACACTACCACCAACTCTGACTTTGTGATCTGCATTATTTGAATGCCAAAGACTATTTTTGTTACAATTTTGGGCAAATGAGCCAATTTCTGATTTTCACATTTTAGGCTAAATAAAATTTGAAATTTGCATATGGTTGTATTTAATCTGGTACATTTAAAGGTTGCCCACAAGGTGAAATAATGTTCCACACTTAAAAAGACACGCAGGTGTGCCGTCCACTACAAGCGGGGCCAGCAGAGTATGTCTTCTGAGGCAAAAAATCCTCTTCACATTTGGTGCCAAAAATGTGTGTAGGACTGTGTTCAGACATTTGGGCCTTTTGTTGTGCTTTTTGGCACGTGCTTTTTGCCGCTTTTTTTGGCGGCGCCAAAAAGCCCCACAAAATACGCAGGGCCTTTCACACACTGCGCTTTATTTTCCCCAGAAAGCGCAGTGATGTCACAGAGAGGAGCAAAAATCCTGCTTCCTCCTCCCCTCTGACAGCTGTGGCCGGCCATTCGATTTCACAGTGTATTAATATACAATGCGAAATGTAAAATAAACCAAACCAAGTGTCTGCAAAATGTAAAAAGAAGGAATCCTTCACCTCTCCGACACCTTCTCCCGCTCTCCATTCTACGGTTCCAAGTGAGATGTGTTCTGACAGGACCTGTGGGGACGTCAGAGGGGGGCGCTCCCGGGGCCTTCACAGCGCAGATTGGCTGCTCGTGGTCATGTGATATGGATCACATGACCGCAAGTGCCCGGGAACGCCCCTCTGACGTCACCACAGGTCCAGTCAGAACACATCTCACTTGTAACCGGAGACCGGACAGCGGGAGAAGGCGTGGGAGAGGTGAAGTATTCATTTTTTTAACATTTTTCAGACACTTGCTTTGGTTTAATTTACAGTTCGCATTGTATCTTAATACACTGTGAAATCTAAAGGGCGGCCACAGCTGTCACAGAGGGGAGGAGGAAGTAGGATTGTTCCTCCCCTCTGTGATATCAAAGGGACAAAACACAGGAGCAGCTGCGTAAAGAATTGACATATGAATTCTTTACGGAGCTGCGATTTCTCCATGAAGACGCAGTGCCTATTTGTGGCCAATGTCTGCAGGGCAATGTGAATTTCACATTCACTTTAATGGCAGACAAAAGGCACATTGCATATTTTGCAAAGCGCACGTCAAAAAGCCCAGCAAAATACACAATGTGTGAATGCAGCGTAAAGGACCTTTGAAGGGCAAAATAAAACCTAATGGGTAAGTTCTAAATCATGTTGAGTGCCACATTCCCAATTGTAAGCATGTACCTAGTTATACACTGTGGGCCACACATGTTTTCCCCTTAGCTTCACCTGAACACTATGTGCCATTGTGTATGGTGCCCGGTTTGGGCACACTGTTCCCCTGTGGAAAAAATGTGTCTGCCGTGACACCTCTTTGTCGTGGGAGGACACAAATTCCATTCAATTTGTGGCTAATTGCCACTAAACTGTACACATTAAAAATGCACACAAGGATTTGGGTGTTGCTTTGTAAAATGTATTAAACAAACTTGAGGCAAACGCAAAGCCACACACAAGTTTACAATTAAACATTATAAACTTAGGAAAAGATTAAAAGAAACCCAACTTGGGTCAAACAACCAGCCCTCCCGACATCACCAAAACACTGGGCTGTTCAGGACTAAAAAATGGCCAAAAATATTGACAACATGAGGGCATTCGTTTGGCAACATGCCAAAAGTTCAACCTGTCAACATGACATGAGGATTTTTCTTGAAACTGTGTGCCAAAGTCAATGATTGGGGCCAACAGGTCCAAGGCTAGCCTGGTTTTGAAAAAATTGGTGCATCATCGCACCCACCACCTCCAGCTGGGTAGTTGCGTCCCGGAGCTTGTTTACGGCCTCTTGTTGGGCCTGCAGGAGGTCCAGGTAAGATGTGACTCCTAGAAGGGGTGCAAACACACATAATTTCAAACATGAAATCAATTTACTATGGATAAGTAGCTTAAAGTGTGTAGTAAAACAAAACTCACCAAGTCTAGGAGGCCCTCCATTCCCAGGGGATGGGGATTGGCTAATCTGCCAACCCAAAGCAGCAGCTGGGGTGATTTCTAAGTGTAAAAAAACAAACAAGACAGTTTATGTCTATGTATGCAAACAAAAAGGGGAATATTGTCACATTACCAAACAAGGCATGTACACATTGCACACTTACCAGACTCAGGGACAGCATGTTGTTGAGTGGGTGAGTCAGGGGGGGATGTTGAGTACGCCTCCATAATGAAGGCTAAGGCCGATTGCCCGTCTGCTCTGGGATCCTGTTCTGCTGCGTCGCCCAATGAGACTCCCACATCTTGAGGGTGTGCCACAGGTGCAGGGGAGTGAGCAGGAACTGGCCCTGGTGAGTCACCTTCACGTGGGGCCAGTGAGGCGGGTGTTGATTGAGGCCGTGAGGCAGGTTCTGCTCCTTGTGCTGAGGCCAGCGACACTGTACCCCTTGAGGACCTGGCAGCTGGTGAGCCTGAGGGGTGAGGTGATTGCTGCGGGGATCTAGCCTGGCCTGATGATGGAGAAGCCGCAGGCAACATCTCTTCTTCATCATCATCTGTGGGATTTGAAGGAAGCAATTGGTGACCAGTTTGGGTGACATATGCACATTGTGTATTGTGTGCCTAATCGCCTTTGGGGGGTACATAAGATGGGCCATAGTATGGGCTTACGTCCCTGCGGACATTTAAGTGTATGTGCACAGGTCTGTCTGCGTCCCATGTTTGGGAGCGTTAAAGAGGAGTAGATTTAAACATTACAACAGAAGGGGCGTATGCTGGGTTATTACTATTTGGCCCAACACTGTATGTTTCTGGCTGATAGACACCACCATTTGCCTATAAGTACTTTAAGGCCAAACACTGTAGTAGTATGAGTATAGTTCAACAATACATTTTTCCATACCTACAATGTGCTAGTTTGTTGCCTTATGTCACATGTGTGTATGTAAAATGCCAGCATACTCACCACGCATACTCTGTATGTGTTGCCGGATAGCCGCAATGCGATCCCTGGCTTTATGTTTCATATCGGCTATCTTTTTTGTGATCTGCTTAATAGTGCGCTCCACTTGCAGATCCCACATCAGGGCCCGTTGCACCTTGTGCAGAATGCGGCTTTTATGCAGACGGGGGTGATGGTGTGGCAGGACACACCAATAATCCAGGCGATCCAAATAGTCAAATAAAACCATGAGCTCTGGCTCGCCCCATGGTAATGAACGCTGCTCCGCCACCATTTTTATCCCTGTGACTTGACTCCACCTCCAAGGCTGTGCCTGCTGAAAAGCAACGTAATGACATCATGACGCAAATGGCGGGTGCGGTGCCGAATTTCCGTGTCCGCAAAGGAGTTGCCCACACATAGTGCCTGAGGGCAGGGCACGCGCCGCCGTCATGAAATGTGCACAGCACAACGCATTGGCGTTGCACAGGCACGATGGATAGACTGAACAAAGATATATGTGGAGGGATTACTGAGATGACAAATACTCTTTTTACGCTGTTCCTTTGGGAGGTTAAGTCAACATATGCCTTTACTCAGCCCCCAAATGTCAGATTGCTGCAAATACACCATAGACTCGGAGTGAGAGATCCATACAGTATTTACATTAGAGCAGTACAGGAGCTGTGGAATTTGTTTTGGAGACATTATTTAAGGCACCTTGCTTCGCTAAACAATTTATGAAGACAGCGCACATCACAATAATACACACTTAAATCCAAACAAAATGGCTGCTTCGCAACGCTCAGCCAATCCGCATACACTACTAAGCCACCAATCATTGGAGGTGGGCGGCTTTACTGATTAAACATTCGCAACGCCTACGGTACTTCCGGGAATGACCAAACAATCTTGGTTGAAATCGGAATTGGCCTGTCACACAGCACGATCCGGCTCCAATCTCCATTCAATATCGGAGCATTGAATAGCACGCTCATTCAATCCCCGATATCGCATTGACATCGTTCCTGCATCGTATTAGACGTTCACACCATACAACGCAGGAACGATATCGGCTCCAACGTTCGAACCACGTGACTTTTCATTGAAATTGGACGCCGATATCGCAACGTGTAAACCCGCCATGAAATCATGGATACATTGCTCCATGTTGTACACAGCCACAAAATGGAGCAATGTATCCATGATTGCACTGCAACCAGAGATCTGTTCAGATATTGGACTCAGATATCTGTGTGTGTGAAGTGGCCTTTAGGTTTTGATGGAAACTAAAAACTCAGGATTAGATTAGCATAGATTTACATAAAACCAAGGCAAAACCTGATCTCAAACGCAGCAAAACCTTCCTGTGGACACATAACCTGATGGTACCGTCACACGGGGAGATCTCGCCGGCGATGTTGCGGCGATCTCATGAACGCGCACATCGCTGCAGCATCGCTCGTGAGACGTCACACGTAGCAATCTTACCGTCAACCCAGGGCGATCAGGCGATTCCGGAATCGCCTGAATCAACCTTGAAGCGATGTTGGCTTTTCAGATCGCCGTGTCACACAGCACCACCTCACAGTCAATGTGGCATACCGAATGGATTGCCTGAACACAGACATCGCCTGTGCCATTGCTATCGCTGCGTCACACGGCAGTAGGCATACTGATCGCTCAAGCTACATCGCCTGATTTCCCGACACTGTTGGGAAATCCCTGAACTCAGAACGAGAGAATCATCGCCGTTCAATTGCCCTGTTACACGCGGCGACTCACAGGCGATGTCGCTTCAACATCACCTGAACAGGCAGATCTAGGCGACATCGCCGGCGATATCTCCCCGTGTGACGGGCCCATTAAGGTACCTTTACACGTGGCAACTTTTCTAGGAATTTCACTGGCAACTTACTGGTTACAGTGAAATCATGGACACATTGTTCTATCTTGTTGCTGTGTACAAATGTAACAATGTGTCCATGATTTCACTGCAACCAGCAAACTGACAGTGAAATTCCTAGAAAAGTTGCCACGTGTACCCTTAAGGGTATGTGCCCACAGGACGTTTTTGCTGCGTTTTTTCCTGTGGTTTCTGCATGCAGAAAACCATTGGTTTTATGGTAATTTATGCTAATTTGTTCCTGTGGTTTTGATTCCCAGCAAAACCAATGTTTTTCACAGAAACGCTGTGCACACACATTGGTTTTGCAAGTGTCAAGAACTGTCAAATACCTGCGTTTTTGGTGCGGATGGGAAAGAATTGACGTGTTAATTATTTTCCTGCGTTTTTGCTAAAGTCAATGGAAAAAACGCAGGAAAAACACAGCATCAAAAACGCCCCAAAAACGCACATAAAATGCGCAAAAAACGCACAAAAAATGCAGACAAGATCATAGCTATTCTCCTGTCAAGGACTCTAGGATCCTCAGGTTTTGCTGCATTCAGGACTGCTTAAAAAACGTCCTGTGGGCACGACAGCAAACATCATGGCCAATTTCTGTGGCCTTATGAAGCAGTTGTTGCAAGATATATTAACAGTCTGAAAGCAATGTTTAGAATATACTCGAACTCTTTTTAGGCTGCTTTCACACTGCAGTTTTTTCACTGATCAGTGTCCATCAGATTTGTGTGCCAAAACCCGGAGAGGAACCAGGAGAGGAACTTGCAGAGAAAAACTATAATTGAAAGATTGACACCTGTTCTGAGTTTTGGAGACACTCCTGGTTTTGGCACACAAATCTGATGGACACTGATCAGTGAAAAAACTGCAGTGTGAAAGCAGCCTTAGATAGAATAAGAGGGTGAGAGGGTCCATCTGGACATAAGCATTTTTTGCTTAGAACAAGTGATTACCAATCAGTGTGTGTTGCCAAACATGCATTTTTTTGCATAAAAAAAGCTACCATACCAGATTTGGTATCGCCACATTCAAAATATAAAAATAAGTAATCTGATCAGTAAACTGTGAAATGGAAAAAAAGAGGCAAAACGACAAACTTAACTTTTTGGTCGGCACAACATTGCAATAAAATACAATAACAGGCGATGAAAACATCACATCTACACCAAAATGGTATAATTAAAAACTTCAGCTCAAGGCGCAAAAAATAAGCCATCACACAGCCCCAGATCCCAAAAAATGAGAAACGCTACAGGTCGCGGGAGATGGCGTCAAGAGTACAATTCTTTTTTTTTTTCTTTTTCACAAACTGCTGAATTTTCTTTTTTTTCACCTCTTAGATAAAAATAAAAGCATACATGTTTGGTATCTACAAACCCGTACTGGCCTGAGGCATTAAACCAACATGTTAGTTTGACCATAAAGTGAACATGGTGAATAAAAAAACAAAAAAAAAAAAACATAATGAAATTGCACTTTTTTTCTACAATTTCAGCGCACTTGGAATTTTTTTCCCGTTCTCCAGTACACTGTGTGGTAGAGTGAGTGAGGTCATTCAAAAGTACAAGTCATCCTTCAAAAAACAAGCCCTCATATAGCTATGATGACAGAAAAATACAAATCTATGGCTCTTGGAAAAGGAGAAGGAAAAAATTAGAACGGACATATTCACTGGGTGGTGGAGGGGTTAACATACGAACAGGAGTTTTATGCTTCATTTGCTTTTACATTTTGTCGGCTTTTTCCCATCTTGGCGGCTTTAACATTTTTGTTGTAGTTTATGTAAAGAGCTGTAATCTATAGTTCTGGTGAAATGTGTGAAATGAGGCCAAGCAGCTACTCTGTCTTGTTTTCAATTCAACTTTCTTTGGGAGGTTGTCAGCTGAATCAGATGAGAACATCAGTCAAGGGAACTATTTCATTTTAAGGAAGGATATGTGACCCTCACTAAGTTCATAAAAGCAAGTGTAATATATTATTTTAAAATGTAAACTTTATTTAAATGCTGTATTGTACACGACGATCAAGTGAACCATTTGGTAGTTTGCCAGCATGTTTTGTTTCATAAAGCAGAAGTATGGCCCCTTTACACGCAGCTACAGGTAACAGGTTTTCCACAGGTAACTTACTGGCTGCAGTGAAATCATGGAGACAAGGTTCTATCTTGTTGCTGTGTACAAATGGAACTATGTCTCCATGATTTCACTGCAACCAGTAAGTTACCTGTGGAAAACCTGTTACCTGTAGCTGCGTGTAAAGGGGCCAGTAGCGATAAGAGCAACAACATCCATTTATAATCTGGCAAAATCTTGATAGGGTGCAAAACCAGAAAGTCTATATTGTAGTGGGCAGCTGCATTTAATACAGATATGGAGTATCCTCCTAGGTTCACATGTAAGGCTGGCTTCACACCACATTTTGTGAGCTGTCAGGCTGTGTCTGGTGTTTTGCAGGATGCACAGGACACAGCGTGACAGCTCCGGACAAATAGAACTCTCCGACCCTGTTTTCTGCTAGAATATGCAGTGTGCGGCTGCTGCGGCTGTCCAGTGCTGAAATTTCAGAATCCCCGCTAGCCGTGGTTCTGAAATTTCAGCCGGGAGCTCTCCAGGTCCTGAAGTTCAGCGGCGTCCCAGTGGGCTCGACAAACCTGGCGTTCCGAACAGGATCTACTGTGTCCGTTAAAACGGGCAGCGTGTGCCGTGATTGATGTGAAAACTGATTTTGAACTGCGCCATCTGAACTGTATTTTTGAGAATCCGCCATTTTGGAGCGCGTGGGAAAGAGAGGGGGCGGTACCTTGCATTGGGGCGAATTCAGCCTCCTCTCTTGGTGCTGACGACATCCGGCGGGGAAGAAGATCCCTGCTGCACCCCGGAACCTTCCATAGACATCCAGACAGAAGCGGAAGACGGAGGGTGGATATTAACTAAGGGGGCCCAAGATGTCGCAGCCCGGTGCACAAGGCGGCGACGGAGCAGCCTGTGGAGCTGCAGCGCCGGACCCAGCGATAGTACCCGGCGGTGCAGTGGCGCAAGGAACAGCATCCATCATGCCATTCCTGATGCTGTATACTCCAGGGACAATGTGGCTGCCCCAATACTCCGGTGAGCCTAATACATTAACTAACTTTATGCTAAAGATAAAAGAGTATTATGTGATGTATCCCCTCACTGAAGCCCAGCGTGTAGGAATGATAATGGGACAGTTAACGGGCAATGCACGGCGTGAGGTTGCGTCCTGGCTGGACACAGATAAGGACACTGTAGAACATCTAGCAGCCAGACTGAAAGCAACGTTTGAATCTACTGCTGATACCCGGGCTAAGATGAGGTTCTTTGCATGCCACCAGAAGCCTAAACAGAGTGCCAGAGACTTTGCCTTGAACCTGCAGGAAGCACTCAGAGCCCTTAAACTTGCAGAACCTGCTTTAGCCCGGGGGCGGATAAAATGCTATTTGACCAATTTATAGAGGGCCTCCATTCCCCTTCCCACCAAGGACAGTTAAGCATGATACTGCTGCAGAACCCTGACATGACATTTACGGAGCTGAAAGATAGAGCTATCCGTTTGCAGCAGCTGGAAGAGCCACGGGAGCTATCAACTGTCCCGGACACTGCAGCAGCACCTCAGCAGCCGGCAGCAGCACCTCAGCAGCCGGCAGCGCCAGCGACATCTGCTATGTCAGCAACTGCTGCTGAGGCTGGAGAACTGATTTCTAATGCTGCCCTCAACCAAAAGCTAGATGCCCTGACAGACACCGTGCTCTCCATGGCCAAGGTCATCAAGGAACTGCGAGAGTCAAAGCCTGCACCCAAGATCGAGTTGGCGACCAGCAGAGAGGATGTCTCGTGGATGAGGCCCAGAAGATACCCAGCAGCAAGAGGACAATCCAGCGATCGCTACCAGATGGACAGCCCATTTGCCGTCGTTGCCAGAAGCCAGGCCATCTTGACGACGATGCCCTGGGCAGGCGGGCCGCTCCCCAGGAATGAACCCTCAAGGCCCCTCAGCCTGGTATGACAAATTCGTGGGAGGAAAACCGGTGATCCCGATTGTGTTGGATGGCATTCCCTTTAGTGCCTTGCTAGATACCAGGTCCCAAATAACATCCATCCCACATGTTCTATATAAAAGGTACTGGGCTGATTCAGACATTACTAATGCGCCAGATGACTTTAACTTTGATGTATGGGCTAGTAATGGACAGTTAGTACCAAAGGTCGGGTTTAGAGAGATGAATATTCAGGTTGGGAAGGTAGAATTGCAGAACCAGGGTATTATAATCATAGATGTTAACCGGCGAGAACGTGAACCAGTGATGCTGCTAGGAATGAATGTAATTGAGAAATGTTTTTCCGAAGTGTTAAGTGTTTTGCAGCAAATCGCCGAGACTGCCAGAACTGGACAACAGAGGCTTCTGCACAAAGAGATCAAAGCCTTGATGTTGAAGCAACAGGTAGAAATCTCCGGAGGTGAGATCGGCAGTGTACGAGTAAGTGATCCAATACCCATTGTAATTCCTCCCAAAACTGAAATGTTGGTGTGGTGCAGAGCCGCAATAGGCATTAAAGGGCAAGACTATCAGGCCCTGGTAGAACCCGTGT
This sequence comes from Allobates femoralis, assembly GCA_033576535.1. Lineage (NCBI taxonomy): Eukaryota > Metazoa > Chordata > Amphibia > Anura > Aromobatidae > Allobates > Allobates femoralis. The sequence goes on along the minus strand of JARQOC010000011.1, from coordinate 155,566,786 downwards.
ACTCAGACAGTAGACCGACCATACTCACTGCTAGAGGAGTAGTTGACGTACACAGGGGAAGAGTGCCATTAGGCCTATTGAACTGCGGAGAAGACGAGGTCACATTACCTAAGTATGCTACCATGGCTAAGTTGTACACGGTTGATAACAATAACATCACAGCCGCCGAGCCCTTGAACCCGTCAAGTCAGGCGGATGACAATGGCTCAGGAGAGAAGCTGGAGGATTGGTGCCAAAAGCTACATGTGGGTACCAGTTCTACACCTCCCCGTCACAAGCATGGAGTATACCGGGTAGTGAAAGAATATGAACAGATATTCAGTAAACACCCGTTAGACTTTGGGCAGATCAAAGGGGTAGAGCACACTATACCCACAGGTAACCATCAACCTATAAAAGAGAGGTATAGACCCTTACCACCAGCTCACTACTAAACCACCAAAGACATGCTCAGAGAAATTAAATCTGCAGGGGTAATAAGAGACAGTTGTAGCCCCTGGGCAGCACCTCTAGTTTTAGTTAAAAAGAAGGACGGGACCATGAGAATGTGCGTAGATTACCGGCAGATTAATCGCATCACACATAAGGACGCATACCCATTACCTAGGATTGAGGAGTCCTTAGCTGCATTAAAATCTGCTAACTACTTTTCCACCCTTGATCTGACTAGTGGGTACTGGCAGGTTCCTGTGGCCGAGGCCGACAAGGAGAACACAGCGTTTACTACGCCGATGGGCCTCTGTGAGTTTAATTGTATGCCGTTCGGACTCTGCAACGCACCCGGGACCTTCCAACGTCTGATGGAGAGCTGCTTAGGACACAAGAACTTCAAAACTGTCCTCCTGTACTTAGATGACGTCATAGTCTATTCCAAGACGTATGAGCAGAAGTGTTCGAAGCTTTGTCCAAATATGACATGAAGATCATGCCATCCAAATGTCACCTTCTCAAACCAAAGGTACAGTACCTCGGACACGTCGTGAGTTCAGAGGGAGTAGCATCGGATCCTGATAAAGTCACAGTGATAAGGGATTGGCCAAGACCTACGAACGTGAAAGATGTGAGGCAATTCCTGGGCCTGGTAGGCTATTATAGAAGATTTATCAGAGGATTCACGAAGCTAGCAGCTCCTCTGCAAGACATTCTGGTGGGACGATCGAAGAAGTCTTCATCCTGTAATTTCCTGACACGGTGGGATGAGGAAAGAGAAGATTCCTTCAACAAGCTGAAAAGTGCATTGACGGGAGAAGACATCCTGGCATACCCTGATTACCATCAACCCTTCATTCTATACATGGATGCCAGCAACGTGGGACTGGGAGCAGTATTGTCGCAGAAGCAAGGAGGCAAAGAAAAGAGTTATTGCCTTTGCAAGCAGGAAGCTCCGGCCTACAGAAAGAAATCCCGAGAACTACAGCTCCTTCAAGTTAGAGCTACTGGCAGTAGTTTGGGCTGTGACTGAACGCTTTAAACATTACTTGGCAGGTGCAGAATTCACCATCTACACGGATAACAACCCGTTGACTCACCTGGATACAGCGAAACTAGGAGCTCTGGAGCAGCGATGGATAGCCCGGCTATCTAATTACAACTTTGTCATCAAATACAGGGCAGGTCGCAAGAACGGCAACGCAGATGCCTTGTCACGGATGCCGCACCTGAAAGACGTGGAAGAGGAACCAGAAGAGTTGGAAGAGATTGAACTACTGGCCTTTCATCGTTCAAAGGTACAAGATTATCAACCAGGCGCCTACCAAAGAAAGCAGGAAGTAAATCTTAACCCGTTAAGACACTACGGATGGGCCGAAGCCCAAGATAATGATCCAGCCGTGAAGCTAGTGAAAGAACTGCTTACGCAACAACGTGCACACCCTGATCAGAATGCCCCAGCTGAAGCTATACAGCTATGGAAAGATAGAGGCAAGTTGTTCCTGCATCAAGGGAAGCTCTGCAGAACGCATACCAATCCTAAAACGCATGAACTGGTCTGGCAGATTATCGTGCCCAAGCGAGCCACTCAGATGGTCTTAGAAGCTTATCATGACAGCGCAGGTCATTTTGGATGGAAGAAGTTAGAAGCAATCCTGAGAGAAAGATTCTATTGGGTTGGCATGAGAAAGTCAATTGAACGTTGGTGTAGAGTATGTGCCGCATGCAACCTCAGAAGGAAAGATCCACAGAAAGCTCCGCTTCAACCAATAGTAACCAAGCAGCCACTCGAGCTAGTCGCATTAGACCACGTCAAGTTGTCACCAAGCCGGTCAGGCTATGTCTATGCCTTAACCATCGTGGACCATTACTCACGCTTCTTAGTGGTGGTACCTGTTAAACATCTGACAGCGAAGACGACAGCAAAAGCATTCCAGACACATTTCTGTAGACCGCATGGTTACCCAGAACAAGTCCTTGCAGACCAAGGTCCAGCTTTTGAATCAGAACTATTCAAGGAATTCTGCAATATGTACGGTTGTAAGAAGATTCGCACCACAACGTATCATCCTCAAACAGATGGTTTATGCAAGAAGATGAATCATATTGTAATTGAACTGTTAAAGACATTACCAGAATCAGAAAGAAACCAGTGGCCAGATAAATTACCTGACTTGGTAGACTTATACAACCATGTGCCCGTGAGTTCTACAAACTGCACTCCAGCCTACCTTATGCGTGCAAGACCCGGTAAGCTACCAATTGATCTAGAAATGGGAATTGTAAAACCAGATACAGAAGTAGAAGAAGAAGCAGATTGGGATACCAAACGTCAGAAACAGTATCAACAAGTCCAAGAATGCGTAGAAAGAAACTTACAGCAAGCAAGAGCAAGACAAGAGAAGACTTTTAACAAACATGCTCAAGCAATGCCATTACAGGAAGGTGATCAAGTGCTCAAGAGAAAGAGACGCACTAACAAACTGGATAATCAGTGGGAAACCGTCCCATACACAGTCTTACCACCTAATCTAGACAATGTTAAAACCTGTTTGATAAGTAAAGATGAAAGAAGAACTTCAGCAGTCGTATCTCGTGATCAGCTTAAATTGTGTCCTGAAACACTGCAGACACCAACCTATCCAAGAAAAAGAAGAAGTATTCCACATGGTACTAGGAGATTTCCCTAAAACATTACCATGGAGCAGTTGTCGTACCAATGATTGCATTCCCTTCAATGGTGGAACCAAAACCAGAACCCGTGTTACCAGAACCCATATTACCAGAACCTGTGTTACCTGAAGAAGACCCAAGACTTGAAGAACTGGAAGTAGAATCCGAAGAGGAAGAACAAATTCCTGGTCCTAGTGAACTTGCCAGTCCTGCAGTCAGATCACCATCTGTCATAGTACCAAGCACAACATGTAGGTACATACCCATTAGCACTAGCAGCCCACGTGCAAGCAGTATACCCGTTTTACGCAGATCAGAGCGTAGTACCCAAGGGCAGTTACCAGTTAGGTACAGAGAGTAAAATGTCATTAAAATGTGTAATGTAAATATGTTTGTTTAAATGTAAGGTAAAGTAAATTGAACCTGGTAGACTGTGTCCAAGAGGGTGGAGGAACTGGATTGACCCCCATGTATATTAAGTTAGGGAAAGAAAGTGCCTGGGGGTGGTGTAGCGAATTCAGGCCTCCTAAGCAGAAGCGCCCGTGGACAAATGTATATAGTTGTTGCAACGTTAAAAAAGCCCAGTACCTACAGAGACTATCCTGTATGAACTTTGAACTTTTCTTATTCATTTATAGACCATATATACCACGGACTGGTTGTGGTAAGAACTCTTTTGTGAATATCTTTATCAGCCTGGAGGCAATAGACTAAACCCCCGGAAAGACTGCTTTTTGACTTTTTGGACTCTTTTTCACATTCTAGTGATTTTTGTACTTTTTCACTTTTAAGTCTATGTCAATATTAATTGTGTTTAACTGTTTGTTACTTGTTTTTCTACAGTCCCGGAGTACTGTATTTAACTAAGGGGGAATGTGGCACCCCATGGGTTAATATGCCACAATAACACCACTGCACACTGACAAACACTAGCACCTCTGGGCCAGGAGGGGGAGCACCACCTGCTCCCTTAAATACTCCTGCTCATGAGGGACAGCTCAGACCGTACAGCACGGTGCAGTACTGTGAAGAGCACAAGGTAGTGCAGAACTTAGTGCAGGCCCAGCAAGGGTCAGAGGAACAGGAGAACTACAGAACACGTCTGGGAGCTGGAGTGACACTTTCACTTGCCCCAGAAGAGCGCATGGAACGGACACCGGATCCGGTACTGTGTCTGACACCCACAGCACAGTGAATCCAGGAACAGTGGGATCTCTAGATGCCCCTAGTACCAGTGCAAAGCAACACGGAGGGGTCAGCACAGCACAGAGGACTCAAGTTGCCTAGCCAAGTGGTACCAGCAGAACACAGAGAAAGAGTGAGGAGTCCCAGCAGCTTAGCTAGACGCAGCAGTCAGGACACACACACAGCGTAACATGAGGAAGCTGACGACCTGGACAGGGTGGGAAGAGAGCTTAGCCCCATTACAGACTCCGTGGACTATAACCTGCAACAACATCTGCAGTAAAGCTTTGGAAAACAGCAAAACTGTGAGTCTGTGTATTGTTTGCAACCTTTGCCCTACATTCAGTAACAGAGAGCTCCCACCTACAGAGCTACCAGCCTGTCAGCTCTGCACACGGATTAGAAGAAGCTGCAGCAACAGGAAAGAGGAGAATTGCACCTTTGACTACTAAACGTGAGTGTGTGTCCTTTAACCCCGTCTTCACCATTCGTATCCATTATAGACTATACCATTACTGCCCCGGGGAATACAGTTCTACCCACTGGAACTATTACATCTAAGCTGCCTTTCCATCATCCCCGGAGGTTCTGCAGCAGCGGCGGCCCCATCACTGGCCGCATATTGTGGGTGGCGTCACGACTGACAATCCCCTGTAAATACACCCCTTTTATTTGCTAGGGCCCGGGAAACAGACCGGACAGGACCACTCGTGACTTCCCCCGTAGCAGACACGGTCCGGTACCGAGTACCCTCGTCCCAGTGGGCTCGGCACATGCATCTGCTGCTATAATTTTTTTCATTAAATCAATCAGCTGCAAATTGGAATGCTGAGTGCCGCCATCTTTCTTTTAGAGACATTTTTTGGCATGCCTATGGATGCATATGCGTACCGACGCGTCAAATTTCCGCTGTTTCGTGGGCTGGGATATGGGCGGGCGATGGGAGGTACTGCAAATCTCTTTCTGGGCATGTGCATTGGCTTATACACATGCGTATCAAACGCAGGCATCCGCAAGGCCTTGCGTACGATTGCGTATGCATAGAAAATAATGCATTGTTTATCTGCATCCGTGCGCATGCGGAAGCTTGCACATTTTTCAACACCCAAAAAATGCAACATGTTGCGTTTCCCGGCCGAGGAAATTAGATGCACCGGTACGCATACGCAGCCATACGCATGCCAAAAAATGTCTCTGCGCACGAATGCGTACTCCATGTTAAAGATGAGTGCGCAATACGCTTGCAGATTTCATACATTTTATCCGCAGCATCCGTTGAGCTGCAAAACGCAAATGTGAAACCACCTTAAAATACACATCAATTATCTCTATTATCTATCATCCACCTACCGTATTATCTATTTAATCTATCAGCTATCTATGATCTATCTATATCTACAGTTGTGGCCAAAAGTATTGACACCCCTGCAATTCTGTCAGATAATACTCAGTTTCTTCCTGAAAATGATTCCAATCACAAATTCTTTGGTATTATTATCTTCATTTAATTTGTCTTCAATGAAAAAAACAAAAGAGAATGAAGCAAAAAGCAAAATTGATCATTTCACACAAAACTCCAAAAATGGGCCAGACAAAAGTATTGGCACACTCAGCCTAATACTTGGTTGCACAACCATTAGCCAAAATAACTGCGATCAACCGCTTCCGGTAACCATCAATGAGTTTGGGTTCCTTCACACTGGCTTTTGGTCCCGCAGCGTACTTCTGCGTACTAGCTTTTATAAATCCGCATGCGGATTGCGGACCTATATTTAACATTGCGTACGCATGTACATGCGTAGGCATCAGTTTGGCTGCGTCTGCGCAAGCTCGAGGTTTGTTTACCCTCTCGGCGAACGCAACATGTTGCATTTTTTGGCCCTTGAAATATCCGCTGACGTGCGCATGCGGATGCTTGCGGAGATCCATGCATGATTTTCAATGAGTACGCAATGCCTAGCGTATGGCTGCGTAAAATACGCATGCGTACGTAAAAGTGCGCATGTCCATGAGACTGTATAAAGGAACTCCCAGTTCCCCGCCCAAATCACAAAGAGTGTGTCATTCACAGTGGACATCCGAAGGCCTTAAGGAGAACGAGGATGGTGTCTTCACAGAACATGGAATGTAAGTATAATGCTGAACTGTCTTTTGTTTTTCTGCCTCCAACTCTATTTGTCTCTTGTGTCTTTTTCAAGTTCTATATGTCTCTCTGTCACTCTGTGTAAAGTCACTGTCTCTCCCTTGGTGTCTGTCTCTTGCTGTATGTGTCTCTGTCTTGCTGTCTGTGACTTGGTGTAGTGTGTCTGTATTGGTGTCTCTGTTCATTGTTGTCTCTTGGCTGCTCTGTCTCTCAAGTGGTCTGGTTGTAGGTCTGTTTTGTTCCTACTTGTTTGGGTGGCAGTGTATTTGTGATGTGTCTTTGGGACTGGGTACAAGTACTAGTGGTGCTGCTCTGGTTGCTAGATAATAAAGTTAAAAATTATAGCCTGTAGTTTTACTTCGGTTTAAATGTTGTTGCCATGGTTACTTTGGTGTGTCATGGCATGCAATGCTTTGTACATTGTATTTGTTGACATGGTTACTGTGGTGGGTCATGTGAAGCAATGCCATGTAGAGTGTTGTTGCCATGCTTCCTTTCCAGGTTCATGTCAAGCAATACCTTGTACACTGATGTTGTTTTTGCCATGCTTCCTTTGCATGTTCATGTCAAGCAATGCCATGTACAGTGTTGTTGCCATGCTTCCTTTGCATGTTCATGTGAAGCAATGCCATGTACAGTGCTGTTGCCATGCTTCCTTTGCATGTTCATGTCAAGCAATGCCATGTACAGTGTTGTTGCCATGCTTCCTTTGCAGGATCATGTCAAGCAATGCCTTGTACACTGTTTTTGTTACTATGGTTACTGTGCAGGGGCATGTATTGCAATGGCTTGGAGATTGATATCTCGAAAATTTGTTATTAATATGTGTGTTTTCTATCCATCAACAGTATGCATGTAATGCCATCGACGTGACTCTTTGTTTTGGCCATCACTCGTCGTTGTTCTGTTGTCTGGTGTCTCGATGTGAATTTCATACTCCTTGCTCCTCAGCCTCAGTGGTGCTTAGTGGGGAGACCCTACATGACAATCATTAATTTACCAAAAACAAAGTAATGATCATAGATAAGACCATCACAGAACAACACCAACTCTACAATAATAGCAAATATTACAAATTGTATTAATGAATAAATAACAAAGACATGAAAACGTAGGATAATACAATATAAACATCCATTTGGAGGGTATACACAGAAAATTAATTCGTGATACAGTTGTTAGACCCCTCAGATAGGGGAGAGAAGACTAATTCGTGTGGGAAACACATACGAACCTCCTTATTACAGAAAATTCTGAAGTAACTGCTACAGAATATTGGACCAACAATTCCTGATCCAGAAGATATTTAAGGAGTCAGATAGAAATTAAACCTATTCTGTATAAATAATATTATTGCTATATAGCATACAAAAGAAATAACACATGGAAATCCTGGAAAATCAATTACAGCCCATTAAGGCAGACTAAGACAAATGTCCAGTCAGTCCTAGACTGGTGGAATAACTGTGCTAGACATATATAACATTTGATTTACCCTGTGCCATGGTGTAGATCCTTTGTTATGGAGACCGATAGACCGATATGGAGCCCACATGACTAAACTTCGACGATCGTTTCGTCAAGAAAATGACTTCGTCAGGAGGTGTGGTATTGCTAGAATCACTTCCTTAAATAATACTCCCCTGTGCTCCATAGGGTAAAGACTTAATTAAAAACACCTGTCTAATTACTGGAATGACCAATCACCTCCCATTTATAACACACTTGTTAGGACTGAGGACCTGTTGGTGGTAATACGCTCTATGTAACCATGGTAACCTATTTGTTTGACTATGGCTGACACAATACTGCTCCCATCCATCAGCAATAAAAATGCCCTGTGTAAGTGCCCTCACCAGACTCCCATCTAGACCACAGACAAAGACGCTGACATATGGTTCAGATCGCACACTGTCGATGCTCCTACATCGCAGTGCGCCTGGCTGTCAATATATCTCACCCAAAACGCTACTCCACAATGTGCGCAGCGTCCGGCGTGATCCCTCGCTAAACACAATCGGCAGGCCGGGCCGCTCCGACACAGCGCGACGTCCCGGAAGCGAGTGCACGTCCAAAGTGTCAGCTGTATCCAGGCAACCAGGCTGCCGACAGTAAGTGGTGGAGCGCACGCGCAGCGCCGCGGTTGGGAGGTAAACATAGCACTTACATTAGGAGGAGCTGATTCCACTCCTCATAGAATCTGTAAAATACAGTTCTATGTTTATGCTTTGGCACGCGGACTCTTTCTGTAAGTAGATGGTAGTAGACTCATACATCAGCAGAATGATTACAATCTAGTATTATTTAAAAGAGTATATGCTGTTATTTCTTTCACTTATGCTGATATATTTGTAAACATAGCCCTTACATTAGGAGGAGCTGATTCCACTCCTCATAGAATCTGTGAAATACAGTTCTATGTTTATGCTTTGGCACGCGGACTCTTTCTGTAGGTAGATGGTAGTAGACTCATATATCAGCAGAATGATTACAATCTAGTATTATTTAAAAGAGTATATGCTGTTATTTCTTTCACTTATGCTGATATATTTGTATACATGGGGCAGATATTGGAATTACTCTAATGAGGGCTCTATGATATGCATAACAAATCTCACCATTACAAACATTATAGTATACTGTAATATACAAATCATGATGGGAATTATATATATCTCAGTTGTAACTGATTTTAAAGGCATCCATAAAGTCCTCATTTTTCGATCTCTTGAGGATCATGGAAGCGTACAAATTCTGATTCACATCCAGGCCATCGGTCCTTGGTCATAATCCCTTACGTAGACAGTGAGAATATAAAATCTAAAACATGGAAACAAGTAGAATTAGTTAAAATATTGCAAGGATGTTAAAAGCAACACCATTCATAGAAAGGACCTGAAGCTAACAGCTTCATTTAAACCCAGAGGTGTCATGGTGTTAAGAATCACCATCCATCGGGTTTCTTTTTGAAGGAGCCGTCTTTTAATATCTCCCCCTCGTATACTCATATACACTCGGACTATTCCGCAGACTTGCAATCCTTTTGGATTGCTATTATGTTTATCATAAAAGTGTCGCGGAATAGTCTTTAGGGTCTCTACATCCTCGCATTCGGCTGCATTGCGGATATCTCTGATGTGCTCCTGTAATCTCACCTTGAGGGACCTCGTGGTCATCCCAATGTAAATGAGCCCACTGGGACATGTGGCATGGTATACTACCGACTCAGTATTACAGGTGATGTGGTGCACAATCTTGTACTGCCGAATCCCTGCTGAGTCGGTAAACATTTTTGTTCTTGGTGTAAATTTACATGTGCAGCAGCGGCCGCATGGATAAGATCCCCACGGAGGACCCTTGGAACTCAAGAAAGTCTGCCTAGTTGAAGCTGCATAATGACTATGCGTGACCATATCACCTAGATTTTGAGAGCGACGCCATGCAAATTGTGGCTGGGAGTTCAGGTTACGCTTCAAATCTTTATCTGTCAACAACACAGGCCAATGTTTTTTAATAATGTCCCTAATAGAAACCCACTGGGGATTAAATGTAGTAATAAATCTTACTTTTTTATCACCATAGTGGGTGTTGTTTTTCTTTTTTGGTTGTTGTGACAGAAGGGTTTCCCTATCTGAGCTAATTGCTCTAAGATAGCCCCTTTTAATGTCGGGATTTTTATATCCCCTTTCTTTGAAGCGCAAGCTGAGATTCTCTGCTTGTCTGCTAAAGGTGACGTCATCAGAGCAGATTCGTCTAGCTCGCAGAAATTGTCCTATTGGTATAGAGTTTTTTAGGCGTGGTAGATGAGATGACGACGCGTGCAATAAACTATTCGTTGAGATTTTGTTATGATAGATGTCAGTGGTTAATGACCCATCCGAGTTTTTTGTTATTAAAACATCTAGAAACTCCATATTTGTCTGACTATATTTCCAGGTAAGCTTTATATTCCTATCGTTGTTGTTTAACAAACGTAGGAATGTTTCTAAATCGGACGTGGAACCCTGCCAGATAAAAAGTATATCGTCGATATAACGTGACCACGAGATGACCGCATTGTGTCCCTCAGTTCTAGGGACCGTGTCCCCCTCCCACAGCCCCAGGAACAGATTTGCCTATGAAGGTGCACAGGTTGCGCCCATTGCTGTACCCTGGAGCTGTAGGTAGGGGCGGTCCCTAAAAACGAAAAAATTATGCGTCAACGCAAAATGCAATAAAGACAGTACAAAATCAATAAATTCTCTGTCTAGAGGGGTTTTTAACAAAAAGTATTTTGCTGCAGTCATCCCGTGGTCATGCCCTATCGACGTATATAGGGATTCCACGTCACAGGTCACCAACCACATTTCATTAGTAAGTATCATTCCTTGAAGCTTTGTCAGAATGTCAATCATTGCCTGAAGTATTTATAGCTGCAATGCACTTTTGTCCTTTGTGAATTTCATAAATCCACGCTCTTGTGATATGCTGAACCTCTTCAGTAATTAAATTTACAATTGTCCATCCTTCCACAAGTTATTTGTCGGTAGAAGATTGCAACTCTGCTGTGGAGCGGGTACTGTGCAATGCTGTGCAGAGATTGCTGTCCTGCTGGGACTGTGTAGCTGGGATTGTGTTGGGCTGCTGTCACTGGCTCCTACTCAGCTTCGCTGTTGCTGCTTGGTGAAAGACAACATGACTTCAAGTGTTAAACCTTTTCTTTTTTTTCTTACAGCAATGTGTTCCCTTTTGCAGGAAAATCTGTGTCACCTGAAAAACTCATGTAATGCTATGTACACGTGTCCTTTATTTCATTCCACAGTGTAATTGTCAGTCTGACATCTCGTGAGGTGCTGGGACTCTGCAGGTATGCTGGAACTCTGCTGCTCAAATTCCAATCTGCTGTGCTGCTGGGACTTGGCTGTGCTGCTTTGACTGTGCTGGGCTGCTCTGACGGAATACTTCTTCCTGGATCAGTGTTGCTTCTTGGTGAGAGACAAGATGACTTCAAGTGCTAAACCTTTCTTATTTTTCTTACAGCAATGTGTTCTTAGGGCCGCTTTACACACAGCAACTTTTGTGACCAACTTCTGAACAGATCTCTGGTTGCAGTGAAATCATAGACACATTGCTCCATTTGTACACAGCCACAAAATAGAACAATGTGTCCATGATTTCACTTCAACCAGAGATCTGTTCAGAAGTTGGACACAGAAGTTGGTGTGTGTAAAGCGGCCCTTAACCTTTTGCAGGAAAATGAGTTTCACCAGAAAAACTCATGTAATGCTATGTACACGTGTCCTTTATTTCCTTCCACAGTCTAACTGTCATTCTGACATCACGTGAGGTCCCGGGGCTCTGCTGGTCTGCTTGCAATCTGCTGTGCTGCTGGGACCCTGCTGTGCTGACAATATGTCATCCAGTGAAGATGTGATAGAACCTACTGGATTCTATTCTGAAGTAAGCATATGCTCCCTTTTTTGGGCAATAATTTTTATGGTTTGGCCATTATCGGTAATGTCACTCTACTCTCTTTGTTTTCAGGCTCCTAGCAGTGAGGTAGAAGAAGAAGCGTCCAATGAAAGTGATGTATCAGAGTGTGCCCAAAATACTGCTTCTCAACAAACAACGCAAGTAAGTATATTTTTTTGGTTCATACATTTGTATTTTTTTATACATGTGGCTAAAGTGTTTATTCTACCAAAATAGGACGACTCTGGATCACCATTAATTGATAACGACACTTTGATTCCGCTGGTGCAAGAGAGGCCAGCACTCTGGGATCCACGTGAGCATCAGCATTCAGACTCTTTACTAACCCGTCATCTTTGGGAACAAGTCGCAAGAGGATCTTGGCCTGGTTGGAACAATGGCACACCCGCTGAACGCAGAGATATTGGTAAGATTTTTATTTAATTATCAAATAACTAAAAGTATGGTGGAATGATTTTATGTAAAGTTTTTCAAAAATTTTATACAGTCAAGAAAATAAAAAAGCGTTGGCGCTCCATGAAGGACAGGTTCAACAAAGATCTGAGAGAGGAGCAACGAGTGAGAAGCGGTGGTGCCCCTAAGTTGCGAAAGTATAGGTATCATCGGATGCTGTCATTCCTTAGACCAGCGTTGAGGCATCGGACGTAAGTACATTATTTTAATTTTATTTGCCAGAAATGTTCTTAAATTTTGCTACACTTTGTATTATGTTACATTCAATGTCCCTGTTTCCCCAAGAATAAGGCACCCTTTTATTTTACTGTTTTCTACAAAGAAGCACTATATTATATTCAGGGGTTGTCGAATTGTGCCATCATGTAACCCCAAACATTGAAAATTCCCATGCGTTCCCCAATATCTCCACAATCCCCTTGCAGCCCCAAATATACCCATCTAAAATCTCCCTCCCACCTAATATTTTGGTGGAAACAGGGTATAAATAATATTGAAATTGCAAGATATTTAACAAATTGTTTGTTTCATCTACTCAGAACATGGTGCAGCACGGCAGAAGATGCATCATTGAATCGACCGTCAGGCAATGTGGAAGAAGCCCAACATGTACAGGCCACCGAACAGTTTGGACTATCTCAAACTACCAACTTTGGCGAATCAACCACTCACTCCTCACAGGCTGGAGAACATGTAGTTGGAGCAACAGGTTTTCCCCTTTCACAGCCCTCAGCTCCTGGTTATGTAGGCACTACACGTCAGCGGCAGAGGGCTTGGGAAAGGTCTGTCATGCCAGAATTCATCCATGTGAGCTCTATATTTCAGGAAAGGATGCGTGTGCTAAGTGAGAAAATTGACCAGGGCTTCAATCGTGTAGAAAGCCAATTTAACGAAGTTTTCAACAGGATTGAACGCCTAGATTTAGACCTTCGTAGACCGGCTAGACATTATTTTGCATCCATTGAGCGTAATGTCACAGAAATCCTGTCTCCTGAACTACAGATTTATGTTATGAATGCTTGCCAGGATGCTTACAGTCAGGCCATTCAGCAAGCTCAAATTGACTCCCAGTCAGTATATTACTGCAGACCACATACTGGAAATATCCCAAGTCAAAGCAGACAAGAATGGAATGTTACGCAAGCAAGGAGTGTTGTAAGGAGACCAAATGTGAGTATGGCACCAGCACCTCCTCCTTTGGACATTACACCGCCTATGCCTGGTCACAGCAGCCGCAGCACAAGGCCATGCAGCACCAAGCAGTACTTCAATACAGACTCCATCACAACCAGGATTGCAGACTTTAGAGACAGTGGCATCCGCAACACCCACAGATGATGTTTTAAATGTTGGCACTGCAGCATCACTGCTAAATCGATCAACAATGCTGAGTAGTTCTGCATCACAGCATGCTACCTTGCCCAATGTCTGTGTTGGTGCATCACTGACGCATGACATATTTACATCTTGGAGTCTACCAGGACCACATGTTAAGAAAGATAAAAACATTGTAGCACCTAAAAAGGTTTCAGAAATTGCTAGCCGATCCCAGGCTACAAGACAGAATACAAGCTACAGAGTCCAGCAGTCAAAGTATGCCGTCCACAAAACGTCGTCGAGATCCTGGAAAAATAAAAAAAAGATTCCACAATGCCTAAAGATACAGTGCCAGCCACAGTAACCACCCTTAAAAAAAGGTCGTCCTAAGAAACAAAAGGAAGCACAACCACCACTACCCTCACCAGACAATCTTTCACTATTTTCTGATCTTTCAATACCATCTGTCTGCTCAAGTGGCAATGTCTCTCTCCCATCCCACTTATTTTCCACACCTAGAGTTTCTTCGTCACCTGCAGTTGTTTCAACCCATCGACTGCTCACACCTTCAGTCCTCTTCCAGAACTTGACGCTACTATCCAGCAACCGATCCTCCATTTCCTCACAAATTCTCCAAATACAGCTTCCATCCCTAGTCAGAGTCCAGCAGCACAGACGAACAGCCACACACAACAGGGAGACCCATCTTCAACAGTCTCCTACACAACATTGTAATGGTTTGGTTGTCTATGTCTTGTTTCTTTGATGATTCACATTTATAAAAAATGTATTTATTTACATTCTGTTTGCACTTTTGTTAATAAATTTTTTATGGTTTACAACGCTCAGTTTGGCTTGTTTATCTAACTGTTTAATCTTTCTGAGGTTTGGTGCATTTTTATAACATTACAAAAGTGGATGCATCGGTGTCTGGATGTTGTGCCTTCAGGTATGGTATGGTCCTAGTGTACCTCTGCATTACATACATTCACACAGCATTGTTTGAGGGCGTCTAACATACACATTTCCTTTACATTTTGAATCTTTGGTGAAACTGGTTTAGCATGTTACTTAAAAAGGTCCATAAACCTTATCCTTGACTGTAATTCCCTGGTTAACCAAATCCAGACCTTGAGGACCGCACAGATTCCAGGTTTTATGATTTACAGATCTGTGTCAGTTGGTCACTTGCTCAACTGCCAAGTAAATCCTTTAAAGTACACTGTGTGTGGCCCTCGAGGACTCGATTTGGGTAGTGTATGAACCTGAATTTTGTTACAACAGGTAAAGTGGTTGTAATAAAACCCATGTAAGGCTACTTTCACATAACGATTTTTGTCAAATCCGATGCTGTCCGATATAAATCGGACAGCATCGGATTCTTCTGATGCCTGGAATCGGATGCCAAATAGGCATTCGATTCCGACATTTTATCTGATGCCCGCCCTCCTGTCACCTCGCTCCCTGAGCTGTCACTGTCTCTCCCCCGGTACTCCCGCTTCTCCCCTCTCTCTCTTCTCTGCTCCCCCCGTCCTCCCCTCTTCTCCCCCGGTCCTCCAATGTGGTCCCCCCCAGTCCTCCAATGTGGTCCCCCGGTCTTCCCATGTGTCCTCCCCTGGTCCTCTAATGGGGTCCCCCGGTCTTCCCACGTGACATCCCCCGGTCCTCCTCCAATGTGGTCCCCCGGTCCTCCCATGTGTCCTCCCCCGGTCCTCCATTGTGGTCCCCCGGTCCTTCCATGTGTCCTCCCCGGTCCTCCAATGTGGTCCCCCGGTCCTTCAATGTGGTTCCCCCATGTGTCTTCCCCTGGTCCTCCAATGTGGTCCTCCCATGTGTCCTCTGGTCCCCCGGTCCTCCAATGTGGTCCTCCCATGTGTCCTCCGGTCCCCCGGTCCTCCAATGTGGTCCTCCCATGTGTCCTCTGGTCCCCCGGTCCTCCCATGTGTCCTCCTCCTCTCCTCCAATCTTTTCTCACCTGTCCACGACTCCTGTACGGTCCCGATCGTCTCCGGTGTCTTGCTGTTCTGTGCTGCCAGGACATCTCGTGACGTCACAATCACATGACTGCCGGTTATTGGTTACTGGCAGTCATGTGATTGTGACATCACGGCAGGTCCTGTCAGCACAGACAGCAAGACACCGGAAGACACAGGAGACGCGCGGGGAGACGCCGGGGGCCTCGTGGACAGGTGAGCATAGATTTTTTTATTTTTTTTAACCCCTTACTTCACTTTTAGAAGCTATTTTAGTGTACTGAGCATGCTCAGTACACTAAAATCGGGTCCGAGGACACATCAGATGTTTCCTCGGACCCTGCTCCATAGGGCCCCATGTTAATTTGATCGGACCAAATCGGATGTGCACTGAATGGCATCCGATTTGGTCCGATCCGATTCTGTCCGATTTTATTTTTGGTGCAAAAATCGAAGCATGCTCCGATTTTTGCACCGATAAAAAAATCGGACAGAATCGGATCAGACCAAATCGGATGCCATTTAGTGCACATCCGATTCGGTCCGATGCCCATAGGGCTGCATAGGGGCAAAAATCATTCCGATGCTGTCTGATTTTTATCGGACAGCATTGGAAATTAAAAATCCGTAATGTGAAAGCAGTCTAAATAGTTGACACTACGGTGCCCACAGTTCTTCAGAAATCATTCCTGAACAATCTATTATTTCAATTTTTAATCCGCAAAGTTTATTTATTCATAACCTCAATAAAAAACAACATATGTACTCAATTGTGCAAATACCCATGTCAAATAGAATGTTGCTGCAATAGAGGGAGGATAACATTTGCAATACTCCATAAATTACACTGTACAGAATCGTACACTTGAAAGTCTGCAGTACATCTATTACATTAAAAGTCAGAACATTGTAGAGGGCGAGTATCAATAGCGTAATGAATTGACACTACGTTTGCTTCAACTAAAGAGTGCACAAAACTGTAATATAAACCATAACATGTTTTTTATTAAAAGTTAGGTATACAAGCTATATTTTATTTTTTATTTCAATGACAATTATTACAAGTATTTGAGGATACCCCAATGTGGCATGCTGGGTCAACAACATAGTCATTACAACATTTGGTCCTGCCATTCCACCCGTCCACTGTCAGACACAAAGTAGTTTGCATACACATCCCTAATTTGAGCTACTTCGACAGTACTATGAAGTGGGTGGTCTTGGAAGTCGTGTAATGTGCTCTCAACATGTACTTCAGCTTGTATACGGTGTCGTTCTTTTTCAAGGATGAAATTGTGCCACACTACACAAGCTTTAACCACCTCATCGACAGTGTCAGTTTTAAGTTTGATAGCGGTACCCAGAATAAGCGACTTTGAAACAAGCAAGCCGAAGCCACATTCAACAGTCCGTCGTGCCCTTGTCAGACAACAGTTGAAAATTCTCTTAGTATTGTCCAAATTCCGGCTAGAGCAGGGGTCTCAAACTCGGCTGGGTTGGTGGGCCGCACATAGAAAAACATTTATAGCGGGGGCCGCATCTCTTGTAGGACTAAGTGATATTTTTAGAAATACCAGAATTTTTTGCTCAATGTAGTAAAGTACAAATCCTAATCCCTTTCTTGTAGTAATGTCCCCATCCTGTAGTAATGTCCTTTTCTACTGATGTCCTCGATCCTGATCACCTTTTCCAGTGATGTCCCCCATCCTGATCCCTTTTTCTAGTGATGATCCCTATCCTGATCCCTTTTTCTAGTGATGTCCCCCATAGATCATGGTCCCCTTTTGTAGTGATGTCCCCCATACTGATCTCCTTTTGTAGTGATGTCCCACATCATGATCCCCTTTTCTAGTGATGTCCCCCATCCCATTCCCCTTTAGTAGTGATGTCCCCATTTTGATCCCCTTTAGTGATGATGTCCCCATCCCGATTCCCTTTTATAGTGATGTCCCCCATCCTGATCTACTTTTATAGTGATGACCCCCATCCTGTTTTACCTTCTTTTTACACACTCAAATACACACTCTATCACACTCACACATAAACCCACACACAAACCCACACACAGACTCCCCCCCACACACACTCTCACACACATTCACACATCCTCATACACACTCTTACACTCACACTCATAAACACACTGAAACTCGCACACACTTTCTTATACACACATCCTCACTCACACACTCACCCTCACACACACACTTTCTCACGAACACTCACACTTTTCTCACTTTAATGATGCATCGCTCCAGTGCAGGGGGCCGCCGCGGTCCCCACTGTACTGACTTCCGGCCTCCGCTGTGCTATGACTTCCTCCAGCCGCTGCTCAGATAAGCTCTGTTGCTCATCAAGATCAATGCAGTCTGCCAGCAAGAGGCCCGCATATGACGTCATATTCTGCCGTCAGCTGCGGGCCTCTCATTGGCTGGCAGCTTGCATTGATCTTGCTGAGTGGCAGAGCTGGTTAGTCCTGCACTGAGGTGATGCATCATTAAGTTGTCCAAGGTGCCGCGGGCCGCATAGTGAAGCCCCAGGGGCCGCATGCGGCCCTCGGGCCGCGAGTTTGAGACCCCTGGGCTAGAGTATGGTTTTAAAAGGTTAGGAGCCATTTGGAAAGCCTCATCCCCAACAATAACAAAGGGCATGGGTGGTCCGGTAGTGTTGGCTAGCGGCTGTGGAGGAGGAAAATTTAAATTGCTTTCATACAAGCATTTGCCCATATCTGAGTCTTTGAATGCTTGAGAGTCATTAGCGCGTCCAAAGGAACCTACATCAGCTGCTACAAATCTACAATCTGCATCTGCAATAGCCATTAGGACTGTGGAAAAAAAAAATTTTAATTATAAAATTCAGATGCACTACCAGCTGGCTTCACTATGCGGACATGTTTGCTGTCTACAGCCCCCATACAGTTCGGAAACTGACAAAGCTCATTGTATCTGGTGGCGTTGTCCAGCCACAGTTGCATTGTGGGCTGGGGCAGAAATTCAGTTCGCAGGTCTTCACAGATTGCTGCACAGGTTTGAACAATGATACCAGACAACGTGGAGAGTCCAATTCTGAATTGAAAATGGAGCGATGATAACGATTCTCCGGTTGCCAGAAATCTGCAGAAAGTAAACGAAAAAAAAATGTGAGAAAAGGCCCCTTTACATGCCGCATTAATATTTACAATACTATAGTCAGTACGCCCACACTGAGCAATAAAACATACCTCTGGGTCACCAACAGACGTTCTTCAGCAGGTATTGTTTGGCGCAATTGGGTGTCCTCCCTCGTGATGGATCCTCGGACACGATGAAGCAGGTCATCAAAGCTCTCTTTACACATACGTGTATAGTCATAAAACTTCTCAGGATTGTCCCGAAGTTCCAAATATAATGAGTAGTATACTCCATGGGCCTCTCTTAATTCAACTATGGGATGTCGCCAAAATTGCCGACGACTTCTTTGCCTTCTAGCCCTTCGCCTATCTTCCTCACAAGCCACGGCAAAAGCAAACGCCATTTGCAAAGAACTATCCAACTCCTCATTGAAAGTCTGCATTCCTAGATCCATCTTCAAGCAGTATACAAATGTCTGCAGTGTATTATATGCTTTTCTTTAAATAGGGCGGGCTCTCCAAGTTGGATGCCCTACAACCACGCCTTAGGGTGTGCCTAGTAGATGAAAAAAACTCAGAATGCAAATGGCATCTCCAAACGCATGTGGAGGTTATGCGCATGCGCACACATGTCTCGGGGTAAGAATTGGGGTCTTCCTGGGTATCCTACCATACAGTCCCTTTTCATTCAGACGCCGACGGATAGTACGTGTTGACACTGTTGTACCCTCGAACTGCAGGGCAGCTTGAACTTGTTTGGATGTTAGTCGAGGTTCATTATCCACCGTCCGCACAATCTTGCATTGCAATCTCTCGTCAATTTTTCTTTTCCGTCCACATCTAGGGAGGTTAGCCACAGTGCCATGGGCTTTAAACTTCTTGATGACATGCGCACGGTAGACACAGGAACATTCAGGTCTTTGGAGATGGACTTGTAGCCTTGAGATTGCTCATGCTTCCTCACAATTTGGTTTCTCAAGTCCTCAGACTGTTCTTTGGTCTTCTTTTTTTTCTCCATGCTCAATGTGGTACACACAAGGACACAGGACAGAGGTCGAGTCAACTTTAATCCATGTCAACTGGCTGCAAGTGTGATTTAGTTATTGCCAACACCTGTTAGGTGCCACAGATAAGTTAAATGTGCTGTTAATTACACAAATTAGAGAAGCATCACATGATTTTTCTAACAGTGTCAATACTTTTGTCCACTCCCTTCTTTACGTTTGGTGTGGAACTATATCCAATTTGGCTTTAGGACAATTCTTTTTGTGTTTTTTCATAGAAGACAAATTAAATGAAGATAATAATACCAAAGAATTTGTGATTGCAATCATTTTCAGGAAGAAACTGAGTATTATCTGACAGAATTGCAGGGGTGTCAATACTTTTGGCCACAACTGTATCTATTATCAATATATTTCTATCTTATCTATCATCTTTCTATTTTTTATCTATCATCTATTTCTACCCTGTTCTACCCTGTACACACATGGGAGGCTGCAGTGGGATACGGTACTGGGATGGGAGGCTGCTGCAGTGGGTTACAGTACTGGAATAATGGGAGGCTGCTGCAGTGGCATACAGTACTGGGATAATGGGAGGCTGCTGCAGTGGGATACAGTACTGGGATAATGGGAGGCTGCTGCAGTGGGATACGGTACTGGGATGGGAGGCTGCTGCAGTGGGATACATTACTGTGATAATGGGAGGCTGCTGCAGTGGGATACAGTATTGGGATAATGGGAGGCTGCTGCAGTCTGATACGGTACTGGGATGGGAGGCTGCTTTTCTGTCAATTTTTTTTGGCTAATATAAGACACCCCCTGAAAATAAGACATGGTGCACTTTTCGGAGCAAAAATTAATATAAGACAGTGTCTTATTTTCGGGGAAACACGGTATATCTATCTGTCTCTACACAGCATTATACTATATATACAGATCCACACTACATTCTGTATTACAGAGTGTCTGTATATACTGTATGAATATCGTGTGGTCTTGTATATACAGTATAGTGCTGTGTATACAAGATAAAGTACCAGAAATCTTTAATGTGCACACAGTCGGCAGTCTCTAATGTGTATGTAGCCAGCAGTCTCTAATTGGCATACGGTTAGTAGTCTCTAATGTGCATACAGCTGGTAGTCTCTAATCTGTATACGGCCGGCAATCTCTGTGTATACAGGCAGCAGTCTCAGTGTATACAGCCGACAGTCTCGAATGTGTATACAGCCAGCAGTTTCCATTCTGCATACAGCCAACAGCCATCTATTGTGTATATGGCCTGCAGCCATCCATTGTGCATATGGCCCGCAGCCATCTTCATTGTGTATATGGTCCGTTGATATCTCCATTGCTTATATGGCCCACAGCCACCCCCATTGCGTATATGGCCCACAGCCATCTCCATTGCTTATATGGCCTGCAGCAGTCTCCTTGCATCTACGTTCAGCAAGCAGTCTCCATTGTGTATACAGCCTGCAATAGTCTCCATTGCATATATGGCCCGTGGCAGTCTCCATTGCATACACGGCCCACAGCCTTCTCCATTTTGTCTACGACCCACAGCAGTCTACATTGAGGATACAGCCAGCAGTCTCAATTGTGTATTCTCTTGTGTTTATGGCCAGCAGCAGTCTCTATTGTGTATTCTCTATTGTGTACAGCCAGCAGCAGTCTCTAGTGTGTATTCTCTATTGTGTGTACAGCCTGGAGCAGCCTCTATTGTGTATACAGCCAGCATAAGTCTCCATTGTGTATACTCAATTTATTGGAGAGAGACTGGTTCTACAACTAGTGGGTGCTCAGAAAAATTATCCAACAGTCTGTGAAATGTCTGGCACACCAAAAAAGGAATGATCATATATTGGAAAGGATGGTAAGTGGTAACTAATGGGACTCTTGGTGAGGTAGGGGGTGGTCTGACAATATCTGATGTCCGGGGCTCAGCAATGTATCGGGGATAACCCCTCTTTATGAATTTATTAGTCATCTCATCATGACGTAAGGATCTTTTGTGAGGATCAGTGACTATCCTTGTTATCCTTCTATGTTGGGAGTGAGGTAGAGACTGCTTGATGTGTTTTGGATGGCAACTCTGATAATGTAAGATACTATTTTTATCAGTGGGTTTAATATAAAGATCCACTGTAACAGTGTCTTGTGAAGCCACTTGTATGAATGTATCCAAGAAGTTAATTTTTTTGCCACTGTGGTGTATAGTGAATAATAATAATAATAATAATTTTTATTTATATAGCGCCAACATATTCCGCAGCGCTTCACATTCACAATACAAAGCTCACATTTAAACAATCATGAGAAACAATTAGAAAATACAATACAATGCCAAAAACAATACAATACAAAGCATAACATAATACAATAATTGGAGCAAAAGATGGCAACCCTGCTCATAAGAGCTTACGATCTAACAATGAGGTGGGGGTGACAAGGTATAGGTGCTCATTTGCAATGAAAGTATAGTCAACTTGAGGAGATGGGGAACAGATAGGAGCAGAATGAGTGGCCGCAGCCCGTTATATGTGATCTACTTGAGGCGGAGCGGATAGGCTATGTCTAGATGACTGACTAGGGATCATGATAGGCCGTCCTAAAGAGATGTGTTTTTAGGGATCGCCTACAACTATTTAAGTTGTGGATACCTCTAATTTTTTTGGGTAGAGCGTTCCAAAGAATTGGTGCGGCTCGGGGAAGTCTTGGAGTCGGGAGTGGGAGGTTCGGATTAATGCAGAAGTGAGTCTAAAGTCACTTCCAGAGCGAAGAGAACGGCTGGGGTGATAGACAGAGATGAGGGAGGAGATGTATGGGGGTGCTGCACTGTGAAGAGTTTTGTGGGTGAGAACAAGCAGTTTGAAATGGATCCTGTAGTATATAGGCAGCCAGTGCAATGAGTGGCATAGAGCAGAAGCGTCTGAGTAACGATTAGCTAGATAGGTAATCCTGGCTGCTGCATTAAGGATGGACTGGAGAGGGGACAGTCTAGTGCGGGGGAGGCCAACTAAGAGAGAGTTACAATAGTCAAGGCGGGAGTGAATCAGGGCCACAGTGAGGGTTTTTGTAGTTGCCAAGGTGAGAAAGGGGCGAATTCTGGAGATGTTCTTCAGGTGCAAGCGGCAAGAGCGGGCGAGAGATTGTACATATGGAGTGAAGGAAAGATCAGAGTCAAACATAACACCCAGACAGCAAGCCTGCTGACTCGGCACTATTGTGGTGCCGCACACTGAGAGAGAGATGTCATATTTAGGGAGGTTAGTGGAGGGCGGGACCAGGAGTAGTTCAGTTTTGGAAAGATTAAGTTTCAGGTGGAGAGCGGACATGATGTTGGAAACTGCGGTTAGACAGTCATTGGTGTTCTTTATTAGAGTGGGAGTAAGGTGAGGGGAAGAAGTGTATAGTTGTGTGTCAAACAGCATAAAGATGGTACTGGAAACCAAATCTGCTGATGGTCTGTCCATTCGGGGCTGTGTAGAGTGAGAAGAGAAGAGGTCCAAGGAGTGAACCCTGAGGGACTCCAATAGTGAGAGTGACTCACCGCAGGATCGTGGACTCCAGTTTAGACAGGCTGTAGCTCCTTTCTCCTTGTCACGGGTGGGCTGCGCCTGCCGGTAGTGGGGCCCGGTTGAGTGCAGATCAAAAGTTGAAGACGTCTTGTAGGAACAGATTAAAGGGGTTAATTTATTCGTGACGCCACCTATGAGTAGTTCGGTCAGTCCGACCGACGCTGCGGAACCTCCGGGGGATGGACAGCAGCAAGATGGAACGCTCCCCACAGGCTGAGCGGTGATCCACGGAGGCTGGAGCTGCTTAAGATGTTGTGCGGCAGCTGCGGTTACCTTGTGTGCGGACGGATGCAATCGTAAGGAAGCACGGACACTGAAAGTCTCTGTAACGGATCTTTACTGTAACCAGCAGGCAGTACATGGCATACAGTTAACGGGTAGTGGACCGGGTGGACTCAGCAGTGATCAGTGTCCCTCAGAGAGCCGTAGTGTTCCTCCATTCTAGCTAAGTATTTGCCATTGTCGCCCAGGAATACCAGGTCGGGTACGGGGAGGCTGCTTCAATCCCTATCCAAGATGTACGTTATGGATGTTCTGGGGAGCCTTGGATCCCTCGGTGGGTACACCGCTGGTTAGACGACTGGAATTTGGCGGGTGGTGGGGTGCTCCTGTGAAGCTGCTCCTCCACGCTTCTGGTTCGCGTAGCAGAGGTGAACTGCTGCCAGCTTCGGTACCAGTAAACCGGCTGTGAGTTGGGCACGGGGGTCTCTTGGAACCCGTGGTTGGTGATGCCCGATCCCGGTTGTTGAGGCCTCAGGTGCTAACACCCGACCGGTGACGGCCCGGGGGCTGCACGAGGTGCAGAGCCCCCGCTCCTACTCCAAGTTCAAGTCTGTGTCTCTTGTCTAGACTACTCCCAGACTCTCTCTAGACTCACTAACTAAAGTCTGTACTTCTCCTAACACTGCCCTTGCACTCCGCCCACCAGGACCTTGGATTGGCCCTCTATGTTAAGTGATGCATGCAGGGTTTTTGGATCTCTAAGTTAACCATATCACTGCTGGGTCGGAGAATATTGCGGCTGCATTTATGGCTGCAATACCCTCCTGTGACGCACTCGTTGCGGGGCGCCACAAGAGGAAGAGGGGAGGAAGTGGAGCCGGCAAATGATACACTGAAAGAGCGGTCAGAGAGATAGGAAGAGAACCAGGAGAGAGCCGTGTCCTTGATGCCGATGGAGTGCAGCATAGCGAGTAGGAGATGGTGGTCAACAGTGTCAAAGGCTGCAGAGAGATCAAGAAGGATAAGCAGAGAGTGGTGACCATTCCGTTTTGCCGTCAGAAGGTCATTGGTCACCTTGGTGAGAGCAGTTTCTGTAGAATGTAGGGGGCGGAAACCAGACTGTAATGGGTTTAGAAGAGAGTGAGTGGAGAGGTAATGAGTGAGGCGGGAGTAGACCAGGCGCTCCAGGAGTTTAGAGATTAAGGGGAGATTGGAAACTGGTCTGTAGTTGTTTGTTCAGGAAGGGTCGAGAGAAGATTTCTTTAATAAAGGAGTGATGATAGAGTGTTTAAAGGAGGAGGGGAAGACGCCAGAAGAGAGGGAGAGATTGAAGATTTTGGTTAAGTGAGTGGTGACCACCGGAGAGAGAGACTGGAGTAGGTGTGAGGGGGATGGGGTCAGCAGTGCATGTGGTGGGACGAGAGGAAGAGAGGAGCCTGGAGACTTCATCTTCTGTAACCGGGTCAAAAGTGGACAGTGAGCCGGAGGAAATGTGGGGAGAGGCAAGAGTAATAGCAATTTGAGGTTGGGAGTTGATTTTCTGATGGATGTTTTCGATTTTCTCTGTGAAGTGGGAAGCCAGGTCATCAGCACAGAGGTCAGTGATGGGGCCTGCACTTTAGGACTGAGGAGTGAAAGGTGTCAGAGTTTTTTTGGGTTGTTGGATAGTGAGGAGATCAAAGTGGTGAAGTAGGTCTGTTTGGCAAGGTGAAGGGCAGAATTGTAAGTTCTCAGCATAAATTTGTAGTGAATGAAGTTTTCTGGAGTGCGACTTTTCCTCCATAGACGTTCAGCACTCCTAGAGCATCGCTGGAGGAATCGAGTTTGTGATGTGAGCCAGGGCTGTTTTGCTCTGTGTTTGGAGGTTTTGAGGCTGAGGGGCGCTACTTGGTCCAGGGTCCTTCTGAGAGAGTCATTTAAGTAATTGACTGCCAGATCGGGACAGGAAAATGAGCAGATTGGGGACAGTGATGAGTGTAGAGAGTCTGAGAATGTGTGAGGGTTTATGACCTGTAGATTTCTGAATGTGTGATATGTAGGAATGTGCTGGGGTGGGCGAGGGTTAGTGAGTGTGAAGGAGAGAATGTTGTGGTCAGAGAGGGGAAGTTCTGAATTATCTAAGGAGGAGGTTGAGCAGAGCTGGACAAAGATCAGGTCAAGGGTGTTACCATCCTTGTGTGTCATCAAGGTTGAGAGCTGAGAGAGGCCAAGAGATGAAGTTAGAGATAGGAGCTGAAATGCAGATGAGGAGATGGGGCTGTTTGTGGGGATGTTGAAGTCTCCCAGAATAATGGTTGGTAATTCTGAGGACATGAAATGCGGCAGCCATGCGGCAAAATGGTCGAGGAATTGGGTGGGTGACCCTGGGGGGCGGTATACCACCGCTACTCTAAGGGGGAGGGGATGGAAGAGCCTACTTGTGTGGACCTCAAAAGAGGGGAATGAGAGTGATGGAGATGGGGGGATGACCTGAAAAGTACATTGTGGGGACAGAAGTAAGCCTACTCCACCACCATGTCTGTTGCCAGGTCTTGGGAAATGAGAGAAATGCAAGCCGCCATAAGAAATAGCAGCCGGGGACACTGTGTCTGAATCCTGGATCCAGGATTCAGTGAGGGCCAGCAGATTAAGGGAGTTAGTGAGAAAGTAGTTATGAATAAGTGGAAGTTTGTTACATGCAGACCGAGGATTCCAGAGAGCACAATTAAAAGAGGGCGATGAAGGTGTGCAAGTAATGTTTAAGAGGTTGGTGGGGTTTCTGTGTGTGGTGGGAGAGTGGTAGAAGTTGGTGGAGGGTGGACCAGTATTAGGAGAGATATCACCTGACAGAAGCAGCAGTAAAAAGAGGAAAGGCAAACAGTTTTTGTGATGGTGATTTTGTTTTTGGTGCAATACCCTGGAGCATGGTGGTCCGAGATTATTCACTATGGTGAACAGAGTATGGGAGTTCAATAAAGTAGAAGGAAGGAGAGAGGGGTTTATGTGGATGTGGGGACAGGGCCGTATTTGCCATTAGGCACCCGTAGGCACGTGCCTAGGGCAGCGCCATTTCATAGGGGGCGGCATCTCAGTGTTTTTTTTTTTGTTTTTTTTTTGTTTTTTGTTTTTTTCCTCCCCCATGTCGGCCGGGTCGTAAGCCCCGCCCCTCATACCCCACCCCCTACCCCCACCTCTCCCGTCATCAACAGTCCACCTCACCCAGCCTGTAGCAGCCGGAAGAGAGAAGGTGGGGGCCGGCCCGCCGCGGAGGAGACAGTGTTCCCGCGGAGGATCGGGCAGAGGCGGCACTGTCTGGCAGTGGCAGACTGTCAGCACATCGCCCCAGCTGTGAGTCGGCGCCGGGACGACGCCGGTATGTATTGTGCCACTGCCAGTCACCTCACCGTGCATGGAGGAGGGCGCAGAGGGAGCAGGAGGAAATCTGCAGAGGCCCGGGCGGGCGGCAGCACATTCCCGCAACAGGCAGGCAGCGGCTGGGCTCAGCTATGTGTGAGTCAGCGGCGCCGCCGCTCGCCGGCCGTGTGTGTAGCGTAGGTGCAGCATGGGCCAGGACAGGGGGCATCCATCATCATGCTCTATGCATCAGATTCATGATGCATGATCATTGATGGAGGATAGGCGGGGCGGATGTGGGCACACTTGCCCCCAAGCTGGCACACTAGCCCCCATGCTGGCACACTAGCCCCCATGCTGGCACACTAGCCCCCATGCTGGCACACTAGCCCCCATGCTGGCACACTAGCCCCTATGCTGGCACACTAGCCCCCATGCTGGCACACTAGCCCCCATGCTGGCACACTAGCCCCCATGCTGGCACACTAGCCCCTATGCTGGCACACTAGCCCCTATGCTGGCACTCTGCCCCCCATGCTGGCACACTTGCCCCCATGCTGGCACACTAGCCCCTATGCTGGCACACTAACCCCTATGCTGGCACACTAACCCCTATGCTGGCACACTTGCCCCCATGCTGGCACACTAGCCCCCATGCTGGCACACTTGCCCCTATGCTGGCACACTGCCCCCCATGCTGGCACACTAGCCCCTATGCTGGCACACTAGCCCCTATGCTGGCACACTAGCCCCCCATGCTGGCACACTAGCCCCCATGCTGGCACACTAGCCCCCCATGCTGGTACATTTGCCCCCCCATGCTGGCACACTTGCCCCCATGCTGGCACACTTGCCCCCCATGCTGGCACACTTGCCCCCATGCTGGCACACTTGCCCCCATGCTGGCACACTAACTGGAGGATAGAGGAGCAGCAGGATGGACAGAGGAGGATGGGGTGCAGGAGGACAGAGGAGAGGAGGATGGGGGTGTAGGAGGACAGAGGAGAGCAGGACGGGGGTGCAGGAGGACAGAGGAGAGCAGGACGGGGGTGCAGGAGGACAGAGAAGAGCAGGACGGGGGTGCAGGAGGACAGAGGAGAGCAGGATGGGGATGCAGGAGGACAGAGGAGAGCAGGATGGGGATGCAGGAGGATAGAGGAGCAACAGGAGGGGCAGAGGAGAGGAGGATGGGGGAGCAGGAGGATAGAGGAGCAGCAGGAGGGACAGAGGAGGACGGGGGTGCAGGAGGGCAGAAGAGAGCAGGATGGGGTGCAGGAGGACAGAGGAGAGCAGGACGGGGGTGTAGGAGGACAGATGAGAGCAGGGCGGCGGTGCAGGAGGATAGAGAAGCAACAGGAGGGGCAGAGGAGAGGAGGATGGGGGAGCAGGAGGATAGAGGAGCAGCAGGAGGGACAGAGGAGAGGAGGATGGGGTGCAGGAGGACAGAGGAGAGGAGGAAGGGGGTGCAGGAGGACAGAGGAGTAACAGGAGGGGCAGAGGAGAGGAGGATGGGGGTGCAGGCGGATAGAGAAGCAGCAGGAGGGGCAGAGGAGAGGAGGACGGAGGTGCAGGAGGACAGGAGCAGCAGGAGGGACAGAGGAGAGAAGGACGGGAGTGCAGGAGGACTGGGGCTGTGGCTGGCGCTGTGTGTGGTGATAATGGCGGCTGTACCATGTGTCTGCCTCCATGCAGCTGCCGCCACCTTCCTGTGTTGGCAGGGTGTGGCATGCTGGGAGTTGTAGTTCTCCTGCCTATCCTATATGATTTCTGGGCAGTGTGTTGGGTGCTGGGAGTTGTTGGTCTTCCAGGTGGGCTCAGTGTTGTCCTGCCGCCCATCTGTGGCCTGTCTGTCTCTTCTGGGATGTCCTCACAGCACAGACAGGGAGCTGGGGACATGGTGGTACACTGTCTGTGCACAACACGGAGCTGAGGACATGGTGGTACTGTGCACAGCACGGAGCTGCGGACATGGTGGCACACTGTATGTGCACAGCACGGAACTGAGGATATGGTGGTACACTGTCTGTGGACAGCACGGAGCTGAGGACATGGTGGTACACTGTGCGTAGCATCGAGCTAGGGACATGGTGGTACACTATCTGTGGACAGCATGTAGCTGGGGACTTGGTGGTACACTGTCTGTGGACAGCATGGAGCTGGGGACATCGTGGTACACTGCACAGCATGGAGCTGGGGACATGGTGGTACAATGTCTGTGGACAGCATGGAGCTGGAGACATGGTGGTACTTTGTCTGTGGACAGAATGGAGCTGGGGACATGGTGGTACACTGTGCACAGCATGGAGCTGGGGACATGGTGGTACACTGTCTGTGGACAGCATGGAGCTGGGGACATGGTGGTACACTGTCTGTGGACAGCACGGAGCTGGGGACATGGTGGTACACTGAGCACAGCATGGAGCTGAGGACATGGTGGTACACTGTGCACAGCACGGAGCTGAGGGCATGATGCTACACTGTCTGTGCACAGCACAGAGCTGGGGACATGGTGGCACACTGTCTATGCACAGCACGGAGCTGGAGATATGGTGGTACACTGTGCACAGCACGGAGCTGTGGACATGGTGGTACACTGTCTGTGCACAGCACGGAGCTGAGGACATGGTGGTACACTGTGCACAGCATGGGGCTGGGGACAACACGGAGCTGGGGACATGGTGGCACACTGTCTATGCACAGCACGGAGCTGGGGACATGGTGGTAGACTGTCTGTGCACAGCACAGAGCTGAGGACATGGCGGTACACTGTCTGTGCAC
The DNA here is from genome assembly GCA_033576535.1 of Allobates femoralis. Classification (NCBI taxonomy): domain Eukaryota; kingdom Metazoa; phylum Chordata; class Amphibia; order Anura; family Aromobatidae; genus Allobates; species Allobates femoralis. The sequence continues at coordinate 155,537,114 of JARQOC010000011.1, read as the reverse complement.
AGCACGGAGCTGGGGACATGGTGGTACACTGTGCACAGCACGGAGCTGAGGACATGGTGGTACACTGTCTGTGCACAGCACGGAGCTGAGGACATGGTAGTACACTGTCTGTGCACAGCACGGAGCTGAGGACATGATGCTACACTGTCTGTGCTCAGCACGGAGCTGGGGACATGATGGTACACTGTCTGTGCACAGCATGGAGCTGGGGACATGGTGGTACACTGTCTGTGCACAGCACAGAGCTGAGTACATGGTGGTACACTGTCTGTGCACAGCACGGAGCTGGGGACATGAAGCTACACTGTCTGTGCACAGCACGGAGCTGGGGACATTGTTGTACACTGTCTCCCGCCGCCTTAAAATCGGTCTGTTTCTCATCCAGGAGAGTCGGATGAGTGTCATCGTTTTTTTGGTCCGTTTTGCATCCAACTGCTGTGCGAGTGTCGGACATTTCTCTCAGATCACATCCGTGTGCAATCTGTTCTTTCCTCAGCAGCTATTAGTGTAGAATCATTTACAGAAACATTTTACAGTTGTCTCAGTTACAGAATGATAATGTATCCGTGAAAAAAACTGATGCCTCTCGGATGGTCCGTGTGCTGTCAGTGTGCGGTATGTGATTTTGTCAGACCAATAGACTTGCATTGGTGAGTCTCGCGTGTGAATCACAGACTGTCGCAGCATGTTGTGACTTTTTTCTCATCCTGAATCTGGCTGAGAAAAAAGCGTCCGACACTCGTCAGTGCTCTCAGACATTGAATAACATTGGTCCGACTGTAATGCGATAAAATCACACATTCCACTCATCTGAGTTTCACGCCAGTGTGTCCGTACCCTAATACTAAAATCCATATAGTAATCCTACAATGTCTTTGGGACATGGTATGGGAAGGGTTTATGGCTCAGTTAGTACATACTCCATACTTCATGGTATGGGAAGGGTTTATGGCTCAGTTAATACACACTCCATACTTCATGGTATGGGGAGGGTTTATGGCTCAGTTAGTACACACTCCATACTTCTTGTTATTAACCAGTTAATGCTCTCTTGTCCACCGCACTGCAGTGTCAACAGTGGAAGACAACGAGACAGGCAGCGACATGGCATCAGAGAGCCCCTGACCTCGAAATAGAAGATCCTCAGATCCTGGTATTGTGACATAATATTAAGAATAATATTTTTTGCACTTATATTACACTATGAACTCCACAGCACTTTGCATACATCATCAACACTGTCCCCATTGGGGCTCACAATGTAAACATCCTGCCAGTAGGTCTCTGTAGTGTGGTTGGACAAACCTTTTATATGTACTACATGATGAAATGTGGGGGGAGAAGCTACATGAAGCTTGGGGGGAAGAAGACCGCGACTGGGGGGAAGATTGTCCGTGACGGGGGGAGGAGCCATGACGGGGGGAGGGGCTGCAACAGGGGGAGGAGCCGTGATGGGGAGGGGCCACAACGGGGGAGGAACCGTGATGGGGGGGCGGCCGCTGACAGTGCCTAGGGCAGCAGGAACTCCAAATACGGCACTGTGTGGGGGGATGGAAAGGGGATAGGGTGGTGAAGGTAAAGTGCAAAGGCACATAGAACATAGTGAATATATCTATACTCTGTTCTTTACCCTGTATAGTGATCTATCACTGTGTTTTTGTAATTCCGAGTCCTTATATTATATCTTATTCCCATACAATCCACTCATAATCCTTGGGGGTCTTTATGTTAATCATTAATGTGAATTTAACATTAATACCTTTGTATTATATTTCTTATAGACACTGCAATAGAGGTGTCGTTTACATGACTAATATTTCCCATATGGAATTCCCTAAGGTATACAAAACATTTTTTTCTTCTATTCTCACTATTTTGGATAGCATCCGATGCAGTTTTCACAAAAATGGATGTAAATTTCAGAGTGGATTTTGTCACATATAGCAAATGAATCAAGCATGTCAAGGTATTATATTAGACAGAGTAATATGTCGTATTACATATATGTTCAGCCTCGGACTGCTCTGCCGGGTAACCGGGTAAAAGTCATGGGAGGCCCTCAGGTCTAGAGGCCCCGCCCACCTAGCCCCGCCTCTCACTACCCCCTGCTGATCCGTGCGACGGTGCGAGTGCACAGCTGCCCGCAGACAGTCTGCACCCGTCCCTAAGTGACTGACAGTCTGTCAGCCACTGTGACAACTGAAGAAGCCGACACATTGTGCCCCAGGAGTAACTTGACCCTCTAGGCTTTCTTTGTCCCCTCCCAGTGCTGTGCTCTCCTCCCCAGGCAGCTTCCAGACTGCGTGGCCCATGAATATGCATGAGCCGGCAAAGGACTGTGACGTCAGCTGCGGGGCGGTGCTGATCCCCTGCAGTGAAGTCGGTCAGGGTGCAGCTCAGGAAGAAGACACAGAGCACATGGGTGAGAAAACAGAGAGGGGGGAGGCCACAAGGGGGAAGACATTGCTGGATGGGAAGATAGAGCTTGTATGTGTGTGTGTGTGTGTTTATGTGTGTTTATGTGTGTTTGTGTGTGTTTGTATGTGTGTGTGTGTGTGTGTTTTTGTATGTGTATGTGTTTGTGTGTGTTTGTATGTGTGTGTGTGTTTGTGTGTGTGTGTATATGTGTGTTTATGTGTGTATATGTGTGTTTATGTGTGTGTGTGTGTGTGTGTATGTGTGTTTGTGTGTGTGTATGTGTGTTTTTATGTGTGTGTATGTGTGTGTTTATGTGTGTTTATGTGTGTGTGTATATGTGTGTTTATGTGTGTGTGTATATGTGTGTATGTGTGTGTTTATGTGTATATGTGTTGTAGGGATCAGTCTCTATTGCAGCAGCAAGTAAGGCAGTGACACTCAGGCTCAGTCCAAAAACAAGTGTGGTTTATTTCACACAATGGCAAAACAAACAAAAAAACAGTCCTTACATCAGGATAATAGCGTCGGCCCGAAACCTGCTCCTCCTGGAGCTCGCCTAGGGGTCCTTCCCCACCTTGGGGTCTGGTACACGCTCTCTGTGCTCTCACAGGCTACTTTTTCCCCAGACTGCACTCCTCTCCAGTCTGATCTCCTCTCACAACACCTTCACAGCCGTCTCTTCTGGCCTAACCTTTCTCACCTGTCTTTCCCTCCCAGCTACTTCAAAAGCCTGGGGCGGGAGATGAGGAATGGAGGCCCGCCCAAACACCTTCCCCCATTCCTCATAGATGAGGTCCCATAACAGGCTTTACCAACAGCCACCGTTCTCAGTAACGGGGGCCACACCTACCTCACCTATGCTCATGTAAGCATCTCCTGTCCCATACATGCAGTAGCTCACCATCCTTGGGGAAACATAGCGTCCCTCTACTACCATTCCCCTTGCTACCTCACACACCCCCCCCCTCAGTTCAACCCTGGGGGGGTGAACTCCTGCCACCAAACAGTGAGTCCGGGACAAGGCATCGGCATTGCCCTGCAGCCTCCCGGCTCTGTGTTCCACCGTGAAGTTAAAGTTCTGGAGCGACAAGAACCACCTGGTGACTCGCGCATTCCTCTCTCTTGACTGGCTCATCCACGTGAGTGGGGAGTGGTCAGTCACCAACCGAAACCGTCGCCCCAGCAGGTAATACCTCAACGCTTCCAAGGCCCATTTGATGGCTAGGCACTCTCTCTCGACCACACTGTAATTTTTCTCTGCCGGCGTGAGCTTGCGGCTCAGGTAGTTAACGGGGTGTTCTTCCCCATTCACCTCCTGAGAAAGGACTGCACCTAGCCCTACTTCTGATGCATCTGTCTGAACGATGAAGGTTTGGGTGAAGTCAGGTGTGACAAGGATGGGAGACCCGCATAACACCGTCTTCAAGACCAGAAAGGCATGCTCGGCCTGGGGTTCCACTTTACCATAACGGGCCGTCTTCCTTTCAGAAGGTCTGTCAATGGGGCTGAGAGGGTGGCAAAATTGGGGATGAACCTCCTGTAGTATCCCACAATTCCCAGAAAGGCTCTCACCTGCTTTACTGTCCTTGGTTGGGGCCAACTCTGGATGGCTTCGACCTTGTTGATCTGCGGCTTAATCATACCTCGCCCTATCACATACCCCAAATAGCGTGCCTCCTCCATTCCCAGAGCACACTTTTTGGGGTTGGCAGTCAGCCCCGCTGCCCGGAGAGAGTCCACCACAGCCTGTACCTTGGCCAAGTGGCTCTCCCAGTCGCTGCTGAAAATGATGACGTCATCCAGATAGGCCGAGGCGTACCTTTGATGAGGCTTCAACACGATGTCCATTAATCTTTGGAACGTGGCTGGAGCCCCATGTAAGCCAAATGGCAACACCAGGTAGTGAAACAGACCCTCCGGGGTGATGAACGCGGTCTTCTCTTTGGCGCTATCCGTAAGGGGTACTTGCCAGTATCCCTTAGTTAGATCGAGTGTGGAGAAGTACCGGGCTTTCCCGAGTCTTTCAATGAGCTCGTCTACTCGTGGCATTGGATAAGCGTCAAATTTAGAGACCTCGTTCAGCTTCCGGAAGTCGTTGCAAAACCGTATCGTCCCATCGGGTTTGGGAATAAGCACAATGGGACTAGCCCATTCACTTTTCGACTCCTCAATAACCCCTAACTCCAGCATTTGACGAACCTCCTTTGAAATGGCCTTTCGCCGTGCCTCAGGTACTCGGTAGGGCCTCATCCGAACTTTTACCTGGGGCTCGGTGACAATGTCGTGTGTAATCAACGAGGTACGCCCTGGCAGCTTTGAAAATACATCCGTATTCCTGGCCACAAACTCACGAGACTCTTGCTGCTGGTTTTTCGTGAGGGTTTCGGCTATCGTCACTTCTGCCACTGCCCCCTCAGGCACCACCTTGGCCTGTAAAGTCAGTGCAGGAGGACGGTCAGCTGGAGACCCTTCTGTACCCAGACCCTCTCTGTCTTTCCAGGCTTTTAGCAGATTGACATGGTATATCTGCTCGGTCTTTCTCCGACCCGGCTGATACACCTTGTAGTTGACCTCCCCAACTCTTTCTAGGATTTCGTAGGGCCCTTGCCACTTCGCCAAGAATTTACTCTCCACAGTAGGCACTAGTACCAGGACTCTGTCTCCCGGGTTAAAAGTTCTGACCTTAGCGGATCTATTATATACCCGGCTTTGAGTTCTTTGGGCTTCCTCTAAGTGTTCTTTCACTATTGGCATCACCGCTGCCATCCGGTCCTGCATGGTCGCGATGTGCTCTACTACACTTTTGTGAGGGGTGGGTTCCTGCTCCCATCCCTCTTTGGCAATGTCGAGCAGGCCCCGGGGATGTCTACCATACACGAGTTCGAACGGAGAAAAACCTGTTGAGGCCTGTGGTACCTCCCGAATCGCGAACATCAGGTATGGTAGAAGACAATCCCAGTCCTTCCCATCCCTGGATACCACCTTTTTCAGCATGCTCTTTAGGGTTTTGTTGAATCTTTCAACTAAGCCATCTGTCTGCGGATGGTAGACTGAGGTGCGCAACTGCTTTACCCGGAACAGTTTACATAGCTCCTTGGTAACCTTGGACATGAACGGCGTCCCCTGGTCCGTAAGTATTTCTTTAGGGATTCCTACCCGGCAGAACACGGCGAGTAGCTCTTTGGCTATCAATTTCGCCGAGGTGTGCCGCAGTGGAATTGCCTCTGGATACCTGGTAGCGTAATCCATGATTACCAGGATATGCTGATGCCCTCGGGCAGACTTGACCAGAGGACCCACCAGATCCATGGCGACCCTTTCAAATGGTACGTCTATAATGGGCAGGGGTACCAAGGGACTACGGAAGTGCGGCATAGGAGCGGATTGCTGACACTCGGGGCATGATTCGCAATACCGCTGTACCTCCCGAAACACTCCCGGCCAGTAAAAACGCTGCAGAATTCGTTCCAGAGTCTTTTTATGGCCGAGGTGTCCGCCCAGCACATGCCTATGTGCCAAGTCGAGCACCGTCGGGCGATAAGGCTGCGGAACCACCAGCTGTTCCAAGGTCTCACCCCGCACTCTGTCAACCCTGTATAACAGATCCTGGTTGACAGCCATGTGGGGAAACACCTGGTCTGCTCCTGGGTACTGAAACACCCCATTAATACAAACAACGTTTTCCCTTGCCCTATTTAACGTCGGGTCTTGGAGCTGTGCAGTACCAAAATTGTCACGGGGAATTCCCAACTCTGCGAACTCAGGTACTGACCCGAGCTCGTCGGCTTCACCCGCTAATACCTCTAGAGGGGACATTGTTACTCCCACGGCTGGCACCCCTGAGTCGGGATCACGAGGTTCAGGCTCAGGGTCCGTGACATTCTGGACTTGTTTACCCCTTAACCCCGGGTTTCCCGGTAACAGAGTCCAGAATAGAGGAAAGTCTCTCCCAAGGATCAGTCCATACGGCAGGGACTCTAACACTCCCACCTCATGACGACACTCTCCCTTCGGGGTTTGGATAGTGATTATGGCGGTAGGGTACTCTTTCAAATCCCCATGAATGCATAAGACCCCCACATTACGTCCCGTGTAGGATGCAGACCCAGCCAAGGTGGCATGCACCAGGGTGATAAGGCTTCCCGAGTCCAAGAGGGCAGCTGCAGGACATCCCGCCACCGTAACCTGACACATGGGAGAGATAGGTGCAGGCTCTGGGGAAGCAGCGGTATATACCGGGAAGGCATAGAGGGAGACACGCCGGGCCACACTGCAGTCCATAGGATCGGTGGTGATAGGGCAGTTTGCAGCAATGTGTCCTCGCTCTTGACACCTCCAGCACACAATAGTCTCTAGCTTCCTTGCCTGAGGGCCTGCAGGGGTGGGGGTGCGTGTCAGAGTCTTGTATTTCTCAGGGTCGGTGACCTTGCGGGATTTGGGGAGCACACAGGCTGGGGAAGAAACTTTTAACAAGTTCTGGGTGGCCTCATAACGTTCCACCAAACCGACCAGCTGGTTGGCATCGACAGGGTCCCCATGTCCCACCCACTGCTGTATGGATGGGGGCAAGGCCCGCACAAACTTGTCCAGTACCACTCTTTCCACCATCTGTGCTGCGGACAACAGCTCCGGCTGTAACCATTTTTTTACAAGATGGACGAGATCATACATCTGAGACCGGACCGCTACAGTCTCTACATAGCAACTTATCAAAAAAGACCTCTCAGGGACTATGGAATGTCTTTAAAATCTCATTTTCTTTATTAAAGAGCTTAAAAAGCATAACAATGCCTGTACATTACAGCTATAATACAAAAGACAATGTGGTTTTTTTAATGAGGAAACAGTAATAAACATCAATTATGAAGATCAATAGAGGTCAGAATATTGTATTAGGAACCTCTAGGCTCACACTGGAGATAACTATACTCAGTCAAGCTCAGGATGACACATGACACCCTGCAACACCATTGGCCACTGGTACTCAGTACATTTTGCCACCATATCAGGCTTACAACAGATATCATAAACTGAGCCCTCTCAATTTAGGCTGAATTATACAGTTTTTGCTCATTAGCACCTAAGGAGATCTATTATAGTTGTCTGTAAGCTATGTAAAAGCACAGGAAACTACACAATAGTCATATCCCTAGGTAAACAATGCCCAGTCCAGAATTAATTCTGTATAAGCGTGAAATGTGGACTCCTACTTATTTACTGGTCCACATACTGGCCACATAGTGTATACTAGGGCATATTGCCCATAAGTCACCCTGCTGCAGATGGTACTGACCTGGGTAGTTAGAGCTCCTTATCACCCCGACGGCGTTTCGTCTGGTGAGACTTCTTCAGGGGGTCAGTGTGCCAGTTGTAATGCTCCCCTGACGGTCTTATATGGAGCGTTCCATCAGCTCACCCTGGAGCTGGTGTGCATTAACGCCCATCCGCGCCATTACTGCGCCGCGTGTCACGTGACAGCCTCCGATCACGTGCATCCGCGCACTTCCGGTCTTTGGACCGCAAGCTAAGGTGACGCGCTGTAGCGCGCCACCGTCGCTCACGGCCGACGCGCCGGGAGTGGGCGGAGCCGGAGACTAATCACACTGCACGGGCGACATGGGCGGGTGGGAGGTAATGCTTGTGGAGCAATGCTGCGCCATCTAGAGTTTTTGGAGGATATTGCAGGTGGATCTATAAATGTATTAAGGTGCTTATCACTTCTCCCATGCATAGAATAAGTGCTCAGTGTACGTATATCTCTCAAAACTTAATTAATCGTGCAAAAATGCTTTATTTTAGTTGCTATAAAGTGCATAGTGCTGTGCATACCATAATATAATACAATATCTCAGCTCAATCAAACATATATAAACGCGTACTCGTATTAAAATGCCACATATAGGACAATATCTCAATATACATAAATATTTGCATAGTTATAAGTGGAAACCTAAAAAAGAAGCGTGTCAGAGTCTTGTATTTCTCAGGGTCGGTGACCTTGCGGGATTTGGGGAGCACACAGGCTGGGGAAGAAACTTTTAACAAGTTCTGGGTGGCCTCATAACGTTCCACCAAACCGACCAGCTGGTTGGCATCGACAGGGTCCCCATGTCCCACCCACTGCTGTATGGATGGGGGCAAGGCCCGCACAAACTTGTCCAGTACCACTCTTTCCACCATCTGTGCTGCGGACAACAGCTCCGGCTGTAACCATTTTTTTACAAGATGGACGAGATCATACATCTGAGACCGGACCGCTACAGTCTCTACATAGGCCCAGCGATGGACTCTCTGGGCACGGAGATACACATTCACACCTAATCGAGCTAGAATCTCGGCTTTTACCTTTTGATAGTCCCGGGCGTCCTGCTCGCTCAGGTCGTAGTACGCTTTCTGGGGCCCTCTCAATCAGATATGGCGCTACGACCTCCGACCATTGGTGTGGCGGCAGACTCTCTCGCTCTGCCACTCTCTCGAACCCCGCCAAGAAAGCTTCAACATCGTCCCCTGCGGTCATCTTTTGGAGGGACGCACGAACCCTCTTCTTGATGTCCTGCTGTGGATCAGATGATGCGCTTGACCTCAGGGCTGTTAACTGTTCCATCAGGAGTTGGTTAGTTTGCTGTTGAAGTCTCAGGGCCTCCGTATGGCTGTGCTGCTGGGCCTGCCGCCTCAGCATACATCTGCTGTTGCTGCTTCTGCTGCAGGTTGGCTTCAATCAATGCCTTTACAACGTCCTCCATTGCTGAGCGCTGCTTTAGGGCTTGCTTCACCCAGGACATACAACTCGTCCTCTACAGCGGTTAGTGTATGCCTTACTGCATTGCCCGCATTCTCCACCATATGTAGGGATCAGTCTCTATTGCAGCAGCAAGTAAGGCAGTGACACTCAGGCTCAGTCCAAAAACAAGTGTGGTTTATTTCACACAATGGCAAAACAAACAAAAAAACAGTCCTTACATCAGGATAATAGCGTCGGCCCGAAACCTGCTCCTCCTGGAGCTCGCCTAGGGGTCCTTCCCCACCTTGGGGTCTGGTACACGCTCTCTGTGCTCTCACAGGCTACTTTTTCCCCAGACTGCACTCCTCTCCAGTCTGATCTCCTCTCACAACACCTTCACAGCCGTCTCTTCTGGCCTAACCTTTCTCACCTGTCTTTCCCTCCCAGCTACTTCAAAAGCCTGGGGCGGGAGATGAGGAATGGAGGCCCGCCCAAACACCTTCCCCCATTCCTCATAGATGAGGTCCCATAACAGGCTTTACCAACAGCCACCGTTCTCAGTAACGGGGGCCACACCTACCTCACCTATGCTCATGTAAGCATCTCCTGTCCCATACATGCAGTAGCTCACCATCCTTGGGGAAACATAGCGTCCCTCTACTACCATTCCCCTTGCTACCTCACAGTGTGTTTATGTGTGTGTATATGTGTGTGTTTGTGTGTGTTTATGTGTGTGTATATGTGTGTTTATGTGTGTGTGTGTATGTGTGTATGTGTTTATGTGTGTGTGTATGTGTGTGTTTATGTGTGTGTGTATGTGTGTGTTTATGTGTGTGTATGTGTGTGTGTGTATATGTGTGTGTGTATGTGTGTGTTTGTGTGTTTATGTGTGTGTGTATATGTGTGTTTATGTGTGTGTGTGTGTTTGTGTGTGTATGTGTGTGTGTGTTTATGTGTGTGTGTGTGTGTGTGTGTGTGTGTATGTATATGTGTGTTTATGTGTGTGATTGTGTGTGTGTGTGTGTGTGTGTTTGGGGGGTGTATAGAGTTCTTTACATCTCTGTTTCTCCATCCTGTACTTGCCTGGGGAGGGGTGTGTGTGTGTGACTGCTTGTGAGAGGAGGGCTGGGGCTATTGGGCTGGTTTCACATTTCCATGCAGAACGCAGTGTAACCAAACGCATGCACATTGCATTCCTATGTATAATATGGGAACACATAGTACCTGCGTATGACTGCGTTTGGTTACATTTGCGTTCAGATGCATTTTTTAATGGCACCCTCCGAACACAACATGTAGCATTTTCTGTGCATTCGTGGGGGCTTATTTTATGAGCAAGTGACCGCAAGTGCACAAAGAATGCATGGAGTTCAATGGATCTGCAATGTCCTCCACATGAAAATGCAGGCAGATGCTGCGGATCCATTGAAATCTCCATAGAAATCAGTGGCGGCCGCCGCTGATCTCCTGGCGGCCGCCTCTGATCTCCAGGCCACCGCCGAGACCGACCGCTGATTGAGTGACCAGGCACCATACTATGTGAAGGCATGCGGAGGATCCCCACTGCGGTATGACTACGTTTGCATCTGCATGTCAGACTCATGCAGACACAAACGCTAGAGTGAAGCCAGCCTTAAGCCCCTTTCACATCAGCATTTTTCGCTGATTGTGGCAGATGCAGCAGATTTACCTCATCTGCCGCCTAACGGCCGCACTGGCGGTGCACTTGTGACAAGCCCCAAGCATTGTCTAAGGGCTTGCAGCAGGTCCGGCATGTGCGGTATAGCCGCAGTTGCGGCAGATGCGATTTTTGTCCGGATCCACCGGATCTGGACGAAAACACTGATGTGAAAAAGGCCTTACATTGACTGGGCCAGAACCTGCTGGCTGTGCTGTAAGTGACACGTCCACCATATAGCCGAGGGACGAAAGTGATAGCAGCAGAGCAGAGGATGAGAAAACTGCCTGCTGAGGGGCAGAAGCTCTATTCCTCAGCACCCAGCTGTCCCATGCTCTCCTATCCTCTATTCCTCAGCTTTCCCATGTTCTGATTTCCATCAGCACCCAGATTACCCATGTTCTGATTTCCACCAGCACCCAACTTTCCCATGTTCTGCTATCATGGGAAAGCTGGGTGCTGAGGGAAATCAGAACATGGGAAAGCTGGATGCTGAGGAAAAGCGCATTAGAAGAGCATGGCAAAGTTGGGGGCTGAGGGAAAGAACGATTGAGCATGAGAAAGCTGGGACTGAGGAAAGAGGATAAAAGAGCGTGGAAAATCTGCGTGCTGAGGGAAAGAGGATAGAGGAGCATGGGAAAGCTGAGTGCTGAGGGAAAGAGGATAGAGGAGCATGGGAAAGCTGAGTGCTGAGGGATAGAAGAGCATGGGAAAGCTGAGTGCTGATGGATAGAGGATAGATGAGCTTGGGAAAGCTGAGTGCTAAGGGATAGAAGAGCATGGGAAAGCTGAGTGCTGAGGGATAGAAGAGCATGGGAAAGCTGAGTGCTGAGGGATAGAGGATAGAAGAGCATGGGAAAGCGGAGTGCTGGGGAAAAGGTGTATAGCAGAGCAGGGGGTGGAAAAGGTGGGGGTGCTGAGGGAAACAAGCTCTTTCCCATCCCCTGCTGTGCTATACACCTTTTCTCTGCACCCAGCTTTCACATTATATCAGAACAAGTGTCAGCGTCATTATCCTGTACCCCAGCATCAGCATCATTGTCCTGTACCCTCAGCGTCATTGTCCTGTACCCCCAGCGTCAGCATCATTGTCCTGTACCCTCAGCGTCATTGTCCTGTACCCCCAGCGTCAGCATCATTGTCCTGTACCCTCAGCGTCATTGTCCTGTACCCCCAGCATCATTATCCTGTACCCCAGTGTCATTACCCTGTACCCCCAGTGTCATTATCCTGTACCCCCAGTGTCATTATTCTGTACCCCCAGTGTCATTATCCTGTACCCCCAGTGTCAGCATCATTGTCCTGTACCCTCAGCGTCGTTGTCCTGTACCCCCAGCGTCAGCATCATTGTCCTGTACCCTCAGCGTCATTGTGCTGTACCCCCAGTGTCATTATCCTGTACCCCAGCGTCATTACCCTGTACCCCCAGTGTCATTATCCTGTACCCCCAGTGTCACTATCCTGAACCCCCAGTGTCATTATCCTGTACCCCCAGTGTCAGTGTTACTGTTTGGCAAGGGGCCAGGATGGGGGACATATTTACTGTATGGGAGCCAGAATTAGGAAGATACATTAGTTTTTAGTGACAACTGGGGTACCTAGTTACTTTAGAGGCCAATTAAGGGACATTATTACTCCTGTAGTATATTTTACTTTTGAGCATACTGTTTTCAATGAGGGGAGGGAGCTCCTGTTTCTTTGCACTATGTCGCTTTTTTCGTCATCTGTCGTACTGTAGAAATTAGTGGAAAAGTGGGGATGTGTTCTAGAAGATATTAGGTATAAATGTCTGTGTGTTATTTTCTATAGAGACGAGTCCTGGCTGGAAGACGTGATAATGGTCTGCGCTGTATGAAGAAGAAAATGACTTCAGCTACAGACATCACTGGTGATCACTGTATTATCTGTACATGTCCACTATACACTATATACAGAGGTCCTGTGTGTAATGTCACTGGTGATCACTATATCATCTCTACACTTACACTATATACAGTGCTCCTGTGTATAATGTCACTTATGGTAATATTAGTATTATGGTTTTTATTAGTGACCGAACACTACAACACTGATCAGTATGGGGTGGTAAATTAATATGTAGTCTGTTCATGATGTGGTGATATGTCTCCCTATGTGATGGAAGTAAGGGACCTGTTACACGTGGCGATATCGCCGCCCATTCATGAGGTGACGTGGGGGCGTGGCCTATTGCCGGCGTCATCGCCCCTACGTCGCCACATGTAAAGGGGCGATGTCGCCGGTGCCAGGAGGTCACCTGGTTTCACAGCACTGCTGTGAAACCAGGCGACCATCATGGGGCGATGTGCACACATCGCCCCATGTAACTGGGCACCGACGACCTGTCAGGCGATGGGAGCCACAGACTCCCATTGTCCTGCATCGCCGCCGGGGTTGTCAGACACCCCGGCGGCGATGCCGCCCGACAGGTCGCCGGCGCAGGGCTGGAAGAGTCGCCCCGTCTAAACGGGGGACGGCGACGCTGGGGGGGGGGGCGAGAGCGTGCGCACCCCCGCCATTCGCCGCCGACATCCCCAGCCCCGTCGCCCCGTGTGACTGGGCCCTAAGTGGTCTGGTTACAGTGTGGCAGTATTTCTCACTTGTATGTGGTATTATTGGTCTTGGTATAGTGGATTGTGGTCGGTAATTTGTTATTTATGATATTAATGAGGTGAAGATTCTTTATTTCCAATAGAGATTAAATACTTGGAAGTTTAACCCTTCCCTGTCCTGTGACTATTAAATAGTGGCAAATATGAACTTTTAGAGGTTCTCCGGTGAAAACAAGTAATCATCTCTTCTAAGGCAATTGTGCATGTGTTCAATATTTGGTAAGATTTTTACCTTAGAATTTGTAGCCAAAACCAGGAGTGGGTAAAACAAATAAAGGAAAAGTGGTGCCCCTGTTTCTAGAATACTTTTCCTCCCGGTTTTGGTTACAAATGCCGAGGTAAAATACTGACCAAATACTCAACATGTCCATGTGGCCTTTGGCTAAGTGATAAGCTTTTCTCCCCATTAGAGTGGAGCTGATGGACAGCTCGATCACTGATCCGCTCATTCCCTCGGTGGCTGTGAGTGCTGTGTTTGGCTTTTTCTGGAAGCCCCAATGATGATGAATAGAGCCGCGGTCACATCATTACTGGCCGCTGCATTTTATAATGGGGATACAAGTGCCACATTCTTCTGACAGTTCTGTTTCCACTGGTCGGATTTCACCAATAAATAAGTGATCGCCTACCGAACCTGTGGATCACTGATAACTTGTTTCTCCAAAGAAATCCTTTAATGCAAACCACAGCAATTGTACATCAAAGTTATGGTGAGCGCACAGTGATGTGCTGGAGATGCCAATATAATGGGTGTAACGGGTAACAGATATATATAGCATATATATATTGCATATAGCTGAAGGGTGGGCCCCTGGAGTCAATATCCCTGGTGGGCCCCAGGCACCCCAGTCCGACCCTGTATATGTTCATATGTACTTTTATTCATTTATGTTTGTTATCCCTGTTTATTACCAGTTGTGTCTATGAAGAAGACCTTTGGGTCGAAAAGTCGACTGTAAAAAACTGTAAAAGTAACACCAACTAATTTGCTTTGTCTGTTTAAACAATAAAATGTGACTTTGCTTGAATTGTATTGCCATTCCTTTTTTGGTGTGCCAGACATTTCACAGTCCATTGTGTATATGCCTGCAGAAATCTCTATTGTGTATTCTCTTTTGTGTGTACAGCCAGCAGCAATCTTTCTTGGGTATACAGCCCAAAGCAGTCTCTATTGTGTGTGTGTACATATATATATATTTTGAGTGTTGGGGTGGAGGCGAAGCCGGGGTGGAGACTGGAGAGAGTCTCAGGAGGCCCTGAAATTTTGCCAGTGAGGGGTCCTGAAATTCCTAGTGGCAGCCCTGCCTCTACAAACCTTGAGTCAAATGGGGTGCGTGTGCAGTGCAAAATTTTGTGATTATAGATGCAATGGTGTGAATTCATTTAGTGGACATACATACATACATTGTGAAGGGCGTGGCCATAAAAGTGGTGGAGCTATGAAAGGGTGGGGTTATGTGGAGGGGGTGGGGTATAGTATTTTATTTGCAACTCATTCAAGAGCCTTTTGATAAACGACATGCTTGGTTTTTCCTTCCTGCAAAAACGAACAGATTTTTGAAAGTTCCAACTCTTGAGCAGGCCACGTAAAGCTGACCATGAGAAAATGGGTTCTTTTTCTTATGAGTCATTAGTGTCTGTAGGACACACAAGAATGATCAGGCAGTGTCATGACACAGAATTTTATAAGCTAACATTCTACATTCTATAATGACATCACAATAACGTGCCAGGGCAATAAAGGAGACAGCGCTATGAAAGGAGGTGGGGCTATGTGAAGAGGCAGAGCTATGGAGTGAGCATGGCTTTGTAGAGATGTGGCTGTGAAGTGGACGGGGGGACTATGTGGAGTGGATGGAGCTATGGAGGAGGCGTGGCTCTTGTGGAGGTGTTCTGTGAAGTGGGCATAACAATGTGAGTGGGTGTGACCATGTGGAGTGGGTGTGGCTATATGGAGTGAGTGGGGCTTGATGCATACACTCATCTTTTTGGAGTGGGCATGGCTATTGGTGAGATTATATGAAGTGGGTGTGGCTATGTGGAGTGGGAGATTTGATCCATACAGTCATGGCCAAAAGTTTTGAGAATGACACCAAAATGATATTTTCACATGATCTGCTGCCCTCTGGTTTTTATTTGTGTTTGTCTGATGTTTATATCACACTAGCTGTGAGCCCGATGCAAATGCATCGGGATTCTAGAATGTGCATTAATTTGATTATAGTAGTTATAGCTGTTAGCCTGATGCAAATGCATCGGGTATCTAAAATATGTTTATTGTTTTTTTAAAGATTTTTAAATAATAATCGCATCATCAATAGCAATAATATAAGCCATAGCATTATTATTAGCAGTAATAGCAGTATTAATAGCATTATTAGCAGTATTATGAGCATAAATAACAGTATTAATAGCATTAATAGCATTATTATTAGCATTAATAGCATTATTAATAGCATTATTAGCATTAATAATAGCATTAATAACATTATTAATAGCATTAATAGCATTATTATTAGCATTAATAGCATTAATAATAGCATTATTAGCATTAATAATAGCATTAATAACATTATGAATAGCATTAATAGCATTATTATTAGCATTAATAGCATTAATAATAGCATTATTAGCATTAATAATAGCATTAATAACATTATTAATAGCATTAATAGCATAATTAATAGCATTAATAGCATTATTAATAGCATTAATAGCATTATTATTAGCATTAATAGCATTAATAATGGCATTATTAGCATTAATAATAGCATTAATAACATTATTAATAGCATTAATAGCATTATTATTAACATTAATAGCATTATTATTAGCATTAATAGCATTAATAATGCCATTAATAGGATAAATATTAGCATTAATAGCATTAATAGCATAATTAATAGCATTAATAGCATTATTAATAGCATTAATAGCATTATTATTAGCATTAATAGCATTAATAATGGCATTATTAGCATTAATAATAGCATTAATAACATTATTAATAGCATTAATAGCATTATTAATAGCATTAATAGCATTATTATTAGCATTAATAGCATTAATAGGATAAATATTAGCAGTAATAGCATAATTAATAGCATTAATAGCATTATTAATAGCATTAATAACATTATTATTAGCATTAATAGCATTAATAATAGCATTATTAGCATTAATAATAACATTAATAACATTATTAATAGCATTAATAGCATTATTATTAGCATTAATAGCATTAATAGCATTATTATTAGCATTAATGGCATTAATAATACCATGAATAGGATAAATATTAGCATTAATAGCAATAATAGCATAATTAATAGCATTAATAGCATTATTAATAGCATTAATAGCATTAATAGGATAAATATTAGCATTAATAGCATTATTAATAGTATTAATAGTATTAATAGGATAAATATTAGCATTAATAGCATAATTAATAGCATTAATAGCATTATTAATAGCATTAATAGCATTATTATTAGCATTAATAGCATTAATAATAGCATTATTAGCATTAATATTAGCATTAATAACATTATTAATAGCATTAATAGCATTCTTATTAGCATTAATAGCATTAATAATGCCATTAATAGGATAAATATTAGCATTAATAGCATTAATAGCATAATTAATAGCATTAATAGCATTATTAATAGCATTAGTATTAGCATTAATAGCATTAATAGGATAAATATTAGTATTAATAGCATTAATAGCATAATTAATAGCATTAATAGCATTATTAATAGCATTAATCGCATTATTATTAGCATTAATAGCATTAATAATAGCATTATTAGCATTAATAATAGCATTAATAACATTATTAATAGCATTAATAGCATTATTTATTAGCATTAATAGCATTAATAACATTATTATTAGCATTAATAGCATTAATAATACCATGAATAGGATAAATATTAGCATTAATAGCATTAATAGCATAATTAATAGCATTAATAGCATTATTATTAGCATTAATAGCATTAATAGGAGAAATATTAGCATTAATAGCATAATTAATAGCATTAATAGCATTATTAATAGCATTAATAACATTATTATTAGCATTAATAGCATTAATATTAGCATTATTAGCATTAATAATAGCATTAATAACATTATTAATAGCATTAATAGCATTATTATTAGCATTAATAGCATTAATAATGCCATTAATAGGATAAATATTAGCATTAATAGCATAATTAATAGCCTTAATAGCATTATTAATAGCATTATTATTAGCATTAATAGCATTAATAGGATAAATATTACCATTAATAGCATTAATAGCATAATTAATAGCATTATTAATAGCATTAATCGCATTATTATTAGCATTAATAGCATTAATAATAGCATTATTAGCATTAATAATAGCATTAATATTATTATTATTAGCATTAATAGCATTATTATTAGCATTAATAGCATTATTATTAGCATTAATAGCATTAATAATACCATGAATAGGATAAACATTAGCATTAATAGCATTACTAGCATAATTAATAGCATTATTTGCATTATTAATAGCATTAATAGCATTATTATTAGCATTAATAGCATTAATAATAGCATTATTAGCATTAATAATAGCATTAATAACATTATTAATAGCATTAATAGCATTATTATTAGCATTAATAGCATTAATAATAGCATTAATAACATTATTATTAGCATTAATAGCATAATTATTAGCATTAATAGCATTATTATTAGGAGTAATATCATTATTATTATTAGCATTTTTTTTTTAATTATTATTTTTTATTTAATTATTTATTATTTTTTATTAATTTTTTTATTATATTTTAATTATTTTTATATTATTAAATTTATTATTTAGGCTGAGACCCAGTTATCTTTCAGGTCCGCTAAAGGGCTGATATAATTAGCATATATTTATTTTTTTTATTATTATTTTTATTGAATTATTTATTATTTTTAATTTATTTTTTTATTATTTTGTAATTATTTTTTAATTTTTTTTTTTATTATTAATTTATTTTTTTTTAAGTGAGAGTGAGACACAGTTCTCATTCAGGTCCGCATTTTTTATTTTTTTTTATTATTATTTTTATTAAATTATTTAATATTTTTTATTTATTTTTTTATTATTTTTTAATTATTTTTAAATTATTTTTTTTATTATTTAATTTATTTATTTTTTTAAGTGAGAGTGAGACACAGTTCTCATTCAGGTCCGCCTTTTTTTTTTTTTTAAATTATTATTTTTATTTAATTATTTATTATTTTTTAATTATTTTTTTATTATTTTTAAATTATTTTAAAATTATTTTTTTATTATTAAATTTATTTATTTTTTTACTTGCGAGAGTGAGACACAGTTCTCATTGCGGTCCGCCTTTTTTTTTCCCATTGACATACATTACTGGTGTGTCGGCGATTTTATGGCCGGCCACCTGGTTCTATTTGTCGGCCTTAAAATCGCGGACACACCGCTAATGCATGTCTATGGGCAGTCAGCTCGAATTCTGATTGGTCGGCGTTCAATCCGAAATCGGGCTGACTGCCCATAGAGATGCATTAGCGGTGTGTCCGCGATTTTAGGGCCGACAAATAGAACCAGGTGGGCGGCCATAAAATCGCCGACACACCGGTAATGTATGTCAATGGGGAAAAAAAGGCGGACCTGAATGAGAACTGCGTCTCAGTTTTGAGGGGCTCTTCTGATTGGCTGAGGGCAGTATACAGCGACCAATCAGAAGAGGGCCTCAGATCTCATTAAGGTACAATGGCGGATTTTTCGTCCATTGTATCTTAATGAGAAGGAAGAGGACGTCGAAGATGGAAGTTAGCGAAAAGAAGAGAGAAGACCCCCGGGGCCGGAGGAAGAGGACGCCTGGCCGGACGGAGGATCAGATGACAAAGAAGACATGTAAGTATGTGCGGACATGGGGGGCTGTGCGGACATGGGGTCGGGCTGTGCGGACATGGGGGTCGGGCTGTGCGGACATGGGGTCGGGCTGTGCGGACATGGGGGGGCTGTGCGGACATGGGGTCGGGCTGTGCGGACATGGGGTCGGGCTGTGCGGACATAGGGGGCGGGCTGTGCGGACATAGGGGCGGGCTGTGCGGACATAGGGGGCGGGCTGTGCGGACATAGGGGGCGGGCTGTGCGGACATAGGGGGCGGGCTGTGCGGACATAGGGGGCGGGCTGTGCGGACATAGGGGGCGGGCTGTGCGGACATAGGGGGCGGGCTGTGCGGACATAGGGGCGGGCTGTGCGGACATAGGGGCGGGCTGTGCGGACATAGGGGTCGGGCTGTGCGGACATAGGGGTCGGGGTGTGCGGACATAGGGGTCGGGCTGTGCGGACATAGGGGGCGGGCTGTGCGGACATAGGGGCGGGCTGTGCGGACATAGGGGGCGGGCTGTGCGGACATAGGGGGCGGGCTGTGCGGACATAGGGGGCGGGCTGTGCGGACATAGGGGGCGGGCTGTGCGGACATAGGGGGCGGGCTGTGCGGACATAGGGGCCGGGCTGTGCGGACATAGGGGTCGGGCTGTGCGGAGGCGGGTAGCGATTTGCGGCTCAGGCAGCGACTTGCAATGGCCTCGCGGCCATTGCTCGCGCTACCTGAGCGGTAAATCGCTAAGGTTGTAGCCGAGGCTGTGGATGGCTTTTGGGCCAGCGGCTCGCAATGGCCGCTTCGCGGCCATTGCTCGCCCTGGGCCAGCGACTCGCAATGGCCTCGCGGCCATTGCTCGCGCAGCATTGGGCGCTTCGCGCCCAATGTTAAATTCGTATCCACATGACCACGCCGGAAGTAGCGCGCGGAGGGGCGCTTTTCCGATTCGCGATTATATAATAGATACAGAAATATAATTGCAATCATATTATGAGTACCAAAAGGTTATATTGACAGTTAGAATGAGTTAATGCAGCAAGTCAATATTTGCAGTGTTGACCCTTCTTCTTCAGGACCTCTGCAATTCTCCCTGGCATGCTCTCAATCAACTTCTGGACCAAATCCTGACTGATAGCAGTCCATTCTTGCATAATCAATGCTTGCATTTTGGCAGAATTTGTTGGTTTTTGTTTGTCCACCCGTCTCTTGATGATTGACCACAAGTTCTCAATGGGATTAAGATCTGGGAAGTTTCCAGGCCATGGACCCAAAATCTCTATGTTTTGTTCCCTGAGCCATTTAGTTGTCACCTTTGCTTTATGGCAAGGTGCTCCATCATGCTGGAAAAGGCATTGTTGGGTGCCAAACTGCTCTTGGACGGTTGAGAGAAGTTGCTCTTGGAGGACATTCTGGTACCATTCTTTATTCATGGCTGTGTTTTTAGGCAAGACTGTGAGTGAGCCGATTCCCTTGGCTGAGAAGCAACCCCACACATGAATGGTTTCAGGATGCTTTACAGTTGGCATGAGACAAGACTGGTGGTAGCGCTCACCTCTTCTTCTCCGAATAAGCTGTTTTTCAGATGTCCCAAACAATCGAAAAGGGGATTCATCAGAGAAAATGAATTTACCCCAGTCCTCAGCAGTCCACTCCCTGTACCTTTTACAGAATATCAGTCGGTCCCTGATGTTTTTTCTGGAGAAAAGTGGCTTCTTTGCTGCCCTCCTTGAAACCAGGCCTTGCTCAAAGAGTCTCCGCCTCACAGTGCGTGCAGAAGTACTCACACCAGCATGCTGCCATTCCTGAGCAAGCTCGGCACTGCTGGTAGTCCGATCCCACAGCTGAAACAGTTTTAAGATACGGTCCTGGCTAGTGATGGGCGAATCCTAAATTACTCGGAATCGCTTGACTCTAGCGAGTCCGAGCCCAGGACTCGCTACTCGTTGCGAGTCTAGCGAGTCCAATGTTAATGAATGGGGAAGCGAGTAATAGCGAGTAGTGTGAGATTTACAACTCGCAGATGTGTCTCGGAAGCTTCAGCCTGAAGCAATCCTAGTTTTGTCATTTATTTGCATTGCTCGTTTACTTTGTAAGTAATCGCTGACTCGCACAGATAAGAGTCCTGTCTCCTCTGTGCTGGCTGCCAGCTCCAGGGTCCTAGAGCCTGCCTGCTGCCTGATGTAGCAGAGCTGAGATTGTTCTCAGTCTGCTCATTCTCTGTGTACAGACATGAATGTCTGTGCACAGAGATGATGTAGCAGAGCTGAGATTGTTCTCAGTCTGCTCATTCCCTGTGTACAGTAACAGACATGAATGTCTGTGCACAGAGATGATGTAGCAGAGCTGAGATTGTTCTCAGTCTGCTCATTCCCTGTGCATAGAGATCTATATCTATACACAGGGGATGTAGCAGAGAGGACATCGCGTTTTGGACTGCGTCGGAGGGAAGAGGATTTTTTTAATTAAAGATGGAGTCCCTAATGGCTTTTTTTTTTATTTCTAATAAAAAATTTTCTTTGTGTTGTGTTTTTTTTAAAACAATTTAATAGAAATTCATGGCGGTCATGTCTAATATTGGCGTGACCACCATACATTTCGGGCTTAGGGCCAGCTGATAATACAAAGCTGGCCCTAACCTCTTTATTACCCAGCGTGCCACCGCTACCAGGGCCGCTGGAAGAGCGGGGTTCAGCGTCAGAGGATGGCGCTTCAATGAACGCGCCATCTTCTGGGGCGGCTGCGGGCTGCAATTTGCAGCGGGGGGTGCCCAGAAAGCTTGGGCATCCCTGCGCTGCGGATTCCAGCCCCCAGCTGCTTAGCTGTACCTGGCTAGACATAGAAATTGCGCGGAGCCCCACGCATTTTTTTTAAATTATTTCATGAAATTCTGAGATTCTGACTCTGAGACTCTGACTCTGAAATTCATTAAATAATTTTAAAAAAATGCGTGGGGCTCCGCGCAATTTCTATGTCTAGCCAGGTACAGCTAAGCAGCTGAGGGCTGGAATCCGCAGCGCAGGGATGCCCAAGCTTTCTGGGCACCCCCCGCTGCAAATTGCAGCCCGCAGCCGCCCCAGAAGATGGCGCGTTCATTGAAGCGCCATCCTCTGGCGCTGAACCCCGCTCTTCCAGCGGCCCTGGTGGCGGTAGCACGCTGGGTAATAAAGGGGTTAATACCAGCTTTGTTATACAAGCTGGTATTAAGCCCGAGATTCTTAATGTCAGGCCACGTTTGACCCAGCCACTAAGAATCTCCAATAAAGGGTTAAAAAAACACAGAGAAAAATTTTTATTTGAAATAAAAAAAAAAGCCATTAGGGACTCCATCTTTAATTTAAAAAATCCTCTTCCGTCCGACGTAGTCCAAAACGCGATGTCCTCTATGCTACATGCACAGGGAATGAGCAGACTGAGAATAATCTCAGCACTGCTACATCATCTCTGTGAGCAGGCAGGTTCTAGGACCCTGGAGCTGCACAGAGAAGACAGCTGGACTCGGCTCGCAAAGAAACAGCAGTTACTTTGCGAGTTTCCCTGCTATCACTGGCACAGTAGCCAGTGATGACTCGCACGAGTCCAATGCAAACAATGGCAATCCTAGTTTTGTCAGCGTTTCTGACAAAACTAGGATTGATATTGATTTGCATTGGACTCGTGCGAGTCATCACTGGGAAACTCGCCGAGTACCGAGTCCTGCGAGTCCCTTACTACTCGCCGAGTAACGAGTCCTAGCGAGTAGATTCGCCCATCCCTAGTCCTGGCGCTTGCTGGTCTTTCTTAGGCGCCCTGGAGCCTTTTTGACAACAATGGAAGCTCTCTCCTTGAAGTTCTTGATGATGCAATAGATTGTTGACTGAGGTGCAATCTTTCTAGCTGCGATACTTTTCCCTGTTAGGCCATTTTTGTGCAGTGCAATGATGGCTGCACGTGTTTCTTTAGAGATAACCATGGTTAACTGAAGAGAATCAATGGAATTCACTTGAGGAAGACGCTTGGAGAGCGTAGAAACGCGTTGTGGCCTAAAGGACCCTGCCTTTTTATTGTACAAATAAAGCCGAGAGGTAACTATTCATAATAGCCTTGGTGCCGGTTGATTCCCCAGCGCTCACACAAATACCTATTACTCTTTTTGAAATACATTCTTACTTAATCATGACTGATTGTTCGCCAGCCCTGTCCTCATCAACACCCACACCTGTGTTAATGGAAAAATCACTAAAACGATGTTAGCTGCTCCTTTTAAAGCAGGACTGCAATGATGTTGAAATGTGTTTTGGGGGTTAAAGTTCATTTTCTAGGCAAATATTGACTTAGCACGTAATTGCTGTTAAGTTGATCACTCTTTATGACATTCTGAAGTATATGCAAATTGCCATTAGAAAAACTGAAGCAGTAGACTTTGTTAAAATTAAAATTTGTATCATTCTCAAAACGTTTGGCCATGACTGTACAGAAACATCCACACTTAACTTTATATATTAGACTATCTGTAGAGCATGGCGTTGCCCAGGCATAGTAACTAACTATTCTTAGTTATAAGCTGAGTGCATGTCAGTTTGTGTGTATGTATGTCTACTATACGCATCAAACCAACTCCAACTTCTGATTCCACCAAATTGGGCACCGACTCCAACTCCATGACACGGAGCCGTCCAGTGACAGCAATTTTTTAGGATAAAGAGAAAGCGACTCCGAAGAAGAACTAGGCGGGGCGGTCTGAGGGCCCATGGGGGGTGCAGGCCAAATACCACCAAACTGTCTGAAGGGGAGACCACGGGGACGGAACCTACGATATTAACGGTCATGTCGAACAACGAGAATGCCAATGAGAACATACAAGTGGAGCAGACAGGTACTTTACAGGTTATTAATCTCTTATCGCATATTGACTTCAGATGAGTTATCAGTTTTACAGAGGGGTTTGACGTTCTCCCCAAAACACAGATTGGGCAAATTCACTCTTACTAAAGACGTCTACCTTTTCTATCGTAAACGTGTACTCTCTGCAATTCATAGACACCCGACGATACTGGAGAATCCTGCAATCATGGAGCAAAGAATGCTACAGGATATGCTGGACCTTTTGGAAGATGATACACAAGGATCAGATAGGAGCCCTTGCCCATTGAGGAATAAATCCTCCACTGCCCCCCTTTGTCTCTGTTACCCTCAGTTCAGACTTATTTCGACCTAGTCCAAGAGTGGTATCTCACAATTACCCGACCAACATGGGTGGGGTGGGAATCTGAGCGCCAAGGAAAGAAAGGCGTTTTTTAATTTAAAAAACTATTCCACTATTATCAAAGAGACAGACAAAGGAGGGAACGTGGTGGTTTGGCCTTGGGAGATGTATGTGGAGGAGGCTAGGAGGCAACTAAGCAAGAACAAATTTTATTCTAAATTCCCTCGGACCCTACTCAGGGCTAATTCTCAGGGCTCTTCGATGCGGCATTGAGATGTTGGTTATCACCAAAAAAGAGAGACTTTTTGTGGGTGCCTGAACCTATTATACCTACCCTATACTTTCTTCCGAAGGTCCATAAAAATGTACACAGACCACCAGGGAGACCAATCGTCTCATGCATTGGAAGTATATGCGAGAAGGCAGGCTCCTATATAGACTACTATCTACAACCTATGGTACAGGATTTGGCCTCATACAGTCAGGATTCTATCGACTTCATCAAGAAGATACGTACGGTCCAAATTCCCACAGGTCATTTAATTGTTACATGCGATGTGGAATCATTATATACTAACATCGCACACCACCATGGAATGGAAGCGGTTACCTATTTTCTGGACAAAAGGCAGCGATCGACTACACGATTCGTTTCTCATAGACCTACTGGATTTCTTACTGTCGCATAGTTATTTTACATTTGACAGCAGCTACTATAGACAGATCTCAGGAGTGGCTATGGGTGCGAAATGTGCCCCAGCCTTTGCAAATTTGTTTTTAGGCTGGTGGGAGGAATTGATCATGTACAACATGCCGGCCTACAAAGATCATGTCCAGGCATGGTATAGGTATATTGATGTCGTCGTGTTTCTATGGAGTGGGGATGAAGGATCATGCAGAGTTTTTCTGGTGGAATTGAATTGTAATCTCTTAAACATTTTTCTAACTTTTGATTCATCCCCCACAGAAGCCACTTTTCTGGACTTGAGAATCATGATAAGGGAAGAACGGTTGTTTACAAACCTATATAGGAAGCCAACAGCAACAAATAGCCTCCTGCAGTACGCAGGTTTTCATCCAATGCATGTAAAAAGGGGCATACCGGTAGGCCAGTTCCTGAGGGTCAGACGGAATTGTGCGGATGAGGAGGATTTCCGGGCTCAGTCCCGTGCTTTGACAGAGATTTTCCGCTCAACAATACCCAAGATGTACCATATCCACTGCCTTCAGGAAGGCTCAGTCATGTTCACAAGACTCCCTATTACAACACCGTATGAAGCTTCCGGATAACACACCAAGAATCATCATGGACTACCACAACCAGTGGAACAAGGTTGGTAATATTTTAAGAGCACACTGGGATGTCCTGGTTATGGACCCTATAATTGGTCCTGGTATTGGGGAAAGACCTAAGATTATGGCGAGATGAGCACCGAATTTGGGAGATACTTTGGTAACCAGTCATTTCAGGAGACCCACTCATAGCTTGGGACGTGGTATAACACTAAAGGGGTCTTTTCCATGTAGCTCCTGTAACATATGCCCCCTCATGACTCCCGTTAGGGACTTCATTGTTAACCCAAGAGATAACAAATGACATCGACTCAAACACTACATTAATTGCAAAACAGAATTTGTGATATGTGCAATTGTGTGTCCTTGCAACAAGGTGTATGTGGGGATGACGGGACAGGAGTTACAGAAACATATACAAAAGCATGTGTCCACTATCCAGCTGGCATCTGAACACCTGGACAAGGGACTCACACTAACCTCGGTAGCTTCCCATTACCTGTCCCATCATCAGAGTCGTCCCACGGGGAGTAGAGTGGTGGGCCTAGATAGGTTACCAGGCAACATCAGGGGAGGCAATAGGAGGAAACCCCTCTTAAGACTAGAGTCGAGGTAGATTTATCTCCTCAACTCTGTTTCCCCGCTGGGAATTAATGAGGAACTCCTCTTCTCCGGTTTTTCAGGGGACTAGGGGTTGTCATTTTGTCTTTTTTCCGTGGATGACTCTAGCCTGCAGCGTATCTCTTCCTGAATTGGTATTTTCCCTTATGGTTTTTTGTCTCTTCACAGATCAGCATATTGTCGCCATTCCTTCATCTACACCAGTCGGGATGTCACACCTTGACCCACCAGCAATCATTTATGAACTTGGGATTGCATTGCCTTCCCACTACAAATTTTTCCAGGATCATGGACTCTTTTTCTACATCAAACCGCTTTTTCTTGGGGTGTGGATATGTATATCAACTATTACTGTGTATATTTTATAATTTTGCAACATTTTTGCTCTGAGATGTTTGGTGAGATGTATCAACTCAATTTACATACACACTATTGGGTTTGGAATTCATAGTTGCTTCATTGTAACTTCTAGTGTGTTTGAAGTCTAGCATCCTTCATATCAAGTTCTAATCACCTTCCCCTCTCCCCCCCTATTTTTCATTGGCTCTGCTTGGTCACGTGTGCGGTCTGCACTTTGCTATTTGGACATGTAATCGGACTTTGCAAATTACTAATTAAACAAATTATACATTGTATATAAGATCGGTGTTGGATTCTCAATTGATACATATTCTGAGGTTGTGGAACCCTGATATAAGATTTATTTTGGGCTTTTCCACCCATGAGATGGAATCCACTGGAGTACTCCAGATGGACATCACCAGGGCTTGACCACATGGTCGTTAGTAGCGTGGGGATTTCAAGTTGATAGCCAACTTGGATACCACGCCAATTGCCCTCGATAATCTACAAGGCGTCTACATATGTATGGGATTTTCCTTTGGGTGAATGTAATGGTTGTTGGGGATTGAGGAGAGTCCAATAGTTTGGCCGCCGTCAACACCTAATAACCAGGTTTTATTATTAGTATTTCATTTGGCAAATCCATCATTTTGGTACTAACATTTTACAGCATTCGGGCTTGATAAAAATTCTATAGTGAACAGACATACCATCCCATGTTTTTTCTACATTCTACATTCTACTTTGTGGCCCTCAATATCTATTTTTCTGGACGCCATGTTATGTTACGTGCATTTACCACTTCCAAAGGGATCATAGGGATATTGTCCACTTGACAATGTTGGTATCATTTAAGGGTTGGGGATGTCACATAAACTGGTACAGGAAGAGCACCCTATGGGGGGCAGCCCTCAGGTTCTTACATTCATGGGTGCATTTGGACATACAGTAAATCCATATATATGGTACTAACTCCAATTCTAAGGAGACCAATATTTTAGACAATAGAGGGTAGTGGTGCCTGGTTTAGCCAAATGGTTATTGGCCATCCTAGTAGCTCTCCCTAGTATGACATCTACCTTTTAGGGTACCGTCACACCTGGTGACATCCCCGGACATATCGGCAGCGACAGGTGGGAGCGCGCACATTTTTGGCACCTTGCCAGCATCGCCGGCACATGTTTACATGCGGAGATACCTCCAGCGACGCACCGGCGATGTTACGCCATCATTACTGGGGTGTCCAAAAACCCCAGCGGTGATCCTGTAACATGGGAGCATAGGCTCCCATCGCCTGTAAGACCACCGTCCCCCTGTTACTTGTGTACACATCGCCCCAGAGTGCTCGTCTGGTTTCAGAGCAGTGCTGAGAAACCAGGCGACCACTCAAAGGCGTCGACATTGTCTCTTTACATTAGGCGACGCACCGGCCATGTCAGTGGTGATAGGCCACGCCCCTACGTCACCTATGAAATCGCCGCCGATATGGCCTCGTGTGATGGTACCCTTAGGGTTCAGTAAGTCTATACCCAGGGCTGGATATCTAATGCACACCTTGGCCTGGGATAACCACAGGAATGAGTATGGCAAATTGTCTGTCATCCGCTGCATTTTTTTCTCCCAGGCCGGTGCAACGAATAGTAGGTTACTTAGCGCATCCTGAGAAACTGGGCTACCTATATGATACAGTCAGTGTGGCAATATGTGGGACGTGCAAAGGTTGGGAGTGTTACATGAGGAATGCTCTATGTGAGGCATCCCTCGTGTTTGTACACTTTCTCAGACTCATTGAGGCGTCTGGTTATTTAGTAAGTCCATACATATGGCTATTAATACTATAGTATATCTGCAGTTTAGACAACATGTGGGGGGGTCTCTCGGGTGAGCCAAAACAGATTGTTTGCCATCCCAGCGGCCTCCCCGAATGTCTACATGAAGCCCTTATTTGCAGGGTATGAATAGAACGACCTAAACCCAGGATGTTGGTATCACTACACATTTAGCAGAATGTTCATACATGTAATATCTTCACTCCAGCCCAACTATGTGGTGGACGGAATCTTGTTTGTGCAATCTATCGATTCCATCCACGTCTTCCCAGGATATCCCTATTTTATTGGGATACATGCCTCTCAACGCCTGGTTGATCTGATATGTGATAAACAGTCTGCATCTGGGTTGGCCATAGGGATGAACAAGACAGATTGTCATCCGCTTGGTTCTTCTCCAGATCTGTACTTGCAATATCTACTAAAATGTCTAGCTATTGTAATTTGGCAACCAGGAAGAGATTGCTTTACCTCTAGCAAAAGCTTGCTGTTGATTTTAGCAATTGTGACTAACTTTTCACTATATATATAATGTAGTTCCTTGCTGAACTTTTAAACAGAATACTTTGCGGGATCGCAGCCTGTAAACCAGGGTGGGGAACTCCAGTCCTCGAGGGCCGCAAACAGTTCAGGTTTTCACGATTTCCTTAGTATTGCACAGGGATTGGAATCATCACCAGTGCAAGTGATTATGTTATCACCTGTGCAATACTAAGGAAATCCTGAAAAACCTGCACTGTTTGCGGCCCTCGAGGACTGGAGTTCCCCACCCCTGCTGTAAACAAACTAGCGATCATGTGACCGCACACGTGACCTCCATTATTGCCAGAATGTCACTTCCGGTTTCAGGTTGTAGCCATAGCAACCTATACAGCGGGGTTCCACCTCGCTTCATTAGCTACGATACTTAAAGACCAAACATCAGCTCTGAGCCACGCCTCCCTGACGAAGCCGCCACGCAGCGGCGATACGTGTGGGACACAAGTCCCCTGCTCTACGCTCTGCTCCTTGCGCTCTGGCAAGCCATGTATTAACCCTGCCTCCCACACCCAGGATACACCTGCTGACGACAGGCTTATATGGGAGATATATAGTCTGGGTGAGGAATTCCTTTTATTGGGGAGGTTTCTACTCTCTGGTCTGAGCCTATCTGGCTGCCTTTTTGCTGGGAGCAGGTTATGCAGTTCCCTGTTTATCCATTTATGGGTGACACATGCTCCCTGTTGTATTGCGCCACAGTCTATACTTTGATTGCATTAACTATTTATAATCTTGATCTGTGACTCAGTTGATGATGTTTTTCGACCTTAGGGGTGTTGTGTCACTGAAATTGCGATATCAATATGTCTTTGGGAACTGCTAAAAATGGAAATGTATTGAATATTTTCAAAGGGGTCCTTCTTCATTGATGGTCCGTGTTTTTTTGTATGTTTTTAATGGTTTTTTAGATGTGTTTTGTTTGGTCTTTAATAAACTTTGTAATAATATTTTGATATCTTAAAAGGTAGTGTGCTGCTATCATTTGTCAATTCCTTCTCTTTAGTTTCATTCCTTCACTGTTGGCAAAGCAGCACCCCTGCCCTTACAGGGACAATTCATTTAGAGTGGTGCACCTCTTTTTCTTGTTCTCAACTCCATGACTCTGACTCCACACCCATGGTAGTAACCATGCGTTTCATTTTTGGATAAAATGCCCCAATTACAAACCAAAAACGCACTTATGCATATTTACAGTGTATTTTCAAAATTGAAATGGAGGCATTGGAAAAAAACAAGGCAAAAATGGTCCTATAATTATGCTGCAGAAAAAAAATGCAACGTGGGCACAATACTTCTGAACTCTCATAGACTTTGCTGGATTCAGGATAGACATACAGATTTGTAAAAAAAAAAAAAGCTGCTTCTCTCGGTCAGATGCAGTCATCTTGCAAAGAAAAACAATTTATCAAAATAATATTGTTGAAATATTTCTGCACTATAGTACTGTAGTTCACAGTAAGGGTAAGTGCCCACCATCAGTATTAGTAGCATGTTTTCGCTGTGTCCAAAATGCTCCAGTACAAGCACAATGGATGGAGTTTATACAAATCTCATGCCCACATTACTTTTTTTAGACGCTCTGTAAACTGGTATGTGGGGCGGCTTCCCGAGCAGCAGCATGTCATTTTATACTTGCGGAGACACGAATGTTCTCAGTGGGAGAACACAGTGATAATATGCTGTGTCAGTAATGCTGATAGCGGACATGTGTGCTCAGGACACTAGTGTCTTTGCAAGAGAAAACATGCTGCATCCAGAACATTGCCAATCCTGGTTTTGTGCACTAACCCTATTGAATTACTACTGTAAGGAATAAAGCAATATTTATGCAAGTAGCCATTTCTGTAAGGAATAAAGCAATATTCCTACAAGCAGCCATTTTGTCAAGTTGTCACCATACCTCATTCCAATGAGATAGCTTTAGGCCTGAGGCCAGTCATTTTTGGGAAAGGGAATATGTTAATTAACCTGTGGAAATTGTCCATGGGGCCAGTTGTTGGCACCACAATAGAGCTCCTAATAGATTGAGATTAGGGGGCAATTAAATCTCCCTGCCATTATCCAAAAGGATGACGACCTGGGGATTTCCAGCTAGGTGTGAGAATGAATTTCTTTCTATCTGCAGACTCAATAGAAAAGTCAATTACAGCCCAGACTGAGAGGCGCCAAGAGTATAACCCTTAATATCTCATGAGCCGTTGCCCCTATAATAATGTCAAACATAAACATGGAATCTATAGATTCAGAAGGTTATCACACTTATTTCTACATACATGTGTGATGATCGTAAGCAACCTAAACTTGATATTGGCCAGTAGGACACCAGCAGAGTAGTAATGTGTCATATCATTGCAAAGCTAAAATCATAACCAAAAATATGAAAGCATTGTCTGTTGCCTACAACGCTCCTAGGCAAAGTTATGACCCATAACAGCTTTTGGATATTTCATGTCCCCACTCAGGGGGTGGGAATTATGAGACAGCCTAGAGGCAGGTGATGGGTGTGAGATGGGAAGGCCTTATACAGTATAACAATATCTCACGCCTTCTCCATCTTGGTATTCTTCTGAGAGGCATTATTTCATCAAAGCTAGAGTGTATCCAGGAACTGGTTGGCACCAGCTGCCTCTTGTGGTGTCACCAGCATTAAGGTAACTGATCATTTGTGTCTGTAATTCTGTGTGTATCCCATTTATCTTTTATTTGCATAACTGACTGTAATATTTGTAATGTCTAATAATACCTGTCAATATTAATATCTAGTCTGCCGAAAGGGTGATTAAATATATACATTTTGAATTGTCCTTTTATCTTGATCATGACTTCCTATGTCTTTGTGCTCATTTAACGCTACCTGGGTTAGTTTCTGACCCAATATAAGCCCGATCACGGACCAAACTTATACCAACAAGGAACTGGTAACAGCAATTGGTGCTTGGGGTTATTCAGGGCCTCTCTCAGTGATAGGTAGCAGTTATTATAAACTCCCTGACAGAAGTTATCAAGATAAAAGAAGGAGGGGAACAAGAGGCGCAATAGTGCCCTATCACTGCGGCACTGAGTATATCAGAGATCCCTGAGGAAGGAGCCAGGAGGGCACCGAAACGCGTAGGAGGCAGGAGGAAATAAAGGAGTTCGTTTTGAAGTTCCATCTTCATGTGCTTTTCTTTGGAGTGAATGATCGTGGCGGAGCAGACTGTGACACACCATTTTCTTCCCTATTACCTGACAGAAGTTATGTCGCTTATCCATGTTATGTAAAGAAAAGCTTATTACCTGATGTTAAATTCATCCATTGGTTGTATAAATTACTCTTTTGAAAGCTAAAACCCTCTGAAATGTGGTTTAGGTTAAGAAAATAAATTGTCATCAATTCTGAAATATTGATCATTTAATGAACACAGAATGGTCAGATTTTGGCAAGACAATTTTATCGCCCACAGAAACTAATGTGATTTTCAAACAAAAAATTAACTTAAACTACAAATGCATGTTGCACAACATTGGTGAATGAAGCTGTGGTGCTATTAGAGTCATATTTAATACTTTGTGTGAATTCCATGAGCTTGAAGGACTGCATCCATGCGGTTCAACAATGATCCATACAATGTATTAATGAAGTCATCAAGAATAGCAAAGAATGTAGTCTTACATGCCTCCCAGAGTTCATCTAGATTCTTTGGTTTTGTCTTCCAAGCTTCCTCTTTCATCCTACAACAAACATGCTCAATGATGTTCACGTCTGGTGACTGGGCTGGCCAGTCCTTGAGCACCTTGATCTTTTTTGCCTGGAGGAACTTTGTTGTAGAGATGGATGTTTGGAGATGGAGCACCATCCTGCTGCAGAATTTGACCTCTTTTATGATTTGGAATATAAGAGGTAGTTAATACTTCTTGATATTTTAGGCTATTGATATTGCTGTCCCCCTTGCAAATGTTTCACACACTCCCATACTGAATGTAAGCCAGACCATGATCTTTCCACCACCAAATTTAACTGTTTTCTGGGTGCATTTTGGATCCATACGAGCTCCAGTGGGTCTCCTGCAGTATTTTTGGCAGCTGTGGTGTAATTCTACTGAAGATTCATCAGAGAAATCCACCTTCTGCCATTTTTCCAGCTTCCATCTGTTTAGCAGGCTGTGGGACTTTGCAAATGCCACACAGTTTTTTATTTGCCTTTTGTTTAGTGGTGGCTTCTGGGCACTGATTCGACCATGGAGGCCATTTCGAGACAGGATCCTACAAACTATTTTAGTTGACACAGGGACTTGAGGTGACCAGGCCTGTTGGATCTCTGCTGCAGTGGAAGAGTTGTTTGCTGTGGATTTTCTAACCAACAAACGTTCCTCCTGAGCAGTTGTCTTGCGAGGTCTGACGGACCTGGGCTTGTCAAACACATCTCCAGTCTCTTCAAATCTTTTTTTAATTCTTTGTACTTGACGCTGAGACACATTAAATGTGCCAGCCACCTCTGCAGTGGATCTGGTCTTCAGCCTCTTGACAATCAAGGCTTTGGTCGCAGGGTGGATTTTTGGCATGTTGTCAGAACTCAAGTTGCAGTTCAAGTGAAGGTCTGGGGTGCTGGCTTTCTTTTTAGACACACCCACTAATTAACCGATCATTTACTGAGCACAGGTGAGGATGTAAACTAGGATTGGGTGCATTATATGACCAGACGACAAAACTTTTGTCTTGCTAAAATCAGACCATTCTGTGTTAATTAAACGATAAATATTTCAGCATTGATGCCAATTTATTTTCTTAACCTAAAACAAATTTTGGAGGGTTTCAGCTTTCAAAAGAGTAATTTATACAACCTATGGATGAATTAACATCAGGTTATAAGCTTTTATTTACATAACATGGATAAGCGACATAACTTCTGTCAGGGAGTGTATGGACTTCTGGTCATGGACCAGAAGGCATATATCACCGGCACTGAGGTGCCTTAATAAACCAGCGCTGAAAGGGCAGCTGCGGCCCTTCTTTTATACTCAGTTCCCTGACTAGCCTAAGTTTAGAAGAGGTGCTATAAAGCTGCCAGGTTCGGTGGCCGATTCTCCAAAAGTGGTGGCAGCGGTGGGATCAAGATAATAATGTGTGGGACCCCAACCCACTAACACTAAGGACTGCTGGCAGTAGCTTTTGCTGTCAGAGTCATAAGATCAACTCAACACTAGATGGTCAGAGTGCAAATACAAAGGTGTGTGGGTGCATCAGGTTGCAGCTGTGTATCAGTGACCAGGGGTTGCCAAGATGGCCCAGGACAACAGGAGCCAAAAGCTGCAGAGGGCACTTACTGCAGCTGATATGGGAGAGGTGGTGGAGGACAATGTTGAACAAGGCGAGGAAGAACCCATGCACGGGTCCTCAAGGAGCCAGTCGCTGATAGTCAACTCCCCAGGGGCCGATCACTCCCTGTCCTCAGCCCCGCCGTGGGCAGATCACCACCTTCTTGTTCCCTCAGCCTGATGGGCTCAGATGCCCTTCTTCAAGCTGCCCTTGCTCGTTTTGAAGTTGGAGACCTATGAGACTCTTATGGCAGCTGCGGAGTCACACGCAGAACGAGAGCAAGCATAGCAGTTGGAGCTGGCCTGCCTCAGGATCTCGCAGCCCATCCCAGACAACAGGAGCCCAAGCTACCAAAGGTGGTTCAAATGTTGATGATGCTGATGTCCTTAATAATGTTCTTGATGATGTTTACTCAGCTGTCCGAGTCGTTGTCACCCACAGACTGAGGAGCGAGAATGCAGGCCATGCACTGCTTTCTGGGCCCTCACTCTGTCGAGGGATAACTGAATCGGGTTCTGATCCAGAACAGGTCCCAGGAAGTTCCTGTAAGAGTGAGGCCTTAGCACCGCTTCTGGTTACTCCTAGCCTGAGGTTTGGGACTCCACGACCAGCGAGTGCCAGTCCTGGGATGTTGTGCCGCTTCACCGAGATGCCCATCTCCACAACCAAAGGAGAGAGGGTATTGTAGGATCCATGGAGGGTGGTGGCCTACTCCACAATAGAAAAGGAGTGTCTGACAATTGTGTGGGCCCTGCAGCGTCTGCAACCATACTTGTGCTGACACCACTATATGAGGATAGACCACAACCTCCTCAGTGGTTACACACGGTCTCCAGGGCGAATGGGAGGTTGCTACGTTGGAGCCTTGCGCTCCAGCAATACAACTTCACCATTCCCCACAAGAGCTGCCGTGACCATGGTAATGCTGATGGGTTATCCCGCCAAGGGGAGGTGGTGGACAGGAACACGGGGAAACACAGGAATGTGCTGCCCCCTAGCGCCCTCAAAAGGGGGGAGGTGTAAGGAATAAAGCAATATTCCTACAAGTAGCCATTTCTGTAAGGAATAAGCAATATTCCTACAAGCAGCCATATTGTCAAGTTGTCAGCATACCTCACTCAAATAAGATTTGCTTTCAGCCTAAGGCTAGTCATCTCTGGGAGGGGGAATATGTTAATTTACCTGAGGAAATTGCCCATGGGTCCAGTTGTTGGCACCACAATAGAATAATAAATGGAGGTTAGGGGACAATGAAATCTCCCTGCCATTATCCAAAAGGATGACCACCTGGGGATTTCCCAGGTAGGTGTGAGAATAAATTTCCTTCTATCTGCAGACTCAATAGAAGAGTCAATTACAGCCCAGACAGAGATGCTGATAGTATAACCCTTAATATCTCATGAGCCGTCGCTCCTATAATGTCAAGCATAAATATGGAATCTACAGATTCAGATGGTCATCACACTTATTTCTACATAAATGTGCAATGATCGTACAGTGCCTACAAGTAGTATTCAACCCCCTGCAGATTTAGCTGGTTGACACATGCAGAATTAACTTGGCATTGTGACATTTCGACTGTAGATCAGCCTGGAAATGGGAAATGCACTGCAGCCAAAAAGATTTTTAATTTTTTTTTTTTTAAAGCGTTAAAAGTTAATTCAGAGGGTCATTTATTATTCAACCCCTCAAACCACCAACATTCTGTTTGGTCCCCCTAAAGTATTAAGAAGTAGTTCAGGCACAAAGAACAATGAGCTTCACGTGTGGATTAATTATCTCTTTTGCCAGCCTTTTCCGACTATTTAAGACCCTCCTGAAACTTGTGAACAGCACTCATACATGGTCAACATGGGAGAGAGAAAGGAGCATTCCAAGGCCATCAGATACAAGATTGTGGAGGGTCACAAGGCTGGCAAGGGGTACAAAACCCTTTCCAAGGAGTTGGGCCTACCTGTCTCCACTGTTGGGAGTATCATCCGGAAGTGGAAGGCTTATGGAACTACTGTTAGCCTTCCACGGCCTGGACAGCCTTTGAAAGTTTCCTCCCGTGCCGAGGCCAGGCTTGTCCGAAGAGTCAAGGCTAACCCAAGGACAACAAGGAAGGAGTTCCGGGAAGATCTCATGGCAGTGGGGATATTGGTTTCAGTCAATACCATAAGTAACGTACTCCACCGCAATGGTCTCCGTTCCAGACGAGCTCATAAGGTACCTTTACTTTCAAAGCGTCATGTCAAGGCTCGTCTACAGTTTGCTCATGATCACTTGGAGGAATCTGAGACAGACTGGTTCAAGGTTCTATGGTCTGATGAGACCAAGATCGAGATCTTTGGTGCCAACCACACACGTGACGTTTGTAAACTGGATGGCACTGCATATGACCCCAAGAATACCATCCCTACAGTCAAGCATGGTGGTGGCAGCATCATGCTGTGGGGCTGTTTCTCAGCCAAGGGGCCTGGCCATCTGGTCCGCATCCATGGGAAGATGGATAGCACGGCCTACGTGGAGATTTTGGCCAAGAACCTCCGCTCCTCCATCAAGGATCTTAAGATGGGTCGTAATTTCATCTTCCAACAAGACAACGACCCAAAGCACACAGCCAAGAAAACCAAGGCCTGGTTCAAGAGGGAAAAAATCAAGGTGATAGAGTGGCCTAGTCAGTCTCCTGACCTTAACCCAATTGAAAACTTGTGGAAGTAGCTCAAGATTAAAGTCCACATGAGACACCCAAAGAACCTAGATAACTTGGAGAAGATCTGCATGGAGGAGTGGGCCAAGATAACTCCAGAGACCTGTGCCGGCCTGATCAGGTCTTATAAAAGACGATTATTAGCTGTAATTGCAAACAAGGGTTATTCCACAAAATATTAAACCTAGGGGTTGAATAATAATTGACCCACACTTGTATGTTTAAAATGTATTAAAATTCAACTGAGCAACATAACTTTTTGGTTTGTAAGATTTATGCTTCTGTTAATAACTCCTACTCTCGTTTGCAGTTTGAAGGCTCTAACTTATTTGCATCTTATCAAACCACCTAAATCTGCAGGGGGTTGAATACTACTTGTAGGCACTGTAAGTAACCTACAGTAAACTTGATTTTGGCCAGTAGGACACCAGGAGAGTAGTTATGTGTCACATCATTGTGAAGCTAAAATCAAAACTGAAAATATGAGAGCATTGTCTTTTGCCTATGACACTCCTAGGCAAAGTTATGACCCATAATAGCTTTTGGATATTTCATGTCCCCACTCAGGGGGTGGGAGTTATGAGAAAGCCCAGAGGCAGGTGATCGGTGTGAGATGGGTGTGAGATGGGAAGGCCTCACGCAGTATAGAAATGTCTCACATCTTCTCCATCTTGGTACTCTTCTGAGGGGCATTATTTCATCAAAGCCAGAGTGTACCCAGGAACCGGTTGGCACCAGCTGCCACTTGTGTTGTCACCAGCAATAAGGTAACTAATCACATGTGTCTATAATTCTGTGTGTATCCCGTTTGTCTTTTATTTGCATAACTGACTGTAATCTTTGTAATGTCTAATAATAGCTGTCAATATTAATATCTTGTCTGCCGATAGGGCTATTAAATATATACATTTAATCTTGTGTTGTCCTTTTATCTTGATCACAACTTTCCACGTTCGTGTGCTCATTTAACGCTACAAAGGTTGGTTTCTGACCCAATATAAGCCCGATCACGGACCAGACTTATATCAAACGATGAACTGGTGGCAGCAATTAGTGCTTGGGGTTATTTAGGGCCTCTATCAGTGACGGGGGTGGCGGTTATTTTATGGGCTTCTGGTCACAGACCAGAAGGCATATATCACCCTCACTGAGAGGTGCCTTAATAAGCCAGCACTGACAGGGCAGCTGCTACCCTTCTTTTATCCTCAGGTAGTTCACTGACTAGCCTGGGTTTAGAAGAGGCACTATAGAGCTGCCAGGTTTGGAGTACGATGACCGTCTAAATCTGTAGATTCCATATTTATGCTTGACATTATTATAGGAGTGACACCAACAAGAAAGAAGCTGAGGAAACCACAAGATAACGGGATCCGTTCCTACATGCTAAACGGCCATTCAATTATAGAGAGTAAGACAGCAAGTAAAGAGGGAACGATCACCAAAATATATAGTTTCAACAATCACAATTTTATTATTTGAAAAACCACACACAGGACAGAGTTAAAAACAAATAAAACAGGCAAAACTGCCTACAATTCTTAGGGTGTCCCCTGCAGTTGTTAAATAGCCACCAGCCAAATATTAGTAAATTCTTAATAGGTATAACAGTAAGGACCCATATAGATAATCCTGGACCTTCAATCTGCTAAATTGCCTGTAGCAACACTAAGGAGATAAATCCTATAATTTCATCATCATAAATAACACCAGTTCAATGATAAGTACTGTCAATGGTCAGTAACTAGACAGACAATCAGGCATCAGGTTCAGTTGAAGTCCTAAGGAAAGATGGATCAAGCTAGTCAGAGCCAATAAACATCTGATGGCCATACCACTGTCCCCATTACCGTTGAAAATCAATATACGTTACCATATGATCAGGGCAAGCAGGGGGGACCCCATGGACCTGCTTGCTACCCCAGGCGAGGTGTGGTCTAATGACATCAACACTTTATATAAGGTGTGCTTAATTATTAGGCAACTACCTTTTCTTTTGGCAAAATGGGTCAGAAGAGAGATTTGACGGGCTCTGAAAAGTCCAAAATTGTGAGATGTCTTGAAGAGGGATGCTAGCATTCCACTTGAGAAAGACGGCACTACACCGTCGAAACATGTCGTGATGACGGAGGTTTTCTTAATAAAGGACTTTCCACCGATCAGGATCCTGGCTTTGTTCTGAGCGCCCAAGAGACCGTGCTAATTGCTTTACTATACTCAGGGATATAGCCAAGGCAAGTAAGGCTGAAAAACAACCACCTTTGAACAAGAAACATAAGATAAAACGTCAAGACTGGGCCAAGAAATATCTTAAGACTGATTTTTCAAAGGTTTTATGGACTGATAAAATGAGAGTGACTCTTGATGGGCCAGATGGATGGGCCCGAGGCTGGATCAGTAAAGGTCAGAGAGCTCCACTCCAACTCAGACGCCAGCAAGGTGGAGGTGGGGTACTGGTATGGGCTGGTATCATCAAAGATTAACTTGTGGGACCTTTTCGGGTTGAGAATGGAGTGAAGCTCAACTCCTGGACCTACTGCCAGTTTCTGGAAGACAACTTCTTCAGGCAGTGGTACAGGAAGAAGTCGGTATCGCTCAAGAAAAACATGATTTTCATGCAGGACAATGCTCCATCACATGCATCCAACTACTCCACAGCGTGGCTGGCCAGTAAAGGTCTAAAAGAAGAAAAAATAATGACATGGCCCCCTTGTTCACCTGATCTGAACCCCACAGAGAACCTGTGGTCCCTCCTAACATGTGAGATCTTCAGGGAGGGAAAACAGTACACCTCTCGGAACAGTGTCTGGGAGGCTGTGGTGGCTGCTGCACGCAATGTTGATCGTAAACAGATCAAGCAACTGATAGAATCTATGGATGGAAGAAAGAAAGGTGGCTATATTGGTCACTAATTTTCTTTTTTGCATGTCAAAAATGTTTGTTTCTAAATTTTGTGCAGTTATATTGGTTTACCTGGTGAAAATAAACAAGTGAGATGGGAATATATTTGAGTTTTATTAAGTTGCCTAATAATTCTGCACAGTAATAGTTACCTGCACAAACAGATATCCTCCTAAGATAGCCAAATCTAAAAAAAAAAACACTCCAACTTCCAAAAATATTAAGCTTTGATATTTGAGTCTTTTGGGTTGATTGACAACATAGTTGTTGATCAATAATAAAAATAATCCTCTAAAATACAACTTGCCTAATAATTCTGCACACAGTACAGATATATTTTTGAGGTGTAGGTGACACAAGCGAGTAAGTGACAGATGTGGAGAGTGAAGGAGAGATCTGAGTCCAATATAACCCAAAGCCAGCAGGCATGCTGCTGGGAGTAATGATAGAACCACATACTGAAATGGCAATATTTGCTTTAGGAAGATTAGTAGAGGGAGGAAAGACAAGAAATTCAGTTTTTGACAGATTCAATTTCTGGTAGAGAGAGGACACGATGGTAGAGACAGCAGACAGACAATCACTGGTATTTTGTAATAAAGCAGGGGTGATGTCAGGAGAAGAGGTGTATAGTTGTGTCATCAGCATAGAGATGGTAAAGAAAACCAAATCTACTGATGGTTTGTCCAATAGGGGCAGTGTATAGAGATATGGGGACCTAGGAATGAACCTAAGGAACCTCAACCGTGACGGGAGGAGTAGAGGAAGAGGAGCCAGCGAAAGATAAAAGTGAAGGAGCGGTCAGAGAGGTAGGAGGAGAACCAGGAGAGAGCGGTGTCCTTGAGCCCAATACAGTGGAGCATGGAGAGGAGGAGCTGGTGATCCACAGTATCGAATGCAGCGGAGACGCTCCCATTCAGAGAGAGGGAGGCCATTCCAAGTTAATCATCCGTGACACATCTGACTTAGTTGCATATCACACGGACAGTGTGATTCCAGCCTAAGCAGGTATCGCAGCTGTGACAGTTTCTGTGTTGAATTTAACCTGTTGTGATGCTGCAAACAGAGAGCAGAATACAGCCCCCCCCCCCCCACTGATCTCCTGTGCTGTGACATGCATATTCATGCTATGGGGAGTGGACAGCAGAGAACTAAGTGGATCATTCACTGTGAGTGATAGATGGAATGAATCTCTTTATTTGAATTTTACAGAGGATAGGAGGGAAATATAAATAGGAGAAATACATACCGCAAATAGAGTTTAGCGCAAGGAATTAGAAAAAAACAGTTACACATGGATTTTTGACCTGACAGTTTTCCTATAAAAAGTATGACTCATCCCACAAAAAACAAGCCCTCATAAGTCTATATTGATAGAAAAATATAAATGTTATGGCTCTTGGAAGAAGGGGAGGGAAAGATGGAAAATCGCCAGGGGAAGGGGGTTAAGATAGAGTCTACCTCTTACGTGTTTTTATAGTCAACATCAGTAAAATAATGTGATTAATGTTCATTGGTTGTTATTGTTTTTTTATTTATACATACTGGAGTAATTTTTTGGGGGTATGATGCCACACAAAAGACCTGTGTAAATATATAATTATAACTGTCACTGAAGCCATTTTCTTTCATCTTTCTCTTCGCTACATAAATATACAGTATGAACTCTGCTGCCAACTTGTGGAAATAAACCAAACTGCACCTCCAGAAATTCTGTGTAAGAAGACATTTTTGCTAACAAAATGCTGCTTTATAAAGGATAGTGCCAAATTATCCATAACATCACTAATCTACCAGATATTTACTCCAAGTTGAACCTTCAAATCACATAATGGGCAATGATTCAGTACCTCTCCACAATTAGTGCTCCTACCACATGGGACACAGTAATCTTGAGCCATCCCTCTACATAAAGGAAATGGTGAGCTAAATTGGCACCCTCCCAGATACTACATGAACCAATTATTACCGTATGTCCTTTGCTGCAAGCAGGCAATAGCCCATTTAATTTGTTATGTTTAGGCATATGGTTATTTAGTATTTCCTTACCAGATGTCCTATACGGATGTATATACACTCCAAGATATACTCACACTGATGTTTACTTCCTCTTAAACTGACTTCTTTGTACTCAATTAGCAGATTTTTGCTTCACTGTAAAATGTTCTGGGTGTTAAACTGTATTACACACCCGGCTTTCCTCACTGTATTGACACTATTTATTCTCATACCCAACAAACGAGTATTGAATTATTCGACAGGTAATTCTAACTGTTCTATATATACATATGTCATGTATAGTAGGTATCCGCCTTCAATCCCCACTCCAATTCCAACAGACAACTCACCTCTTAAAAGTATCTGACTGGATTAGATATCCCTCCCATAAAACCTGGATAGACATAGATGAAGAAACCCTGCGCAATACTGATATTTAAAAAAAAAAAAGTATATTCTGTACACCCCAAAACGCCTTAAAATTAATATTTCCTAATCCATTTTCCATGACTAAATTAAGAATCTGGTCCTCATACTAGATAAATGTGCTCATCCTTCCCCGCGCTGATATTGCAAGCGAGACCCATTTCAATAACTCTCCCCATATCAGAATACCAAGACGCCACCTAAGTTCTAATGGATTTTACCTTCTTGCTTATTTTCCCTTTTTGATTTCTTGAAAACCTATTGTTTTCTTTTGTAATTCAATAAAATTATCGTTATTCACTACAACTTTGTCATGCTTAGATGTGCTTATTCTGTTTGTGCCATCTGATTTTTCCTCTAGTATTATTAGTCATTGATACACATATGGCAACCAAGATTGAATCCAAGCTGTGTATTTGTTCTGCCTTCAGCATTTAATCTAAGTTCTTTATTATTATTATTATTATTATTATTATTATTTATATAGCGCCATTGGTTCCATGGCGCTTTACATAAGAAGTGGGGGTACAAGAACAGGTACAGTACATATGAACAGTCAAAGCTTGCTGATACACGATGTGAGCGGACCCTGTCCACGAGGGCTCACAGTCTACAGGGGTGGGAGAGGACACGATAGGAGGGGAAGCGCCAAGCGTGTGGTGGAGCTGCGCTGGGTCTCATCATAGGTTGTAGGCTTCTTGGAATATATGAGTTTTCAGGTTCTTTTTGAAACTCCTATGGGTAGGCGAGTGTCTGACGTGCTGGGGGAGAGAGTTCCAGGGTATAGGGGATGTGCGGGAGAAGGCTTGTATGCGGTTGTGGGAGGATGAGATGAGGGGGGAGGAGAGAAGGAGTTCTTATGAGGAGTGTAGGTTGCGTGCAGGTTGGTATCGGGAGACCATGTCGGAGATGTAAGTGGGGGGGGACAGGTTGTGGATGGCTTTGTAAGTCAGGGTTAGGATTTTGTGCAGCTCCCAGGACACAGTACCTCGAGGTCCGCGCTGCCACTTCAGAAAGGAACAAAAGAAGCCAGTACCAGAGAATGTATGGATCAACGATTCTTCTTTATTATCCAACGAGTTATCTCCCAACTCCTTCATCAGGGTTAGGATTTTAAATCGAGATATTTGGAGGGGGGGAGCCAGTGAACTGCCATGCGGAGAGGGGAGATAGGGGAATAGCGAGGAGGCAGGTGGATTAGACGGGCAGCTAAGTTTAGGATAGAGTGGAGGGGTGCAAGGGAGAAGGCAGGGAGACCGGTGAGCAGTAGGTTGCAGTAGTCAACGCGAGAGATGATGAGGGTGTGGACGAGAGTTTTGGCAGTGTCATGATTAAAAAACGGGCGGATCCATGAAATGTTCTCGAGCTGGAGTCGGCAGGAGGTGGCGAGGGCTTGGATGTGGGGCTTGAAGGAGAGGGAGGAGTCAAGGGTGACCCCGAGGCACTTTGCATGGGGGACTGGGGAGAAGGAGCAGTCATTGACTAGGATTGACAGGTCTGGTAGGGGGGAAGGGCGGCTGGGGGGGGGGAAGACAATGAACTCTGTTTTGTCCATGTTCAACTTGAGGAAGCGAGCAGAGAAGAAAGGTGAGATGGCGGACAGGCATTGGGGAATTTTAGACAGAAGGGAGGTGATGTCAGGCCCGGAGAGGTAGATCTGGGTGTCGTCGGCGTAGAGATGGTACTAGAGGCCATGGGACTCAATGAGTTGACCTAGGCCAAGGGTGTAGATGGAGAAAAGTAGCGGTCCCAGTACCGATCCCTGGGGGACGCCGTCAGTAAGGGGGTAGAACGAGGAAGAAGTGTGGGAGTGAGTGACACTGAAAGTGCGGTCCGTAAGGTATGAGAAGATCCAGGAGAGGGCGAGGTCGGTGATACCAAGTGATTCTAGGATTTGGAGTAAGAGGGAGTGGTCAACTGTGTCGAAGGCGGCAGATAGGTCGAGGAGGAGGAGGACAGAGTAGTGTTTTTTACTCTTCGCGGTCAGTAGGTCATTTGTGACTTTAGTAAGGGCTGTTTCGGTGGAGTGGTGAGGTCGAAAACCGGATTGTAGGCAGTCGAAGAGGGAGCAGGAGGATAGGTAGGAGGACAGTTCAGAGTGGACGTGTTGTTCAAGTAGTTTGGATGCGAAAGGGAGAAGAGATATTGGGCGGTAGTTG
Source organism: Allobates femoralis (assembly GCA_033576535.1). Lineage (NCBI taxonomy): Eukaryota > Metazoa > Chordata > Amphibia > Anura > Aromobatidae > Allobates > Allobates femoralis. The sequence goes on along the minus strand of JARQOC010000011.1, from coordinate 155,492,488 downwards.
GCGACGGATGATGGGTCGAGGGAGGGTTTTTTGAGGATGGGTGAGATCAAGGCATGTTTGAAGGATGAGGGAAAGACTCCAGTAGCGAGTGATAGGTTGAAGAGGTGGGTTAGGGCAGGGATGAGGACAGCAGTGAGGTTTGGGATGAGATGGGAGGGGAGTGGGTCGAGGGCGCAGGTGGTGAGGTGAGATCGTAACAGGAGGGCGGAGAGCTGGGCTTCAGTCACTTTGGAGAAGCTTTCTTTGGTCAAGGAGGGTGGAACGGTAATGGGGGTGGGTTGGGGGGACGTTGGGCCAAAGCTTTCTCTAATTTTATCAATCTTTTGTTTGAAGAAGGTGGCGAAGTCGTCAGCGGAGATGAGGGAGGAAGGAGGAGGTGATGGGGGACAAAGTAGGGAGTTGAAGGTTTTGAATAGTTGTTTGGGGTTTCGGGACATTGTGTTAATTAAAGAAGAGAAATGGTTTTGCTTTGCGGCGGTGAGTGCGTACTTGAAGTAGGCGAGGGATTGATTGTACATGGTGAGGTGGGCCGTGGAGTGGGATTTCTTCCATCTCAGTTCAGCGACCCTGGACGTTTGGCGTAGTTCTTTTGTGAGAGAGGTGAGCCAGAGTTATCTGTGTGTGCGGGTTTTGGTGTTTGTGAGGGGGGCAGCCTGGTCGAGAGCCGCAGTTAGTGTGGAGTTTTAGAGGGTGGTAGCAGGGTTAACGTCGGGTGAGGAGGTGAGGTCTGTGAGAGGGAGGAGGGAGTGAGAGAGTGAGTTAAAATTGATAATTTTAAGGTTTCTGCGCGGGTGACTGAGTCTCCGGAGAGGGGGGGGTGAGGTAGGGGGAAAGAGGGAGGAGAAGGTCAACAGGTTGTGGTCAGATTGGAGATTTGGCGAGTTTGAGAGGTCGGTGAGGGAACAGAGGCGGGAGAAGATGAGGTCAAGCGTGTGGCCGTCTTTGTGAGTGGCTGAGGAGGACCATTGGGAGAGGCCAAAGGTGGTGGTCAGGGATAGGAGTCGTGAGGAAGCCGGGTCGGGGGTGTCGATGGGGATGTTGAAGTCGCCCATGATGATGGTGGGGATGTCGGAAGAGAGGAAGTGGAGAAGCCAAGTGTTGAAGTGGTCGAGGAAGGAGGCGGTGGGTCCCGGGGGTCGGTAGATGACCGCGAGCTGGAGGTTGCAGGGGGAGAAAATGCGAACAGAGTGCAGTTTGAAGGAGGGGAAGGAGGTGGAGAGAGGCGGTGTAGTTGGGGTGAAGGAGCAGCTGTCGGACAAGAGTATACACACACCACTGCCACATGTGCTATTAGGGCATGGTGTGTGGGAAAGCGTGAGTCCGCCGTAGGAGAGTGCAGCAGCCAAGTGCAAGGCGAGCCAAGTTTCAGTGATGCCAAGGAATTTGAATTTTTTGGTGATGAAGAGGTCGTGGAGTTTGTTGCACACTGAGCGGGCATTCCAGAGTGCTCCAGGCAGGAAGACTGGGGTTGGGTGAATGGGTATAAGGTTGTGGGGGTTGCAAAAGTTTGTGATGGGGATGGGCGTGAGTTAGGGGTGGGTAGAGGGATGTGGTGGGGAGGTCCCGGATTGGGGGATATGTCACCTGCGAGTAGGAGAAGCAGCGAGAGGGTTAGGAGGTGGGAGCAGGAGAGTTTGTGTGGGGGGCGTGCGTGTGTGGAGAAGAGGGGCTGGGTGTGGAGGGACAGTTCGCAGGAGGGGGGTGAGGTGGATGGGTAGGAAGGATGGAGAGATCACTATGGCCTTGGTGGGTGGAGGGATGTTCGGGGTTAGAAGGAAGTGGAGTAGGATGGGGGTGAGGGTGAAGAGGAGGGGAAACATTGTGGGTAGCATGTTTTGGCAGTAAGAGATAACGGGGCTGGGATGAGGCAGGGGAGGTGCGTGGATGGGGAAGGAGTGGAGCTAGGGCGTAGCGGACGGGGTGCAGCTGGGGGTGGCGCACGGTACGGGGTATGGTGTGGCCAGGGGTAGGGTGCAGTCGAGTGGTGGGGTGTAGCCCGGGATGGGGTGGAGTCAAGGATTTGAATAGGGGTATATGAATCTATCACTTCAATTCACTCATCTTTCCTGCCTGGCTCTCTTCACATGAGGGGTATATGAATCTATCACTTCAATTCACTCATCTTTCCTGCCTGGCTCTCTTCACATGAGGGGTATATGAATATATCACTTCAATCAACAATATACTTGTCTTTTAACAATGTAATATACTGAAACCATCTTACTTTGTGTGATGTGGGATGTTCACAGGTCATCTTTGGTTTAAAAGTGTTTATGACCCAGGATGGCCAGAAACTCTTGTTTATTTGTCTTGCATTTATTACCTTCTGCTGTGCTGAGTTTCTTTGATTGATTGATTAACAAGTGTAATAGACCCAGATCTAAGTAGAAACTCACTATATATGTAGAGCCACCTTAAGGGGTGCAATCATGCGGGGTCTTGCAATCATGCCAACTGCATAAGTGCCAACTGTAGAAGTGCAGTTACACCGGGCAGGAAACGGGTAAGTCATGCAAGACAAACAAACAGATATGCAATTTGTTCACTTGTACTGCAATTATGTATTCACTATGTAAACCCCAGACTACTCATCACTACTGACCTCTCACCCACCACTACAGCTCTCCTTCCCGCTGCATCTTACCCATGCTACTCCCATCCCCTGCTCACCATCCACAAAGTATCCCCTCCTTTGCACTCTCACTCCCATCCTTCTCCACTTCCTGCTACCCCCGCTCATCCCTCCACCCAGCAACAAAGTACTTCTCTCACCCTCCATCCTACCTAACCACCTCACCCACTCCTCTGAACTATTCATGCACTTTCAATCCTTCATCTCCAATCAGGCACGGCCACCACGTAAACTCTCATGCTCCCACCTGCTAACCCTCTCCCTGCTCCTCCTACTCGCTGGCGACATTTCCCCTAATCCCGGCCCCCCCCCGCCACATCCCCACATTCACCTACACCCCACCCCCACGTCCCATCACCAACTCTCATAACCCCACCATCACCCACCCTCGCAACCTGACCAACCTTAGACCCATCCCCCCAGCCCCTGCTCCTCTAATCTCCCTGCCAGGCGCACTCTGGAATGCCCGCTCAGTCTGTAATAAGCTCACAGACATCCATGAACTCTTTATTTTTAATAAACTCCTTTCCTTGGCATCACAGAGACCTGGCTCACCCCCTCCGACACGGCCTCCCCTGCTGCACTATCCTACGGCGGATTCAATCTTTCCCACACACCCCGCCCCTCTGACAAACATGGCGGAGGTGTCGGCATACTCCTATCCGACACCTGCTCTTTCGCCCCTATTCCATTACCCCCCTCTGTTACTCTCCCATCTTTCGAAGCCCACTCTGTCCGCATCTTCTCCCCCTGTAACCTCCAGCTAGCCGTCATCTACCGCCCCCCTGGATCCATCCCCACCTTCCTTGACCACTTTACCATCTGGCTACTTCATTTCCTCTCTACTGACATCCCCACCATCATTATGGGCGACTTCAATATCCCCATTGACACTGCCCACCAAACCGCCTCTCAACTTCTTTCCCTGACCTCCTCCTTCGGCCTCTCCCAATGGTCCTCCTCTGCCACCCACAAAGATGGCCACACGCTGGATCTCATCTTTACCCGTCTTTGCTCCCTTACTAATCTCACAAACTCAACCCTCACCCTGTCTGACCACAATCTGCTGACCTTCTCCTCCCTCACCTCCCCTACTACATCACCTCCTCTCCGCAAACTTGATCATCCCCGCATAAACCTAAAACACATTGATCTACACTCACTCTCAGAATCTCTTCTCCCTCTCGCCAACATAACATCTATACGTGACACAGACACTGCCACCACCCTCTACAACACCACATTAACCAAGGCACTCGACCTAGCAGCCCCCCTCACACACCACGCTCCACGCACTAATAGGCAACCCTGGCACACCACCCTCACTAAAGACCTGAGACGGGCATCCAGGGTCGCCGAGAGGCGATGGAAAAAATCACCTTCCACTGAGCATTTTGCACTGTTCAAACAGACCCTCATCACCTTCAAGACTGCACTTGCCACCGCCAACAAACCTTCTTCTTATCCCTAATTACCTCCCTGTCCCACAATCCCAAGCAACTTTTCAAAACCTTCAATTCCTTACTCCGCCCACCTGCTCCCCCTCCCTCTCCCCTTATCTCTGCAGAAGACTTTGCCTCCTTCTTCAAAGAAAAGATTGACAGAATCAGAGACAGCTTTGATCCACTGTCCCCACAGCCTCCCCTTTCACCTATACTGCCCTCTACTTCCATCAACTGCTTCCCCCCTATAACTGAAGACGAGCTCTCCTCCCTCCTGTCAAAATCACACCTCACCACCAGTGCCCACGACCCGCTCCCATCCCACCTCATTCCCAACCTCACCTCCGTTATCATCCCAGCCCTAACATCTTTTAAACCTATCACTTACCACTGGTACCTTCCCATCAGCCTTCAAACATGCCTTGATCACACCCATCCTCAAAAAACCCTCCCTCGATCCCACAAATGTCTCCAACTACCGCCCTATATCTCTCCTCCCTTTCACCTCTAAACTACTTGAACAGCATGTCCACTCTGAGCTGTCCTCTCACCTCTCCTCCTGCTCCCTCTTTGACCGCCTGCAATCTGGCTTCCGACCCCTCCACTCCACTGAAACAGCCCTGACCAAAGTCACAAATGACCTACTGACTGCCAAAAGCAAGCGCCACTACTCTGTTCTCCTCCTCCTCGACCTGTCAGCCGCCTTCGACACTGTTGACCACTCCCTTCTACTACAGATCCTGGAATCTCTTGGCATCACGGACCTTGCCCTCTCTTGGATCTCCTCTTACTTAATGGACCGCACCTTCAGCGTCACCCACTCCCACACATCCTCCTCGCCCTACCCCCTATCTGTCGGGGTCCCTCAGGGCTCGGTTCTTGTACCATTACTGTTCTCAATCTACACTCTCGGTCTAGGGCAACTCATTGAGTCCCATGGCCTCCAATATCACCTCTACGCCAACGATACCCAAATCTACCTGTCTGGTCCTGACATCGCCTCCCTTCTATCCAAAATTCCACACTGCCTGTCCGCCATCTCATCCTTCTTCTCTGCTCGCTTCCTTAAGCTGAACATGGACAAAACCGAGTTCATAGTCTTCCCCCCAAGATGCTCCCCCTCACTACCTGACCTATCCATCGTCGTCAACGACTGCTCTCTCTCTCCAGTCCCCCATGCCAAGTGCCTCAGGGTTATCCTTGACTCTTCCCTCTCCTTCAAGCCCCACATCCAGGCCCTCGCCACCTCCTGCCGACTCCAGCTCAAAAACATCTATAGGATTCGCACTTTCCTTGACCACGACACTGCTAAAACCCTTATTCACACTCTCATCATCTCCAGCCTCGATTACTGCAACCTCCTGCTCACCGGCCTCCCTAATACCTCCCTTGCACCTCTCCAATCTATCTTGAACTCCGCTGCCCGCCTAATCCATCTGTCTCCCTGCTACTCCCCTGTCTCCCCCCTCTGCCAAGCCCTTCATTGGCTCCCTGCTTCCCAGAGATCCCGATTTAAAATATTAACCATGACATACAAAGCCATTCACAACCTGTCCCCTCCATACATCTCTGACATGGTCTCCCGTTACCTACCCTCACGCAACCTGCGATCCTCCCAAGAGCTTCTCCTCTACTCCCCCCTCATCTCCTCTTCGCACAACCGCATACAGGATTTCTCCCGTGCTTCACCCAGACTCTGGAACTCACTGCCCCAACACATCAGACATTCTCCTACCCTGGGAACCTTCAAAAGAAGCCTGAAGACCCACCTGTTCCGCCAAACCTACCACCTGCAATAAGACCCGGTCCACCACACCGCCTCATGACTGGAATTTCTCCCTCCTACTGTATCCGGACCCGCCCCTCGTAGACTGTGAGCCTTTGTGGACAGGATTTCTCCCCTCTTGTTTCTGTACAACTGAATTGTCAACATTTATTGTTACTTGTATTGCTACTATGTTACTTGTCTTAGTCTGCCCTTTTTAACATGTAAAGCGCCATGGAATATAATGGCGCTATATAAATTAATAATAATAATAATAATAATAATAGCAGGGGTGAGGTGTAACCGGGGGTGGAAGACAGCTAGGGAAGTGGTGCAGCCAGGGACACAAAAAAAGCCAGGGACACAGAAAAAGCCAGGGATGGGGTACAGCCGGGGTGAGATACAGCCAGGGGGAGGTACTGCTGTGGTCACAAGTGAGGTGCAGTCCATGGATGGAGTGGTGCAGCTGGAGGTGAGATGATGGAGCCGGAGAGGAGATGATGGAGCTGGAGATTAGATGATGGAGCTGGGTGATGGGATGGCGCAGCCGGGTGAAGAGATGGCGCAGGCAGGTGAAGAGGTGATGCAGTCAGATGGTGAGGTGGTACTGTTGGATGATGGGATGGTGCAGCTGGCGTTGAGATGATGCAGGCGGGCGTGGGGTGGTGGAGCCAGGGGATCCAAGGTAGCCAGGAGAGTCAAAGGCAGGCGGGGGGTTGGTGGAAGCCAGGAGCCAAGCGTAGCCAGGAGGGTCGAGTGTAGCCAGGAGGGTCAAGTGTTGCCAGGAGGGTCAAGCGTAGCCAAGAGGGTCAAGCGTAGCCAAGAGGGTCAAGCGCAGCCAGGAGGGTCAAGCGCAGCCAGAAGGGTCAGGCGCGGCCAGGAGGGTAAGTTGCAGCCGCAGGGCTGGGTGCAGTCTAGGGCCAAATGCAGTCAGGGGCCAAAAAGCAGCCGGGGCCAGGACAGCAGTCAAGGACCCAGGTGCAGCTGACAGGGACCAGGAGCGGGGGCCAGGAGTAGCCTGGGGTCCTTTGTAGCTGGGAACTGGTGCAGTCAGTGGATGTTCCCGGTGGGGGACCCCTCTATCTCCTCACCTGTCTGGCCGTGGTGTTGCAGGAGCGCTGGTGCTCCTGTCTCTGAGGTGGGTGGTTGATCGGGGCGAGCAGGGCGGTCAGCCGTCCAGGGCACCAGGCGCCGGGCTGCCGCTGCAGGCCGGGGATCAGGCCGGAAGTGCAGGTCCCGCCGGCAGAGCACGCAGCCACCGCTGCACTCACGTGGGGTCCCAGGAGCGGTGCAGGTATCCCGCTGCGGTGGAGGGCAGGAGGGACGAGCCATCGGCTGGGTGGCGAGGGGACCGAGGGGCCTCCGGGTCAAAGTGGCGCCGGGCGGGAGCCGGGTACCACTGGAGGAGGCCTGCTCCCATGGTGCTGGTGCCTCCGGGTGAGTGGAGGAGAGTGGTGGGACCTCAAGGCGAGGTGAGCCAGGTGGGGGTGGTCAGCCGAGCCGCCGGCGGCACCAGGGTGGCAGGCCTGGGGAGGACCGACTGGGCACGGCCGTCGGCGCACGATCTGGATGGCCACTGGTGAAACTCTGGGGTCCGGATGATAGGTGGGGTGCTCGGGGGCGACAGCATTGAGGGTGGATGTGTAGGGGAGGACAGGCGTGCTTGGATGTGTTGGATGGTGTCCAAGTGCCTGGAGCCTCCTTACATGCGACTGTCACCCCCCAGCGGCCATCTTGCATCTTCTTTATTGCTCTGTTTCAGCAGTTTAACTATGTTTTCTGTACTAGGTTTGTTTAGAGTACTTTAGCTTCCTCTAGTGGCTGAACATTTTATCAGCACTAGATCTTGCATTTCATACTTATGTTTCCCTCCCATTTGTGGTGCATTGTGAGTAGAAAGACTCCATTTCCTCATGACTCGCATACACTCCCTGACAGAAGTTATGTCGCTTATCCATGTTATGTAAATAAAAGCTTATAACCTGAAGTTAAATTCATCCACTGGTTGTATAAATTACTCTTTTGAAAGCAGAAACCCTACGAAATTTGGTTTAGGTTAATAAAATAAATTGGCATCAATGCTGAAATATTGATCATTTAATGAACACAGAATGGTCAGATTTTAGTAAGACAAAAGTTTTGTCACCTGGTCATATAATGCACCCAATCCTAGTTTACATCCTCACCTGTGCTCAGTAACTGATCGGTTAATTAGTGGGAGTGTCTAAAAAGAAACCCAGCACCCCAGACCTTCACTTGAACTGCAACTTGAGTTCTGACAACATGCCAAAAATCCACCCTGCGACCAAAGCCTTGATTATCAAGAGGCTGAAGACCAGATCCACTGCAGAGGTGGCTGGCACCTTTAATGCGTCTCAGCGTCAAGTACAAAGAATTAAAAAAAGATTTAAAGATAATGGAGATGTGTTTGACAAGCCCAGGTCCAGCAGACCCAACAAGACAACTGCTCAGGAGGAATGTTTGTTGGTTACAAAATCCAAAGCAAGCCCCTGTTCCACTGCAGCAGAGCTCCAACAGGCCTGGTCACCTCAATTTCCTGTGTCAACTAGAACAGTTTGTAGGATTCTGTCTCGAAATGGCCTCCATGGTCGAAACAGGGCCCAGGCGCCACCACTAAACAAAAGGCAAATAAAAAACCGTGTGGCATTTGCAAAGTCCCACAGCCTGCTAAACAGATGGACACTGGAAAAGTGGCAGAAGGTGGATTTGTCTGATGAATCTTCAGTAGAATTACACCACAGCCGCCGCAAATACTGCAGGAGACCTACTGGAGCCCGTATGGATCCAAAATACACCCAGAAAACAGTTAAATTTGGTGGTGGAAAGATCATGGTCTGGGGTTACATTCAGTATGGGGGTGTGCAAAACATTTGCAAGGTGGAAGGCAATATCAATAGCCTAAAATATCAAGAAGTATTACCGTATTTTTCGCTTTTTAAGACGCACTTTTGTTCCCCCAAATTTTGGGGGAAAGTGGGGGGTGCGTCTTAAAAAACGAACGTACGGTGCAGGGGAGAGTGGGGGCAGCCCTGGAGTGTGTCCGGGGGCTGGGGCGGGCAGGCTGCGAGCTGTAGGAGGCAGCAGGAGGTCACGTGACCCCGCTCATTAACTCATTTAATATGCACTGCACTGCCGCTGTCC